>JAVMKO010000001.1:258134504-259397837 GCA_032164245.1 Sternotherus odoratus | reverse complement strand
GAAATACTGTTCTCTAATCTAGGGTGAGTCAATATGCATCTGGTGCCTGGGCTGTATCTGTTCTGTGGGTGAAGAGCAGACTTGCCTCACCTTACATCATCTTTAAAATAATACCAGTAATTATAAGGTGAAATCTTGATCCAACTAAAGTCAATTCCATGGGTGCAAAGATCCAGCCAACTAAGAAACAAGTGTCTAAATTATACTACACCTAGAGAAGATTAGAGTTGGTTCTTAGTTCTGACAACCAAATTAGGAAATGCTAAATTCTAGATCGATATACAGTACATTTAATATTAATCACCCTGTTTGGGTGCTGTAATCCTTAGATAGAAAACCCCAAAGAGGAGGTTACATTTTCAGAGCTAACCACTCAAAAGGAAGCTAGTAACTCCCATGTATCCATTAATAACAGTAGGTTCATTACTAAGATTTATATCTAGGAGTCCAAGGTGGAGATATATAAAGAAAAGTGAGGATGTATGTGATATATAAGCTTTTTATTAATTTTCCTGTGAAAAAGTGGGGGATCATAACAGAAAGCATACTGGCATTGAGAACTGCTATGAGTCTCTTATCTCTGGGGGGGAAAAGACTTGTGTTTTGTCTCCAATTGTGAAAGAATTGTTTTGCTGGTCTCACAATGTTATGTAAAGGGTACCAGAGTACACATGCTTTGTCTGGACTAGCCATCTTCAGTTCTTTCAGGTAAATTTTATTTATTTACTTATCACTAATATCACTATACTTATTTTGAGAAGGGTTAATCACCTTTATAATTTTATCATTTAAACCAAACTATTATTAGTTAGCACAATTTTGGGCACTATATAAAATTACTGTGTGCCTCTCTAAAGTGTAAGGTTTAAGAGTAGCAGCCGTGTTAGTCTGTATCTGTAAATAAAACGAGAAAGACTTTGTAGCACCTTAGAAACTAACCAGTTTATTTCAGCAGAAGCTTTCGTGGGCTATAACTCACTTCATCTATGCATCCGATAGATGAAGACTTCCTCATTTTATCTAAAGTGTAAGATGCTCTGAAAAGCTTCCATTTTAAGAAGACAAACATGGATGTAGAAAGGGGAGAAGGGGTAAAACATACAATGTGTAATTGGCATGTGTCCTCTTGGTACCAAGATTTTTGCAGGGCTTTTTTGTTTTATTTTTTAATTTAAGAAAATCATCTCATTTCACCTTTCCTTTTTTGTCTCTCTACTGGACACCTGAAATGGTCACATCTCATTGCTACCTCATGCTGAATTTCCTCTGTGTCTCACTCCTCCATTCTGTCCCTCCTTTGCTTATGTCTTAGTGAAATAATTACAGACAAATCAGAAGAAACCTTGAAAGTTCCAAATGCCTAACAGCATTTCTTCACTCAGAGAGGAACTGGTCAGGACTGTATTTGGGAGGCAGGACTCCAGAAGTGAAAGAACAGCTCCTGCTACATGCACCCCTACTTAGGGAAGCTGAAGGAGAACTATAGAAGACAAACAAAATGTGAATTATTGAAAGGAAGGAAAGAGTATTTAAAAAGCAAAACCTGTTTCAAAGTCAGTTTATTCAGGAAGACATTGAGGATGCACATTCCATAATCCTTGCTAAAAGATTCATATAATTTATCTCTTTTAAATGTTTTACCTTTCTATATAAGTACTTTTTTAAAAACAATATTCTTTTCTTTTTAATGTGCAGGACGTATGGTAGTACTATAGTTGATATATTGGTGTTTTTACAAAAAATAAACACTCAACTAAGTTCACAATATTTTTAACTTGTATTTAGGCACTGAAGAAGATGTGGTAAAGTCAAAGAAAACTTTCCGAAGTCAGGCTGTGGTGAATCAGAATGCAGAAACCGAGCTCATGCTGGAAGGGGATGATGATGCTGTCAGTCTGCTCCAAGAGAAAGAGATTGACAACCTTGCAGGTAAAAAATTTTTATCACTGACATGATATCAATAAATAGATGATTTAAAAATCTTAACTTTTAACCTCTGTAACCTGTGCCCTGTGTTGACCGTTATTTAATGGACTTCTGATAGTGCCCACTGTTACAATGAGAACAGATTACTTATACTCTGGGACCAACAGATGTTCTATTACTGTGAATTATGGTAACTGATTAAGTTGTAAGTCCTCCTACAATGGTCTTCTGTTAGCCCAGTGTAAGTTAAGCAAAGCCTTGGGCACTGTTCCTACTGCACTTTGCTGAACCGCTAAAAGACCACAGTGGAAGACCACACCAGTTGAAACAAGGAGGAAAATTACTCTCAGGCTTTGTCTTCTCTACCCACCGGATCAGCAGGTAGCAATCGATCTATCAGGGATCGATCTATTGTGTCTCATTTAGACACGAGAAAATCAGTCCCCAAAGGTGCTCCCCGTCGACTCTGGAGCTCCAGCTCGCTGAGAGGAGTAAGCGGAGTCGACGTGGGAGCCCGCAGCTGCCGTGAGGACACCAGGTAAGTTGATCTAAGATGCGCTGACTTCAGCTACGTTATTCACATAGCTGAAGTTACGTATATTCGGTTCCCCATGCTAGTGTAGACCAGGCCTCAGAAATAAAGTCAGGAGATGGAGTGTACAGTATACTGACTCTCGATTATCCAGGATCGGGTTAACCAGGATGTCAAAAAAAATACACCTAACTCGAAGGGCCAGCTCTGGCTTTGTTGCCACCCCAAGCACACCAAACAAAATCCCCCACCAGAGCGCAGGGCAGCCAGTGAACCAACACCTCCTCCCCCTGATGCAGGGTGGTTGGTGAACCAACCCCTCCCTCCCCATATTTCCTATGGATGGTGTTTATCTGGGATTTTATTAACCACTATTAATTCTTTCCCTATCATCCTGGATAATCGAGAGTCTACTATATTTCCATTTTCCCAGTTTCCACAGTCACTTCTTTCACTAGGTCAAGGGAGGTTGTTGAAGGCTCTCTGCTCCTGCACTCTCCCCTGCAGCCACCTCTCAGTGAAACCAGAGGGACTGTAGAGCAGCATATACTGTCTGCCATAGTAATGGGAAAGGGGAGGCTTCCTGTCTGCAAGCACTAACCAGAGATTGAAAAGGGGTGAAGCTGCAACTAAAGAATAAACATTGTTGGTCAGAATGCAAGTTGGGAGTGAGTAGAACTCTTCTCATCAGGACATTGATTGGAGTGCTAGTGTGTGGTCAGGTCTTAGAGTTACTCCTGGAATTTTGTTCCGGTGAGTTCTCACATGTTCTACATTGAAACACCATGTTACTTGTTGTGGAAGATGTATGAAATAATGACACTCTGGGAGTTAATACATTCTCCAGTGTATTGTCTCATATGAAATGAAAATATGACAAATGTGTCTGGAATGAGGTATGGGTATTAAAAACTTAATTTTACTATGGAAGATATATTTGTTAATTTGTGCTATGACTGGGGAGAAGGGGATTTTGTGATGTATTAAAGGAAAAACTTAAAACATCATTGGGTTTAAGATTAAGTTCTCCTTACTCCAATACTTCCTTCTGATGTTACAGGCAGTGGAAATTTGAAGTCAGAAATTAGATCATGAATAACAAAAAATAATTAATGAAGTTAGTGTAGGGGTTTGAAATTAAATTATAAAAAAGCACGCACATTGGGACCAACTAATAAACAATAAAATCATCAATAGTCAGTATAGCAACTCGATATTTATCTGTTTAGAAATGTCCATTCTTCAAGAGAGTTCCTGTGGGTGCTCCACGTTAGGTGTTGGTGCGTCCCTGTGCCTTCGATCGGAGGTTTTTGCAGCAATACTCGTTCTGGCCATGCATATGCAGAGCCACACACATACGCACCCAGCCCCCGCTCTGAGTATACCTTGATGGAACGCATGTGTGGCTGGTTTCCTCAGTTCCTTCTCTACCATCCCCGGCTTGAGACAAATCTCAGCAGACTCATTAGAAAACTTTTTTCTCCCTTGTCACTGTTACTAGTTAGTTTTTGTTACCAGTAGTGTTGATTTTATTGTTACCTGTAGTGTGTGTTAGTTTCTCTCTTAAAAAAAAAATTCTCTCAGTTTTTCTGTCAGCGCAGCCACTGCCGACATGCCTGGCTCTCCAGGCTTTAAGCGCTGTTCTAACTAAGGATGCCAGTCCTCTCTCACATGGCCACTCTGAATGCATAAAATGTTTGGGGGAGTCTCACATCCCACAAAAATGTGCCCACTGCAGCAAACTGAAGTCTTGGGCACAAAAGGACAGAGAGCTGAAATTGAAGCTCCTCCTGCTAAAGAAATCCTTAGGGTCCGCTTCAGACTCAGGGGCTAATTCTGGCTCTGCTCCTTACCACAGCCCTCCTGTTTCTAAACAACAGACTTCAAAAAACCATCATCTTCTGTCACCCGCAAAGTGAGCTCTGCGGCAGAAGGTTTCTCTGAGCAGATCTAGTGCCTCCCTCCCAGCGCTTCCCCGCCTGAGCACTTTCGGCGTGCTGCGCTCCTCCGGTGCCACGCGAAACCCACCTGTGGCTTCGGCAGTAGTGTACTGCTTTGGTGCTGAGGCTACAGGCTTTCAGTTTCCTGCCTCTCAGATGGCACCCTTTGGTACAGCGGTGACAGCGGAACTGACACATGTGGACATGCCTGACCCCCTACAGGCTATCACCTCGCTCCCGGCTTCGGCACCGCTGAGCTGGCCGGCAGCCAATTAACTCTTAAAACGCCGGTGAGAGGAACTTTTCTTCTGAGCATATTCCTCTAGCGCAGCCCTCACCACACAGAGGAGCTTCAGCACTCCAATTTATGCAGACAAGTGATCTGCTTCTGTCACCCATTCTGCAGTCACCCTTACTGCATGACTACTTTTCACCAAATGCTCAGCCAGGGTCCAAGCCTATCTCCAGTGAGGAGGAAGCTGGTCTCCAGGAGGTTTTTTCACCTTATGAAGCTCCTCATCCTAAGACCCCAGTTAACAGAGGACATGGGAACATCACCTCATCCTATCCTCAGGATCCTGCCCCATGGCGCGTAAAACCATGGATGGCACCACCTATGCCCTTCCCACCACAGTGACAATATTGGGCCCCGTGGGCATACTATCCTCGAGACCACACTCGCTATGTCACCTCAACCAGTCTTGAGACCAGTCCGGCACCGCGAGCTCACAAACATGTCACTGACACCAGTCACAGACAGCACCTTTTAAAGCGCAGAATCAGGCATGACCTGTTGATATCCCAGTAGACCCAGTCCTCACGCCTGATGGAGCCCTGCTCCCTCCTCTCCCGTCATCTTCAGATGACTTCTCAACATTTCAAGACCTTTTCAAAAGAGTTACAAGTGAGTTGAGAATTAACCTGGAGGAGGTTCTTGAGCAGCAGCATGAATTAACAGACATTCTGCAGCCACCGTCTTCTTCCAGGGTTGCATTGCCAATTAATCCAGCCCTGCTGGAACCTTCCAAAGCCATCTGGCAGACTCCCGCTACAAGCCTACCTATCCACAAGTGAGTGGACTGCAAGTATTTTATCCCTTCCAAGGGCTCTGAATTTCTCTTCACTCATCCAGCACCTAACTCGCTGGTAGTTGACTGAGTCACCCAGAAGAACAAGCACCAGTTTTCCCGCTCCACCCCAGCTGATAAGGACTGTAAACGTTTAAGATCTGCTTGGGCGTAAAGTATACGCGTCTTCCACGTTAGAGTTTCATATTGCTAATTCTGGCAAAATATGACCACAAGAATTAAAATAAATTTAGAGATTTTATTGATGACATTCCAGAAGCAAAATAACAATTCACTGCTTTAGTCTCTGAGGGACAAATCATATCACGCACCACTCTCCAAGCGGCCCTCGATGCGGCCAATGCTGCAGTAAGATCTGCCACCACGGCAGTCGTCATGCGCAGAGGTTCGTGGCTCATTTCTTCATTTCCTCGGGAGGTCCAGACTACTATTGACGACCTTCCATTCAAACTCTTTGCCTCCACAACACTCAGTGAAGGATTCCAGGGCAACTCTCTGGTCCTTAAGTATACAAACCCCTATGATAATACAGATATCAGCCTCACCAACGTCCACACTACCCCGCTTATACCCAGCACTTCCAGAACTCACAAACAACAACAGCAACAATGCCAGAGATCCAGATACCAACGTTGCTGCCCCAATTCTGCGGTAACGTCACAGCCCCCTCCAACTAACAAGCAGATTTGAAGCCTCGGTTGAGGGTTTCGAAAACAATGTTCCTACTTCAGTGCTTACCCTGCCTGTCCCTACTTTTGGACACTGCCTACAACCATTTTTTCACCAATGGCACTACATTACCACCGACAAGTGGGTTCTAGAGGTCATCACACCTGGCTATTCCATCCCTTCCTAACCATACCTCCCACACACTATCCCTCCCCGTCCCTTTTCAGGGACCCATCTCATGAGCAACTGCTCCTGCAAGAGCACCTCCTTCTATTGTGAGCAGTGGAGCTTGTGCCTGAAAGACACAGAGGGAAGGGGTTTTACTCCCATTATTTCTTAACAGAAAAGAAAACCAGAGGATGGAGACCAGTAACCAACTTCAGGCGGCTTAACACTTTCATCAAGAAACAAAAGTTTAAAATGGTTACCCCTCCCCACCATAATCCTAGCTCTCGAACAGGGCTATTGGTTTTCAGCCCTCATCCTGCAAGACACCTACTTTCACGTGACAATAAATCTGGCCCACAGACGTTTCCTTCATTTCATCCTCGACTCGACACATTTCCAGTACAGTGTACTACCCTTCGATCTATCCACTGCCCCCCGTGTTTTTTCCAAGCTCCTGGCAGTAGTTACTGCCCACCTCCGGAAGCAAGGAGTCACAATTTTTCCTTACCTGGACTACTGCCTTCTCAAAATCTCAACGCTTGAAGAAGTGCATCGATCCATCATAATCACTACCAATGCATCCCTCACACACTGGGGTGCTCATATGTTACATCACACAACCCAGGGACTGTGGTCTCCAATGGAAACCTCTCTACACATAAATGTTCTGGAACTTCAAGCTATACGCAATGCCTGCCATCACTTCCTTCTGTTAATCCAGAGCAAACATGTATGGATAATGACAGACAACGTATGTATGTTCTAGGTAAAGAGGCAGGGAGGAGCTCGCTCCCATTCCCTTTACACAGAAGCCATGAAACTCTGGAACTGGTGCCTTGCCAACAATATACAGCTATCAGCCGCCTATCTTCCTGGGGCTCTGAATACCACAGTGGATGAACTAAGCAGGCGCTTTCCCTAGGATCATGAATGGGAGATAAACAAAACAGTACTCGCCAACGTATTCCGCATTTGGGGCTACCCAACCATAGACCTCTTTGCAACTGCAGAGAACACAAAATGCCCCAAATTTTGTTCCAGAGTAGGACTGGGCAAACACTCCCTGGGAGATGCACTTATGATTCCGTGGCACGGGAACTTACTCTATGCTTTCTCCCCTATCCTGATTCTACAGAGAGTTCTCACAAAAATATGAACAGATCGTGCCAAGGTGATCCTGATTGCCCCAGCATGGCCCAGACAACCGTGGTTCCCATTCCTCACCAGGATGTCTGTTTGACCACCAAGCTCACTGCCTGTCATTCGAAACCTACTATCGCAGCAGCATGGCTGATTTCTCCACCCCAATCTGTCCATGTTTCACCTCGAAGCTTGGTTCCTCCATGGTTCTTCCAACATGAACTGGCATGCTCGGACAAAAAGTGTTTCTACATAGTAGAACCCAATCTACTCGCACCACCTATCTCCACAAATGGAAGCGATTTTCTCAATGGTGCACAGCCAAACAACTGCCCCCTATGTCTGCACCTCTTTCTCTTATACTCGACTGTCTGCTCACCCTCAAACAATCTGGCCTCTTTCTTAGCTCCATCAAAGTCCACCTCGCTGCTATCACAACTTTCCACGACAAAATTGACAATGCCTCTGTGTTTGCTCATCCAATCACTTAACGTTTTCTCAAAGGACTTCAATCACTGCACCCAGACGTTACACCTCTTATCCCTCTGTGGGACCTTCGCTTAGTATTATCTTGCTCAATTCAATGACCATTTGAACCCCTAGCCACTTGTTCCCTCTTACATCTTTCTGTGAAAACGGTGGTCTTAGTGGCAATTACTTCTGCCAGACGGGCAGGAGAAATAGCAGCTCTCATGGCAGACCCACCATATACCCTGTTTTTTAAGGACAAAGTTACCCTCCGATTACACCCCAAATTTCTTCCAAAGATGTCATTCCACATCAATGAACTGATACACCTGCCGACCTTTTTTCCTAAACCACATGCAAACTCCTTTGAATCCACAATGCATACTCTAGACGTAGACAGGGATTTATCTTTCTATTTAAATAGGACCAAGCCCTTCAGGAAGTCTTCCAGATTTTTTGTCTCCATCACCGAGTGATCTCGCAGTGCACCTATCTCAACCAAAAGACTTTCTAACTGGATTTCTGACTGTATCCACCTCTGTTATCAGATATGAAAAATCCCTCCTCCAGCAGACAAAAACCCACTCCACTAGATTGATGGCTACCTCCGCGGCCTTTCTATGCTAAGTTCCCCTGATTGACATCTGTAAAGCAGCCACCTGGACTTCTGAACACACTTTTGTTAAACACTATGCCCTTACTCAGGGTCCTCTTGCAGATACATGATTAGGCAGAGCTGTTTTATTTACTGCTTTTCTACCCAATCCAAAGTCTCTACCTCCTTCAGATACACTGCTTTGAAGTCACCTAACGTGGAGCACCTACAGGGAGGTTACTCACCTTGTGCAATAACTGACATTCTGCAAGATGAGGTTCCTGTGGGTGGTCCACTACCCACCATCCTCCCCACTGCTTCGGAGTTGGGGTAGCCTCTGTTGTAGGGAAGGAACTGAAGGAACCAGCCACACATGCATTCTATTAAAGTACGCTCAGAGCAGGGGGCAGGCTCTGCACATGCGTGGCCGGTACGAGAACTGCTGCAAAAATCTCCATTTGAAGGCGCAGGGACACACCAACACCTAACATGGAGCACCCACAGGAACCTCCTCTCAAAGAATGTCAGTTACTGCTCAAGGTGAGTAACCTCCTCTTTTTGTGCCCATCACTGAACACCTTGCTGTCTTACCTTGGTAAAATAATAAATGTAGACAACCAATGTGACAGCTTAATCTAGATTCCTTTGGTAGATTTCATTTAATAGCAGAGAAAGGTCAGAGGCATCTCTATCAAGATCCACCTTTGACATATACCCCAGAGAAATACATATAGATACAAGTGCTATGTTTTAAAAGGCTACAGTATGCAGTTATATTGAAATGTTGATTGAACCTGCATGGTAATCTGATAAAGCTGTTATGTATCTTGAAAGTCCCTATGATCCCTCTGCAAACTCTAGGCTCTTGTACATACTTGACACTATCCTGCTAGTCAAAACACTGAGATGCAAGGCATGCCTCATGGTCCTATCTTTCTTTAAGAAACTGACACTTTGGAAGGGGTCCTATGTTTCTGGTCTCAGAGATGCAGATGTATTTGACCCTCCTCCCTAAGAGAATAGCTCTTTCCCTATAATTCAGCGGTTCTCAAGCTGTGGATTGGGACCTCAAAGTAAGTTGTAGCCCCATTTTAATGGGGTTGACAGGGCTGGCTTAGACTTGCTGGAGCCAAGTCCCATGCCCCACTGCCTCAGGCCAAAGCTCGAGGGCTTCAGTCCTGAATGGCACAATTCAAGTTACAGGCCCCCTTCCTGGGGCTGAAGCCCTGGGGCTTTGGCTTTGCCCCTCCCATTCCCAGGGAGGTGGGGCTCAGGCAGGCTGAGGCTTTCGTCCTCCCTTCTGGAGTTGTGCGTTAATTTTTGTTGTCAGAATGGGGTTGTAGTGCAGTGAAGTTTGAGAAATCCTGCCATATATAATTCAAATCTGGATTATGGATATTGGTGAAAATTAACACCTTAAACACTGCCTGGAAATCTTCCTTAGGAATGTCAGAAATTTGCCTGAATGCTTGCAAGACAATTCCATAAGTAAATCGGAATGTCACAAACCTACGTCAGTGCCATCTTCTAAAAAGTGGATCCAATCATCTTTGGCCTCTTGTATAATATCAGATATTGTCTCAACTGCACCATCAAGGGACTTCAGAAGTTTTACTATTTCCTGATTAGTCTTCTTTCTTCAATTGTCACTTCTAGTAGGATAGATGCTGCTGTACCATATAATATAGGGAAGCTTTCTGACCATATGAAAGCATCGGCAAGAAATATAGCAGCAGTACAAGCATGTGCACACACCAACCAACCAAAAAAAAATCTCCTATCATTTCATTTTTACCCTCAAACTAACCCAAATCCTTGAAACTAAGGCAAGGGTAAGAAGGGTGGGGCGAGGGCAGTGAAGAGAAAATAAATCCAGAAGTTAGTTGTCAGAAAATATCCTCCTGGTGCCATGTCAGCTCCACCAATCCCTAGAATTATTTACGGCATGATTTTCACTATATAAGAAAACTATTTTCCGAAGATTGTCATGCTCACAGGATGATTCCAAAACACAAGTCCTAGCAACCTAAATAAAAAAGACAATTGTTGGCTATTTTTCTGCATGAGAAAAATTAGAACCCATGCCAAGAGCAGACCCAGCAGAAGCAAGACCAGTCATTCTTTCCATAATTGGAAAAACAGAAGTGTGGTTCCCTTCTGTAAAAATTATACACCTTTTCTCTATCTTTTCTACATCTGTCACTGAAATGTACCCAGAAACACATCTGCTTGCTTTAGTGACTTAGTTTATTGCACTGTAGATATGCCCTATCTATGGCTGGCCCAGATGAGGTGGCTTGGGCTTGGGCTATTGGGCTATAAGATTACAGTGTGGACATTTGGGCTTGGGATAGAGTCTGGGATCTGAGACCCCACCAGGGGGAATGGGATCCTAGAGTTGCCAGGTGTCCAGTTTTCAACCAGAACATCCAGTCAAACTGGCCGTTAAAGTCCAGTTGGCCGCAGCAGGGCTGACAGGCTCCCTTGCCCGGTTCCGCATGGCTCCTAAGTGGGGTAGTATGTCCCTCTGGCTCAGGGGCAGCCGCAGGGACTATGTGTTCTGCTCCCACCCCGAGTGCCATCTCCACAGCTTCATTAGCCAGGAACTGCAAACTCCTCACCTCCACCTCACAGCCCAACCCCCTATCCTCCCCTCCCTTCCGGAGTCTGCAGCCCATTCTGCTCCTGCACTCCAAGCACCTGCCGCAGCCCACAGCCCCCTCCCACACTCCAACCTCCCCCCCCCCCAGCTCAGAGCCCCCTCATCCCCAGTACCACCACAGAATCTGCATCCCCAGCCAGAGCCCTCATCCCTTCCCTGACCCTATCCCAGCCCAGTGAAAATGAGCAGTGGAGGGAGGGGGTGGAGTGAGCTGGGGGTGGGGCAGGGCAGGGGCAGGACAAGGGTGTTTGGTTTTCTGTAATTAGAAAGTTGGTAAACCTAGAGGGTCCCAGAGCCAGGCGTCCAGCCCAAGACTGAAAATTTATATTCAGGGCCAGCCACATGTGTTTTATTTCAGGGTAGACATACTCTAAAGTACGTTTTACCTTTTATTCCTGTTAGCACAGCAAACACAGTTAAGAATGGAATAAATTATCTTTCTCTTCATATGTTCATATATTATGAATAGAGCTGATTGGGATTTGTCCATACAAATGATTTTCTGATGGGAAATGCAGTTTCTGCCAAATCTAAATGTTCTGGTTTGACACACATCAGAATGTTTCATTTTTGAAGTAACCTGAAATGTTTTATTTCAAATCCGTTCAACCAAATATTAAACTACATTTCTCTGTGAGTGCATTGCTTTATGGCCCCCGTTCTCTCCTACAGGTTATGCTCTCCAGAAAACTAAATCTCTCATAATGCAATACAGATTTCCCTCTGATCAAGCTACATGGTGCATTGTGGGACCCATGACTCTGGATGCATTATGAGATATGTAGTCCAGCTAAGGCTCCTGGCCCATAAGGGAAAATGGGGACATCAGACTTCTAAGCCACAACTGCCATGAGGTAATGAACTACTGTGGGAAAGTACAGTTTAATACTGAACTGACTCAAAATGAAGCATTTAAAATCAGTTCAACAACCCAAAACATTCTGAAATAGGGAATGTCAAAATGTTTTGGTTTTGATCAAAAATGTCAAAATGAAATGTTTTGACTTTCCAAATTGGAATTGGTTGGAATTCCATTCCATGAAAAATTTTGAATTTTTTTTTCCCCAATTTGGGATGAAAACAAATACTGAAATATAGGAATTTCCCAGTGGATACGAATTCTGAATTTCACTCAGCTCTTAACTATGCACATAGTTGTACAAAGTTTCAAGTACAGGAACAATCCCTTATTATGAGTATTATTTATATTACAGTAATACTTGAGACCTATTATGATGAGGACCAGAGTTATCAACACTGTATTTTAAAAATATGGGGCTGATTTCTTAGCACCTCTGGCTCACTCCTCCTCTTGGATATCGTCATCATCAATAGTAGTGTTAATAATAATAATTAGTACTCTCCTACATTCACCAGGGGTATTTCTTGCTGCTTTTTTGCAGCACTCAACCACCCACTTTATTTTTCATGTCTGTACAAGATTGGATGTCTTTTGCAATAAGGGACTGTTGGCAACCCTAGAACTCCACTATATAGATACTGACAGACCCTGCCGTGAAGAGTTTATCTCTGTGAAGCAGGCATTGAAGACCATGGATTTGCACAAAGTCTCATTAAGGACCAGATTGGAACTGTTGATCCTTTAGAACTAGTGGTGGAGTGAGAAACAAAGAACTCAGCTTGACTTTCAGATCTCAGGTTCAGTTTTCAGGGATTACCACTGAAAATAACATGTTTATTTGTAAACTGAACACATTTGATTTGGAAGTTGGTGAAACAGTAAATATAGGACTGCACAGTGCCATTTACTTCGACTTTTCAGAGAAGACCCACACTTAAGCCTGTCTGTATTCAAAGATGGTTTAACTTGGTCAGTTTAAAAAAATGAGTTACTTAAATGGGCCATTATCCCACATGGACACTCTGAATTCAATTTAAACCTGGGTTATATTGATTTAGCTTGACTCACTAAAGAATTAAGTTAAACTGAATCAATATAAACCAAGTAAAAATAGAATTAAGAGTGCTCACACAAGGTTTTGGCCACATTTAACTCAATCAGTTTTAAAAAACACATTTTATTAAAACAGTGCAACTCTAAATATAGAGAGACATTAGTTGTTAGAAAACTTTTCACTCAGAAAATATAAATATTCTAATACCTTGATTTGCAAAGTTAAAACAAAACTGAAAAATGCTAAGGAAAGTTGAAACAAACTATGGGCCCTATCTTGCAAAAGCTCACATGAGTGGACCTTAAATATATTTCATTCCAAAGACTTTCCTTCATATCTTTTCATCAGCCATACTGCACAAATCATTGTAGAACATACTTCTCTATATTACATATGACATGTTATATTTTTAAAATAATTGCATTCTGGATCTTTTTAGTCATTAGATAATCCTAGAATCAGAGCGGTAGCCGTGTTAGTCTGGAATAGCAGAGGTAACAAAGTCCTGTGGCACCTTAAAGACTAACTATAAAGTTTTGAAGCATGAGCTTTCGTGGGCTAATACCCACTTCGTCAGATGCAAGCAGTGGAAGTGTCCAGAGGCAGGTATAGAAAAGTAGGCAAGAACCAGGTGGGAGGTAAAAAGGTTAGTCCAATTAGGCTGAACCAGCTTGTTATCTCCGATCAGGGAGGGTGGGTTATTCTTCTAGCATTTGAATGGGGGGTGTGGACATGGAGAGAGGAGAAACTATTTCTGTAATGAGCGAGCCATTGTAGGTCTTTGTTCAATCCAAGATTGTTTGTGTTGAATTTGCAAATGAATTGTAGCTCTGCAGTTTCCCTTTGCAGTCTGGACTTGAAGTTTTTTTGCTGCAGTATGGTGACTTTTAAATCTGTAATTGTGTGTCCAGGCAGGTTGAAGTGTTCCCCTACAGGTTTTTGTATATTGCCATTCCTAATATCTGATTTGTGTGCATTTATCCTTTTTCTTAGGGACTGTCCAGTTTGGCCGATGTACATAGCAGAGGGACACTGGTGGCATATAATGGCATATATGACATTGGTTGATGTGCAGGTGAATGAACCAGTGATGGTATGGTTGATCTGGTTAGGTCCTGTGATGGTGTTGCTGGTGTAGGTATGTGGGCAGAGTTGGCATCGAGGTTTGTTGCATGGATTGGTTCCTGAGTTGGAGTTATTGTGGTGCAGTGTGCTGTTGCTGGTGAGAATTTGTTTAAGGTTGGCAGGTTAGCCCACGAAAGCTCATGCTTCAAAACTTTATAGTTAGTCTTTAAGGTGCCACAGGACTTTGTTACCTAGATAATCCTAGTATTCCATATGTCATAATGGGGATAATTTAGATTGAATCTTAATCAGGATATTTGTTTTTGGTTTTAATTAATAGTAGTGATGTAGTGGATTTCATTGCTCACACAGAATTACTTCATTTTTGTGTGTGATGGAGTCAAAGAAAAAATTTGTTTACTCTTTATTTTCAATTGCCAGGAGTATTTTAACAGGATTTTGTGGTATGGTCAATTATCAAAACATTTGTTTTTATTTTTGTAATATTTACATATTAAATATTTTACCATTTTCTGTTTCAGTTTTAGCTCCTTTCCTTCCCAGGCCATTCACTTCAAGAGGCAAGTTGCATACTTATGAGAATTAATGACTAAGATAGCCCAGTCTATTGTAGCCAGTTTCTAATAATAAATTGTTGATCAATGGTATTGCAATCAAACCAACTGTAGTTAAGTGATAATCCCTAACTCTTCTGTATCCTTAGTAGATTTTTTTTCTTTTCCATTTTCTAATGTGATTTCATTTAGGAGCCTAAATATGCAAATTTACTAATAATTTGTTCTACTCTAAATTATTTTCTTCATAATAATAAATATATTGATATGTTATTTCATTATAAGTTTATACTTCCATATATTTATTACCTGATCATTAGTATTGTCTTTACAATCTTTATATATATATATATATATATAAAGCTAAACTAGAAACTGGAGAACAGATTAAAATAAATTTCAAACCACTTGGATTACATGGGTTAAAGTTTTAGGAATATTCAGACCTCTGCTGCATGTATACAATTCCCATTGACTTAAATAAGAGCTGCGTGCACACATCTGAGGACAGAATTTGGCCTTGGTGAACCTTTGGAAAGCTTCTGTGTCCCATGAATCATAGAATTAGAAGGGACCACAAGGCTAATCTAGTCTAACACATTGCCAAGGTTCAGGATTTGTTGTATCAAACCATCCAACACAGGGGAGTTTGAGTGGGAGTTCTGTTGGAGGAGAAGGTATTTGTATTTGGTTTTGAATTTGTATTCTTTGTATTATTTGTATGTGTCGAGGCTTTGTGCCAGGAGAGAAGCTGAGCCCTGATTAGGGGGCGGGGCTCCTCTGAGTAGGGTCCTAGAAAGATAGCCAACCAGTCAGGCAGTGGCACAGACAGCTGCAGTGGCACAGGAGCCAGCAAACAGAGCTGTAAACAGGGGAGTTTGAGTGGGAGTTTGTAATGGGAGTTTGTGTTGTGGTACTAGTTTGGGTTTTGTTTTTGCTATGGGTGATGGTATTTTGGTGTGGTATGTTTTTCCCGGATTTACAGGATTTAGTGAGAAGACAATGACAGATACAGAGGCAGCAGTGGTGGTGACCCAAGTGGTGGAGGACACAATGAAGATGAGTGGATGTAGAAGCTGTGATATGTACATAATCCTGGAGGGGCTACCTGAAAAGAGTTTCATCTGCATGAAGTGCTGACTGATAGAGCTGATGGAGGAAAAGATCTGAGGATTGGAGATGCAGGTGGACACTCTGGTTGAATTTAGAAGGAGGTTTGAGCAGATGATGGAGCAGACACGAGGAGACTTAAGGGGAAAGCTCAGACTTACAAATGAAGCAGGCCTGAAGAACTCTGAGGGTGAAGAAAATGGACAGTGGAAGCATGTGACTGAGAGAAACAGGCAGAGGAAAAGACAGACTGTGAAGGAGAAATAGAGTTCAAGAGCAGATTTGTGGAGTTGAAAAATGAAGAAAGTGTACAGCAGGTGGTCACTGAAGATGGAAGGGCAAGGAAAAAGAGAAGAGCCTCTAGCCCTATGGAAAAGGAGAAGAGTCAATGGAGATAACACCAAATAGGAGCCCAGGAGGATACAGGATGGGTTGAAGAAGATTACAAGGGAGAATAGGAATAAAAAGGACTTGCAGCCAAAGGGAACAGGGGACAGACCAGAGAATCTCACTGTCACCAGGAAAAGGCAGGTCTACATGATTGGGGACTCCTTACTGAGAAGATTAGACAGGTCTGTAACCAGAGCTGATCCAGAGAACAGAAGGGTGTGCTGTTTACTGGGTGCTAAGATACGGGATGTGGACCTGAGGTTGAAGAGGATCCTAAAGGGAGCAGGAAAGAATCTACTGATCGTCCTTCATGTGGAAACAAATGATACTGATAGATTCTCATTGGAACATATATGGGGAGACTATGCCAGACTGGGGAAGGTGCTTTAGGAAATCAAGGCTCAGGTGATCTTCAATGGGATTCTGCCCGTCCCTAGCGGAGGGCAACAAAGGTGTGACAAGATAATGACTATCAACAGATGGCTCAGGCAATCGTGCTATAAGGAGGGGTTTGGGATGTATGGCCACTGGGAGGCATTCATGGACAGAGGACTGTTCCCTCGGGATGGACTTCATCTGATTAGGAAAGGAATTAGACTTTTAGGATGGAGGCTGGCACAACTGATTAAGAGAGCTTTAAACTAGGAATTTGGGGGAGATGGTTGGGAGATGTCTGGGTAATCTCCACGCCAGATATTAACATTGAGAGGGAAGAAAATGAAGTAATGAAGGATACAGCTGTGGGTAGGAGAATGGACATAAAGAGGAAGGGCAGTGTGGATACCAGTCTAATAGGTCATACTGGCGGTAGAATGTCCATGCCTAATCAGGTAAAGAATGTGATTGAGGGCAAACAGCAAAAATTAAGATGTTTGTACACCAATGTGAGGAGCATAGGTAACAAAATGGAGGAACTAGAGCTACTAGTGCAGGAAGTGAAACCAGATGATATAGGGATAACAGAAACATGGTGGAATAGTAGTAATGGCTGGAGTACAGGTACACGCTGTAAGGTACATGCTTAAAGGTACATGCTGTTTAGGAAAGATGGAAATAAAGGTAAAAGGGGTGGAATAGCATTATATATCAATGATGAGGTAGACTGTAAAGAAATAAGTGATGGAATGGATAAGACAGTCCGTCTGGGCAAAAATCACATTGGGGAAGAAAACTACTAAAGCCTTCCCTGGGATAGTGCCTGGGATGTGCTACAGACCACTGGGATCTAATTTGGATATGGATAGAGATGATGGATTCCTTCATCAAGTAGTTGCTGAACCAACAAGAGGGGATGCTATTTTAGATTTGGGTTTGGTAAGTAGTGAAGACCTCATAAAAGAAATGGTTGTAGGGGACAACCTTGGTTGAGTGATCATGAGCTAATTCAGTTCAAACTGAATAGAAGGATAAACAAAAATAGATCTGTGACTAGGATTTTTTTATTTCAAAAGGGCTAACTTTAAAAAAGTAAGGACATTAGTTAGGGAAGTGGATTGGACTGAAGAACTTATGAATCTAAAGGCAGAGGAGGCCTGGGATTACTTCAAGTCAAAGTTGCAGAAGCTGTCAGAAACCTGCATCCCAAGAAGGGGGAAAACTTCATAGGCAGGAGTTGTAGACCAAGCTGGATGAGCAAGTATCTCAGAGGGGTGATTAAGAAAAAGCAGAAAGCATACAGGAAGTGGAAGATGTGAGAGGTCAGCAAGGAAAGCTACCTTACTGAGGTTAGAACTTGTAGGGATAAAGTGAGAAAGGCTAACAGTCAAGTAGAGTTGGATCTTGCAAAGGGAATTAAAACAAATAGTCAAAAGTTCTATGGCCATATAAATAAGAAAACAAAGAAAAAAGAAGTAAGATCGTTAAACACTGAGGATGGAGTGGAGGTTAAGGATAATCTAGGCATGGCCCAATATCTAAACAAATACTTTACCTCAGTCTTTAATTAGGCTAATGAGGATAATTAGGGATAATGGGAGTATGACAAATGGGAATGAGGTATGGAGGTAGATCCATAGGTAGACTAAATCAGGGGGCCCAGATAATTTTTATCTAATAATAATAAAGGAACTGGCACACATGAAATTGCAAGCCCATTAGCAAGAATTTTTAATGAATCTATAAACTCAGGGATTGTACCATATGGCTGGAGAATTGCTAACATAGTTCCTATTTTTAAGAAAGGAAAAAACAATGATCCAGTTAACTAGTCAGTGGACCCACATCATCCTTAATCTTTCTTTTTGTCTGACATATTTGAAGAACACCTTCTTTGTGTCTCTAATATTTCTTTCCATCTGTATCTCATTCTTTGCCTTGGCTTTCCTGATTATGTTCATACATGCTTGCACTATTCCCATGTATACTTCCATGGTGACATGCCCCTCCTTCCATTTCCTGTATGTATCCCTTTGGGGTTTTAGACCCTTAAAAAACTCCTTGTACAGTCACATTGGTCTCCTGTGGCTCTTCTTATCTTTCCTCTGCATCAGACTAGCTTGATGTTGAGCTTTAGTATTACATTTTTTAAGAACTGCCAGGCCCCGTCAACTCCTTTTCTTCCTAATTGGTCTTTCCGTGGGACCTTGCCTACTATTTCTCTGAGTCGGTCAAAATCTACAATTCTGAACCACACTGTTGTTTTGCTGTTCTCATGTCGTCCTTTCCAAAGGATCTTGAATTCTATCAGATCATAATTACTTCCTTCCCAACCACCTTCACATTCACAACTAATTCATCCCTGTTGGTCAAAACCAGATCCAAAATGGATGACTTCTTAGTTGTTTGTTCAACTTTCTAATTCAGAAAGTTGTCCTCTACACATGCTAAGAATTTGCAGGACATATTATGTTTTGCTGTGCTAATTTTCCAGCAGATATCAAGGCAGTTAAAATCGCCCATTAATACTAGCTCGTGTGTGGAGTACTTCCTCTTTCTGGAGTACTTTCTCTTCCTGATTTGATGGTCTGTACCCCCCAGACCTCCTCCATAACATCGCTACTGTTCTTTTCCCTTCTCCTCCTCACCCAGAGATTCTCAATAGGTCTGTCCCTCATGTCTTCTTGGGCCTAGAGCAAGTGTATACATTCTTGACATACAGTGCAACGCTTCTCCCCTTTTTCCCATACCTGTCCTTTTAGGACAAACTATACTCCTCAGTGCTGGTACTCCAGTCATAGAAGTTGTCCTATGATGTGCATACATTTCATCTGCACTGGAATTTGGCTGGTGGCATTTGTAATCTTTCAGAATTAACAGTTAAGACTAGACACACAAAGTAATCCAGGCAATATTTTTGACCAGTCTCTAAGTAGTGAGTAATATCTGGACATGAATGAGAGGAAATAAAGATGGCAGTAGTGGAGGCTCCAAGAATATTTGCAGAGGGAAAAGTCAACTGGGATTGGCCAGCCATGGGCTTTTATTCACTGTGTAGACATACCCATAGTGGAAACACTGACCTTGGGCTATGAAAAATAAGTTCTATCCTTGGAATTGGACTGCTTTTAGTATTATTGAGATACAGGACCTTTAATTTCCAGATAATCTGTGCAAATCCAGAAACGATTGAAAGCAAGAAAAAATTACCAACATCTATTTGGTGGATATACTAAATTACTTGTTTGTCTCGTTTCAGTCACAATCACAGAAATCATTACAGCTGTAAGCAATTTCCAATGAAAATTGTTTTTGAATATTTTTGTTGAGAGAAAACTGGAACAGTTCCAAAAGTTATGGTGACTCTATTATACCCCTGACATCTTTTACAAACATGTACATAATATATAACATGCACAAATTCAACAGCTCATTTCTTCCCCCAAAATCCAGCATGCACACAGCAAGTAACCAGTCTAATTATCCCATACTCCCAGAGCATGCTATTCCTCTGCCATATTACCCTTTCTTTCTCCACAATTTGAGAAAATAAGAACCTTGCACATGTCCTGAAGGTAGTGGAATGGGCTATTTCACAATTCCAAAGTTGAAGTCCTCACAATTTGATTCAATTAAGAAAATGTATTGTCATGACAAGCTATACTACTGTTGCCAAAGGAAAAGACAGACCCCACAGATAGCTCTTCAGAAGCAAGTACAACCCATCAAAGTTATAGGTGTTTGATCCTGTGTCCATTTGTTGTTAGATTCCATATCTGATCTATGGCAAGTTGCTGTGTAGCATGATGCCACCTTGGCTGCTATACTCCCTTTTCTCAGAATCAGGTGAAGTTTTTTCTTGTCATTTTTTGATGAGCATCTTTTATTATTCATCACAGAGAACTGTAATAGTATCACAAAAGAAGAGAAGTTGTTTCTCAGATAGGCAGGTCCCAGATCGTTTAGGGCTTTCAAGTTCAAAAACAACATCCTAAACTCTCCCTGGAAACTAGCAGGTAGCTAGTGTAGATCATGGAGCATTGGTTTAATACTGCTCCACAAGCAAGCTGCTCTTTTTTGTCCCAGCTTCAGTTACTGTGTGGTTTTAAGGTGAAGTTTCATGCTGAGCACATTGTATTAGTCTAATCTTGAGGTGATAAATGCATGAATCATGAAAGTGAGCTCCAAATCTTGAATAGTTACAAGCTGCTGGCCAGACGCAAATGATTAAGTACAGTCTTGGCAATCACTATACAGGATCATCTGGCAACAGTTGAGACAGAATCTTAACCATGTCCCTGAATTGTGCTTAAGTCCATGTGAACTGTTCAAGGCTTTACCTCAGTTCAAGAACATTAAGATTTCCTCTACACACAAATTGGAACCATGCTTTAACTGCATCAGATGGACAAAGCATACTTGAGCTAGGCCCCATAAATTGTTGAAGTGGTTGTTTCCACTGCAGTGGAGAAAAAGTGCCATTGGTTGTTTCCACTATGATGGAGAAAAAGTGCCTGATTGAAGTGAGCCCAGCACACTATAGGTATCATCATCATCATCATCAAACACACACAGTGTACTGAGAACCGTTGTGCAAGCCAGAATGACCATGGTTAAAGGTGCTACACCAGGCATCATGTAGTGAAGTTCTCATATCTGGCACAATCTTGCAAATCCACGAATCTCTGAGACAGCTGCATGGGCAGAACCAGGTGGGGTCAGGGAACACAACCCTTTGGGAATCCTTAGAGAGTTCTGGAGCCTGATGTGTCTGGGGTGTGTTTGTCCATTCTGGTGGCATGGCTGACAATCATGCAATGCTGCTTTTGAATATAATTGGTTGAAGGAAGGTCAGATCTCCGTGAGATTCTGAAATTTTGCACAAAGTCAAACCACTTTATACTCAAGATTTGGTGCTGGCAGCACATATGGAATCTCTAGCTGCTCTGTGTCCGTCTATGGGTATGGTTAGACTATAGATTATAGCGCGTTTATTTGTAGCGCTTCCCAATGTAGTGCAATAGGTATCGTGCTAGAGCCTGTGCAGATTGAAACCTTGTAGCGCTAAATAATGGATACATTTGTAGCGCTTCTGGCGGCAGTAGCAGATGTGGGATAGGGCAGGTATCCCAGCATTCAGCTGGGTGCAACGTGCTTTGCAAAGGAGGGGGGTGAGGGGGAACTGGGAAGTTGTTCACAGGGAGACGAGATCTGGCTGTCAGTGAGTTTTTGTTAGCAAAAACTGACAGGCTGTCTATTTCAGACACACAGCTCCGTCCACAAGCATTTTCACTGGTTATTTGCTGTGTGAGTTGTTAGAAACTGCAAAGCTACTTCCGCTTTTATAAAACAACACCTCACGTCATTTGCCTTACATGGCATGTTGATTGTCTTTAATGGCTTGCTGATGGCCTTAAATGGCTTGCTGATGGCTTTACATGGCTCGGAGGCATGCAAGAGATCCCATGGGTGTCCACATTCCCACCCTTGTGCTATAGCACTAGCACAAAAAGGCTTATCACTCTCAGAAATGAGGTTTAATACTTGAGCTTTAAACAGAGAGTCATTTCGCAAAATCCCCCTTTGAAGTGTGTACGCTACGAAAATTATTGCGCTACTGGAGGGTTTTTGTGCCGCAAAGCGCCAGTCTAACCATGCCCTATAAGAAGATCCAGGTTCTTACCCATATAGGAATGCATACAAGAGAAAGATCTGATTGATCCTGAACTTTGTCTCAGCCATGGGTGGTGGGTATCATAGACTGAGGGAGGCTAAGCCTCCCGAAATAGCCCAGTGTGACCCCACACCTGTGCTGCCCAACCAGCACTGTGGGCTCTGGGGGTGCTCGGGTGGCCCAGGGCTGTTACTTGGGGGGCCGGCAGCCGCTGTCGGGGTGAGCTGGGCTTCAGTGGGGGAGGAGGGGAAGAAGGAGAGAGGGAGGGGCCTTGGGAAGAAGGGGAGGGGCTTGGAGCTAGCCTGTCCTAATGACTGGTTCACCTGCCACTCATGGTCTCAATGAAAACGTTTCTGCATCCAGAAGCAAAACATGGACTTCATGCAGGAGGTGGTGAGATCTATTCATCAAAAAACATTAGATTTGCTGTGAGCATTTGAACTGCTTGTAGTGTACATAGATGAACTCAACGGTGTTCTCCATAATACTCATCCCTACATGCATTGGAGGATCTGCTGGCCCACCCCAGAGATTCTGAAATTTGGTCTTCTGCCATGAGACTTTAACCCTATAGTTCAGGTGGCATATTGGAGACTTTGGACGGCAGGGCTGAAATTCTCTTATGTCTCCACAAGTAGGGCAGTGTCATCAGTGTAGTCTTGGTTGGTGAACACTTCTTAGCCAATCTTGATTCCAACATGTGGAGTGGCAAGTCCTAATATCCAGATAGCTCAACAGAATAGTGCCAGGGTGATAATGTATGCCTTCCATACCTGTGTTGTGTAGAGAAACAGCAAAAGCCACAAATCAGTGCACACTCTTGCACCAGTACCAGTGTAAAGATCACACACCACATTTAGCAGAACATCCAGAATATCAGCTACTTTAAGTGCAAGCCATAATGGTGCCTTGAGGACCAAATCAAAAGCCTCTTTGATGTTGATATATGCTACAAGAAGCAGTTAAGTTCTTTGTGCAGCTTACTCAGAAGCTAGAGGGTAAGGACAGCATCCACTGTCCACTGCACAACAGTGAAATCTAATTGCTGTGGACACCAATGGCTGTTAGAGTGGCTGCATCCTGCCCAGTAGAAGGGGAGCAAAGACCTTTCCAGGGACTGATAATGAGATCAGCCTGTAGTTGTCATACTTGGTGTAAGATCCTTTGCCTTTATACAAGAATATTAGGATGTCTTACTAATCTATTAGAGTTCTTTGAAGGGGTCAGCAAACATGTGGACAAGGGGGATCCGGTGGACATAGTGTACTTAGATTTCCAGAAAGCCTTTGACAAGGTCCCTCACCAAAGGCTCTTACGTAAATTAAGCTGCCATGGGATAAGAGGGAAGATCCTCTCATGGATTGAAAACTGGTTAAAAGACAGGGAACAAAGGGTAGGGATAAATGGAACTTTTTCAGAATGGAGAGGGGTAACTAGTGGTGTTCCCCAAGGGTCAGTCCTGGGGCCGATCCTATTCAACTTATTTATAAATGATTTGGAGGAAGGGGTAAACAGTGATGTGGCAAAGTTTGCAGATGATACTAAACTGCTCAAAGTAGTAAGGACCAAAGCAGACTGTGAAGAACTTCAAAAAGATCTCACTAAACTAAGTGATTGGGCAACAAAATGGCAAATGAAATTTAATGTGGATAAATGTAAAGTAATGCACATTGGAAAAAATAACCCCAACTATACATACAATATGATGGGGGCTAATTTAGCTACAACCAATCAGGAAAAAGACCTGGGAGTCATTGTGGATAGTTCTCTGAAGGCATCCACGCAGTGTGCAGCGGCAGTCAAAAAAGCAAACAGGATGTTAGGAATCATTAAAAAGGGGATAGAGAATAAGTCGGAGAATATCTTATTGCCCTTATACAAATCCATGGTGCGCCCACATCTTGAATACTGCGTACAAATGTGGTCTCCTCATCTCAAAAAGGATATACTGGCACTAGAAAAGGTTCAGAGAAGGGCAACTAAAATGATTAGGGGTTTGGAACGGGTCCCATATGAAGAGAGATTAAGGAGGCTAGGACTTTTTAGCTTGGAAAAGAGGAGACTAAGGGGGGATATGATAGAGGTATATAAAATTATGAGTGGAGTGGAGGAAGTGAATAAGGAAAAGTTATTTACTTGTTCCCAAAATAGAAGAACTAGGGGCCATTCAATGAAATTGGCGTGCAGCAGGTTTAAAACAAATAAAAGGAAGTTCTTCTTCACACAGCGCACAGTCAACCTGTGGAACTCCTTACCTGAGGAGGCTGTGAAAGCTAGGACTATAACAGGGTTTAAAAGAGAGCTGGATAAATTCATGGAGGCTAAGTCCATAAATGGCTATTAGCCGGGATGGGTAATGAATGGTGTCCCTAGCCTCTGTCTGTCAGAGGGGGGTGATGGATGGCAGGAGAGAGATCGCTCGATCATACCTGTTAGGTTCACTCACTCCGGGGCACCTGGCATTGGCCACTGTCGGTAGACAGGATGCTGGGCTAGATGGACCTTTGGTCTGACCCAGTATGGCCGTTCTTATGTTCTTATGTTCTTATGATGTTATCTTTCCATTCAGCTGGTACTTTCTGTTGCCCACACTTTTAAGAACAGTTGTTGCAGGCTGATGTTCACTGGTTCCAGGCACCTTTGAGCAGCGTGGGTGGAATACCATCAAGCCCCGCAGAATGTCCATTGCATAAAATTTGGATAGCCTTCATACGGTACTTCTTTGGGTAATGGAGGATCAGTGTTCATCCCTGGGTCTGCAGCCATGAGTTTTGCCAGGGGACGTAACTCTGGGCAGTTATCAGCAGGTGCATGGTTTGGCATGTTTTCATAATGTATTTTCATCAATGGCTTGATCCTGCACCATCAAATCATGGCGTTTTTCCATCAATTTAAATGGGAGCTGGATGAAGCCTATCTCATGGATGCCTTCCACCATATTTTCAACAATACAAACAGGACTATACTTATATAATATTGTAAATTACAGTATTTTCAGAGAAAAAATACCATTCTTTTAATTTTTTCTCTAAACAATACCCAGGAGATCTATAATTCAGACAAAAATCTTCATCTGTCTCTCACTGAAATGGGAGCTACATACACATACACCTTATGGCAGAATTTGTCCCATCAGGTTTCAAAGAGATGCTAAGTATTTTTTATAATTAAAATAAGATTATTTACTTGCTGTTTACTTCATTTACTATTGAAATATTTAAACCTTTCTTTTTTACATTTTTTTTACCCTTCATGCAAATAAATTTGTTTGTTATGACACTACTCATCAGAGCCGAGCTGCTGAAATTGTTTGTTTCCTTTGGAAAGATCACAAGAGCAGTTCTTTATTTTTATTGTTTTTAGGTACCTGAATAGTGCAAAAATGGGGGAAAAAAACTCTGGTCAAATTTTAGAATTTGCAGTCTATCTGTTCAGCTTGATAATGTCCATTAAAAAGAAACACCATATAACTTTCCTTACCTTTAATATAAAAAATGTCAATCAGCAGGCAAGGACAAACACTAGAGATAGAGGGTTGTAGTGCAGGGGGAGGGATTAAACTGATGTTTACTGGTGATTGAAAGATAGTAGTCAAATTTAAAATCTGGTTATTTTTAGTTAACAAGTTGGTCAATACTAGTTTGTGTTGAAATCTGTTAGTAACACTGTTTAATGGATGCTGAATTTACATTGTCCTATAAGATGGCCTTAGCTTTTTAAGAAGTATCATTGAGTGGAAGTTAACTATCACGTCTTCCTGACCTTATAATAAATGAGGTCTGACCTCCTGATGTGAGAAATTTGAGGATATTGACTGAAGTGTTTTTTTGATAATGCTTTTTGGGGTCAGATTTATAGAAGTCATAGGAGCAAAGATAGCTAAATATTTGAATTCTGCACATCAGTAAAGTAAATTTCCTTATGTTTGTACAGTTTAGCTATCTATCTGTATCTATATCTTTTTCATTATTTTTGGTTCCCTTGACTCCAAATCCCTTTCCCTTCTTTTTTATCTGGAGCCTAAAACTACAGCTGCTTCTGCTTCTATCTTTATTCTGTGATTATATAGTTGGGTTTGTATTTTTTACTTTCAAATTTTAAAAAAAGTTTCAGTGCACATGTTAAGCCAGTTATTTTAAAGTGTGAACCCATTTCAGATATCTAGTTTTAGAACTATTTTAAATTTTGACATTAATGTCAATTTGCTCAATTTGCTCTTTACAATTAAAGCATGAATTATTATTTTTGTATTTAGAAATTTTAGTTCATTTCTGAGAGGGTTAGATCAAGTTCACATTTATATTTAAGGAAATTAGATAATGAGCAGCATAGTAGATTTACAGTTCAGATAAATGAACCTTTCTGATGACATCTTTCAACTGAACACAATGCAGTATGGATTTTTGTTTTAAAATAGCAAAATCTACTTCATATGTATAAAATCTGTCTCTGTTGTTAATACCAGAACTTTTTTATTGTATACTATATATGTAGCACAGCAGGTCATCAAATTAAAATGGTACACAAAAAAGTGCTTTTTGGAGTTATACAAAACCAGGTTTTCCATTTAAACTACCCACATACAAATTACATTTCCTTTGTCTACTGTTTTCAACTCTCACATTTTCCTGTTGAGGTTAATACTATAAAACTGTGCCAGCTATGAAAATATTTTTCATAATCCAGCAGGTGCATTAAAAACATATTTCCACTTAGGAATTATTGGGCACTCTCGTTTTAGCAAATACACCTGCAATGTAAACACTAACTTCTCTTTAGCTCTTACCACTAAAAACAACCACCTCAAAGCACTTCTGAGAAAGCTGAAATCTTTAAGATAATAGTTCAGAATGCTACTCTTGTTGGGCTTTCGTAAAAGTCCAGATTCCAGAAAACTAATTTTATCGATGTTGGTTTTGTAAATTGTAAGCTATCCCTCAGCTCATAAAACTTTTCATTTGCATTGACCTTCTTTGCTAGCCTTATAATACAAGAAACCAACTCTCTGTATATCAAAATGTTAACGAAGTTGAGGGGGAGGGAAACATACTGGGTTCTGCGTTTTCTGTGGAACCGCCCAATCCCACAAGTATTTACTTTTGAAAAAACAAACATTACTTTTTAAAGTGTCTATTCGCTACATCGTTTGTTTTAGAAAATGTAAATCACATGTGCCTACCACAGGGGACACACGGCGGAAAGTCCTACACGTGAGCCGATTAAAAAACCTGTGGATCTAAAGTGAATTCTTAACTGGAAGTGTTAGTTGCGTTTCCTCCGCTACACTGTTGGCCCCCTGGTCTACTTCAAAATAGTTGGAAATGTTCTACTAAATTATACTTGCAAAAATATTCTCTTTTTAAGCATCCACATTCCTGGCAAGCGTTTCCACTGTTCTTTTTTTCCCTTCTTTTCTAGAGATAACAGGGCGTGGTGGCCTGTCAACTCATAAACAAACCCCAAATTGTATAGTGAAATAGTGTATGAAACAGATCCCGGATCTAGAGCTCAGGTGGGAGCATCGTATTTTTAGTTGCAGTTTAACATGCATTATGAGCAGATTTAGCAATATTCATTTTTGTAATTGTTTCCTAGTGCCACACATATCATACTGGTATGTGCTGGGAGGATTCGTTACTATGCACGTTTTTATTACGATGACTGTGCTTGAAATGAATATTTGCTTCCAAACCAAAAGCGCGGTTCTCCAATTCCAAAGGTTACTGGGTTGGGTTGGTAGCTGTAGCTCGTTATCTTTCCAAAACCGAATGAGCCCATCAAACTCTGTCTGGCGTCAGGTGCGTCGCGGCGCGCTATTGTTTCACGAGATGGTCGGCTGTGTTTTGTGAACCCAAAGCTTCCAGATAGCTGGGTACCATATGGAAAATGTGCAGTATTTTGATTATGCCTTATGTAAACATTTTAATATCGAATCCTTAAAATCCAGAGACTGTCCCAAAGGGGATTAAAACATAATCCTCTCTCTCTGTAGCTGTAGTGGATTAATTTCGTATTCTCTCAGTGGCTGGTTTGCTCCCTGAAGGCTACAACAAAAAGACTCAGTGCTCCTTAAACGTGCTATGGAATTGGAAGTTGTAATTGGAGATTTCCAACGGACTAGTGTAAAAAAGACACACTAATAAGACTGAATATTTCATTTTGTGTCGTCCTGGGGGGGGGGGGGGGAGAGGAGGGAGGAGAGACGGGAGGAGAGACGGCGGCAGGAATTTTAAACTCTATTTTCTCTGTACCAAAAGAAAAAAATCCTTACACCTTATTCGGAGGAAGCCCTCATCCCCTCTCTGGGAGGAAAAAATAGTTCATAAAAATTATCCGTTTTCTTAGCAAGTAAAATAACGATTATTCGTAATAGTATTTCCATAGCTCACTTGGATTACGTGTCTACAAATTGAGTGTCTCGTTTGAATACAGCTGCACAATTTTTTTTTTTTTTTGGTCAGGATCACTTTACTGTTTAAGGAGCTCTGAGTCTTTCCCTGAGAAGAAAAAAACTGAAATTCGCTGATCCCTGAGTTAAATCACAGTCTTGGAAGTGAACGCCAGCTTTGTAGCTGCGTGTGTGTGTGTGTGTGTACGTGTACACGTACACACACTTACACACGTACCCCTAGGAATCTACTCACTGTGTTCCCCTATTGTCCTTGTAGATTTCTGGTTATAGGCTTGGCCTTTTGACCATTAAATACCAGTAACTTTGTTTTTATTTTATTCACCTAACACGAGGGAAAGAGCGGTAATTGGATTAAACAGATGATCTTCCTTCTGGGAGTCAGTAAGGCCCACTAACGCCTCCTTAAAATGATAGAATATCAAGTTGTTTCCAATATGCATCATCTTAACGCAGTTTTCTTTTAGCACAAAGGCCCGTAAACCCATTGCTGTGTGTACAGCATAATGAGTAGGGAGGACAACACGGCTGCTCCAGTGGCACTGTTGGGTAAGGGTTAAAAGAGGGGTTGGAAAGATCTGCTTAAGAGGGCAAGTGGTTCTGCAGGGCAGGGAGCTGCTGTCCGCATAGATAGAGCCTCCTTCTATAAACACAAAGAAGAGGGGCCTAGGGAATAGAAACCCAAATCCACTTGTAATCGTACAACAGAATCGGGCATAATTACTTGAGCAACCTAGATTAAGATTGATGAGCCTTTAAAGCGCCGTTGCAGATCGATCAGCCTGCCCTTTACAGAGAGGCCAGGTTTCCTAGCGGCGTGGCTCGGCTGGGCTCGGCTCCCACAGCAGAATAACGGAGAGAAGATGGAGGCTAAAGGGGGACAGGAGCAAAGCAAACCCGCGGCATATGATTTAGATCAGCTGACTGGAGTCAAGAGGCTACGCTGGTTTATTAGGCAACAGAAAACAATAAAATGAAGGAAAACTAGAGTTTGTATCAGTATGAACCAGCCTGCCACACCGGGCTGCTGAAAGCTGTCAGTGAAACAGTGAGGTTTAGATTCCCTCTTGTACACACGATAATCCGTGCCTTCCCCTCCATTTATTCCGCAAGGGCAATGACAATATGTGCAATACAGTCTCAAATTGGGTGTTTCACCTGACAGATGCGTTGATACACGACTAAGTTGGGCTAAGTGAGTAATTTGAAGTGTTGTCTACACCAGCTGATGGCAAAGTGTGTGTGTGTGTGTGTGTGTAAAATATTGTGGGAGGAGGAGAAGAAGATTGTACCGGTGCGTGTTAGCTTTGGTGCTGTTGTGCAGAGCAAGCCCAAAGCTTGCCCTGTCCGTGCCCGTGTGCGGAAACACCACTCGCTCACCCCACAGGGAGATACACCAGTCTGGTTGTCACCTGCGCGCCATCCCGATTTGTGTACACAACGAGGGGTAGCTATAAAATATCTTGAATTCACTGAGTTTCCAAAACGTTGAATAAGCCTTTATTACTTATACTTCATGTGTCTAACTATAGATTTCCCCATGCAAGTTAGTTGTGGACCATAAGAGAATTTTATATTTAATCTAGTTTTGTTTAAAATAAGTGAGCTTCCTAAATCACATTAGTAGTTTAACTGCAGATTTACTGAATTCGGATTAAAGATCGGTGCCTCTTTGTATTAAAGCAGAAATGGTTTCCTAAAATTAAAACCTCCCACAATCCGCCGTGTTAGAATACAACCCCCTCCACCCCCCATTCCTCATTACACAGAGAGAGACGGCTCGCAAAGAATTATATTTTGTGTAAAATGTTGTGAAAATATTTTTTAAGTTCTTAGCGATGGGACATCGCAATAAAAATCTTGCTGGAAAGGTATAAAACGCTGGGTGCTGTTTTTGAGACATCATGTGGCTGTGTGTGTGTGTGTGTGTGTGTGTGTGTGTGTGTGTGTGATGTCTTCTGGTCTAAGCTGTAGACTCGGAGTTAACACTAATGAAAGGGAATGTTTTCGGCTGCTATAAAAGTGCAGTCGGCTGTATTTGCTTTTCCCAGGAAAGCGCGGATATCTACAGATGAATCCCCAGACTTTGTGCAAACTATGAGCTTTGGGGACTCCCTTCGCCTGAACCGGCTGACCCTGTTTATTGAGACCTATATGTAACGTGTCACTGCTACTTGCAACCGCCTGTATCTAAGCGGTGTTGGTGCTAATCAGGAATAAGGAGGTCAGGAAAGGAGAGGGAACCCGCTTCTGAGAGCAGTATTTTTTCATTCTAGCCCCCCTGAATTTTGGTCATTGATTCAGCTCGGAGTCTCACCCTACCGCTCACAAACTCTTGCCAGACTACTCACGAGAGAGCAGAGTGGGGAGCGCTGGCAAGAAAGGCAGAGAGCAACATACAACTGGACTTTATTAGACGGATTGTTGGGTGCCTGCATTCAGCAAGGAATGGGGGAGGGCCGGCTGGAGTTGCTACGGCCTGACGCCCCTGCCCTTGTCTTGCAGGCCCGGTGGTTCTCAGCACGCCGGCACAGCTCATCGCCCCTGTGGTAGTGGCCAAAGGTACCCTCTCCATCACCACCACGGAAATCTACTTCGAGGTGGATGAGGATGATCCGGCCTTCAAGAAGATTGACCCCAAAGTGAGTAGAGTGCGTTTCCTCGTGGGCGGGGTGTGTTTACAGGATGCATTGTCTGCACGCGACTTGTATGTTAAACACCGCCCGGGGAACAGATTCGGAACGCGCAGCCCAGGGCGCGGAAGGTCCCTTCCTGCCTCCAACGTCTCTGACTCTTGTGGTCTTTTACTGGGTTTTATTAAAAAGCGAAATGTATTAATGATGGCAAATCCTCTATTACTTACAGCGTGCACATTTTTAACAATCTTTCTCTGAATGCCTTTGTATGAACATGGGCAGATTTAGCAGTTAAGCCAATTGCTCTGAAATCCCTTGAGGTAACAGCGGTCCCAGCCTGCGGTCCCCTAAGACACAGTGATGGGCTTTTCTCCTGCAGTGGATTTTATAGAATCCCTTTATTTCAAGAACGTTAGTTTCTTGACTAGGAGAATGCTGCACGTTTAATAAATGTTATCTGTTCAAATGCTGAAATTAATGTTCTCCTTCTGAAAAAGACAATCGATGTTATGTGGGCCTGAACACAAGAGCTGATCCTTGGGAAATATCTAATTTTGTGCATTGTTTAATATTACAAAACACCTTGACATCTGCAAGAGAAGTAGATCCAGTCAATTTAAGAACGATTTACAGATATTTGACCTGTATTAGCGTTGAGAATAAAAATTTGAATCCGATTTTTTTAAAAGTCGAGAATACATGTGGTGGGGGGTTGCTATAGGGAGATCTGTGAGTCACCTTTCTGATGCCTATGTTGTTCTTATTACTATTGCTTTATTCACTATACATTCACAAACAATTTTACAGGTTTCTTTAGTAGGGGAGAGAAATACAGGAGATACTTTTAGGAGTCACTCCGATATTGTTTCTTGCAAAAAGACTTTCACTGTAAATAATTTTCAATGATAACTTTTTTAAAAATACAGTTATCACTTTTGAAAATGTGTGTTATTAAAGTGGGGTTTCTATTGAGGGATAATTTCTGACATTCAAAATGTGCTCGTTGGACTAAATGAAAAAAGATTATTGCACAATAGCCATTGTAACGGTTTCAGTAATACCCACCCATTATGAGTTCTTATAACTGGATATTATATCGGCAATTTGCCTAGTTCAGCACTTGTTAAGTATTAACATACTCAATACATGATATACCTTGCTGTTTCTGGTGTATATTATTTTGCATTTTAATCTTAAAATACTTTAAGAAAATATACGTTCTGAATATGCTGGAGTATGAACAGTCAATTTCTGATCACTTACAGTTTTATGGGTGTGCACATGCTATTCTCTCTGAACACAGGGAGCTGATTTCTATAACTGCAACTTGCAATCTTGTTACATCCATAGTGGATTTGTAGGTCGGAAGTTATATTGTTCTTCATTTTATTGTTACTGGCTTGACCCCTTAACCTGTAAATTTTGCTTTCTTCTTTATTACTACTTGCTCCAAAATATTGATTTTTGTCGGATATCCTACTCATTGCTCATTCAGTACCCTTGGCTTCAGTGCTGTGTTTTGTTTCCTCAGTACTGTTCAGAACATGCAGAAACATTAGCCTAGTACAGTGAATCTTTCAAAAATAAATTTATTTTCTGATGCCTGTAGAAAGTGTTGCTCGGTTAATTACCACAGGAAATTGTGGTGCATATGATACACCAATATTTTCTTCTCCTACAAAACTAGTCAGTAGGAAAAGGGCAGCTCTCTTATGATTTGCAAAACAGCACATTGGTGGCCTGATTTTCAAATAGAAAACTTGATCCAGTTTTGAAACGCTTAACAATATTTATTTTACTTCATTTATTAGCTTGTAATTAAATAAAATCAGCAACAGAAATTAAAATCTAAATCACAAAAAGTCATTATCCAGTGTATTTCAAGTGCATTTTCAAATATATAATTCCAATATTCAAGCGTTATTATATAAGCAGAATCCAAATTTCTTTTGAATATATTTAAATAACATTTCAAGTATATTTATGGAATGTTAGAAATAGAACAAGCAATATATATGAAACGAAAAATGTAAACTTTTAAGTTCAGACACTTCAAAAGACAATTAACAAAAGTACCATGATAAAATCTACCTTTTTAAATGGTATCTTCTTTAGCAGAAAATGTCCTGAAGTATCCGAAATGGCAATTTAACTTCTGTTCACCAAATCACAAAACATCAACATCCACAATTTCAAAGACAATGTGTGATCACAATATTGGATACAAATTAAAATGTACATTAGGGTTTTGTTCAGATGGCATATCCAAATAGCTTTTACTCACAGAGGGATTTACATAAAAATACCGGGTTTTGTTATAATCCACTGGTGCCGTTTCTAGGCACAATCATGTTAAATTACAGCCGAATTTGTTTCCGGGTGTTAAGATACATTTTTCAGGGGGAATTTCAAAACTGTGATGAAGACATGTCATAGTGTTTGCTGTTGTGAGTGTGTGTCTCTGTGTGTGTGAAGAGCCTACACAAAATTCCTTTTAAAGAGAATATTATTAGCATTCTCAAGTGGAAATATTTGACTTTTAGAACAGGAAGTTTCAACTTTATCTGAAAATCAGAAGACTAATCAGTTAGGCCCATATTTTAATTGTTCTCTAAAGTTTTTCCAAACTTTTCGGGTTGGTGAGTATTTCTCTAGCCAGTCGCCAAGTTTGTTTGGCTGCATTTTCCAGGGCTGAATGAGGTTTTCCCTGAAACAGGTCTAAGTTGGGCAAGAAGTAATGGGGGCACCTCCTGCACTGAAGGCAGGAGATGAGTTGCAGTAAAATCCCGTTGAGCCGGTCGCCGAGGCAAGACTCGTCCCAGTCCGATTCCCGGGGATGCTTTTCACACTCGTATGAAACCAGAGTCTTCATGTGATAGTTATTCAGGGGTTGGCCCGGCAGTTCCAGATGACGATCCCGTAAGGTTTTGAGGATAGAGAGGCATTTCTTCCTGCAGCCGCCCATCTGCAGTCTGTTCTCTGCTTCTGCGAACTGCAACACCCAGGCATCGCTCTCGGCTGAACTCTGCTTGCCTGCCAGAGAGTGACACTCCTTGGATAAAAGGTTGAATCCTTCAGCTTTGACCTCTGCTACCCTGTTGGGTCCCGGCCAGGGGATGTGAGGAAGTGGCCAGTGGGCAGCACTCCTTGGCCAGATCCCTGTGCATTTAAAAGCTGGAGTGATCTGCACGACATATCTATCTCTGATTCTCAGTTTCACTTCACTCGTGTCAGCCACCATCTTTACCACATCTCTGTAACTGCATTTATCCACGGCTTGGGCCACCAGAGTCTGAAATCTGGACCGGATTTTGCGAGCAGAAAGGTAACCAGATGCCGTGATGAACTCCACCCAAAGGGACATGCTCCTCTTGCGCCCATCGCTTAACTTTAACACGGCGCAGCCCGGCAAAGAGCCGTCGTCCACGAAGTTGAAAACTCCCATTTGGTTCAGATAAAGGACCACTTCAAACTCCGTGGGAGAAATGACCTCCAAGCCCTCGTAGCGGTTGTCCATCTCGTTCAAAGAGCTGATGAACCGGGGCTCCTGCACCTCCACTTCCTTTAGTACGTCCGAAACCACTTTGCAGACTTCCCGGATAGTTTTGGCGATGGCGGCTTTCCTGGCTTGGCATTTCTCGTTGTAGTATTTATTCAGATGATACACCAGCTTGGCCTGGGCCGCGATCATATTGGGGCAGAGATCCGGATTGTACACCGGAGTCTCGCAATAGGCTGTGGGATCCAATGCGGCTGCTAAGGCTGGAGCCAACTTCAGAGGGGAAACGGGCTGCGGCGCTCTGAAACGTAACAAATGTCTTTCCAAATACGCTGTGGCAACTGCTGCTCAGATGCTCTCTTCCTGCCTTTTGAGATCAGCCGTCTCGAAGGGGGGGGAGCGATATTTTTCTTTCCTTTCGTTTTTTTTAAAGGATCATTGAGTGAGAGCGAAGCATGGAGATCGGCACTTCCCCAGCAGCAATAAAAACAAAAGTTGAACTGAGACACAGCAAGGCTTCCAGTAGTCAAAATAATAAACCCTCTTCGTATGTATTTATGTTTTCCTGTAGTAATCACGGTGTGTGTGCGGGGTTGTTAATCAGATGATGGAAAAAGTGCTGGGTTTCGGTGTGTGTGTGTGTATGTATGTGTCAGGAGAAGCTGGCTGTTGGTTAGTATAAGAGCCCAGATGCTCTCGTGTGGAAATTATAAAGGCAGGGCCAGACAGGCGGGCGGCCAATCGCCACTGGTCTCGTCACTGCAGCCTCCTTCAGCTCAAACCCGGCTAATTAATCCGTCTCTTGGCTATATATACATGTACATATGTACACACAAACTAAAGGTAGGCGGCTGCTGGCAGAAAACCACCCAGGCACCTATGCATTTGGAAATCAAGAAGAATCGCTCGCCTTTTGTTGTAACTTGAAGTGTATTGATGTTCTGAAAGGACTTGGCAAAACTGTGGTGTTCTGCACTAAATCCCTGTTTGTCTCCTTAAGGCTGAAATGTGAATGCAGGTGTATTAATGGACGTTCATCACCTGAGCTGTATACGGGGGTTTGCTCTTTAAAAAGCAGATACGTAAATTCATTGACTCGCTCTTGGAGTCAAATCGCGGTGTCCTTTTCTCCTGATAGTTATCTGTAATTGCAGGTCAGAAGTTTTCCTCTCATAAATTGGCCAGTGTATAAGGCCATAGATTCTCGTCAATGTAGAATTTGCAGGAATAAAATATTACATCGCACCCGCTAATTGCATTGTTTTAAAACATGTTCTGACTGGGTAAATCGATTTTAAGGTTATGCAGATATTGCATTCTCTCTGCCTGGTTTTTAAATATCCATTTGTAACGTATGAAGGAAATACCACTTGCTAAACGCATCTAACAGTTTATTTTCATATTCAGTCTCAGAAGTAGCAGATACTTAGTGTAAATCTTATTTGCTAGTGCTTAGCTTCATTTTTATGTTCGATGTATGTCTCCAATATATTGCAACGCCATATATGTTTAGATACCTTTCTGGACATCGTTGCGAAATAAATATCTATTAATCTCCTTATCTGGACAGTTTATTTTAATGTGAACTCCATTTGCAAGCTGTGTTTTAATAAATGTGCACACGGGAGGGACATTAGCGAGTGCAGACATGCTGGCAGACAACTACTCTGACAGTTTGGGTTTTCGTGTCTATGATCTATAATTAAACAAATTTCTTCTTTAGTGTCTTAAGTGTCAGTAGTCGGTCCTCCTGTTTGCAAAGATTGGAAGGACAAACATATTTCGCAGCATCTTCCATGCTTTGCTTTAAGAATAAACCCAGATTATAGCACACGCTTTTTCCGCTAGTCTCTTTGAGATTTTAATTTACGACTCAGATTCTTAATTTTTAAATTTACTGCCCCTTGAAATTATTTTCTAAGAAACATCTATCGTCTTGCAGAGATCTGTCTTACGTGCCATTAACGTTTTCCTATCACTAACCTAGTCATGCGGCCAAGTTTGTATGCAAGCTGTAGAATAGTTTATTTTGTGCGTTGCTCGCTCGATGTAGCTTTAGTGCAGACGCTCCTGTATGTCGGGGACTCGATTCATCCAGATGAATAATTTGATGGGCGCCTGTAACTTTCTACTCCGACTGAAAGGAAACAGGGGTTGTCTTTAGACTCCGCACCCAGTAACTGCAGACATCAGCTCACCCCTAAGGAGCTTCCCCCCTTTCAATCGCATCCTAATGTGCCCGCAGCATGTTCTTGCTATGTGGATAAGGAATCGCTACTTTCCATATTCTCCAGCTTTCTCCACTTCATCCAGAGTGTCGTGTCCAGGGGAGGGAAGCCGGGCGGGTGAGCAGGCAGGCTCGGACCCTCTGCTGAGCGGGCTGGGGATTAGTTCCATTTTTAGCCGTATAGCTTGGGAGCCAAACGCTTTGCCCCGGCTCTCTCTCTGCAATCAGAAATCCCCACGAGGCCCCTCTCCCGGGTCCGAGAGCCGGACGCTGCTGCGGCTCGTGGGCCTGCGGAGCGGGGCGCGCCGCTCACTCTGTAAATGGAGGAGGCGGGAGCGGAGCTGCAGCCCAGGGCATGGGGCGTTCAGCTGCCCCCCGTTCATCCCTCACATCACCAACCAAAGTATCGCTCCTCGCCTCCACACACGCGGTCGCCCCTCTGCCCCACCCACAGCCTTGTACATGCCCTGGGCTAATGCAGGGGGCAGGAGATGCTTTCTGCTCAGCGCTGTCCCCTGCTGCGGTTATATTTCGTTCTCCCCTTCTCGCAGCCTGGCGGCGGGGGTTGTGTGTTCGCCTCTCCCCGCAGCGCTGCTAGTCCCGCCACTCTCACGCACCGCTTCAACTTGACTGCGCCCGTGTAACTCGTAGCTGTGTGCCTGGGGCAGAGAGAACACCCCGCTGTTAGCAAGAAGCCCGAGGTCTTTATGCACAGTAACGTGTATTGGCTCTACTATCCACATGTGGTCAAATGGACCCGGCTGCACGGATGGAGGACCCCGTCCTACCCACCTTGCTCAGGTCAACCCCCATCGCTTCCCAGGAGAGCTCCTTGTGAACGCAGGCTGCAGCAGGGACAGCCTCAGACATGCTTGGGGGTGGGGGAGATTCCCAGAAGCTCCATTCTACCTAATTGCTTCCAAAGGTCTGATCCAGCTCCGTTGAGGACCGTGGCCAATCTGACTTGAATCGAAGGGGGAGTGGATCCGAAGTGAAATCATAGGCAGGCTTTTTTGGTGCATTCGAGTGCTCTTTCACTGTATCTGGTACTTGCGAGAAGAAAGCTGGGGTGCGAAGCTGCAGGGAAATTTGTAGGTCAAGTCGCCCTATTCCGACAAAGTGAAGTCAGCTACCGGCGATTTCCTTAGTAAGAAAAATGAACTTGCTGAATTGTTTCTTATTCCTTTTCGTTCCCCCATTGGGCATCAAGATCTGACAATAACCAGCACAAAAGAACACAGGCAGATAGGTTATCACTGTTACCAAGTGGCTGCCCCCAAAATACAGTGTTAGTCCTGGGCGCCTGGGACACAGTGACTTCTTTTAGACATTGAAAATGTAAAAATAATTGACTTTGCTTTTGTTTGACTCTATTTCCATACAATTAAAAATTAAATCCTTTCGATGGAGTTCAGACATCATCGTGTTTTAAAACCGAAAGTTAAACACTTCAGACAAAGGCATGTGTTTTCCTCCATCCTTGTCATGGTAACTGCAGCTTTCTGGGGAGAGGACACATACTCCAAAGTCTTTACATTTAATTTAGTTCATCTGCCAACTAATTCAGTTAAATTAAAGTTATATTTGAGAGAGAGATTTGTTACTACTAAAAACAAAATAATTTATTGAACTTTCAGCTAGTGTGCTAATTTGCTAATTATTTAGTACAATCTGTTAAAATAAAAAAATAAAGTTGTATCTTTCCTGAATCAAAAGTTTAAAACTAAAATGTAAAGATTTACCTACAAGCACGTGAGCAATTTAAATAATTATGTTTAGTTGTTACATTTTGGTGATTATTGCAAATATGCAAAAACATAACATTAATGTTAGTAGGTTGCATTTATAATTAGAGCCTGCCATTAATTTCATTTCACCAGTTTAGAGTTTTATCCATAAATGAAGGAATGAACCCTTTAATTGTTGGCATGCCATGGTAAAATCAACATTTATCTGCGTTTGTTCACTTCGCGATCTTATATCTAAAATGCTGTGATTTTAGTAAATTATGAAACTATTGAGTGGGTTTTTCTGTCACTAAGTTTCATTTTTTAGAAATAATGATTTATACTGGAAGAGTGAGATTAAAATCATCTCATTAAAATTATGATTGATCATTTGTGATGTTAGGAGTTGGAGGCCTATGAAATAGAGAGAGGTAAGTTTTCCCAAATTACTGTTTTCTAGGTATTTGTTCCTAATTATTTAGGTCTACCCATTACTACCACATCTGCTGGAAACATATTTTACATTTAGACATTTCAAAATATATTGCTTAAGCAGTCCTCTTATTAGCCAAAAAGCCCAATTGTGTTGAAAAATGTGTGAATACAGGGATTCTGTGTTTCAGTAAACCTAATTTGAAAATTTCAGTTGCCAGATCATAAATTTCAGCAATTCTATTCATTCATGTGGAAAAAAAGTATAGGTTAGCTAGAATATACAAGCACATATGTTAAGTGCTTATATTTATATTTCTTTGTATCTCCTCTTATATAATAGTTGTGATTCTGTACACAAATATTTATGAATGTAAAATTTTATTTTTAATATCTGTTTATCGCATTAGAGAAATAAAAAGAATATGAAGTTGAGTTTATTAAATTATTTATCCCTGCTGCTGGAGTAGGTTTGAAGGCTGATTGAACGTATCTGATTTCTTGGCTCTTAATTTTTTTTAGTGCACCCTGGCTATTTTATCTATATCATCCTGCCAACCACAATACATTTATGTTTTTACACTAGAGAAATTGGACACACATTTTTAGAGGGTTTACTTTAGATGCCATTTTATATAAAATCAGATTGGAAGAATCTTTTCTTGTAATATAACTTGAAGGTACTTAATTTTTTTTTATTTGTTTACTGTTGACTTTTTTTTTTCAAACATATGAAGGACTAAAAGAGAAGAGTACATTTAAATAGTAAAAAAAGTTCCTGTAGTTTCCCCAAAAGTTTTATGTTCATGGCATTAGTACTCATTATTATATAGCAAATAGGTTTTATATATGAATGTATGTATACTTATTTATAAATTTATAAATATTTTCTTTGAATATATTAAAGGGTATGCAGTTTTGTGCAGAGCCTCATAATAATCTTTTGAGATGGAAAATAATCAATTAGAATCGAATGTTTACAGTACAAGCTATTAATTACAATTGTGACTGATAAAGAATCTTAATAGCACAATTTGGTGTATTATTCCCCTAATTACAAATAAATGTTGAAAATCAATATAAATTATCACGTGTCCGTACTGGACTTTGTCATCCTGGAAATTACAGGAAAAAAATTAAAATGTAAAATTTCCCTGTTTTGTATGTTCTTATGTAAAACGACTATTAATTTATTTTCTCTATCATTTTACATTTCAAGAGCAAATACACATATTGCACAACTGCAAGTTGCACTTTTTGCCAGAAACTGCAGAAACTTTCATATAGCAGTAATGCATTGTATTATTTATTTGGTTCACTTCTATATCAGCTTCATCAAAACCAGACATTTCTCAGTACACAGGATTTTATTTAAGCAATCCAACACTGATTTTTTTTTAAAGGTTTCCTACTTTAAGAATGCTCTTTTCTGCTGAACCCAGGGAGGAATATGGAATCAGTAGGGATTAGCGCCTTTTAATCTACTACATCTGTAGTGGGTCATACAACACTGCAGAATTCTCATTACTGTTTCATGCTGTATATGATTAAGCAACTGAAAGAATTCAACACTGACCTTGAGAATAAAGCTGTATGTGTTGGATGAGCAGCTTCCAATGACTGCATGTCTAAAATAACCTTTCCTCCTGATAACTTATATTTCTGAAATTTACTGTGTGATGGAAGGACCAAAGGGAGTAGAGAATGTAAGTAAATCAAAACCAAAGTGCAGTAACATTTAAAAATGTATAATTATGTAAATTATGACATTATTCTGCTTGTGTATTCACCTTCTGTGGTTTGCTCAAGATCTATTAGCCTAACCCAAGTAAGAGAACTGTGTTACAGGAACATAAATACCTTTGTCACAGGTATTTTGTAAAATTGTTTTACACGGGCTAGCAAACATAAATGACTCATTTTTCAGAGGTGCTAAGAATCCGCAACTCCTGTATAGAGGCCAATGGAAACTGCAGGTGCTCAACATCCCTAAAAATCAGACAAAATAGCTATTTGTGCTCTGTTTCTTCAAATACATTTTGTCATAACCTGTGTTCATTGATATTTTTAATGCTGTCAATAATATGTGTATACCAAGTCATTCTACCTGGAGAACCAACTTGTTCTCCCTCACCTGGCAATATGTAGGTCAAGTATGGTAACCCTCTATGCATCTCACTTAATCTAGACCAGTGGTTCCCAAACTGGGGTTGGTGAGCCACTGGGGGTTCACGAAATGTTACAGGAAGTTCTCAGGGAAAAAAATCCCTAATGGCAGACAGAGCTGTCCCTAGGGACCCCAGGCAGCACAGGGCTTCCAAGAGCTAAGCAGATCAAAGCAAGCATATCTATCACACTGTGGAGATTTAAACTTCAAGACTTCTTATAAGAAATAGAAAGAGAGATGGGTATTTTTTGCTGTTTTTAAAATTAAATAGGCAGCTAGTATTGTTTTTAAAATTAATATGAAGAACAAGTTTCAGCTTTGTTTTAACATGCATTGTTTTCCTGGATTGCTCAACAATTGAATGCTTGTGTAGGAGGAACTATTTGAGTTGACTTCTTAAATGCCTTCATTTGGTTTCACATCTGATACTTCTTGATGAAACATAGGAGCCTTGTCTTATAACAGGCTTATTCAAAGTGATATAGACTATGAATGTGAGAACTTGGAAAACTGTTGCCATTTTCATAATGTAACAAAAATACTGTAATGATAAATAATAATGAATAATAGTGTGTAATAAGCATGTCATAAAAACAAATTTTATATTTCGAAGATCACTGTTTTTATCATTTATACTCAGGTAAAGGAGAAAATTCCTGGAAATATTCATTTTAAGAAGGGGGTTCGTGAGACTTGACATTCTATTGAAAGGGGTTCACAGATTGTTAAATTTTGGGAACCACTGATCTAGACTTGGGCATAAAAATACACGCTTTACATATTTTAGTGTAGCCTTGAGAAACTGGTAATTCATTGTAGTATTTAGTGTATAGCTTCCACATAATTTTTCTCAGAATGTGCATGCAGAAGACTGAGTGAATTGGTCATGAATGATAAATACATTTAATTGAACCTTAGGAAGACCCTGATTCTGCACACCCACTTACTTAACAGTAAATATGTGATTATTCTCATTGAAATCCAATGGGCCTTCTCAAGGTTTACAGTTAGGCCTTGATCCCCACACAGAATTCCGTGCTTAAGTGGGATAATTTTTGAGAGTTAATTCCACATAAAATATGAAATGCACTGTATCGACAAATTTACCCATGTGTCTTATATTTGTCATGAAAAGCTTTTACATTCATATGTGATCATTGTTATGGAACAAGTATTCAGTGCCCAGTCTTCTTCTTTCTCAGGAAAGACTCCCATTGATGTAATTAATCTCTAATGAGGTCACTGAGGAATTTTGCCTGAAAAAGGCAGACACATATTGCCCATATTTTATGAAGATGCTCCCATAAAATGTCTTCCTTACTCCGTCATAAGCCCCATGTACCAGAGGACATGTGTGTGCGCACATGCATGCACGCACTGGCACAAAGGGGTTTGAGGGATGTGATCTCATAAACATAAATTTAAAAAAGCAGCACCTCTTGACAAAAAGAGATATGAGCAACTTGACGTGATTGTTTATACTCTGTTCCTGAAAAATATACTGAGTATATTGGTATAACAGTGTCCAGTTTATATAATTTGAATACCAATGAGGTTAAAGGTCTAGTTAGAAAATACCTGACACTTGTAACCTGCTGAGTTCTGAAGACAAAAAACCCCCAAACCATAACAAACCCTCCACTACTTCTCAACTAGTGGAGTAAAAGTCTCTCTAGAAGGTATGTTTTAGTGTCTGGAGAGGAGGTGAATTCTGTTAGGGGCAGTGAAATTACTCCAAACCTCCTTTAAAATTGGGAGTGGAATTTTAACGGGTGTACTAGAAATCCCCATGTCCATTGCCAGCACAGTATTGGGGTGGGGTCTACTGGATCAGGCCTTTTATGACAAGGTACAATCCATGATATTTTCATCACACTCAATGATAAATTTAAAAATCACCAAAAATAACAAAGATGAGAATTTATGTAGCGGTGGAATGTATATTAATAATCCAGAAATCAAACATACAGTTCTTGAAGTGTGTGGTATTGCCCAGCTACAGAATTTTCTACACTTTATTGTTATTGGGGGGAAAATAGGCTACATTAGTATGAATGTATAATAGTAGTATAATATATTAGTACAGGGGTCGGCAACCTTTCAGAATTGGTGTGCCGAGTCTTGCTTTATTCACTCGAATTTAAGTTTTCGCATGCCAGTAATACATTTTAACATTTTTAGGGTTCTTTCTATAAGTCTTTAATATATAAATGAACTATGTATGTAAAGTAAATAAGGTTTTTAAAATGTTTAATTTCATTTAAAATTAACTTAATTTAAAATTTAACTTAATTTAAAATTAAATTAAAATGCAGAGCCCTCCAGACCGGTGGCCAGGACCCAGGCAGGGTGAGTGCCACTGAAAATCAGCTCGTGTGCTGCCTTTGGCACCCATGCCATCGGTTGCCTACCCCTGTATTAGTACATTCCAAAGTATGAAAAAAGCATTTGTGGCATAATTGACAAGACAGAGAGAGTACCAACAAAGTTTTCTTCATAAACTAAACAAACAAAAATAACCTTCTCACTAAGGTTTAAATGGTGCTGTATTACTTTTGTTGTTTTTCGTTTTTATCTTCTGTTTATACTTACACATTGTGAAGTAATTTTTTCTCTTTTGTTGGTGTGAATGTTAATATTGTTTCCCTGTTCTTAACATTTAGTATGTAACATAATATTTTAGTTGATCTGAAATAATTAATTTATACAAATTAAAAGAGAAACACTTATTAATTGAATCTCATTTCTTAGAACTGATTTTTGGGTTGAATTTACTTCTCTTATGTAATGTGGCATGGACACACATATTTTTTCTCATTAAAGAAAAATAATATGTAAATAACATTCTTTACTGAAGTTTTTGCTTGGTAATTGCAACAGTAATTTTAATGTTATGCATGTTTACAGGCCTATTAGGAGAAAAGTTATGGCAGTCTAAATGATTCTGAGTAATTTCCAGTAAATATTTTACCATCCGTGCTTTTTTGTTCTCTTGTGCAAGTAATTTCTCAGGTATAGAAAGACTAACTTTGACCTGCGCATGTTTTTTTAATAAACTTGTAAAAGGAAACAGCTAATAAATACAGAATTCTTATTGGCACTAGGAAGTGTATGTAAGTAATATCACATCAGCTAGATTGTGCCTTAATGCTTGCAACTTTCAACAGCACCTCAAGAGATTGCTCCTCAAATAAGTAAAACTAACGGCAAATATGTACGACAACAGTTGTCTCATTGTATTCATTGAGTGTGTTCATTATGTGTTATTAGTTTTTGATTGTGAGAATAAAACTGTATAACTGTTTATCTTGGCAAACCCATTATGTAGAGACTGTACCTTCCTTACAACTAGTGTGTGTATGTGTATTTTATTTCATTTCACACACACCTTTTTTCTAGGTTTCTTTTAGCTTTTTGGTGTACTAGACTAAGGGAGTATTTTTCAGGGTAAATTTATTGCTAACTTAATCTACACTTGGTAGGCAAACTGCATATCTCAATGGAAAAAAAGATTTTTTTTCCAGAAAATTCAGTACTTCATTTGTTTTGCTCACCACGCTGCATTAGCACAGTTCTCCCCTGTGTGCATCTGCCAGTGTACAATTTAGCCACGGGCATCTGTAGACCTTGTGGTGATCAGTATTGCAGGCAAAAGCCATATGTGTTTTAAATAAAAAAAATCTCTTTATTTCATTTGCTGTTTTAACTGGATGGATAACTTTTGTGCCTCAAGACAGAGGAAGAGAAAATACAGAAATAATTAATTGCCTCTATTCTTGAGGCAGTTTCATTTTCCCTCTCCAATATGGAATGCTTGTCAGCTTTCCTGATAAATGACTGCATGTATTTGCATAGATTTTACATTAACACAAAAATTAGCTTTATTTGTGAAAAACTAGTTTACATAATAATGCAAAACCTACCATAATCCATAATGTTGCTGAACCTAGAAAACTGTAGAGTATTGTAATTTTCTTTTTCTTGCAAAGATATTTTTAAGGTTAAGGCATTTCAGTGTGTAGCTTTTACCTTATATAGCTTTACTTTTAAAAAATCATCAGTTCAGGAACATTTCATGTTTATGCACCCTTTCCTCTAGGCTTTCATAACTTTAATTATTGATGCTGGTATGAATTGGACTTCTCTTTTAGAGCTTACATCCATACATTTGTTAGTAAAATAATCTTAAACACTAGTACATTTCTGAAATCTCATGTAACCATTTTGATAAAAGTCTTGTTGCAAGTTGTTAAATAGACACAAAGAACGTGTTTTTAGTTTCTAATAATGATGTTAAAATAGTGCTCGATCAAGTATTCATAAAAGCTTTCAGCTATTGTATTCAGTTGTATTTCAAGTGTGAGACCAATTTTTTTTCATACATTCTAACCTGCCTGACTTAAGTGACCGGTGTTAGTGGTTTCAAGACACATTTATATACATCTCTCTGAAAACTGGGTTTTATCCATAGTTTATTCTTCCTGTAGATGGAATTTCTGAACCAGTCTAAAACATTTTGGAGGAAAAGGATACTATCCTAATTCTGAAAAAGATTTAGCCGGTTTTATGTTCGTTCTTATAAAAGCCTTGTATCTTCTTGTTGAAAGGCATCTGGTGGTTGTATGATATCAGTATGTTCCCGGTGTTGAAGAAAATGCAGATGTATCACTGTTGTTACATCATGGTATATTACAAAAAGAAAGTCTTGCTCCTTATGAAGCTTGCTATACCTAATGGCAACTTAAACTAGGAGAGTGCCTTTTCTTTGCCACTTCTTGAATCTGGGACACCCTGGGTGCCAGCTGTCACTGCTCAGCTAATGATGACAAATGCCCCTCTCTATGCAGATTGCAGATCTTGTAGGCTGCTATGAAGGCAGCCAGATTACCTTTCTTCAGATAGTAACTTAACCTTTTAAACTCAAGTGTCAGAATGAAATTATTAGCTAGGAGAGTTGCAATATCTGTTTCTTTTATTAAAAAAAAGTGTGGGGGGGGGAGAGCTAAAATTTCAAATAGTGCCATAGTCATAAATTGATCATGCTTCTCTGCTGCTTTAAAAATAGAAAATTGACACCATTCTGCCTGGGAGCATTATATGCAGTTTGCCAGAATGAGTGCATGAGTTCTTAAACTGACCCTTCTGTTGTACTGTTAAATGGATAAAGAGGGCCAATATTCTGTCATTGTTTATACCTTTGCAACCCCTTTGATGCACAGATGTGACCGAGGGCAGAATTTAGCCCCAGATATTTTAAATAAAACTAGATTGTGTTTAAATATTCTGAAGAGGTATGAGGATATGTATTCTTTAATAAGTATCTAATGTGACCATTTCTAAACATACTATTCTGATTTAGGACCCAGGTCAGCAAGGTACTTAAGCAAGTGACTGACTTTAAGGACCTCAGTAGTGTTGTTGAGTTCAGTGGGACTACTCATGTACTTAAAGTTAAGCAAGTGTATATGTGCATTGTTGAACTGAAGTCTTAGAGCTTAATTTTCAAGTGTAAACCTGAATGTTCTTAATAGAAATGAACATGAAAGAATTAATATCCAGTACCACTAAAATGCCTTGAAATTTTGTAGTTTATGTTATGGGGAAATGTTATAGAATGAATGAATAACACACTAGGCAAAAATAATATCTACATCTGTCTAGCTATCTGTGTGTGTATCTCAGAAAATGTATTACTCTACTGTAGTAAAAATACGCACACATGCATACATTCACATGTCTTTATATGAATGTGTGTGTATGTATATCCATATATTTGCATACTGGGGTGTATATGGATTTGTACATAGGAGTGAATGTGTGCATGCACACATATGTATAAACATTTGTATTTTTCTAGTTTACTTCCTATTTAAACAATTAAAATTTTTTGGAAAACTCTTTAATGTGCACATTTCTTTTTCAATTTGTATTGTGAACTATATTTGCATGAGTATATTAAATTACTTCTGAATTGTCATGAATACTCAGAAAATGTATTAATCTACTGTAGTAAAAATACTTAAGCATTTTTTAAAATTAAATCTTTAAGTTATTAAAATTGAGACACTGGACAGTATATGGGAAATTACAGTAAACGGTTATGTTGAAGCATATAGTAATAAGGCCAATAACCGGAAATGGGACAGCTTAGAGAAACTGAAACATAAGCAAGAGCAAATGAAAATGTGTGTTCAGTGTGAGGTTGGAATAGACCTGGAAAGTAAATGAGGTGGAGGTACTGAGAAAGGATACTATATATCAGGCCATGGGCAAATGTTTTGGCCTGAGGGTCATATCAGGGAATATAAATTATATGGTGGGCCATGAATGCTCACAAAATTGGGTTAGGGTGCGGGCTCTGGTGTGGGGCTGGGGATGAGGAGTTTGGAGTGTAGGAGGGTGCTCTGGGCTGGGACCAAGGGGTTCAGAGGGTAGAAGGGGGGGATGAGGATTGGGGTAGGGGTGCAGGAAGGGGTTCAGGTTCCATCCGGGGGTACAGGCTCTGTGATGGGGGTGAAGATGAGGAGTTTGGGGTGCAGATGGGTGCTCTGGGCTGGGATTGAGGGGTTTGGAGAGTGGGAGGGGGACCAAGGCTGGGGCAGAGAGGTGGGGCAAGGCTCAGGGGGTGCAGGCTCCAAGCAGCACTTACCTCAAGCGGCTCCCTGAAGCTGTGGCATTCCGCTTCTCCAGCTCCTATGCAGAGGCATGGCCAGGTGGGTCTGTGCGCTACCCCATATGCAGGCACCTCTCCTTCAGCTCCCATTAGAGCATGTAGGAGCTAGAGCGGGGCCATGTCGTGGCTTCTGGGAGCCATGTGGTGCAGGCCTCCCCTCCCTATGCCCTGGCCGGAGTGGGGCTAAGTTGCATGGTGCAGCCTTGACCCAGTGCACTGGCCAGAACACGCCTCAAGGGGTCTGAACACTGCCCCATCCACAGGCACCCCCACTGTAGCTCCCAGTGAAGTGTTTAAGAGCCGGAGCAGGGCCATGTGGTGCGGCTCCTCTTCCTATGCCCTGGGTGAAGTGGGGCCGAGCCGTGTGGTGCGGTCCCCAGCCAGACCACTGGAATGGGGCCTAACGGCATGGTGCGACCACCTACCCAGCAGCTTGGCAACACTGGGGTCAAGCGGTGTGGTGCAGCCCCAGACCGAACTGCCCAGCCTGAGTGCCCAGGTGGGTCGGCATGCTGCCCTATCTGCAGGCACCTTTCCTGCAGCTTCCATTGGAGTGCATAGGAGTTGGAACGGGGCCATGCCATGGCTTCTGGGAGCCACGTAGTGAGGTTGCCTCTCCCCCCCCATACCTCAGTGGGAGCAGGGCTGAGCCATGTGATGCGGTCTCAGCACCCTGGCTGGAGCGCCGGAGTGGGGAAAAGCAGCGTGATGCGAACCCCAACCCAGTGCCCCGGACTGAGCAGGACCAAGCCACATCATGAGGCCCAGACCCAGTGCCCTGGACAGAATGTGGCCAGGAGGGCCTGCATGCCACCCCATCCTCAAGCACCTTCCCAACAGCTCCCTTTGGAGCATGTAGGCATCAGATCAGGGCCATGCTGTGTCTTCTGGGAGCCGCATGGTGTGGCCCCCCTCCCTGTTCCCCGATCGGTGCATGGCCGAGCTGCGTGGTGTGGTCCCCGACCCAGTGCCCTGGCCAGAGCGCCACTAAGCCACTGTTGTGGCTCGCAAGCCGGATCCAGCCCACGGGCTGTCATTTGCTAGAAATGGCAAGAGCTGTAGAGAAGGCTTTCACACAAACAGTGATCAAAGTGTATAAAGAGAGAAAAGTCATGTGCCAGAGGATGAGAAGGAATGGGAGGTCTTTAAGGTAGACTGGAGCACAAGGGAGTGGATATATATATATAAACAGGCAGGGAAATTTGAACTGGATTATGCTGTGATTTGAAAATGAAATTAATGTTGCAGTGTTTTAGTAATTTTGTCCCTGTAATGGTACTTTAAGTAATTAATTGTAAACTCATATACCAGTACTATATTTCTTCTTTTTTTGGGTAGGAGGAGAGAAGTCTGCTTATGAATATTGTTAATTAGTACTTAACTTTTTTGGTATATTTTTAATTAAATGTGCATGCTGCTTAATGTATACAAAGAATGTTTCCCTTCTTAGGATGTTTCTATTGCCACATAAGGATATTTAGCAGTTCTTAATTTTTTGTATAAGAATTGTTATGTTTTAAATGTTTAGTAACTATACGTTTCATATATTTTATGCAACTGTGGAACAATCGGGAATAAAAAGGACAAAGATGTAGTGTTTCATGCACAGCTTTATGTAGTTTGTGCTTGAATGGATTAAAATGAAGTCCAGTGTCTATACAAAAGAAACGTTTGCATGTTTGGATTTGCCCCATCTGTGTCATCTGGTGGTTTATGCAATAGGAGGTGTTATCACATGAATCCAAATGCACAGGCCAGTTGTTTTATGGACTGTTTCTGTGCTTGGAGGAGTTTATAAGTTGCCTGCTCTATTGTGTGTCACTCCCAGATGACACGTGTGCATTTTGCTGAGCATATTTGGGGAGTAATTATAACTAATGAAGCCTGGAACACAGCTTGTTCACAACATGATTTATTCTGCTCCTGTTGGATACTTGAGATTCTGTAAAACGGTTATATGATGCATACCATTTTGGACACGTGTGGGGGTATCTGACGTTATTTCAGTTTTCTTAGACTGAAAATCAAGTTGACTCAATCATAAACTCATTATGAGGTTGAAGAGGCATGCCTGTAAAAAAAGAAAAATACAGGAAAGTAATATTTGTTGCCGTTTCCCGAAATAGAGCGAAATGTCACTTACAGCATTGATTCTCCAGGACTATGTAGTATAATTTGCAGAGAGTCATAAAAGCCCCATTTATTAGGAAGTTGTGTGTAATTGAATTTTATGTTGGTAAACTTTTAGAGAAGGAATAGACGTGTATCATTCATCTTTAAATTACTGAAGAAATTCTTGTGTAAAACTTAGAAGTAGTAAAGGGAGAACTTTCTATATTTTCTGTTTGTATTGAATTTTCAAAAGAAATTAAAATAAATGAAATCTCAATTAAAAACTGTAATTTAATGGTGTTTTTCCCCCTTAATGTTGTTCTTGCATGCTGTCATGGGCTCTGCAGTGGTCCAGTAGGTGTTACTGGTTCAGTACTTCAAGGTTGCTCTGAATTTCACCAGTTTGGTTTAGTTTCCTTTTATAGCTCTTTTAGTGAATGGTACTTTTATTGGGCATGTTAAGTTCTGATACTTGATTGTATGTTCAGTGAGGACAGACCCATTGTTTTGGAAGAAAAATATTCTGCAATTTTACACACAAACAACCATTTCTTGAAGCCTGGGTTCTATCCTGTGTCAAACTGATCTGATTCCACACCCATCCTATTTAAGATCTTCATTCATCCGTTTATTATGGAAGTAGTTCCACTGACATCATTGGAACTACTCCTGTAAGCTGTATATAAGTTTTCAGGAATAGTTCTAAGCCTCTTGTCATAGACCGTAGGGTGCCTTCAGTCATGAGGCTGTAAGGTACACTAGCCCCAAGGCCTGCCACATAGTCTGCATGAACCACCATTTATTGCAGTAACAGACTAGTCACTCTTGCTGGAACACTATCATTAGAACTCGGTCACTGAACTAAATACTTGCGTCCCCTTTCTTCACCTCCAAACTCTGTACTCAGATTTGGAAGGTTTTGACTCCTTCAAGAACTCCTGATTCCTGCCCATTTATAGCTCACAAATTCACCAAACAACTGACTTTTTATTCTAAACCTCCCTGCTCAGCTCCACCCCTAACAAGGGAGAGATTAACCACTTTCTTAGATGTGCGTTTCAGAGAGAGTTCGGAGAAGGAAAGTGAGAAGTTTTCCTTTTAGTTACAGTACTATGCTCAGTGCTGTGATGGCCAGTGTGAGAACAGTGTTTGTGACCTGCAATCAAAGTGCAATGTTTTCTTTCCTCCCTGAAGTCAGAAGGCACTTCCTGCGTATGGTTGTTCTGGTAGAAAAGATTCTTGGCTTGGAAGGGCAAATACAGACACTGAAAAGCATCAGAGAAGCTGAAGAACTCCAGGACAGTCAGATTTGGGAAGCGCTGCTGTCCCAGAGTCAATGAAGACAGGAACTGACCACCAAAGAATCAAAGTGAGAAGAAATTGGAGAGGAGGCTGGCAGTTTGTAACCACCAGAAAGAGGACAAGGGGGGCATTTTGCATGGCTGAAGGCAGCTAGTGGGCAGTTGTAGATGATGGAATGATACAGGCTGTGTCCGGAAGAGAGAGAGCCACTCTAGAATGGAGCTAACTCCTTCAGTGGGTCCCTGGAGCAAGGGACCAGGGCTCAGAGGAGCAGTCCTGGGACTACTGCTTCAGAATGGAGAAGAGCTGAATGAAACTGGGAGGGTGTCAGAAGCAGGGGTGCCAGAGTCCCCTGGAAGGGGTGGCCCCGATGCTGAGGCAGGAGTTAAGATTGCTTTTCTGTTTGTTTGTTAAACTCTGTTAAGAAAATAAACCACCTTTTAAGACACTGGGCATGAAAATGCATGCTTTGGAACTGGAAAGGGGCCTGGCCCATGGACACTTGGCACCAGAAGCTAGATTCCAACCTGCCCTGAAATAAGGGGAAAGATGAAGTTGGTAATCTGCCTGCTAGTGGCAGGACAGCAGCAAGAGCAATAGCAGCAGCCCCGGGCCCTGCTGATGCAATTGATGGAAAATCAACAGAAACAGCAGAAGGCCCAGTTTGCTGCACAACTGAGGTGGGAAGAAGTCAACTCCAAATTATAGGAGTGGATACAGAACTGGTTAGGCCAAGACACACCTGGTAACACATTTGGTGATGGGTCCCTGGGCTGGTTGGCTCTCAGACTAGCAAAGCTCAGACCAGAAGATGACACTGAGGCCTTCCTCTGACATTCAAGTTGGTGGCAAAGGTGGTGACTGGGGGGAATTGACTTGGGCAGCTCTCATAGCCCTATTTCTGATGGGTGAGGCACAGGCAGCATACCGGTCAGAAATGATGAACAGGTGAACTCCCATCTGGTGCAGTTTCGAGACAGCTATCCTGTACCAATTAGGGCTGATTCCTGAGGCATATAGATGCAGGTTTCAGGTAGAAATGTTCCCACAAGGGGCATGACAATGGGTAGTGGCCCAGAAATTACAGGACCTCTCAGTGTGGTGGCTCTGTCCTGAGACCAGTTCAGCAAAGAAAGTCCTGAATCAGATAATTTTGGAGCCGTTCCTGAAGGTTCTGCCCAGATGGGCACAGAGCGGAGTACTCTGCTTTTAGCAGCCTCAGTTGAGGAAGCTGTGGAATGAGCTGAGGCCAAAGGAGACAAGCAGCCAGAGCAGTATGGTAAACCAAGGGGAGCTCTCCAGGGGGAAAGACCTTGAGTGGCCAAAACTTGAAGGGGAGACAGAACCGACAAGAACCTGAATAGCCCTGCAGTTTAGTGGAAATTCTGGTGAGAGGGGACCGGGGGCTGCATGCTTTGCCTCAGGTGTAACAGTCCAGGCATATTAAAAGGACTTACTATTTATGGAACGTGTTTATTTAAACCAGGGGTGGGGAACCTCCGGCCCCCGGGCCGTATACGGTCCACCAAATCATTCGGTCTGGCCCTTAGGCGGGTCTCGAAAAACTGTGCCGTAGAGACGGCCAGACCAATGTGGCGGTGGGGGCAGAGCGGCGTGGCGGGAGTGGTGAGGCGGCAGCAGCTGGTGCTGCTGAGGGGAAGGCGGCGGCGCCTCCCCCCTCGCAGCAGGCCAGGCGCGGGGCTGGATGAATGGAGCGGGGGAGCCAGCGGGCTGCGGCGGAGGGAGGGCCGGGGCCTGCGTGCCGGAAGTGAGCGGCCGGGGAGAGCCCAGCGTGGTGGGGCTGGGGTTGAGTCAGGCACTGGGGCGTGGGGAGAAGACGCGCTGCAGCCACCGGCCAGGGACGGCTCCGCGCTGAGCAAAGGGGCCGGGAAGCACCTGGGGGAGCCACCGATGCCGCGCGGCCACCATTAGCCGGGCGGCGAAAGGAGGAGCCGCGGGGAGTCGACGGTCAAGGGGGTGGGGGGGGGGAGGCTGGGCGGGGGTAAAGGAAGATCACCCTGTACACCCAGGCTGACAGCGGGAGCAGACTGGGGCAGGCGGCAGGACCCCGGCTGGCAAGGGGCCAGCGGGGGAAACCCCAAAGCAGTGCAGGGCTAAGCACTCCGCCTGCCACTGCTTTGGGGTTTCCCCCTCTGGCCCGTTGCCAGCCTGGGCTTCCTGGAGGGGGGGGGGGGGAGAGCGGCCCGTGAATGACATTATAAATATCCAAATGGTCCTTGGCAGAAAAAAGGTTCCCCACCTCTGATTTAAACTGTCACTATAGTGGAAGCAAGAGTCAGGGGACTGCTTCAGAAGTCCAGGGGCCCCACCAAGGTTAGTAAAAGTTGAGGGAACATTAATTTTTTGGACTTGTCGACTCAGGTTGTGGGTACACTTTGCAACAAAGAGTCCTGTGGCACCTTAAAGACTAACTGAAGTATTGAAGCATAAGCTTTTGTGGGCTAATACCCACTTCATCGGATGCATGCAGTGGAAGTGCGTGCATCCGACAAAGTGGGTATTAGCCCACGAAAGCTTATGCTTCAATACTTCAGTTAGTCTTTAAGGTGCCACAGGACTCTGTCGCTTCTGCTATTCCAGACTAACATGGCTACCTTTCGGGTACACTTTGGTTCAGGTAGATCAGGTGACGGTAAATAGTCTCGACTGACACTTCCCAGTATATGTCTTCTGTATCCAGGGCAAGATCTATATTTACTCCACCGCTGAAGTTGAACTAGAGGTTTAGGATCAAAGAGCTGGGCTGCATGTTGAGGTTATCAAGGATCTGCCATGGCCCACCATTCTGAGAGGAGACCTGGTGGGTTTCTTGGCTCTTGTGAAACGGGCTAGAACAACCGCCCAAGACACAGAAGATCCAGAATTGACTAGGAAAGAAAGTTAGAAGGTCTAGTGACTGGTGTAAGGATGTCAAAGAGAGACTGAGAGGGAAATCATGACCTTCTCCAAGGACTGAAGGGTCAGTTTAGAAAGTGCCAACATTAGTTGGGTGACCTAAGCACCTCATGAGGGAAAATCATCAACTAACTGGTCATGTTAGCTCAAGAATTAGCATAGGTTTGGGTGGGGGCTGAGGGAAAGAAGCAACAGTGTTTGGTCATGCAGAAATAATTAGCCCAGGTAAGGAAAACAAACTGGATTCGATAGAGTTCCAGGCTTGACAGAGTACCACAGAGACTCAGACAGAGTCCCTGGCTTGTCAGGACATCATAGGGAACAAAATGAAATCTCAAACCCCGCAAGATACTGCAGGCACCCAAACAGAATCCCAGATTTAACTGAGTACTGTGGGAACCCAGGCAGAACTATCTGTTAAACAAGTGAGCCTGGGACTTAAACACAACCAACTCAACAAGTGGAGGCCCAGAGAGGGAACAGAGGTGGGAAACAGGCCTCCAATGCAGGGAAAGAGGTAACATGAACTTGCTTTATGGCTCCCCTCCTAAGGGCCAGCAATCTTACAGACCACATCAAGCCAATGGAGAGTGAATTACAGAACTTCAGGTTAGAGAAATAACTTGCCACACATCTAGTTCACGGAGGAGGAAGGAAATCATTTATTCCTGATGGTTCATGAACTTGAGACTGAAATAGAGGCTCTCTGTGCAGAGATGGAAAATCCTAGGCATGCAACGAACCCAAAGTCCAGGAGACAGCGGTAAGACAAAGGAACTATGCATGGTGAGCCTGGCCCCTACTGCATAAAACTCAGGGTGACTGGGACTAAGAGTTTGTGTTTGAGGAGAGGGACCTGGCTATGCCCTCTAGGACTCAGAGAACACTCTGTGACTGGGCAGGACTTGTGGGATATGTTGGTGGAAATGTTGGTATTCTGTTAAACCACTAAGCCTTACTAAGGGGAATATTGTGGTTAGTTTAAGAAAAGAAATTGGGTCCTAAAATGTTGCAATGAATGATGTTGCAGAATGTCAGGGAGGAAAGGTGGGTTTTTGCACTGAATGAAGTGAGAATAGCCTCAGGAGTCCATCTCACAGGAAGGAATATAAGTATGCTATTTCTTTCTTTTGGAAAGTGGGGGAGGGGATGTCGTAAGGTAGCTAGTCCTTGTGGATAGAATAAGCCCAGTTCACCTGAACTAGAGAAGGTGAGTGTAATCCAGACAATTAGAGAGAGGTTACACCTAGATCTATAAAGGGCTGCTAGGAGGCACTTGGAGAAGATGGACAGAGAGAGGCTGTGCCCTAGGGATGGAAAACTACATTGGAATGGAACTAGTCCTTGAAGGAAGGTCCAGAGCTCAGAGAAGCAATTTTGGGGTTGCCATTCTAGGAAGGGAGCAGAGTTGACTGAAACTGGCAATGTGCCAGGAGCAGGAGTGTGAGACACTTCTTCTCTCTCATCTATAAACCCACTCTGGGTGTGGCAGCACACGCTTTGAAGTTGGGGAGATGCCTGGCCTGATGACAGAGTGCAAATAGAATAAAATCTGAACTAATAATGTGTATATATACTTATAGCTTTAAAAGGACCAGATGCATAAAGCTGAAAACAATTATGAGCCAGATCAGTTGGGAGAAACTTTTAACAAAAAATGTGAATTGTTATTAAGCAATGTTTAAGAATTTTGTATTAGATACCCAAAAAAGCTACAATCGAGAGAGAAGACTGCACTGGTTAAAGAGCCACCCTGATTTAGAGGGGAAGTGAGGCAGTTATAAAAATAATAATAAATGGAAGAAAGGGAAAGTTGATAGTAATGAATATAAAAATAAATCCCAGCTTCTGGGATTTCTCAAGATTGATAAAGAAAGCACAAAAGCAATCCATGGTCAGCAGAGTTAAGGACAATAAGAACTTTTAAAGAATATTAGGAACAAAAACAATCTTTTACTAGATTGAAATGGCAGAATTGTCAATAATGGCAGAAAAATCAGAATTGTAATTAAATATTTCTGTTCTGTATTTCAGAAGAAAACAGATGTTCTTCAAGTGCTTGTTCATGTCCATTCCAGTCAGGTGTGTGTGACTGCATGTGGACTGTAGCCAGAGAATTTTTCCCTTAACAGCATCCATGAGTTGTCCTCCTTGCCCCCTGAAATCACACCTTCATGGTGCTCAATATAGAGCCCTGCCGACCCAACATCCCCTCAGTTCCTTCTTACTGCCAGTGACTGTAGCTGGAACTTCCCCTTGCTCTTTTTTCAGCAAGTGGCTTATAAGTTCCTTAATTACTTATACTGTACATAGTTTCCAGTTTAGTTTGTTAGTATAGTAGTTCTTTTGTAAGGGTATGTCTTCACTATAGGTCTAGGTCGATTTCCCTTAATTCGATTTTCTAAACTCGAGTTTAGAAAATCGAATCAGTGTGTCCCCACCAGGACAGCAGGTCGACAGTGGTCGACACTGTCTGTCCTTGAACTTTTGCAGGGGGTCGACATAGCCCGCATTGCACTGTGGGTAGGTAGCCCACAGTGCAATGCGTGCTGGACCCCCCCCCTGCCCAAGCAGCCCCACGGACCCCCCCGCCCGAACAGCCCCCCCCTCGCCGTACCCACCCGCCCGAGGGGGGGTGGGGGAGCCAGCGCGCCGCTGCTTGGGCTATCGGCTCAGCTGCCTGGTGAAATTGACCAGACAGCTGAGCCGATCCCTCAAGCAGCCCCGCGCGGGCTTCCCCCCCCCCCTCAGCAGCCCCGCGGACCCCCCCCGCCCGAACAGCCTCCCCAACAGCCCCCCCGCCCAAACAGCCCCCCGCTGGACCCCCCCCCCGCCCGAGGGGGGGGGGAGCCGGCGCGGGGCTATCGGCTCAGCTGCCTGGTGAAATTGACCAGACAGCTGAGCCGATCCCTCAAGCAGCCCCGCGCGGGCTTCCCCCCCCCCCCTCAGCAGCCCCGCGGACCCCGCCCCGCCCGAACAGCCCCCCCCCCGAACAGCCCCCCCCTCGTGGGGCTGCTCGGAGGTCGGAGGCTTAACTTCTGATGCCTCTTCACTAGCCCACAGTCGAGCTTGTAATGTCGAATTTAGCCTTACTTCTCTCGTTAGGCAGGAGTTCCGAAATCGATCTTGAGGGCCCTTTAAATCGACTTTAAGGGCATGTATGTGAAGACAGGTACACCTTTAATTCGACCTAACGTCGTTAAGGTCGAATTAAAGTGGTAGTGAAGACATGCCTTAAGTTTCAGTTACGGGGAGGTTCCCCTGTTTCCCCACTTTTTGTTACCAGGAATGCCACGATCCCCAAGTTTTAAGACTTGTCAGATCTGCATGAAGCACATGCCGAAAAGAGAGCCCTACACCTCATGTTTATGGTGCGTGGTTGAGGGTCACCAAAAAGACAGCTGCAAAATTTGTCGGGATGTCTGACTGAGAGCCCTTAAAGAGAGGGAGCAGTGTCTAAAAATTCTCCTCAGGGAAGCAACTCTCTGACCTTAGTCAGACCAAGGCCAGGGCCGGCGACAGGGGGGGTACAACGGGTACAGCTGTACCGGGCCCCGGACTTAAGGGGGGGCCCCCTTAAATCCGGGGTGGGCCCGGTACGCTGCTGTACCCCCTTGTCGCCGGCCGGGGGGGAGGGGGGGGCGTGGGCGGCGGGAGACCGGCCGAGGGGGGCCCCGCACGATCTGCGTACGGGGCCCCCAAATTCCTGTCGCCGGCCCTGACCAAGGCACCAGACATCTTTTTCACCTGGTATTCTATCCAAAGCCACACTCCAGTGGCATGGAGCAGAGACTTCATTCATTGGATGTCTGCAGGGCACTAGCCTTTTCCATAAAGAGAACGAAGCTGTTTAGAAAATAGGTCCAGTTATTTGTGGCAGTGGAGAACAGAATGAAAGGTCTACCTGTGTTATCACAAACGCACCTCATCAGGGATCATGCCCTGCATTCATGAGTGGTACAATCTGGCAAGGGTTCCTGCACCCCCAATCACTGCACACTCTACCAGGGTGCAGGCTTCATCAACAGTTTTCCTGGCACAGGTTCCCACTCAGGAAATGTGCAGAGAGGCAACATGATCCCCCATCTGCACTTTCACCACACACTGTGTGATTACCCAGCAGTCCAGAGACAATGCGGCCTTCAAACGAGCAGTGCTCCAATCAGTCGAAGACTCCGACCACACTTCCTGAACTTGGGAGTCATCTGATTGGAATTGACATGAACAAGCACTTGAAGAAAAAAAAAACAGTAGTCACCTTCTTGTAACTGTTGTTCTTCGACATGTGTTGTTCATGTCCATTCCAATACCCACCCTTCTACCACTCTGTTGGAGTAGCTGGCAAGGCGGGGGTGGGGAGGGATCAGGTTGGCAGTGTCATGAAGGCGCGACTCCAGGGGGCAACCAGACAGACACACAGATACTTCTAAGGGAAAAATTATCCGGCTACTGTGCACCTGTGCAAGCACACACCTGATTGGAATGGACATGAACAACACATCTCAAAGAGCAACTGTTACGAGAAGGTGTGTAACCATTTTATATAGTCTCATCATATGGTGATGATGATGAAATGCTTTCAATTGCAGTAGTAACTCAGGGGGAGATTAGACAGAAGTTACCAAAGTTAAATATTTTTAAATCAGATGATCTATGTAACTTGCATCCAAGACCTTTAAAAGAACTGACTGAAGAACTCATTAGATCTTTAGTGTTGATTTTCAGTAACTCTTAGAGCACTAGAGAAGTTCCAGAAGACTGAAAAAGCTAATGATATACCAATATTTAAACTGAGGGCTGACAGCTTGACATTGATCCTGGGCGAAATAATGTAACAGCTGATATGGGACTTTATTAAAATAATTTAAGAAAGGTAATATATTTTATGCCAGTCAACACAGATTTATAGAAATAAACCCTATCAAACTAACTTCTGTGGTTTTACATCAAAGTACATTTGCTGAGGTTGATAAAGGTACCCATGTTTGTATAATATACTTCTGTAAAAACAACAAGGAGTCCGGTGGCACCTTAAAGAATGACAGATTTATTTATTTTATAAATAAAAGACTGACAGATTTATTTATTTTATAAGCTTTCGTGGGTAAAAAAAACACTTCTTCAGATGCAACAAAAAAAGGTTTTTTCCCCACGAAAGCTTATGCCCAAATAAATCTGCTAATCTTTAAGGTGCCACCAGCCTTCTTGTTGTTTTAGTGGATGCAGACTAACATGGCTACCCCTGATACTTGATACTTATATAAGGCACTTGAGTAGGTACCGTACATTTTGATTAAGAAATAGTAATGATACAAAATAAACATGACACACATGAAAAGGTTTAAAAACTGAAGCTTGACAAATTCAGATTAGAAATAAGATGCAAATTGTTAACAGAGAGGGTAATTAACCACTGAAACACCTTACCAAGGGTTTTGGTGGCTTTTCCATCACTGGCAATTTGTAAATCAAGATTGGATGTTTTTTTCTTAAAGATATGTGGTAGTTGCAACAGGAATTCATTCCTGGAAGTTCTGTGGCCTGCATTATACAGGAGGTCAGACTAGATCATCACAGCGGACCCTTCTGATTTTATAATCGATGAATCTTCTAAATATTGCCACCTCAGATGTTCCTGTAAAGTTTGTGATGTGGAGGATGTGAGTCTGAAAGTTGTAATTCTGTATATAGGAAAGAGGGGATTGAGGGAAGTGAACCAAAAGTTAATTTCAGTATGCATGTCATGAGCAGTTACTCAGACAGGAAATGTACCTCATATTCTTACTATTACATGTATAGCCATAATAAGAATAATCCTCATCTAAATTTTTTTGAGCACATGAACAGTCACAGGATCATGCTAGCTCTTCATGGGTGAAGAGAAATCTTTAGGCCACAAGTACATTGTAGAAGAGGGCTTTCCTAAGCTACCCATTCAGTGGTACCTCTCTGACAAATCTCCAGTCTGTGCATGGCCTTGCCTTTCCACCGTGAGACTTGCAGTATAAATTTCCCATTCCATTTCCAAGGTGGTCCTCACCCCCAAAAGCAAACAAAACTTCCCTACCCCAAGCAAAGATTGACCATGAGAGGAGAGAAGTGTTAGAGATTCCCTGAAGTCCAGAGACTCCTTGAAGTCCAGACTTCACTATTGCTGTTGTATGTGGAAGGTGCTTTATACTAAGATGTTGAATGGCAGCATAAAATCTTTAGATAGATTAGATAGCTGAGAATCAAAGCTGGTGTGTGTGTGTATGTGTGTGTGTGTGTTGTGACGGAGTCAGACCAGAAGGGTATAGGAGAGTGCTGGAAGGCAGGTATATCAGTCTCAGGATGTGCAGGTCTCTGTTCCCTGGATAGCCAAAAAAGGCTACTCCAGGCCAATCAAGACACCAGGGGCCAATTAAGAAGATTCTAGAAGGTAGCGGAAACAGCTAGCCTGATTGGGACACCTGAAGCCAATCAGGGACTGGCTGAAACCAATTAAAAACCCTCCTAGTTAGTCAGGTAGGTGTGGATGTCAGGAGCTGTGAGAGGAGGTTGTGCTGTTGGTGAGACTGAGTGGTAGACAACATACCCTGTTTCCCCGAAAGTAAGACATCCCCCGAAAATAAGACGTACTTCCAGTTTTGCCTCTCGCTGTAATATAATGTAATGTAATTTTGGGAGCAAAAATTAATATAAGACACTGTCTTATTTTCGGGGAAACATGGTATACGCAAGGACGGAGACTCTGAGGTAAAGGTGAAGAGAAGTTTGAAGAAGGGGGGATTGCTGTGGGGAAGTAGCCCAGGGAATTGTATTGTTTGGTGCCTAAAAGGTCAGTCATCTTAGCTGATACTATTAGGGTCCCTGGGCTGGAGCCCGGAGTAGAGGGTGGGCCCGGGCTTCCCCCCTTTCTACCTCTCCTAGCTAATCACAGTGAGCCTCTGAAGCTAGCACAAACCACCTGGAAGTGCAGTACAGTAAACCCTCGATTTAATGGACCTCGATTTAACGGACTTCGGATGCAATGGACAAAATTTCTGAGCAAGTCTGATGCATTCCTGATCCATTTCTGGCGGGCTGGCTGCCGGCTCCCGGCTGCCGCCCGGGTCACAGCAGCGGGCGGGCTGGCTGCCGGCTCCCGGCTGCCGCCCGGGTCCAGGCAGCGGGCGGGCTGGCTGCCGGCTCCCGGCTGCCGCCCGGGTCCAGGCAGCGGGCGGGCTGGCTGCCGGCTCCCGGCTGCCGCTGGGTCCAGGCAGCGGGCGGGCTGCGGAGCTGTCGCCCCGACCCTGTGGCGGGCGGGCTGCTGCTCCGACCGCTCTTTTTTTTTTTAATTATTAAATAACTGACTTTTTGATTTAACGGACACCCCCTCGCCCGAATTAGTCCGTTAAATGGAGGTTTTACTGTACCCACAGGGACAAGGCCAAAGCTTTGCCACAGTATATATACACACACACGCACACTAAACACACACACTCACACACATGCACACCAGCTTTGATTCCCAGCTATCTAATCTATCTAAAGATTTTATGCTGTCATTCAACATTTTGTGCGTGTGTGTACACACACACACACACACACACAAAAGCTGATTGACTGGTTTATTGTATTAGCTCACAAATATAATTTAAAAGATCTACTAAAATATTTACGAGTAGATTTTTTTTCTGGCTATGGTAGCAAGGGATATTTTGGTTGGTGGCATTTTCTGATTTTCGTCCATTTATAAAGCTGTGTTCTGAATACATTCTCTACAAGATCATTGGTACAATGATTTGTGTGAAATCTGACCTTCATTGGCAAAACAAATATAACAGGTTTTTATTTTTGGGGATCAGACTCATATTACCTTCTTAAACATGTGCCTGGAACAATGTTTAAAAGTTAAAATAGGTGGTATTACAAGAGGTTCATTTAATCAGCAGTACATACTTGACATTGAATTCCTCAGAACTTCATTTAATTTCATAGATAAAACCAATATTTTGCACATTTCATAAGCTCCATTGCGGGAGTTCTTTAACATTTTTGTGTTTTCCTGTGTTAAAAGAACATGGTGTGTAATACTAGAACAGTGGGTGTATTAGAAATGCTTAGGACAGATCAAATTTTTTTTAGTTGGAAAGAGAACTTTACATATTTAAAAATAATTGCAATTAAATATTCTGGTCCTCATTAAAATAATGTAATGTCATTTTGCGTTTTTAATCATCTACTCTTGTTTAGTTGTATTTCAGCTGCTAAATATGTCAGGATTTAAACATTCTATAAAGTATTTCTATAGTTAAAATATTTCATTTTCAAAAAGTGATATGTAATGTCAATTTAGTAGCAGCTTAAATGGTGGGGTTCATTTACTTCAGGTGTAAATTGGTCAGTGCAACTTATACCAATTTAGTATTTTGCGCAGACCAAATTTTAATCAATTGAATTAAACTCTCATTTAAGTCTGTACAATTAAAATTAGTAGGAACTGCACTTGTTTATGTGAAGGCTGAATTTGGTCCTTCTGTATGTTAGGAATAGTTAGGGGATTAAGGCCAGGATCCACAAAGATACTTAAGTGCCTAATCTAAATCCTAGTTATAGGCTCCACAGCAATCCATAAAACCGTCACTGAACGCTGTGACACCTGAACTCACTTGGTGCCTAAGATTCTGTTTCTGGGCATGTGCACCACTGCCTCATTCTAGGCATATGGATGCCTAACTCCTGCATAAGCCCCACACCAGGGTTGGGAAAACTACAGCCTGCCTGCCATGTCCAGAATCTGGCCCTCAAGCTCTTGCCGGGGAGCAGGGTCGGGGGCTTTCCACGCAGCTCCCGGAAGTAGTGGCATGTCTTCTCTCCGGCTCCTACACATAGGGCAGCCAGGCCCAGGGGGCTCTGCATGCAGCCCCACCCCAAGTGCCACCTCTTGTAGCTTCCATTGGCCGGAAACTGTGGCCAGTGAGAGCTGCAGGGGCAGCGGCTGCAGATAGGGCGGCGTGCAGAGCAACTAGGCTCTGCGCCTCTGCGTAAGAGCTAGAGTGGGGACATGCTGCTTCCAGTAAGTGCCACCTGGAGCCTACACCCCTGAGCGCTCCACCTCATGCCCCAATCTTCTGTCCCAGCCCTGAACCTCCTCCTGCCCTCTGAACACCTCGGTCTCAGCCTGGAGCACCCTCCTGCACCCCAAACTCCTCATCCTCCACCCCACCCCAGAGTCTGCACCCCCATCCGGAGCCCTCAACCTCCTCATGTTCCTGGACCAGCCCTCATCCCCTTCCCATCCTCAAAATCCCTAAGTCCAAGTCCAGAGCACTTTCCTACACCCCAAACCCTTCATTCCTAGTTCCACCCCAGAGCCTGCACCCCCAGTTGGAGCTCCCTCTGCCCCCTATGTCCCCGTCTGGAGCCCCCTCCCACACCCTGAACTCCTAATTTTTGGGCTCTGCTGAGAGCCCTCACCCCCTCCCGCACTCCAACCCCCAATTTTGTGAGCAGTTGTGGTCCATCATACAATTTCTATACCCAGATGTGGCCCTAGGCCAGAAAGACTGCCCACCCCTGCCCCAGAACAATTCATAAACTGGGGGGAAATAGGCATTTTCCAACTAATTTGCATGCAGGACCTGATCCATTAGGGGTGCTCAGAGGCTGCATATCAGATTGGGGCCCATTCAAAGTATGGCTGGAGAAAGAGGTGGTGATGCAACCATCTCTTACTTTATAACATTTAACTCAATGGTTAGAGCCTTATTCCTGAATGTGGGAGACCCCGGTTCAACTCATCCCCACCAGCTGGGGGAAAAGGGACTTGAACACCTTAGGAGAGTGCTCTGTACAGTGGGTTATTCTGATATGGGGCTTCATCTAGCTCTCCTGTTGAAACTATTCCAGTGTGGATTAATAATGAAAGACTGACTGGAGCAGGGGGACTAGACCTTCATCTTCCTCCTTCTAGGTAGGTGCCCTAGTGACTGGACTATAGAATCATTCATTTTCTCCCTCCCTTCCTGCACATTCCATTGTGGCTAAATCATTATACATGAGAGAGTTTGAATGACTCTGTCATCCTTTTCCTGCTTTTCTTATTTTGTAACAACAATAATAATAGTTTTGTGCACTAATTTACCACTTTGCATCTATTTTATGACCAGCATACACCTAACATTTACTAGAATCAGAGAGGTAGCCATGTTAGTGTGGTTTTGCACTGCATGCATCCAATGAAGTGGGTATTAGCCCACGAATGCTTATGCTTCAATACTTTTGTTAGTCTTTAAGGTGCCACAGGACTCTCTGTCACTATAACATTTACTGAACCCTTTTTATGTCGCTGGTTAATTTAAACCAGAGGTTTGCGTGCTGTGTTTGGGCCAATATATATAATTTACTCTAACTTACCTTCATCTAAAATAGTTTTTACATACAAGTAGTTAAATGTAAAAATAGTTTGATCATTCTATGATTAAACAGCACTTGGGAGTTAGTTTCAATGACCTTGAAGATCAGTGGCTGCTTGTTTCTTGGACAGCATGTAATAAGTTCAACCTACATACTGCTATTTGAACTCCCATCCAGAACTGACTCTGCAATGTCATGTTAAGGCCTGATGTGCACATAATGTATCAGTTTAACGAAAGATATGATGATATACTGATTTAGTTTAAACTGGTTCAGCTTCTGTGTGTGGATACTCTTAGATCAGTTTAAACCAGGCTTCCATTCACGTAGCTCATGTTGGTAAGTTTACAGGCACAAATTAAATCACTATTACAGTAAAACCTCGATTTAACGGACCTTGATTTAACGGACTTCGGATGCAACGGACAAAATTTCTGATCCATATCAGACCGCGACCCCTCCCTGCTGCAGCCCCGGTCCCCTTAGCTGGCAGCCGTCTGCTGGCTCCCGGTTGCTGCCCCGGTCCCGGCAGCAGGCGCGCTGGCTCCCGGCTCCTGCCCGGGTCCCAGCAGCGGGCGGGCTGGCTGCCGGCTCCCGCCCGGGTCCTGCCAGCGGGCGGGCTGGCTGCCGGCTCCCGCCTGGGTCCCACAACCTGGCTCCTGACTGCCGCCCGGCAACCGGGACCCGAGACCCGGGACCCGGGCGGGCTGGCTGGCTGCCGGCTTCCGGCTGCCGGCTTCCGGCTGCCGCCCGGGTCCCAGCAGCAGGCAGGCTGTGGAGCTGCCGCCCCGACCCTGTGGTGGGCGGGCTGCTGCTCCGACAGCTCGTTTTTTTTAAAAATTAAATAACGGACTTTTTGATTTAACAGACACCCCCTCGCCCGAATTAGTCTGTTAAATCGAGGTTTTACTGTACTAGTTTTAAACCAATACAAAAAGTCCACACACACAAGTTGCACCTGTTAAACTGGGTTAGTTAAAGTTCAAGTGGCTGCCTGCTGCTTGCCAGAGACCACTACTTCAGAGAGGATGTTAAGATGAGACCTCCATCTGTCCATGTCTGGAGTCTGTGAAGGTAGCAGTTAAATAATGGTTGTTAATTATGAGGCACTGTATAGAATGCACTTTATTAAACTTGTTAAAATATAAGGTGTGTATCCCAACAAACTTGCAGGGTATGTCAGACATACATAGGATAACTATAGAGTGGAAACGTTGACAAAATCAAGATAGGAGCACCTCATCAAATGTGTGTTTGAAGGAGGAAAAATGGCTTTTGGCAGCATGGCAAAGATGGCGGTTCCAATTTTAAATCAGAGAGTATGTGTGAAAATGAGCTCAAAGCACAACATTGGAGAAGGAATTATAGGGAAGAGTTATGAGAGAGAAATGGAGAAGCAGGAAATGTAGGGGAAGACTTTATCAAAATGGGGAAAAAAGAATGTGTTTGAAAGTGGAGAGAGGTGAAAAAAAGGGGCGGAAGTGAGGATCAGGTGGGAAGGGACAAGATTAATGACGGGGAAAATGGCATGTCACTTCTTAAACACACACAAAAAAAGGTAGAGGATAAAACTGACAACAGTCCCTGCCTCAGTTAAATGGGTTCTAATGTTCAATAATGAGTAAGCTATTGCCGAGTCCGTAAATTGCTGTATTTGCCTGTATTACATGACACTACCAGGTACTTAAGCTAGTGTTACTAAATATACTGCTTGTATGAGAGCGATCCACTCTCAAGCCCACATTATTTATTATTGTCCTTGTTTAATTTTATAGAGTAGCATGCATTTCTGCATTGTCAGACAGAAATAAAAAAGATACAATCCCAATCTTGAAGCATTTTTAGTCAAATTTAGACAAATGCAAGAAATCACGACAATAGATGAATGAAGAGCATTGGAGAAGGGACAGGAGCTACCATAAATAATGTGATTGGTATTATGTATGAAGCTTGTACATCCTGATGCTGAAGTAAATGCCAGCAGTAGAAAGCTAGCAGAAAAGTGGGAGGAAAGTGAAGATGCTTGGTGAATACAAAGAAGGAAGGTCCATGTTAGGTGGTTCCAGAAAAGAAGAAAATAGGAAGAGTCGGGAGGAAATGAGACATAGCTGCAAGATAAGAATGGCCTAGGTTGCGAGATGGAAGGTAGGAAGTAATAACAACAGATGTTGAACAAGGCAGGGATCGGCACAACTATCTTGGAAGTGAAGCTAGTGGTCCAACTCTCTGCTGGCATGACTTCATTGCAGTCAGTGGAGGTGTCCCAGCAGATAATTTGGTCAGAGATACTTTGAACAAGATGCAGAAGCTATAGCAGATATTGACATTCCATTCACTTTTGTGGATCTCAGACAGGGCAAATGGAAGACCAAACACAGAAAAGCTTTCTGTGTTGTCTGATAAATATGCTAACCAAACAGATTGGTAATGTTGGAGTTGTTGAAGTTCCCTTCAAATGCATACCTAAGTGGATGTGCATAAATAAATATACTCGTTAAATCCACCTGCACAAAAGTGGAGGATGCATAGTTTTCCCCTGCTTTGGTGGTGGTGGTGTGGGGTGGGCAGGAAGGGTGGTGGGGGGACAAGAGAGGGGATGATGGCATTTGTTCTACATATGATCTATTATTCTATAATGATATGTCACAATAGCACATCACACCAGACTGATGCAAATTGGAACAATTGTGTGATTGTTTTGTGGCTCTGTGCAGATTCATTCAGTGATGAAGTGGCTGTGAAAAATAGAGTACCATTGATCTACATCACCCTTTTGTAAATCTTCTTGGGATGTCTTTTAAAAGGATCTGTATAAAACCAGATACTTCTATTGTAACAGTATGTTCCATTGCTATTCTATCAGGGTTCTAAGAAGGGTTTGACTTGTTTTTATCATATGTTGAGTGAAAGGTAGTGATGATTTGATTAGTCATATATAAGGCTACCTTTTAATCACAGGTATTTTTTAGTAAAAGGCATGGACTGGTCACGGGCAATAAACTAAAATTCATGACCCAAGACCTGTCCATAATTTGTACTAATAAATACTTCTGACTAAATCTTAGGTGCTCTGGGGGACTCCAGGGCACTGCTGCTGCTTTTGGGGGGGCTTCCATGGCCCCACTGCTGGTCCTGTGGGGGAAGGCTCCCGGGCCCTGCTGCTGCTCCGGGGCGAAGGGAGCGGCACAGTGCCCTAGGACTGTTCTGTGGGAGAGTGGCTGCCTGGGGGTGGCGCGGCTGCTTTGGGGTGAGGGGGATTCCCCAGGGTCCCACAGATGCTCTAGAACTGCTGCTGCAGCAATGTCTCCTGGTTCAAGCTGCTTATGGCCACTCAAGCAGTGTCAGGCGCAGCAGGCCCCTGATCTGTTCCAGCTGGGCAGTCCTGGGGTCAGCTGCCCCAATGCTGCAGAAGTCTCAGAGGTCCAGAATATCCTGGAATCCATGACAGACTTGCAGTCTTAGTTATATGGTACCCCAAAGTGTGCTGGGCACTTCACTCACTACAAGGCATTACTCTGTCTACAGTATCCTATCCTATTTTAGAAGCACAGAACTGATCATTCATAATTTGAAATTGGTTAAGTAAGAAGAAATTGAACTGATATTTAAATCTGAACGTGGTTCTGTAGCAAGAAACAAAATACTCATAACTGCACAATATTGCATTATATACCTACTTCTAATGATTCATTCATTGTGTGGAAGTTTAAATCTAAGTTTAAGTTTAAATGATCTATGGCTGATCTGATGAAATTATATGAGATAAAATCTCATTCACTTTTTTGCTTTTCTCATAATTTTCATGCCAGCCACGTACATCATATTGATGATGTTAAGTTCTTCACAAACTCATTGAGTTTGTCCTTGTTGGGGTTTTCCACATTTCTCCCCTATTTTATTTATGTACACGATATAAATATGTTACACTGGATATTATTCTTGGCCTTAGATCTATTCATTAAATCATCTTAATTACAAGGCACTCATTATCACTTCTAAAAAGACACACAGAGAATGTAGTCCTGCAAAAAGAAAACAGCTTGGTCTCAAATAAGGGAAAATTGATGTACTGATCTACACACTGCTTTTTTACAGAAATGCATAGGATCTGTTTACCTGGTTGAAATTCAAATTGTTTTATTATGGTGTCAATTCTTTGGTTTTGGCAGCACTTCTAAAGTGTCTATACACAAAAGGACTACCACAGTGAATGAATGCTAGTGTTGACACCACCTAACAAGCAGGGATTATGTGTTTACAGAAGAAGTAATATGATAGGTCAAGTATAAGAGGCACTTCTCAAGAGCACTTCACCACATAATGAGTGACTGACTAGAAAGTGCGGGCCTGCCACTCTTTGGCTTCGTTTCAGTGTTGATGCCTGCCTCTCTCCTCCAAAGCCCTCTTGATCATGTTCAGCTGCTCTGTTCTCATGTGGTGAATAATAGTAGAGTAAAGCTGCTTTTCTGTCTCATTTTTCTTGCTAATTTACACATTCAAGCCATTTTTTGTTTGCTATCCTTATTTGCTATTCCCTTTTGTCAAGGCACTGTTCTCTTTTTTGCCTCAGGCCTAGGAACTAATTTGAGCTTCTATAATTACTTCATGTTTTACACCTGTCTGCATATCATGCACCCCTTGTCTCTGTACTTAAGCTGTATATTTCCTTGGGAAAAAAAAGGCTAGTTTTCATATATAAGGAATTCCAAGTTTCTCCTCCATCTTCCTACAGAAGAAACAATTAAACTGTTGAGATGTTCTGAGCAATGCAGCTGACCTTTTGGGTTCATGAAGGACAAATGAATGCTGTCTCTTCAGACAGTTTGTGTTAAGGCATTGTTGAGCAAAGAGCCCTGAGCTTTGTTCCTCCTGAACGAAGCAGTGGTTGTAGTCATTTTAAAATCATTAAGACTGAATGCACAGTATCACTCTACAGTGTTTGCTCTACAGCTGCTCTTCTGCTTTAATAGCAGCTTATTAAATTTGGGTCAAGCACACTCTGAAGAGTATCACAATGAAGAACCTGTTCAAAAAGTTACCTGTTTAAAAAAGGCAATTGATTAGATTTTTAACTTAAGTGACAGCTGCAATTCATTGCTTGTTCTTTGTGGTGTCCTGCAGCCAGAGTGGAAGCCTTTTGTAATTTGGTCTTCATTTTGTAAAAGCTTTCTTGAATAATCCAGGGTTGCTTTCCACTCTGAGCCCGCCTCAATCCAATTAGGAGTTTAACAAGGGTCAAATTAAGGAGACTTTACACTTCATGTTTGCATCATTAGCCATAAGACTGTTTTGTGTGTGCATGACTGTGTGTCGAGAGAGGAGGGGAGGCTGCAAGATGGGGCAGACACAAAGCTGTCATCCACCATGTGGTGCATCCCTTAACTGAATGGAAGCACAGCAGGCTAGGAACAACATTTCCAATTGTCTTTCGGGGATATCCTGATGTAGATTTCAGCTGGTACATAGTTGTTTAGAGGTTACAGGTGCTAGCTAGAGCTGATGAAGAAGTGTGTTTTACGCCTACTCTTTTCTTTCCTGGTAGCCCATTGTTAGTGGACAAATGACTGGGAAGACATTAAGTTAGAAACCTCTTGAGAATTCATTATTTTTGATGAGTTGACAACTACCCAGCTCCTTCTTCTCACTGCTCATGCTGTTTCCGGTTGTATTTTTGAAAACATAATTTTCTGCATGTTAAGTGTGTTGTACAGTGTGAACTTTTTTAATAAGAGTAGTTTGTCAGAAATCTTGAGAATATCATGTGTGTACTCGAGACTACAAACATTCAGTAGTATTTTCTACATAAATATGTAATTGTATAAAGGTCACACTACACTAGTTTTACTTGTGCATGTTTTGAACATGAGTGCTAGTGAATTTAATAAATGAACTGTCAATATTTTTGTTATTATTTTAAAAAGATATGACACTGTTTTCCATTTCAGATTGTTCCTAATAATGACAAAAATTCTTTTTCTAACCAGTATTTAGATGTGTGGGATATTGCTAGAGAGCTGTCGCAGTATCTCTATAGCAAATGCTTTGTGCTGCTACATACAAAGTAACGATTTATCTAAAAATAACACTTTCATTGTTCCTCCCCCCTAAACCCATTAATAGGTACTTTAGTATCATGCGAGTTTTCATAGTTTAATCCTTTTTCAAAAGCTTTTCAGAATAAAAGCTTTAAATGGTCCTCAGTATTAATTTGATGTGACTTCTGTACAATATGGTTTGAAACTCTCAGAAGCACATTTTTACAGCTTACCCTTTTTCGCTGGGTCAGTGTATGGAAAATACCAGCTAAATGTTTAATGGAGTCTCTGCTGTGAGCCTTTTTTGTTGTCTTTCAAATGCTATAACTTTCTAGTGATTTTTATTTATTGCCATCATTATTAAGCCAGATAAAAAACTTTACATGTGTTGTGTTCACTGAATTCATGTTTTTGAAAATCCCACTCAGAATGGTAATTTTAATGTCCTTTACCTGTTTTATTAATCTAAGTTGATGAGAGTTTAGCTCCAGTAGTAAACTCTGCATAATAAATGGTGATTGTGCTTTAATGTTGGCTGTGTGTGTAGTCAATCAGATCTTTGTTTGCATTTGGAAAAGGGTAGCTCCAGGGCCTAGAACATCCTTAAATAATCGACGTTTTTTAAATACTCAACTGTCTGTGAAGTATTAATGTACTCTGAACTCACAAGAAATAACTTTAAACTCAATCTGTCATCTTCTCATTCAAAAAGGGATTTGATTTTCCGTTTTGATTGTTACATTTGTGATGTCTCTTGAAATTAAAATCTGGAAAATCTTTTTGTCTCTCTCTACTTTTATTTATTTTATTTTTTGATAGAAATTTTAAAGATCCACTTTGCCAGATGCTATATTAGAATTGCCACAACAGGAACAATGTTTTCTTTCCAGCTTACCTGGTCTTTTGCATAAATTAGTGCCTTGTGACTGAAGTACATTTAAGTAAATTAGTGGCAAATTGTAAATTGTAGTAGATAGCAGTCTGCTTTGTATATTCAAGCTATTATGACCTTTGTTCATCCAAAATGAATCCGATCTTCCACATAATGTAAGACTTCAGAAAGTCACAAATCTTGGCGCTTCAGTTATTTTAAAAAATCAACTTTGTTGTGGAACAGACTGGTTCCAGACATTTGCCTGTTAAATGAACCTTCCGCCATGACGGCCCAAAATGTTGTTCTGAATATGGAGGCTCTTTTTCAATTTAGAATGGTAACTGCAGCTTATGGGCTGGCTATGATTACAAAATATCAGTAAACTCAATGGCAAAAGTACTCATAAGTTAGCCTTCTACAGAAAAAGTTTATGGCCTTAAATTTCAAGATAGCATGGTGTCTTATGAACATAACTTATTCTTAGATTAAAATAATGAATTGCCTGAAGATTTTCAGTGCATATCACTGACTTCCAGAGAGATCCTCATATTCCAAGTCTATGCAGTGTGTCCCTTGTGGACCACATGTGATTTGCAGGGGGAAAAAAGTGAGTTCCACACCCACTACATGTTAGGAACAAAGCTAATCTACTACTTTTTTTTTTTCTGGTGAACTAAACCAGCAAATAATTTCTATTTATCTATCAAGATTAAAAGAAAAGAAAGAAAAAAATGTAAGTAAAATGTGGAAAATTGTATGTAAATTAGGCTCAGACATTGGGCTTTTGGCAAGTTGTCAGAGCAGCCCATAGTGTCAAAAACATTGGGTCCCTCTGCCAGAATTTCTATAACAACACAGGAGGAAAGACAATAACATGATTTATGCCTCTGTGCAAGTTTCAGGAAGATCATCTGGGGCCAATGTGACAGAGAATTGAAAGTATCAATGGTAATCAGGCTGCGTGGGTGCAGACACCACATTTCTGTCAGTTACAAAACTTGGAATTTTAGATTTATGGTGCCTTCACATTCAGAACTTTTATAAATATCCTGTTTTACCATGTCTGATTTTATAGTAATGTTTAATGCTATCTAATATTGATACTTATAAGTTTATACATGTTCTTTTTAGATATTGATATTTGAATTATTTTTTTTTCATTTTAGCCATCATGTATCTTCTTCCTTTGCAGTATTTTTTCTTTCAATATATATACAGAATCAGATGTTTAAAAGTAATTACAATTTATTTGTGTCATAGTAACTTGTGTATAAAATTGATTACATAGTTATGTAGAGGAGTGTTTAAAGTCTGCTGTGGATGAGTAATTTTTTGAATTCCTTTTGGAAGGAATATGTACACTTTGTGTGCACAGCTAATTTAGTTCTCTTGAAAGGTGCTGGATTGACAGCCCTGAAGACCAATGTCCTTTATTTATGCCTGAGCAGCAGCAGAGCAAGCTTTCCCACACTGCCCTGTCAATGTGCTTCACCTCAGATCTGAAGGAATCCCCTCTGGGGTAAGAGTTTAGTAGTCTTCATACCTATTCAATCCTTGGGCTCTCTGCTAAGAGTGCTAAAAAATGCCCCAATTGTGGTACTACTTTTAGTGCTGTGGACACCTGTCTACTGTAAAGTGAAGTGTAATCATCAACTCATCTTACACAGACTATTCAACACTAATCAGACGGTGATGATTTTCAGTCACTACAGACCAAGGCCAATAGGCCTTATTGTGGTCGATGTCAAGATCAGGATTTGGCTCCCTGTCTGTATTTTAACTAGTAAATTAAATGTGAAATTCCCCACCCAATTAACAATCTCCCAAACCATCTAATTTTCTTGGGACTTCTTTTCAGATATTTCCTGATCCCTCTTCTGTCACACACTAACAGCAGAGACTTCCAAATGGAAGTCACAAATGGTCAATTTCACCTCTAGCTTATGCAGTGCAAAGCTCCTCTAATTTTAGTGGGAGTTGCAGTAGATTTAAATCAGGAGAGACTTTGGCTAAAAGGCTTTCAATGGCATGACTCAAATCATTAGATAAGTTCTGATCTCATTTATGCCAGTGTAAATCTGGAGTAACTCCATTGAATCCATTACAGTGGATTTACATCTGTACAAATGAGAGCAGAATTTGGCCTCCTGTGCACAACATATGTTACCTTTAAAGATTTGATTAATTATTTACACTATTTACTCATTTATGCAATGTAAGAGATGTGAATTGAAATGTGTAAAAGTCAGGAATTTCATAGTTATGGTTCTTTGCACACATGTACATGCCATATTTTTCATCAATGCATATACTGTTACATTTATGCCATGAATATGTGTTCAATGTGTCTGTCTTGCAATTCATTTTCCTTACTTTTGTGCATGTATAATCTAATGCATAATATTTCATTAGTAGCATACAGCATTTTTTAAATTATTTAAATAAAAGTAAACCAGCGAGTGATGATAGATACATTTACGGTATTTTAGTATGTGATGTAAGCATAATCCTCCCAGCAAACCAAATTGCGCTCTCATATTGTACATCTATCTTTTCAATATGCAATAGAAGATTAATATATTAAAAACTCTGAATATAAACACAATAGCCTTTCACTGTGCATTATGTGAGATTCAGATTTGTTTTCACATGTATAGATAATAAGATACTGAGTCACATGTTAATGTTAAGTCTAATCATGCAAGTCACATTTCTTTATTTCAGTATGTGATGCTCCATATTGTAGGTGCATAACTGGGCTTTGCACTTAACTATGTTACTGAGTTTTTGAAAAATCAGTTTGTGGTTCTTGAAAAAATTGATAATTTTAAAACATTATTTCAGATGTGCCAAAAGTTCTCGTCGCCATTAAGATCTAAATGTATAGCAAGTTTTAAATTTTACAATGAAACTATTTTCAAATGATCCCATAAAATATGGAAAATGTATTTAATTCATATTCAGTTCAGAATGGCTAAACATTATACAAAAACAAAACAAAAACACCGTGCACTCAGAAAAAACAATCAAATAAAAAAGTCATCCCAAAGAATTTTTTCCCCCAGAAGTTACAAGCAAAAAAGTGACTTATAATGAAAGGTCTCCAGAGCCATCACTAATATCTTGTGGTGACAACACGATATTATATAGTTAAATTTTTGTGAAGTACTGAGTTATATGAGGAAAAGTATAAACTTTAACATCATAGTGAAATCACATGGCTATGCAATATGAGCTGATACTTATTTTTATCTCACTATATCCAGAGTCCATTCCTACTCCTTTTTTTAAAAAAAATCTAGAAAGGCATCTCTTCCTCAGTTTCTGGACTCTGCTTTGAAGAGCTCTCCCTCCTCCCCCACAAAAGCTGATTTTAATTTTATATCAAAGAAACCCTTGAGGTGGAAAGTTAGGGAAGACGGCATGGGTCTGTAGCAGACAAAATGTCGCTTGAATTTTGCTGCTCAGTAGTTTGATATACTCATTTGCTGATGTGAAATGACGAGGGCTTAGAAAGCAGGGTTTTGTTTTTTCGCTGTCTGTAGACCTAGTGAGGCCTTACAGAACCCAGTCAGCAGGTCATTAACTCTGGAGAAAACAGCTTGCATTAATATGCTCTAATCCGGTATAATTAGTCAAATTACTGCACGCCGACCGACTTGTCATGTGTTGTCAGATTTGGCATGCATGCAGGATAGCCTTGGTCCCTCTGGAATGCCACCCTGGATCAGGGAAAACTGCTTGTTTGTAGTATTGCTGATCTTTTGGTGAGGAAAGCAGACTGAATCAGCAGCCATACACCCTTTTTTTATTTTCCCTTCCTGATCTGTCGTCATTTTACTAAGAGATAAAGAATTCATGCTCCAGGAACAATTTACAGTTAATTTCTGCCACTAGAAATAGAGACTGTTCTGTTAGTTCTTACTACTTCTCTGTAACAAAACTGGGGATCTGCTGTGCTATGAGATTAGCTTTCATAAAAAGATTTAAAATAAATAATTACAAGAGGATCAGCTACAAATTACCTACTACACTCTGACACAGATTATTAAACTACCAGTGTGTGTGTGCATGCATGTGTATGTGCCTTTTTCCAGTAGAGAAGGTTATTAAACTATAAAAGGGCCATATTAGCATAAATTTACAAGCGTTCTTGTTCTGGCGGCATGATAAAAACCTGTGTTACCTTTGCATTAACACTGAATTGCTTGTTGTGCTTTTGGCAATGACAGATAAGTCAGTGTAATTCCCCATCGCAACGGAAATGATGCTCCAGATTCCAAACGCATCCTGAAGATGTCACTGACAATAATCTTCAAAGAACGGCCAGTGAAAGTGGGCTGTATGTTTGCAGGATGATATACTGCAAATGACAGGAAGAATTATGTGAGTGAAGACGAATCTGTAACATATTATTAAGCAATTTCACGAGAATAACAGGGATAAAAGGATAATGGATGAGGGTGTCATTATTACCTTCATGTAGAGGGAAAGCAAAAGCAAAGGTAGGGAGACAAGATTAATTGAGGAAGGGTGAAGCATTCATTGCTCATCAGCTCTTTTGTACTCCATGCTCCTGAAATTCCAGACAAAAAAAATTGCTCAGGGCTGCATTTTAATGCAGCTGGTAAGAATGAGCAGAAAACTGACAAGGCACTTTTTAGTCAACTCCCAGTTTCCATAAACACACAATGGCTATTCTTGAGTGTTCCAACAGCCACAACATGAAACCACTGGGTAGGTTCTTCTTTGGAGTTACTATTTGCTTTTTCAGGCTTTCAAACTAGACGCCTCTATCTGCTGATGGGAGGGAAATGTATTGGTTGTCCTGTACAAAGTGTTTGTTTTGCATTTGCACCCCTCTAAATGTAACATTGGTATGTATAATAGTTGTGTGTAGAAGACCTTCTTCTGAACACAAAGGTAGTCTGGGACCTATTGTAGTATTAGTGATGGTGGTGCTATGAAAGACAAAATTGTGTCAAAGTATCAAGCATTTTCTATTGTTTTAAACATATACTGTAAAAATTAAGAGGCAGAAAAGAATTCTGCAACTGCAGTCCTTACTCAGTAAAATTTCCACTGAGGTCTATGAAAATATTTGTTTACATAAGAGTTGCAAACATTAGACCAATAGTTGTCCTTCTTAATTTTGTAATGCATAATTCTAACAAAATAACAACTCTTTCTAATAAAAAAAACCACCAAGTATTTTGACTGCTGTTTGAAATGTTTGTGCATATTATGAAACTTACATTTTTGCTCAGTGCAAATGCATATTTTTTTCTAGTAAATAAGGTTCTCTTTAGAATGATAGTGACCACTTTAGTTAAGGTTACATAACTCCATGATACTATTTTTAAACATTCATAACTTTCCAAAACTTTCATCTTTCAAGCTGAAATTTTACAGTTTTGGTCTCTTCCTAAAGTGAGTTTGATGGGCTTCTATTCTGAGTGGGGTGGGTGGGGAGAAGTTTTTGGATTTTGGGGTGTGTGAGTGGGGGGTGGTTGAGAAGTTTGATTAAGAATGATTCTTGGAGCATATAGGGAGAAGGGAGTGAAAATGTAGTTCCCCAGGATTTAAAAAATGACATTTTTCAATGGGCTTCAGCACTGGAATTGCTGCAAGTGGAAAGTTGAAATTTAGTAGGGAAACAGCCCTTGATGAGGAAAGTTCCTTTTGGAGGGTTTCTGTGCTGAAACCTGTTTTTGATTTGATCAAGTTATGCACCTTTACAAATAGAACTCTCCATGTGTAGTAATGGGTAAATCTAGAACACAGCATCCACCCTAGGAATCAGGACAAAATATGTGATTTCTAGCATCCAACAGCACAGGATCATTCACTGAATGAGACAGTAGGTGAAGCTTTTAGAGGAGGTGAGGAAGGAGGCTTTTATTCAGAAACAGCTTCCATAATAGCTGGGCAAACACTAATAAATAAATAATTTTAAAAAAGAAAGCTAGCTAGCTCTTGGATTCCTTTAACATTATATTGCTGAGGACATGTTTGAACAACGACAGACACTGTTAGAAAGACTAAACAGAAACCATATTCAGTATTACCATTCCATATAATTAAACTAGTACGAGTCTATGGGCAGGTAGTCCTAACAGACTAGACCAGCCAAGGAACCAAATGAGGTCCAGACAGGCGCAGAAGGCTCAAATTCCATCACTTGATTGGTTTCCTTAGCAGTCCACAAGGTCACACACTCAGACATCAATCAAAACACCTTGCAGAAACCATTCTCTCTTTCATTTAGAAACTGGGCCCTCCTTCAGACAAGTTGTTCCTTTGTGCTCAGTAGTTATGATTATGTTCAGTTACTTGTTCTCATAGTTTGCAATGCTGTTTCCACATTTGAAAGGCTGAAAACTACATCCATCCCGAGTGCACAATCAAACAACCCTTCTAAGCCTAGCAAGAATTCATTTTATTCTAGAGCTAAATAGCAGAAACCAATTCAAACTGGAGAGAGATGCCAGATTTTTTAAGCCAAATTAATGTCTCCTTATAGTTTTAACAAGGAAGTTAGGCTGCAAAAATCTCCAAAACCTTTTCCCCAGCACATATCCTGAGTATTTGGCTGTACCCAGTAGATCTCCTTGGGGCTGGATGGGAAGGAATCTTGCTCCTAAATTGTAACTCTCATGCAAGAGAGAGACCAGTGGATATCTCCAACTCTTTACAAAAGAGAAATGCCAATGGATTCATCATGCCCACTTCATGATGCACCCTCAAAGCCCTACAGCACATTGACTTGAAGGAAGCCCCTGCATAGCAGACTCTAGAGAATGCAGAGAGTGAGCACCTGCTGCATGGGCTCCCCAAATCCTGCTTTACTCTTCCTACCACCACCCAGCAGAAACACATTTGTCTGATAGGGAGGGAAGGATTTTCCCCCTTCTACTATGAAAAGTGACACAAAATAGCATCATGGAGTTCCATGTTTGTCTCTTTGACCTGGAGTCACAGAGAAATACATTTATTCAGCTTACAAGTAAAAGAAAACCTCAAAAAACTATTTCCCCATAAGTGTCATCCCTAAGAATTTACTGTACATTTTGTGCACCTCCTCTATACCACAGGTTACATCAGTTCACAGTTACTCATGGTGATCTGCAAGCAAGAAAGAATCCAATTTAACTTTGATTCCTCATTGAGTTTGCATGTCCTTAGAAAATAACTCATCCTTTTACTTGTAAACTGAGGGAACTTGATCTAATATAAATCACAGAAACACTGAGGCCTGGTCAGGACATTGTGTTATGATTCTTTTGCGTCTCCATTCAGTACTATAAAATGGCCCCTTTCTTCCTTCTAGCCCTGCTGATTACTGAACAGGATGGATGGATGTATTTTTTTTTTCTCTCTGCTTAGAAAGGCAGGTAGGGATCTTAGTGCTGCTTCCCACACTTCTGCTTTATTTGTGTTAGGGGGTGTTTCTGTAATCAATGTTCCTTTCATTGGGTCTAATGCAAAGTTTATGGAAGTTACTGGAAGTACTCCCACTGAGCTTAGTGAACTTTGGATCAGGCATTTTATGATGGAAGTCAAGTAGACTAAGAATTTTGATCAAAACCATGAACTTGAGCAGAGCTATGCATAATGCCCAGAAGCTGTAGCCACAAGCTGAGTATCATTGTTTTAATTTGAACAGTTGTCACTCATCACAGAAAACGTTCACATCCTTTGTGAATACAAACCCCTTGGTTCCACACCTTGGGAATACTGATTGTCTGCCATACCTCCCATCATCTCCTTCCATTGGCTTTGTCTTCAAAAACCTGTTCAAGATCATACTGCTGCCAGGTTTCTCCTAGCCTTATTTCAATGTTCACATTGTGTGTTAATTTTTAAAATGCAATATTTTTATATTATATTTGTGTATATTGCTGATGTTTCCATTCATAATTTTTTCCCCAATGAGAAGAGCATCTCTACCTTTCCAATGGACAAATGGGTTATTTGAGCTTTCTGTCAAAATACAGCTCATCCACAGGAATTTCCCATGATCATTTTTAAGAAATGAGAAGTATTCTTTTCATTTAAAATATATATAAGGGCATTATTTACATTCACCTAGGTTTATTTAGCTGCCTTTGTTGCTGTAAAAAGACAGATCACTATGTGTGGGATCTTGCGACAGTAAGATATAAAATTTTAGAAACTGTCCAGGGAATGTGTTCTCCTGAAGACCATAAAGAAAGATTGCAACTAGACCTTGTTGAAGCTTTTTGAATTTGAACCAATGTTGCCTTCAAATTTTTAATTTTTGATTAAAAATACCCTTAAAATTGACAAAAAGATGAACCTGAACTTTTTTGATTTTTACTGAGGTGGCTGAAAGTTTTCAACAATACGAAAAAATGAAACTTCAACATTTTTCATTAAAATTTGTACCAATTCCCTCCCCCTTTTATTTACTGTTTGTTTAAGAAGCTCCAATGGCAAATGACTTGATTTTTTAAAAGTTTTCTAAAAATAATCTCTTTTTGTGTCATTTATTTTGAAAATGGTTTGCCACTTTTCTTGGTAAATCCTTTACAAATCATTGTTGAGACACATTTGTACACGTATATTGGAAGATTAAGCTGTCCAAACAATGAGTCTCCATTTTGACACAGTGAGTTATTTCATAAATTAATTATTAGGTCACCTTTTTTATTATGAGCTATAATCTTTAAACTATATGCTAATGTTGGCTTTCAAGGGTAAAAGGCTACTGCCAGTAAAAAGAAATTTGCATATCCTTGCCTTCTGAAGCAAAAAGGTGTATCTGCTCAGCAGTTCTCTCTGGGCTGTCAGAAGGCAAAACAAAATTGCCTCTACCCCATTTCTAGCACTGGGCATTTTCTCCAAATCAAAGTTTCCTGTTACAGTTTTATTCAGTATAGAACCTGCAAGGTGTACTCAGTTTTCACCAAAGTCAATGGGATTTAAGCGCGCTCTGCACTTTTCAGGATTAAGCCCTAAATCAGCGCTAATATTTGCAGTAATTGATATCGCATATTAAGGAGTTGTTCATTTGTGAGAGATTTAGAAATAATTGCTGTTATATCTGTTACCCGTGGATTTAAATAAGCACAGATTAAATAATTTAAGTTTAGCAATAACATGGGTTGAATTCTCCTCTGTTATACTGCTTATGCTCCTCTAATGAATCAGTAGGGCAGCACCAGTATTAGAATGAGAAGAAAACTTGCTTGCTGATTTAATGGCTGCTTTACTTCTTCAGTCTTCCTCCAGCTATGCCTGCTCCCTTTTACACAACTATATACTTATTTGGATAATGACTGCAGGCATAAAGGCAGGAAAGTAAGAATGTTTGTTGTTTTCCCCATGCTGTTGAGTTAGTTTCACTACAGAACCATCTTCAGAATTTGACTTCACTTGCCTGTTCTCCTCCTCCATAGAATGGCATATCTTCTAGCTTACTTTCTGGAGTACAAAATATAAAGAAGAAATAAAGCTCAAAAGAAAAACTATTTATGAAATTAGATTTACATATTTTGAATGTGTACAAAAATTTTGAAATATTACTAAGTTCTAAAGGGACATTTTTTAAATTACTTCAGAGTGCTTGCAAGAGGTAGCTAACATTGAAAAGAACATTAACAAAAGATAAAAACTAGTGATTAACATTAAATTTGGATAGTAGAAACTTGAGTGCTTATCAAGCTGAAAAAAAAGGTTAATATTTTAAAGCAAGGCTAAAGGTTGACAGCAGAAAAATTGAGTTAGTTTGCAAAAAAGAAATTTGTTTCTTTAAGTGAAAATTGGGGTCAGGAGGCCAGAACTCTCTTTCCTTCTAGATGAATGAAATGAATTAAATAATGCTGCCATAATGCAGCCGCACGGAAGCTAATGACAAAACAGTACATGGAAATTTTAGATAAAGATACCGTGTACTGGAAAAATATATTGTTTCTATAAATCCTATTTCAAACTAATGCCTTTTTATGTCTCGTCTGTTTTTCAGATAAAACATAAAATGGATATTCTGACCACTTGTGGACATTAAAGTTCCCATGGTACCCTTCACAACTACAGAGGTGTTAGTTCTGATGTTCTGGCCAAATTCCAATTTTAGTAATTATATTCTGCCTACCTAATATTCCTGTCTTTTCAGAAGGTATAATAATCTTTATCACTTTGTGACCAATGCTGCTGTGTTTTACCACAGTGGTGAATGCATTTCATCGGTTGATAAGTGGTGCTTCCTGTGTGTGATTAAACAGTAATGCAAAGTACCATTATTACGCCACATCTAGTCACAGGAGAATATCTGTGTGTACAGCAGTTTTGAAATCCACCACTTTGCTAGCCCTCAGCATGTCAGGCTTCACCAGCCAACATGTACAGCAGGTTATCTGATTTCCATGTCATCCTGTCTAGCACGTCATCATTTTATCTCCTAAAAATATTAAGTGAGCAACTTTTTAGCTGCTCTCCTCCTCAGCTGAGTTCGATATAAAGGGGTTCCTCTGAAGTATCTAGCTATACACTTTCTTTACTTCCTGATCTCCAAAAGGAAGTTTTTTTTCCTCAGTCTGGATTTTCAAAAACTTGAACATACCCATCTAAAGACTGAAAATCTTCTGTTGTCCTGTCTCTGGGTTCTCAGGTGTGGTTGGCACTTTCACCCAAAAGGAAGCATAATTTCACAGTTCCATCTAGACTGCTCACAGCCTGTACCTCATATTTTAAATTGAGGATAGGCATTCCCATTTGAGTTTTTACTTTCAGCCTGCCTGTGGCTTTCTGGTACAGACAGGGTTTTGTCCCCTCTGGAAGAGAAGTCTCAGGATTTGGGATTCCAGGCTTGTTCTCCTGTATCATTCTTAAAGGCCAGTTCATTTTCTCTATATTATAGGCTTCACTGGAAGGGTAAGTGTCACGGAATCTCTGAGGACAGACTGATCCATAAAATATGTAAGGCAAGGATCAACCACCAGAGCCTTCAGTTCACTCACTCTCTTAGCTGATGGGATAGCTACCAGAAATGCCACTTTAAAAGCTTGCTGTCTGAAACACCTTTGTTTCCTGGACTGAAACAGAGGCTATAATAATGTTGTTAAACCTAAGTTTAGATACCAAGTTGGAGTGGAGAGTAATGAATTGGAGGAAAGGCATGCTTAACTCCTCTAACAAAAAACATGACCCAGGAGAGGTAGAGGTATGTGGAGTCAGCTGCTGTATATGCACTGAAAAAATGGCTAATAATGCTCTTCAATAAGGGAGTGTAACAGACTGAAAACTCACCGGTGGGGCACCTCCTGCTGATCATTTGGGAATTAACTCGTCCAGTACTCGGAGCGCCTCCTGGTGGCCGGTGTCTCACCTGACTCAGGCCCCTGTGTCCCTCCTTGACCCTGAGGCCCCTTACCCTGGGATTCTGCCCACTGCAGTAACCCCACACGCTGGGTCTCCCCTCCCAGGGGAACCCTCAACCCTCTATACCTATCTTGCCTCAGTGGCTACTGCCAGTTGTCATCTAGCCCCCTCTCATTGTGGCAAACTATAGGATATAAAAAGGTCACTCATCACTGGCAAGGGGGTTGGACAGGTTGCATCTGCCTGTTCCTAGGCTGCACCTCCCAGACCCAGTACATGCATAGGCCTTTATCAGGGCCTCAGACTGGGGAGTTGCCAGGCTAGAACTCTCCTGCTCCTCTTGCCTTTCCCAGCCCTGTTTTGCTTCAAGTACCCTATCCCCAGGCAGCTAAGTCCTTCTCCCTCCAAGGCTGGAGAGAGACTGTGACCCAGCTCCTCCCTTATGCCTTCTTATACTCCAATTGCAGCCATGATTGGCTGCCTCAAGCCTGCTCCTGATTGGCTCCTTGGGACAGCCTTTTCCTAGGTCTGTTTTTAACCCCTTCCATACCGGAGTGGGGTGACCACCCTGCTACAAGGAGATAATTCAAAATTTTAGGAAACCAAGTAGAAATGGCAATATATTTTCGCTTGACGACAAGTTAGAAAATGTCCTCCACTAATTCATAAGACTTCCTTCTTGATAGTTTGTGTGTCTGAAGAAGGATCTGCTGTATCTCTGTAAACCATTCAGTACCCATACCTCAGAAAGTTCAAGAATCCAAGCTCCTAAATGGACACTCCCCCGTGAAGGGATAGAAATGTTGCTATGAATCTGCGATAACCTATCTAGACTATCAGTAACAGGACTGGAGGTTCTGAGGGCCTGCCCAAAAGATCTGAATACCAAAACTGATCAGACAAAGTCATAACAATTTAAAAAGCCCAATCTCTCACATTTTATTTTCCTGAGAAGAAGAAAGGCAAGCCACCTTCTCGCACTCAAGATTATCAGAATGACATCTCTTAATAAGGTTCTTCTCATGAACAAAAGAGAGGACATGCTTGACTTTTGTGGAAAACACATAATGCCATGGTGTTGCATCTTTTTGAAAATGGATGTCAGAGGTTACTTGTTTGACAGACAATCTGAGTTAGAGGTTTTAAAGGTAGCATGTTTCTCTCCCTCTCCTCCTCCCCCCTCCCCCGCTCCCCCCCCCCCCCCCCGCCCAAAGGTCCTACCTTCTCACTCAGTATTTCTTCTTAAGGTAGATGTTGAGTTGCATTTGAACCAGTGAGTTTCTCTCTGTTCTCTTTTCAAAACCATGTAACCAGCTTGCTAAATGGAAAATGCTAAAATGTATAGAATAGATGTTAAATGAGCATTAGGTTACTGTTTGGGAGTGGGAACATTCAGTAATCTCTACATTTTTCCGTGTATTTAATGACTACTGGAAGCTATCTCCATCTACAGATTCTCTAAATAGATTATTTTATTTAGACCTATTGCTTTTCAGCTAGTCTCTTTCTTCGAGACCCCTGCTTCCCCAGTTCCAAGATAAGCTTCTGTGGCACATCTGCAATATGTCTTGAGTAGAGATTTGCAAGATGGCTACACGTTGTTCTGTTCATATAGTTTGAGGCACTACACTCTTTATTCAGAATTTCAGTCTGAGGCTTGTTTGTGCAGAGCATTTCCGTAATTTTTGTAAAATTAATACTTGTCAACTCTTCCTCTTGGGTGTTTATTGCTCATTAATCTCCCAGAGTGGAGATCAACAGAGGCAATTTTTGAAGTAGAAAGAAATGTGCTTACCTGTAACTGTTGTTCTCTGGGTATATTGCATAAAGAGATACTCCCCACCTTCGTTCCCCAATTCTTCAGAGTCTTTGAATGTATCTTTGAATGAGTGGGAAAGAGCTGAGAATGTTCAGGGTATGGATTCTACTCCCATTTTTGCTATTGGGCATAAATGTTCAGTTCCACTTCGGGAGCTAAAACAGCCCTTCCAATCGTTACTTTCCAGAATCTTTTGACTCAGTGGCATTGTGGGCATTTGCATCCCAGAGTGTGGATCTGCAATGGCACTATACTCAAAGAGCCGCCATTCTTGGTAGGAACCCCTGCTTTTGGAGAAACACTATCTGTAGAAGGTGAAATTATAAAAATACGAGTAGTCTCAGATTTTCAAAAGTTGAGCTTCACCAGCACGTGTGTGTGACCGCACGTGTGTGTTTTTTCACTCACACACAGGCACCTGTTCATGTAAGGAGAGGGAGAGGCAATTGAAGGTATAGGTACACTATATATAATCTTATTTTGACTTCTTGTATGATAGTTATGGTTAACTTTTGTACATGTGCTTTTGCTTTAATAGACATGAACACACAGTTCCATTAATATGAACCAGCATGAATGATGGCTGGTTCTAGTATAATACCATATAAATGCTGGTTCCTAGTATCTTCTGTTTAATTTCTTTGTGGAAAATCTATGCAATTGAAACAAAAAGCATTATTTCTATCCTAATTTTTTTTTTTGAGTCCATCCTGTCAGGCTGAAAGCGTGAAAGTTATTTTCTGGTGGTGTGATTAGATTGGGGCTGAACTCTCCAGCTGGCAGACCTGTCTGTGACTGGCGGCGGCCTGTCCCCAGTGCTTGTCATTTTCTGACATGCCTGACAGGATGGGGACAGCAGCCCCAGACAGGTTCATTAGATGGTGTTTTCTGCAGCTGGTCTAAAAATAATAATAAAAATAAAATAAAAAAGGCTGCGCTTTGTCAAGGCCCAAGCTGAAGGGGCCCTTCTTGTCGGTTTAAACCAAGGCCTTGTTTTGACAAATTTTGATCTGTGCAGTTTTTAGATTTTCTGACATATTTTTGTTTCCATCCCCTTTGGCCTGCACTCTTTGCACTCTGCCTTGTTGCGGCTTCAAAATCCTAACACTGTCTTCCCAAGAGAGCAAGAAGCATGCTTACTGAGGGCTTGAAAGAAAAATAGAGCAATACAGAAAAATACCAATAATTGTTCATTTCCGTGGTCATCAAGAACAATGGGAGTAAAAAACCAACCTTGGGACTCTCAATAAACTAATTACAAGAAAGGTTAAGACTTTTGTAGTGTCAGAAACATGCCATCTACATGAGAAAATAGTATAATTACAAGAAATCTACACTGTTAAATGTATTGCTCTCTGATGCTGCCAGAAATTTAAACTCTCTTCGTTATTTTGCTTTTTGGAAGCTTCCGGAGTTTGCTGGTGGCATTGACAGCTTTGGTAGAATGTAACAAAATTTAACTACAATATCTTTCTACTTGGGTTGAATTGTTTTGTGATCTGTAATTTGAAAACTCTAGGCAGTAGTTGCTGTAGTTTGAAGAGCTCAGCGTGTTACTAACAAAATTAAATTAAATGGATTCAAACTGTGTTTATAATTTTCATACATTTGTACAAAGGCTTACCAATTTTATACTTAGTCCTGGAAACAAAGCCTTTGTACTTGTTAAACAACAATCTTTTATAATCTATTATTGAAGAAACCTAAATACTTTACCTGGTAATTATTCTTATCATGTTGAACCTGTAATTAGAAAGTAGCTATTGACATCTTTAATTTACAGACCATTGTCTATAGTTGTCTACAACCTTGCCTGCTGATTGCTGCTTTCCTTAGAGAGAGTAATTTAATTCTGGATATTTTAAGTAGTTAAAACATGTCCACATGCAAGACGCTTGTCTAGTTATTGGATGGGGTGTGGGGGAAACAAATGACAATCTGTGCTATTTCATTTACTTTGCTTCTATGCTTAGAGCATTACCGCCTTTATATTTGGTGTATTTAGCCATTTATGGTGTAAACAGTGCTGTTGAGAACCAAGCCCTTCATTCACAGAAATCCTACTACTTACCTTTCCTTTGTATCGTTAGTTACTGCTGCTTTAGTTCATGGTCTCTATGACAACTGTTTAAATTGGGATGGGCAACTGTCATCCAGAGTATTACTGAGAGAAAAGTGTTAGTGAGCACACAGTCCCATAGATAGAGCATTTCAATATAATCCAATTTTAATTGAGCTCCAGAGACTTTGATGTGCTGCAGAAGGTTGGGAGAGAGCTATTCCAGGGAGAAATTAAAGCAGCCCAGCAAGGCTTCACTACTCCAGACTGTCACCATTTTAAATAAGCATTAGCATCAGACTTAACCTTCCCCTATGAAACATCTCACTTCTTTTTCAGCCTTTCCCTGTTTTTTTGCCATATGTATAACGGCAAAGGCACTTTCATCTTTTTATATACATTTTTACAACCCCTTGATTAGGTTTGAAAAGCATGCACTGGACCTGAGATGCATCAGAGGCTGTCTGTTGGACTTTGCTTTGCAGTTCATAAAAAGAAATAGAAAGCAGGCTAGGGATTAGTTTGCAATTGTCAGTTGGCATGTGTTGGATTTTCTTTTTAAGACTACTATGAACGTAACCTGTTCTGGCGCTAAAATGTTGAGGGGGAAGTGGTAATTATTTTTAGCTTGGACTTATCATGGATTTCTTTTTAAGCATGAGTGGATAGGCATTTATTTGAAGACAGACTTTATGAACAAAAACACATTTCTCCCAGAGCCACATGCACAGCAAGACTTTTGTATATAGAGTATAGTGATTGAGAATAGTCACACGAGAATGGCAATTAACAATCAAAATTGTATGTTTCAAAAATGCACGTGTGTGTGTGGGAGACAGAGTAGAAGCTCTTTAATAGGTTGTAAACATTCAAATAATTGATTCAAATCGCTTTAGTTACGTAAAGTATGTAATTGACCTGTATTGGAGTATTCCATTAGTAATAATGACATTCACACATACAACTAAAACTTAGAATAACATTCCTGTAATAAAACAAAAGCAAAGGCAATCACAAAATGAAAATGCTGTGTGTCCTCAAACACCTAGGCGCAAATAGTTTAGAGAAGCATAGCCTCGTTTGTTGAAGGGTATAAGACATTTTACTACAGATCAATTTTCTTGTCTTGAACTTCTGACATTTCCCAAACATTTTAATGTTTTTGTGTGTTCAGATTTCTTTGTCTTTCAATAACACAGCCTAATCCTGCAAGATGCTGAGTTCCTCCGCTGAGTTGCTGAGCACCCTCGGCTCCCATTTAAGTCTGTAGGAATTGAAGATGCTCAGCAGCACACACAGGATGCTCAGCACCCTTCAGAATTGGACCTACAGTATGTAGATCATTGCATAATACATTTTTATTCTTTTCTTAGAGTTACTGTAATGCTCATCAAAGTCAGAGACTTAATATCAATAGCTAGAACCAGTCATTCTGCAGAGGGTATATTTTCCCATACAATATTAAAGGGTTTGTTGACTCAGAGAACCAGTTGGCTTGTCACCCACATGGCTATAAGGATAGTGGGAATCTAGGGCAGTGAGAGAGAATTTAGGCTGCTGGTTTCAACAGTCCCAAGGTTGGAATGCCAGGAATAACCGAGCCCAGGAGAAAGTTTGAGCTGAACTTTGTTTTGCTATTTTCTGAGTTTATAAATTTAACCACTAGGAAAGGGTGAATTTGTACTGTACACCAAGTAGGGATTAGGTTTGAGAGACGTTTGGGAACAGCACACCTGCTCACAGGCACGTAAGAGCCAAAAGCTACTAAGAAGCTATATCTCTGCTGTGTTGGAGTGGCTGAGAGTGGGAATAAACAGAGAAGAGATCATGCAAAGTAATTCTGCAGCCTGACAGGTGCTGCAGTAATCTGCACATTTGGAGCTCTACAGCTCACCACAGGGAAGGTCATGAGTATGCCAAAGGTTATGGCCTGTGGATCTGAATCTAGCACACTTCCACATGGTTACAAATGCATACAGGAGGGAGTAATAGGTAATGTGTACTACTCCCCATCCATATCTATAAGTAGCTGAACATGGCTGAGCTGGATGGATGGGTGCCCTGCTATTTGTTTCTGTCTTAGGCCTGAGGATTCCTTCTCACCAGCCTTCCAGGACCCCCTAGTAGTTTTCGTGAGTAAAGCCTGGCTCAGGATTGGACCTTAAGAAAATGTTGCATGGATCCAGGCAGCCTGGCCCTTACAGTGGTTCCGATTAAGCATTAAGATGATAAATTCCTATGAGTGCACAAATAGTACATTTGGATATCTGTACATACAATTATTATTATTATTTATATTATCATAGTGCCTACTCATGCCCAGGACCCTGTTGTGCAAACACATAAATACAGCTGTGTTTGAGTGATTTATTTGACTGATTACATACTGAGGACATTGAAATAAAATCCTGTAGTGTTTCCACATGTAATCATTTGTTTCTATATTATATATTGATTTCTGCATATTGTGGTCATAATGTTTTACAATGAATTTACTATGCACTGCTTAGTTGCAGAGTGATAGGTGCTTTATATGATAAATCTGTGTTAAAGTGTGTGTGTGTATTTTTATTTCCTTTTAAAGCAAAACAAGGACAGTGAAATGCAAAATATAATGATGTGTTAGTTATGGTTTGGAAATTTGCTAGCACTTATGTCAGAATACTCAAGAGTCTCAACATATCCATTGCTTTGTCTTCTTGCACACAATTTAATAAGGCATGAAAATAATTGTCATGTACAGTAACAGAAAATACCACTGAGTTTTGCTGTGGGAGCCATGGTCCAGCTTCCTCCTATGCTCAACATTCTTTGTACTCCTCTAACAGTGCACAGTGGGCTATGGAGTTGTTTTAAATGGGCAACTAAAGGATGAGTCAGGGGAAAAGGTGTAGCTGGAATGCCCTTCATTCCAATGGTCTTGTAGTGGGGCGGATGCTCCACTCCAGTGGAAAAGGGTTTAAAACAGCCCTGCAAAGGGCTGGGGCTGGGGCAAGCAGTTCCCAGGCTGATTAGGCTGCAATGAAAAGTAGCTGTGGCTGGGTCAATTAGGGCCCAGCTGGCCCTGATAGAAGGGCCCAGAGTTTGGTGCTCAGGGGGAGAGTCTCTCCTCTGGCTGAAGAGGTAGACAGGCCTGGTTGCTGGGGAAGCTAGACAGGGTACCCAGAGTGAAGCAGGGCTGGGGCAAGGCTAGAGGAGCTTGGGGAAGCTCTGGCCTGGAAACCCCCAGGCTGCAGGGCCTAGGGGAAGGCCCCACAAAGGGTACTTGGGTTGCCAGGGCTACAGAGACAGAGCAGCAGGCTAACCCCCCTTGCCAGTGATGAGAGGCAATGATACTGCAGTCTGCCCCAGAGAACGGGGGTGTAGTGAGCAGAAGATTACTGTGACGGCAATCGGTAGGGGGCACAGTTACACTTCTAAGTCACCTCCAGGGAACGGTATAATTAAGGTTATCAGCCTGAGAATAGCCTTGTGTTTCTGTTATCTCGTGTGTGTGTCTGAGAACAGCTTCTTAGTTGTGTGAGCTGTTTACCCCGTCTGTGTGAGAATGAGTGTGTGTGAAACTAGATGCAATGCAAAATAAAACAGGACAGCGTGTAACCAATAAGTGCTGGACAGCGTGTAACCAATAAGTGCTGGACAGCGTGTAACCAATAAGTGCTGGACAGCGTGTAATTCATAGGTGCTTGTCTGCTTGCTGCTTGTTATTCATGAGATACGTTTATGTATGAGATGTAAATGTGTAAGTGTATTTAAGCCCACGTTTGTGTTCCCCTCGTGGGCTTCTTCCCTGAGCATTGCAGCAATGTGCCAGGCCCCTTCCGTGGTCGCGCTGACCAGAGCCCCCAGCGCCAGTAGACCAGGACCTTCAATAAACTCACCACTTTCCATCTAGCCACTGTGTGAGAGCCTCGTTTCTACGAGACTCCCTAGAGCACCCTGCAACAGGGGGCAAGTGATGACTAGCAGTTGCCTAGACTGAGGGAAGGTGGGGACTGAGGGAGGGGGTTCCCCAGGGACGGGAGACCCTAAGACCTGTGGGGGTACTGCAGGGGGCAGCACCCAAGGGAAGAGGGCACCGGGGTCCAGGGAGGGACTCTGGGCCAGCAGCAAGCGGGACATCGGCCTGCAGAGGGCGCTCCAGAGGCTGGACTGAGCTAATTCCCGGATGGACCAGCAGGAGGCGCCGCAGGGGTGAGTCACCATCCTGCTACAGCTCTGAATAATGGTTTGTTGGGGTCCATTTCAAGCTGGCATAATTTAGAGCAGCTCTGAATTACACTGGACACAAACAGGCCTCCAACAGCTCTTGGTAGTGAAGCAAAGGCCATCTTTGCCCTTTCCACTCTCAGATGAACAGATCTGTGATGTAAATGAGGTTCTAACAACAGAACTTTGAATTTTCTGAGTTTTATGGATCTCAGTTATGAATCATTTTGCATAACTCTAAGTTTTTCCCCATTCATGCATTTGGCTACATTGCATTGGAGGAAGTTGTTTTGTGGATCAGGGATTGGTAAGGATGATCTCATACATGTGGTATCTAACATCATGTGTCTTTATAAACTAGGTATTGCATTTATTTTTGTACAACAAATGTGATAGTTTTAAAAACAGCTAAAATCTCAAATAAATTGATCAAAATGTAGTCCCAAATTTTGGGATTAGTGAACCAAGTACATTTACTTTTATACATCAAGTTAGTCAACACAACAGAGAATTAGTTGTTCTTTCAGAGGTCTGGAGTTGTGTGTGTCAAACTTTATATAGGCAAGGATGGTATCAACATAATTTAGAAAAAGTTAGCCTATGCAGTAGAAAAATAGCTGTCTTCAGTTTGCTTCCAAATTGCTTCCATAGATCACAGCTCTTGGGGGTCCCGCATGGATTAAATCTGACTTAAAATACGATAAGCCTGGCTCAAGCTACAAGTCTGCATGTATCTGCTGTGCGGCATCAAGACCACAACTGTAGAAGGAAGGAAATAAACCTGATCTCTCAATTCCTTTCTTTTTACTGTCTGTCTTGATTTGAAACTGCTAATATTTCACCAAACTCAGTTTTCACATTTCTTATATTTATTCATAAGTCTAGTTGTCCTCTTTTATTATAATTTTTAAAAAATTGCATAATTGTAAACTTCTGGGTCTTTAGAAATGTCTTTATCATGATGGTCCCTGAAGGAAATAAATTAGCATTCAAGTTCTGCAAAAATGTAGAACACATTGTTCCTCTAAGACCAGCATTCATTGTTGTTGTGTTTGGGACAGGAACATTCTGAGAATCCCTACTCCTCAAGCTACTGCTGCTAGCTGGGAATGCTTTAATGCCAGATTTTATAACTACTTTGGTATCTTCACCCTCTGCACAAGCATATCTGTGTCTGTTCCTTTTGCACTCTTGTCATTTGACAACTCCACAGGATCTGTGCTATGCCCCTACATTTAAACAGTCCCTTGGAGAAACCCGCTCAGTGTGCCAGACTCCTATCAGTGCCCACTCTTCCTTAAGGGTAGACCATATTGCCTTAACACTTTCAAGACAGAGCTTCTGGGCCCCACTACTCCTGTTTGATACCATGAGCTAGAATCTACCCAGCCAGCTCAACTGAGGCAGACTCCTATCCAGAGTTTCTTTGCCCTCTTCAGGGATGAATGCACCTCAGCAAGAACATGCAGTAATACCAGGCAACGTTTCAAAACAGAGTAAGGTTTATTAGGGTATGTCTTACCTTGCAGTGTGGACACACTTAGTCAACTGGCATGCAGCATTGGAAAGTCCTTAGGTTAGCAGAGAGAAGCAAAGGTTAAGACAGATATCCATTGTTAGGGCTCTACCCAACCACAGTGAAGTGGAATCCATTTTGGCATGCACCCTTGCACACTCTCAGTCCCAGGAGAGAGCTTCTGTGTCTCTCCAAAGCCAACTCTTAACACAGTCATCTGAGACCTTTTGAATCATTGTTCTGCAGGATTACTGCAGAGTTCACATGTTCAGCCTGCTGACATTTACTGTTGTTAGGTGTCAGTTGTTCAGTCCTTGGAGTCCCCATTGTCTTTCTGGATCCTTCGGCAGCCAGTCCTTTAATGACCCAAACATACTGCTCCAGACAGTATAGCTATGTGACACACACATCTCATGTATCCTGCTCTGCCCCAAGGGCAGATGTTTAACCCTTTTGCATCTGCTGGGTAGCAATCCCCAGGCAAGTAAGTCTTGCCATGCATATCATTCATAAAAATATTACTGCAAATTCCTACTTGGTTACAATATTATCTAAGGGATAAAATAAAAATAAATCCCTGATATTGGGAAGGATCTGGAAATAACCTTGGGTGTGATTCATAAAATGTGATGCTGAAGCAGAAGCATGCAGTGTAGTTGAGTTGCATGGTGTGTACTGATGTCTAAGGCTAAGATTTAGTCATGGGGTATTTTTAATAAAAGTCATGTACAGGTCACAGGCAATAAACAAAAATTCACAGGCCCGTGACCTGTCCATGACCTTTACAATTAATATCCCTGACTAAGTCTTAGCTGCCCAGGGGCACGCTGCTCTGGGAGACCCGTGGGGCACAGCTGCTCTGGGGGGCCCAGTACCAGCCCCACCAGCTGCTGCTCGGGCAGACCCCAGGGCCAGCTGCCGGGGACTGTTGAGCAGCAGCTGGTGTGGTTGCCCCCGGGTTGCTGCTCTAGCCACACACCAGCCACTGCTCTGACTGCCCAAGAACCATTGCTCAGACTTTTCCAAGGGCCAGCTACACTCATTGCTGCTCAGACAGACCCCAGGGCCAGCTGTCTGGGGCCGCTCGAGCAGTGACTGGTGTGACTGGCCCAGGGGCATTCCAGCAGTGGCCCATGTGGCTGGCTGCGGGGTGCTCCAGCAGCAGTTCCATGAGGCCATGTGAGCAGCTAGTCCCCGGGGTCAGCCACACTGGCCGCTGTAGCTGCAGAAGTCACATAGGCTGTCGAAAGTCATGGCATCCATGACAGATATGCAGCCTTGCTGATACCAACTCTACACCTACCACTAGCCCATTCAAATTGTCCTTGAAGCACTGAATGTTTAGTCACAACTGACAATTTTCAAATTTCTGATCAGAATTGAGTCCAACTTAATGTTGGACTGTTGACCCCTGTACAAAATCCTTTGGCATGTGAACACAACTTGCTTCGGTTTGAGTTAATCCTCCTCAAGCCTCTCTGTTTTGCACTTTGTCAGTTACGGCCCTTTCCCTCAACCCCTCTGTTTAGTTTGAACATGTGCCATATGGCCTTTTATGCCATTTGCTGGGTCCAGTTGTCCTCTGCTTCTCCACATGTGCTGTTATCACAAAGCCTCCTCCAGAATTCTTAAGCTGAAGATCCTCCTAAAGGTCTGTCTGAAAGATTTACTGTTAGAATTTGATTTGGAAAAGGAGACAAAAACAGCACGTGTCTACCTTCCCTCAGGTGGTGATGTCCAATGCTGTTCCATCTTTCCCTGGTGATACTTAGAGTTTCTAGGAATTCCATACTATACCCAGCATTCCAAGAATTATCTGCACTGGTGATCTGTGTGTCGAGCATACAGAGGGGAAAAGCTCCAAATGTAAACAAATGTGTAATGCCCACTAATTAAACTATAAAATCATTCTTTAGAATCCACGGTATTTGAAAGGACAATAACACCCAAGATCAGTAAAAAATCATTTGTTTTGTACCATACATCAATGTTTCACAATGGCAGCTAAGTTAGAAATAATGGCTTTAGAATTATTAAAATCTTTGTTTTAGTGATATGTAAGTGGACTATTTTGACCAGGATTTCATTGTTCAAGAAAACTGCTGCACATCTAGAAATAGCCTTTTATTCTAATAACTCAAATGAGGGCAATCTACTTAGTTACATGCTGCTGCTACTGCTACCCAATCATATCCTAGCCAATCATAAGGTGTACAAAAACACCTTGCTCACAAAAGGAGGAAATAAGCTTGAGATAAGAGCAGCCAATGTTGTAGTAGCTCTCAAACTCACTAAAGAATAAATTTGGGAATTAGAGGAAGTCAGTCATCAATACTGAATTTATCAGAGAAGGGGGAGTTGTTTAATGGCTATAAAAGGATAAGTACTCTGAACAAGACAATCAAAAAAACTTATAAAAGAATGGAATGAGCAGAGCCTCATATTTTAACATTGGGAGATGACCTCTTGAAAGTTTAAAAAAATAGTGTTCGAAGGAGAAACGCAATCCAAGTAAAATTTGGCAAGGAAAAAAAGAACCAAACCCACAAAAATATCTGCATTTTTGAAAACCCCAAAGAGGAGAAGAAAAATGAAGCAACAGTGCCAATATTTGTTTAAAAACGTTTTGAGAGAGGTTTTAAAAACTGATGAGGACTGAGTCATTGCAATAGCACATAGTATTCTGTGCTCATCCTGGAGATGACAGTTCTCTATTGAAGTCAGGCTATTAAGGTTACTGATAATAAAAAACCTTAAACCCAAGCAGTTCAGAAAGGTAAAATCATAATCTAATCTAAAGGAAGTGAGGTCAGTACATGTAGATGTAAAACAGTTGTGGGCTGAAACTATGTACAGAAAATAAAACAGTAAAATGATGAAATCCTACAAGTGGTTATTTTTATTGTGACTGGGAACTGAAGCAAAAAGATTGGATGATCCCAAAATGGCCAAAATAGATTTTAAAAGCCTGGAAAATCTAGAAATAGCAATGAAAGCATTCTGGATAATAAAGAGCAGTTTTACTAGTTTCATTTAAGCTGTGTGGTTACTGGCAGTTTGCATTTGTATTCTCCCTTTCCCAGGAATTTATACATATGATGTTTTAATCTTCTGAGCAATTATTTTTGCCTTTTAAAAATATATGTTTTGTTTCCCTCATATGTTTACATATATTAGTACAGTTATTTTACCTGTTTAGTTACAATATTTGTATTTTTCTTGATAGACCTAAAGACTTAAATCTGTTCAGTGTCTTGGCAGATGATGGAATAAATTATTTTGCTTCCCTTCCTGCCGTGGCTCCGCACAGCTCCCAGAAGTGTCCAGCATGTCCCTGCAGTCACAGGCGCAGGGCCCCAGGGAAGCTTCGCACACTGCCCCCCCTCGAGTGCTGGCTCTGCAGCTCCCATTCGCCGGGAACCATGACCAATGGGAGCTGCAGGGACATATGAGCCAGGATATGCTGGTCACTTCTGGGCGCAATGTTGGGCCAGGGTAGAGCCCCACTATGCCACCAACTGGAAGCCACCTGGGGTAAGTGCCACCTGGATGGAACCCACACTCCAAAGGCTCTGCCCCAGGTCAGAACCACCTCCTGCATCCTAACTCCCTCACAGACCCCCCACATCCCTACCCCAAGTCATAACCCCTTCCCTCACCCTAACTCCCTCTCAGACCCCACACACTCACCCACACCCCAGCCTCCTGCCCCAGGGTGGAACCCTCTCCTACACCTAAACTACTTCCTGGAGTCTGTACCCCAACCCTCCTCCTGTACCCCCTGCCCAGCGTGAGCCCACACCCCTTCCTCCACACAATCCCTTACCCCAGCCCCGAGCCCCCTCCTGCACCCAAACTTCATCCTGGAGCCTGCATCCCAACCCCCTGCCCCACCCCTCCAAATGTTTCAGCTCCAGCCTAAAGCCCTCTCCTGTACCCCAAAGCCCTCATCCCCAGTCCCACCCCTGAGCCCACTCCCTCGACCCCTTAGCCCCAGCCCAGAAGCCTGCTCTTGCACCCCCAGCTGAGGTCCTCACCTTCTTTCACACTCCAATCCTCTGCCCCAGCCTGGAGTCCCCTCCCACACTCTGAACTCCTCATTTCTGGCCCCATCCCAGCTGGAGCCCTCACCCCAACTCCATACCCCAACCCAGTGGGAGAGAGTGACCGATGGAGGGAGGGGGGCTGTAGTGAATGGTGGGCGGGGCCTCAGAGAAGGGCCAGGGCAGGAACATGTCCTTGGGGAAGGGCATGGCAGGAGGCTGGGAAGGAGTGTTTGGTTTGTCCAATTAGAAAGTTGGCAACCATATACCATTGTGATCATGTAGTCTGACCTCATGTGTAACAGAGGCTAGAGAACTTCCCTAAAATAATTCACAGAGCATTTTTTAAAAAAACCAAAAAAAATCATTCATGTCAATTACCAACAAGTCACAAACTTCTCTTTCTGGAGCAGGAGATTGAGAAGCAGTATGTGTTCAATTCCAGATACAGTTCACCATTAGTGATTTATTAAGTAGGTTCCATTCTGGGTTATAGTCTTCTTTGAAATTAATCGTATTTGTTAGTTATGAATGGCCTTCTGGTTTTAGAGTAGATTCAGCTGGCCATTTTGATCCTACTAGGCCTCCCAGCAATTTAAGAAATGATTAACCCTGGCTTGTTGCTTCTGTGATTGAAAAGCATTTTTGTCTATGGTTTCCTGTTGCACCTAAAAGACAGGAGTCAGGCCATGACATTGAGTGATTGTGATGGTTTCCCCTTGTTGCCACCTATTTTTTCTGCTTAAGCATGTACAAAAAAATGTGTTTTTGAATTTTGGACTCTGATTCTGGCTTCAGGCACTGTAGTCAAATTAACTCACTCTTATGGACAAATGTGAAGACAAAGAGGCAGCTGCAAGCGGGTCCTAACAAGGCAGAGAGGTGGGGAGAAACGATAGCCACCTGACTACAGAAAAATATTGGGTGGAGAGATTTGTGGTCTGGAGTCTCACATTAAAACACTGATTTAAAAAAACAGATGATATGGGAAATTGGATTCTAGGACTGCCAATGGGGATCAAAGGCAAATACTCCATATGGTACTTAGAAACTTGGACCCTTAAAGCTTTGATTGAATGGGCCTAGTGGATCAGCATAGCAGAAATCCAGCTAGACTACATCCAGTCATAGTATGACTACACAATTTCAGAAGACCTGGTTTTGATTCTTCAAAGTTTGCACTGTTCTTTAAGTTTGCACTGATGTTTCCAGCAATCTCAAAAATATTTCTCTGAGTCAAATCCACATTTTCTACACACATGGGAAGCCCAAAAGTGCCTGACCTCAGTCCCAGAACCAAATTTAGTAGTCCAAGTAGTATAGGGAACTGATTAGATTCAGGATAAGTATATCTCAACTGAGACCTCCTTAAATATTGGGGAAGGGGAACTGGAATTATTTTTTAATATGGTAAAATACAGTGGTTTATGTGTTGTAAGAAAAGTACTGCATTGATGGCAAACATATAAAGAGTATTTTTTATGTTACATTTATTGGAAGGAGTGTTGTTAGGAAAGAGTTTTCAACAAATAATGGTACAAAATTAATGTTAATGTTTAATTATTAAGGATATTAATTATCAGAAATATAGCACAACATATAAAGATAAAATGGAGACTAGATTATTTGAAATGTATAAATTAATGTTGCTATAATTAGGGGTGATATTGAATGTAATTGAAGGGTAGCTGATGACCAAATAGTGTAGAGATACAGACATCTGGGGGTTATGATGATGAAAGATGGGGAAGGTATTACATGGTAAAAGTCAATATTCTGAAAAATGGGTAAAATAGAATCAAACAATCTGGTGCCCCCAGAATGTTATGGGACTAATACTAGAATGTCCATTTTTGTTCAGAATGTTAAAGAAATGTTTTGTACTTTCAGGAGTGCATTAAAAGAGTCTATAAAAACCCTCTGTCATGTATCTGGGGAAGTGTTACAAAGACTGAGCTGATACCATTACACAGGGGATCAAGACAAGGATGTCCCTGATCAACCTTTTTTCACTTAATTATCAAACCATTAGCACAAAAGTTCAGGTAATAAGTGTATAGGGAAGAGAAAGCAAAGTTTCATTATATGCTGACAATCTTATACTTTTCATACAAGATATAAATTTCCACTATTACTACCAATAATTGAAGTGTTTGGTCAGGTATCAAGGTACAGACTAAATTATTCTCAGTCAGAGATACTGTGCCTTAGCAAAAGATACATAAAAATGAAGACTGTCCATTGAAAATAGTGGATAATACAATGAGATATTTAGACATTAATGTATCACTTAAAGTGGTGTAGCTTTTTGAAGTAAATGTTGAGCCATTAATTAAAATTATTTATTATGACCTAGGCAAGGGGACATGATTGATTGGTAGAATTAAAGTACTTAAAATGGATGTTCTACCCATGGTCCTCTATACATTTTCCATGATTCCCTTTACAGACTGAAAAAATATTTTACCACAAAATTAAAAATTATTCAGAGATTCAGAGATATCGGAAGCCATGAATCAAAATGGAATGATTGGGATGTCCAACTGAGATGGGAGGCCTGGTGCTACCAAATTTCAAGAGAGACTATGGGCAGCATAAATCAGGGCAGAACTAAAATGGATTTTAATCAAGAGAAACCATTGGGGGGTAAGAACTGAAACTGACAAACACAATCTCATCATATAATTCTGTTCCATAGTTCAAAATTCCAGCACCCATAAAACAATGCCTGTTATTTTAAAATGTACATAGTAATTGGGCATGTGTAGGGTTGGCAGAATTTGATTTTTTAAAAAATAATTTTTATAGATAATATTGAAGTTTATTTTAAGTCTTTTTTGTCTTGGTATAAATTTATACAATTGTGGGAAATTATGGTGGGGGGGGGAATCTGGCAATTATTTAATGACAACAGACACTGAGATTCAAAAAGATAAAACTTTATAACCATTAAAACACAAATTTTCAAAATCACATGCCAAAATAAAATACCCTTAAATTAAACTCTAGTGAGTTCTCAAGCAGCATTTTTCTACTTTGCTTGTCTGTAAATTTCAATTATTATTGATGGAAATAATTTTTGTCAGTCTGTGTGTACAGTGAAATCAATACAGTGATAAAAATCTAACCTTTCAATCCCTAAGCATGTGTGAGGCACTTGACCAGATAAAAAAGAGCAGATCTCAGAAATATTAAAAAAGTAATAGTGCTTTCAAACATGATCTACATAATGAATTATTTTATATTGAGACACATATCACATAAATGGAAGGAAAATGAGATACTAGATGTGGAGGGCTCTGAGTTATTATAGAGAATTCTTTCCCAGGTATTTGGCTGGTGGGTCTTGTCCACATGCTCAATGTCTAACTGCCATATTTGGGGTCAGGAAAAAATCTTTCCCCAGATCACCCTGGGTTTTTTTTTGCCTTCCTCTGCAGCATGGGGCATAGGTCATTTACAGGTTTGAACTACTGTAAAAGGTGGATTCTCTGTAACTTGAAGTGTTTAAATCGTGATTTGAGGATCTCAGTCAGAGGTTTGGGGACTACTACAGGAGTGGGCGGGTGAGGTTCTGTGGCCTCCTGTGGCAGTGTGCAGGAGATCAGACTAGATGATCATGATGGTTTCTTCTGACTTTATAGGCTGAGTCAATGATTTCTTCAGGGATGGACTACCCTTAAAACAAATTGATGAAAGGAGATATTTTGAAAAAGCGCAATGAGTTTATACTGATTGTTTACCGTCGTAAAAACATTTTCAGAAAAGGAAGGAGCAAAGTGTTCTTCATTTGAAAATTTCATACAAGAGCTTGAAGTTTCAGTAATCAACATGTCTGTCTAGAACATACAGCTTCATGATTCTGTAGTGTTGTAATAGTGTTGGTCCAAGGATATTGGAGAGAGAAGGTGGGCAAGGCAATTTATTTTATTGGACTCACTTCTGTTGGTGAGAGAGACAAGCACTCTGTGACATATGAAAGCTTATGTTTCTCACCAACAGAAGTTGATCCAATAAAAGATATTATCCCAGCCGTTGTGTCTCCAACTGTTTTTAGGAGACAATCTGCTTGAATCTGTTAAGTTATGGAGTGCAGACTGTAAATGGGAAATAACAAAAGAATGGCTGGAATGATATAATGGAGACAATAAGGAGTTGATCCAGGACTAGTCAGAACGTACAACTTTGGTACTATCTGGTACATGGAATCTATGCTTCTCCATCGGTATATAAAAAATACAGTATTGCCCCAGCTATTTCTATGAAATGTAAAATAGCCAGGACCAGTTTGGGAATGATATGGGAATGTTGGATGATAAAAATATTTTGGAAATCCTTCCTGAAATAATAAAGTGCTAGAGCTAGAATTCAAATAGGATTAATGACATGTGTAGTGGGATTTTGTCTATTAAATAATTGAGATGCTATGATATGGACATACTAATCTTATGATTATAATAAGAATAGATAGTCAGGAAGGAAATAGAGGACAATAATTGAATACATCCTGCATTTCTCTAATTTCCCATGCTTTCTGTCTCCTGACACTCAACTCCTTTGCCCCAAGAGAACATTCGGCTTAATAAAAAAGTTAATAGGAATGGTTAAATATATGTTTATCAGGTTATATTTGTGTAGTTGTGTTTGAATAATTTGAAGGAAAAAAGAAGTAATGATATATCAAGGTATGGTCAATATATAATATGCTGATAAATGTTGTTACTATTGTACAAAATATTGTGATATTTTGAATACTTATCTATGCCAAGATACTGTAACTGAAATATTTTATTGTAAATGACCAGTAAGATCAGTAAATAAAATATTTTTCGTAACTCTGTCCCACCACAAGTCTTATGTGAGGGCTAGAAATATTTATTTTTTTAATGAAAGCTGAAGTGCTGGAGCACAATTTTGTGTTAAGAAATGAGTTCTGTGGCAAAGCCACTAGCTGCGGCATATATGGGGGTCCTTATTACAACTGTACTCATTTTACACACCTGATAAAAAAAAAATCAGTTATTAGCTACTGTCCATTAACTACTTTTAGCTTTTTAAATCCAAAGATTTGCCTTCTTATCTCCTCCCAGAGTCTTGAGTACACACACATTTAACAAAAAATGTATAATATAGGGTGGTAGATGCAAGTAAATGCACATGAGTGTGGTGCTGAAATCTTTGAGGTGTATTGTTTTGATGACCTTAGCTTCCATATATATGATGTCAAGTCTACCCTAGCATCTGATCTCAATGAAAGACAAAAGTAGAGCACAGTCTATTGAGCTTATCAAAGACAAGGTTAAGAGACCACTTAATCAGTCTATAACTCCTATACAGGAAGGAGATATCTGATACTAGAGGGCTCTTTAATCTAGCAGACAAAGGAATTAGATGAGCCGGTGGCTGGAAGTTGAAGTCAGTGAAGTTTAAAGTATAAATAAAATGCAGATTTTCAACACTGAATGTAATTAACCATTGGAAGTTTACCATGGGACTTGACACCAAGCAAGACTGTTATTGGTTGGAAGGGGCAAGGAGCCCCTGGCATCTATCCAGGGAAATGCCAAGCAAAGTCAGCCCATCAAGACACTGCTCCAACACTGTGAAACTGAGTGTTTGGAATTGTGCACAGTTGAGCTAAAAATAGAACAGTACCATCAGCACCTGGTCTTGTCTCCAAATCAACCCTACACCAACCATGAAGAATGTCTTTGTTCACTGCTCTTCCTGTCCAGATTTCTTCTAAGAAACAGCTAATATCCAAGACTGTTTCAGACACTGATTTACAATTATTATTATTCCTTCTGAAATGGATTGTCATTTTTATTATGCAAAGAAGAAAAGAAATGCTTAACAAATCTGTTAGTTGCTGGTATTCTATCAAAATATATGCAACTTGAACATAAATGGAATATTCTAAAACTGAACTAAACAGCTTTGTATATATGAAGATGCATTATTAATACCTAAGCACTAATATGAGAGACATCACATCAAGTAGTCTGAAGAATGACAGAAAAGTGAAATGGTCTAGGTATCTTGTCAATAAGTGTTACAGCAAATGGAACCTTAAATTTGGGACTTGGCAAGTTAGAAAAGCAGTGCTACTTTCCAGCTTATATTTTAAAATATCTTCATATTGTGTTCAAAATTACAGCGAAATACGTCACCATTTTTTTAAATGATTTTCGGTAATGAAATATGGTTAATCTGAGAAAAAATGATTGTAACAATGACATCTTGAACTTCAATTATTCTCCTATATTGGTTCACAGATTTTTCTAACTCATAGCCCTGTAAACTCAAATTAGAGATTTGACTGTCAAGTAATATTATTTCTTTACTTTATACAACATATCATCAACAATAAAATTGTGGATTCAGAACTTAACAGGCAATTCTTTCTCATGCATGTGACAAAATAGACTATAGCTTGCTTATCTGCAAGTGAACTTTATTCACTCCCCTGTGTTTGACTGCAGGACATTTTTTGTCTAAGTAAAATAAGTTGATATGACACATGAGAAGCATATATACACATTATGAAGGTGCCATGTTTACAGCCACATCTCTGACCATAACCAGGCTTTATCTTTTAAAAACATTTCAGTCCACCTTTGAACTTAATGCTTTTGAGTGCCATAAAGTTCAACAAGATAAGCTTACCCTGACTTTGTTGAAGCATAAAACTTGTGGTACTGTCAAAACATCTTCTAATAAGTGTCTGTTTTCCCTTATTTATTTTAGGTTCTTGCCTACACAGAAGGCCTTCATGGAAAATGGATGTTCAGCGAGATTCGAGCTGTTTTTTCAAGACGTTATCTTCTCCAGAACACTGCTTTGGAAGTGTTTATGGCAAATAGAAGTATGTCTTTATGTTGTTCATTTATTTGGTATAAGGTATCTGCTGGTAGTTTTTATAGCTGGTATCCATTCATCCCCAAATTAAAACGTTGACGTTTGTTTTGAAAAATGCTATTTTCCTTCAGTAATCCCTCACACTTGTATTTATTCACTACATCTGATATAGGAAATATTTGTCAAGGGGCCATTAATATGGATTTTAATTTGGCACTCTGATAGCAATTTTGATTAATAAAGACCACACACAGAAGCTAGTAAATACTGCTACTATTTTCCATGCTGTAACAGGGCACGGCCCCTCTCTTATCTTCTTCCCATTAGAAACTGTACAGACTGCATGAGGTGTGTACTCAGTGACCTTTTATTTCAAGTTCCCTCCACCAATATCACTTTAGTCCCCATGCAACTATCTATTTACAATATCTGCAGTGCCTTTGGCCCTCTTTTCAGGACCTGGTGGGAACAGAAGTCTCCCTTTTCTAAAGCAGGGGTGGGGAACCTTTTTTGTGCCAAGGGCCATTTGGACATTTATAATGTCATTCGCGGGCCGCTGCCCCCCACCCCACCCCACCCCCGAGGAAGCCCAGGCTGGCAATGGGAGCTGAGACCCCAGCTGGCAAGGGGCCAGCGGGGGAAACCCCAAAGCAGTGGCACCCCCCACCAAACCTCCTTCCCTCCTGCACACACACCTCGCCCCCCCGGGCCCCCCCACCCCATTGATCGTCGGCTCCCCGCAACGCCGGCGGCCCCCCCCCCCCAGGTTCGAGACACCCCCGCCTGGCAGCCCACACGCATCCCTGGCCGGCGGCTCCCCCAGGCGCTTGCCGGCCCCAGCGCGGAACCACCCCCGCCTGCCGGACGGAGCACAGACCCACCCCCGTGCGTCCCTGGCCGACGGCTCCCCCAGGCGCTTGCCGGCCGGAGCACGGAGCCACCCCCGCCCCTGGGCGGCAGCTGCCCCAGGCGCTTGCCGGCCGGAGCGCGGAGCCGCCCCCGCCTGGCAGCCCGCGCGCGTCCCTGGCCGGCACCTGAGGTGTGTCTTCTCCCCATGCCCCAGTGCCTGATTCAGCCTCGGCCCCACCGCGGGCCGGATGGAATCATTTGGCGGGCCGTATAAGGCCCGCGTGCCGGAGGTTCCCCACCCCTGTTCTAAAGCTTTTATATGACTGGGCTTAGCTAGCCCTGTTCCTTTCTCTCTTTCCCTCTCCCCTGGGTCTTCCTTCCTGTGCCTCTTTATAAGACTTGAGCTGATGGCTAATTAAATGTTTATCCCACCCAACCTGCCAGGCTGACTACCCTAGTAAGCTTTCTCTGGAGGGGCACCTAATTAACACCTGAGTGATCAGAGTGCAGGTTCAAATGTTCACTCTATGTACTTTGTCACACATGCACCATTATTCAAAACTTTAAACAGATTTGCTTCTGCTATGTCCTCATACCTTTTGCTTTTATTTTCTGAAAATATTCTAGTGAAATAGCTTTACTAGTGCAAATCCTCAAAAAAAGGTGGGTGGGATTTTAAGCCTGAATGGCTGACATATACCAAAAGTGATTTTTTTTCAATTGCTTAATTAACCAAGAGTTAAATTTTCAAATTTCATATTTTAAAATACAATTTGAAATTTTTACTGTTGCTTGTCCAAGGTGCCTATTTAGTGAACAAAATAGCATGTAATTTATATAGCTAATCAAAAACAGCACAAATGTTGACTATTCACAATGAACTGTTAATGAAAGATCTTCTGAGCTCTAATTTATTTGTTGAAAAAAAGTGAATAATTTTGAAAAATTTGAAATACTTGCAGTTATGTTCATGAATAATTCAAAAACAGTAAAAGAGTTGACATTTGTCAAACCATTGTTTGTTTTGAATTGTTTGGCTAAGTTTGCTCCACACAGTGTCTAGTTAACTTGATTGTCCCACAACCTTTATTGAAATAAATAAAGGTGTAGAGTTTCAGAATTTATCTGAAAGTAAATCACTGTTCATACCACTTCTGTGATACTGCACATATTGATCTCCCAAACTGACAGAAACCAACTTGGAAACCAACCCAATGGAAAAAGGCCAAAATCCCCTAACCAACCCATTTCTCATGTGAAGAACTGAACTCAGACTTAGGGGTGCTTTAAACTGTGCACAATAGTAAAGCCCACCTCTACTTTAACACTGACTGCATACCATAGCTATCTCATTTCCAGCTCTCTGTGTGCTCGCATCTGGGATACAATACCTCCAGTGAACCCCTGCCATTTTGACAAACCAGAAAAGGCTTTTTCACTATGTGGGTCTCCAGAACAATCCCCAAAATGCACACAGAACAACCATATGCAATGATTTTACCACAAAAGTTTAATATAATCAGTAGCACCTACAGTAAACTCTCAATTATCCAGGATGATAGGGAAAAAGTAATCCTGGTTAATAAAATCCCGGATAATCACCATCAATAGGAAATATGGGGGAGAGGGGGTTGGTTCACCAGCCACCCTGCGTCAGGGAGAGGGGGTGTTGGTTCACTGGCTGCCCTGCGCCCTGGTGGGGTTTTTTCTTTTGTGTGTGCTTGGGGCGGAAACAAAGCCAGAGCCAGCCCTGCGAGTTACTTTTTTTGGCTTTTTTTTAACATCCTGGTTAATCCACATCCTGGTTAGCCCAATCCTGGATAACCAAGAGTCTACTGTATTAGATTCTCTACTGGAAAGTGTTAAAACACCACTGTCCCACCAGTCTTCTGAGGGGGAAAATTCCCTTCATGTTGAAAAAAAGCTATGTTTGGAAGGATTAGAGTTTTATCAATAAAAGTTGGTAAACATCAGTTTTACTGGGGACACACACATTCATGACAAATATTTCTGTTGATGATAGTAAAAATTTACAAATAAGCAAAGTAAAAAAAGTGCTTCTTGAGAATTTATTAGACTTTGATTTTAAGGCTGTTTACTCTGTATATTTTGACATATGATGTTGATAATTTGTATTTTAATGGTTATAAAACTTTAACTTTTTGAATTTCCACATCTTCTGTTATTAAATAATTTTGATCACCCCATACTTTATCACATTTGTGAAAGTTAAAATATATCATTTTTTTAAAAAAATGCAACAATTTTGCACAACTGTGAGAATTTAAGGAGATAGATTGAAAAAAGTTTAAAAATTAACATTGATATTATGTGTTGAAATCATAAAATAATAAAAATGGAATTCTGCTAAACCTAAAAATAGGTATTTCAAGCATGCCAGGAGTTCCACTTCAACAAACAGTATGCATGGGCCCAAACAATCAGTTTTCTGAAGGTGTAAATGCTACCTTGAAGCAGTCTCAGGAACAGATGGTTGGTGAGGTGTGTCAACAGTTTAGTCACCATGAGGGAGCAGTGCTGTAAGTTCTGCCCCTCAACTGACGAGGGGAGGTATTCAGCCAGTGCCAGGTCTGGCAATTTTTGAATGCACTAGTCAGTGGAATAAATTCCACATAACCCATTGGAAGGCTCTACAAGCTAATGAGAGACTTGAATGTGTGATATACCATCCTTCCCCTGCAACATATAATCTATATTTCTTGCAAGATGGGGATACACATTAGTGCAAAAGAAGATAATTGGCTTTACACTGTGTTACTCAGAGTACAGAACATGTTCAGAAGCACCTATTCTCCAGCCTTGAATACTGAAAGTTTTAAAGACCACTGGTTTGCAGGAAGATAAATTCTGAGAAACCTTTTGAAAATATATTGTGAATTATCTGGTAGAGAAACAGAATTCTGTACTTTTGTGGTGTTTAAAATCACGTATTTTTTTCTTTCCACAGCCTCGGTTATGTTTAATTTTCCTGACCAAGCAACAGTAAAAAAAGTTGTGTACAGCTTACCTCGTGTTGGAGTGGGGACCAGCTATGGTTTGCCCCAAGCAAGGTAATGTCATTAAAATACTTTATGCTGTATTGTGTTTATATGCTTGCAAACCCAGAATGGTTGATATCTGTGAACATTACTACTGCAAAGGGTCTGGAATTCCCATCACTTCAGGGTCTCTTGAGCAGCAATATTTTTAACGTAATTATGTGATATGTTATAAAAAAATCACCATTATGTAAAAGTATTTTAAATCAGCATTTTTTTTACCATTTTAGCAAATGAGCACCCTCCAATGAGCAAACAGAACACAGCTGATTTGAAATTGTTTGTTATTTAACCATTGAAAGAATTGTGAGGTTGTTTGTTTTTGAGGGGACATTTTTCCAAAGATTGATGTGCTGCTTTGAGTATTAAAACTAAAGACATGAACTGAGGTTGAGTATGTTTTGATTTTGCCAGAGTTTTGCTTGGGTTTTTTGCTTTTTCAGTGGCTGAAGTGAAATAGAGCGCACTCCAGAACAGCCAATAGCTCAGTCATTAAGGTCCTCACCTCCAGAGCAGGGATGTATAGTGTTAATAAGATAATTAAAAACAAAAATCCCAACAACCATAGGGATGAACAAGATGTATAGTCTTCCTTCCTCACACATTCCTAACCATGACTAGGACAAAAGTGACTAGTGATTTCAGGTTCCTGAATTTTTGGGTGCCCAGCTTGAAACACCTTAATGGGGCCTGATTTTGAGAAAGTACTGAGCACCTAACTGGGAATATCTGGTTCCATTAAAGTGTCTCAGGTTGGGCACCCGTTAATTGAAGATAAAAGAGAAGTCACTTTTTAAAGTCTTGGATCCAGTTTTTTTTCCCCAGAGTATAGGGTCGCATCCCAGACCATCTTTGCGAATAACCATTCATGGATCTATCCTCCTTATCTAATTCTATTTAAAACCCAGTTATATTTTTGGCATTCTTCTTCAAGTAGTGTCCCTATGCGTGCTCCACTGTAGGTATATCTGCAGCCCTGTGCCTAGCAAAGATACACCTACAGTGGAGCAGCCATAGGGATGCACATCTTGAAGAACCATTGTTAAAGCACAAGGTGAGTAACTTCTTCACAATATCCCCTGGCAATGAGTTCCACAGCATGATTGTGCATTGTGTGAAGAAGTTCTTCCTTCTTCTTTGAGTAGTGTCCCTATGGGTGTTCCACTCTAGGTCCACTTGTGCGCCATGTGTGTTAGATCAGAGATTTTAAGTAGCAGTGTCTGTTTGGCCCACGCGTGGACCTCCCACAGTCTTGTGCCCTCCACCAAGATTATGTAGAGTTGCATGGGAAAACACTCTCCATTCCTTCTCAACTGCCTCAGCTTGAGACGAGCTTCAGCAACATCCGAGTTGAGCTTACCTTAACTGTAATTTTCTGTCATTCTTAATAGTTAGTGTTAGTTCTTCAAGTGTCCTTTGTGTTAGTTAGCGATAGTAATTTTATAATTTAAAAAACTTTAAATAAAAGATTTTACTTATATTTTTTAGGATAAGAACCATTGTCCCTCCATCCATTTTTCTTTGTTTCTACTCCTCAGGGGAATTTAAACCCTGAGAGGGTGTCCATAGTTCTCCTAGGTTTAAATGTTGCCTTTCATGCTGAGAAGCTATCCCAATCAGTGACCAACACTGCAAGTGAGTTCACTGCCTTGGGGAGTCTCACATTCCCCAAAAGTGTAATTCTTGTCTGCAATTAGAGTTGAGGGCCAGAAAGAACTGGGAACTGAAACTACATCTCTTCATAATGGAGAGTTTTCTTTTATCAGCCTCTGACACCAGCCAGGGTTCTCCCCCAGTACAACAATCTCCGAACAGGTTGACTGCTTCTTCATCCTTGGTGCAACATTACCCTAGAGCATCAAAGAGGAAATTCCTGGAATCCTCTCAAAAGGACTCCAGAAAGCAGTCCTGCTTTGACACCTACTGATCTCTGAGTTGGTACCCACGAGGGTGCAGGTTCCTCTGCCACCGTGACCACCAAGAGGTCTAGGATTCTAAAGGTTCTGGCTCGGAAAGATTGGTACCATCAGGTGATTGGAGTGGCACAGAGAAGAAGACCAACTCTTCTAAATCAGTGCCAACAGTCTTTACTAGGATCTCAGTACATTGCACTTCGGCTCTTCAAAAGGCCAGACCAACACCTACTGATCATTCATCATAGAGATATTTGGTAACACCAGCACCTTCTGCCACAGTTACCTCTGCCCAGCTTGTCTCATTAGTACTGTCCACTGTTCCAGTGCTTCACGAGTTTCAGTTTTCTCAGGACTTGGCAGTAACAGAAACACCTGAATCTCTCATTCGGTACTGATCTACTCGCGGTACTGACCCACCTCTGAATCCCTGAAGATTTACCCAGTACCTACTGAGTCTCTGCCTTTCTCTGCGATTGCTCCACATCTACTAGGTGATGAGGAGGAGGAAGACAATGAGAACTTTTACTCAGTCTCCCACATTTCTGTCCATCACTCTCTCTTCCATTATCATGGAACTCTCTATCCTGAGACCTCTAAGGAGTTGGGCGATCCTTGAGAGAGTCATGCTCCACCTGGCTGATATGGCCACCTTTGGGTGCCTCCACCCTTGCTCAATGACAGTACTGTGCCCTTGTTGCCAAGAAGGCTAACAGCATTTTGGGCTGTATAAGTAGGGGCTTTGCCAGCAGATCAAGGGATGTGATTGTTCCCCTCTATTCAACATTGGTGAGACCTCATCTGGAGTAGTGTGTCCAGTTTTGGAGCCCTGTCAAGGGTCTATTCCCCCACTCTGAACTCTAGGGTAAAGATGTGGGGACCCCACATGAAAGAAGAAATAACCCCCCAAGGTTATTTTACCAGCTTAGGTTAAAACTTTTCCCCCAAAACCCAGACTTCTCCAGTTGGGGCCTGGAAAACACTGCCACCACCAATTTAAGCCCACAAAACCATGGGTTAGGGTAAATTGGAACCCCTACTTTAACACCCCCCAAATCTCTTCCCTTTACCTGGGAGAGATTCGAGAACAAAGACCACAAACCTTCACTTGCTGTAAGACGTGCCTGATCCAAACCAGGATCAATCCAATGGGAACAAAGAGTCAAATTCTTAAAAGAAAGATTTTAATAAAAGGAACAGAAGAAGTACAGATCCCTGGTACAAAAATCAATAGAGAATAAAACTCCTTGCATCACACAAGCCTCATTGACCCCCCCACCCTTGGAATTTCTCCACGGCTAAAGCGAACAACAAAGCATCACCATGGATCAATTATCAAGTGATACAGACAAGCAACAAAACACTTACTGCTGGACTTTTGGCTTTCTTAGAAGGTTATAGAATTGTAGAATAGAAACATAGGTGTGAGAACAGCACAGACACACACCGAGCTAGCCGAGGAGAGAACGAAAAAAGCCCCAGAGCAAAGTGAAAGTAAAACCCTTTTCTTTTGTTCCCCATTTATTATGTCATCTCCCTCTCTGGGTTGCTTCAGGTTAACCCTTCACAGGTAAAGCAGTAATTCTAAGCTACTTCATACTTATGACAGGCCCACACTACAAGAAGGATGTGGAAAAATTGGAAGGAGTCCAGAGAAGGGTAACAGAAATTATTAAGGGCCTGGAGCGCATGACTTATGAGGAGAGCACTGGTGGATTAACCTATAAGCAATAAAAGCATGTGCTTAGGGCCCCAAGAGAAAAGGAGCCCCAAGCAACAACAAAAAATGGTTACAAAATTACAAGTTTGCACAGCCTTAAATTTAAAAAAGTCTCAATTAACATCTTGGGCCCGAGTCCAGGGCCTCAGGGCTCCTTGTGCCTGGCTATATAAAGCTCATCATTTTTTTATTTAAATGCGACATTACGATTTTAAAAAAATCCCCCAATGTTGTGTTGATTACACTTTTTTTCCCAGACTTCCCTCGCATCGATAAAAGCCTCATGGTATCCAAACAATAATTTAAAAAATCCAACAATGCGAATAAAACACATTTCCTCCATTGTTGCATATATTTGTCATTTTGAGAGTAAAAGCTGGGTTGTGAATGGGGGTGAGAGTTGAAAGGGGGGCCCACTGCTTGGCTGTGCTTAGGGCCCCAGGAGCAATTAATACGCCCCTGGAGGAGAGACTGAGAGAACTGGGATTGTTTAGACTACAGAAGAGAAGACTGAGGGGAGATTTGACAGCTGCTTTCAACTACCTGAAAGGGGGTTCTAAAGAAGATGGATTTAGACTGTTCTCAGTGATACCAGATGACAGAACAAGGAGTAATGGTCTCAAGTTGCAGTTGGGAAGGTTTAGATTGGATATTATGAAAAACTTTTTCACTAGGAGGGTGGTGAAGCATTGGAATGGATTACCTAGGGAGGTGGTACAATCACCTTCCTTAGAGGTTTTTAAGGTCCGGCTTGACAAAGCCCTAGCTGGGATGATTTAGTTGGGGATTTAGTTGGGGATTTGTCCTGCTTTGAGCAGGGGATTGGACTAGATGATGACCTCTAGAGGTCCCTTCCAACCCTAATATTCTATGATTCTATGATACTGGGACCGTTGGACAGCTTATCTCAAGAGCCCCTAGTGTGTTTCGCTAGAAGAGAGCAGACAGTCCCCACCAGTCTCCCTCTCTAGGGTTCCTGATCCACAAGAGGGGACCTTTGAGGAGCAGGAAGTGAGATTGGACAAAAAGAATACCTCTACAACTAACATCTTTTCGCCCTTCCCAGATGAAGCTGTCATGCCTCCTTCACTGTCCTTGGCTGATGATTATTAAACAGTTCCAGGACCTCATTCAAAAGATAGTGGACTCTTTGTTAATTACACTGAAGGAATTCACAGCATAAATTACTTGGCATTCTGCACACTTCATCTGCCTGCATCTCACTACCTATTCATGAGGAATTGATAGACCCTGCAAAAATAATTTGGTATAGCTTGGGTCCAGTACCATCCACCTGTAAGAAGGTAGATAAAAATATTATGTCCTGTCAAAGAACTCTGAATTTGTAGTTGATGCTGAGAATGAACATGGCAGAGATCATGATGCTAAATTGACTCCATACAATAAAGACTTAAAGCATCTTGATTTGTTTGGGTGTTAGTTATTCTCACTGGCTACCTGACAATTAAAGATCATCAGTTATCAAGCCCCTGTGGTGAAATACAGCCATACTGACTATTCAAAGTCGAATGCATATATTGAGCATCTTCCAACAGACCAGTAGGAGCAGTTCCACATGGCCATTATTGTGGGTCAGAGGCTTACAAAAACATCTCAGCAGGCCTCTCTCTGGATGCCACTGACACCTCTGCTCATTCTGTCTCCCCAGTGATAGTCATGAGGAAGGCCTCCTGGCTTCAGCTCTCTAGTTTTCTAAGGGAAGTCCAAAATACAGTTGAGGACCTTTCTTTTGACAGATCAAAGATGTTTCTGGAAAAAATGGATGAATCCCTGCATACCTTAAAAGACTCTAGAGCCACATTGTGCTCTCTGGGAATTTGCACCCATGTACAAAAAAAGAAAGTTCAGTAAGTCCCAAATGGCACAGAGATCTCTTCCCATCAGCAACTTCTCAGTCATGCCTCTCACAACCCACAACTTCAAAATACCAATTTTGACAGGTTGATCAAGGATCAAGCCTCCCCATTCTTATCTGCTGTAACAATCTGCATGTCTGCCTCCCTCTGGTGACCACCATTCTCATTTCCATCAGAACTGGGAACATATCACTATGGACAAGTAGGTATTGGAGATCATTTCAACAGGATACTTTCCACTTTACCTCCTTCCCCTCATACCAACTCCTTCCCCATCCTTTGTGAGGAATCCCTCTCACAAACACTTTTTGCAACAGGAAATTGACTCTTTCCTGAATCTGGATGCAATAGAACCAGTACTTATGTAACACAGAAAGAAAGGATTTTATTCCAGGTACTTCCTGGTTCCAGAAAAGAAAGGTGCTTGGAGACCTTTTTGGAGCTAAGATTACTCAACAGATTTGTAAAGATTCTGAGGTTCAAAGTGGTAACTCTTGCTGCAGTAATTCCATCATTTCCCCAAGGGACCAGTTCTCGGCCCTCAACCTTCAAGATGCTTACTTCCATATAGCAATCCACCCCTTCTGCAGAAGGATCCTGCACATCACTCTGGCTCAAGAGCATGGTGCTCCCATTTTGTCTCTCATCTGTGCCCAGAGTATTCTCAAAAGTTCTTTCTGTGGTATCAACTCATCTTGCGGACAAGGAACTCTGATAATGGACACAAGTCAGATAGTGGCAATATACAAAACCTGTAGGAGAACACTTCAATCTCCCTGGACAGACAATAGCAGATTTATAGGTAGCCATCCAGCAGCAAAAAAGCTTCAAGACCAGACTTCAAAGAGAAACTGCTGAGCTACAGTTCATGTGCAAATTTGACAGCATCAGCTCAGGAGTAAAGGAGGACTATGAATCGCTAGCGAACTACAAAAGCAGTTTCTCCTCTCTTGGTCTTCACACTTCCAGATCAGCTTCTAGAAGAGGGCCTCATCCTCCCTGATTGAACTAACCTTGTTATCTCTAGCCTGATATTTATACCTGCCTCTGGATATTTCCACTGCTTGCATCCAATGAAGTGGGTATTATCCCACAAAAGCTTATGCTCCAATACGTTTGTTAGTCTACAAGGTGCCACAGGACTCTTTTTCGCTTTTGCAGATCCAGACTAACACGGCTACCCCTCTGATTCTGATTTTCCTGTAACTCAGTGATTGCTTTCTTAAAGATCAGCCTTTCAATGAACCTTCAGTGGCCACTCAGGTGCATAGACCTATTTCTTAGATTGGGCTACAATTAAGAAATTGTACATCTGAAAGTCTGCCTTAACCCCGGAGCAAGGTCCGGAGTTCATAGGCTCTTACCTCTATGCAGTAACGGCTAAAGCATTCCTCCCTTTACACAGTTTCATAACCCTAGCTAATTTAGTCTCTACAATCCAAGTCAGCCCTCACACATCAGCCAGACATTTTCTCCAGCTATAAGAACATAAGAATGGCCATACTGGATCAGACCAAAGGTTCATCTAGCCCAGGATCCTGTCTTCTGACAGTGGTGAATGCCAGGTGCCCCAAAGGAATGAACACAACAGTCACCCAATTTTGTGAGATCCTTTTGTATCTCTTCAGAGTCTGCCTGGGACTTAACGATCTTAAGTAGTTTTGTATCATCTGCAACTTTTGCCACCTCACTGTTCACCCCTTTTTCCAGATCATTTATGAATATGTTGAATAGGACTGATCCCAGTAGAGACCCCTGGGGGAAATCACTATTTACCTCTCTACATTCTGAGAACTGACCATTTATTCCTATCTTTTGTTTCCTATCTTTCAACCAGTGACTGATCCTCGAATATTGGGACATATGGCAGCTGGGAACTTTGTAATAAATCACATGAGACTTCACATGCACTGTCTCCAAAGGGGCTCAGGACTGTTTATTCACCAAGCAAACACAAGATCCCTCTCTACTTCTCTTTCTTAAAAACATTCACAGAAATATGTAGCGCTGTGACTCGGACGTCCATTCATACATTTGCTGAACTATGCAGTTACTCATGCCTCAGCTTCTGATGCCATATTTGGCCCTCCTGTTCTATCTTCAGTACTTGACTCCAAAGCCACACCCGCCACAGAGTGGAGAACTGACGGGGCACTACTTAAAGAAGAAGAGAAAGTTACTCACCTTCTCCAGTAACTGTTTCTTCTAGATGTGTCTCTGTATGGGTGCTCCAATTCCTGCCCTTCTCCCCTCTGCTTTGGGGTTCTTTACAATGGGCTCCGCAATAAAGAAGGAACTGAGGGCACTTTGTCCATGAAGCTCTTTATAGCTTCGGGGCAGGGCATGAGGCTGTGGGCAGCGCATGCCTGGGCTGAATGGACGGTGGTACATAAAACCTGCCATCTGAAGGACCTAGGGAGCAATCATACCTAGAGTGGAGCCCCTTTATGGGGACACATCTCGAAGGACCACAGTTACTGCACTGGGTGAATAGCCCTCTCTTATGTTTGCTTTTAAACCTGCTGCCTATTAATTTAATTAGGTCATCCTTGGTTCATGTGTTATGTGACAAGTAAATGTTATGTGACTATCAGTCCATCATATGAATAAATGTTATATCAATAAGTTAATAGTGATGATTGCATGTGTGGGGTATTTGTTCCTAAATTAGATGTTTCAGAGTTTTCCATGAAGCATCAATAAAGTTCAGTGTTTTCTAAGGACTCAGCATTACATGTCAATCCTGAGTGCTGTGGTCACTCTGCTTCCTCTTTTTTAGAAACCAAGCTCACCCATCTTTGATACAGTCCGTTTCTTTGTGCTCTGAGAGTCTCACATATGTTACCAAGATTCTAATTTCTTTGTGGCATAGATTTCTGGTACCAGTGTGCAGGCTGTTATTGCGGTTTTTATTTCAAGTTGTTTAGACTGTACTGTCACAGTCTGGAAGCTTTAATTTAATTCAGAATTGAAATACTTTGATTTAGTAATTTTTAATTTATAAGAGTTCAAAAATCAAAGTGAATTGGTAAGAGATGCTTTATTGTGCTTCACTGTGAAAGATGTCCTTGCAACTTAAGCTGAAATTGTGTGGGCCATAGTCCATAATATAAAACAATACCTCCAGTTATTAGGGGGAAAATACAAATGATGGAGTCACTTGATGAAGAACATCTCTTTCAGCTGGCATGGTGACTCAATTCACTGTCAGCTCAGTGTTGCCACTTTTTCTGCATCAGTGACTTAGTGACGGATTTCCAAACCTCAATCAAGCTAGTTGTAGACATTGCTTTTGGTGAAAGGAGAGGTGTAAAAAATCAAATTGGATGTCATCTTAGCATAAAGAGCCTTTTACAGCTTTGATTAAGAGTGAATATTGACTATTCCTCAGTCAGAAAGAGCCTGCGACATTTCCAAGCCTTTTCTTCCCAGTCGTTTTGGTGAGATACTTATGGAGATTTTGTATCAGATAGTTTTGGGAATAATTAAATGAAGAATGGATAGAATAAAAGAGCTTTTGCCACACTTATGTAGTAACTTTTTTTCCTACAAAGTGTCATAAGGATATTTAGTAAATCTCTTTAGGACACTGTACCGCTCTAAAAGTTGGAATATCTTACTGTATATCAGCCGTCTGCCTACAAACTGCACAATAAGATCTTGATCTGATGGGAATTTACTATCATCCAAAAAACCAGGCTAGCAGATCCATATAAACATCTCCACATTTGCGATAGCATTTCCGAAAAGAGGTGTAGTTTGATCAAAGATCGGAGGATTTAGCAAAATGTACAGCAGTGGGTTGTTCCTGTGCTACCTGAAACAAGTAGGTATGGAACCAATTTATTGTGCATAATTTATTTCAGCCCCTGCTGAAATAACTTACTCTCTTTGAAATTCCTCATACATATATCAATAGGGAGCTTTCTGGGTACATTTGCTTTCCTACGTGTTTCAGTTAAATCAGATATTCAAATGTAGAATGTAGCACTCATGGACATTTTGTAGATTTGTGAGAATCCCTTGGGGACTTTGGGTCAAGTCTAAAGTAAATTAGTAGATTGCACTGACCTTTATTTATTATTAGTAGTAGTATTTTAGTTATTTATTTTAATTCATTAATATATCTGTGTCTAATAGTACACATACTGCCTTAGGGGTTGAGCTTACACTTTACACAGTAATTATTAATCAATTTATAATTTAATATAAGTTACCAATATGTTTAATCAATTCTTCACATTGTTTCAGAAGGCTGTGTGTGGAAATACACAACAGAATGGAAATCACTTGTAAAATAATCTTAGCATTGTATGCTGCATATTTGTTAGATGTATTGTACCATTGGATTTCCTGGATTTTGTAGAGAAATAAGAATATAAAAACTTGCAACAGTTTAGCAGCTGCTGTAGAGAGCAGGATGGTAAGGTTTTCAAATAAGCGTGCAGGTAGTTGCATAGGCATTTGCATGTCTAATTTGCATTTGTAAACACCACCATTTTTCGCAAATCACTGGTAATTTATATCCACAAATCAAGGTAATTGTGTATTCAAATTAAGCATACAAATGCTCATTCTCTGCTTTGTGAATTGAGTCCACTCTATATGCAGGTTTGTAAATATGGCTCACATTTTCAATAATGACTAATGTTTTTGGATGCCCAACTTGATATTTTATAGAGACCCGATATTCAGAAAGTGCTGAGCAACCATCCTCTGAAAATCAGCCACTTAAGTGTCTTAAAGTGGGCATATAGAACTTGAGACACATCAGATCACTGATGTTGAAAATTTAAGCCACAAATAATTAAATAAAATTTATATATATTTATTCATGGGTTGGTCAAACTTTTCAGACCCTCACGTTTTAATTGCATATTGTTTATTTTACTTATAATAAAAGTTACAGTCACTATACTGTTTTATGTTATTTTTCACTAATTAAAATGTGATTGGGAAAATTGTGGATTGAACAAGAATAAGGCACATAGTAGACACTATAAAGCATGGATTTAATGCTATTTGACAGAAAGATGGATCTGAAACCTCAGCCACAGAAATTCAAATAGATCTGCTGATTTTTCAACACTGATTTTTTTTTTTTACCTTTTGTTCCTTTAAAAGGGCAGCATACACATAAACCTGAATACACGTCACCTAAATTAATATCTTTAGACCTGACTGGTTCCTTTGGAGCCATTATGGATTATTATTACATCCACAGACTGAGAAATCTCTGAGCAGGACTCTTTCCAGTAACAGAGAAATTATACTAAACTGTGTCCAGAAGGGCCTAGATGTCACAAATTGTAATATAAAAGTCCCTAAGTATAAACTTATACAAACACCCATAAAGCCAGGAGCCACTATACCTAAGGGTGAGGTCAGTACCATAATATGGTCTATCATAAATGTGATCATACTGTATTTCTAAAAGGTATATTTTTTCAAATAGCAATATCTTCATTTTAGAGATCTGTAAATACATAATTATATTTTTCATTTGTAAATATATGTATACAATATTTCCATATGCCTAGGTATTAAATATGGGCCTTAGAATTGTAATATCTGAGCATTTCCAAAGTATTTAAGAATAGAAATAACAATCTCATTCTTCTTTTTTAGCTTGTGTGGGATATAGCTTGCTTAGTCTATAGGATTTATTTGTTTTTGTGTGAAAGAGACAGTGTATTTGTGTACGTAAAGAACTTACTCAGGACAAATTAAGTCCCAGAAAGGAGTATTGAAGTAATTTTGAAAGTGGTAAGGTACACAGACACTGTTTGTAGGCGTAAGTTCCAGAGACCTAGTCAAGCTGCTGTGAAAGTTCTGTTTCCTGCACTCTCAAATATTTTTTTAGGTTTTTTTTTTTTTTTTGTGTTGAAATGTAGCTGTTGTGGACATTCATGCTCATGGAGTGCAACACAATCTCTTAGACAGCTAGCATTATTCCTGTGAAGGAATGGAGATTTTAGACTTGACTGTTAACGGTGGCAAACTGTATGTGTTGCTAAGCTGATGGGCTTCTATGTTTTATACCATTTAGAGTATGTCTCTCCACTAGGATCTGGGGTTGTGATTCCCAACTTGAGAAGACACATGTGCACTAGCTCTCATCGAGCTAGTGCACTAAAGATAGTGTAGCTGCAGTAGCACAGGCAGTGGCAGGAGGGAGTAGCAGTTCTGGGTACAAACCTGTCCAAATCCAGTGGGTATGTACTTGGGTGGCTAGCCCAAGCTGCTACCTTTGCTACTATGGCTGCACTACAATTTTTGATAATGAGTGCTAGCATATTTCTTCTGGAGGTGGGAACCACACCAGAGTTCCGACTATAGACATACTAACAGAGCTTTATGAGGTGTAATTTCATTACTAGATAGGAATCTCAGTAATAAAGTCTGGAAGTCATAAATATGGGGGTTGTTATAGCTGTGTATTGGAGCTAAAATGTCTACTTTGGTAACTGTGTTTGGGACAACTGTGTCTAACTCTGTACAATGTGTTGTATAATCGGACCCTGCTCCTGAATTGGACTGAGGATGCTACCATAAGTTTTTATTATTAATATTTTATTTATTATTAATAAATTAATGAATTCTTGCCCTGAAGTTCAATTCTCAGCCTTTGCAAGCAAATACCATGCTTAATTTTGAATTCAGTTAACTCCAATAGCTAAAGGGAATAATTCCTGCCTTCTTCCACAGCCCCCTCTTTTCTTTCCTCAGCAAACCCTGCCCCTGTTACAGTAAATATAAGATAAAGTCTCTGGCGTTGGAGCTTGTTGAGGTTGAAAGCAGGGGTAGGCAGGCTGCAGGGAGGGGATTCACTAATTTCATTGGGGTGTAAATATCCTCCATCTGAGATTCTGAAATATATTGCACTCAAAGCCATCTTTCATTCACCTTAATGTATTTATCCTCAAAATAACCCTGTGATGTATGGAAATAGTGTTATCCTATTTTAAAACTGGAAAACCAAGGCACAGAGGGTTTAGCATTTTCAGCAGTCCTATAGCACTGCTAAAATAAAATATATAGAGATTTTTATATAAGAAATATTCATTGTTCAAATAAGAGTGGTAGAGTTTTCTTTACTTCATTAAACAAAATAAAAAGGCTTTGAGACACTGTCAAATAAATCATACCACTAAGTTTGCTCTGTATTTTAAAATTTAACAAATCTCTTAAAATAAACATTCTTTACAATTTAATTCCCAGGAGAATATCTCTGGCCACTCCCAGACAGCTTTATAAATCCTCCAACATGACTCAGCGCTGGCAGCGACGGGAGATTTCTAACTTTGAATACTTGATGTTCCTCAATACTATAGCAGGTAAGGTTCTAACTCTTTAATCCCTCATAATATGTTTATGTTTGTCAAAATCTTGAGTACCGTGACTTGATAGAATATATTTATCCCTCTGGAATTCAGCTGCAGTTTTATGAAAGATTCTGAAACACTCACATTAAATTTGATCAGAAAATGCACAACCTATCACTGAGGCTTTAGATTCATTTATTGTTGTGAAGGTTGTTCCTTGCTCTGCTTCTGCCATTTCCTCTGCTGACAGCTTTGTCTGAAGCTTTATTAGAGTCAACAAACCATTGCCAGAGAGTGTCTGGAAATAATAATGAGAAAATGTAATTTCGCTACTTCGTCATTCTCAGCAACAGCAATGAGACAGCTGAATAACAACAGTATTCTGCCTAGTACAGTTGTCACCTGGATTGTGGGATGATTAGATTACAGCATTTTTTCTCTTTTAGTTCTTTGTACTGAATTATAGTATCAGATTAGGTATTTAAAATGAAAAATAACTTTCAAAGATATCCATTCTTTATTAGTAAAATACGAGTTTTGCTGACAGTTGTCACTAATTAAACAGTAATAGTGGCAATCCCACTTCCATCTTCCTGTTTTCTATATACTGGTAACAGGAGTGATTTGAAATGTAAAAAGATTCAGCTTTCTGTATGATATACAAAAAATGTACCGAACGCTGGTTACTATTATTTCTCCAGCAGCCTAGCATATAAATTGCTTATGAATCTTATCGTAGGGAAACTTTCTCATGTATCCCACACCATTGAGCTCTAATTGTGAATAAAATTAAGTCCACCAAGCATATCAATATCACTTTGTACTCCAGTGTTTCAGTTGACACACCACTTGACTTTTTCATTTTCATGCTTGAGATGGGTCTCCCTAATATGTTCCCCAGGCCAGAGAACTGAAGGAACTCCTGTATCCAAAACCAGGTTTAACACCTCACCTGTTCATTTACTCTGAATAGAACTGGATGAATTTTTTCACATCAATAATGACTAAAACCAAAAAAATGCCAACCAAAACCATTCACAAATCCAACATTAAGTCACCAAATAATTTTGGCTCCACAATTTTTTAATTTTTTGTGTGTGTGTGCGCTGAGGGGTAGGGGCTAGATTCACAAGGAGATGTAGGCACCATTCACACAGCCACTGGAGAAGGAGGAGGAAAATATGGTGGTTTTGCTGTGTGCCCCTTTTGCCCGATAGTTCAGTGATTAGAGCACTTATCCAGGAATCCCAAGATTCTGTTCTGCCAGATGTGAGCCAGAGATTAGAACCCAGATTTTCTACCTGCTAAGTAAATGCCCTAACCACTAGGCTATAGGAAGATATTCTGGAGTAGGTCTCAGTCTTTCCTGTTGAAATTGTTCCACTTGCTTTGTATAAATAATTAAATATTAACTGGATCAGGGAATGGAACCTTCGTGTCCCTTTCCCATGTAGGTGCCCTAACCACCAGGCTCCAGAGTCATTCTCTGTCTATCTGTGATTCAATAAAATTAAATATAAATACAAAGTACACGAGCTTCAGCAGAAGAGACTGAGGCGCCCCTTTGAGCAACTGAAGTGTTATGATATAGCTGGAAAACTGAGACACAGAATTACTTCTCATGTCTTGTTTACAACACTACTGCTAACACATCCCAGAAAGATGTTCACTTTTTTTTTGCAAAGCGTTACACCATTGACTCAGATTTAGCTTGTGGTCCACTATGACCCCTAGATCCCTTCCCGTACTTCTTCCTAGGCAAAAACAATGAGGAATCCAGTGACACCTTAACGACTAACAGATTTATTTGGGCATAAGCTTTCATGGGTAAAAAACCCACTTCTTCAGATGCATGGAGTGAAAATTACAGATACAGGCATAAATATATATTGGTCCACTCCCAATAATTGATTCAGAGGGGTCTATTAGAGAGAGACTTAATTAAACTAAAATTTAGATAGGAGATGTTTCATCCGCATGTAATATTGCCTAAACCTGTGTAAAGATCTAGGTCTTCAGAAGAAAAGATATGTTTTCTAATCCTTTTCATCAATCTTAGATTGGCTGATGTATTTCTTAACTCTCTCACCCTTGCTGATGACGTCTTGATGCCACACATGTTAACACAATTTGTCTTTTCTATGTGAGGAGCCAATGTGCTGATTAGTAAAGGATTCAAAGAAGACCATAATGCATGTTATGTTAAATGAGTTTCCTTCATTAGCTCCCGTGCACACTAGCCAGAGGACGATGTGAAAAGGGTGTTAAGCAATTAATGTTTGAGGAGCTTTCCCCTATCATGCAGAACATTAATTAAAGCTGCTCCTTCTCTGAAACCTGTCTGCATTGCTTGGAATTACTGCCAGAGTCTTCCTTAATGATCTACAAATTCTCTAATCACTTTTCACTTTTCCAAGTTGGGTAATGTTCGCCTTTGTGCTGTGCTGCAAATGTGGTAGCACCATACCATCTCCTAAGACTCCTCTACAAAGATACTTAAGAAAAGGCCAGATTCCTCCTACAGGGCTGGGAGAAAACACTGGTGTTTTCTTTGCTGGAAATGACTCATTCCAGCCCTCATATACTGTAGTCCTATCACCTCTTCCAATAGTCCAATAGCTTTTGCAACATGATAAATCTTCTTAACCTCTTCTAGAACAGCTGTCAAATGGTCCAAAATTATTATGAAATAGGCATGGCCTTCCACACAAAGTGCATTTGAAAAACCACAAATGCATCTGTATCATCGTGAAATCATATTTATCTTACTAAATGAACTTTGAAAATGTAAGAAAACAAGTAGAAAACTGTTAATTTACAGAATACATTTCAGTTCCAAAAGTTCTTATATTCTGTGCCTTCTCTTTTGCTGCTCATAGAATGTTCTCAATGTTTTGTTTTGAAAGGGAGAGTAAATTTATCTGTGAGAGCCTAATTAGCTGCTCAGTTAAAAAAAATGATAGACTTAAAAGCATATGGGAATGCACTTGCCTACAAAACATTTTCCCTATATTGAAAATAGTACAGATGATAATTGTCCAAATGCACAAGTTTCAAGCAAAAAGTATATCCACTGCTGGCAGGAGAACACCTCCAATGAGCTACATGAGTCAATCAATTGAAGCAAAATGTAGTGTGTACAATTTCATAGGCAACTTTGGAACATTTAATATAATTATAAAATCTTGTGTTAAAGATGATGTCTTGAGAAATAGAGATATTTCCTATTTTATTTACTTTCTCTCTGAAAGTTTGATTTCTAACATTCTCTTTTCCTTTTAGATTTATAGTCCTTCACAGTGGGAACAGATATGAAATATTTGTTTTAAAAGCATAAGCTTTTTTACCCAGAATGTTCGTGCAGGCAGTGATGGGCTAGTTTTAGACTATTAGCTGTTTGTTTAAATGGCACCGTCCTGTTTAATATCCTCATCTTTAACCACTGAGAGAGATACCCCCATTCATCCTTTTTTTCTGTCACTGTGCATCTGCTAACTGGCTTGTTCCTTTCATCTGAGTCACACATTAGCCACTTCAGCATGGATGTTTGCCAAATTGTATCCTGGTAAATAATTCACAGCTCTTTTGGTTATATTTCTTCTTCTCACAAACAGTAAATTTCAACTAGCAAATATTTTTGTTACTTCTTTTGTCCATGCTTTTATAGCTTATCCTTCTTCCTGGCATTATACCAATTTTGGCATAGAGCACTTTATGAAACCTTAAGAAATCATCCACATGTTCTCATATTATCCTGCATTGCAATCATTCAAACACAGTAGCCTTGGGAATTGCTGGATACATCCGCCAGTGGGATTTCTGACACAAACCCATTTCCTTTCTCTTGACATGTGTGACTCTGTCCTTTCACATGAGATCTCCTTTGCCCACTTGTAATACTGTTAGCTTTGGATAATTGGTTGCTGTCTCTGCAACGGAATCACTGAACCAAACACCAAAACCTACAACTTGATCCTCAACTCTCTCCCTGATGAAACAATATGCCTTTCTTCACATTCTCAGTTCCTTGCTATTGCATAATTTCCTAATCAATCCTTCGTATGCCGATTACTCTTCACTGAAAAGCCTTCATTGTGCCACTTTATTTCTTATCTGTAAGTCTGCTCATCACCTCCTCTGAAACACTGTCCACTTTCATCTTTAACTCTGCTTCTCTTACAGTCTTTACTCAGAACTTAATCACTTTTTGTGTCAACTATTGTACTACTTTCTTCCTAAATCACGATTCTCTAAGCCTAAGGAGTCCAGAACACTCGCATTGAAGGACATGTGATTTCCATAACTTTCTCTGGCTTCCTGTCCCTCTGGAATTTCAATGCAAAATTACCCTCTTCATTTTCTAAAATCTCCATAGTCTTGTTTCAACCTGTCTTTCTAACCTCCAAGCCACCTATTTTCTTGCCTTTTTTATTCTATTTTTAAACTCTTCACCTTTTCCCTGCCCTCTCTTCTGACTTGAGCATATTTCATCATGCTTACAGCTCTGGTTTGGGGGGGGGGGTTTGGCGGGAGTTTAGATATTTTTTTTTTTGGCAAAGGTAAACATCGCACTCTGTTATTTATCAATCAGTCTCAGTTTTATACTCTCTGTGCTCCTGGTTTTTGTCCTAGTTTTGTAGACATAAGCCTTCCTGGCGAAACTCCCTCCACCCCCTTCTCAAGGATTCCTTAGTTTTGAAGCAGTAGAAGGAATAGTAAGTATATTAATTCACTTGGTGGTGTTTCTCTCGCTTCACAGAAAAAAGGCCTTATGATATATTAACAGAATGTCTGTAAACTGAACACTCTAGGTGATACAAAAAAAAAGTATCTTCTTACTGTTCTCACTAATTAAGAATATAGATGGGGAAAACCTTCAAAATAATAAAAAAAACAGTAAGATACAAGAATCAGAATTGGGGAGTGTTATAACTATAAATCTGTGTTGAAGGTCTCTCTGTGGTACCCAGATTTTAACGTATTAAATTTGAAATATAATTCCCAGACTTATAACTAATTTCTGCTTTTTTAAGGTAAGTAAATTACCTTATATTTTTAAAAAATCCCTGTGGGTCATGGCTTCTAACAAATATGGGGAATCATTATGTACAGAGTTCCTTTTAAATGATTTCTTGTAAGTGTTGGGGATTATTATTTTCAAAGGTTTGTGGGGGAGAATGGTGCATTCAGGTAACGAATGTAGACCAACTTCTACTCCCTTCCTCTTTTTTCTCCTGTTTAGCATTTTCCACTTTTTTACCCTGTGATGTACAAGCCCTCACTGGTTAATTATGTATATATTTAGCTACTGCATGTGTTGGGCTTATTATTGTCATCTAATTAGATGTAACTCGAACTGCTTGCTTCTAGAAAAATCATTAAAAATTCTTTCCTAATGACCTAGAGATGACAAAATGTCTGTAAAGTGTGAAGAAGCAGACAAGCACAGGAACATCGCTCTTAAAGAGTGTTAATCCAGATGCTGCAATCATCTAATTAAACAATATTTTGCTGTCATTAACATTTTCACCACGGAATTGCAGTTATAATTTCTTTGTCAGCTGTCTCCAGATCACTTTACCTTCAAAACTAAAGTGCCATATAAAAACATTAAATTGGATGGTTTAATTTAAAAGTTTTTTTTAATGAAGAAACATATCCAGTATTTCTAAGATCTCATTTACTGTGCCTCAGTTTAATTGTTCAAGTAGATTAGTGTCATAGGCTTGCAATATTTAATATTCAGACTTTAACATTAATCTCTAAAAGCTTAGCTGATGAAAAATCTGCAGTAGCTGAAAAGGTATGTCTACCAAAAGCAGTACAGGTTTATGTTTTATAATTATTCAACTAAGGAACAAAACCGTGGCAATTCTTGTGTACAAACACCAAACAAGTGGTATTATGATAAAATACTGTCTGCTCTTTATCGTCCGTAAATGATCATAGCAGGAACAAAACCAATCAGGAAACAGTTCCTTGTGGAATTAAAACAGTGATATTTATGCATGTTTAGAACTATAGATATAACATAGTAGATATAATACCACTAAATCACTGTTGTTCATCCAGATATCCATAAATACAGTACCCTATAACATCTTGTACATACTATGTCTACATTTACAATATATATTAACATTCATTTACCCAATTTTTGTGTTAATAGTATAAAATTGTTGAAAGAATATTGAATAACCTTTTATAAATAACAACATTTATATCAGCCATGGTTAGTGTTTATATAGTATTTTATATATTCAACTACTTTACAAATATTAACTAATTAATACAACACACCAGAGAGAGGGTGAGAGAGATATATTCTTCTCCTGATTTTATAGATCAGAAACAAACAAGAAAAGATTAAGTGGCTTGCCCAAAGCCACACGGCAAGTCATAACCCAGGTCTCCTGATTTACGATTGTTTGCTTAATGCACCAGGCCATACTACCTCTCAGTGAATAAGTATAAAGAAATGTTACATAAATCACTCATATCATTTATTCTATTCAATAGTTACATTATATTATTTTAAATCTTTTATAATTTATTGTAGTCTTGCTCCTTGAGTTGCTTTATGGTGTGGCATTATTATGCTCTTCTTCATTTATGAAAGAACAACCTGTAGAGTAGAATTGAAGTACAGAGATTTCAGAGGAAAGCAGGAAGAAAGGTTCCTGTGATGACCCAACATCAGGCTCAAACTGCTAACTCTTTCATGCAAGTAGTCCCATTGGCTTCAGTCAAGATTATGATATGGGGAAACAACATCAGGGCATTTATTTTAAAATAATAAAATTATTTGCAGTTCTACAGCACCTTTTTTTTTTTTTTCAAAATAACTAGTTTCCAAAAAGAACTAGATAAGTTCATGGAGGATAGGCTGTTATGTCCATCAATGACAACCCCATTCTCTGTGTCTCTCACCTCTGTTTGCTTTGCCAAAAGTTGGGAGTGGACAACAGGGGATGGATCTCTTGGGAGTGGACAACAGGGGATGGATCTCTTAGTGACTTCCTGTTCCGTTCATTCCCTCTGAAGCATCTGATATTGGCCGCTTCTGGAAGACAGGATACTGGGCTAGATGTACGTTCCTGTGCTCTCATTTGAGGATGTCCAAAAGCTTTACAAATATTAATTAATTAAACTATTTTACGGAGGGGAAATTAAGATCCCCATTTTACAAATGGGGAAAATGAAGGCACAGTAAAGTCAAGCAACTATACCATTGGGGGTGGGGGGATAGCTCAGTGGTTTGAGCATTGGCCTGCTAAACCCAGGGTTGTGAGTTCAATCCTTGAGGGGGCCATTTAGGGCAATCCTGCTAGTGTAGGCAGGCGGATCCTGCTAGTGTAGGCAGGGGACTGGACTCGATGACCTTCAAGGTCTTTCCAGTTCTAGGAGATTGGTATATCTCCATTTATTTTTATTTTTTATTTTTTTTTTTACCAAGGTGTGTTACTTCAAAACTTTGGCAAAGGCAGGGGGGGAAACTAAAACTATTAATACTCACTTCTGTGCTTTAGCCACTGAACACCTTTCCCCTCTCTCCTTTGTACTGATAAATTCTTGTATGCTCCTTGAATCATATGTTTCCTAAATGTTCATTTACTCTAGGAGTCTTATCGGGGCATATGTTCACTGATCTGGTAATTGTTGAGATTATGTGTGAATTATATTTGCATTTATTTCCTGTCTATTTGTACATTGAGGATATATAGGTATTAGATCAATTTTTGCTTCCAGTTTCTAGTTTAGCTAAATTAATTTTATATTTTCCGATATAAAACTGATTTATTAAAAGTACAAAATAAGAACATAAAAACTGTTAATAATACCCATTTTTACTGAGGCTTTAGGTAAAAATTGAGAAATGCTTGTTGTTCATCAATATTCATTGAAAAAATCGGGTGTTTGTGGAGCAATGAAAGTTTTATATTTCACTAAAACAGACATGATTTTTCTGTAGAACTGCCCAGAACAAGGAGGCCTGTGTTTCCCTGTGCCGGGTTTTGTACCCCAGGAATCTGTCCAGAATCTGGAAGGAAGCAGTTAGTGAGACAGGGCTGTAAATCTGCAGCAGGACTGGGAATTGTTAACATAGGTTATTTCAGTCTGTCAATTTAATACATACATATACACACACACACACACACACGTGTATTTATTACATGATTTTTAAAAAAGATTCATGTTGCATATTATGTGATTCTCAGTAAGTCAATACGGTAGCTGGTGCAGGATTAAGGGACTTGTTTTTTTAATGTTTCATAGAATTGAGGGCTTTTTTACTACTAGTAGTTGATGTGGATATAAGGTTCTTTCCTATTTACCCTCTTCCAGTTGGTAATTCATTCAGAATTTTCAACAGATTTATTTTAACTGAAAATTATATTTATAAATTGGATCTACAAATTGCTTTTACTAATTTGAACTTCTTACTTGTGGTAATGGGGATTTGTTTCTTAGATTTGGGGGAGATGCCTTGGGACTAGAGTTAAGTTCAGTCTTTTAAAGGAGATTTTAATCTTGACAATAGTTAGGAAGTAACATTAAAACAAATTCCACCCTCCCCATCTCAATGGATGGGAAATTTGATGGGACTGGTGATGACAGCTCCAGATGATGGGAGGAGGAGAATACATGCTGGGGAAATGCAGAGGTATTCCCTCTTCCTCCAGAAGCTCTAGCTACTCATTGACCAGCTGGGAGAGAAAGGGAACTGATTGGCCTCTGGTTTTCTCCTTTTATTAGTTTAAACCCTAACTCTGTCCATGTGGAGTCCTTTTTGCTCTGTTTCAGCAATCGGTCTCCCTCAGCATCCTGGAAGAGAAGTTAAATTCAATGTGAATAAAGATTTAGTAATTTGTGGTAGCAGCGTTAATATGTCATAACTTGTGGTCAGTTTCCAGAGTGGTTTAAATTATTCCCAAAAGTAAAAGACCTGTGATTTTGCTGCTGGGCCTTGTGCTTGTGAATTATGGGAAAACCGTGATCGTCACAAGATGAGGTCCCCCTTTAATACCCTTTGTCCCACTCATGAGATTGCGGGTGAGGGTAGTAGGCTCAGATGAGCAAGTTGAGTCTGGGATAGGCAGATGAGAAGCTATCCTGAATTATGGGTTATATTATAGGAGCCCTGTAACCCCCACACTGGAACCACTTAAAGTGCCTGGTGTATGAGAGTATGTGTGACAGGGAGGATAGGGCTCCTCCCCTACATTAAGATTAACAAAGTTGTGAGCTGCTGCTTAAAATCCATTCCTGTGTCTGTTCTCATTTGCCACCTTTCCCAGATCAACTTTATTGTAATAGACATTTGGTTGATGTCTTGGGTTACAACACACTCAAGCACACCCATACATACCTCCCTCCCTCCTTTCTTCCCTCCTTCCATTCAGTACTTTAGATTAAACTACATCTTATGATACTGACATTACTTTGTGTATGTAGTCCAGATAGTTCTCCACAATGTTCTTCCATGATTTTAAGTCCAATGTGTAGAGGATAACATATAATTTATTCAGGCTCAAATCACAAGCCTAATACCCAGCCTGAATGGATGGGCTGGATGCTGGACATATATTGGGGGCAAGGAGTGGAGCACAGTTGTCCCTGAATTGAGAAGCAAGCACAGAGCTGCCTTGCAGAAGCTGCTTAAGCCTGCTGGCTGCAGGAACCTCCATAGGGCTTAGATACACTGGTGTGAAGATAAGAGAATCTGCACAGTAGCAGATCATCCTGGCTCTTTGCAGATTTCCTACTCCTTTTGCGCTACTGTGTAAAAAGCTTTTCACACTGGGCAGGCAATGTGCTTGCTTACCTCCAGTCCCATTCCTACTACTGCAGTAGAGTTTCGCCTGTTTCTCAGGAAAGGCACCCTCCACTAACGTGGGCGATCGAGTGTAGTTAACCCTTTAGGATAAATCAATATTAGGCAAGACAGGTGCAAACCTCAATACCTGAGATTCAAACTCCCAAACTTTGGAAGAGACTAGATCCAGTTCTGAACTTTGCAGCTTGGACCCATTTGTTTTATTTGTTACTTACCATCTGTATCACACTCATGACAATTGACACACTTATGCGAAAACAAAAATGATTCTTCAAACTTTAAATTTCAACAGATGTTTAAGAATGTTTTTTTTTCTGTCAGTAATGGAAGCTATCAAATAAGATTAAGTGGCTTGTGGTTTTTGTTTTTTTGCCACCTCTGAACATTATTCTCTTCTTATACATAACCTATGTGGCTGCTGTCTTTTTCATTCACATACATGCACTGGAAGCATGTTTTTGCCTTCTGGTGATAACTGTATTAATATAATAGCAGATAATTGGGAACATAAAATGCAAAAAATATAAAGATAATTTACCAGTAGATTGTTTATCAGTAGCATAAATGGGCAATATTTCATAATTTTTACAAGATTGTTTTTCTTCATTAGGGCGAACGTACAATGATCTAAACCAATACCCTGTATTTCCCTGGGTGTTAACAAACTACGAATCAGAAGAGTTGGACCTGACCTTACCGGGCAACTTCAGGGATCTTTCAAAGGTATTTTTCAACCATTTATGTTAAAGAAATCTAGTCAACCTCTTTAATGAAATAGAATATTTTTAATGTTTGTTACTAAATAGGTAAAATTAATAAGTTTGGGAAAAGATAATTATGTTATAAAGGCTCATTAAGTTATTTTGATATTTTTTCTTATGGAAGATTGGTATTGTTTTGTTGTATCAAATAAGTGTTAAATGGGAACATTTTTAAAGGTGTCTGATTAATTTTATGAGAGTATTGGCAAAACTAGTTTGAGACATATAAAACTTCTGTAACTATAAAAAAGAAGGTTTTCATAGTTCCTGAAATCATTAGTTTTCAGCCTTATGGACTTGTGTAAAAATTCAAATGTAGATTTAGGAAAGCAAGCATTAAATCCCCAACATACCCTGTTAAAGACAAAATTTGGCACTTGTATCAGAGCCATTTTTGCAGTTGTGTTATTTTAGGCTCAGGTTTATAAAGATAGATTTCCTTACCTTGGCTGTCATTACATGGTACGCTAAAAGAATAAATGAGAAAATAATTACATAAATAGAAGGCAATTTCTATGGCACATAATTTGACCTTTTAGGATGTCACTTAGATAAGACTTTCCTGTTTTATACTGAATCTTTATATTATGGTGTTTTTATGTCCTTATTGATTGGCTGCAGGAGGATAGCTCTGTGTATTCCTAGATATCAAGATCTGGTCCAAATGGTTGTAAACAAAAGATATTTTATTAGCAATTTTATAAAATGAGAAAAATGAATAGAAATAAATATATCTAGACACATATGTAGTTAACTTTTTTAAATATTTATTTCATTTCCATGCTTCTCTGAATTTCCTTGAGGGGATTAGAAGCATAAATACTAGAAGGACTTTCCTTCCAGTACCTCTAGAAGCCAGAAGTGCTGTAATCTTGTTGGGAAGCCTGCCCTAATGACACATCTAGACTAATTTTGCATTTGGCCTTTATAGCTAATACTTGGCTAGATAAAGCAGCTGGAAGGACTGATTTGATGGTGCAGAATCAAATGTAGGATGGCTTTGCTTCAGGCCTAAAATATAGTCACAATAGCATAAGGCCCGCTATAAAAGAGCAAAAGATTATGATCTGAGCCATCAGCAGTTATTGCACACAGCACAGACAAGAGATATCTGGATTATGTAAACCCTGCCCCTGCTAACCGCAAAAATATCTCCTTTTAGCCTTGTAGGATGTTAGGCTGACCGCAACTACCCAGTGCTTACTGGAAAACATGTTTTTTTTAATCGAAACTAATGTTAATACTATCATTTGATTGGTACTTGATAGCATTTATTCCTTATATGGCACAAGTAAGTAAAGTTTGGGACTTTTCCAAACTTGGAAGGTACCATGTGGATGTATGATGCTTGCATAATTAATAAGAATCTATAACTATTCATGGCGACTGTTGCAAAGGGGGGGAGATAGCCAGTTATGCACTTGCAGGTGTCAGACTGAAGTTCCCTCCCCAAGCATCAATGCTTGACTGCAATAAAGGCCTCAGGCTAATTTTTGAATCCAAACTATAAGAATGGTCTTTATTCCACAACAATGGTAAACCCGCATACAATTCCATTTTTTAAAAAAAACTTAAATTCCTAAATTAAAGGCCAGATCTAAACAAACTGGTTGAAGTCTAGCCTGAGGTTATGCAGGGCACTCTGCTCTTTCACAATATTATTTAAAATTTTCCAAAGTAATTCTTTGCAAATATATAATGAGACTGTAATTTATACCACAAGTGACAACAAAATCTACAATAGTAGGATATCAGCATTGATAGTACCAGTATGTCAGGTCATTCCCAAGCAAGTGGAAATAGTTTTTCACTTTTCAGTATTGTTTATGATAATGATAAAACATATGAATAAGAATCTCTAAGATTTGCTTTCCTAATATCTGCAGCAGCATGCAGCTGTTTGCATAGTACAATGCACTGAGATTACTGGTTTCATGAGTATGGTTTCATGAGATTTTTTTTAAAAAACAATTTAGGTCTGATTGAGTCCTTATTTGGATGGGATCCCATGAAGGAATATAGGTGTTACAGGGAGTAGCTTACTGATTTAGTAGATTCAATTTTCTTTCTGAGTCAGTAGTGACTCAGCATTTTTTATGGTAGTGGGGAGTGCTGTGCTGTTCTTTTAGAGGAGATTCAAAAGCAAGACCCTGACTACTTGTGTTCATTAAAGAATCTTTTGCCACTTTTCACAATAATACTTTACCCAGAATCCTATGCTGCCCAAACTGGGTAATTATATTCTGTTAATATAAAATTACCCTACTCTTCAAATTGGAAAAGTTCAGAGTGCTCAACAGTTCCTCTGTTGAAAACCATTGTATATAGTGTTGCTGAAGCAGAATGGCTGCTACTTTGCAATCAAGATGTGGGGTGTATTCAGTGGTGGAAAAGTCTCCCTGTATGTAATCTGCAAACCATTTTGGGGTTCTTATGGATAAAAGGAAAGTAATTATAAACTTTCATCAACACATTTTTCTGGTAGGTCCTAGTAGCAACTAAATAAGTTACATTTCAAAATGGTTTTAAAATGGAGCATAAATTTTTATTTTACTCTGAAGGTAGTTGACTAGCCAATGTGAAATTTCATACATGGTTAGTTTGGGCCTTTTGAATATGTATAGTTTTGTATGTATATGTGTAGATTTTGTTTGGTTACTCTTCAAACATTTTCAATAGGACGTTTTCGTCACTGGATTGTGGTTGAATTTTTTTCTTTGCAATCCTACATTCGTTGTCTGTCTCCACAAAATTTGGTAGAGAGGTGGATCCTGAGTAGGTCTAGTGCAATGGGTAGGATTTAAAAAAATAGAGTTGCAGATTTTTAGTCGTCATTCACATTAAGCTGAAAGGGTATGTGCCCTGCACACAGGTCAGGAGCATGGGGAGCTGGGTGCATGTAAAATCTTCTCCATCAGAAGCTATCCCTTTCTGTCAGATTTTAATCTATAATGAAGAAGTGTTCCTGCACTGCTGCTGGCAAATAAGGACTTCCTGCATAGCCGCTGATGAATTAAAATCTTCTCTGTTAGTTGCTGCACTTCTACTTCCTCACATGTCTGGTCCTCAACTCCTTTGCCCAAGTCCCCATCCTTTAAAAAAAGGCTGTAGGAAATTACTACCCTAAAATTTTCTTCTGGATGCACTTAGGGTTGCTATACACTTAACATATCTGACAGAAACCCACAAAAGCAAGGGAATAAATATTCAGCTACCTTATATTTCCATATCTTTGTTGCTTTGAGTCAGGCATGTTGTATAATAATAGTGTTTTATATTTCATGGAAAATAATTTTATGTGGATAATTTGCTCACCATATAAGTGACAAGTATAGATCGTATTACGGAGAGTAATTTATTTAGTACCATAGTTAAATATTTACATTTCCACAAAACAAAATAATTTTAAGCTTACATAATATGTCAGTTTCCATTCTGTAATGTTCAGGTTGCTATACTGCATCTACCATTATAGTATCTTCATACGTTTAAAGAACTGCTTGTCCAATCACAAACAACTAAATTCAAATACTAGTTTAAAAACAGGCATATTCTCTTTGTTCATAGTATTTTGTCAATTTTTCTATCCCTTTGTTTTTTTCCCCCTTATATGCTTAATTGGAGATTTATAAAAAAGGGCACAGGGGTGATCACAGGGCGGTAGCTGTAAAATATATTGGACCCCTCATTTGATTAGACAGTGTAGGCTCAAGTTTTATTCATTACATATACAAGGTTAAAGGTTATATTTATTGTTTGACAGGATGAAAAGCTAATGAAAGAGGCTGTCATAGATACATAGATTATCTTTTCACTACCAAACCATCAGGTGATCTGTTTATTTTCTCATTTATTGAGATTCCCCATGCAAAAATACCAGTGGCAGTGAGTATTCACATGAGAAATATGTGTTCAGGTCCTATTGTACACTGAATTTCTTTAAGGATAGCACTTAGAATTTCATGTGATTTGTTTGTATAAAATTATATGACGTTTATTCCTAAATTACAGTGAGTGCATGAGTTTGACAAGCTATATTGTTCCTGCTCATTTAAGTGTAAATGGGAATTTTTCCTCATTTACTTCCAGTCATGCATCCTGTTAAATAAAATGGTTTCTTCGTAAGGCAAAGTCCTACTAAAATTGACGTGTGTATGAGCCATCACACGCCCATTCATTGAGTGGAAAAAATTATATTTTGTTAATGTGGAAGGTGTTTGATTGACAGATGATAAGCTTTCCCATATTACTGTGCCACTTTAAGAAAAGGAAGTGATAATGCCTCAAGGCTTCTAAATGTATTAATGCAAATGAACGCACCAAAGTGTGAGTATTTCAAGGCAAACCACTTTTAATATTGCCAAATGTCTGTATACTATGTAATGGGGTTTATGTGGTTAGCAAAAGCCTTCCTAGCCAGATGTAAGCTGCACAAATTTCTTCATTTTATTTTTAACTTTGCCCTTTACCGCATGTAAATATACCACCAACAGGGAAATGAGTTAAATTTCAGTCTGGTATAAGCCACAAAATTAAGCATTTACTTTTCTTGCTTTAAAAATTAATGCATTGAACAAAACTCCTATACTTCAGAATCTGAATGAGTTGTTTATACTGAAAGAAAAAGTTTATATTAATCTACTAGCCATAAAACAGTTTATATTTTTGGATAAGTTTAAAGTAGTTTTTAGCATGTGAATTCTTCAATTAAGTTTTAAAATTTTCTACCTTAAAGTGTTGTTTTACATCAATTTTTTAAAATCAACTTTTTATACTGAGCCAAATTAAATCTATGCATGGAACTATTTCCTTGGCAGATAAATAAATAAAATATATGAACCTGATCTACACAGTATCTAACACCAGTATTTTAGTGACCAAACCAATAGGAGGATAAAGTTGGCCCTACTGTAGTGAGGAATGACTTCTATAAATATAGCCAGTAAAATGGCAAATACCACATGAACTAGCATAACATGTCTAATGGATAAAAGCACTAAATTTATCAGCAATATAATGGTTGAAAGACTGGAAACCAAAAGAGATTGGTCAGTTATCCAGGTAACATGCCAGGGAGCAAATAGCAGCAATTTTCTGATGTTAAGTCAAACCAAATACTCACTTTGTTTTTAATGGAAAAAATTCAGCACAAATTGTGTTGACTAAAATAGGTTGTAACAACCAGCTTTTTGTGCAGTATAGTACATTAAAAGTAAAATGGTTGGGCATTAGTTGGCTATAGAATCTTTTATTTTACAAACTTGCAAGGATAAGCTTTTGGCTGTAGTAAAATAGTGAATTACCTTGTTGGTAGATTTTAGAAATGCTTCATGTAGAGAGAATAATTAGATATTATTTGATCTGAGCTTATGCAGAAGAGGTCTTTTTAAATAGAAAGTTAAAGAAATATGAAGATGCTCTTTTTATAAAACAAAGGAAACTACATATTTAGATTAAATGGCTGTTTTGTAACAATTTCTATAGTACATTTTTAACATGAAGTGTCAGAACAATGAATTAGCCTTGAGTAAATTAGGCTTGCATCTAAGGGTTTGGAATGGATAAATTCATGGAGGATAAGTGTATTAATGGCTATTAGCCAGGATGGGTAAGGAATGGTGTCCCTAGCCTCTGTTTGTCAGAGGGGGGGTGATGCATGGCAGGAGAGAGATCACTTGATCATTACCTGTTAGGTTCACTCACTCCCGGGCACCTGGCATTGGTCACTGTCGGTAGACAGGATACTAGGCTAGATGGACCTTTGATTTGACTCAGTATGACCTTTCTTATGTTCTTATGACTGGGACTCAGGATATTTGAGTTACCAGCTTTGCCTTACACTTCCTGTGTGACTGTGAGAAAGTCATTTAATCCCTTTGTGCCTAGGTGATCTATATGTGAAATGGAGACAATATTTCCCTATCTCACTGGGATGGTGTTACTGATAAATTAATTAAATACTGTGAGATGTTCCGATGCTATGATAATTGGGGCTCTCCGTGAAATCTGGAGTGGGAACAAGGCCTAGGACGTTCCTGGTCCCATTCACTTCCTCTTTTGTGAGGTGAGATCCATGTCTGGAGGACCTCTCCACATATGTAGCTATGGGGTGTAATCTCTCTCTGCATGACTATTAGACATGTTTGTGGGGGGGAATCTAAGGATGGAGGTGGAGTTAAATCATATTTTTGTTGTTTCATTAAGTGTTCTGCAGATGTATCTGAAAATTGTAGCTTGGGTGAGCAAAATCAAGAGACTTTCTTCAAGAAAAAAATGGTTTAAATAAATGGCAGATTTCTAACCTGGAACAAATTCCAACATAATTTCTGAACCGTAGCCTTTGCACAGATCATCTAGACTAGTAACTATCCAGTTCTTACACTTAGCAAGCATTAAAACTTCTCAAGGCTAGATTTCACAGCAATGCTACCATCCCCAAAGAGGGAAATAATGAGAGGGGATGGACAGGACCATGCCCTCACTATGCCTTCTCCACTGGTCAGCAAAAATGACCTAGTAGGAGTGAGAAGCTTATGCCACACTGTGACGGGGCGGACCGGCCCCGCACGGGCCAGAGCAGCCCCTGGCCGGAAGCTCTTGCAGCGGAAGTCCCACCCCCGCTGCACTGGGCATGCTCCAAGTGCTCTGGCTGTATAAAGGGAGCGAGCCCAGCTCAGTCTGGGCCAGCAGCCGGAGGAGGAGGACATGCCTGGGGAGCTCTCCCGAGGAACCAGCCCCAGCTGTATCCGGAGCTGGAGCCGCGGCAGGACCCTGCCTCTGAGTGGGTTGCCGACCACAGCCAACTGGGAGCCGGAGACTACGACCAGGCTGAGGAATCCGTGGACCCAGCCACTTACGGGGGAGCAGCAACCCACTGGAGGACCCCGCTTCTGGAGCCGATAGGAACTGACCCCAGGATAGAGAGGGAGTGGTAAGACCCACCCGAAGACTCAGCGTGTTGCGGTGGGACCTCCCCGCTGAGTGGGGACTCAGGCCACTAGACCACACTGTCCCCGCCCAGGGGGGCCCGACCTCTGACACACACTCATTCAAAAGGTATAGGGGTGGTTGGTCACATTCCCCAGAGCTCATGGAGGCATTCTCAACACACACAGTCAACTGTCAAGGTTCTTTTATGGGCCCCATTACTGCAAAATCTGTGTACTTCCCAAGTATTCATGGACTTATCCTTGCACCACCAACTGAGGTAGGCAAGTACTATCTCCATTTTACAGATGGGGAACTGAGGCAAATAAAATGACTAAGTGACTCATCCATAGCCATACAAGAAGTCAGTAATGCAGTGGGAGATTGAATATGGGTCTTCAGAGTACCAGGCTAGTTCCCCACTACTGACCCATCCTTCCATCATGCAGTCTGTGACCTGTAAAGGGTAGAGGGTGGGAGTCAAGTTGACACCTTCCACATGGAAGCTAACCTAATTTCTCTCCCTCCATCCTATATTCCCTCTCTGGGACAAGGGATTCCTCATAGAGATTTCTACATGAAATGTTCTCTTCCATGGTTTTTCATGCAGGAAGTGACAGTTGGGTTTTGCCTAAATTATCTATTTTATTCAGCAAACATGTGTGATTCAGATGCCCTCCTATGCCTCTGCAATGAATCCTATGGTAATTGAAAGAAAACTGAATTCCAAGTCTGAAAAGAATATTGATGAGAAGTGTAGTCTTCAGAGCACAGCTTTTTAGTTTAATGGAGTAGATTGAACATGTATCTTCTAGAAGCAGTAGCCTGTCTGTTTATGACATGAAAATAATAGTGTATAACCTTATACTAGACTGTTAAATATTAGACTGTTAAATTGAAATATCACTTCTTCAGCCTAAAAGAACTCAAAAGCACAGTGGTGTTTGCATCAATGTTTTCTATGATTCTTGGAAATCATATTGTCAGCTTGAGAGAAACAGAAGCATCAGTATGTTTTACATTAAATGTGACAAAAACATAGAAGCTCACATCAGAAATATATCTTTGAAATATAGGTGTAAATCTCCATTAAAGAGAATAGCAGCATCTTGGTAGTCTGTAACTGTTTCCATTAAAATATATCAAAATACTTTTCAGGCATCATTTAATCTCACAAAAGTTTTAGTGTTTATACCCATTTTGCAGATGGAAAAATTGAGGCAAAAGAGGTTATGATTCATTTGGTGAAGGCCATGCAATAGCAAATCAGTTTTAAATATAGGGTTAGAACTCAAGAGCTTTGATTCCAGCCTACTCTAGCCATTAGACACATTCACTCCCAGCTAGGCCCTCTTTCACATATTTATAATAAAACCTTGATATGTCACATATTTGTCATTTGAAGCTCCAATATTTGCCAGTGCTCTTATAGTGGATTAAGAACTCTCACTGGCTTTTACAGTGTGGAAGATACAAAATCCTGTCACACTAACTCATTCTGTATTTTCTTCTCAGAAGGAATGAGCATTAATTGTTAACAAGCATCAACTATACCCTTGCAATTGAAAATAAAGCTTTTAAAACTTTCATATAGCCATAGCGATTTGGGTAGTGAACCCTAACTGGCAGCAGTAAGATTGCTCCTAGTTAGTACGTTTTTATTTCATTCACCCTTTTGCAGAATTCAGCTAATCACAAAGTGACCCCGGACATCAGTGGGAATTAGTAAAGTTCTGTGGTTACTGGAAGTAGAGTGATCAGATGTCCTGATTTTATAGGGAGAGTTCCAATTTTTGGGTCTTTTACTTATATAGATTCCTATTACTCTCTACCCCGTCCCGATTTTTCACATTTGCTGTCTGGTCACCCTGGAAGTGTATTTGTATAGTATGTCATTGAATAAGTTACTCTTTCTAGAAATTAATTGTTTAAGCAAAGATTTTTGCAAATTATATACTGTAACAATGTCTGAGCATTTTCTGTAGCCACAAGAGCTAAACGTAAAAGACTGAAGAGATTGAATAACTGATGACATACGAGTAAAATAAAAATGTAAATATTTATTTTATTCTTTTTTAAGTAATTGAAAAAACGCCTGGAAGATATTAGGGAATAGGTCATGCTTCTCTTTCAAGAATGTTTTTGAGGCCTTGCAGTGCAATCTGTATCAGATAAGGCTGATCCTTAGGGATTACTCCGACATTTTACACATATGAGAAAGCTACTAGCATACCCATGACACAGCAAAGTATTAAGCACTCAAAATGTTTAGGGTAAATCAAAATGTTGGTAAAGCATTGACTTGAAGTATTATTATTCACAGAATTGAACAATATTAACTATCTTAGAAGTTAGTTTCACTATTTAAATCGTGAAACAAATACGCCTTCTTTTGTCTTATTAACATGCAGACATGTCAAAAGACCCGGGAAATTCAAAAACAGTAGATACTTAATTAAAACTCTGCTAGTAATACCTTTTAATGATATACATAATATAATGATGATGGCATACACACTGGTTTGATAGTCTACTATTTCCAAATGTAAATGCATTTACACTAACCATGGAAAAATATGCTCCAGAATGAAAATTGGAGCACACATTTTTTATTTTTCCAATGGTGAGACCAATTTTCTAAAAAAGGTACAAGTGTAATAATAAAGTAAAATAAGTTTGAAGTTATAGCTATGATATAAAATACTGGATATTTAGTATATATTGAAATGTGCTGATTTGTTCAAAATAGTGTTGAACAACATCTAGTATTTTGAGAAAAAATATTACAAAATCCATCAGTAAATATGAATGTTCATGTTGAAAATCCCTGATTAATAGGGGTTTATTATAAAAACTTCAAAACTCAACTATTTATATCTTTTTAATGTACATGAATTAGTCTTTTGAGATTCTAATAAATAAAAACGTCTATACATTTTTGAACTGTTCATCCTACTGTGCAGAAATGTGTGTTCCTCTGAATGTGCAACCACATTTTATTAATTTTAATACTAAAATTAAACCTGGCGCTTACTAGCAGATTACTGTTGCTCTTGTTGTTACAGTTTTTAATGCCAGATACAAAAATTAGTAACATCTTATCTGAAAAATACATATTTAAGATCACTTCACATGTATTATCTCACAGTTTGATATATATTCCTTCCCAATGTATTTTCTTTATCCCAGGACCTTTCTATATTTTTCCACAATAACCACATAATATAGACAGGCAGCCATAACAATTGTATTTTTACAAAGGATTATGACAGAAATTAAAACTCTCAAAGTATTCATATTTCTTTTAAGTAAGAAGACTGTTGGTTTCTCTCTGTGAAACCTGGTTTTGTTCAGTCAGATGTAGATGCTGTCTTGCAGGACTATGAATGTTTTCAAGTATTTCTGCTTAGAATCACCAAACACCACCACCATTCTGTGTGAAATCTTTTCATCATGAAATATGCATTACAAAGTATCCCGCGTGAGCAAAAGTCACTTTTCATTAGCTGTATCATTATGGTGAATGACAATAACAGAAATATTAGTTTGGTCTTAATGCATTTTAAATGCTGTTTTAAAGTGTATTTCCAGAACAATGTTACTGCATTAATTGGGAAACAACTCTGACTTCAAGAAAGTCTTTGAAACTTTACAGATGTGGATCACATATATTTGTCAATTAAAAAAAGGAAAAGAAAAGAAAAGTTATGAGAGTTTTAGTAGATCCAGCCTTTGAAATAAAATTCCAAATCTATCTCCATAATCTAAATGGATTAGCACAATGTGGAATAAATTATCTACACTTGGCTGCTGAATTTCATATATAGTGAATCTTAGCTAATGTATGCAGAATAAAAGTGACACAGATCCAAAGCATACTACCCTTCATCTGTTATAATTATTCATCTTTTCATCTCTTTGCAGCCCATTGGAGCTTTGAACCCAAAGAGAGCAGTGTTCTATGCTGAGCGCTATGAGACTTGGGAAGATGATCAGACTCCACCTTATCACTACAACACCCACTATTCAACATCTATTTCTACACTGTCTTGGCTTGTTCGTATTGTAAGTAGGTTTTTTTTGGATCCTTCTTTTCATTTAATATGTTTACTTGTGTTTTTTTCTCTAGTTTATATGTACCTATATTTCAAGTTATATAAATACATTCCAGTCAGAACCTCCCAATGAATGTCTAGTCATTTAAAAGCTTCACACATTTTCCATCTGCACTGTGTCTACTAATCCCTAGCCACTGTGGTGAGGATAGGGTCCTCCTGCCCTAAGAATCAGAGGCATGCTTAGAACTTGAAGTGTGGAGGGAACTAGGACAAGTAACTAACTTAACAAAGAAAAGTCAACTCAAAGAAAAGTTCCTAAACAATAGAATCAGAGGGGTAGCCGTGTTAGTCTGGATCTGCAAAAGCGACAGAGTCTTGTAACACCTTATAGACTAACTGATCTGTTAGTCTATAAGGTGCTACAAGACTCTTTGTCGCTTAAACAATCGAAGACATTCAACCCACTCAAGCCACCCTCTTTAATAACCAAGGTACTGGAGGGCTTTGCAACATGTCATGAAGTTTAAAAAATAAAATAAACAAAAAATGCCCAACAACAACAAACACCTTAGGCTTTGTCAGACCAGTGTGGGAATTGTCTGGGTGCACCGCAAGAAGGAGAGGAGAAACTTGTTATAGATTTTAATCAGGCTGCAACTTTATTATATAGATATCTGGGACTATCTGGCAGATAGTGAACAGTGCAGGCAAATCCATGCTTATTCAAATCAATTATCCGTGGCTTCCACCAGCCCAGCCCCCCTTTGTTTAATCCATGCTTATTCAAATCAATTCTCCAGGGCTTCCACTAGCCCCCCCCCCATTTGTTTCCACCCAGGTCCCCAGCCAACCCATTGCTTGGACCTTGCCATCCACCACCCTCATAAGAGGGTTAAGATGGGCTATGAGAACGAGAGGGGAGGGGGTTGGCTTCCTTCTGTACCAATCAGAGGAGTCCCCAATCCCCTCCCCCTTTCTGTTTCTTCTTCAGTACTTCCTTTTAAGTCCTTTATATTTAGGCCATTTATCTGGTCACTGTCTGCCTTCCCTATGGAGTACCTGCACTGGACATCTGCCACAAGGAAGTGCCAGCAATTTGCTTCACTGCCTCCCCCCCACAACCCAGCCGGGTTCCCAGACCTGTCCAAATGACCTCTTGCCTAGCAGCCCTACTGGGGAGAAAGAACCCATCCTCCCATGTGTGATCATCATGAGGCACCAGCAGCTGCATTGTCCTTGACCCAATGCTGCAACAACTGGCCTCCATGGACGGCCGTGTAGGCAAACAAAGAGACTTGCCCCACCCAGATTTCATACCTTTATGTCCTCCAGACCCCACATTCCTGGGGTGTCATTCCTGCCAAGCTGACTACCGAGCACCTTTTCTATAGCAGTTTGTGACTTCCTTTCTCTCCCATGAAGCAGAGCTGTCCTTCCCAGGTAAGCCCCAGACAAACTCTGCCCCACCTTATTTGTAGTGCAGTCATTATAGAATTCAAGTTTTATACTGAAACAGACATAACATTATGGGCCATTGAAAGTTTATTCCTATTGACAGGAAAATAAATTTTGTTTCCAGATGAATCAAAATATTTTCAGATATTTTGAAATGTGTAGAGCACGTTAGGGTAATGAAATGTTCTTTCATTTCTGGAACCTGGCATTAAATAAATTAAATAAATCTTTATAAAATAAATCTTTTGCTCTGAACACCAGAGCAATAAAGCATAGACACAGAAATATGGATGGAAGGCTTCAACTTTATTGAATTACTATAAAATTAAATGATTATAGAATTATTGAATTTGAGTTAAAACAGCACTCCATCCCAACAAATACAGATTGCGTAGGATGTATCAGAAACAAGATCCTGTCACACAGCCAGCCAATGGGACCTGACATGGAAAGACAGACTCCTCCCCCATTTCCTTGAAGGAAATTGGAGACTTCAGAGGAGATTCAAGATGCACAATCATTGAAGACTGCACATATCTGCCATTCCATGCCAGTGCCCCAGAACAATGCCTGGTTATTCCACAATTGGAAGGTCCCCCAAATGACCCTTGCTATCCTGCAGTCTTCACTAGAAGCTAGCCACAAGTTGTATTAATTGGTACACTAATTGAACTCTTTTGTGTCAAGAAGAAGGTGGAAATGCCCACAAAACAGTTTGTCAGTTCTGCCTTGTGGGGAAAAACTCTTGAAGGCCCGAAAAAAGTGACTAGTTGAGCCCTTGACATTAGATGATCCAACAAATCTATCTGAAGAAAGGAAAGAGTGGAGCAACGTAAGGGCATCAGAAGCTGGCAGCTCAAATCTAGGAAGCCCCCTAATTTCTATTATAATAATTTAATATAATAATATATAATAATATAATAATTTCTATTATATATAAACTTTCCAGATCCCCTAAGGAAAAAGATTTAGAAACCATTGGGGATCACTCAATGAAGCTCTGTATCCCATGTTCATTAGCAGTTAATAAACCAAATAGAATGCTCAGTGGATAGAAACGGGAACAGTGAAATTCCATTGGATAATGGTATGTTACTTTCAGGAGTCCTGGTCTAGATTTGGTCCTCTGGCCCTAAGAAAATTCTACAGTAAGTAACATGTTGTAGGGCAACAGAAAGAGAGATATGGCAAGATTAAAATACGGTAGCTTTTAAACTGGGATTTTTTAGTTTAGAATGGAGAAGAATTGTATTCCATATTGCAAAGGTGATAGTAAAAAAAAACACTGGCCTTCCTTTTTCCCTGGCCAATGATATTTCCAGGAAGGAGTTACACAATTAAATTAATACCAGGCAAATTTCGAACAAATAAATGCTATTTGACACAGCACATAATTACCTTGTGAGATTAAATGTCCTTCTAATTGAGAGAAACTTTAACTGGATTTTTTATAGGGTTGGATAATTTTATGAGTATAACACATGTAGCTACATAAACTAAAGTAATCAAATTCTGTGACTTAAGATAATTTTCTGAAAGGGTCAGGAAATATATCCCCTCCCCGCCTTCACCCTTTATACAGTACAGTACAATTGATGATGCAATCTGGGGAAGCTATATCTTCTTCAGAAACTTTGGTTGCTGCATTGACCTCTTTGTCATAATCAGTGATTATCAGCCAATGTTCATAAGCTGTGTAGTCAATTTTATATTCTATCCAAATCATCACATGACTTTGCATGTTTGGCAGCCTCTGCTCAAATGAGAGTGAGGAAGAGAACAGTGGATTGTTGCATGTTAAGACTGAGGTACATTGACAGAGTTGCCTGAGAAACTTGCACTGGCCTGTCTACTCTATATACTGTTTTAATCAATGGAGTTACTCACACTCACTCATAAACACCCAATGCACACATACTGTTTTGTTTAAAAACAAATACCCACTTCTTTGTGCCATAGTAGCAGTAAATTATTAATTGATTGTTGAACTCGTAATATACATTCTTGTCACACAATCTCAGCGCACACAGGAAAAAAACCCTAAAAGCTATACTTTTTCAAGATGACCACTATTATAATTTTTTTAAAATGCAATCATTGAAATATTATTCTCTTTCTTCTTGTACTTCTACTTTTTCTAAATATTATCATTTTTGTGCTGGAGGGAGTTAAAATGGGAGTAACTAATACATTATATGCAGTGATCAGAAAATAATGGTATTTTTATTTTATATTTTTTTCATTTGCTTGCGACAACAGGGTTCCTGAACATTTTTTCATAGTTCGTTTATCTTTATAATCAAGAATAGCCTTAGGTGTAGGCTAAGTAGTCAAGTACTTAAGGCAATGTGTCTGGGGAAGAAACACTAGAATAGTGCTAGGACTGTACTGGCCATTGCAATTGGGCCAGCTCTAACGTACTTTTTTCTGGTGGTGGTCTACTCCACCAACTCCCTTCTAAATGGTTCTGCTTAGGCATGAGCAATGAGTGTCTGCCTCTCATATCCCCAAAAATCTGGAGTATGTTCAAGAACTTCAAGAGTACTTCTTGCACATGACTGATCAGAAGCTGAGATATTGTTCTGAGAAGGAAATGAAGATAGAGGACGTGATAAGTTTCTGAGAGAACTCGTGAAAAAAGGAAGACAGGGAGCAATTAGTGGGAAAGATACCAAAATCTATCTTTGTTTAGAGTTAAGCAATTTACCCGAGGACAGTCTTGTGTTATTTTACCAAATAACCTCTTTAATATATCTTAAATTAAAATCCTAATATATATTAGTTCAAAGAGTTCATCTCGCTACAAATTCAGGGTATAGTTCTCCTAATCCCCAAGAAAAAACGTGTTGGCTATTAAACTGCTGTATTTGATGATCACTATGTTCTTCTTAAATGTTGCTAAATTATTCATGTACTGTGAATACATTGTGTGATTCACAAATGATTCTTGTACACTCTCCTCCTCTAGTGTTTTAAAAATAATTTAATTTGCATATTTGCCTACTAATTTTGGCTTCTATTCAAGAAAAGAGTGCCGTTTGTTTATTTGAAAGTTCTTAATCTGAAGATTCTGCCTCTTCTTCAAGTAGTGTCCCTATGGGTGCTCCACTATAGGTGTATCTGAGCCCCTGCGCCTCTACTCAGAGATTTTTGGTAGCAGTGTTCCTTTAAACCTGCACAAGCATTCTCCCTCCCTCATGGTCAGCCTACAAGCTACCTAGCCCTGCCTGGGCAAACCTCCACTCAGTTCCTTCTCAACCACCTTTGGCCTCAAACAGAGCAGGCAGTTGTCCCTTCCTTATCTGCATCATTAGCATAAGTAGTAGTTGTTTTTATTTCTTTTGTTCTCCTTAAAAGTTAGTGTTTTCTTTTTATTCCAGTTGGGATTAAAGGGGGAAAAAGAACTTTTGTTTAAATTCCCTGCCTGTCTGGGGGGATTCTTTTCCGGGGGGTGGGGGGGTGGAGAAGCATTTTGAAGACTCTTAAGTTTTTTCAGTTAACAAAAAAAGAGGAAAAGAGAAAAAGTAGAAAAGAAGAACTTTCTTCTGCATTCCTCACTGCTAGAGAGTGATAGCCCTGCATCCAGGGGCATTCCCGGCTCTCTGGGTTTGAAGAGATGTCTCTCTTACAAGGAGTCAATTCCTGTAACAGTCAGGCACTCTCATTGTGATTGGTGTCTGAAAGTGACAAAGTGTCCTGTGGCACCTTAAAGACTAGCTAAAGTATTGAAGCATAACCTTTCATGCATGCATCTGACGAAGTGGGTATTAGTCCATGAAAGCTTATGCTTCAATACTTTAGTTAATCTTGAAGGTGCCACAGGACTCTTTGGGCTAATCTTCACTACCCGCTGGATCGCCAGGTAGCGATCCATCTGTTAGCGATCGATTTCTGCCGTCTGGTGAAGACGCGAGAAATCGATCGCCCGCGGCGCCCCCTGTCGACTCCGGAACTCCAGCTTGCCGGGAGGCGCAAGCTGGAGTCAACGGGGGAGTGCACCGCCGACTGCTGCCGCCATGAGGACAGCAGGTAAGTCGGCTGCAGCTATGCAAACTTCAGCTCCGTGATTCACGGAGCTGAAGTTGTGTATCAGAAGTCGATCCCCCTCCCCCCCCCGTAGTGAAGACCAGCCCTTTATCACTTCTGCTATTCCAGACTAACATGGCTACCTCTCTGATTCTTGGTGTTTGAAAGACTCCAATATCCCTCAGAAATACGTCCCCTGCCACCAGCCAAAGCTGCAGTCTTGCAGGAAATGGGAGCTGGAGTTTAAGCTCCTTCCTATGGAAAAGGCATAAGGGAGGACTCCAGGGGACTCCAGTGCTGACCCCAGATCATCTGCAGAGCTGTTGTGGAAGAAAACCCACCAGTCTACCTCCGTAAAGTGTAGGAAAACAAGGGCTCAGAGTCGTTGGCCAGCCAGAGGGGTTCCCCAGTGTGGCCATCTCAGTTCTGACGACATTAGCAGCTGTGAAACACAGTATCCTGAAGGGGCTCAGGCTCTGAGGCAGCCATACCGCCCCCAACGACAAAGACAATTACCATGTCATCTCTGCATGAATGGCACAGAGAGAACTTTCAGTACCGGCTGTGACAAAACTGCTGTCTAGGGCTACGTACCACAGACACTGCTCTGCAGTACCAAGTGAGCCCGGTACTGCATGAGCTCCGGTACTCTGGAGACCTGATGGTTGGGGAAGAACACAATGCCCATTACTCAGTACCAGGGCTCCGGTACCCAGTGAAAGGCAATTACTGTACATCTCTAAAAGAGAGGCACGGAGAGAACTTTTGGTACTGGGTGTGACAAAACTCCCATCTAGAGAGTGCTCTGCCTCTTCTCATCCATCAGTACCAACAAAGTACCATGGACACTCCTTTGCAGTACCGAGTGAACCCATTGTTCCACGTGAGCTCTGGTATCCTGGAGACATGATGGTTTGGGAAGAACCATAATCCCCATTACTCAGTACTGGGGCCTCTATAATGAGTACATCCTTGCACCTGCAATTACTCTCCACACCAGGCCATGTACCACCATTACCCCAGTCAGCACTGGGCCATTACCCAGTGCCGACTCTGATAATGTCCAGGAGGAGGTCATTTCCCTGGCCCCGCATTGTGGCCCACCATCACGCTACAAGCGTCCTCCTCAATTCCATTGAGCCTGTCAGGGTTCCCTCCCCACTCTGAACTGTGGAGTACAGATGTGGGGAACCGCATGAAAGACTTCCTAAGCTTATATTCCACCAACTTAGGTTAAAAACTTCCTCAAGGCACAAATACCTTTCCTTGTCCTTGCACAGTATTGCTGCCACCACCAAGTGATTTAAACAAACATTCAGGGAGGGGCCACTGGGACCTTGTCTCCCCCAGAATATCCCTCCAAGCTCCTTCATTCCCTTTCCTGGGGAGGCTTGAGAATAATATTCTAACAAATTGGTTACAAAGTGAGCACAGATCAAACCCCTGGGTCTTTGGAACACTGAAAATCAATCAGGTTCTTAAAAGAACTTAAAAAAAAAAAGTAAAAGAATCACAGCTGTAAAGTCCATATGGTGATTTGTAGCACTTCAGAACTCAGTAAAATCCTATTGAAATATAATGGGATAAAGAAAAGGCATTGCAATAACCTTAGGGGTTTCTCCCAACTGAATATCAACGATCTTCTGCAGGCAATGGAGTTGCTAACATTTCTCAGATTAAAAGGTCTCAATAATCCTTGATAATGGAAATATAGTGGTTCCTGCCAACTATCCCTATAATCATCCAAACGTAATCCAAAAGCCCTTGTCTAGACTGCTTTGGGAAAGCAAAAAATCCCAGTGGCCACTGGAAACCTGTAGTAGGGAAAAATCCATTCCCAAGCCCAGTAGGAAATCCACTAAGTGGATCTGAAAGCCTGGCTAGTTTATCCCAAACCAGCAATGAGTCATGTAGCAGATGATATCCAATGACATACATTCAGAAGAGAGCTGGGAAACAGTGATGGCCAAAATGATTATGTTGGTCCAGTTTCCAGCCTAAATGTGTTCTGTGTGGAATTCTGGCCAACCTAAAGCCTATGCGGAAACTCCCATTGACTTCAGTGGGAACAAGATTTCACCCCGTCCCTCCTCTTTCCTCCCCCTGCACAACCCAGAGCCCAATGTCTGTCCACTGGAGGGGAATGGGTATGTTCAAAACACAACTACTTGAAATTCTGGAGGGGAAAGGCAGTGGTCCACATGGTGTCAATCAAGTGCTCCAGAAGTCTCTTATCCCATTGTCAGTGAATGAGGAATGAATTTTATTCAGAATACTATAAACAACTGAAATGAGCTTATAATGAAATACATTTTGCAGCTTTGTAGCATTAACAGACAGAAAACTTTTAAATGAAATAGCAGTAATCTGTAGCACAGAATTTGAATGAATGTATTGTATACAATTATATTTTCAATCCACACATATTTCCAGATAATAAAAATCACCTTAAAATGAAGTGAAGCATCTGAGATAAACCTAGGTAAATCTCTGAATTCCAGTTAAGAATTAAAAATCCAAAAGATAGGCACAACAGGTCATAGCAGGATAACATAAGAGGGCACCCTGTAGTGCTGAACTATTACAGGTTTAATCCTTGACTGTGGATTTTCTTGCTTTTGTATATTTGTCTCAGGTGCTTAAAATAATGTCGTCATGGAATTTTGGATTAATGTTTTTACATAATTTACTGTAACTTTATCATATTTCTGGCTTCTGCTTTTATTTTAATCTGTCAACTTTGGATTTCAGCCTCCATTGGTAAACTGTTTCTCAATGGTCTTCACATCAAATTAAAGTATAACTTGTTTTTTAAAAAAAAAGATAGGATGGGGCTTTTAGAAAGCGGAGTTAATACGATCTAAAGTTCACAGGGTCAATAGGATGGAAAGTGGCATAGGTTACAAAACTTGCCATTGTAAGTATTACAGAATGCTTTTTCAGTTATATACCAAAATAAGAATGGTCTTTAATTAAAACATGTAATGTTAATCTACTGGGTACTTGTTTCATACATGAAGGTTGCCAAGTAAAGCAATCCAAAGTGCTTTGATGGCCAGATCAAAGTTGAAGTTGCCCTCCCAAGTTTAACTCTGTTCCTATCTGCATTCTGATTCACTCTGATGTCATGACAATGCTCAGCAAATGTGCCAGTGTTGAAGATTTTTATCCTCACTTTAATATGTGAGAGTCAGTTTTGTCAAGGTTCAATATTTTTGGTCAAGATCCAGACTCCAGAGAAAATACAAAAAGAATGATGATGATAATAAGTAAATAAAAAGATTTCGGGGTCTGTTCAGAAGTGTCTGGTGGTTCGTATTTGGCCCACAGTCCAACTTTTGACTACCCCCGCTTTAATATGTGGTTCTCTGCCTCACTTGCTGCATGCTGTCTGACTCCCACAGTAACAAGATGGGGAATCCTCTGGACCATTTATGGTGCAACGTGTATTAGGGTCCTACAACCAAAACAGTATGTGATTATTTTAATTCAGACTTTATTGGGAGCTTCAAAGTTGCATGTACAAAGATGCATGGGGAAACTTGCCATTACAGAGCTTTAGAGTGCATTTGCTTTGCAACCTGCATTCTTTTAATATCTTTGTGTGTATATATAATTTTCTAGGCATTTAAGAGAGAAAAATCCCATCATTTAGAATTATTTGCTCGGCAGCAGCAAGAATAACACTAGAATGTCATGTTCAATTGGTACCCCCTAACAGTTATCTATGATCACACCTTTTGAGAAGTAGTTCTTTCTGGGATACAGTCCTTTTTTGTAAAAATGTTTACATTTTAATAGTTGCTAGTTTATCTTATAGTTGATATAACAGCAAGTGGGAAATTAGGGAGATGTGTATATAGGTTACACAATGACTTAGTTGTAGACAAGTCTTGTTCTAATGGATGTTCCAAAGCTTAGACAACTTACTGATAACAAATTTAGTAGCATATTTCTTGAAGATATAGAATCTTAGTTTGGTAGAGTGTATCATAACTGTTCAGAGTACAGAATATAAAAAAATAAAATGATGGCATTCATTTATTTTGATTGTTAGTGTCCTTCCTAGGCTTTGAGTTATTTATATTTCACTCATTACTATGAGCAAAGAATCAATATTTCATAGAACAAAATAAAATCCATACCTCATTCAAACAGCTGCCCCAAAAAATAATAAAGCCAAGCCTCTCTCCCCCATCTTAGTAACCTGTCAAAAGAGTCACCATATCTCCACCCAATCCTACCAACTGGGAAGAAAATAGAGACATTATATTAAAATAAAAACTTTGTAGGTGCTTTCATGTGATCTAATTTGAATGCACGGTCTTGTGCTGATCAGACCAGGCATAGTGATGTATGTAACAAAGAGAGTGTTTATGGTGATTTCAGTGCAATAGTATCAAAGCATACCTGCCTGCCAATTATCATGGCAACAGTAGTCTTATGACAGAGAATACAATATTATATACCTCTGTTCCAGTAATCAGATCTGTATAGTGCAAAATTCATTATGTGTGTGTGTGTGTGTGTGTGTGTGTGTGTGTGTGTGTGTGTGTAAAATGAGATGCCAAATATTATTCTACTCTTATAGTTTAATTTTAAACTTCAAAATGTCTCATAGTTCATTAGGAAACTGCTGTGTGATCCATTCTGCTGTGTATTATATGTGTATTCATTTGTTTGATCATAGGAGCCCTTCACAACATTCTTTCTTAATGCAAATGATGCAAAATTTGACCATCCAGATCGAACCTTCTCTTCAGTGGCAAGATCTTGGAGAAACAGCCAAAGAGATACCTCAGATGTGAAAGTAGGTTTGATTTTACTTATATTAATTCATGAAATGTGTTCTTTTACATAACATAGAGCTATAGTTTATGCATTATCATTTCTGATGTTTTGTTTCGCAGAGGCTCATAGAGGCTTTTTTTATTTAGTCCCTTTATATAAAAACCCTGTACATTATACACACTTTAAGTAGAAGGTGACCGACAGAAAATACTGTTGCCATAATATAAAACAGCCAACAATGCTATGATGTTGAGATTTTAAAAGTTGTTTTATTTCCACAAAAAAATTGGATCTAATTTAGATCAGTTAATCAGAATATGAAAAAAGCCCAATAAATCGTTCTTTCCTGCTGTTAACTCAATATTTGGCCCAGTCCATAAAACGCAGCAGAAATTGGATTTGACCTTAAAGTGTCATATTGTTATAGCTCGCCTAGCTCTGGGTTTGCATTGCCTGGGGCAATTAATAAAGCATTAATGACAAGACCCATTTAAAATGTAGGCTTTTTTGTACAGCTTTAGCTTTTACTTGACTGTGCCTGGGGATATTATGCAACAATACGCATTAGATTAAACCAACATCTACACAATATACAGAAACAGCTGGAGAGCAGGGTAATTTTACTGTTGTTATTACTTACCTATTGTTAAATACAAAGGATTATTGTACATATACATGGGGCCTTGTCAAAAGGAAGCCCATATCCTTCAATATTTTAAACAAAAAGATCCTTTCCTGATTTTCTTTTTCTTTAGTAATAAGGTTGTATTTAAAGGCTGGAGCATCCATATTAATTGTGCATGCTTTTCTTTTTAAAGCAATTTTTAAAGGAGTTTTATTGTTCCATTACTGCCACTGAGATTATTAAGTATAAACACCAAGATTACATTAACATTAGGCATCTGAATTGACCTGACAAAACAAAGGGACTATAGAGTAGTTGTTCTCTTTTTATTCTGGACCTCTTTTTGCATGAACATTGTAAGTGTCTCAGAAGAGTTTGTGATCTTGTATACCATTTGTTCTGTACATCTAAGTACTACAACATTCTTTATTAATTGGATTTCTGCCTTAACTTGAGGAAACAAATATACACTGGATGGAAAAGGTTTTGTTTATTTGTGTGTGTTCCATTGGATGTCAGTGATGTTTTACATACTATCTAGTACAAAGTGTGAACACAGTGCCTATTGGGTTGAAATCTCAAATGAACTTCTTCTGTATAAAAATATGTAGCAGTTTCTTCAAATTTAAAGTGTGTTTTGCTTTTGTCCTTCAACTAAACCCGGCTTAAATTGCCTAAATCCTCAAATATTCCACTTCATAAAGTTGTTTCTTGTTCTTTGTGTGTAACCATAGGCAATTCTGTGTCTAAGTTTCCCCACCTGTGATTGGTGATAGAGACTTGAAACATGTTGAAGTCAGAAACACTTAAAAAGACTTTTTACCTTAGTGTCCTGAAGCATGAGATTATATTTGTCAAAACTGAACAGATATGTGCATCTCTGTAAAGAGCAAGAACAGTGTATATAATGTATATATAACTTCCACTTTGGTACACCGTTGTAGTGGGGCATTCCAATCAGTTCTCTCCTCAGGAAATTCAAGGAATACACTTTGCTATGCTTTGAGATTCAGGTTACTTCACAAGATTTCAGAGATGCCAGTCAGAACTGGCCACACAGTTTGGGCCACACAAGTCATTCGGTCTTGTCCCCAGCAATCTAGCTGTCATTCAGTTATAAAGGAATCCATCCCACTAGATCACTGTAGAAGGAATGCTTCCCATAATGTCATCTTAGTGTCTCTAATGTATATGACAGTAAGGAGTCTAAGTCCAAGAGACTTTGCCACAAGGTGAGAGTTACCTGGCTGTGGTTCTAGTTTGTATCCAGATTGTGAAGCTTCAGCCAAAACCGATGATCAAGCCCTCTTTGAGTAGTGTTCCTGGGGTGCTCCCCTTCATATGTGCATGTGCCTCTCCTGATCAGAATTTTTTTTGTTAGCAGAGTCTCTTTGACTCACACATGCATCCTATATCCTCAAGCAATGCACCAAGGTTATATTGGGCTTTGCAGGTGAATCACTCTCAGGTTCTTCTGAACTGCCTTAACTGTGCTTTAAGCATGCCTTGGCTAGAGTTCTTACTTATAGTATTAATTTAGCATTACATAATTTATAGTTAGTAGTTAGTAGACAGTTAAGTAGTGAGAGGATTAACTTTTGTTCATCTCCCTCCCTTCAGGGATCCTTACCTGCCTGGCAGGACATATCCAGCTCTCCAAGTTTCAGACACTGCCTTCTCTTACTCGGAGGCTATCCCCATAAGCAATGGCCACTGTAAGAGTGTTTACTGCCTGATAGTCTCACATGTCCCAGAAGTGTAACTTCCACCTGGTCCGTAAACCCACAGCAAGAAAGAACTGGGAGATCAGGTTGGGGCTGCTACTGATGGAAAGTTCCCTTCACTCTGCTTCAGAATCATGGCAGGAGACCCCCTGAACATCTGTCTTTGGCAGATCAAGTACTCCTTTGACCTAACTTCCAGCTTCCCCTATGAATGGGAAGACACTAGTGATACCAGAAAAGGCTCCCAAGAAGAGGAGCTCTGACTCCCTTCATAAGGAGCCTGTTTCCTGAAGATCTCAGTCCCCAGCTAGCTTGATGGTCTCAGAAGTGTTGACTTCTCAGCTCAGTACCATAGGGAAATGGTTCCTCTTGGTACTGATGGGGCTGGAAAGTTCTGGAGCTTGAAGGACAAACACAACCCCAACTGAGCCTCGGTACCATCTACACATGACAAGGAAGGTAGGGCTAAGAACTCTATCAGGAAACATCAGACATCATTGACACCAACTTTAGTATGCTGTAAATCTATGGTACTGTCTGCTGCAATAACCAAGTAGACTACTATGTTAGTACCAGTCCTCCATATAGTACAACAGGAATTTAAGTGTTTGGAAGACTTGAAATTGGCAGATGAACTGGAATTTCCACTGCTTGTAGGTACCAAAATGTCTTAGAACCAAGATTCTAGTTCCAAGGCTACCGTCAGTCTTCAGTACTACCTGATTCACCAACATTTTCTGCCAATGCCCCTCCTTCCCATTCGAGGATACTGAGGAGGGGTAGGGAGATCTACTTTTGGTCTTGTTCATTGTTGTGCAGAGTTCCCCAACACATCTACATAGGAACCCACTCTTTGATACCCACAGAGAAGACTGGTGGTATCAATCAAGAACGCCACCCCATCTCCCATATGGGCCTCTGCATGGCTATATAGGGGTCCCTGAGATGTGTAGTCTATTTGCCAGACTACCAGCTCCAAGAGTGACATTCAATCCTCTTCCCCTCAATAGAGACCCCAGCACAATGAGACTTTTGAGGAACAGGAGGCTAGGGCAGATAAAGAGGCCACCTCTCAGACTCCTGTCTGACCATTATCATCACAATTGGAGATGGTCATGCACCCACCACCATCGATGGCCAATGATTTCCAGAAATTTCAGCATCTCATTAAATGGGTGGCAGTCTTTAAATAGCAAGAATCAAGGGTTCACAATACAAGTTGCTTGACATTTTACAGTGAGAAACAGCATCTGGAGCTGCATTACGTATTAACGAGGCGGTCCTGGACCTGGCAAAGACTGTCAAACACCTGTTTTGATTCTGCCTACTTGAAAACAGGTGGATAAAAAGTATTTTCTCCCATCTGAGGACTCCAAATTTTTATTCTTCAAATTTATTCACAAATTACAATAAATTTACAGCTTTTATTGATCACCTTCCACAGGAGCAAAGGGAACAATTCCAGGCCATTATCACTGAGAATCTGTTACTAGCCAGATCATTGCTTCAAGCATCCTTACATGCCACAGACATTGTAGCCTGATATGTGGTAGCTATGTGCAGGGTGTCATGGCTCAAACTCTCAGAGTTCTTGAGAGAAGTTCGGAACACTGTAGAAGACTTCCCCTTTAGTGACCCACCGAACCCCCCAACAAGAGACCCACTGAACCCCCCCAGCAAGTTCCAGAGGAAGAGAGCTGCCCATCCTCCTGCAAATACACAGTTATAATCAAAAAGTTTTGATTCATCAGCCAAGGATTCAAATCCTCCCACATCTCTAGTTCAACAGCTGCAGCCTTTTGCCTAGCTCCCGCAGTATAGAGGCTGACTTTCACATTTCCATCAGGCATGGAAGTGGATCACCAGAGACATCAAGGTCATATGTATGACAGGTTTATTATTTCTAATACATTCAAAATAAAAAATACAGTATTTTAGTGACCACCATCCACTTTATCTCCATTCCATCCCCCTTTGCCATCCCCCTTCAGGGACGTTTCTCACAAGCTTTTACTGAGACAAGAAATAGACTCCCTCCTTCAATTAGACTATTAGAGTTGGTCCAAGCTCTTCACAAGGGAAAGGAGTTCTGGTCAAGATATTTCTTTTTACCAAAGAAAGAGAGTGAGTGGAGATCAATTTTGGATTTAAGCAAATTTATAAAGTCTCCAAAGTTTAGGATGACTTTGTTCACTATCATCCCTTCACTAGAGGCAGGAGATTGGGTTTTGGGTTTGGGTTTCATGCTGAACTTCCAGGTTTGAAGACTTTGTCCAGTTCAATAGGAGGACTTTTAAATGAATCCAAGTTATCAGACTAGCATTATAATAGCTAACATATCACTGTGTCAAAATTCCACCTTAAGTAGGCTGTTTTTCTTTCAGTTCTGTTACACAGATCTTATGTTTCAAGAGAAAAGGGCTTTTTATAGATGCTGAATAAAGCAACTGTTATGCTTTCATTGCTGGACAATTCATTACTTTAATTATGTAGACAAACTGCAGGGAGTTCTAAGAAGAGCAGCCAAATGGTTAAGGAGCTGGACAAATTGATTTACAGAGAAAAATTAAAAGAGATGTATATTGTTTGGCTAAGTCATTCTAAAGGGAGGGACATATATACAAATACTTCAGATGAAGAGTGAAAACTTCAGAGAAAAAGGAGTTTCTTATGGGCAAAGAGATATAAGTAGAGTAATGGGATCAAATTTATAAAAGGAATATTTGGGCAACATAATATGAGAACTTGCTGACAATGAAATTTATTTGATTGTGCCACAGACTCTCAGTGGAAGTAGTACAAGGCCCTATTTCTTAAGAGACTGGGCAAAGCATTAGGAAATATATTCTAGAGCAATCATGACTTGGCAAGAGGTTGGATCCTCTAGGACCTTTCCTTCTCTAAAGTCTGATTCTTAATGATAAATCAAGAGTAAAAGTAGGAGCTAATTGTTGCTGCTGTTTATGGCTTAAGATCTTAGTGAGCTGCATTTCTGAATGCCATGACATCAAGATGAATTTCTCTTGACAACTCAGAGTGTATTCTAGGAAAAGAAAGGAAGCTGAACTGTTATTAATTCTAGAAAAATCCCATTTCGTTAGATCTGTTTATTATTGCTTGGATCTCTTTGCATACTTTTGACCCATATTGTCAAGTATGCTTACAGAATTTTTATTGTTTAATTTAGATTGTTAGTCTTACTCTCATATTCTTAAAATGCTGCTTTTTAGTCTTGTATATTGTTGGGGAAGGTGGGGAATGGAGATTGAAGATTTCTAGTAGAAGTAAAGTAGGTTAATTAAAAGTAATTAGAGCTCTCTCAATTTGAAATATCTAAAAATCTACATTCTCTTGCTTCATAATTTCTACTCTTTACACAGTAGGTCTGGAAGGCATTGGACTGAGTTGGGATGAAAATAAATAACATGTAAAGAGGCAAAAATTATTTCTGAATGCATCTGCATATACAATAAATATGATGCTTAATATGTATACTATATAAGATTTTGCAACACATTTCTCTAAAACTTCATTCTAGCTCCAACTATCATCCCTGTAGTTCCACATGTGGCTCTTTGGAGGAGATTACTTGTTAATGTAATCCCATTTACCATACAATGGATACACTATAATTTTTTTTACTAATTCTATTGATATTCTCCATCATGTGTATTAGATATAAAATACCACCCAAACCAGTAAAATCTTTGAAAATTGGTAGTAACATTAAATGTAACTATAGTAAATGCACTGATTTCATTTTTTAAAATTAATCTGATCTTTAAACCTCTTGGTCTGAGCAAATTAAAATGTCAGAGATTACAAAACCTTCAAAAATAATGTATATATGAACATATATCCTTTAAAATTAATAGTATTATGTGCCAGGATGTTGCCATAGCTTTGGCTTTCATGTAATGTACGTACATTCAGGAAAATTCATACTTTTAAAAAATATTTATCACATTATCTGCTAAAAAGTCTAATTTTAATATTATGAATATGTGGATTGGATATTGAGATTTATTTTGAGAGAGATGATAAATCAGGTAATTTTTAATTGTCAATGTGGGTTTGTAAATTGAAATTCTAAAGCTGAACAAAGAAATCCCACATTAGCCTGCTCTACTTTTCCAGCTGCAATCTTAATATTTTAAAATATATTTTAATCTATTTTTTAAAATATAGTGCTTAAATCAAACCAAATAGCCTGACATTTACCTGTCAACGTGTATTTATTTTAAAAACTGCAGTTATGACACATTTTCTTTCTCGGAGTTTCTTCAATAGCCAAATTGTTTCACATTGAGATAATGAAAGTAAGGCTGTGGTAGTTTGATTACTTTGTAAAAAGCAAAAAGTAATTTGAACTTAATGCTATCCCATGGATTAGGTGCAATACCTTTGAAAAATCTAACATTTCTTCTTCGAGTGCTTGCTCATGTCCATTCCCACTGTGTGTGCGCACCGCGCATGCACGGTCCCCGGAAGATTTTTCCCCAGCGGTACCCGTAGGGTCGGCAGGGGCGACCCCTGGAGTGGCGCCCTTATGGCCATGCATATATGCCCCTGCCGACCCTCCACCCGCTCAGTTCCTTCTTTCCGTTCGTGACGGTCGCTGGAACAACGACGCTTCGGCTCGTTATCGCGGTATCCTTACATCTAGCTTGTTCTCTAGTTTCGATAGTATTAGGTAGTTTTTGTAGTTAATAGTTACTGTTATATCCTTAGTTAGTTAGAGTTAAGATAAGAGAAACTGAAATCCGGCACTGTGGTATGCCTGGAGCGCCGGGTTTCAAAACCTGTGAAGGCTGTGCTAAGCCTATGCCCGTGAGTGACCCTCACGCCAAGTGCCTTAAGTGTCTGGGTGAGGGCCACTTAGCTGAACGCTGCGCAATTTGCAAGGCCTTTAAGCCCAGAACAAAGAAAGAGAGAGACTCGCGCCTGAAGATCATTCTCATGGAGTCCGCTCTTCAGCCTGAGGCGCCATCCACCTCCGTGCGCAGCGCACCGGCCTCAGTGCGCGACCAGTCGGCACCGAAGGCGGACAAGGGCAAACACCGGCACCGATCCTCCCAGAAAGGGAGCTCCCGAAGGCACCGCTCCCAGTCACCGGTGCCGTTGAAGAAGCCCAGAGGTCGTTCCCCGGTACGAAAAACCCAGGGTGAACCCTCCACTAAAAGGCAGACTTCGGGTTGCAAGGGCGAGCCCCGTCAAGTGCCTGCGCAGCCGACGGAACCCGAGTCGCATTCGCCCCTCGGTACCGTCTCACCGCCTCCGCAGTTTATGGAGCAGCCGGATAGAGCCTCAACCCCGGACACCTTTGAGGCGGCCAGGGACTTAATCGCCCTAACGGCAGAGCCGACCCCGGCACCGGCGCAAGCCCAGACTCCGTTTGCGGCACCGGCACCGGTAGCGGCAGCGCGACCTCCGGCACCGACTTTCCAAGACCCGGTACCGTTGATTCCAGCCTACCCGAACTCGGCACCGGCACGGGCGGCACGGGCTCCCCCGGTACCGATAATACCGGTACCGGCCACCTCCGACTCCGCGGCACCCAGGCGCTTCGAGCAGCACCCAGGGAAGCCGACCATGTTTGAGAGGCACGCCGCGGCACCAGCGGGGTCTGCCCCCCCATGGTCGGGATCGGACTACTCGTCTGAGTCCGACACGCGCTCCTCTAGGTCGGGACATAGTCATCGTACCTCCCGCTCCCACCACCATTCCCGGCACCGCAGGTCCTCACATCATAGGACCCTTCCACAATGGATTCCTCAGGACCAAGCCCCGGGGCCATGGCCTTTCTGGACGCCCTTTGCGATACATCAGCAGGGACCACCATCGGTGTCATCTTCCCTGCCTTCGGTGCCAAGGGGACCAGTCTCCGCCACGATCTCGGTGCCGCCCCCAGAGGTGCCCCAGGAGGTTCCTGTACCTGGCCCTTCGGGCCTGTACAACCCCCCGTCGGAACCAGCACAGGTACCACAGCCAGGGCCTTCCGGTGACCACCCACTTGGAGAACCGGCTCAGGACCCCCAGTTCGCTCCTTCCTCGTCCTCATCACCTGACGAGGCAGTTGCTGGCTCCTCATCCCCCAATTTACCACCAATGGATGTCAGGGGGCACCAGGAACTTTCAGGAGGGTAGCGCAAAATCTCCATCTTCCAGCTGAGGAAGTGGAAGAGGAGACTGACCCGACTGTGGACATTTTGACAACGGGGGCCCCTACCAAAATAGCCCTCCCGTTCATAAAGACTATCCACAAGATCTCCAACGTGATATGGCAGACACCTTCATCTGTCCCGCCCACCGCTAGAGGGGTGGAGAGACGCTATTTTGCCCCCCAGCAAGGGTATGAGCACTTATTCACCCACCCTCAACCAGGGACGCTGGTGGCAGACGCTGTCAATCATCGTGAGCGTCAGGGACAGACGGGATCCACCCCGAAGTCCCATGAGGCCAAGGTCTATTCCTCGGGAGCCCTCCAGCTACGCATTGCGAACCAGCAGGCAGCCTTGGGGAGGTACGCCTACAACTCCTGGTCGGCGATGGCGAAATTTCAGCCCCAGCTTCCCATGGACTCCCAATCGGAGTTTAAGGCCATCCTCGAGGAGGGTAGGGTTGTGTCAAGGGCAGCCCTACAGGCCGCTCTCGACTCGGCTGATTCTGCTTCACGCACTATGGCTACTGCCATCGCTATGCGAAGGGGGGCATGGCTGCAAGTATCCGGTATTCCACCCCCGGTACAATCCACTATACAGGATCTGCCCTTTGACAAGCAGGCCCTGTTTTCTGAGGAGACTGATAAAAAGTTACATTCCATGAAGGACTCACGAACCATGTTACGTTCACTGGGCCTCCACACTCCTCAGCCCCTCCGTAGGCCATTCAGGCCTCCCCCACCCTCTCAGCCGAGGCCTTATCAGTTTCCACCTAGAAGGGACCCCCCTAGGAGAGGTGGTAGAGGCAATGGCAGGGGACACCCTCGCTCTCTGCCTAGGAACGGTCAGCAAAATTCGGGCCCCAGAAATCAGCAAGGGCCCCGTCAAAATTTTTGAAGTTGCGCTCGAGGGCCGCAGACCACTTTCCTTAGATCCTGCAACTCCCTTTGTGAACCGCTTATCCCACTTTTACCAGGAGTGGGCCCGACTTACTTCGGACAAATGGGTCCTCAGCCTGGTAAGGGTGGGATATTCTATCCAATTCTCCTCCCTTCCGCCCCACCATCCTCCCTCCCCGTCCCTCTTCAGGGACCCATCTCACGAGCAACTCCTAGTTCAGGAGGTCAATACCCTCTTGTCTTTGGGTGCCATAGAGGAGGTTCCTCAAGAATTTCGGGGCAAGGGTTACTACTCCCGCTATTTCCTTATCCCGAAGGCCAAAGGTGGTCTTCGTCCCATCCTAGACTTGCGGGGCCTCAACTCCTACATAAAGAAGTTGAAATTCCGCATGCTCTCCCTCGCGACCATCATTCCCTCTATGGATCGCGGAGACTGGTTTGCTGCCCTCGACCTAAAGGATGCGTACTTCCACATTTCAATTATTCCCAGTCACAGGAGGTTCCTGAGATTCACCTTAGGGGATTGCCACTACCAATTCACAGTCCTTCCGTTCGGCCTGTCCACTGCCCCAAGGGTCTTCACAAAGTGTATGTCCGTCGTAGCCGCATTCCTGAGGAGGAAGCATGTACACGTATACCCTTATTTGGACGATTGGCTCATCAGGGCAGAGACGGAACAGCTAGTGACCCAACACGTAGATCTTACCAGGGCGACCTTCCTCAGGTTGGGCCTCCTGCTAAACGAACCAAAATCGACCCTAGTGCCCACTCAGAGAATAGAGTTCATAGGGGCGATATTGGACTCTCGACAGGCAAGGGCATTCCTACCTCCTACGCGGGCCAAAGCCATAACAGACTTGATTATCTCGGCCCTTCGATTCCCCACCACTACAGTAAGAAACTGCATGGTACTCCTGGGGCATATGGCGGCTTGCACATATGTAGTGCCGTACGCCAGACTGAGACTTCGCCCTCTCCAGACCTGGTTGGCGACAGTATACAGGCAAGGCAGAGACCCTCTGAGTTTGATTGTCACTCTCCCGAACCACACACTGAGTTCTCTCCAATGGTGGCTTCACCCCAACTCCCTCGCAGTAGGAGTCCCCTTCCGGAAGCCTCAGCCATCAGTAACCTTGGGGACAGATGCTTCCGCCCTCGGCTGGGGTGCACATCTCGGGGACGCCAGGACTCAAGGCCTCTGGTCTCGGAGCGAGCTATCCCTTCACATCAATGTCAGGGAGCTCAGAGCGGTTCGTCTGGCCTGCCAAGCGTTTCGGGAACGCATACAAGGCAAGTGTGTGTTAGTGCTGACAGACAGCACAGCAGCAATGTTTTACATAAACAAGCAGGGGGGTGCTCGGTCCTCTCACCTGTGCAGGGAAGCCCTAGCCCTCTGGGAATTTTGTATTTCACACAATATTCACCTCCAGGCCACTTATCTCCCAGGGGTCCAGAATGTACTAGCAGACACTCTGAGTCGTTCCTTTCGGGGCCACGAGTGGTCCCTCAGGGCCGACATTGCTCACTCAATCTTCCTAGTGTGGGGCTTTCCCCGTATGGATCTGTTTGCCACGAGAGACAACAGGAAGTGCCAAAGGTTCTGTTCCCTACTGAATCTCAGCCCGGGATCAGAGGCAGACGCCTTTCAGATCCCTTGGAGGGAGGGTCTACTCTATGCGTTCCCTCCCTTCCCCCTTATCCACAGAGTCCTGCTCAAGGTCCGTCTAGACAGATCCTCCATGATCCTCATAGCACCGGCGTGGGCCCGCCAGCACTGGTACACCCTCCTGATGTCCCTTTCCATCGGGGCACCCATCACTCTCCCACTCCTCCCGACCCTGATCTCCCAGGACCACGGCCGACTGCTACACCCCAACCTGCAGTCTCTCCACCTCACGGCGTGGAATATCCGTGGTTGAACCCGTCAGAGCTTCAGTGCTCTACTCAAGTCAGGGACGTTTTACTGGAAAGCAGGAAACCTTCCACCCGGGCCACCTACTCGGCCAAGTGGAAGCGTTTCTCCTTGTGGACCCAAGATAAGGGAATGGCCGCTGCTTTAGCCCCAATATCCCTCATCTTGAACTACCTCCTTAACCTTAAGCAGCAAGGTTTGGCACTCTCCATGGTACGAGTGCACCTAGCTGCTATATCGGCTTTTCACCCGGGCTTTGGTGGACTCTCTGTGTTTAGTAATCCCCTAGTTGCTAGGTTTATAAAGGGTTTGGAGAGGTTGTACCCGCAGGTGAGGCACCCAGTTCCACCGTGGGACCTGAACCTGGTTCTCACGGCATTGATGAAGCCCCCCTTTGAACCCGTGTCATCCTGCCCCCTCTCCTATTTGTCATGGAAAACGGCCTTCTTGGTAGCCATTACCTCTGCTAGACGGGTGTCCGAGCTCAGAGCTCTCACCTCGGAACCCCCGTATATGGTCTTTCATAAGGATAAGGTTCAGTTACGGCCTCACCCAGCCTTCCTTCCTAAGGTGGTCTCGGCTTTCCATATAAACCAAGACATATTCCTTCCAGTCTTTTTTCCAAGACCCCATACATCTAACAGAGAAAGAATGCTCCACTCTCTGGATGTGAGAAGGGCTTTAGCATTTTATTTACAACGTACAAAACCCTTTCGTAAATCACCACAGCTTTTTATCTCAATAGCGGAGCGGATGAAAGGGTTGCCAGTCTCTTCCCAGCGCCTTTCGGCCTGGATAGCATCGTGCATCAAGCTATGCTATAACCTCTCGAATGTCGCTCCTCCTCAGTTGACAGCCCATTCGACCAGAGCTCAGGCCGCATCCACAGCGTTCCTGTCGCACGTTCCCATCGCTGACATCTGTAGAGCAGCAACGTGGTCTTCGGTGCATACCTTTTCCTCGCATTATGCGATTGTGCAGCAGTCAATGGAGGATGCTGCTGTTGGACAGGCAGTCCTGACAGCTGGCACCAGCAGTACTCCTCACCCTCCTCCATGATAACTGCTCGTAAGTCACAGTGGGAATGGACATGAGCAAGCACTCGAAGAAGAAAAAACAGTTACTCACCTGTTGTAACAGTTGTTCTTCGAGATGTGTTGCTCATGTCCATTCCAAATCCCACCCGCCTCCCCTCAGGTCGGAGTACCGGCAAGAAGGAACTGAGCGGGTGGAGGGTCGGCAGGGGCATATATGCATGGCCATAAGGGCGCCACTCCAGGGGTCGCCCCTGCCGACCCTACGGGTACCGCTGGGGAAAAATCTTCCGGGGACCGTGCATGCGCGGTGCGCACACACAGTGGGAATGGACATGAGCAACACATCTCGAAGAACAACTGTTACAACAGGTGAGTAACTGTTTTATTTTAGAATTATGTGAAGTGCATAATTAAAGATTTATTTACACATTTTTTGCTCAGTGTATTTGCACTGTTTGGGTTCATTTTCAGAGACCCATTCACATGACTTGAATAGAACAGAATGAATACAGCATGTGCAATATTAGCATGGTAAACACAAGGGAGAACCTGTATAAAATAGTTTATTTTATTGTGTCTCTCTTTATTAATGTCGACCTTCTCCTGTGGTAATCAGTGCAAGCTGGAAGAAGAATGAATGTTAGTAGAATGACCTTTCAGGAAACAAGTCACCCGGAAATGACCATAAGTTGGCCAGTCAGCTTTCACATCTTTTTTTCCCCTTCCCTCCTCCTCTCCAGTTTTTGGTAACACTGACATCCAAAGAACTTACTGTTACGATACTAATGTTTCCTACTGCCTCTCAAACTTGTTATATTACTTTTTGAATAGAGTATGTAGGTGTCAAGAAAGGTAGCTCTGACAAAATGTCATTAAGGTTACATAGTGTAAATGAATACAGTTAATGGAGGTACTCCTGACTGACTCATTGACCCAATACTAGGCGGTTGTGGAATTAATGGATGCCAGGGGATCAACCATTTAGAAAAAAAGAAAGAAAGAAATAGCAGCTTAAAATCTTGAAGTGAATTATATTAGAAAAGTGAAAACTGTGTTGGATTTGATTTTACTAGTAGGCCATAAAATGGTATACTCTTAGCAAAACATATTAAACTGAAATGTCAGATTTGATGCAAGTGGTTTTCAATTATGATAGTGTTAATAGTGGTCTTCTATCACCCAAAGACATACTTTTAAAGTTTAATTCCTAAGCACCTCGGATTTGTCACACGCCAGTAAATTAGAAAATGTGTTTGGGGATGTTTTCTCATACAAAGACACAAGGCATATCATACTATTAAATATACCTCAGGGTTTTAGTATAGCTATTAAAATAAACTAGAGATCACATTTACAGACATGAAATGTCTGTTATAAAATTCATTTAACCATTTTTACACTCATAGCTTTACTGCATCATTCTTCATTTGAGAAAATCTAAGCTACTAGAGCTGCTTGAAAAGTAGCTGGCTATTAAGTGATAGAAAGCTAACCTGTCTTATTAGATGTGTGAATGAAAGAGCAGGTTAGCAGTTTCTGAGATGTCAAGGCATACTAGATAGAAATTACCTCAAATGGATTTAGATCACTAGAATCCCTAGTTTTATTATCTCTTTGAATGCTAGATATTTATTTTTGGTAAGAAGTAATACATGACAGATTATGCCATCTGAAAAATTTGTTTAGACCGTTTTACATTTTGTCAATAGTTAAGAAGCCAGTAACTATCCTGCATATGTTAGTCTATGCAAAAGCATACTTCAGTTGAACAAAATACAATAAAGACCATATTTGTAAAGTAAATCCATAGGTATATAGATACTCTTAATAATTCAATTTTTGTTTGGTGTTTGTGAATGTTTTTCCCCCCATTGCCCCATTTGATACCTACAAGCTGGCTCATATACTGTTTGAAGCTGCTGTGGTTTAGGAAGAAAGTACTTTTAGATATGGATTTCATCAGCATTTTTCCCCTATATTGGTGGCTTTTCTAAAAAGCTCAACTTCTTAAACCATGGCCACTCCGAACAGTGAGAAACTTCATAGCTTGGATTGAAGCAATCTTTTTATAGAAAGCATCAACAGACAATACGTCCTAGGGTATCTAGAGCCGTGGGTGCCAACTGCTGGTAGATACACTGTTCCTCATCTGCCAGATGTTTTTGACTGGTATTCCAAGAATCTTTAAACATGAACTTCTTCACCAGTGCTCCTTTTCTACTGGGCAGAAATTGGGGTTTGTAGCAGTGCATTATTTGATGGAAAATTACAGAATTCACACGAATGAGAAGCAGGACTGTTGGCATAGCTAAGGTTTTAGTGTTCCATCTAAAGCCCTTTGAAGTCAATGAAGATGCTTGTATTTAGTTTCTTTCTGGGTTATGTATATCTGATAAAATGTAAAAGGGCTCAATAGGTCCAAACCATGTGATTGTAAAGTTTGATATGCACATCTTGGAAATAATCTGCTTCCAATATCCACATGTAATAAATTAAAAGGGTGTATCCTCGTTTGACACTGGACAACCTAAGTAGATAGTGCTCTGTACTACCACATGCAAGACTTGTGTTTAGTTACTCCTCTCCTGATCTCCAACCTAGCAGATTTGGGCATGTCCTTCAGTGTGGTGTGCTCATCTTAATTGAATGGTATACTTGATTTTGCTTTCTGGCCATGATCTTGTTTAATCTTTACAAACTCCAAATGGAGTTTCTGTCTAGTCCTCAACAAGCAGAATTATAATCTCAAATGGGGAAGGACATTTAAAAGCTTTTTATCAAGTATGACAATTAAAAGTTAAGTTGAATGCATACAATATAACATGGAAGAACATTGTATTAAAGTGGTATGATTGTGCCTGAAATAAAAATTCAAAAGTTTCTCTCAGTTCCAAGTTGTTCTCTCCTTTCAAAGTAACCAGCATCCAGAGATGAAAGCTATTTAGACATTTGGGATGAAGCATTTGATATATTTAGCTAGGTTTTATCTTTAGCTGCTATGGTAGACAATATCGAAAGTAATTATCACAAATGATAGAAGAGTTTAGAATATGTCTAGTATCCAAATAAGAAAGATCTGGACTGAAGTGTAACAAATATTGTATCTGTCTTTAAAACAAGATGTTAGGGGTGACTTTGGGAATTACAGACCAGACTTCTCTGTCAGAAAAATTGGTTGAAACAATATTTAAAAATGGAATTATAAAACACATAAATGAACATGAAACGATAAGGACAAACCAGCATTACATCTGTAAAGGAAAATCTTACCTCTCTAATCTACTAGAATTCTATAACCATGTCAACAAAATAGTGGGCAAAGGAAAACCAGCTAGCACTCATTTGGCCTTTCAATGAGTCTTTGATAAGGTTTCTCAGAAGATGCTTTGAAGAAAACTAAATAGTCATATGGTGAGAGGTAAAATATTGTCCTAAATTAGAAACTGCTGAAGAAGTAAAAAAAAACATGAGTAGGAATAAATGGTCAGTTTTCAAAATAGCAGAAAGTTAAGAGTGGGATGCCACAAGATGGTAGTCAAGAAAGAAAACAAAATGTTAAAATTAATAACGAATAAGGAATTAAAATAATTCTGCAAATATCATATGCTTTTTACATAAATTAATATTATTCCCTCAGTCTGCTCACCTTGTTTCAAAAAAGGTGTTTAGAGATGAGCAACAAAAAAAGGATTAGCAGCTTGGAGAGATTACCATCTGAGGAAAGATTGGACAGTTTAGTTTCCAGAGAAGAAGAGTAAGAGATTTCATGCTAAATGACTACAAAATAGTAAATTTTATAAAGGATAAATAAGATGCTCCTGCTGACCCTTTCTCACGCTTCAGGAACAAAGAGACACTGAATTAATGTGAATGGCATCAAATTTTAAATTGGTAATTTATTCATATATAATTGCATAGAACTCTTTGCCACAAAGTATCATTGAGGGCCAGAGGTTATAACATAGGGTTCAAAAAAAGATTGGACATTTATTTGAATAATGCAAAATGTAGAGTTGCATCAGCTGCAAGAGTTTCATGGTCTGGCTTTACAACTGGGAGACTACAGAGACTATATGTCATCTTATATGTTAATAGAACAGCCACCTATATAAAAATGTTATATCCAGTCAAACAATCTGCAATACGCATTGCATGGATTTTGTTCAAAAATTAAATGAAGATTTTTTAAAAAATTAGACATCAGTTTTTCCATTGTTGTATTCCATTTCATTTTAATTATTTTAAGATGACATACTTTCACCACTCTTAGGCCAGCAGGCATCTGGAGGACCTCTGAGGGCTGTGATTTGCACTACAGCATGTGTTGCTTTGCGGCAACTCATTAGTCCACAGTTAGACGTGGTTTTGCTCAGCTCTGGAAAGATAATCAGGCCTCATGCTGTCCCAGTGAGAATGGACAAATGGGGTTCTTCAAGAATCTAAGAAGTCATAGAATGAGAGTCAGAAGGAGAATGGACAATTTGTTTTCAACAATATCAGAGTGAATTTTTAGAAAGCCCTTCAAGTAAACAAACTAGAGGTGGTAATATAACAAGTTAGGATTCCCAGCCAAATAATCTGTGTTTACCCCAATATGATATTCAGGGTTTTTATCTTTTTAATATGAGAGAGGTAGCAGTGTTAGTCTGGATCTGCAAAAACAACAAAGAGTCTTGTGGCACCTTATAAACTAACAAAATATCTGTTAGTCTATAAGGTGCTATAAGACTCTTTGTATCTTTTTAATGTTACATTGTTTTACTGTTTACTGTGTGAAATATTTTTTAAAATGTTACTGTTTTATGTAGTTACAAGCTATATAATGAGTATAATGCATGTTCAGACATGTCTCATTTAATTATTATTTTACATTGGCTAAATATTAATTAGTGTTGTGTTTTTTAGTCTAATTTGAATCATACTGTTTGTCATACAGCATGAATTGTATAAGAGAACCAAATAAGTTCACTAAAAATACTTTATGTAAATATTCATATATTTGTTTTTTAATGATAAAACTTGAAAGGGCCTTCTCTGCTTTAACTGCTCTATTCTCTGTAGAGTTGTGGATCAGATTTAATTAGATACTTTAGTGTCTGCAGTGAGTTTTTTTTATGCTCTGTGTGTCTGCGGCCTTTGAAAAGACCACAGAGATTAAGGTTTCAGGTGCTGTGTCATCAGTTTTGATCATGTTACACAACAGAATGCCCTAATGCCTTTAATAATGTAATTTAGTGAATTTAATCTATTTCTAGATATTAGAGAAGAGATGGTGGGGTTTAAAGCTGTAGCTTTTTCTGTTATTGCACTTCAGTACCAGCTGCTTCAATAATAGGCACCTACAAATTGAGATATTTATGGTGTCAAACCCATTGAATTTCAGTTTAGGACTAACTTTAAATGGTGATAAACTTCACAGTGGGCACTACCTAAATATTAATACCAGCTCAGATTTGCTTCCTGTTTACTGAGCTTTCATAATTCAAGTAACATGTATTTAAATTTTAAAGACATTTTGCCATTCTGACAGCTTCCTTTCCATATTTGAATGTTGCTGATGACAGAAAAGTCCACTCACCTGAAATTGTTTTTGTTTATCATCATGTGCCATCTTTTCATCTATAAAATTGTGTTATATCTGTTAATTCAATGGATAATATGAAAAGAAGAAAAGAAAAATTAGGATTAAAATATAGCCTTCTTTTCCGTGAAGATTTCACTGGTTCTTCCTTTTTAAAATAGTTTTGTTAAACAAAAGTGGAAGATCTCTGATTACTTTCGAAGATATTTAATTTAACAAAGGGTGAAAAGGTAGTGCTCTTCCTAACACATATAATTTATTGAAACAAAATTGAGGAAGACAAAAGCTGTTCAATATATTATAACAAATGTCTGCTCAAAGCTAAGTACAAGAAAAAATAATATATATTTTTTTCCTTAAACATTTCTTGTCCACAGAAATATAAACAATGCAAGTATGATTTTGTGCAAATGGGAAAATTGTTTTTTCTTATAAGGTTATTGTATGAGAGAGAGAAATTCTGAAAACTGAATTTTCAGAAATTCTGAAAAGTATCATGCAGCTGTTCTGTACATAACACACTATGCTTTCTCTCTTCCAGGAGTTAATTCCAGAGTTTTACTACCTACCAGAGATGTTTGTCAACAGTAACGGATATAATCTAGGTGTCAGAGAGGATGAAGTTGTTGTAAATGATGTTGAGCTTCCCCCTTGGGCAAAGAAGCCTGAAGACTTTGTTCGGATCAACAGGATGGTAAGAGTGATTTTAGTTAAACTTTAGTAACAAGTTCAGTGTTTTAACAAGCTAACATATCATTGGCTTTTCACCTCTGCAGAATTAGGATTAAAATGGAAGAAGAATAAGTGGGGAAGGAGTTTCCATTCAGCTCTTATTTAACAGGACTCTTTATTGTACAATTATTTTTCTTTAATGAGGACCAATAACGGAATTGTAAATTCCGTTATTGGCTCCCCCAGGAGAAAGCAATTTGATGGGCCTTAGTTGGACAATGTAAAATATCCTGAAGAATTAAGAGCCCAGTCCTGCAAAATACTGAACATTTGCTGCAAATAAACACAAAGGAATTTGCAGGAAGTACGCAGAGAGAGACTCAGCTCCTTGCATGACTGGGCACTGTTCAGTTTCCATTCAAAAGGAATTAATTGTTTGTGCAGGGATACTGGGCTACTGTGCCAAGTACTGTATTTAATGAACAGGTTTTGAAAAAGTACCCTTCCAACACGAATCAGTACCAAGTGTGCAGAATTGTTGCTATAAAACACCTTAATCTATAATATATACTTTTTTCATAAATAAAGTATTTTTCAATAAAGTAACATACTTACAAGGGAAAAGATACAAGGGTTTTAAGAAGACACTGTTTATTCTTCTTTGTTTTCAGCCATGGTATTTCACCTTCTGGGTGTCTGTCAAATTTTACTGGTGACGAAGTGGCTTGATTACTAGTATTGATATGTGTATTTATGCTTTTTCATGAAGTAATAATAGAATTTTAGTGGTGCATATTCAGTTGTGTTTTCCATTAACTAGATCTGTGTTTTCTCTGCATACATGATCAACACTTGCTTATATTTTGCAAGGCTGTAAATAATAAACCGAGCTTTCAAAAGATAGTCTAACTTTTAACACACATTTCTTTCCTAGAATTAAAATCTATGTTAAGTAATATTATTTATATTTATTTCCTCTGCCTATACTAGCAGGTTTTTTTTTACATATGTTAATATTTGTAATGATAACATTAATACTAAGATATATTGTTAACGTTTTTAGAAAAAGGAAGATATTTCATACACTATATCACAGCTCTCAACAACTTAATTCATGACTATTTTCCTGAAATGAATCTGAATCAAAATACCCACCTCTTACCTGTGCCTACAGATTCCCTCAATATATGCATGCCCAAGAGGTGTACAGAGCTATCTGATTGCAGACCGTTGCCTAAAACACCTTTTTGGGGGGAATGCCACCTCCATCAGCTTATTGATGTTACCAGTTCTGCAATCTAATTCCTGGAAATATATATTTTAGGGAGCGGTGCTTCTGGGATTCACATAAAAACAGCCCTCTAAAGTTCAAAAGAATAACTGAATATTAAAACACCTACCCTATCTTATAACAAAACACTAGACACATATGTAAGAGGACAGTCCTGCACTCTTAGGGAAATACTAAATGGTGTTTTCCTTCTAAAATCTCTGCCTGTGAATTTTTTATTTTATAGTCATCATTATTTTAAGATTATTTATAAAAGTTAATAGTTACCACAGACAATAGCAATATATAGGTCACAATCTTAATCTCACTAAAGTCAATTAGAGGGTTACTATTTGAGTAGCAGCAGGTTCGTTTTCTTCGATTCCTTACTGGAAGAAAATAAACAAACCACCACCTTTTGGAGAAAATAATTAAACACATACATTATTCAATTCCTACAATAAATTTTAGAAATATTTTTATTCTTTTATATTAAAGTCTGTCTCTCATTTTGTATGTTTAAAGGTGAAAAATTTTAAATAGAGAACAAAGACAATATGTGATGAGAAACCATTTGAATACATGCATAATGTGTAATCTGTGATTTCTATGCTGCCATTTTGTTTCAGTTTTAGAAAAATACCTTAAGGAGTTCACTCTGTAGAGGTTTTGTGCTGGGATATTAATGGTTGTTGGAGAAAACAACTATGTCCTTGAATTTAAAGTATGGTATTTATGTCATTAACAATGCTATGCATTTTATAAAGGATTGGAGCTAAAAGTTGGAAACACCTTCCAAATGTTAGACCTGCAGAGGGAAAAAATGAACTCTCTACATCCATAGGTATGCGTAGACTACTAGATAGGCTAATTTTTGGATTTATGGATTAGTTGAATTAGGGACATCAATTGACTGAATCAGACGCTTAAATCCAAGAATTATCCAATTCACATATCATCCCCTAAACTACCTGTCTCTCCTGACTTTAGCATCCTACTGTTTTTATCCAATTCTTGATGGGAGATACTTTCTGGATTACCTTTATTCATCCCAACATCTGTTCTACAGTGAGTGGTTTAATAGTTGTTAAAGATTAAGTCCAGTCCTCCACAAGCCCATACACTTTTTCAGATAGCAGGCCACCAGCCCTTCCTCATCCTTATTTGGCAGTAGCACGGCAGGAAATAATCTTGGATGCCAATGCTAATGGAGAAGAATCTTTAGTCAGTCTGGGGTTTCTCAAGCCCCAACATATACAGTTCAGTGAACCCAAAATAACAGAACAGCATATTAATGACATTTACAAATAAAACTAAATTGGGAGATGTAAGAAAAGAATCAAAAGGGGAATAGGAAAGTTTGAATAATGAGCAGGGAAAAAAACCATTTGACATTCATCTTGAAAAGGATAAATGGATATTCAATAGGAAGAAAAAAATCTGGTAAGGAGTAATGCCAAAAGGGAGTTGGGGGTGATAGTGAACAGCAAATTTGAGCTGCAGTTCCATTCAGCATGACATAGGCAAGTGCAATTTTGAGCCCTGTATATGAAATCATTACATATAGAGCTCATAGATAGTCCCTTTTTGTGACTCTGGTGAGACTGCATTCATTTCTGGGCATCTAAAAGGCAGAAGGATATTGACAAATTAGAGCGCGTTCCGAGAAGAGAAACAACATGAATGGGGGTGGGACTATTTAAAGAGAATGGGGAGATATTTTTTTAAAGCTAAATGTTTGTAGTGGGCTAACTAATAGCTAAGGTAGGCAAAACATCTGTTAGAAACACCAAGGAACTTGGAATAATAGGATTAAGCTTAGAAAGGAAAAAAGGAGGTGGATTTATCAGAAAAACTTGATATTGAAATCTATTAGATTATGGAATAGGTTTTTTAATGCCCCTATCACTTGGCACTTATAAAACTAGATTAGACAATGTACAAGAAAATTTACTGTAGAAAACATTTCTGAATTATGAGAGGAGTGGAAGGAGATGTCCTAATAGATCATACCCATCTTTAATGTCTGATTCTATGTGTATTTGGATTGTTCAGCAGAGTTATTATTCAAATTGACCATCTCTAGCCCAAAACTTTGGCTTATCTTCCAAATAGCTATCTAAAGAAAAATATAGCATGAGGGTGGCACCGATATCTCTAAAATGAGGTGAACTTGCCTCCAGACCTGGAATTTGTTCAGGAGGCTTAGCAGAATGGACACTGTACATATTTACAGGGAAGCCACACAGGCTATTTCAAGACACTATGATCCTGACCCAGAGCCCATTGAAGTCAATGGGAGTCTTTCCATTATGTTGGATTGATCCTTATGTGATACCAAAACCATAGTGTGGGTATTCAGTATTTTCTAGTTGACAGCATTAGAGATATTCATATAGATTTTGCTCACCAGAGCCATATATAAATTATAATTCTATGTATGGAGACAGAAATACTTATTTACAAGTTGCTTTTGCATTCATAGATTGTTAAAATAAATAGAAATAAACAAATCAATAGTTTCAGCATTACATACAGAATTTGACTTAGAGAGATGGCTCCTATCTAATATATTGGTTAATAGGCTTTTTAGAATTGGGAAATTAGGGGGTTTTGTAGGGTTTTTTCATATTTAATAAATATGTGCACTGTGGTGGAAATGGCATTCCATTGAAAGAAATGCCATAAAACTTGGGAAAATTGGTCTACTTAGAAAGATTGGAAAAGTGATTGTCAGGTTACTTTTAAGAGCTGTTGTGGTACATTCTAAAAGCACTCGATTTATACATCAGGGATTGTTGTACCAGTTTAATTTATCCATACATAGCTAGACTGATTACTGCTGACTTACTCATGAAACATTAATAAAGCATTGTGTTCAACGCTAACATGATTATGGTCTGACCTCAGTGATGTCACAGAGGACAGAAGCAGTAAGTGTCCCTGATAACATTACCCTAATGCTGGGTTCATCAATCATAATCTACCATTTAAAAAAAAAAAAGGAACTTTCCACAGATGTGCATCTGTAGTCTTACTCAGCCTCTCAATCCCAGCAGACTTCTGGGGGTTCTGAGAGCCAGAAATAGAACATATTCAGCCAGTAAGTCAGGCATGTTAAATTTGAGGCAAAGAACTCTACTGCAAAACATTGAAGCAAAGCCTTTTTAATAAGCATTCCATAGTTTAAAAACAAAAGATGTGATCTGCTGTAATTTACATTAATTATAATGATATTTTGATGGTTGAACATGCATGTATTATATTACAAATTATAGTGTTGCATAAAATGCATTTACTATAAATGACATTTTTAGAAAGACCACTCAGTTTCTGGTTTTTGTAGTTCATATTTTGTTACTGTTCTATATTTGTTATTAAGGATGAATATTCATCCTTTCTGTAGAATGATTTATGTACACAATTTTGGCTAATATTTACATTTCTGAATTATTTCATGACTACTCAGAAACTTGGGTAATATTTCATGGTTAACAAACATTTAATATAAAGTTGAAACTTCGGTGCGCTAGGAGTTTGGTAGATAAGGTGGTTAAGTGCCTATTTTTCATCTTTTGATAGGAGTTGACCATATTTTGCACTGTGTAAACGGAACATGAGAAACTTTCATTTTGCTGTGTTGGTGGTAATTTTTGTTTGATATTATTTTGTATTAATGTCAGGATTCTTACTTAACACAAAATAAACACATCAGATTTGGAGTGATTTAAATCTAAATATGACAGCTGCAGTTGTACACAATTATTATTTAGAAAACACATTTTACATAGCAAAAGAAGCCTAATTAACCTTACTATATAGAGAAACCCATTCAAGAAACATCTTCCTGTGAAAAGAGATGACCCAAGAATATCCCAAATGCATTGAATACAATTCTGTTCAACCATTATTAGACAATCACCTTCCTTAACCAACCTTTTCTTTTCTCCCCCAATTGCAGTATGTTTCATGTTTTAAGGCCAGAGAAGAAGAGGTTATTATAGTAATCAAAACAGGAAATGGTTGGGGTCTGAACATAGATTCTTATCTGTGTTGAAGAGAGAAAAGTTTGGATCTTAGAAATGTTGACTAGGAGGAATCAGTACAATTTGTACACCATTTGGGTGTGCCACCTTTAAAAAAAATCTTTTGTTTCTGTGTATTTTTGAATTATGGACAGAGAATACACTGGGTAATAGCTGGTTGCCATTTAAGAGTAAACATCTATAATAAGTATTAATTATTTCTATGCTCCCTTTAGACAAAAATCATGAACATTTTATTTATTTATTTAAATTTATTTACTTGTATTTCGGGCTGGAAACATGAATGACAATGCCAGCCATAAAAGAACGATTATGCTGAAATGGCCCTTGAAAAATGTGTACATGACGTATCTTAAATTTACTTTATTACCCTTGTGTGTGTTATGTTACTATTGTACCTGGAAATTAATTATTACATTAACACAGAAAATTCCCACACCCCATTTTCCCTACACCACTTCACATATTCTCCAGTAAATTGGTGCTCATATTGTTGGTATTACATAAGTAGTGAGTTTTCAAAAGAGAAAAGGGTAGTGGATTTGGTAGACTAAATTAGGGAAAAGGAGTCTGTGTAGTGAATAGCACAAGTAAAGATACAGTAGATATAGAGGTAGAGAAACAGAGCATCAAGACTGATAGTGGAAAAAGTCAAACCTGGGCCAAATCCAGATTGTAAAATGTAGAAAGGATATCTGAGGTTTCCAAAGGATACCTCTGTTGTCTTGTCACAGCCATTTCAATAATCTGTACCAAAAAGGGAAGATTGTAGTCAGGCAACAATTGGTGAAATTGTCAGTCAATAGTACATTTGTTGAGGCAGGCCCTAATGTCTGCTCGTTCAAGGGAAATTGAGAACCTGCCCTCCCATAAGAAGGCATTACTAATGTCAATCAACAATGGGCCCAGTACTTCCCCACTTGATTATGTTATATATGAATACAAGTTGAAGTTGCCACACAGCATCTCTAGAAGTTCACTGAGGAAAACTGGACAGAATTCTCAGAATTCAGCCTTGTATTGTCCCTTCCCGATACTGATCTGCCACCACAACAATATCTAAATGAACTACGTAATGCAAGTGTTGAGTCTTCAGGCACAGAAGTCTCAAAATTCTTCACACTGATAATGTGGTGTATTTGGAATTAATTACTGCCAGTACTTTTCTAATTTAAATGTAGCAGTAGTAAAGCTGATTTTTTTAAAATAGTTTATTTGCCAAAAGTCCAGTTTCAGTTTGATCAAAATGTTTGTGTATTCAGGTCAAATTCAGCAAGTAGTTTCACCTGAATTAAAAAAAAATGGGGAAGAAAGGTAATTCTAAGAACACCAAACACAAATTTTTGTTTCTGATATTTCTGGTTAGTCACCAAACCAAAAATCCAGGTTTCTCATCTCTAATTAGTAGTAGTATTATATTACTATAATTCAAATGTATATAAGGTGTTGTAATGTAGGAACACGGATATATCCAAGACCAGTAGTGTTAGGAATTGTTTGAAAATTTACCCTCCTTGGGAAAGCTAAAGTCTCTAATTCAAAATAATGAAAGACTCAAGTCCTCACAAATCTCTCACAAGTTCCTACCACATTTAGTCATATAGCACTTTAATGGGATTTGTCACATAGTATAATAAATATGCTTGAGGAATTTTAAAAAAGCAGACAGAAGATATGAAATTCTATTAAGAAGCACATCTGTGCTTTGTAAAATAGAGAAGTTATTAAAGAACAGTGCATCAATGTGAAAATATCACCTCATCAAAACTACCAGTGTTAGTAAGACTTACTGTGGAATGATGAGCTGCTGAGTAAGTACTGGCCATGCGAGTTAAAACTGCCTCAGGGCAACATTTAACATACACACCCAACTCTTCCAACAATGGAGGGGAAGGAAAAAATATTAGAGATGGTAATATGTCAAATATGCTTATTTGGCCCAGTCCTTTCCTTTTTATAATTTTACTGTTCCCCTTTTAAACAGCTGCTGCTGCTTTTTCAAATCCGGCCAATTTCCCTGAGATGATCACAGGGGGCTGGAACAACGTGTATAGCAGGGGGTGCTGAGAGCCGCTGGACAAAACTGTAAACCCTGTATATGACAGAAATCACTTCAGGCTAGGAGTGCTGCTGCACCTCTAGCACCCCTAGTTTCAGTACCTCAGGATGATCAGCTTCCTGTGAATGAAACAGGCTCCTAGTCTCACTTTTTTGTGCAAATTATTTTGTTATCAATTAAGTAAGGTGCAGATACAGACAACACAACCTTTTTGAAAAATGTAACTATGTAGAACTAGCAAATAGAAAAGAAGTAGGGAAATATGTGATTGAAATATAATTTACACGTGAAAAAGTTAAAAGAATGTTGTTTATGTTGCGAAGTCAAACACTCAGCCATTATGAACTTCCACATTTATGGATGCCTGTGCAATCTTAATTTTGTCCTGTTGTGCATCCATCCTATGCACTGAGTGAGGCAAAGGACCTGTGAAAAATGCTGTGTTATCATACTGTTATCAACAAGTGGACAGAATTAAGGTTGCATAGATAATCTGAATTTTGGGTGCTTTACTTTGCAGCCTAAATAACATTATTTTAATGTATTTTTCTATGTCGCTTCCTAGGATTTTTTTAAAATGAAAGAGGTAAAAACAAAACTCTCTTGTTTAGCTGCAACAGCTCTCCCATTTTGCATCATTAGCTTGATTTGAATGCTGAACTTTCTGCACTGAAGCACAGACTTCTGCAACTTGAGCTCCAGGATTAAGTACATTAAACTGGCTGCAGCAGAAGGTGGTTACCCTGTTAAAAAGAAGCTCATTGATGCTTAATATGATATTGAATTTATTAAAGAACATTCATCCACATGAAAATAGTATCTCTCGGCAAAACTGTCATTATCAGTAAGACCTGGTTTAGAATGCTGAACTGGTGGGGTGAAGTGCTGGGTTGGAGGAACTGGGACCACCTCTCTCTCCTTTTCCCTCTCCTCAGGAGATTGGGGAGCTCCTGCCCCATGTGGTGCACCAGATAGAAGATGGGCTATTAGGGCCACTTTCTGCATTTGTGGGGTGGTCAGGGTATAGCCTGGCCCAGGTTTCTTCCCTTTCCCCTGCTTTAGCTGCTCTGGCCAATATGGTTTGCATGGTGGGGCTGCCACAACTGGTTTGACAGAGCACAAGCACAGCAGTTCAGAATGTTTGTATTCAGCATTTAATGTACACAACAGCCTAATCACAATGGTTTATATTTCTACATGCTCTAGAGCTCCATATCTAGGGTTAGGCAGAGAGAGAGAGAATATATAGTGCCACCATAGAGCACAACACTTTTCATAAAACAGATGTGCCTGCTTGAATTAGAAAACCACAACCTTTGTCATACCACTAATAATGTTATGTCCCATGTCCTGTAGAGCTCCAGGCCTAAAAAGAAGTTGCTTCAGATCAATGGGTTTCTAACACCCAAGCACAGTTTCTGGCGCTGGATTGCTTAACGAGGACCAGGGCTATGACATTGCACAAAAAGTTCCCGAGCACCAAATGACAGTTAGCAGCTATGTTTGTTCAAACCGTAGCCCATTCTAGCATCAACCACTCTGTCACACATAAGCTTGTTGAGCTTTATAGTATGGGTTGCAGGGTACCCTAAGAGTCCCATAGAAACGATGCTCACACACAGTGGCTTGAAGTGAGTTTATTGAAGGTAGCGGCATCTGCGCACTGGGGGCCCCACAAACAGTGCTGCCGCAGATGGGAGACCTGGCACTTCGGAGCAATGCCCAGGGAGGAAGCCCGACACACAAGGGCACACAGACACAGAAATACTCATGTTCATTTGCATCTCATGCATAGCTCATGAATAGCTAATTACATGTTTTGCAATCCTGCCTCAGTTTACCTATTTGGTTTCACACAAGCCGAGATTCACACAGGGTAGGTAAACAGCTCACACAGCTGAGAAGCTCTTCTCAGACACACACACACGAGATAACAGGAACACAAGGCCATTCCCAGGCTGATAACTTTAATTATGTGTTACCCTGGAGACGACTTAGAAGCATAATTGCGCCCCCTAGCAACTGCCGTCACATTAATCTTCCACTTACTTCAGTATGACTTTCACTTTCCTTTCACTTATCAAAACTGCCAAAACATAGGTTAATGGATAACAATTTCATAAGCCTATGTCCATTAACATTCTTGACAAGGACAAGGCAATGGCTTTTACTGGAGCTACAGTAGTGAATGTAGATCATGTATATAACAAAGAAGAATGGTTATGAACTGGATCGTCAGATCCAAATCTCCAAACACTTTCCAGTTATGGATTTTGTGGCTTAGGCCCAGCGTTGCCAGTTTTTGCTGGAGTTTTCGTCACATGGCATAATCTTTAATTAAGGATTAATCTTTAATTCCTGGAGACTTCAGGGCGATCCTGGGGCGTTGGCAACCCTACTCAGTCATGTTCTCATAAGATGGGCCTGAAACAGGATCACTTGATCTGAATTTTGTAGACATTTGCATCTGTAGCCAAACTTAACCACTTCTTTGAGTTCTATGTGTATTCCACACGTTGGTGTGTGCAGGGCCGGCGACAGAAATTTGGGGGCCCCCTACTCTGATCGTTTGGGCCCCCCCAGCCCAGCTGGCACTTTCCCCCCAGCTGACAGCAGCTGGGGGGTCCCCCAGCCCAGCCGGCACTCCCCCCGACAGCAGCTGGCGGCAGCGCGAGCCTGGGAGCGGCGCGAGCCGCCCTTGCTGCTCCCCCCCCCCCGGCGCACTTTCTCCCCCGGACTGCGCCGCTGCCGCCGGCCGGGCTCACCGCTCCTGCCGGGGACGTGCGCTCGTCCGCTCCGGAGGAGAGCCGCGCCGCCTCCCCGCCCCTTCCCCGCTCTCCAGGCGCGGCGACAAGGGGGGATGACTATGGGTACTGCTGTGTACCGGGGCCCCCCTAAAGTCCGGGGCCCGGTACAGCTTTACCCGTAGTACCCCCCTGTCGCCGGCCCTGGGTGCGTGTGCGTGCCGCATGTGTGTGCCATGTGTGAAAGTCCAGAAATTCTAGCAAGCAGTGTCTGTTGGCCTGCACATGCACAGTAATTCTTCTTATGCTCCAGACCAAGGGCATAAGAGGCAATGCAGGCGATGCCTCTCCAGTTACTTCTTACCGCTATATGGCCTGAGTCAGAATCCCTGAATCCACATGTTTCTCCAGCTTTTACTATTATTACTCTGTAAACAAATTTGTAAATAGTTTATAATACATATTAGCATAGCTAAAGTTTTAGTATAATTAATATAGGTAGTTTTTCTCCCCATACCAGGGACTTGGATATTCTGCCAGCAATGCCCAGCCAACCTCCTGTATAAACCACAAAGACTTAAGAGGCCTCTGATTTCAGCCACCGTTGCTGCCATGAACGCTTCCCATTCCCAGCCACTTGCTAAGGGCTGATTTTTCATGTCATGGTCAAGATCCACCCACTGCTATTGGTGCCATCCAATTTACCTACATTATTCTGGGGGGTGCTCTGCAGGTTTTGCACACAATTGGAACTCCATATTGACAGACAGTTGGGTCTTTAAGTAGTATTCTTGATGAATAATCTGAGTTTCTTTCCCTCCCTCCATCCATGCAAACTTTCTTCCTGGATCCCCTTCAGGGGATGAGGTGTCATAAGGTGATTCTTCGCCAGGAGGCAGACTCTGTCCTCCTGTGAGGGGCAATAGAGTGAATGCCACCTCAATATCAAGGAAGAGGTTTCTATTCCCCTTACTACTTGGTCCCCCCAAAAGATGGAGACCCCCTCTGGCCCTTTAGCAACTGAGCATTGTATTCTAAAGTCAAGAGTACAGGATGCTTACTGGTATTGATAAAACCGAACTATAACTCCAAGGAGGCACCATGGCAGGATATCAAAATTGAAATATTTTGCTTTTTGACTGTTTTTTACCAAAAAAATCAAAATTTTGACAGAAGGGAGACAACTATAACAAAACCATTTGTTTAGTTGAAAACAATTTCCCCTCAAAAAATAATTTTACTGGAAAATTTTCAACCAGTCGTACTAACTGGTATAACAAATCCATTAACATAACCTTTAATGCTTACAAACACACTAAGAACCTGTAGAGGAGAACTGTGGACAACCAAGACAACTGTTTTGCTAGTGGAAGGAAGTTAAGCCTTTCAAAGCTCCCAGTGCAGGCAGTGACACCTAAGGGTAGATAAATATTTCTCTATAATGGAGAAGCCAAGCTCAATCTTTATTGCTATCATCACTTCTATGGCTTCAATTTAGTACCTTCTCCTCACCATTTGTGTTGCACAGAGGAGTTACCAATCATGACCCATCTTTCTGCTGTTGGACAAACATTGGTGAGTGAGGATGATTTTTTTCTTTCAGAGGCTACTTAGGGCATGGTTAGACTGGCGCTTTGCAGCGCAAAAACCCTCCAATAGCGCAATAACTTTCATAGCATACACACTTCAAAGGGAGATTTTGCTAAATGACTCCCTGTTTGAAGCGCAAGTATTAAACCTCCTTTCCGAGAGTGGTAAGCCTTTTTGCGCTAGCGCTATAGCGCAAGGGTGGGAATGTGAACACCCATTCCGTGTTAATGAGCCTCCTGCATCCTGGCCCAGAATTCCCAGTAGAACCTCTCTGGCCAGCATTTAAAACTCTTCTGTCTCGTCCTCAGGTGATCCCACGTCAGACCCTCCCCCACATTCCCTTTGTAATTAGAAAAACCGCCCCCCGTTTCCCCTGCCGCTGCGGGCGGCAGGGCTGCCGGTTCCCCACGGCTACCGGCGGCAGCCTTGCCATGCTCCCAGCCTCTGTCCTGGGTCCCCGCCGCTGCGGGCAGGGCTGCCGGGTCCCCGCCCCTGCCCCAATCCCCGCCACGGCCAGCTGCACGCCAGCCCCCTGGCCCCCCGCCGCGAGTTGCGGCAGCAGGAGCTCACGACCCCCCCCAGGGAGCACTCGGCGACTGACCCCCAGTTTGAAAAAACCCAAATAACCCCTGGAAATGTTTGGGGAACTGACCGCATGAATTTCCTTCCTTATGCACACGTTCCCAGTTTCCCCGTCACCAAAGCAGGTTGCACCCAGCTGAATGCTGGGATACCTGCCCTATCCCGCAACTGCTACTGCCGCCAGAAGCGCTACAGATGTATCCTTTATTTTGCGCTACAAGGTGTCAATCTGTACAGTTTCTAGTGTGATACCTATTGCGCTACACTGGGAAGCGCTACAAATAAACGTGCTATAATCTATAGTCTAACCATACCCTTAGAAAAGTGAGCCACAACCCTCACTTGGAGTTCAAAAACATCTTATTTTCTCTATAGAGCTATTTAAAACTAATACTGTATTCCTGTCTTTTTTCCATTTTAGGTTCAAAATTAATAAGAGCTGATCAGAAATGAGCTGCGGGGCTGAATATCTTTGCTCATTTCTCCCATTTTCCATCATTTTTTAAGACATTATGCAAGAAATTTATTGGACAGCTCTAGAATTAATTAAAACAATCATAGGGTATGTCTATACTACCCGCCCGATCGGGCCAAGGCATAATTAGCCAAATCCTGTTTTTGAAAAGGAAATTAAAGACCATTACTCTTATTTTGTTCGGTTGTTAATTTTTTTCACAATATAATTAATTGAGTGGTTGTTTAATGTTTGTTTGAAGGACTTCAGATATGTGCTGTAAGTATGACCAAGAATTGTAGTGCTGTACAGTACAGTTTCTTCAGGCAATAAGAAAAGTGAAGACAGAATTTAAGCATGTAAAATGTGAGAAACAGTATGTTTTCCTGACTTTGAATTTCATTTCCAGGCACTGGAAAGTGAGTTTGTATCATGCCAACTTCATCAATGGATTGACCTTATATTTGGCTACAAGCAACGAGGACCAGAAGCAGTGCGTGCACTCAATGTTTTCCACTACCTAACGTATGAAGGCTCTGTGAATCTGGACAGTATCACTGATCCTGTCCTCAGGGAGGTAAGCATTTACTATCATTTCATTCTAAAAACTGCCATCCTCTCCCAGGCACCATTAATGTACCATATTATTTTAGTTTAAAAAAACCTTTTGGTTTGATTTTATTGACTTTATTCAGAACTGGGATCCTAGATAATTCTAAAAAGGGAAAGTCAAGTATGTTTAAATGTCAAAGATGTGTAGAAGCTGGGCAGTATTTTCTTTGCTAAGAAGCACTGTCATATATAATACAGTTAATATGCACTCCATTTATTATAGTGCAAGTTATGCTTTACACAATGAACCATCTTTACAATTAGCATCTGATAGATTCACTTAGTAAAACTAGGAAGTTGAAATAAAAAGGTTACTTTGCATTGTGGTCATGACTCAGAGGAAAAAGCCTAACATTTCCAGATAATGCAATACCAATTATGTGCATCAATAGAATTATACTTTACAGGCTGACAAATAGAATTAGTTCAAATTACTTTAGTTTTTCTTTCTGTAATGTGCAATCAAATTTTACCATGAAGGGAGATTTTTAGGTTTAATTTTGTGTATGTTGAGTTGTTTTGTGGGATTTTTTGTGAGGGTGTTTTGTTCAAATTTGTTTACACTAGCCATCTGGGCAGAATCATGTTGCTATCTTCATATGTGTTTTATTTACAGTCAAAGTGCTTGTTTTTAGTAAAATTATTAAGAATTATTGCTATAAATATCATTCATGCACTGGGTAAAATGATTAAAAATTAGGTGAAAAGTGTGAAAATACAACAGCTGCTAGATGAGTGCTGCTGTGATGAAGCTATACACACAGTCGTCCATTCCCCCAGATATCTACCATCTGTTGTATGCAAAACAGTAATAATTTATACACTTACCAGGCTTTGGAATTGCGGGGAGGGGGGGAGGAATTGTTTTTGTTTTGTTTTGTGTTTTTTTGTTTCTTGGAGGAGTGTTTTGTTTGTCGCTTTTTTGTTTTAATCTTGAAGACAGAAAACTAGTAGATTGTGAAAAAGAAACAGCCATCAAAGAAACATTTGGATTCAGTGAGGCTAATTTTTTTATTTTGGAATAATGCATTTTAATGTCTTTTTTTACCATTTAGATTGCTAACCAAGAATAGAGACACTAAAGAAAATCTCATTAGATTCTTAGAGCTAGAATTTCAGAAGGTGTATTTTAAGGACCAGATCCTGCAAACATTTATTCTAATACCCCATTTTAAGCATTTGATGAAACTCATCGACTCCAATGGGACTACTCAAGTGCTTAAAATTAAGTACCTGCATAATTGTTTGCAGGTTCCAGAGACTTAGAGCATAATTAGAGTCAATAAAATGCAGATCTCCATGCACAAAAGAACAATAATTTTTGAAAGTGTAAATGAGGTGCTTATGCAATGAAAGCAAAGGAGTGCAATACTTAGTAGTTCAATAGGACTCATAACTGTGCAATAATAGAGGTGATGCAATACTTAAGGCGCTGATTTGCATGGACAGACCTCTGTGTCTGACTTCAGGGGCCTCCCCACAAAGGGTGGGTTGTAGAATTGAGGTCAGTGTGCTTTGCTTAACATCTTGTGACATGATGAACATCTTCAACTCTCTTGTGAGCTTTGTTACATGCACAACTTATTGTCAGGATTTTTTTAAAAAATCAGGGAGATGTTTTTGTGCTCCCACATGTACATCTAACCCATGCCCCCTTAGTTATTAACATATCTCTCTCTTTTTTCTTGTGCTTCCCTTTGCACTCTAAACCACTTCTCACAGCTCCATTTTCTTCTTCATTCTACACACAAGAAGAAAATTTTCACATGAAAGGTTATTTTTAGTGATGCTGAGAGCAAAATGTTCAATTTAAAATAGAAAAGAAATCAGAATCCCCTTCAGTTCCTCATAAATAGTTTGTCATGGCTAGCCACATAACATACTTGTTCCTCTGAAAGACTTCAAACACTAATCCTGCTCTGTATTCTTTGCAGAGTAAAAATACCTTCTTGTTCACTTTTTGCCCATATGTGATCACACATACAAGATCATATGGATTTATACAGGCAGATTTGCAGTATTTTCAGAGTTATTTGAACTATAATTATAAATGGTATATAGGTTCTCTGTTCAATAGAAAGGTGTTTGATATCTGGATCAGTATTTATTAGTGCATCAGGCATGGATGTTACTTTTATAACAACTGCACATTTTTGCTGTTGTTTACAATATTCTGTAAAAAATGGACTTATGTTTCTAAATACTTTTTTCTTATTTTTACAATTGATTTTTAGCATATAGTCCACCAGCCAATATATAAGCAAGAACGTCATTTAAAATGTGTTTAAACCCCATAAATATAAAGTCATTTAAAATGTGTTTTAAACCCCATAAATAAATACTAGAAAATCAAATTCCTTTTTGTCATATGTGTTCTATCACAGCAGGTTGTGAACTTGTGTTTGATATCTTAACTTGGTAATCAATATATATAAAAGTCAAATGGTGTATGCGTGTATGTATGCGTGTATGTACGTGCACTTACTCCTTCCACACCGTTTGAGCTAGAGACTTGAAATTTGGTACAGTTATAGGTATTAGGGTCCTAATCAGGGGTAAGAGTCGAAAATTTTTCAAATCTCACCTCTGACGCCCCCCAGGAGTGAAATTCTTTAAAGGCCAATCACATCAGCTGGGCAGCTGCTGTTCTCTGTGACATAGTTATGATGTCATAATACCCCCTCCAACGGACCCCGCACTCGCTCAGCTCTCTGCCCCCTCCCCCCTCCAACGGACCCCGCACTCGCTCAGCTCTCTGCCCCCCCCCTCCGACGGACCCGAGTTGGGTTTGGTCGAAGGGTGAGGTGAGGGTGTCAGGTTTGGTCGGGGGGTGAGGTGGGGGTGTCGGGTTTGGTCGGGGGGTAAGTGAGCCGGGGGTGTTGGGTTTGGTCTGGGGGGGTGGGAAGGTGTCAGGGTGGGTGAGGGGTGGGTGTTGGGGTTGGTCAGGGGGTGTTGGGTTTGGTTGGGGGGATGAGGAGGGGGGTCGGGGTTGGTCGAGGGGTAAGTGAGGTGTGGGTGTCGGGTTTGTTTGTGGTGGTAGGTAGGGGTGTCGGGTTTGGTTGGGGGGGAAAGTGAGGTGGGTGTGTCAGGTTTGGTCTACGGGGGGTGAGGTGTGGGTGTTGGTCAGGGGGCGTTGGTAGGGGGGTGATGTGGGGGTGTTGGGTTTGGGTGGGGGGGGTGAAAATGTGAGTCGGGGTTGGTCGAGGGGTAAGTGAGGTGGGGGTGTCGAGTTTGGTCGGGGGGGTGAGGTGGGGGTGTCAGGTTTGCTCTCTGCCCCCTCCGCCCTCCAACGGACCCCGCACTCGCTCAGCTGTCTGCCCCCTCCCCACCTCCGACGGACCCAAGCAACACCGGGTATTTGTGCTAGTAGTTGAATATAAAAGATCTTTTTAAAGAAAAGTTGATCATATTCTCAATACAATATCTGCTGTTAAAAGTCAGGATATACCAGCAATTCCTACCCCACAATATCTGAGATACTCTTGTTATTTCATTTTCTAAATAAAGAGAAATACTGAATGTTTGTGCTGCAACTAGGAGGTTGGTGAACAGACATCAACATAGGCTATGATTTAAGCAAATGACCATTACTTTTAGCTTGAAATCCCCACCACCTGTTATCAGGGAAACAGGCGAGATTACTGTGGTTGCCTCCTCCAACAGTGGCCATAACAAGTCTCAAAGCAGACAAGGAACCCAGCAGTCTTTTCTCAATGAAATGTGGCTCCAAATAAGTGTCCCTTAGTTCCCAGTAATTCATGGGAAGAATTGGGCATGAATCTCTAATCTTTATCATTGTAAAGGTCAAGTCCCCATCCAACCCCACATAGAAACAGTTCCTCACTCCAAGTGGTGATTAGCCGAAACCAGAGCATGAAAGTATGCATGGTGGATGCCTCGGACCTCGTGTGTGCCAAAAACTTTAGCCCAGTGGGGCTGCCATTAATCATAAAGCAACATAATCAACACAGGCTGGCTGAATAAAAGACCATTAGTTACTGCCTTTCCCACCCCCTGATGTCAGTTTGTCCACAAATAAAAGGTGAGAACAGCAAATCAACAGATTGGTGGGGTAAGGTAAAAACTTCCCAATCATAAAAGGGAATTCTTCCCCTTCATCCCAGCTGGGGGGTTTAAATCATTATTTGCACTGCATCTCCAGCTCCTGCTTTTGTTTAGGGAAAAAATATCTTCACAGTACATACACTTCTGTGTTCAGCAAGAGGGAACCACATCCCCACATCTAACTAATTATTTTTGTGCTATCTTTCAGTATACTTGGCCCAATGCCTCAAATTTGAACACCCCTAGTTTTAGAGGAGAGTTCAAGATGCAGCCCCAAATCTATGACCCTCTCTGTCATTTGGGAACACAACAAAGTTAGCACTCTGTCACCTTTTGACAATGTTCATGCTTATGAAAGTACATTAGTGTCCTAACTGACCATATAGTTTGCCAGTTTCAAATATTTGCTATTTTGCAGAAATCCTGGCTGAGCACCCAGTTTGAGTGCATCAGTTGAACACTGGGATTGGTATTCACAAGGGGGACTTGGATGCTGTCATGTTCAGCATTGCAATGTCTATCTTTTTGGTGCTCTGCCACCCAGTGGAATTCACAAACCTGAGATACCCAAGCCTCCTACACAAGCAGCGGGGCTGGAACAGTTTGTATAGTGGGGGTGCTGAGAGCCATTAAACCAAACTGTAAACCCTGTATATGATGGAAACCATCTGAAGCCAGGGTGTATGTGCAACACACACACATCCTAGTTCCAGCAAGGCCAGGCAAGAGGAGAGTTAGATGCATAAGAATGGGTTTCACAAAAGATGTCATGCTCAAGAAGAGATGCCTGAGATAACCCATACAAAATGCTAAGGAGAGGGGTGAGGCCTATACCCCATTCATCAAAGGATGTTAGGTGCCTAACTGGGTCAAAGGGAGGTGCTTTTCTCCACTTGGAATTCAGCCATGATCCCTTTCTTGGGGTTAGGTGCCTACAGCAGGTCAGCACTTTTTCAAGAAAAGCAAGGAACTGGCACTCCCCGCCCCTTTAATAACTTTTAGTTTAGTGATTAGACCACTCACTCAGGACTTGAAAGACCAATGTTCAATTCCCCTTTCGTGGAGCAGGGATTTGAACTCATTTTCCTGGGGGAGTGCTCTAACCACTGGTCTACAGGGAATTTTATGATAGGGCTCTCTAAATCTATCCAGTTGAGTTCTTTCCACTGTGTATAAATGCTTCAGTAGTAATTGAGCCAGAGAGAGAATGAAATGCACCTGTAGCCTAGTTGTAGCCTCTGCTGGGAGGTGAAAGAACCAATGTTAAAATCTCTGCTGTATTTCGGGCAAAGGGGTGAATTGAACCCTAGATCTCCTAAGTAAATGTTCTAACTTCAGGGCCACCATCACTTCTTATTCTTCATTGTGGACATTTTATTTAAGTTTAAGCATGTTCTGAGCACATCTACCAGATGGGGCCCCAGAAGTAAACTAGGAGGGGCATAGGTGTGAGGTAGGCACTGAGCTGCTGGGTAGGATCAAAACGGAGTTGGCTGTGTGCATATCTAGCTGCTGAAATTTAGTCTTCTCAGAGACTTTAACAGCAGAAACTCAGATCTCTGGGGATGTTAGTCAGCTGCTCACCAGGGGTTTTGTGAATCCCAGTGTCACCTAAATGACTTTGCCAAAAGTGCCAGTTAGACACCCGAATCCTGGTATCCATGGTGTATACCAACTGGGCAATCCTGTGGAGTTATTTCAAGGAGGCCATGCTTCAGCCTTCTCTGGAGAGTATTTTTAGCACTCCTCTCTCTGGGTGAAAAAAACAGAGGATCCATGCAATGAGAAAACCATGGCCCATCCTTGTCTTTAAACAACCCTTTTCCCTCCACAGACAAATATGGCTACATTCAGAGCCCCTTGAAAGTTGTGTTCCATGCAGCGCAGGGAGAAGGCATATGCTTATGCATCTTCCCCATACTCTACCACCATCTAATGCAGAAGAACCTCCCTGGCCTTGTTATTAGTTGTCCTTCCATATGCCTCTTTATGAATATCATGTAGGGTGACCTAATTGGCTGGGACAGTCCTGAAATTCAGAGTTCAAATCCTGGTCCTGCGCTGAATGACTTCAGGACAGCATTCTTCCTGGATTCCCTGTGGCACTGATCAGCACTTGCCCGAGGCTCAGGGGTGGCACCAGCCTCTTTCTGGTGGGGAAGCTAAGGTGAGCCTCCCTCGCCATGATGTTCTGCCCCGTGCTCCTCCTTTTCTCCCTGTGGCCCTGGCCAGGCCAGAAGCCAGAGCCGGGCAATAGTAAGAGCCACCCAGAGAGCCCAGGCTGCTGTGGGGAGCCCTTGAGTCCTGGACCCTCTGCTTGCCCTGGGCTGTGCACCCTGAGGGGTGAGAACATGGGCCGGGGCTACTCTTGGGCACCCCATCATCCCATCCAGGGTAGGTGGAGGCTCCAGGGCTCCCCACAGCAGTCCAGGCTCCCTGGGCAGCTCTTACGGGGGCCTGGGTCTGGCTTCCAGCCTGGCCAAGATGTGAGGCCTTGGGTGGAAAAGGAGGAACTGGGGGCAGGCCACAGGAGAAGAGGAGGAGCAGAAGGTGGGGTCACAGAGGGGAGGAAGAGCTCTTGCATGTGTCCCACTATTGCCTTTTGAAAAGGTGGTCACCCTAATATCATGATGGGTGTGGCCTGCCTCTGATTTTTAAATTTTAAATTAACAATAACTATATGTGTCAAGATGTGTCTCTTCATTGAATTAAGCCTTTGAGATCTGCATCAAATTAGAGGAATTACTATTGAAAAATATACATGCTGTATTGACTGAAACTTGTTCTTCAGATTTCATGGTGCCACCAAATAAAGAGAGAGAGAGAGAAAAAAAATCACACTAATGTATAACAAACCAAAACTATGTCTCTGGGTGCCCCAAAGTGAATCCAAGCCCTAAATTTCTGACTTAGGCCCTGTTGAATTTGAAGTGGAAAGTCTTCCATTTTTAAAATATAAAAATATTTGAGAGTCTTTTCAGCAATTTGAGTGGCTTCTCTTTTATTCTGCACATTGCAAAATTGTATTCATATTATAATACAAGGAGAAGAGGAAAAACAATGTTGTAAAAATTAACATGGTCAGGCCCAAATTTAGGGGAAATTTTTTGTTGTCATAATCTTAATATTTCTCAGTTGCAGGTATGCCTGTATATCACTGGTCTCTATTGTATTAAAAAAATCTTACATTGTGAAATAAATGCTAAAATTTGAGAAACAGTTTAAGGATATTGATTCATTCTTACTTGACAGGTGAAATCATGGTTGCAGCACTAACCACAGCAATTATGGCATTAAAATGTCAAGAAATTAGGGGTCAGAATAACAGATAATTTTCTTCCTTGTGTCAGATTAAAAATTGACATTCTTTGACAGCACAGGATCTCTGGCTGAGAAAATTATGACAGCTTAACTCATCTTGTACGTGTAAAGCTGTAATTGATAATGAACTTTACTGTGACAGCCTTCTCCTGTGGAGAAACATGACAGAACATCTCTGGTACAAAGTCTGTATCTCTTTTTAATATGTAAACAGCAGTTATATTGGACATTAGATGGTATTTGGAATTCTCTTTACTGTTGGTTTACATCATAATCCAGATCCTTTTTTTCTGGACAGGTTCAGCTGACTTCAAAGAGCTGATGTTCAAAAATACTAGTGCATAAAACAATGATATCTAAAGCACACCGGGTAAAATTGTTACTGTATTATTTGTCCGTCTGTATCCTCAGAAAAATGACCGTTTCACAGGCTAATCAATATAAATTGCATGGCCTACATTTTCAAAAGTGACTAGGGATTTTTGGTGCCTCTTTTTGGGTGCCCAACTTGAGAAACTTTGAAAGGACATGATTTTTCAGAAGTTCCAAGCACACATTCTTTTGAAAACGTGTCTCAGGTTTGGCACCCAGACGTGGGAGAACTCAAACTCACTAGTTATATTTTAAAAGCCGGGGCCTTACTCTTCCACTTCATAAATTATTGTGCGATTGAAGCATGAACAGCACACTAATATACATTTCATTAAAAAAAAAACATTGAACATAACCATGTGAATTATTTTTCGGGACTGCCTTGTGGATTAAACTGAAAATGATTAAGTGGAGATACTCGTTTTGATGACTAAAAATGTAATTAAACCAGTCATATGTAACATTGAAAGCACATTTTTTGTATAAAGTCACAGAAAGGTAATATTTTTGGCTTGCTGTTTATTTTTTTTGTTTAAAATGATTGCCAGATCTTCATCTACTTTGATAGCACACAATTTGTTCATCATTAGTAGTGTTTAAAAAACCAAGTGAAGCATTGTACTGTACAGTTTTTGGTTTGTATACACATTCTAGCTGGCTTTTCTTTTCTTTTTTCATACTCAGTCGCAAATGTAGATAGGCAGTGCATTACAACTGCTAGCCTTTATGTGTACGGCATGTTCAGCAAAAGATGAATTGTACGTTTGCAGAAAAAACAAACGAATTTGAAGAAGTTACTGGGTTCAGATATTTGTTCTGAGCAGTCGCCTGTCAAAATACCTGAGCATACCTGCAGCCCACACAGCCAAATTGAAAAATGATTAAATGACTAGCATTTGACAGTCAGTTTCCATGCCCATAAACTAATCCTAGGAGGACAGTTTTGCTTGCAGCTAGTAGAGCATACGGCCTATACAATATTTATTTCTTTACTGTGGACTTTATATTTAGCGTATTTAAATGATTTAAAAAGTCATAATGATATGGTGGTCTTGCACTGCTTTTCAGTTACCCTCCTTCTGGGTTTTATATTTTAGATGATATTTTCTTCTCTTATCTCTTTCTTTGATCTGACAGGAACAACAAAGCATCCCTCTGGATCTGCTATAGTGAAATATGCCCACAGGAAGCAGAGTAGAGCACGTCAGTTTTCACTTTTTTTTTCTTGCTGAAACACTCTTTGCTACTACAGAGGGCTGACATGATAGGGTTGTCAAGAACCATCAGGATAGATATATCTTTAACAAAGAGTTGGAATGGAAGCCTTTCCTGCTGGCTGAACCTAGAAAAATTATGAGGAAAAAATTAACACACTTACCATTTGAATAGAATAAAAGACTTACATAATGACATCCACTGCTAATCATTGCAAGCATGTGCTTGTTCTTGCTCTTGCTCTGAGTTATTCTTATTTCTTTTCTTTTCTCTTCTGTGATCTCTTTCTTTGATCTGACAGAATATCAAAACCACCCCTCTGGATCTGCTTCATTGAATTGTACCCACAATATTGGCCACTTACATGTTCAGTGTTGCCTAATTGCCTCCATACAAGGGATGCTCCTGGCTTCTTCTCTGGGAGTAGTCATTGTATGAAACCATTATGGATAGTTGTGAAATAACTGAGAGGTTGTCAGTGGTGTCAGTATCCTTTTTTCCAACTTAATTGAAGGAAGATGTACAGCAAAAACCCTTATATATGCAAAAGCCATAATTATAATGGCAATTATTTTGTTATGCACTAAAGGCTAAGCTCTGCTCTGGGGAATGTGTACATGGATCCTGTTGACTTTAGCAGGAGCTCCAACTCCTCATTGCTTTGAATTTGTGTCTTCCAAGCACCTCATATAAACATTTCCTTCTTTCACCATACATCCACATTGTAGGAGAAATACCTTTATTAGTTCAGAGTGGTTTTTTTTGTGTTTCCATGTGCGTGTGAAGAAATTATCCTGGAAAAGCCAAATTGAACAAACGAGTTTTGCATTTAGTTATGAAAGTGTTGGTGTCTGTGATCATTCTTATCTCTTCAGGGAGTGAGTTCCAAAGTTTAGGTCCAGCTCCTTCTTCACTGCTGGGCCTTCCCTTATCAATCCACGGTTACGTTGTTCTGGTGGAACTTCACTGGTTAAGGGATTATGGTCTCAGAGGGAGTGGCAATTACTCTTGTTGCTAGGCTCAGTTGCGTAGAGAAGACTTTGAATTCAGGAGAGATTCCTCAACCAGTCTCTGTATTCAATGGGGACTCAGCAGGGCCGGCGACAGGGAGGTACAACGGGTAGAGCTGTACCAGGCCCCGGACTTCAGGGGGCCCCCCTGAAGTCCGGGGACCAGTACACAGCTCTACTCGCAGTCGTCCCCCCTGGGCACCGCACTGCATTTCCCCGGCTGTGTCCGGCGCCGCGGCCGGCTGCCTCCCGAGCCCTTCAGCCACTGCTCGTCCCGCGCCCCAGGAGCCGCCCCGAGGCACCCCCGGCAGCAGCGCTTCCCCCGCCCACCCGCATCAAGAGCCGGGCCAGCCCTTGGCAGGGGAGGGCGGGGGGGAGGCCCCCCGGCACACAAGATGCCGGCGGCTTCAGAGGACTGGCCGGGCGCACCGCTCCCGAGGCACCCGCGGCTGCAGCGCTTCCCCCGCCCACCTGCAAGAGCCGGGCCAGCCCTTGGCGGGGGAGAGGGTGGAGGGGGGGGCACAAACGCTCAGAGTAGGGGGGCCCACAAATGCTCAGAGTAGGGGGGCCCCAAACGCTCAGAGTAGGGGGCCCCAAAATTTCTGTCGCCGGCCCTGGGACTCAGTATAAGTAACACATAGGTCATTTACACCAGTGAATCAGAAATCAGAATCTAGGTGACCAGATGTCCCGATTTTAGGGTCTTTTTCTTATATAAACTCCTATTATTCCCCACCCCATCCTGATTTTTCACATTTGTTGTCTGGTCACCCTCTCAGAATTTGATCCATAGAGTTCAGAACACAAAATAACTTAAAAACCAGAATATTATTCTAGTATGAATATATTAATTCACACTAATAAGTGACTCTCCACTGTGCCTTTATTGAGTGCATTAAAACTGGTCAAATACTGAAAAATACTGATTTTTGACCTTTTTCATGAATAAAAGCAGAGCCCAATTCACTGTAATTGCTGAATCCTATTATTTGTTGTTCTTGAGTATTCAAAGAACTGAGGTAGTCATTAAAATGTACAATTCATAATAGTTTCTCAAATTATAGCACAGATGATTTTATCCAAAAGGTTAAACCAAAAGTATGGAGTTTATTTGCTACTCATTATTCCCCTGTTTAAAAAGCTTATCATCCACACACAGAGGAGGAAAGTGACTATCTGACTTAGATGACCCAACACACAGCACAAATAACACAGAAATGTTCCAGGTGAAGAATTTGCATATAACTCATATAGCTGATAGTAATTTGCAAATAAATTAATGCAGAAAATGAGGAAGAGTTCTTGAATTAAGAAGTGAAAAAAGAGTTCTTCACTCACCAAAAAGAGGGCTTAATTTATAATGAATATTATTTGCAATGAACAGTCATGTAACAAATGACCACTTCTAGAGAGTACATTGATTCACCACTTCTTACACCACTCTGGAACCATCTTAGAGTGTTATCTCAAAATTAGATTTGTAATCAGTACAATCAATGTGAAACAGATAATTCCACTGCTATATAGCTTTTACTACAAAAATAAGAACAATTCAGATCTTATATATAAAAACTGTTGTTTCATATTCAGATTTTTTATTGTATGCTATTGAGAGGGCTAATTATTGATTTGAGAAATTAGCAGCAAATACTTTACCAGACACTTCAAGTCATATTCTACTAAAGGTGGGAGGGGTGAAAATTGCTGGCTGATGATTGTACTGGAAATAGCTAGAAGGAGCTCCTTTTTCTTGATTAGCACAGATTTCAGATATATTACACAGTCATTACCACAGCCTAAATTAACTATTATTCAACACATTTTGCATATATTAATTTGTTGGAGTAGATATTATTCAGTCTAAGTGTATAGCAATTTCAGTTACGGAGCTGTAAAACTAAACTTTTAAAACATTTTAAACATATTGATAATGTGCCTTTTTAATGCCATTTTGAAGCCTGGGTAGAGCATATATATATGTTATAGTTTTCAATTTATGTCAAGAACAGAGAGTGGATTTTTGAATCATTTTTTGTTGGAAATAATCCAAAAGTAATTATTTCTTTAAGATCCCTGAAAATTACTGTGTGCACTTTTATTTTCAAAATAACAACATAGCCAACTTTAAAAAGTGAAACCATAAAACTATAACAAATATACAGAAAAGTTACAATTCTGGTCTCTCAGATCCTATATTTAAGACTGACCTTTCAGTATTTGTAACTGTAGCACTTCCCAATTAGTCCCTTTTCAGCTTTTTGTTTTGAAGGTTTGCCTATTTTCTAAAATAGCTTTTGTGGCCTGTGGCACATGAGTTGAAGACTGGGGGGCGGGGGGGGGGGGGGAGGGAAGGTGGTGACTCATGCCTTACCAGCACTACCAGATTCCAGGTGTTTCTGCCAGTATAACATGAAACAGTAGGATCTAACACTGTCTCTCACTTTGGTCAGAAAGAAAGGCAAGATTTAAGGGATGTATTAGGAAAGATTGAAAGGGATGTATTAGGAAAGATTGATGAGACTTGTGGGAGAAAAACACTATTAAATGGATGGGACCCACAAGACTGCCCTAATATTCTCCTTCCCTTCAGTTTATACCATGTATCTACAGTAAATATTGTGGCAGGGTGCTGGCCAGGAGGGCCTGAGCCAGCCCTGCCGCCCCTTTAAGAGGGAGAAAAGCCCTCTGCAAACCCCCGGGCAGGAAGGCTAATTAGCCACCTGAGGTGCAGGCCAATCAACCTGCATGGGTTGCACCTGGCAGCCTCCTCTGGGGGATATAAGGCTGCCAGGAAGGAAGCCCAGAGTGGTGGTGGTGGTGTCTGAGCTATCAAGAGCTGTGTGAGTTTGTGTCTGAGCTATCAAGAGCTGTGTTTGTATTATTGTATTAGCTATCAAGAGCTGGGTGTGTATTAATGAGCTGTTGAGCTGTGTGTATTAATGAGCTGTTTATTAATGAACTGTTTTAAGCTGTATATATTGGTGGTGGGGTCCTGCACTGTAATTAAAGAGCACTGTTTGGAGCAAAGAAGGGTTTCCTGCCTGTGTTCCTGAGAGGGGGGAGATGGCGGTCTGTCACAATATTGATACTCCAAAAGTTCACTATAGACTATCTTCACTCGTTTATGTTGTCAGATGCTACCGGTGTGGTGCTTCTGCTTTCTCCTGTTGATATCACTCGGCTGCGTGCGTGTGTTCCCTCTGTGTGCTGCCCCAGCTCTGCGCAGATAGCTGACACAGCAAACCCGACGAGAACCCCCAATAACCACAGAGTCTAGTAAGGTACAAAGGCACCTCGGCCAGGTTTATTGCGACCCTGACACAATTTCAGTTCCCCGTAGATTACTTAGTCTACCGGGCATACTGCTAGAAAGTGCCGCTCGGCAATGGACTCAGCTCAGTGGCGCGACTTTCCACTACCCCCCTCGGCCGGACAAAGACACCACCCAGGATGGGACACATTCTTATACACAGGTACAAACAAGTTACACATCACTCCTGACGTATTGAGGTGCAACCCCTCTACGCAGTAAGGAGCTGCCCCGCACCTTGTACCTGTTGGTTCGATCAAAACAACTCTATCCATCATTTTACCCTTTTGCCCCTGTCATTGGGATAGGTCGGTCTGTTCTCTGTTATCTGTGGAATGTTCCGGTATAGTGTATCTTGGTACCATGTTTATACTGTAACTATGCTAAATGAATATGTGTTTCTGCAATATCAGCCCTTTCCTTGCCAACTTCTGTGAGCAGGGCCTGCCTCTTGCTCACAGCTTAACTTTGCTTCTTGACCATTACTTTAGTTCAGGCCTCATACTGGGCCTTCATTAGGCCTTCACTTACTACATTCCTTCACTTACTACAGTTTACTGTCACCAAAATGGAGAGGAAAGATTAGCAAAACAGTAGAGCAAGAGATCCACATTTTTTATTGTGATTTACTGGATTTCATTAGCAAGAAAAAGTTTTCAGTCATGGCTTTTACCACTATTCTTTCAACAAGCAACTAGAAGCAGTTGAGTGTGAAATCACATTTTAATTTTTTATACTTTTATTTTTATAAACCAAAAAATACTAAAATATGGATATTATATACTTTGATTTACTAACTGTGTCTGTTTGTGTATTCCAAGCATTAAAAAATAATGCCTTATGGTGATCAAGTTTTATTTCAATAATAAAAAAGAAGAAAAAAATCATGGTTAAAATACATTCCTTCGTGATTAAATACCATTTCTTTTGTATTACTGCAAACTCTCAAGAGGCCTGCTCTGTTATTTGTTTCTCTATTTTCTTGCTTTTTTTTCTTGGCTTTCCCCACAGAGTATGTTCTTAATTGTAAAGCAAGTGGAATAAAATATAGTGCATATCTCATATGATACAGCTTTCTGAAGTATATATGTTAACTAACTCATGACAGGAGACATTACTATTTAGTTTAGATATTGGATTAATCTCTTATCCCACAAGGAAGCATTCTCTAGATCTTACCCTATACCTTCATATATTTTTATATCTACATCTAAAGATTATAATATACCAAAAATTCAAAGCTGTACTTAGTCTGTGACCACCTGAAGTAAAATTCAACTATGTAAAATAATATTACTCTGATTTGAACAAAATATTCCATTCCTTTTAGAAATTACCAGAAAAGCTCTAGCACAAAAATCAGTCCTTATCATTTACTCACAATTGCAGTTCTATTATCCTCTCTTCAGGGACTTAATGCAAACTCTACCAACAGGGCTCGCTAAAGAGAGCTGTTGTATTGGTGCCCTCTTTGGCTGCCCTATCCAAAAGAGGCGAATAAGTCCCTATTAGTTAAGAGTCCATCTCTCTCTCCTGCTGAGGTGCAATGGCATCTGTAATATTTTCTTAAATTCTGGATGTAATCTTATTAGAAAGATTGGAGGGATTTCATTGATGAGCATCAAAATGATGAGAGGACAGGAAAGATTGATTTATGGGCAAGATTTAAAGAGCTTGGCAAGTGGTGACTGAGTGAAAGGGGGCATGGTAAAAATCTAGAAATATCTGAAGGTTGTTATAAGGAAACAAGGTAGAGGAATTATTTAGTGGGGCACCAGAAGTGTATATCTATCACAGTCTGATAGGGTATTTAAAAAAGGAAAATGTAGGCTGAACTTCAGGAAAAACTTCCTGACAGTTTGATGTAATTAGGCTATAAAATAGTTTCCAAAGTACATTGTGGAATCCCCATTATTTCAGTTCTTTAAAACTAGAATGAACAACCACTAGAAAAATATAGGGAACAATCTTGCATTGGCAGGAAGATAGACTGGATGATCTAAAACTTTTCCATCAGTAACATCTATTCTGCTGTGTTCCACTGCCAAGCCTGTAATGACCATAGTGTGAATCCAAATGTATTGGCAGTAACTCTGTCACAGTGTCAGTCTGTGTGATGAGTTTACCAGTGTAATTAGATTGGCTGCCATCATGATCCTTTGCATTTTTAGAATAGTTTTTTTTCTTTTTTATAGCTTGTGCTAAGCTTTCCGGCCAATGACTTCTTGGTGTATAAACTTAAATTAGCGGTTTATTTATAGGACTGCATTAAAAAAACTGAATTCATTATTTGGGGAAAATTTTAATTATGGACAGATTGGTTCCTTAAAAGATCATCATTGTTGTAGTCTGTTTGGAAAATCTGATACATTCAGGTTCCTCTACTGATATGAATGGACTGGAATCCATAAAAATATGATGCAAATGATGTTAATAGGTATGCTCAGCAATCATTATTTATATGTTATTATCAGGGGCCTTCGTTTATTGCAGTTTTGCTACCACAACAACTGGCATGGAATTTAGAGCTAGTCACAGATGTTAAACAAATAATGGAAACAATACTCACCTTTTTTTTTTTCTTATATCATCTACACCTGTCTTGGCTTTTATTCTTTTTGGAAATACTAACTAGTGCTTATTAGCTCAGGTTCATGACCATCTTCAAAAGTGGGGAGGGGAGAGGAAAGGATGGGCAGGAAAGGAAAGAATATAGAAAGAGAACTTTGAAATGGCATCGGAGAAATTGAACTGGAGACATAGTGGAAAAGGAGAATGAAGACCAGAGTTGATGGAGATGAGCTCAAAGAAAGGGTCAAAGATATTGAGACATTTCATTTGTTTTAATTAAAACAAGAAAGTGACTCCCTCTCCAAATTTGTCCTGCAGGAACTTTTAATATTTTTATTGTTAATTTTAAATAATTTTTAAAGCTCATATTTATGCTTTTAAAATAAAAAAAATAGTTAGCACAGCTATAAGCAAGCACTGTTAAACCTCACAGCCACTGAAAAACATTTTTAATTAGAAAAGAGTGGGCAAAGTTTCAAAGTCTAATTGAAACCTCCTGCTGGTATTACTATAATAATATTGTGTTTTTAGGGATAGAGTGTCCCTTCCCAAAGGCCTCTGAGCTCCTAAAAAGCAGTGTTAAACAAAACCAAAGCCAATAGGGTTTATCAAATGGTACTAAATGTAGTGCAGACACCAAAAACAAATCTCCTCCCTTTAACTTGTCCCCAAACGTACAATTAAACAGCTCTCAGACAGCATTGAGAAAATCCTCATTAATCTGCAGCATGGGGAGGGATCCCTGGTTCAGATTAGTACAAATCTAGGGGCATAGACACTTTTGGTAACATCATACTTCATTCCAACTAGCAGAGGCAACACCATTCCAGAGCCTTGGCTTCACTCCCACCATTCATTAAGGCCCTGAAACAAGGTCAGGGTACTTAGAGTTCTTCATCTTTCTGGCTCTAGCTGATGCAACAAGTGAGGGAACAGCAGGGCTAGGCTTTCACTGCTCCTGTGGCCTTCTTGGCCTTCAGAATGCAAAGGTATTTAATCACCCATCTTACGGGATCAGGAAGGCCTTTAGAGACTGCCATTTTCCCATTTCATCTGTGGCCATCTTTTCCGCTTCTTGCAGCTTTTGGACCAGCGTTCAGCAACGGGTAAGTAAAGATGGATGCTGCTACTTTCTGAAGTGAGTGGAGAAGGGAAAGTGGCACTCAGTTCTGCTTCTGAAAAGTGGCACTCAGTTCTGCTTCTGAGGCCCCTACAACCTTAGCCACCCACCTCTTATGCCAGTATCGAGTGCAGATAAAAGTGGGAAGGGCCAGCTTCCAGAGACCCAGGATGTGGCTGATGGACCTTTTGCCTGTAAGGAGAAGAGGAGACTTTAATCTTCAAAGACTGAGGTCCCTCTTTGTGCCCTCTTTTCCACTCACAAAGGAAATGCAAGAGGATTTAGTGGTGGACTGAGCCCAACAGATTAGTCTGAAATGGCTCAATCCCAAATTATCAGGTATTTGGTTTGAGGCCATTTACTCTCACATGATAGCCAGTAAAATACCTGATTTGGAGGAGGAGTGGAGGGCCAGATAATGTCCCTCCCCCCTGTTAAATTATTAAAGTTATGGCCTATCACTTAAATCCACCCCTGTGCCAATGCTGCGTTCACTTGATCAAATAACCAACTGCACTGAAGAATCCAGACTAGCTGAATCACTGCTTGTTTGTGAAATGCAACCCTTCTTCCCCTCCAAATGTGCAATAATAAAACAGAAATCAATATTCTTAACCTAATTTATCAAATGTCCTGAAGATACTGATGCCATTTAACAGCTGTAGACGCAAATAAAAAAGCAATATCTCACGCCATTAGTACAAAACAATAACATTTTCAGTCTGTGTATGCTATCCACCAATGGGCTGTCAATCATGTTTTCTCTGAAGAATAGAGTGCTTAGGGGCTGTTAATCATGCTGACTGTGTGAGAGAACACATTAAGAAATACTATGCCACTATTCACTGAATACAAAAATGAACATGTATGAAAACAAATACGGATTAAAACAATGAGGAGTCTGGTGGAACCTTAAAGACTAACAGATTAATTTGGGCATAAGTTTTCATGGATTAAAAACTCACTTCTTCAGATGTACGGAGTAAAAATTACAGATGCTGGCGTTATACATGAAGAGAAGTGGAGAACTAATGTTGACAGGGCCAATTCAATCAAGGTGGATGTAGTCCACTCCCAATAATTGAGGAGGAGGTGTCAATACCAAAAGAGGAAACTTTGCTTTTGTAGTGACCCAGCCAGTCCAGTCCCTGTTCAAACCCAAATGAATGGTGTTTAATTTGCAAATGAATTTTAGTTCTGCATTTTCTCTTTGAAGTCTGTTTTTCAAGTTTTTTTGGTTGAAGTATGGCTACTTTTAAATCTGTTATGGAATGAAGTGTTCTCCTACTGGCTTTTTTATGTTACCATTCATGATGTCTGATTTGTGTCCATTTATTCTTTTATGTAGAGACTGTCCAGTTTGGCCAATATACGTGGCAAAGGGCATTGCTAGCAGTTGGCGGCACATATCACATTAGTAGATGTGCAGGTGAATGAGTCCCTGAAGGTATGGCCCATGTGGTTGAGTCCTCTGATGGTGTCGCTAGAGTAGATATGGGGACAGAGTAGGTAATGAGGTTTGTCACACGGACTGGTTTCTGGGTTAGTTTTTCTGTGGTATGGTATGTAGTTGCTGGTGAGTATTTGCTTCAGGTTGAGGGGCTGTCTGTAAGTGAGGACTGGCCTGCCTCCCAAGTCTGTGTGAGTGAGGGATCATTTTCCAGAATAGGTTGTAGATCAGGGGTTGGCAACCTTTCAGAAGGGGTGTGCCGAGTCTTCATTTATTCACTCTAATTTAAGGTTTCACTTCCACTAATATTTTTTAATGTTTTTAGAAGGTCTCTTTCTATAAGTCTATAATATATAATTAATATATATATCTTATAGTAATGAACATACATAGTTGCATGTTCATTCTTCAGGAAGGTGACAAGAGGGCTTGATCCTGAAAGGTGTGGAGCACCTTCAGCTTCCCGGTCCCCTGGCATAAGCCAAGTATGTCTGTAAATGTGAAAATATAAACACAAGCATCATGAGCAAAATACATAATTTTAGAGTATTACTTATTGTAAATAAGATGTGTCTAGACTCTATTGATGTGCATCTAGGACTATGTACAGCATGTTTATCCATTATTTACTTTGAGAATCAATATTTTTATTTTGAACATTATAAAGCTATTTTTTCCTGGTTATACAAATGAGGCCATGGTTACACTTACAGGATTATAGCGCTTTTGGTTACAGCGTGTCCCATGTACAGCAATAGGTATTGCGCTAGAGCGTGTCCACACTTTGACCCCCCAGCGCTAGAGCATGGCCACATTTGCGGCACTTCAGGCGGCATTAGGAGCAGCGCAATAGGGCAGCGCACAGAGCACCTCTTCCCAATCTGGCGCAATGCCTTGTGGGAAGGGGAGGCATCACTTGCGGCCATTCTGCATCCTGTTCCAACTCCCCGTGATGCTTTGTGTCATATCCCAGCAATCCCTGTGTTTCCGTCCACCTCAGACGCCATCTTTCAACGATTTCAGCAAGGCGCGGTCCGTCGTCCATTTTTTTGTGTGCTGTAATGGATCGCGAACTGCTGAGGAGCATGCTGGTGAGTGTCACCAGCACAACTCTCTGCGCAGCGGAGTTCATTCTTGACATGGAAGGTGACAGTAGTGATGGGTCTGAAGAAGACAAGCTCGAGCCGAGGAACGCATTGGACACTAAACTGATCATCACTTTAACACACATGCTCACAACCATGGAATGCCGCTTCTGGGCACGGGAAACGAGCACTGAATGGTGGGATCGTATCGTCATGCAAATGTGGGATGATGAGCAGTGGCTGCAAAACTTTCGCATGAGAAAAGCCACTTTCATGGGACTGTGTGCTGAACTCGCCCTTGCCCTGCAGCGCAAGGACACCAGATTGAGAGCTGCCATCCCGGTGGAGAAGCAGGTGGCTATAGCAATCTGGAAGCTGGCCACCCCAGGCAACTACTGATTGGTGGCCAACCACTTTGGGGTGGGGAAGTCGACCGTTGGAGTTGTGTTGATGTAAGTGTGCAGGGCCATTAATAGCCTCCTGCTACGAAAAATCGTGACTCTTGGTGACATGCGTGGCATCGTGGCTGGCTTTGAACAGATGGGTTTTCCTAACTGTGGAGGGGCGATCGATGGAACCCATATACCTATTCTGGCACCCGCCCACCTAGCAAACGAGTACATTAACCTAAAGGGGTACTTCTCCATGGTTCTTCAGGCACTTGTGGATCACCGTGGGCATTTTACTGACATTAATGCAGGCTGGCCAGGAAAGGTGCATGACACACACATCTTCCGCAACACCGGCCTATTCAGGAAGCTGCAAGAAGGCACTTTTTTTCCAGACCAGAGGATCCCCATGGGGGAAGTTGAAATGCCTGACCCCGCTTACCCTCTAATGCCCTGGCTCATGAAACCCTACACAGGGAGCCTGGACAGCAGCCAGGAAAGGTTCAACTACAGGCTGAGCCGCTGTTGAATGACTGTGGAGTGTGCTTTTGGGTGTCTCAAGGCGCGCTGGCGCTGTCTTTATGGGAAGCTAGACTTGGCAGAGGGAAGTATCCCCGTGGTTATTTCCGCATGCTGTGCCCTACATAATCTTTGTGAGCAGAAGGGCGACGGCTTCACTGTGGCATGGTCCTCGGAGGTTCAAGAGCTGGAGGCCACGTATGCACAGCCAGAGAGCAGGGCTCTTAGAGGGGCTCAGCGCGAGGCTACAAGGATCAGGGATGCCTTGAGGGAGCATTTTGATGCTGAAAGCGAGTTCTAATGGGAATTCCAGAGGGAGGGAGGGTGCATTCTGTTAATAGGATAAGGCATTTGCTTTTCTGTAGCCATTGGATATATATGTGCACCGAATAAAGAAACCCATTTATTGAACAGCTTTTTCAGATTTTGAAATAAAAGTTGAAAAAAAGAAAAATGTTTGTGGGGGGGTGCAATTGGGGTAGGAAGGGGTCAGTCTGAGATTGACGTATGTCCTAGCCTCATACCCTCCAATGCAGGGCCGGCGACAGGGGGGTACTACGGGTAGAGCTGTACCGGGCCCCGCACTTTAGGGGGGCCCCGGTACAGCTCTACCCATAGTCATCCGGCGCGGCTCTCCCCCGGACGAGCGTGTGTCCCCAGCCGAGCAGTGAGCCCGGCCGGCAGCAGCGGCTCAGTCCGGGGAGGGAGGGAGCAGCAAGGGCAGATCACGCTGCTCCTGGGCTCTCGCTCCTAGCTGCGGCCAGCTGTCAGCTGGGGGGGGGGGCGCCGGCTGGGCTGGGGGGGGGCAGCTGGGCTGGGGGGCCCCCAGCCGCTGTCAGCTGGGGGGGGAGCGCCGGCTGGGCTGGGGGGGGCGGCTGGGCTGGGGGGGCCCCCAGCCGCTGTCAGCTGGGCTGGTGGGGCCTGGCTGGGCTGGGGGGGCCGGCTGGGCTGGGGGGGGCCCCAAACTATCAGAGTAGGGGGCCCCCAGATTTCTGTAGCCGGCCCTGCTCCAATGCCCTTCGAGTTGCTGTGTTCCCCCAGCCCCATTTGTGGAGGGCGACAATGCTCGTTATTAGGGGTTAAGTACAGTGGATAAGGGTCCTGTGTCTGTGGGTTTATCGGTGAAGACAGAGGACTTCGAGGCAGCCATGGGTGGTAATAACCAGGCAGCTGTTGATAGTAGCCCGAAGGGGCCAGAGGGCCAGAAGGAGAAGGGTTACGGGGCAACTGAGAATGGGGGCGGCAAGCACGGTGCTGCTTCTCCTCCTGAACGGCGGTAATCCGCTGCAGTCTCTACTTGCAGCTGTAATAATGTAAACAGCTTGTTAGCGTGCTTTTCAGCGCACTGCTCGCGAGCCATCTCCCTCAACTGGATCTGTTCATCCCTCCGCTTGCTCTCATTCTCCCGCCACTGCTGTGCAATGCAATTCTCCATTACAGCCTGTTGCATAACTTGTTGTAAAAGATCTTCCTTGCTCTTTCGTGGTCTCTTTCAAATCCTCCTCAGCTTCTCAGCTGCTGATAAGACTGACGGTGATGGGGTGTTCAAGGTCGAAACTAGGGAAAGTCAGTGCAAAATTAAAACAGAGGATTCCCTTGTTCACAACAGACAGTGCTATGATTCCCCTGCATTCCAAGTTTCTCTGTCCCGTTTGCCTGTCCCACACACAGCTAGAGCACACAGAGCAACGGAGCCCCTGCCATGGTGAGTTGTCTCAGGATGCAGAGGGAATGATTGTTTCCCTGCCTTGCTGTCCTATGGCTTTGGGGGAGCGGAGGGCATTTGCGGGAACCGTACTCTGAGCACTGTCCCAACATTCTCTGTATAGGTGTTCGTGCTGGAAGATATCTCGCTGCTGCAGGTGACGAAGCAAGAAAGGGAGGGCATTCTAATGAGATGCAGCTTTCGGCCAGGGCCATATGCAGCTTGCCTCTGTGAAGCAATGCTCCCCCCACCCCTTGTAGAACAGTGGCGGGGTCTAGTGACCATGGCTGGGACAGGGACCACGCTGGCTGTCCCGAGAAACCTGCTCAGGCACATTGCAAGAGCTCTTATTGAGACCTCTGAAGAAATCACGGATGACGATTACTGTGATGTGATAGACTACATCAATGCACTATTCCACATGTAGGCAAGCATGCAGCAAGCATCCCTTTGCACCCTCACCCAAGTTGCCTGCCTTCCCTATAGAAAAGTAGCTGTACCTGTGCAATCTGCTGCTGCTGCCTGCCCCCCGCAACCGCTGGACTCTGTGGCTGGCTCTGGCTGCCCTCCGGGCTTGAGAAGAGTTCCTGGCTGTATGTATCCTGTGACTCCTATGTGCCCTGGGTCGCTGCCGCGGCCACTGCCTCCTCCTCCTCCACCTCTCCATCCTGCTCCTCTCCGTCCTTCTTCAGTCTCCTCTCCCCCCACTTCACTGGTGGTCTGGGAAGAAGTGTCCTGGGTGGTCGATGGAGTTCCTGGCTGCATGTGTCCTATGACTCCTATGTGCCCTGGGTCGCTGCCGCGGCTGCTGCCACCTCCTCCTCCACCTCTCCATCCTGCTCCTCTCCGTCCTTCTTCAGCCTCCTCTCCCCCCACTTCACTGGTAGTCTGGGAAGAAGTGTCCTGGGTGGTCGATGGAGTGCACGTTGGATCACCACCAAGTGTCACGATACTTGGTGGTGATCCAACGTGCACTAAGCTCCTTTACTTTTGCCTGGCACTGGAGTGTATCCCAGTCATGGGCTCTTTCCGCCATGGCCCTTGATATCAGGACATATGTATCGTAATTCCTACTACTAGACTTCAGCTGAGACTGGACAGCCTCTTTCCCCCAATAACTGATGAGGTCCATCACCTCGCCATTGTTCCACGGTGAAGCTCGCTTATTGTGAGGAGGCATGGCATGTGGAGTCATGGCCAAGCAAAACGCTTACCTGCAACGATTGCCTGAGGAGCACTCCACACCTGGCTGGAGCAAACAGGAAGGGGATTTTCAAATTTCCCTGGGAATTTAAGGGGCAGGTCTGACGCGTGGTCACCTGAGGACGCGACAGAAGAGTTTGAAAGTGATGACCAGAGTGGCTCGAACGGGAATTATGGGCCAGGCTGGAGGCTAATTAACGCGCAATGGGTGTCCATATTCGCGCCGTAGCGCTACAGCGGTAGTGCTACAGCCCTTATTCCCCGTGCGGAGGTGGATTACCACAAGCGCTATAAACTCGGACTTATAGCGCAATACATGCCTTGCCAGTGTGGACGGGTAGGGAGTTATAGCCTAGTTATAGTTATAAAGCCTGGAGGCTTTATAGCGCTATAAGGTGCCAGTGTAACCAAGGTCTGAGGATGTTTGAACTGGATGTGCTTTTCAACTTGCAAATTGCCAGTAATTTAGCAGATTCATTTTGTTTCCCCAGTCGGACCTGTGAAATACAACTAACAGCTTTGGGACAGGTATCCCCTAATTTCTTCCCTTAAGACCTTGTTTTATCTTTCTGTGATATAAAAGCTTGACCATACACTACCAAATGCCCCCTAAAGTGTTTGAGAACAAATCTTGTTGTATGTGTGGTAAAACAGCGGGGAGTCTCAATCCAGTTCCTCAAATTGCTTTCCTGCAATGCCTTACTAAAAAGTGAGCTAACACTAATATAATTGTAGTTTTGCTGTTTCAAAGGCTTTGAATTTAGTAAACTAGTGCTTTCAGAGCTAATGCTCTTTCTCCATTGAGGACATTTTGAAGGTGAAATATGTAATTCTATAAGAAAAATATTAAATTAGCTAGAATGATTGTGTGTTTCAAGGAGTGACAGTAGTGCTTTGTACATTGATACTGAGGACTTGGTGGATGGGAGAAAGGAAAACAATGCGCTGGAGTAGAATTTTAAGGAACATTATACAAATCGAGAGATGTGATTATTAAGAGAAAACAATTCTATGCCTGTACAGGTCTGGTGATTAATTTGAAATACTGTAAGTGCATCGCCAGTTATACAAAAATTGTTTATAATAGCAATTTCCCATTCCTTCCTGTTGCTTGAATTACTAGATATGTTCTAGGGAAGGGAATCTGCCTTTGATCTGTGTATGCTACGATCTAGTAAATAGAGCCCAGAGCTAGGAATCAAGAGAACTGTGGTCTAGTCTCAAATTTGCTGCAGATATGCTGTGTATCCTTAGGCAAGTCATTTAACCTCTGTGTCTCAGTTTTCACCTCAAATATAAAATGGGGATGGTAAGACTCATCTACCTTTCTAAAGTATTTTGAACTGTGTAGAAGAACAAGAGCTACAGACCTGCACATTCTTATTATTTATGGTTCCCCTTGTGCAGTAGCGTAGTAATGTTACACACATTTTAAAAAAGCTATTTATATAGTTTCATTTCCTTAAAAAGTTCCAAACATTGTTTCTAAAAAAGACATTTTCAAAAGAAAAAGATAATACTTATCATTCACAGAAGGATTTATAGAGGTAACAAAGAGTCCTGTGGCACCTTAAAGACTAACTATAAAGTTTTGAAGCATAAGCTTTCGTGGGCTAATACCCACTTCATCGGATGCAAGCAGTGGAAGTGTCCAGGGGCAGGTAAAAGAAGGATTTATGATTGTTTTGAGGTTTTGGACTTAATATCTTTGTGAGTAGAAGCTGACAACAATACCCAGTATTGCTTGTTCATATATTAAGGATTTGATCCGGGTACTCATTCAATTCACTGCCAGGATTACTAGCAACTGCAATGTTTTTGAGATCAGTAGCATAAAGTAAAGGTAGTGAGCATTTACTAGGACATCTTTAGTTGTAAAATAATGGATACTGTTGACAGGTAAATTTTAAGTGTCCATCTCTTGTCATCTGAACAAGGCATCCTGGTTTTCCATGGTATTCTAACTTCCTCCATTCTCTGATAGCATAAAACTATTTAACTGCAAGGCAAAGTCAAAAACGTTTACCTAAATTGACAATCAGACTATTCCTGAGACTGGACAACATGAGACCAAATGAGTGAATTAGAATTGGGCATCACTTTACAAAAAGTAATAATTCATTTCAATGCTTCTATAAGAGGAGGAAGTATCAGTAATGTAATCACTAGAAAAATTGGTAGAGGAATGTGTGTGTTGTGATCAATATTGCTAGTAAATATAACAACTCACATTTTTATTTCAAAATATGATTCTTAAAAAGCACTATAGTAATAACTTTGATAATTGTCTGAGCCACTGATAAATGGGAGTTATTTGCTTTAACTGATTATTACCAGAACTGCATAGAAGCCTGTATATTACACTGTCTGGCATTAACTGTTGTTATTAGTCCTTGTTTGCTCTTATGAACACCAAATTCAAACAAATTTAAGTAAAAAATAAAAGGTGTTGTTACAGAGCAGTGTGCATAATATAAAATACTGTGTCTGTGTTGACTTGAATTACGTTTTTCTCTGTCTGTCTGGTTATTTAAAAATACAGCTATCGTGGAAACTTGCCTGTTTGCAGCAATGTCCGATCCTGCAAGATGCTGAGCGCCTACTAGGAGATGAAGTCAATAGAAACTGAATGTGCTCATCAGTTTCTGGGTTATACTCAGCATCTTGCAAGATAAGGACCCAGAAGACCCATTGCAAACTAGCACATTCTGTGAATTAGTGAGTGAGTAATTATAAAAACAGGAATAATGCATCACAAAATGGACTTTATTCACTCAGGGCCTGACCCAAAGCCCACTGAAGTCAATGTCAAGTCATCCATTTACTTCAGTTAGACTTTGTCTTAGATTCTTATTTTGTCAGTATTTTATTTATGTTTATTCATTGAATATTAGCAAATATATTGCAACATATTTTGTAAATATTACTGACATTTTAGGAGATGTCCCTATGGCATCTATTACAGCCTCTTTTTTGAGAAATGGGGAGAGGCCAACAATTGTTCTTTGTGGATTATAAAGAGTACTTTTATCAGACTGAACATTGAAGAGGTTCTACTGCCTCTTGAATTGTTTTAGAAGAAATAATCTAATTTATCAATGGGGTTTATATTTTAGGGGGCTTTTTCAGGTGCTGTTTTCTTTGCATGCTAAGGTGAGAAACTCATTGACGCAAACAAGAAAATTACTTAGGGCACAGTTCTTTCAAATATATGGGTATATAGTACTTAGTATTTTTTTTAAATCAGCTGCTTAACTTAAAGTGTAGTTCTGGATTTTCTGAAATCCACTGAAATGCAGCCTGTGTATCTGAAAGGCACATAAAGTTCTTAAATAGTATCATTAGAGGAGGCAGTAATAATTTTTTTTGCCAGCAATTGTTTTAAATATACAATAAAAATAGTTACATGTCTGAGCGGGTTGTGTAAGTGGTTGAAACATTTCAGTCTGTGGCCAGTTTCTACTGTTTGTGGAGTTAGTCTGTGTCATACACTGAGAGCAGAATTTGGTACTGAAATTTAAAGTTGAAAGTATTAATTATATATTTCATGGTTTTACAACAGTCAATATTCTGAGTGTGAAAACCGATCCAAAATAAACACAAAACTAAATGTTGTCTTATCTGCTAAAAGAATAATACCTAGAAAAGTTAGATCATTATCTAAAGACTTTTATTGTAACTCCTCTAGCTATAGTGTATCTTGCAATGATATCTTTCCAGTATTTTTTATTTTTTACTGCTGTTAGTGAAATTGTGATTTTTTTCTTATACATTATCCATGAATTTTATTTCTCAATTTGCTTTCCCTCCTTTAAGATCCCAGAGGTGTATTTTATTAGAGATCCTCATACTTTCCTCCTTACAAAGGATTTTATTAAGGTATATGTGTTGTATTTGGTGCAAAGAAATCTCTCAAGACCTTAACTGCATGTCCTCACAGGTTAACATTTTCACATGTAACCCCAGCTATTGGAAATAAGAATGGTTATTTGGTTAACTGAAGCATGCTTGAAAGGAGAAGCAAAGCTTGTCTACAAAATACTAACACTTGGATGAGTCTGCAGCCTGAGAGAAGAGCACCCGGTGAATTTTCTGGACTTTTTTCATGGCTGACTTAGGATTTGCTTGCATTGTCAAATAGTGTGTTGACCTATCTCTTTGATGCATATTGATTATGACAATCACTCTCCTTTCCCTGCAGGCCATGGAGGCACAGATACAGAACTTTGGACAGACGCCATCTCAGTTGCTTATTGAGCCACATCCGCCTCGGAGCTCTGCCATGCACCTGGTGAGATATAACTGCTGGTTGGGAATTTATTTCCTTTCAACCTGAGGATCTTTTATAGGTCATAAAATACCTATTTAAGTAACACTTTCTTTTCATGCCCTGAGTTGCCTACAATGCCATAGCCCTTATTCTCTGCAGAAATTGCATGCAGGATCTTAAACCACAAGGTGGAAGTTGGAATAGCTCTAACTTCCTACAGTCACTGACTTTTCTGTTGCCCAATCCTGGATTTAAAAATTATATTCATAAATATGTATTTGCTGCATATCACAGGAAATAAAATGACTGCATGCTTTTCTCATAATGAACATTTTGTTTCAAAAAAGGGGGGGGGGAAATTCCAAAGTGATTTATGAACATTCGCTGCTGGTCAGGAATGAAGAAATGTAGTTCAAATCATGCTGGAACCCTTCTGTCCATTCCTATGAAAGAACAAATCCTGTCCTTGTAATATCAGTTTGAACTTCAGCGTTAATTACCAACACACACTTTGATGTGCTCGTTACAAAGAATTATTTTATGTAGCCAAAGTGAAAAATACTGATATCTTTCCCTATTAGTGTCTTTGCTTTAAATATCTGAGGGCAAGAAACTTCCTATGAAGTTTCAGTAAATAGATCATATTTTCATTAGCTTTCACCATTGCCCGTAAGGAAAGTCACATGGTGCAAATGGCAATTCCTCTGGAAATCTTAGTTTTGCTCTTTTTTAAATTAAACAGTATCTGCAAATTTACCTGATAGCTAGATATTTTAGATCTTAAAAATGTAGATAATGTGTTTTAGACAGCAGTTTAAATCAATAGATTCAGAAAAGCAAAAGACTACTTAAAATTCCTAGAATTCACCCTAGTTGATACAGCAGTTAATTTATGAAGACATCTAATACAAGCAAATTGGGCTTCAAGAAGCAATGGATTTAAATTGTAGCAAGGGAGGTTTAGGTTGGACATTAAGAAAAACTTCCTAACTGTCAGGGTGGTTAAGCACTAGAATACATTGCCTAGGGTGATTGTGGAATTTCCATCATTGGAGATTTTTAAGAACAGGTTAGACAAACACCTGTCAGGAATGGTCTAGATAATTAGTCTTGCCACCAGTGCTGGGGACTGGACTAGATGACCTTTCAAGGTCCCTTCCAGTTCTATGATTCATATAATCTCACTGATAATTTTTTCTCATGGCTAGTAACATTTTTATTATGCCCTACCTACAGAAGCATCACTGATTTTATAATCATTTATATTTTTAGTATGATTTGTAAGGAATAAAAGTAGGTCAATTCATTTAGTATTCTCTAAAGGATTAACTTAAGTCTACAATACATTAGAAAAATAACCAATCATCTGGGGGCTTTCTGAGTTCCTCCTCTACAAATTCTTGTTTCAGCCATTGGACTTTATACAATTTTATGTTTTTCATATAATAATGGGTTAACTGACTCTTCTATTTGACTCCTATCTACAGTGTATGAATATTAACTGTTCTGATCATTTTGTATTTTGATTTTTTGAATTAATGTTGATTTATCATTTTACAACCTGTAATGATAACCTAATGGACCTTAACCATACCTCTTCTCTATTTGTCCTCATGTAGTGATCCAGCAATAGTTTTCCCTCCTATATTGCTAGTGCAAATGGCATTGTTTTCCCTGTATGTACTTGTTTGCCTGCTCATTTTAACCTTGTTTTCCCTCAGACCTCCTCACTAATTGTGTTTTCCCTTCTGTTTTCTTCTGCTCTCTTCTCCTTTCTACTCAACAGTGTTTCCTTCCACAGAGTCCACTCATGTTTAAAGATCAGATGCAGCAGGATGTTATAATGGTGCTGAAATTTCCATCAAATTCTCCTGTCACACATGTGGCAGCCAACACGCTTCCCCACCTTACCATTCCTGCAGTGGTAACTGTGACTTGCAGCAGACTTTTTGCAGTGAATAGATGGCACAACACAGTAGGTATGTGCTCATAGATGGATCTCTAATTGTAAGCCAGGGGTTCTCAAACTGAGGGTTGGGACCCTGAGGGGGTCACATGGTTATTACATCGGGGGGGGGGGATTGCGAGCTGTCAGCCTCCACCCCAAACCCTGCTAGCCTCCAACATTTATAATATATATTTTTATAATATAGAAAAAAGTGTTTTTAATTTATTGGGGGGGGGGCGGGGGTTGCACTCAGAGGCTTGCTATGTGAAAGGGGTCACCGGTACAAAAGTTTGAGAAACACTGCGTGAGCAGTGTATCTTTTAAGTTTCAAGTAGAGTACTTGGGTTAATACCACTCGCCTATAGATAGGCAACACATTTTTACCCATTTATCCATGTGTATATTGAGTACTCACTGTGTCCATTTTCCCTGGTATAACTCCAAGAAGCACCCTCCCTAAAGCCACCACATCAGCTTGGCAGCCAGTTGCTTTGTTGCTACATTAGTATCAGACTTTGATTTTTGGGACAGTACTATTATTCTTAACACCATAATTATAATATTCCACAATTTTCAGAAATACATAGTACTGGGCTCACTAGTATGTGTGTATCACTGTTCACTATTTGAGGGAGTGTATCAGCTGTATTCAGATGTCTGTCACAAAAGCCAATAGTACAAGCAAAAACTAAAAGACTATATTCCTTGGCTCCATTTACAGAGTGTCCAGTATGGGTGAAGTAGAAGAACTTAATGATTACCCCTGTGAACAATTAAGTGGTCATCAATCTATTTCAACATTCCCTTCCATTCTAAATGTCTTTGTGCTCTGTCACTGTGCAATACACATGTAAATGGAGTTGCACAGCTATCCGATTAGAGGTAGTTTAAGCAAATCCAGGTACCTGTCTTATCATTACCTTTGAGTATTATATCAGGTACCTCCACATTCAGAGGTACCCAAAGTTTATCCAGAGTTTTACAGATCTCTTTTTAAAAGAGAATTATATTAATTTTGCGCATCCCTATAGCTTGAGAGTTTGTGTGACCCTGGGACTTATCTAAAATACCACAATGCTTTTTGAATAAATAAGGCAAAAGAGAAGGTTAAAAAAAATGCTTATGTACACTATGTCTCAGGTTTTCCAAACTGAGGTATTAACCTTGTAAAATCAGTTTTACAAATCCGTAATTTAATTGAGGACCCCCTTTACTTTTATGACATGCTACTCTACACATTTATTTTATTAGTAGAAACTGACTATATTATTACTAAATATAAGGATTGTCAGTGGAAGATCCTTAATTTAAAAGTCATGGTGACAGTAAGTTTAAAATGTCTAGTGACATTACAGAAGGTTGGGTTTGTCTTCTGACTTGTGGAAAGAGTCATTTGCCTTCCCACCACCAACTATCCTGCACCCAAATTGCCTCTCCATCCCACCCCTTTTGTGAGGATTACTTGCAGTTATAAATAGGGCCTAAAAGTTGTGGCTCAGTAATATAGAAAAAAAATCAGTTTGCAGCCTGGTGTAGCAAACTCGTGTATAAGAAAGGAGGACGACTTGTCTGGCATTGATATACCAGGATCCATGATTTCAACAATTTCTATCCCACCATCAACCTCACACACATCACAACAGCAGCATAGTGTTTTCTGCCATCTTGGCTGACTATAGGGGACTTTTCCCCTCCCTATCAGATTAGGACTTTATCACTGAAGTGTCCTCACAACTAGACCATTGCAACTCACTCTATACTAAGTGACCATATATGAAGAGCACTGCAATACTATTACTGGTACATTATCTCTGAAACTACCTCACCATATCTATTTCACCAAGGCATATACATTGCACAAGGACAATGCATCTAGAGAAGTCCAAGTTAAAACACTCAGGTGCTTGAGGCACAATATGCTTAGTCTTATATAGGATCATAGAAACGTAGGGATGGAAAGGAAATTAAGAGGTGGCTCAGTCCAATCCCCCATGCTAAAACAGGTTTAAGTATACCTAGACCAGGGGTGGGCAAACTTTTTGGCCCGAGGACCACATCTGGGTGGGGAAATTGCATGGGGTGCAGGAGACGGGTGCGGCAGGGGGCTCAAGGCAGGGAGCTATGGTGCAGGCTCTGGGCTGGCACCACTTACCTGGAGCAACTTCAGAGTGGCAGCAGCACACAGTGGGGCTAAGACAGGCTCCCTACCTGCCCTGGCCCCACGCCATGCCGCTCCCAGAAGCAGCCAGCATCACATCACTACAGCCCCTGGAGAATGGGGGGCAGAGGACTGAGCCGCATGCATCCCTCGTCTGCAAGTAACTCCCCCAAAGCTCTCATTGGCCGCAGTTCACTATTCAAGACCAATGGGAGCTGCGGGGGGCAGTGCCTGGAGGCAGGGGCAGTGCATAGAGCCCTCTGTACTTCCTCCCTCCCCCAGGCCGCAGGGACGTGATGCCAGCTGCTTCCAGCAGCAGGACGGGGCCTGCGGCACCACAGGGTGACAATCCCACAGATAGCATCCAAAGCCCTGAGGGGCCATAGTTTGCCCACACCTGACCTAGACCATATATGTGTGTGTATTCATATTCTGCAGTAGTTGCCATTTCCTCTTATGGAGACTTGGGAAGAAAAGGAAATAAAATAACATAAAATCTATATTTATTTATGTATATGTGTATATATGTGTATGTATATCTATATATCGATATAGATAGATATAGATGTGTATATATATGTATATGTATGTGTGTGTGTCACTTTCCAGACTTTGTATATACTGTGTATATATATAAATATGAATTACATACATTGTAAGGGCAAACAGTTTAGTGGCCTGGCATGGGAAAGATTGTCATGCTATGTCCCGAGCCCAATTTAAATCTTAGTCCCCTCTCCCAATCATTTATAGATACCAAGCTTGATATCTATCAGATTCGCTGGGTCCAGAGTTGTACTTATTACAAGATTTGATAAATGTATTTTCAGTAAGTTGGCCACAGCTAGTAGAAAACTCCAAAATTTCAATTGTGATTAAAACATCACAGATTATAGACGATATAAAGTGCTTCTGACTTTACACAATTTCAGTTTGCAGCACAAAGCAAATTAGATACCATTTTTTAATTATAGTTTTCTTTTAAGTCATCTGAAAAAATAATAAAGCAGTTTCAATGAGTAGAACATTTCCACCCAAAGTGGGTTTAGAATGTTATTCCCCAAACGGATGGAATGTATGCACTTGTACTTTTATCCTGCCATTTAAGATAGATCTATTCTGTCAGAATAGTACATTAATAGAAACTATCCATGTGTGATGGGAGAAGGGCTGCATCTTATTACTAGCTCCATCAATCTCAAAACATTCAGTTCAGAGAAATGTGTAAATGTTATCTTCTTCACACACGTATAGAGGTCATCATTGTAAAAGCTAACAGCTACCCACAGTTAACCACACACATTCAAGATATGTATTTCTAAGCATAGGAGGAAACTCTGGTGCAATACACTGTATGGCAACTCTTGGCAAATAATGACTTTTTAATTATAGCTCTACATTGCACCAACAGTAATGACTCTATAGCAGCACTTGTGTGGACTAGGATTGCTAAATGCGGCACTCCCTGGCTAGGCCCCTGAAATATCCCTTATACTAGCAGTGGCTAGATTAGAGGTAGCTATGCCAGAAAAGGAATCCCCTATTGGCTGTTTAAACCAGTTTCCCTCCCCTTTTGTACCACTGTAAGGCGCTGAGACTCTGTCCCAGTAATTTGTATATAACATAATGGTCTGTTACACCATTGTAAATCAGGAGTTGATTTGCTGAAGTGAGCAACAGCAGATGTTGGCTCAAAATTAGCATATATATTTGTATTAATTATATTTATTTGAGTAAATAACTTATTTATTTTGTCATGTGGAGAAAGGAATCTTAAAAATTGATATAACAAGAAATGGTAAGAAATTAAACATTTTTATAGGGTATAATCATTTTACTATTCTAATACTGGGAAAACAGTGTACAAATTCCATAAGCAAGTTCCATATTTGTTTTATTCCTTCTTTCATCTGTAGGCCTCAGGGGAGCCCCAGGATATTCTTTGGATCAAGCCCATCATCTTCCCATTGAAATGGATCCATTGATTGGTATGTCAAGGATGAAAGTATGGTTATATAATTGAAAACAGTGTTTTCAAGAATTATTGATTAAGCTATATGTGTATGTTGTGTTTCATTTTACACAGAAAACAGGCAAATATTAATTATCTTTTGAGTGTTTGCACATGTGCATTCTACTGTTGGTGTGCGCACAATCACCGAAAATATTTATTTCTCAGTGGTACCCATTAGGGTAGGTTTTATGTGTTTATCTTCTTTTCAGTCGATCCCCAGTGTCAAGGGATGCCCCAGTCACTGGTCTTCAAGCCCTGCATTTCCTGTAATAAGGCTATGCCCAAGTGACCTGCACTCAACTGCATAGAGGAAGCTCATACTGGAGACCATTGCCAAATTTGCAAGGACTTAAGCCTGACATAGAAAAAGATGGAAAAGTCAAGTTAAATTTTCTGCTCATGAAGGTGGGACTGAGATCTCCATCTGAGCCAGGCTGGTCAGACCGAGTGCCTCAATGTCAGTAAGGAATACCGCTTATACTGTGTCAGAGTCCCAGCACTGATCCCAATCTGTAGTGCCTAGGATGCGTCATAAAAAAGCAGGCTATGATCCCCAGAACTCCTCTTCCTCAGTACCACAGAACCTGGTACTGTTGATTCCAGCACCTACGCTGGTACCATCAAGTTCAGAGACAGAAGAAGCTCTCATATCTGTGGCACTGCATTGTACCAACACTATCCCAGTATTGACCATGCTCGAGGCATTTGGGGCTGCCATGGATTTCCTCTTGGTGTTGGTACTGATCTTGCCGTCAGTAAAATAGCTATTGCTATTGGTGTCAGCGGGCATAGGGGAACCAGCTGGATTGTGACAACTCTCAGTACTGGACAAACTTCACCTATCCATGACAGCTCGCCAACAGTACCATCAAAGGGGAAACCCGTGATACGGCCTCACTGTGAACCTCTCCATCTAGGCACCAATCGCTGGCATCATCGGGCTGCACCTTCGTAGTCACTAGAAAAAGAGTCATCCTTTTCTGAGTAGGAGATTGGGTCTCTTGTCCTTGAATCTCCGGGGTCTTACACCGATGCCGTGGCCCTTTTGGAATTTGTGTTTGTATTTTTCCCCAGTTTCCAGAGCATATTCCAGGTACTCCTATTTAGTGGCTTCAAAAAAGGCATCCTGCACCTTCCCACCAGGTGGGCACCTCTTCCCAACTCCAGTACTGAGCCTGCCACCAGACTCCAGGGGCAGGCACAACAGGATCCCATAGATCAAGATGGAGAGAAAGAACATCAGAAACCAGTGCTGGCCTCCTCATAGTCCTCCCCGCCAAGGCAGTCTCAGGAGATGGCATGTTGCCTCCTCCAGATGACTATAAGGCTCGCCAGGAATTGTTCAAGGGGATGACCTTAAATCTGGGCATACAGATGGAGGTAGTAAAACAGTCCTCATACAGCCTGCTTGATATTTTAGCCATTGCATGTCATAAAGCCATTTTTCTCAGTGAGGTCATTATGGAGTTTGGTTAAGAGCCTGTGGCAGACCCTTTCATCCCCTCCCTCCCACTTCAGAAAGGACTGAGCAAAAGTGTTATGTACCTGCAAAAAATTATCAACTCCTCTATACCCATCCCTTCACCCCCAGGTCCGTAATAGTATCATGCCAATGAGAGAGAAAGGCGTGGACATCACGGTGCAACCCCAAAATCAAAGCACTCAATTAGATTAGACCTCTTTGGTAGGGAGTTTATTCTTTGGGTGGGCAGACATGACTTTAATACATGGGACTCCATGCATAAATTTAAAGACTTGCTGCTACAAGATACTAAGCAAGAGTTCTCCTCCCTAGTGGATGAGGGAAAATTGGTGGCAAAGGTCTCTTCATAAGCTGCTCTGGATGCGGCTGATATGGCTGCCAGGTCCATGGCTTCAGCAGTGACCATGCATAGGAGTACCTGGTTACAGGGCTCCTGCACACGGTCCAACAGACTGTCCAGGACCTGCCCTTTGTGCACTCCTCATTCTTTTCGGAGCAGAGAGAGACAAAGCTGCATGGGCTAAAGGACTCAAGGGCAACTCTAACATCCCTTGAGTTGTACACCGCTGCCCCTTCCAGGAAATATTACAGGCCTCAATAATCCCTCTGTTACTTTACACTGGCTACCTATCAGAACCTTCAGAGAAAAAAGAATAAGAGTTATAGGCATCAACCGCCTTCCCCATTTATAACTGCATCTCATGTCCATCTCACCTAGACGTCCAGGGTGTTCTTAGCAGGCATTTTGTTGGGACACTTGAGGATGCAGTTCCCATGATACCAGTTCCTGTTTTTCGTTTGTTTGCAGACCACCTTCCCCACTTCGTCTGTGCTTGGCCCCGTGTTGTGGCTCTGTTAGAATGGATTGTTGGGGCCTATATTTTAATGGTCATTGTTTTACTTTAACTGTGAATACTTGCTGTGGGATTTTTTTAATCAAAAGTTTTAGATAGAAATTTTGAGTGGGGTGGGAGGTCTTTTAATAGCACTTTTTGGAAGAATCAGTGAAAGCAAGATGGTAATATGAACTGTCTCAAAGTGAAAAGTTCCCTTTTATTTGTATTAATTAATTTCTGAAAGGCTTGGTATAGAAGTAGTCGTTCAGGAGATTTATTCTTCACCTTCTCATTCTGTCAACCTCTGGAATTCATTGTCTGAGGAGGTTGTGAAGGGTTATAACAGGGTTTAAAAGAGAACTAGATAAATTTGTGGAGGTTAAGTCCATTGATAGGTATTGGCCAGGATGTGTAAGGAATGGTGTCCCTAGCCTCTGTTTGTCAGAGGGTGGTGATGGATGGCAGGAGAGAGATCACTTGATCATTACCTGTTAAGTTCATTCACTCCAGGGCACCTGGCATTGGCCACTGTTGGTAGATAGATACTGGTCTGACCCAGTATGACTATTTTTATGTTCTTATGAGCTCCATTGCCCATTCAGATTTCCTCCACCTGGGAGAATTCCTGCTGGTATTGCCTCTCCTGACACTGTCTTCAGTGTCAGCTCCATACCTGATGAGAAGACATATTTTAAGAATGCACATAAGATTTAAATAGCTGCATCTGACTGAATCTGTCAACCCTGTGATCCAATTAAGCCTCTGGAGGTCTGGGTTACATCAAGACCACACAACACAAGATACGATCTTCACCGCTGATGATACGCCACTAAGAATTGACTCCATACAGTTTGTTTATGTTAGGTTTGGGATTATAAATGGACCACCTTCATTTTGCCATAGTTCAGTGTGTAGCTGTTTTATTGGAGAATACTTCAGCAAAGTATTTAAAATATTAGCACATATTGTACAGTGTGTTAGGCAGTTAATCAAGAATTGTCACAGCATATAAAATCTTTTGTCTTATTCAAAGGGAAACCTGAAGACTCACAATAATTTTATCTTTCTGACATCCAGTATAGACAGCTCCAAATGTTTATATTCAAAATGCTTACTGAACAACAAATTCACAGTTCATTGAATGTTAAATGTATTCATTTTCTCCCATAAGTGCATGACAGGAAGGTGTTGGAATGGCTTATTCATAAATGTGTTTTGCATTTCTTTACAGCCAATAACTCTGGTGTGAACAAACGGCAGATCACAGACCTTGTGGATCAGAGCATCCAGATCAACGCACATTGTTTCGTGGTCACAGCAGATAATCGCTACATTCTTATCTGTGGCTTCTGGGACAAGAGCTTTCGGGTTTATTCTACAGAAACAGGTGACCGTAATCACAATATCCTGTTTCTTATGTCACTACATGGCCGTTAGTCACAGTAACAGTATTTAATGTACAGTGTTTACCACCCAAGAAATTATAGAAATTCTTCTTTATAAATATCTGCTTGTAATAGCTTATTGATGTTATTTTGAAGATAATGGATGTAATAAAAAACTAAAAAGTTTACAGTTTTGCGAATTAAAGCTATACAAACCATTGTGATAGCAATTAATTGTGTAAAAAGGTGAACCAACGTTATTCATTAAATTGCAATATTTTTTGTTTGGTTGCGTTGGTTTGTTTTACTCTACATTCAGTTTGGTTTTAGTGATAGTGAGTGGTTCTTTTTTGGTTGATCTAATGTGAAAGCAAATTTACACAATATACTACCCATAGTCAGTAGAATTTTTTGTTTCTTTGTTTTGTGTTCTGATCAAATTTCCACTCTAAGATATTTGGAGCTTGTATTACTTCACATAAAAACTGATTATAGCATTAGAAAAAGATGACTAATGTCGTAGATCTGCAGTTGACGTTAATGTGGGACAAATATAGGTTCTTTGAGTATAATAATGTAATATCATTATGGAACAGTTCATTTGATTTTTTATATTGACAGTCATTCATGAGACTATGTAAAATCATTTTGCATAGCAAGAAGTTAAAAACTCATGGAATAATGACTGTTGGACAGGGATGGTGTCCCTACCCTCTGTTTGCCAGAAGCTGGGAATGAGCAACAGTCTATGAATCACTTGATGATTACCTGTTCTGTTTATTCCCTCAGGGCACCTGGTATTGACCATGTCAGAAGACAGGATGCTGGGCTAGATGATCTTTGGTCTGACCCAGTGTGGTCGTTCTTATGTTCTTTTAACATTTAAGGGCAGGGCTTGGGATGTGGCTGATCTGCACAGAGCACAGGTCCAGGAAGTGCGAAGGTGAATAGTTTAAAGCTCAGCTTTACACTTCCCTGATCCTCGAGTAGGCTCTGTACAGGGCCATCCATCCTGCATTAAGTTAAAGCAGCCTTTAGTCTGTTCAAATTACTGCCGGCTACAAATGTCCCAAAGGGCCAAAAACATGGCTGAATTAAATGTATTGGGTTTCACTGTTGTTTAAATTTGCTGGTTGCCATGCGTATAAAAAAGAATACGAATACATGCAGAAATCAAACTTGTATTTTCTTTTACTGCAGGAAAATTAACTCAGATTGTTTTTGGCCACTGGGATGTAGTTACTTGCCTTGCCAGATCAGAATCCTATATTGGTGGTGATTGCTATATTGTCTCTGGATCTCGTGATGCTACATTGCTTCTTTGGTACTGGAGTGGCCGGCACCATATTATAGGAGATAATCCAAATAGCAGTAAGTATATATTATGATAAACACCTGCTAACTTTATATTCTGTATCTTGATTTTTATATCCGTTCCAGTAACATTCAATACAAATTATAAAATATATAAGTTATTCTTGTGAATTGCAGGTACAGTATAATAATGAGGAAAAATAGTTAATAAAAAAGTGAATATAGATATTAAATGGCTTGTTTGTGGTAAAATATTTTTGATAAACCATTTCAAGGCCTAATCATAACTTGAGAACATTTTCTTTAATTCATAATTATTCCTATCACCTCTATCATTCTGTTGCAACAAACTAGAACAAAAAGAGTTGGCTTTGTACCCTCAAGATTCAGGACATGTATCTCTATATTTTGATTTTTCCTTACCCGTAACTGTTTCCATTCCATTTTAATTCACTAACTTTTGTTATTTTGTAAGGTCATCTTCCCCCCCCCCCCCCCAAAAAAAACCCCTTTTTTTCTTTTTACGCTATATTGCAGATGTTAACCTGCACAACAAATGGTGTCACTATCAGGAAATCAAATTAGTAACTTTGAGTAACTGTCTTAAAGGGGATGTAGTGGAGCGGCTGCCCCACTCCTGGAGAAAAGGAGTAAAAGCAGCCCTGGAGAAGGCTTTGGCTGTGAAAGGCTAGTTGGGGAAGCAGCCACAGCTGGGGCCATGCCCCAATCAGGCCACAGCTGGCCCTATAAGAGGGATGTGGGCCAGAAGCTAGAGAAGTCTCTCTCCAGCTTTGGAGAAGCTTTTGGATGGAGAAGGACCTGGCTGCTTTCGAGCAAGATATCTGAAGCAGAACAGAGCAGTGCTGGGGAATAGGGCAAAGGGAGCTGGGGAGCTCCACCCAAGTAAACCCCCAGGCTGCAGGCCTTGATGAAGCCCTATGAAAAGATACTCTGGAGCAGTGCTGGGGAGTAGAGCAAGCGAGCTGGGAAGCTCCAGCCTGGTAAACTGCCAGGCTGCAGGCTATTGTGAAGGCTTATACAGGTACTGGGGTTGCAGAGGTGCAGCCCGGGAATAGGCAGAGACAGCTGATTCTAACCCCTTGCTAATGATGAGTGGCCATTACAGACTGCAGTCTGTCCCAGTGATTGGGGGCAAGAAGATGACTGGCAGTTGCCACTGAGGCAAGGTGGGCTTAGAGGGTTAGGGGTTCCTCTGGGAGGAGAGACCCAGAGCATGGGGGTACTGCTGGGGCAGAACCCCAAGGAAAAGGGCACCGGGATCCGGGAGGGACATGGGGCCTGAGGCAGGAGAGCCACTGGCCAGCAGAGGGCATTCTAAGCTGGAAAAGAGCTAATACCCAAGATGACCAGCAGGAGGCACCACACCAGTGAGTCATCGCATCGCTACAGGGGAGTACAATATTGGTATAGAAATGGTGTGTTTGAATAAAAATAGGGAAAAATAAAATGTCAGTAAAAGTTTCCATGTCATTTGTGAGGGAAGGTTAGACTTATTATTATTACGTTATTCCTCTGTGCTGGAAAAAGGCAGCTTTCTAACAGTGCACCAGAACAGCTTGGGACAAGAGTAAATCAGCTAGAGATAAAAATTCGGTAATCATTTGCTGAGTCCCGGTTGATAAAATAGATAATAAAAGGGTAAAATGTACTAAGAATGCAATTAGAGGAATTTTCTGTTGATCATTCAGGTAATCAAGATGTTTGCTATTGTCTTTCAATATTGGAGCAAAAATGTTTACTGTTCTGTCAGCTAAAAACTAATGGACTCTGAGATGCTGTTTGCAAAATTGTAGAACACTTCTGACAGTGTTCTATAGAATTTCATAGACATTTTGTTGAATATGGTAAGAGCCCAATGTGCAAATATTTACAATATTTATGCATTTCCCAGACTTTTATTCTGCTTGTATTGCTTGCTGAGTTTTTAAAAAGTTTTACACAGTTATGTTAAACAGAAGGAAGTAATTAATTATCTCAGATTTGGAACTATGGGGGCTAGTATGTACATACATAATATAGACACATTTTCATCTAGGGAATGTCAGTCTAGAGGTCTGAGGGCAGAGATAAAAGTGGAAGGGACAAATCGGTGAAGATGTCTATGGCATTATCTATATAATCCTATTAGAGGATTGTCACTCTGTGTCACTGAAACATAAAATATTGAGTTATTGTGCAGCGATAGAATGAGCTACAAGTGTGGTTGAGAATTGTTTTTGTTCAAATATCATTAGGTTCAACCATCACTGGAATTCCGAGTCTATTACCATCCAGTTTTAAGTACTCAGTCATTTTGAATTTATGAATTAAACACATGCAGTGTACAGCGAGAGTAAGGAATGTCCAAGACCATTCAGATATCATAGATAACTCAGCCAACTACCACCCCTACTCTATAGTTAATTTGAATACAGCAGTACCATTGGTTATATGAAAGAGACTGCACAGGTGGCAAAATACTTGGCCCTGGTTGCCAAACCTGTGAGACAGTAGAGTAAGCCAAAATCTAAATCTAATTTCATATGATTCAGGTAATGGAAATCCTTTCTCGTAAAAAAAAAAATTGATTGCCTTCTACATCTTTTTCTATATTGGTTACAGGCAACTTCCCCACGATTCCATTTGACTATAATTTTATTTTTTTCTGAACATATATTGGTAAGCGATAAATCCGTTTCTGCCCTTTGGTGAAGGGCTTATTGTATTTTAAAACTCTATACACGGGTCCTAAATCCTTCTTTTAACCATCCAGATATCTTTGTCAAATTCCAGGGTGCAATCCAGACCAGTGACGGGTTGTATCATCACCTGCCCTGCAACTTTGGGTGTCTCACAGTGCTTTGCTGTTTTAGCTCCCAACCTGGGCCACTCACAAACCGTTCATACCCTGAGTGTCTGTGTATAGCTGCAGCTCTGGTCCAGCAACTCTGACTTCAGCAGCCTGTCAGCAACACTTCAGTCACACTCTGCCTTCCAGCAGTCTTGGTTATTACATGCAAGGTGACCCTAATTCACTCCTAGTCCCAAATTTCCCCCCAAAATATGTGTTCTGCACTGTCCAGCCCTTTTCTGGACAATCCAGATATTGGAACTCCATTGCCCCATAAAATGTCAGTGAACAACACTTTGCTACCTCAAATGGAATTATCAAGCAGTTCAGTTTAACACTGAATTAGTTTTGATTAAAGAATGAGGTAAGGTTTATTTAACAACAAAGAGAGAGGTTATAAGTGAGTACAAGTATAAGGCATTAAGGTAAAAAATGGCTGCAAGAGAAATAAAGATAGAATGCTTTCTAGTAGCTAAACTTAACAAGCTGCAGTTAGTTCAAGGTAAAATCCTTACTATGGGTTCCCAGCAATATTGCTGACCAAATTATCAGGTCAGGATCTCCCACAAAGTCAAAGGGCTGGTTCCTTTGTCATCTTAGGTGAAAGAGTGATAGGAAGAGAGCCCTCTGGGTGTTTTTCCCCTCATTTTTATAGTACAGACACCCTTTGAAGTAGAGTCTTCTGAGGATTACCCCTTAAACCTCTGGTTTTTTTTCAAACAGTAAAGAAGGTGAAATAGAATCTGGTGGTGAAGGTGTCTCCATGCTTTTTATTCTCCCTTGTGTATGCTGATGTTGATCAGTTCTTTTCCTCACTATCCTGAAAGCACATGTTCACAGACAGACTTCTTGAGCTGAAGTAGTAAATGTTGCTTGTTTGCTGCTTCAGTAAGTGATCAATTCACCAATAGGGTTAAATGCACAGCATAGGATTAAATGAAAGTGCACCCCCACATTCGGGGGTCCTTATCTAAAATAGATTATTACAAAGTTATTCATTATATACTGTATAAACCACTTTCTGCACAACACTAAGATTAGTTTGCTAACTCACTTGTTTACCTGATTGGATTGCTGACCAAGTTGTTTATCTGACCCCGTTGCTAACCATGTTGTTTACCTGACTGTTCTCTTTTCTTGACAGACAAGCAGGCATCTTTTCACATGTCCCAACACCTAATTAATATATATATATATATATATATATATATATATATATATATATATATATATATATATATATATATATATATATATATATATATATACACTAGCAAAAATACCCAGTGTTGCTCGGGTCCATCGGAGGTGGGGAGGGGGCAGAGACCTGAGCGAGTGCGGGGTCCGTTGGAGGGGGGAGGGGGCAGAGAGCAAACCTGACACCCCCACCTCACCCCCCCGACCAAACCCGACACCCCCACCTCACTTACCCCTCGACCAACCCCGACACCCCCACCTCACTTACCCCTCGACCAACCCTGACTCACATTTTCACCCCCCACCCAAACCCAACACCCCCACGTCACCCCCCTACCAACCCCAACACCCCCTGACCAACACCCACACCTCACCCCCCGTAGACCAAACCTGACACACCCACCTCACTTTCTCCCCCAACCAAACCCGACACCCCTACCTACCACCACAAACAAACCCGACACCCACACCTCACTTACCCCTCGACCAACCCCGACCCCCCTTCTCACCCCCCCAACCAAACCCAACACCCCCTGACCAACCCCAACACCTACACCTCACCCCTCATCCACCCCGACACCTTCCCACCCCCCAGACCAAACCCAACACCCCCGGCTCACTTACGCCCCGACCAAACCCGACACCCCCACCTCACCCCCCGACCAAACCCGACACCCCTACCTCACTTACCCTCCGACCAAACCCAATTCGGATCGTGGGGAGGGGGCAGAGACCTGAGCGAGTGCGGGGTCCGTTGGAGGGGGTATTATGACATCATAACTATGTCACAGAGAACAGCAGCTGCCCAGCTGATGTGAATGGGCTTTAAAGAATTTCACCCCTGGGGGGCGTCAGAGGTGAGATTTGAAAAATTTTCGACTCTTACCCTGATTACGACCCTAAGACCTATAACTGTACCAAATTTCAAGTCTCTAGCTCAAACGGTGTGGAAGGAGTAAGCGCACATACATACACGCACGCATGCATCATTTGACTTTTATATAGAGAGATAGATATCACATCCTACAAATAAAATGCAGATTTTCCTTGTCTGCTGCCATTTTCCCCTCTTGCTGTCTCAAGGACCCTTCTGTGTAAATTGAGATAAACACACATAACTTTGTCCAGAGTAGACCTGTTTAATGACCTTTGCCTGGTCAGGACTCTATGGGTTTTACCATGATATTATTGACCAGCAAGTTATTTGCTTTCAAATGATACCTCACAAGGCATATTTTGTACAGATAGTATGTAGGATGTGAATGCAGAGTGCTTTCATTCACAATCATATATTCAGGTCTCTAGCAAGAAAGATTTTATCCCCTATAGTCATGACTTCAAGTTGTCGAATAAGTGACTGTTTCACACTAATAATTTTCAAAAAGATGAAATGGTATTTTATATACATTTTACAGTCTTCGCAAAGATTCTCGTTGTTAGAGATACAAGGGTTAAGTTAATGAAATAGTTCTGTTAGGAAATATTTCTATGTTGCATCTACATTTCTTATACATTTATTGCTCGTAGATTAGGACTTATATTGTAGGAAAAATGAAAGTAAGATGTTCAGTGTAAGGTTAAATCCAATTAGTTAATATCTTTAGAATGGCTCCCTAGAAAGATGCAGATGATATTTTCAGAAAAGGATTAGTTTCTTAAGAGCTGTCATCTGGAGACACAGATAAAATAGTTTATATCACAGACTGTAAGGAGGTGAAGAATTCAAAGAAAAATGTCAGGTTATAGTAATTATGTGGGCTAGGTGCTTGACTTTATAATGATCTCTTACACTGAAAGACAGTTAATTATCAATTTCAGCTTCAGTGCATCCAATTACCAAAAGGAACTTCAGTTGTTTCAGAAAACATTCTTTTCTAAAGCACCATACTTTATTAAATATTTTCAATTCTATATTTTAAAACATTGTATGTATAATTATATATAAAACATAAACCATGTTTTGAGTTAAAGAAAATATAGCTATGGCAATTAATAGATTATTTTCAAATGTATTGTGAGAAAAGATTGTCAGGATGAACTCCTTATTGCTTTGGCTACAGTTCATGAGAATCTAATGTATTAGCTGGAATCCTGACTAAACATCACATATGTCAATAGTCAAACCTGTCAAACTCATGCAGAACTCTTTACTAAACAATCTATATAGACATTGTGCTTAGCAGATGACCCCAGTTCATGATTGTCTGTGTGGGAACTAGTAGATCAGCTCTGGTTTAAATCAGAGGAATAGGAAATAATTGGTTTGGGTAAGAGTCTTGAAATGTGCTGCTGCTCCAGCTCAGTGGTTAAGAACTTGCTCACTTGGAAAGAGGGATGGGGATCTCTGTTACAATTTTACAAGGATTTCTCTACACAAAATGTATTAAGTAAGTTATAACTTAGAATATGTTGCTGCAATCCATAACAAAAAGATTGGGATTTTTTGCTTTAAATTTCCATTTGTCATAGTTAGTTTCTGTGATATAAGAAAATACAATTTTACAAAGTTTTAAAATGCAGTGGCTTCCCATAAAAATAGACTTAGAGAAATATATTTTCCTCAGCATCTGCATTATTCCCTATCCTTCCCTAAAATTACTATAGTGAATACTATAAAAACTAAGTAACTTTATTTAGTTATTTGAGGCAAGTTGCAAGTTTTTAAGGATCATCACATTATATATGTCTGTGGGTAGAAGAAAATTGATTCAGGACAGTCTGAAATATTTCCAAACTGTTTTCAAATGGGTCTGAAACACTCATTATGGGCTATCCAGCTGCCACTGAACTCAGTGGGAGTCTGTCTATGGGTTTGAGTGAAAGCCAGCTCTGGTCCAATATGGGCCAAATTATGCATACACTTATTCCAAGGTAAATGGAGCGATCTCAATGACTTCACTAAAATTACTCATTACTGCACTGAATGTTAAGTATTTGCAAGATCAGGCCGGATATATGTCAAATAGAACTTTAAGGGGAGATTTTCAAAGGCACAAATGTGAGGTGGACATTTAGCTTCCTTTCAAAATCTTCTCCATTAATGTTTAGCATTAGGGTTGAGAAATCTATTAGTTAAGTTTTCATTTGTAAAGGTACAGTTAATTTAATGGTAAAGGTTTGTTTACAGGTACAATTTATAATACAGCTATTCATGTTTTAAAAACATAAAGAACAAATGTGAGCCTCTTGCGTTTAGTCTCTCAGAACTGCTGAGTTATTGTAGGACATTCTATCCAATTACCAGTTTGTTCTTTTTTCTCTCTCTCATGATTTTTTGGGCACTTGTATGGCTTATTGCTACTGTAACTGTCTTATTCATCATAAAAGTCATACCAAAGACTCTGTGATACGCACTAATGTTCAAAATGTATTGTTACAGCTGTTTTATTTGTATATGCTATGGCGGATTTATTGAATGGCTCTTTCAAACATTGTATTTTGAAAATAGAATATTATCTGTCTTTGAATAGAGACCTAAGTAGATGATAGAATTGCAGAAAAATGAGGGACAGATTATTTCATCTGAAACATACACAAATTCAGACACTAATTTTGAAGTGATAAAAATTAATTTGCACACTTTAATTGGAACCAGCTTCCTGCATGAAAGAAAGGAGAGCAGAGCAGGCAGCTAGTGCTAAAAGCTGATTGAATTTTTTGTCAGGTAGGTATGTTGGACTTGGCCGCTTATCCTCCTGAGCCTCTCTGTGCAATATATTACATTCAGCCTCTGACTGGTGTTCTTTAAAAGGATCAATGCTATTCCTGTTTTGTCCCTAGAGCCTGAAATTTCATTGATCTTGGGACTTGACATTTCTCATTACATACCGTAGCTTCCAACAGGATAGTTACAAGAAGTGTGAGTTAACACAGCTTTTTCTGACTGTGGTTGCACTGACCATTATAAAGACATTATGTCGATCAGTCCAGAGCTCAATTTGTGCACCTCTTATAATATACAGTTCTTATAAGTGCTAAGTATACTTTGTGTGTGTACATATGCTTGAAAGGGATGGTGGGAACTGAAATAAAGGATCCTAGGCAAATTATTCTGCACTCTTATTTAGATCTATAGAGAATTCCTCAAACTATAACCTTTGACTTTAGAACTAATGTTTCTGCAATGATTTTAAACTTCTTCATATAGCTGATGTAGATGTAGAGCAGCAGCTACAATTCTTCTTGAAATGATTGTTCATGTGCATTCCAATGCAGGTGTGTGCACGTTGCATACACGCCAGCCAGAAGGTTTTTCCCCTAGCAGCAACCATAGGGTCGGCTAGACGCCCCCTGGAGTGGCTGGGTGTGTGGTCAAACTGGCGCATGTGGGCCCTGAGGGAGGCTTAGAGTCCTGCCACTTCTTTCTCTTTATCGGCACCAGGGATGGCGACCAGTGTTGTATGGAGGCCGATCTTTGATTCCTGGACTCCGTCCTATGCCATGGTTTATGTTCCCAGTGCCGGGACTCTCCAGATGCTGCCGGCACTGGGGCACTCCGCACTGATGCTGCTGGACTCAGAGCCTGGTCTCCGGCTCAGAATGGGGGCGGAGAAGCACTTCCATTAGGATCACTCTAAGCCTCTTCTCCCTGTCTTTGAGTGTCCTAGATCAGAAGCCTTTACAAATGCAGCAACGATCTCTCTGGTGTCCCTCTCCCAGGCACCTTAAACAGAAGGAGTGCAGATCGCTTTTGGGCATAAGCTTGCTGCAGTCTGTGCAGAGTTTAAACCCGGGAGACCTGGGCATGCCCCAAAGGAGCTAGGAACAAAACAAGGGAAACCCCCTCCCCCCAGTAAAAAACGACAACTAACAAACTAACTAACAACTTGAACTATAGATAACAACTAGAGAAACAAGTTCTGCTAGGCAGCTTGCAGGAGCGAACAAAGTTCCAGCTAGCCATCACCAGCGGTAAGAAGGAACTGAGGGAGTGGGGAGGGGGGTCGGCGGGCGCCCTATATTGAGTGCCATGGAGGTGCCACTTTAGGGTTGCTGCTAGGGGAAAAACCTTCCAGCTGGCGTGCACGCGGCATACAAACACCCGCATTGGAATGGACATGAACAACACATCTCAAAGAACAACAGTTACGAGAAGGTGAGTATCCATTTTTTCACATTTAGATGATTAAGCCAGGTAACTGCATCAGGGGTAGCGGAGTGTATCGCTGTATATCGCTGTGATGTTTCCTTCATATTTGTGAATTGCGCACTGAGTTGTTATATTTTCCATGATCTGTTCTGGGTGACCATAGTTGCAAACTGGAGAGTTTTTAATTTTCCATTTGTGCACCAAATTGATTTGATTTAATGCACAAATGGAAATTTTAAACTCTTTCTAGGCAAATTTATATGTGAAAAAGGAATTATTTTAGACTCAGAAGAGCCACTAAAACTTTCCCTATATCGATAGCTGTATCATTTTCAGATGTAGCCTGGTAATGTTATCAAAATGTGTGCATGCTTTGCAACTATAAAAACTGAAGATGATTATTTTCATCAACATCCAAAATAAAGCACCTTTGATGTGTTTGTTTTATGTGGTTTGTTTCTACAAAGGCATCAGTGATAAGATGCTTCTGTATCATATGTGTATTTAGTGAATTCAACATCTATAGCTCAGTTATAGGCCTGTTCTTGTTCCCATAAAAGTCAGTGATGAAATGGGAACAGAATTAGACCCTATGTCTAAATCAGGCCTTTTTTCCTCAGAAGACTAGGAGACGTTTCCCCATAGCAATAGGTATATATTACTTCCTATAATGGCAAGAAAACCCAGTGCATCAGCACAAATAATGACATTGTTCATATTTCTTTTTTTTTTTTACTCTAAGAGCATAGCATCTTCCACAGAAGAGCATTACATATGCATTATGCATTGCATTTTTTCATAGAGAGCAGAAGATGTCTTATAGTTTAAACCTTGCTGAAGAACTCAGTTGCCTGAAGAGAGGACTCAGTCTTATGTGCATTTTATCTTTGTTTACCCCATAATGATTCTTTTGCAGAGGTGTCACATTGGGAAAATTATTATGAGCTTATAGTGATGGTGTTTCAATTCATAGTGGGGTAGTTTCACCTACAGTTCCCTCTGTGCTATAGCCTTTGACCTTTAGCTGCATCTATCAGTTGTGATGTGACAGTGACAGAATATTTTGCTAGATTTTGAATGATTGCTGAGGTTCATGACATCTGTTCTTTGCAATGAAATGTAATGTGGCTGAGGTTCTCTCCCCCCTGCTGCAGTTTTCCCAGTAGAAAATACCACGGACGATAATTTTATTTTCTTTCTGTGAGCCCTAAGGGGAAATAATGTAGTTTTGTAAACATTTAACTGTTGCCCCAAATAATCAAATTCTCTGACTGCATTTTACAGATTTATGAAGTATATTCAAAAATAGGAGTTTAAAAAATCTGCAGTGAGGGACACTGTCAGTCTGTACAGGCTTTAATGTTTTCAAATCAAAGGGATCATAGTTCACATCCAGTTTAATTATAAAAACGTTTATTTTTCTATGTTAACTCTGTCTTTGCTGATTTAAAATTAAATGTTTGCAGCTTCAATGCCTTATTATGTTTCGCTATTCCAGAATAAGATGTTACAGATAGTATATTGTTGTTTTTGGCAAAGTATGAGGAAAAAAATCTTGTTACAAATTATGTTCTGCTTTTCTTTCAGTATTTAAAAGCACATGGGATCGTTTAACATAATCATTTATTAGTTTGCTCACAATCTAATATTACTGTGTAGTTTCCCTCATCTTTAATACTTCATAATAATTTGATAATTAGATAAAAAACATGAGTTGGATCCCCAAAAACCCATGAGATTGGTCCCACAAATCATAAAACATTTTAAAAATATCATCAAGCCATATTTTTAGTCTGTCTTTTGGCTTTTTAACTTTCCTCTGATCTTCTGGCTCAGTGTATGTGATAATTTCAGGCTGAAAGTCAACCTTTAATGCACACAAACTGTACGCCTCTCCCTGGTTCTTCAGATGGAGATTCCACTTATCCTCTCCTCACCCTAAGACAGGGAACTGCCATATACTTCCTGTTGCTGTCTTGACTCCCCCAATCCCGTCTTGCTTCCAGGGCTTCTCTCTTTCCCCAGACCCAGTAGCACTTCCCTCGCTTCCCTGCCTCGCTGCTCCCTGGAGCTTCATCTCTACCTGGATCCCAAGTAGAAGAGAAATTGTGGGATCCAAGCTGCTGCTTGTATCCATGCAAACGCTCCTCTTGCAGGTGCCAAAATCCTGTGACTCTCAGTTTGTTCTAGACTGTCTACCCTGGCTACTCAGAGGGGATTCCCTTTACTTACCACTACCACTGGACTTGTGGAACTGCCATTCTGGCCTGTCCCTCTCCTACCGCACCACTGTCATCTGCATCTTCCTGCCTCCCATGTCCTCAGCCTCCCTCCTGCCTCGCTCCTTCCTCAGCCTGCCTCGCACATCCTTCTGCACCTCCTAAATCTGCTTTCTGCTTCCCCTGGGCCTTGCTCTCCCTCACTCTCCTCATCTAGCTTCAATTTCATTGAAAATAATAGGCAGTAGCATCCAACTTTGTTAAAGGCAGCTGCATGTGCACATAAACTATCGAGAAATGGTGGACATCTTGCTGGCTTTAGCCCCATAATAGGAGATGGGGGCCCTCTTGAATAAGGGAAGATTTCATGAGTTGGCAACTTTTCATCATGTTTTCTTGAGACAGGTAAAAAAACACCCAAAATCACTAGAGTCATGATGAAATCGCAAGAGTTGGCAATACTGAATCACAGTAACTTTTCAACCAAATAAACACTTGCGCCTAGATTGTCCCCATCAAAGCCCTGGGAAAGCTTCTCCTGCGGGACACTCACCAGCCTGCTGTGTGTGGGTCCCACACACTGGGCCGCATGCTTTTAAACTTTCCTTGGTCTTGGTAGACTCCAGCTGTTGTGTCTTTGGCTCTATGGCACACTTCCAGGGCACAGACTCTATTACCCCTGACAGATGTGGGACTTGCATGCAGGACAAGTGCTGATGTCTCAGACTCTCCAGTAGTTTAAGCACACCCTTTGGAGAGTTCCATCCCTGTGAGCACTCTGGTTTACATTTAATTTCTCCATGGACATATAATGGTTGAAGCACATAACAACAGACTTTGCTAATAAAAAAAAATTCAAAAGCAATTACTCCTTTCTTTAGAGACCACGAGATGTACAGGTCCAGAAATAAATATGCTATATGCCCTTCCCTGCTTTAGTTTCCTCACCACTGTTGGGTGTTCTTTGAGATTTGGTCAGAGTCCTTTACGGTGTCCAAGATCCCATCTCCTTCACTTGACTTCTCTAAATCATTGGTTGTGTGTGTGGACGCACTCGCTTGTTCTTTTCCCTCTCTCTCTCTCTCTCTCTCTCTCTCTCTCTCTCACAGAGCTTGTGAGAGTCTTCCTTTTATACCAGCGGTTCTCAAACCTGTTGCATGGGCAGGGCGCGACCCCTCCAGTCCCTGCCGCGGGGAGGGGGAGGGGGCTGCCGGCTGCACGCCAACAAAGGCTGCCAGGTACGGCAAGCAAAGCCCAGACAATGCAGGGGGGCGGGGGCTGAGCACGACCCGCTCTGCTCTCCAGCGAGGGGCGCAGAGTCAGGGGCTGACTGGCAGCCCCCGGGGCTGGGGGAGGAAGGGGTCGGAGCGGGGCTGTCGGCAGGGGCAGGCGCTTGGTACTTTCCAGGCGTCTTGTCACCCACACAAAGGGCTTCTCTTGGCAGCGCTCGGCTCCCTTCCCACCCGGGCGTGCGGTGCGCTCACTGACATCCAAGCCAGCGTGGAGCCTGCCTCCCAGAGCTGGGGCAGCGGCGATAACGACCCCTGCCCGCAGGAGCCACACGCCAGCCGGCCAACCCCACAGCGCCGCCAACTTTCACTGCGCTGTCCAGCTGGAGGCGGACCCAACCCCCCGCGGCTCCGGGGGGCTCTGGGAGATACTGTTTGGGGGCTGCTCGGGGAAGGGCAGCGGGGACCCTGGCATTGCCTCGGGAGGGGACCAGGCGCGGCCCCTGGCTCCGCTCCTCAGCTGCAAACCACGCCCCGAGCTGGTGCAAGCCCGGACTCTCCCGCCGCCGCCAAGTGCGGGAAGGCGGAGCGCCCTCGGCCCGCACGCCCCCGAGCGAGGAGCCCAGCCCGCTGCAGGGACTGTGGGCCGGCGCGCAGCTGGGAGCCCACCCACTGCGGGCGGGCTGCCGGCTGCGCCCTGGCCCCAGTCGCCGCAAGTTGCGGTGGCAGGAGCTCGCGACCCCTCAGGGAGCGCTCGGCGACCCCCCCGGGGGGTCGTGACCCCCAGTTTGAGAAACCCTGTTTTATACAGTTCTGATATACCTACTGTGAGAGGGTGACTCCAACAATCAGCCTTGTCAGGTAATCAAAGTCACCTACAAGGTGATCTGTTGCTCAGTTACCATCTACCTTGGTGGACCAGTTTTCTTGGGAAGTCAACTTTCTTTTTCTAAGTCTGTTTGCACTGGAATAGAAGACTATCAAGATTTAGTGACCTTTTTGTGGTTAGCCCTGCGTGAGAAGCCCAGTCCAAGCTGGAGGTACAACAACAGAAGGCAAACAAAGCCCAAATTCAAAATAGAGTTTGTAATCTGACACAACTATATATATACAGAAGTCCAGATTGTCAAAGATATTTATGCTTCTAACTTCCATTTAAATCAATCTGTGGAAGTTAGGAACCTAAATACCTTTCAGAATCTGGGCCACAGATTCTCAAACAACATTCATGAGTTGTGCATATACTGATTTCCCAAATTGTCACAGTCCCCTTTCATAGAATAACCCACAGAAGGGGAGAACAGACTGGAAAATCCATACAATTGTTGCATCATCTCCTCAGATTATTCCACCACACACATCATACCCTTGGAGATATAAAAGCCATATAGATGAAGAAACCACCAAAACTCAAACTCTAGCAAATCCCTGGTCAGATACACACAGCATGTCTTTCTGCGCCCCCTCGCTGAAAAGACGATCACATGCCAGTTTTGTACAATTTTATCCCTTTGATAGGAGAGGTTAATGCTATGGAGGATCAGTTTAATACCTTACTTGCTTTTTTTTACTTTAAACACATTTTACAAAGAATCACATTACAGAGACTGGCTGCTTCCAGGCTTTGTCCCCAGCTTCAACCAGCATGCCTCACTTCTTTAATTTCCAGCAAAGGAAGAAAAGTGCACTCCTGGTTCCTAAGAACATACATACACACATCTGTAAATAAATTCATAATTACATGTCCAGCTGTTCGTTTTCCTGTATTTTAAATCTTAATGTAATAGGCATTCAGAAATACCCTAGATTCCAAAATCATGAAGGGATTCAGAAATCCACCATAATTTTTCCAAGTTTTTTTTTTCTAAACATATATGCTATGTTTCATTGCATATCATTGTGTTGCTGTTACATTTAATAGTTTCATTCTCCATGTGGTCTCTGAAATGCATTTCTCTTTTCAGTATCGTTAGAACACATAGCACAGATTTCCAGTATCTTATTGTTATCCTGTGCAGCATACACAGCACATCTCCCACTGTTACTAAATAATAGAGGTATATTTATGTGAACAAGTGAGCACTGAAGTGTTGCTTTATGAGAGCCTTGATGAGGTTTAAATGCAGTTCTGTACAGAAAACCCAAGAATGAGATATTTATGCAGATTGCAGCTTCCTCTGATGCTTAATGATTTAAAACAAATTGCAGCAAAACTCCTCCTTTGTTGCTGAAACATGTTTTGTTTGTAATTCCTTACTATTTTTTTTTACAGGTGATTATCCTGCTCCTAGAGCTGTTCTAACTGGTCATGACCATGAAGTTGTCTGTGTATCGGTCTGTGCAGAGCTGGGACTTGTTATAAGCGGTGCTAAAGGTCAGAAGTCATTTTACAGTTTAAGTTTTAAAAATTTCAAAGTCTGCTTCAGTGAGTGTTTTTCAGTGTTCCCTTGAGCCAGGTGCACATTAATTATCCTAAGTCGTCTCAACCAAGACACACATTATTTCTAATAGTCTCAGCAGTTGCTAACTCTGAACACGATATTTTCTATCAGTACATATGACACTTAGGGTGTGTCTTCACTACCCACTGGATCGACAGGTCCATCTATTGGCGATCGTTTTATCACGTCTCACGCGATAAATCGGTCGCCAAAGGCATTCCTGTCAACTCCGGAACTCCAGCTCGCCAAAAGGTGCAAGCTGGAGTCGACGGGGGAGCCCGCTGCTGACCGCTGCCACCGTTAGGATGGCAGGTAAGTTGCCCTAAGATGCGCCGACTTCAGCTACTTTGAAATTGATGAGCCCAGCACTTAAAGTATGTTCTTGCTTTTATTCTTTTCTTTTTGTTACCAACAACAGCAAAAAATGGCATACAAATTAAATAACATTTACCTGAAGAAAATGCATGTTTGGTGCACACCATTAGAAACTCTTTAGAAAAGACCATCTACCTCAATCACTAAGAAGTAACAAATGTTGACTTTTGAATTACATCCACTGTAATAATAATTCAGTATTAAAATCTGTGCATGTTATACATCCATGGGGGGGAGGAGACCTACAGGAACTGCCCATGGCTGCAGGAGGAACATGTGGTGACGGGGCTACCTTGGCCCCAGGGGGCCTGCTCTACCTTGCACTGATAGGGCCCCATCTGTTTGGCTGGGGATGGGATAGAGTTCACATTAACAAGGAGGAATGCAGTTTAACAGACTTCTGAACGGTTAGGAGGAGGAGGGGATGAGTTTGCAAAGATTAATTACTAGAAAAGGGTTAAAAATACTCACAATTGAAAATAGTTAACAGTTAAAGTAAATTTAAAAAAATTCCCCTCTGCTGATATGCTGTATCCTTTTCCTCCATCTGCCACTTGCTTTGTTGTTGTAGTAGTAGACTGTATTCTCTTTAGGTCAAGGACTATGTCTTCCTATGTATGTACTTATTGTCTGTATGCATACTGCACATAGTTTGTGACATGAGCATCTGTATAATATCTTTTATTGTTTTCAATGTACAGAAGGTCCTTGTCTGGTACACACAATCACTGGAGATTTGCTGAGAGCACTTGAAGGGACTGAAAACTGCTTGTACCCTCGCTTAATTTCAGTATCTAGTGAAGGCCACTGCATCATCTACTATGAGCGAGGACGGTTCAGCAATTTCAGCATTAATGGCAAACTCTTAGCTCAGATGGAGATCAATGACTCAACCAGGGTAAATCTAAATGCAAACAACCATTTGACACTGCACTCCTTTTAAAAATAAGTGGAATGTATTTGCAATGTTAGAGAAAATACAGAGATGAAAGTGGGCCAGTATAGGCTGGTACAGCAGCCTGGTAAGAAGTGGCTGCCGGTACTGGTCCACAAACAGCCCACGTTAAAGCGCTGCATCCTTTTTCAAAATAAATATGAACAAATTGTTTATGATACCAGATGATTCCTGGAATTTAAGTTTAAACTTGGATTTCAGCAGGAACTATGTCTTTAAAACAAAATTGTTTGAAATTAATTCCTTCTTCGCTTATTAGCAAAGCCATGTATTCAGGCCCTGTTCTACCAGTAGCACTTGAAGCAGTGTGAGGAATGCAGATCTCAACTCTGCCTTAAGTGGGAGTGATGGCATCAAAAACGCAAGTTTTGCATACTGAACTTAGGTCTTGGCAATTAAAAGCTTTGTAGGTCACAGGTGAAATTTATTTGTCATTTTAAAGGCACACGGATAATTTATTGAAGCTTTGGGGTCCCTAAATGGATTTTGTTATTGTTAAGTATTTCTCTTCACCTTCAAATGTGGGCAGAAACACATACATACACTCCATTGGTGAGAGCTAATTTGTGGGTCTGTCAGTTTTCCCCAGTATTGACTAAAGTTACTGGTTTTGTTTGTCCCTTCTCAAGGCCATCCTCCTGAGCAGTGATGGACAGAACCTGGTGACTGGGGGAGACAATGGAGTAGTGGAAGTGTGGCAGGCTTGTGATTTTAAACAGCTCTATATTTACCCTGGCTGTGATGCTGGCATTAGAGCAATGGACTTGTCTCATGATCAGAGGTGAGTTGCAGCATTAGAATTAAAATCATCTGGTAAACAAAACTATTAAATACTGTTTCTTTGATGTTAGCATGTGAAACTACTGTTACACTTAATTTAAAATATGTGATATAGCTATGCTCTCAGTTATTTCCTGATGATCTAGCTGAATTTACATTTTAGGCTCTACTCCTATAGGCACTTATACATTTGCTTAACTTTAAGCAGACATATTGTCCCACTCCTGTGCACCATTTCCTCCCTTAGTGTAAATCAGGAAAATTACATTGACTTCATCTGAGATGCACTGATTTATAGTAACTAAGGATCCGGCTTGGTTGCATGCGCATAAGTGTTTGCAGGATTGGGGCCTGAGTGAATATTGTATGATCACTGGCCAGTGCAGGGATACATGAGCCTGATCTCTGAGTCTCCTATTTTAGTGTGATTAAAATGTAAGTCTTAATGATGTATTTATGCCGGCTTATGAGTGGCTTTGGTATCTGCATCATTTGCCAGTATGGTGTTTGTCAGCAAAACTCACACTCATGAAATGTGAAGGATACATAGATTTTTTTAAAATCCTATAGTATTCATTTCAGCTTATTTTTTTTATACTTTTTAGAATGTTTATACTATGTACCCCTGTTTGATACAGCACCAAAAATATCCATACATCAAATACCTGTTCAGTTTACTTGTGTGTCATTTGATAATGTGAAACAAGATTTCTGTCTCTGCCAAATCAAAGCTAACTTACAGAACGAGGCTTATTTACTCCCGGAATTCTGCCATTGTATATTACAGTGCTGAACGGCGTTCTGTAGTTTCTTGTTTACAATAAGTAAATATAGCACGTTCTATTTATAGACTAATTTCTTTATCTTCTGATTCGAATGCTGGGTTCTGAAGCCCCATTTCAGCAATGCACATAAGCACAGGCTTACTTTCAGCACAATTATTCTCATTTAAGTGGGGACAGATAGAATGCATTTTGTATTATTTGGTATCAGCAATTGGTTGACATCCAAGATCCAGTTGTAGGAGGCAGATAAGAAAAACTCAGACTCACAATTAAAGTGATCAGTTGTAACTAGAAATTCATCATAATTATTTCTGCCAAAGAAAGAAACTAGGAGCATATTCAGTATGAAACTTTTTAAGAACACCTAATTAGCACAATATGCATTTATATATAACTGTCAAAGAGAAGCTCCTGTTCTGTTACAATTTTTAATATTCAGCATAACCTGCAGTTTTTGAAAGTTAAAAGATGACTAATATGTGGGTAAAAATGTAACAAGTAGAGTATCTATCTTTTTACCTTTTTCAGAACTCTGATTACTGGCATGGCTTCTGGTAGCATTGTAGCTTTTAATATAGATTTTAATCGGTGGCATTATGAGCATCAGAACAGATACTGAAGCTGAATGAAGAACTGAAAGCCAAGGTAAAGCTGAGAGCACAAGTGCTACAATGAAAAGCGTAATCTCTGGTGGAAAAACACGTCTGCATTGACCTCCGTTGTACATTCCATTACACCCAGCAATAGCTGTACATTGTAGTCAGCAACCATTTTATTTTGTGTGTTTTTTCACAACTGAACACCAGCTGCTGAAAAGCGAGCTTGTATCATGTAAATTATATGAATTAGGAGATGTTTTGGTAATTATTTCATATATCTTTGTTTATTGAGAAAAGGTAGTAGGATGCGCCACAAGAGACTTTTGAAAATTCTGAGGAACCTTGTGTCCAGTTGTTTAGTCTGTGAATCTAACATGCATCCCATTTCCAGTCTCTTTTCAAGCTGAGAAAAAAAAAATATGTTTGATACTTTGTACATCAGATGCACATCTTAACTTTGAAGGGATACTTTTGTAAAAGTAAAACCTTGTATAAAGAACAAAAATGTTTCTTAATTTTATTGTGGAGTTGCAACTTGCATGTACTTTAAACCTGATGTCTTGATGGAACAGGGGTATTCACACAAATCAAACTGGAGATCTGTCGAAGGATACAGCTTGCGTTAAAGGCTTGAATTTGGGTGCAATCCGTAATTTTGACATTTTCACCAAAATATGTTTTTCACTTTTTAAATCTAAACTCATTCTCTTCCAAGTGGCGTTTTGCTCATGAAGCATTTGGATAAGAAGCCATCATTTGCCATACTTATACAATGAAAGTTAAATTCTTCCCTTTTAAACTTATAGACAAGTCAGAAAGGGAGCATAGTGGAAAGGTTCTGATTTTCATTATATCATCAAGAGTCTTGTAATGCTCTGTAGTGCTTAATGGCTCCCAACACGGCAAGAGTGCTATACTTCTGGATTCATCACATTTGGGCCACTGAGGGAAGAAAGCCTCAGTTACATTTGTATCTTATTTTTCCCCTGAATAGCTTGGTTTGTTTAACAACCTTAGCTTTTATTGCAAAGATCAATTATTCTTTTGTGTTCTTCTGAAAATCTCACTGGAAGTTACATTCTCAGCCTAAGGCACTTATTGTTTTACAATACTGTAATGATGACTATCAGAATAATTTTCCACACATTGTACTGATCAAATTACACAACCAGGGGTATATACACTTTATTTCATGTTTCTTCTTTTGTATATTTGGTGACTGTATTGTCATAGATGTACATATTGTGTCGGTAGGGCTATGAGGCATGTAACAGGAATGTAATTTTCTCAAACTTTACACTCACTTGCAGACATTTATTTAAAATGATAATGGATTCTTTGTATTGGCACTTTGCACCAGAAACATATCATTATTTATTGATGTGATTACTTATTTGTTATCCACCTTGTATTAGTAAGTTTTAGCACTGAATTCCTTCTTCATTGTTGTTTGTATTTAAAAGATTCTGAAATCATGGGGAATCAACGTAATGATTAAGTTATTCATCACCAGTCTGTAAGCAATATCTTGAGTTTGTAGCTTAGAATTGGGAGAATACTGAACATCTGGAAGACAAGTTCATTTCATCTTGAGATCATGGTGAAATATTTTGGATATATAAATTCCTTAAGCTATTGTAACCATGTTTTATTGCAAAGATGTAAAATATGCCAGATGTGTGTGAGTTGGAAATCCAAAAAAGAAAAATAAAATATGCAAAGAATTCAGTGATTGTTTTTTATTTCATTGAACTTTTAACCAAAACATCCACATAGTCACTGGAAATAGATAGTTTTAAGAGATGTTCTTTATTATAATCAGCGTGTATAAAAATTGATATCTTGGAGGTTGTGGTCTCAGTCTCTGAAAGGAATGAAAGAACTCTAGATACACAGTTTGATTTCTAATCCTTTAGATTACCAACATATAAAGAGAAAATACTAAAGTCGTTCTGAACAGCAAAAAGAAGAAATAGACAACTGTAATAGTTAATATTTTCGGTTTAGTTAGTAATCCATATCCTTAACATCTTCCTTTGTAGAAATATCTGGCAAGCAGTAATCTATCTCGGTGGCTCTCAGACTGTGGGTTGGGACCCCAAAGTGAGTCAGGACCCCATTTAAATGGGGTTTCCAGGGCCAGCATTAAACTTGCTGGGACCCAGGGCTGAAACTGAAGCCCCCTGACCCAGAGCAGGGGGGGCTTGGGCTGCATCTCCCTTTCCCCAGACCCAGGGTAGGTGGGGGGCTCAGCTCTGACCTCTGCCCCCCACCCAGGGGACATGTAGTAACTTTATTGTCCGAAGGAGGGTCCAGGTGCAATGAAGTATGAGAAACCCTGATCTCTCTAAACTAGTCATATCCAAAACCATATTAAAATATAGTACACGTTTGTGGTAATTGTCTTCCTTTATCGACCCTTTAAAATGTTGTTAGGCCTTTCTGAGGCTGGATATTTTTTTTAAGTGTGGTGGCCTTCTGTTTATATGAACACAAAAAAGTACCAAAATCACAGCCTCAGCAAGCCATCAAGTAAAAAAAGTCAACTGCAATTTTGTATTTTGGTTATTAAGGTGAGTCCTTTAAAATATACTGTAGCTTTACAGCTATTTGACATTCTTATTTAATGATTTCCTGTGAATCTTGTTACATGAATACTGTCCACATTAGATTAGGTGAGATTTATTTGAAGAAAAATCATGTTCATGGTAAGAGAGCGATCTGTGTGTCATTAGGAGAATGATAAAACAAAAGACCATTTAACAATCATTCTTATTGGTACAGTAGTGCCTAGAAATCCTACTGTGCTATGCTTTGTGCAAATATAGAATGGAAGTTCCTGTCCTGAAAAACCATCCAAATGAGCCCGGACATAAGTGGGTTTCACAAAGGGTGAGAGAAGGGGAAAAGGTTAATGCTAACAAAATTACGAGATTATCGGCTTTCTGGTTCAATGTGTTGTTTTGTTTCTTAGCCTTTATATATTATTTCTTTAAAAAAAAAAGCCTTCCTTTATCACTGATGTTTTCCTCTGCTCCTGCTGCTTTGTGTTTTTAATACACACCCACATTTTATATGCTGTAACCCCCTCTGCCAGGTAAGAACAGGGCCAGGTTCTCTATTTAGGGGTTACTCTTAATAATACAAAACAAAACCAGATTAGAGGCAAGTCTTCCCCACTCCAAGAGTAAGTCTGTGGATAACAAAAGAAGACTTCTATTAAACGGGAAAGGGAGCCCATCATTAATTTTTGAATACATCACAATCATGATTTGAAAGCATGTAACCATAAGTAAACCTCCATCCCTACAGTACATTGGGTGGTGTCCTTTGCTGCCTCATTTTCCCACCTTGCAGCATAAAAGTCAATGTCTGAATGTCCCTTTAACACACCACTCCCCTTTCCCTCTTTTGCACTCTGCTCAGTTTGTTGTTCTTGGTCAGCAAGGACCCAGAACTCAGAGGTGAATCCATATGAACTCACCTCCCAGCTGTGGAAGGTGGGAGGTCTGCACTGCTTCATAGACTCATAGACTTTAAGGTCAGAAGGGACCATTATGATCACCCTGAGTATCCACCACTAAGCTCAGCACTTCATGATTTCACTGAGTAGGGGGAACATCTATGCTGCTGCCTCTTCATTTTCTTTCACTGCAATGCTGTCCCAATATCACAGTTAAGACTTAGCCCACAGCTCTGGTCATCAGTGATTTAAAAAAACAAGGACTCTCAACTGAATCCAATCAGTTGTGCCTTTAAACACCCCAAAGGAGCTGATCAAATAGTATCTCAGACTCTTTAAAATCCATAGCCTCACCTAGAAATACTTACTCCTCATTTCTCTGGCATTTGGAAGTGCTACCCTGTGCTTAGGAACAGAGGTTCCATTTAGGGTGAGCCTCTCAAGCAGGGCATGCTAAGAGTATTTCTGCTGCCCTTTACTCATACAATAAGGATAACTTTTTATTACTACTGCAGTCAATACTAAGTGAATTGGAACCCAAAGCTAGCCAGAATTGATCACGTTTGCAAAGCAGATCTATGTGCTGAACACCTAGGTCTATGCAAATACAGTTTGCTCCTGAAGTCTTTTCCCCAGTTCATCACAAGATGTCAGGGGAGAGCTCATTCAGACATGGGACAGGGTAGATTATGTACCAGCTCAAGTCTTGTCCTTCTGGGACCTGTGGATGAACCCATCAACTGTTTGCACGGGAGTTCCCTGTGCTCCTCCCCAGCAGACACTCATCCTACTCACAGATGCATCAACTCTTGGTTGGGGAGCTCACTTTGGCGCCCATCAGACTCAGGGGGGTTGGTTGTCCCAAGACTTTGCTCTTCACATAAATATCAAAGAACTCTAGAACTTCCTTTCAGCTTGTATGGCATTCCTCCTGCGTATCAGGGGCAGAGTTTGTTAGAGCTTGCAGGCAACCCAACAGCCATGCTTCATGTAAACTGATCGGGGCGCCCAATCAACAAGGTTATAACAAGAAACAGTCTCACTCTGGAACTTCTGCATAGCCTAGGCCATTAACCTCAAAGCAGCCTACCTTCCAGGGGGCAAATTGTTTCCATGTCTCTGGATGTGTCCAATACCTTTTTCCAGCCATGGAATACTTCCCAAGTGGCCATGTTTGCACCAAAGAAAACAAGAAATGCCATCTTATTTTTTCCCTGGTGGATCATAGCCCAGGGGTCATTGCTGTATGCGTTCCTCCTGAGTTGGTCAAAAGGCCTGCTGTATGCTGTCCCTTCAGTTCTGCTCCTGCCCAAAATCAAACAAGATGAGTCTCACATCATACTAAAAGCCTCAGCGTCACCTTGCCAACATTGGTTTTCGTCACTACTAGCCCTATCAGTCAGACCCTCTATGCCACTCCCAAGAGATGTGGATGTGATCTTCCAGGACAATAGTAACCTCCTCCATAGCAATCTACAGTCCCTCCCCACCTGACTGGATGCTATGTGGCTAACTTCCTTGGCACTTCTTTGCTCTAAAGCAGGGGTCTCCAAACTTTTCAGCCCGAGGGCCGCATTAGCTATCAAATAGCAGTTCGGGGGCCGACAACACACTCGAGGGCCAAATAAAAAAGAATCAAAACATGGATGTTGTTTTTTATTATTTATTTAATATTATTTTATTCAGTTATTATTTAATAACACATTGATACACTACACATGAACACCTGTTCACCACACATGAACACTACACATGAACACCTGTTCACCACACATGAACACTACACATGAACACCTGTTCACTACACATGAACACTACACATGAACATTACACATGAGCACTACACATGAGCACTACACATGAACACCTGTTCACTACACATGAACATTACACATGAACACTACACATCAACCCCCCAACTGACCCACCCAGCCAGGTCTCTCCCCCCAAAACCTCCTTTCGTCCAACCCCCCCCCCCAAATGACCCACCCAGCCAGGTCTCTCACCCCAAAACCTCCTTCCCTCCCACCCACCCCCCAAATGACCCACCCAGCCAGGTCTCTCACCCCAAAACCTCCTTCCCTCCCACCCACCCCCCAACTGACCCACCCAGCCCGGTCTCTCACCCCAAAACCTCCTTTCCTCCAACCCCCCCCAAATGACCCACCCAGCCAGGTCTCTCACCCCAAAACCTCCTTTCCTCCAACCCCCCCCCCCAAATGACCCACCCAGCCAGGTCTCTCACCCCAAAACCTCCTTCCCTCCCACCCACCCCCCCAACTGACCCACCCAGCCCGGTCTCTCACCCCAAAACCTCCTTTCCTCCAACCCCCCCCAATGACCCACCCAGCCAGGTCTCTCACCCCAAAACCTCCTTTCCTCCAACCCCCCCCCAAATGACCCACCCAGCCAGGTCTCTCACCCCAAAACCTCCTTCCCTCCCACCCACCCCCCAACTGACCCACCCAGCCCGGTCTCTCACCCCAAAACCTCCTTTCCTCCAACCCCCCCCCCAATGACCCACCCAGCCAGGTCTCTCACCCCAAAACCTCCTTCCCTCCCACCCACCCCCCAACTGACCCACCCAGCCCGGTCTCTCACCCCAAAACCTCCTTTCCTCCAACCCCCCCCCAAATGACCCACCCAGCCAGGTCTCTCACCCCAAAACCTCCTTTCCTCCAACCCCCCCCCCCCAATGACCCACCCAGCCAGGTCTCTCACTCCAAAACCTCCTTCCCTCCCACCCACCCCCCAACTGACCCACCCAGCCCGGTCTCTCACCCCCCCAACTGACCCGCTCAACCCGGTCTCTCCCCACAGACCGGTTCGCCGCCTGGCAGTGGGTGGCTCCTTGTTTCGCCCCCTGTAACTGCGTGGCGGTGCAGCGCGTCCCGGCCCCAGCTCTGAGCCCTCCCTGGCCGGCGGCGGCAGCCGAGCACGCGGCGCGTCCCGGCCCCGGGGCGGCAGCCGAGCACGCGGCGCGTCCTGGCCCCGGGGCGGCAGCCGAGCACACGGCGGGTCCCGGCCCCGCGGCGGCAGCCGAGCACGCGGCGCGTCCGGGCCCCGCGGCTGGCGGCCCGCGCGGCACTTCCAGGCCCCAGCGCGGAGCCGTCCCAGCGAAAAGCTCAAAAGAGCCAAAAATTCCCTAAATAGCCAAAAAGATCTCCGCGGGCCGGATGAGAGGGCCTCGCGGGCCGCATCCGGCCCGCGGGCCGTAGTTTGGAGACCCCTGCTCTAAAGGAGTACAATACATTCCCCTTATTAGCAGAACACCTTCAACCAGATCTACTTACCTTGCAAAATGGAAGAGATTCTCCATTTGATCTGTACAAAGAGGCTTTCACCCAGCCCAAATATAGGCTAGGATATGCAGAATCAATCTCCTATTCCTGAAACAACAAGAGCTTGCTGGTAAATCCATCAGCATTTACCTGGTGGCTATCCCAGCTTTCCATCTTCTGGGTGATACAAGATAGATCTTTTCTAACCCTATGGTCATTAGATTTCTAAAGGCTTTAGACAGATTATTCCCACAGGTTCACAGTCCTGTTCCACAACGGAGTTTGAATTTAGATATAACAAAGTTCATGGGTCCTGCCTTTGTGCCATTGGCAACTTGTTCTATATTACATGTATCTGTGGAGGTGACTTTCTTGGTCATGATTACCTCAAGAAAGTAGGAGGGCTGGGAGCTCTGGTGTTGGAAGCTCCCTACAGGTTATACTCCTAAATGCAGCAGTGTGAGGCACCGGGGAAAATCCAATAACTGTGCACAAGGCTTGCATACACCTAGAGTGGAAGGTAGGTAACTTTGTTTTTCTCGGTGGGAGTTAGGCACCAAAATACCTTTGAGACTCTGGGTCCTTGTGACTGGGCATGACTCTCGTTCATGTAAGAGGGGTACTGTGTACAAAAAAGATGTAGTTAGTATACTAACCACAAAGAACATATTACAAAATTGGCTACATTTCTGACATTAGATACTGTAACTAGGAGTCAGATTATAAAAGAAAGTTGTAGCTAGTGAGTGGTGCAACAGCTATCAAAATTGGACCCTTTGTCCAGATCCTACCAGGTCTGGGGCAATTATAGAAACATGCTATCTATTTCCCTTAAGCCAGTAAAGGAAGAAGAAAGTGAAGACACGTCATTTTTAAACCCCGGGAAAGATTAGCTAGACCCAATTTATTGAAAACACTTTGGATGCATAATCATTATCCTGACTGAGATTCTCACAAACTGTGCTTGTAAAGCCAAAAAACACTGCCTCTGAACAGTTGTTCTGAAGAATGCTTGTTATAATATACTGCCTCAGCCCTGCTGACAAGCAAGCAGGATGTTTGAAACAAGCCCTCAGACTGCCAGGGATAACAGCATCTGAAACAGGCATATCAAGATAAGGGCTGACTTTTGATAATATCAAGAAAACTCCCTCCTGTTACAAGAAAACTAGAACATATAAATAAGGTAAAGGAGATTCATGCACATGAGTTGTAATTAACAGCCTCACTACGTGGTTTGCTGATATTCAGAACATTCAGTATTAATAGACATTGAAAACTCTCTCTCTAGGGGTATGTCTTCACTACAGCAGTAGGTCAATTTCCCTTAAGTCGATTTTCTAAAGTAGACTTTATAAAGTCGACTTAGTGCGTCCCCACAAAGCACAGCAGGTCGACAGTGTCTGTCCTTAAACTTTTGCAAGGGTCGACATAGCCAGCATTGCACTGTGGGTAGATATCCCACAGTACCTGGAGTCCCCAGCAGACACCACCTTTCGGGGCAGCCAGGCACACTCCCCAGGGGCCCAGCCACCAGTCCGAGCAGCTCCGTGGCCCCCGTGCCCACCCGAGCAGCCTCGCGCCGGCTCCCCCGTGCCCGCCCGAGCAGCGCCACGGACCCCCCGTGCCCGCCCAAGCAGCTCCGCAGACCCCCCGTGCCCGCCCGAGCAGGTCCATGCCGGCTCCGCCCCCCCACCCGAGCAGCCCCGCACCGGCTCCCCCCGCCCGAGCAGCTCCGTGGACCCGCCCGCCCGAGCAGCCCCGCGCCGGCTCCCCCCCGCCCGCCCGAGCAGCTCCACGAACCCCCCGTGCCCGCCCGAGCAGCTCCGCGCCGGCTCTCCCCCCCCCCTGCTCCGGCGGGCACGGGGGTCCGCGGAGCTGCTTGGGGGTGTGTGTGTGGGGGGGGGTCCAGCACGGGGCTGCTCGGGTGGGCGGAGGGAGCTGGCGCAGAGCTGCTCCGGCAGGCACGGGGGTCCGTGGGGCTGCTCGGGCGCGCGGGGGGGTGTGTCCATGGGGCTGCTCAGGTGGGCACGGGGGTCCGCGGAGCTGCTCGGACTGGTGGCTGGTCCCCTGGGGAGCTAACGGGCATTGTGGAAGGTCGGATGCTTAAAGTCACATGCATCCTCATTAATTGACAATCGACCCAGAGAGGTCGATTTCAGCGCTACTCCTCTCGTTAGGGAGGAGTACAGAAGTCGAGTTTAAGGTCCCTTTAAATCGACTTTAAGGGCATGCATGTGAGGACGGGTACAGGCTTAAATCGACTTTACCTTGCTAAAGTCGACGTTAAGCCCTAGTGGGGACCAGGCTTAGGTTAGTTCAGGGATCAGCAACCTTCGTACATGGGACCGCAGGGTAAGCACCCTTAGCAGGCCCCACCGGTTTGTTTACGTGCAGTTTCGCTGACTGCGGCTCCCACTGGCCATGGTTCTCCATCCCGGTCCAATGGGGGCTGCGGGAAGTGATGCGGTGCTGGGTGCCAAAGTTGCTGACTTTTGCATGCCCAATTTTGCAACTTTCATATTAAATTTCCAAGATTTAAGGGTGAATAAAAAAAATGGAGGTAGTTGTCCTTTAAATGTATGTGCGGTTGCTGTTATCCTGAGAACAGATGCAAGGATCCCAGAAAAAAAACAGGAGTACTTGTGGCACCTTAGAGACTAACATTTATTTCAGCATAAGCTTTTGTAGGCTATAGCCCACTTCATCGAATGCATAGAATGGAACACACAGCAGGCAGGAATATATACACACATGAAAAGGTGGTTTGAGAGTTCATTCTTAATCTTACCCTGTTTGCTGTATAGGATGTTTATCAGGTGGTTTTGTAGTTTCTTTGAAAGTGTGTGGCACAATCTCTCAGCATAGTCTGTGTGGTAAGTAGAGTGTAAGTTTTTTTACCTTTAGTCCTTTAGGTATGATGTCCATCGGTTTGCGTTTGGAAAGGAAGATGATGTCTGGGTGTATGTGTATCTCCTGCTGCTAACAACTCATCTACATTAAAATAGCCTCTTAGAATTGATATGGTAACTTCCACCTTTTCATGTGTGTATATATTTCTGCAATAACCAAGAGTCTGAAAGGCCTTCTCAATTTCCATAAAAAATCCAAAATCTTCTTATATTTCTTTAATGTTTTTAGTGTCCCAAAGATTAATGTGGCGGCCTTACCTGCTGCTTCCCAGTTCTCAGAAGCATTCATTGTGGTGTCCTCTGTCTGGAATACTGTATGCTCTTAGTTTAGAGCCATTCCTGCATATCCTCAAAAGCTGTCTGACTGGCGTTTCTGTGTTGGGATATCAGATACTTTCCTGGTTCGTTTGTTGGCCTATGCTGATATCTGTTTTCTATCACGTCTGACTGTGACATGGAGGCATGTTGGGCTTATTTACAAGTGAATGAACTGGCATATGCTACCACCATTAATGGGGTTAAGAGCAATTTGATGTTACTGGGCTCCTGGCAGTGGCGTGGTCCCACTTTGTTGCCCCGACAAATGCAATGGAGGGTGCTGGGGATCTTTTTCAGATCTGAACAAAAAATGTTAAGGAAGTTGGAGGGGGCAGAGGAGAAGGTGCAAGGCCACCTGCAGAAATGGCCCTGGCACCTTCCTGTACTATCCATTCAGTGATGGGGTTTGATTGCCAACAACCTTATGGCCTCAATGTTGTGGTATTGGCTACTGTGTCTGGATCCTCCCCGAGGATTTTTGGATTGGACTCAGAGGCACATTAAGCATTTTTGTAAAAGTTACGATGGGTTTTGCCCTGCTTTGGGGTTCCTGCCAGTAGATGGAGGAAGACAGGGGCTCATTGATTTAGTCAGCAAAGTGGCAGCCTGCTGCCTCCACTCTGCTCAGCGGTTGCTGTACTCTGACTCCCTGCTGGCCTAGAAGTCCCTTGCTTTTCCTCTCTTCCATTGTGCTGCGGGAGAGGAGGGGGGGAAATGGGCTCTGATACTCACCTATTTTTGTTGACAGTTGGCTGATTACAGAGTCTACCTTTGCCTCCATTCTGTGATGGTCTTTTTAATGTCTGGTGAGTTCTGTGACATGTGTGGCCAGGCCAGGCATTTTCCAGTTAATGGTTCTCAGAAGAGCCACAGATTTCTAACAGACTTTTTCCAGCTGAAGCTCACTCCTCTAGGAGCCTGTTTTCAGCCTTTGCTCAGGCTGGGTTGTCCAAGCTGTCCCACCTGGTTGTTCCTAGTCTGTCAAGCCAGAAGTCGATCTATGCAATTTTGTGTAATGTCCTTACTGAATTAAAATAATAGAATATTAGGGTTAAAGAGACCTCGGGAGGTCATATAGTCCAACCCCCTGCTTACAGTGGAGGGTCCTGCATAGCACGGTAGCAACCAATTATTTTGGGCATCCCTGCTTGGGTTCATTCACGGTGTTTAATTTTTTTTCCCTTTATGGTCCCCATTTGATTCCTCTTTTTGGTTTTTATTTTACAGCAGTTTTTCAGCAGTTCAGGACTCATTTTTTTCCAAGCCCCCGTTTGTTCTCAGAATGAATAACATTCATTGCTCACATTCAGTAGGTGTCTTGCCTGGCCAACTGTTTGCTGGGTCAGGCCAAACTGTCAACTCTGAAGTCTCACCAGAACAGGGTGGCTGAGGTAGAGCAGTGTGTTCCGGCTGTGGACTGATTACACCTTTTCTAAATTGACATGTAAACTGGAACCTTTTCCATTGATTTGGTGTGTTAACAGTATTTTGAGTGTTCTTGGTGATACTGATGCTCTAGTGATCTATGTTTTAATGTTTGCTTCAGACGTGTTTTGCTCCATTTTATTCATATCTTTTTGTGTATCTAATTTAATGTTATTACATTTTTAATTTAATTGTATGTTAATAAAGGTATTTTTCATGACATGGCTTGCTCTCTCTCTTTCTTTCTTTATGACAAATGCCTCTCCTGGCTAAGACACCTAGGTCCAGGAGATCAATCTGTTTCCTGGCTGTGAATCTAAAGAAAATAAATGTGCTTTTCTCTTGCCTCAATTTAGGCACTTATCTCCCTTTGAGGGACAAGAGTAAGGCCCTTTCCCCACTCCTCAGCATTTCCACTGGCTAGCTTATGTGGTTCCCTGCTCAGCATTGCAACCCCTCAGTCCCTTTGTAAATGTAGCCCAGGGTGTCTAGGGAGATTGTGGCAACCGCGAAACTGGTTTTCAAAGTGCTCACTATATTAACTATAACAGAGACAATTAAACCCAAATTTCAAATTGGAAGCCATTTATGGTCACGACTGGAGAGCAAGTGATACAATACAGTAGCTTATGAAGTAACTGCAAATTAAAGAGAAGCTAGACAAATGTGATTACATTTATGTGAAACATAAAAAGGCCACTGTGCTGTTCCAACTTTGCTTTCCCAAATGTGCTCACTTTATAAGTGCTTCAAATATTGATGGGATGATGTCCCAGGATACACATCCCAGTGTAGGTCAAATTTAAACCAAGATTTAAACGACAGACAAATCCATCTTTAATAATATTAGGTTATTGTTCTTACAGGCCTTGTTGCAGAAAACATGTTTAAACAGTAGCTAGAAAAAAAGCACTCAAGCCTAAATGACCTTGATAATTTACTGAACTTGAAAATGGGGATTTGGATGCAAATACTTGGCTTAAATGAGTGAAACTCAGACATCAGTGGCTCAGGAGCCAAATTAGTGATAAGTCTTACCCAAAAGAGCCACAGTAGTGTGAATTCATTGTTTCATTTACTATAGTACTATATATTCAGATTTAAACAGTATGATGGGGAAATACACACACATACATGACTCATAGCAAAATGATTGACCAAGTATTATTATTTTAACACTTACAGGTGCTTAATAACATTATAAAATAAGTGTGATTGGTTAATAACTTAGATTGGTTAATAATGAAATCACACAGTGTTTTAATATCACATGCCGCAAAAATCTGGAGGAGACACATTAAAAAGCCACTTAAAGCTCGCGAGCCTCAGTTTGAGGATCACTGGGCTAAATCAAATGCTATTATAGAAACCCTCCAAATATATGAACCAATCTGTTAATAATTCGATAAAGCACAGAAATACACTCGGCTCCTCAACATGCAGTATTCAAAATGAGAGGAAAAAGTAAGAACTTTCTTTATGATTCAATTATTTAATTGAAAATAAATATAAAACCTTAGACTAAGATTAAAGGTGAGCTTCAATCATCAAATGCATGTTTTAGCTTTATGAATGGATACTCATAATTTGATAATTAGGTCTGGAAGGGATCCACTGAAAAAAACTCTGGACTTTCAAGCACCTCAGACAGCAAATGATAATAAATAAAAAAAGATTTCATGGCTTTACAGGTTAGCTAATCCATATAACAAAGGAAATGTATGTTTGGGCTGACTGGAAATTAGGTGGCTTTGGAGAAAACACTGAAGATACAACACGCAATCTTATAAATGTCAAGCAGATAAATATTCGACAATATTCTGGATAGAATGTAGATTACCCCAAAAAGAATGGCTACTTTCCAGCATAATGAGCTTCCTAAGTGCCAGACATGATGCATATAGACAGGAGATCTTTTGCATATGCTCTGGGAATGTTCAAATTTAACAGGATTCTGGCATCAGATGCTAACACATGTAAATGATTATAAGTAAAATCCCTCTTCTCCTGAAATAACATATTCTTTGTTAAATAATGACAAAATAGAGAGCAACATAAAAAACATGATAATGTGGCTCTTCTCCTAAAACAAAACAACAGTTGCTATGTGTAGACCAGAGATTCTCCTGACCACACTCCATCAACTTACAGACGGTTGTACAACATTCAAACACACCCACTGCCCATCTACTGGGCACAGTTAAATAAAGCCGTGATACTACAAATGGACTGTAGTGATTACACAGCAAATATAGAGCTTATTAATAATATTGTTATACACACCCACATATAGGCCAGATCATAATTGGGCATAATTTAGGCCTAAACCTTTGAAATATGTCAAATGGCTGATGTTGCTTCTGTGCTTCATACCCAGGAGATATAGATTGAGTGGAGTCACCAGCTAAATAGCTAGACCGCAATTCAGCAAGAGTTTGTGTGTGTAAATTTTGTGTCTATGCATTTGTGTAACCCTTCTGCCAGGTGAAGCCGGCAGCAACAAGGGCTAGGTTGAGTATCTAGGGGTTCCTTTTCAACAATATAACACAAAACTGGCTCAAGTCCCCATCCAGTTACCTGGGACAATTATACAACACCCCTTGGGTGCCTCTAAGAGGCAATACTTCCCCTCTTGCAGGCACAGCATCTGAGTGTAGGAAAAAAAAGGAGGGAAGTACCACAGTACTCATTTGGGAGAACAGGGTTTGTAAACATAAATCATGAGCAAAAGCCCCACTCCACAAGTAAGTTGGGCAGTGTCCTTTTCTCTCAGTTTCTTAAGGCCAACAACCAAAAGGCCCTTTAATGTGCCCATCCCGTCTCTGCACCCCACTTGGTCAGTGCAGACCCAGAGTTCAGAGGTGCATCTGCAGAGTTAACCTCCCAGCCTGGATGGAGCAGAGGTGAGAAGGCATTTTACTTGCTCTGCTGCCCAGGCACTTGCTCGCTGCTCCTCTTCGCCTGCCTCCCTGATGGCCAATCAGTGCTCTGCATCTCTCCACCAGCCACCCTGCTTCCTGATTGCCACACCTCTCTAATGGGCTCTGCTCCAATCCTCTCCGCAAGTCGCCCTGCTAGCCGATTGCCACACCCCTCCACCAGACAGCCTGCTATCTGATCACCACACATCTCAGCCAGCCCACGCGCTGCTCCTCTCTCCCAGCCACCCTGCTGGTCAATCACCGCACCTCCCTGTTGGGCTCTGCTCTGGTCCTCTCCACTAGCCTCCTTGCTGGCCAATTGCTGCACCTTTCCATTGGCTGCCCTGCCAGCTGATCAGAGGTCCAATCACTTCGAACAGCTCTCACTGATTTCAGCTGGCAGTGGGGGAGCCTCACTGCTGGTGCACCCTGGGCACTCCTTCACATCACAGACACTATCCCAAAGTAGGTCTAATGCTAAAACCTAGATATCAGGGTCTTCAGTTTTACAGTATGTAACAATATTCTCAATTGAGCTTAGATTAGCTCTTTTATTATACAGTGACAATGGGGATGATATCACCACCAAATAACTATTCTCACCTCACTGGCCTTTGGAACTCATGTCCCCTGCCTAGTGAGTGCTGTTTAGTTGAAGGTGGGTCCCTCAATCAGAGTATGCCAAGTATAGTTCTGCTGCCCTTGATTCACACAAGAAGGATAACAGCCCCTTATTACTCATGCCCCAACAAAGAGACTGGGGATCCAACACCAGCCACAAGTGATCATTTGGGCAAGCGATCCCATCATGCTGAGCACCTAGTCAAGGTGGGTGTGCCTATGCAAATGAAAGCTGCTCCTGACGTCCTCTTCCACAGCTCATCACATGATGTCAGAGGAGAGCTTATTCAGACTCTGCTTACATTTGTATTGGACATACAGTGGATCAAGCTATAATATTTGCTATAGGACCATAAAGTATAATTACTAGATAGCTGTCTAAAAATAGCTATGTAGACAGCACTTCGAAGTTGCAGTGTGGCCGTCAGAGCCCACGCTCCAGTCCAAACCACAACTTCAAATGGTTGTCTACAAAGCTATTTGTACTGCAAGTCATGCTACCGCTAGGCTATCAAACTGTCTGGGAGGCTCACTCCTGCAAGCTGTGTAGACATACTCTTAGATATACAGAGGGCAGGTCCATCAACGACTATTAGCCAAGATAGTCAGGGATGCAACCCCATGTTCTGGTTGTCCCTAGCCCTTGATTGCTAGAAGCTGGAAGTGGATGGCAGGGGATGATTGCCTGTTTTATTCATTCCCTCTGAAGCACCTGGCATTGGCTGCTGCCAGAAGACAGGATAGTGGGCTAGATGGACCATTGGGTTGACTGAGTAAGGCCATTCTTATGACCAAAACAGCTTTGAACTGGCCCATAAACTAAAGATTTTATCACTTTTTGAATGTGTGATGTAAGTGACATAAGAGATAACAATACTATTTGAAACTTCAGTGAAATTAGACTAGCTTCAAATATTGACTGGCATATTATGGTTGGGTTTAATGTCTCGTGTGTGTTCAAATGGCTATGAGTATCACCTGGGCAAAGTAATTTTGAATTGAAATGGCAGTCTTTGGTATTTATCTAACTTACCTAAATTTCTAAATTCTACTGTAGAGTTGTTTGATTGAGCGTCTATGAGCAGTGCCATAATTCCATTGGCACAGAAAATTGAGTGGAAATAGTGAACATCATTTGGGGAACCATTGTTATTTGCTAATACCTAAAAATTAGGTGACTAGTATAGAAGAAGGCTAAAAGTTTGACCTTGTAACAAGATGGTGGAAAGACCTTCAATTAATGCACTGATTTATTTTGTCTTCAAAGCTGTAACATTCCAGGTTGAATTCAATTTTTGACAGTGTGAACATTATGCGCTAACTATATTTATTTTGCTTCCTGTAATTTTTGCTACTTTAAAAGCTGTTTTGGGCTAGCTCATAGATTTATAATAATTCTCCAGGCTTTACTTTACCTAAGGAAAACAAATCCAAAGAACAATGAGAAACCTACTAGAGATAACTGATTAATAGGTTAAACAATTGAATGTGTGTTTTATAACCTACTAGCAAAAGTGCCCGGCGTTGCTCAGGTCAGTCGGAGGTGGGGAGGGGGCAGACAGCTGACACCCCCTGACCAACCCCAACACCCACACCTCACCCCTCACCCACCCCGACACCTTCCCACCCCCCCAGACCAAACCCGACACCCCCCGGCTCACTTACCCCCCAACCAAACCAGACACCCCCACATGACCCCCCCCAACCAAACCCGACACCCCCACCTCACCCCCAGACCAAACCCGACACCCCCACCTCACCCCCTGACCAAACCCGACACCCCCACCTCACCCCCTGAGCAAACCCGACATCCCCACCTCACCCGCCGACCGAACAGTGTATTTAATAATCTGTGTGCTACACAGTGCACCGTGAGCCGGGGGGGGGGGGGTGTCGGGTTTGGTCTGGGGGGGTGGGAAGTTGTCGGGGTGGGTGAGGGGTGAGGTGTGGGTGTTGGGGTTGGTCAGGGGGTGTCGGGTTCGGTCGGCGGGTAAGTGAGCCAGGGGGTGTCGGGTTTGGTCTGGGGGGGTGGGAAGGTGTCGGGGTGGGTGAGGGGTGAGGGGTGGGTGTTGCAGTTGGTGGGGGGGTGAGGTGGGGGTGTCGGTTTGCTTGGGGGGATGAGGTAGGGGTGTCGGGTTCGGTCGGGGGTAAGTGAGCCGGGGGGTGTCGGGTTTGGTCTGGGGGGGGTGGGAAGGTGTCGGGGTGGGTGAGGGGTGAGGTGTGGGTGTTGGGGTTGGTCAGGGGGTGTTGCGGTTGGTGGGGGGGTGAGGTGGGGGTGTCGGGTTTGCTTGGGGGGGTGAGTTGGGGGTGTCGGGTTCGGTCTGGGGGTGTTGCGATTGGTGGGGGGGTGAGGTGGGGGTGTCGGGTTCGGTCGGGGGGTAAGTGAGCCGGGGGGGTGTCGGGTTTGGTCTGGGGGGGGTGGGAAGTTGTCGGGGTGGGTGAGGTGTGGGTGTTGGGGTTGGTCAGGGGGTGTCAGGTTTGCTTGGGGGGGGTGAGGTGGGGGTGTCGGGTTCGGTCGGGGGGTAAGTGAGCCAGGGGGTGTCGGGTTTGGTCTGGGGGGATGGGAAGGTGTCGGGGTGGGTGAGGTGTGGGTGTTGGGGTTCATCAGGGGGTGTTGCGGTTGGTGGGGGTGTGAGGTGGGGGTGTCAGGTTTGCTTGGGGGGGTGAGGTGGGGGTGTCGGGTTCGGTCGGGGAGTAAGTCAGCCGGGTGGTGTCGGGTTTGGTCTGGGGGTGTTGCGATTGGTGGGGGGGTGAGGTGGGGGTGTCGGGTTCGGTCGGGGAGTAAGTGAGCCAGGGGGTGTCGGGTTTGGTCTGGGGGGGTGGGAAGGTGTCGGGGTGGGTGTGGGGTGAGGTGTGGGTGTTGGGGTTGGTCAGGGGGTGTTGCGGTTGGTGGGGGGGTGAGGTGGCGGTGTCGGGTTTGGTCGGAGGGTAAGTGAGCCGGGGGGGGGGTGTCGGGTTTGGTCTGGGCACCCACCCCGACACCTTCCCCCCCCAGACCAAACCCAACACCCACACCTCACCCCTCACCCACCCCGACACCTTCCCACCACCCCAGACCAACCCCGACATCCCCCGGCTCACTTACCCCCCGACCAAACCCGACACCCCCACCTGACCCCCCCCCAACCAAACCCGACTCCCCCACCTCACCCCCCGACCGAACCCAACACCCCCAAATCACTTACTGTCCCACCAAACCCAACTGGGATCCATCGCAGGGGGGGGCCCAGAGCCGAGGGATTCCGGGGACCTTCGCAGGTGGGGGGGGCACAGAGCTGATGGATCCCGGGGTTCTGTTGGGAGGTGGGAGGGGCAGAGAACTGAGGGATCTCCGGGGTTCCATTGGGAGGGGGGAGGGGCAGAGAACTGAGGGATCTCCGGGGTTCCGTTGGGAGGGGGGAGGGGCAGAGAGCTGAGGGATCTCCGGGGTTCCATTGGGAGGGGGGAGGGGCAGAGAACTGAGGGATCTCCGGGGTTCCGTTGGGAGGGGGGAGGGGCAGAGAGCTGAGGGATCTCCGGGGTTCCATTGGGAGGGGGGAGGGGCAGAGAACTGAGGGATCTCCGGGGTTCCGTTGGGAGGGGGGAGGGGCAGAGAACTGAGGGATCTCCGGGGTTCCGTTGGGAGGGGGGAGGGGCAGAGAGCTGAGGGATCTCCGGGGTTCCGTTGGGAGGGGGGAGGGGCAGAGAACTGAGGGATCTCCGGGGTTCCGTTGGAGGAGGGAGGGGTGAGCTGAGCGAGTGAGGTGTCTGTTGGAGGGGGGTATTATGACATCATCACCACCTAACCGCCCAGCTGATGTGATTGGCCCTGAAAGACTTTCACCCCTGGGGGGCGTCAGAGGTGAGATCCAAAAATGTTTCGACCCTTACCAGCATCTAGACCCTAATACCCCTCAGTGTACCAAAATTCAAGTCTCTGGCTCAAACGGTGAGGGAGGAGTTCGCTGTCATACATACATACATACATACATACACACATACATACATACATACATACATACACCACTTGACTTTTATATATATAGATCTTTGTCACAGTATCCTTCCACACAGAATTCATTCCAAGATTGCGGTCTTAGAGATAAAGTGGATCCCAGATATTAAATAGCTGGAGAAAGCTAAATAAATAATTTCAATATCTAATGTGCTGCTTTAACAATTGTTTGTCTTATATGAACCTTTGTTATATATTAATTTCATTTGTTGTATCACTTCCACTGTATTGTTTGTGTGGGAGAAGGGTAGAGGATACAATTACAAAAAATATCTGAATTCAGCCCAACATTTAGGGAGATTTCCACAGAGTTATTAGTCAGTTTACCTGTTCTTCGGTTAGGACAGCTGCTAAAACCAGATTCTTCCCTCAAATACACTATTCTTAATCCACAATAACTCCAGTGAAATCCACTTTCATGTCTTTAATATTTCTTTATACTATTTTAAATTAAATCTATTTTATGTCTAATTAATGTATTTGTGTTACTGTGATGGCTGCCAACTGTCTCTCTCTCAGATGCAGGACTAACAGGAATAAAAAGCAGAAGGGATTATCAAAGTAGAAGATCTGACTTTTATTGCTTACAGACCAATCCTCTCACTTAATGGTTGTGCTTATATAAAATCTGACCAAGAATAATGCATCACAATTTCTACTGCTAGTTCTAGTTACACTATTGGTATTTTATTAAATAGATTGGGCTGGTGGGTTTTATAGTATTTGTTTGTTTCTTTAGGAATGAAGGTTCCTTTTGTGGTTACACATTAGTAGAATGGTTTATTTTTTCTACTATTACCACAGGGCTTAGCTAAAGAAAACCCTTTCTTTGCTATTGCTATCTTTAAATTTATATAATCTCAGGACACACCGCCAGTTGCCAGAGGCACTCATAAGCTCTCCTTCCTAGCACAACAAACTATCAATACATCCCCGCACATAAGCGTGTACTGAAAGCAGTAGCTTTTTAGTTCCCTCTGGCTTCAGAACTCCATTGAGGGCCACAAAGGAATTGAATGAGAAGAAAGCGAGGATAGTTATTATTGAATTATGACAGATTGCCTTGGCAATTTTATCCATTGATATACAGTATAATAAAGAATATCTGCCAAGAGCCTGACAAAAGACAATATCTGGCCAAAAAAAAAATCAGAGGAACTCACCTACCAGTTCTCTATTCTGGAGTCAAAGAAAAAGGAGGACTGAATTTGAAACTCTTCCTCCTCCTCAGATTGCTGGGAATGTGAGGCCAGAACATCCTAGTTGATTATTGTCTTAATCATTTATGGGAGGGGGAAGCATGACCTACTCTCTAAGGATGAGACCATCCTATGATGAGGGTCTGCCAAATACAGCTGATCAGAACATTTCTGTAAAATGATGTTTCTGAGGTGAAATATGCTGTTTCATATAAACATATCATTTTTAGGACTTTTTAATCAATAGAAGGAATTCCTGCTATCCTGGCAGATAGTGCCCTGGCTTGGAATACTGGAGACCTGAGTTCAAGACCCTTTTCTACCTAATTCAGAGCAATCTGGGAGGAAAAAATCTGATCCAGGGAGATCGGGGCTTTAAACTTGAGTATTGCACAGAACCCAGATGTGCACTGGTCTGAAAATGGATAATGACGCAATTGAATTGTCACAAAAATATTTGAAAGGTTATTTTCATCACAGCATGGAACAAAGACAGATCCCGAAACCTCAAAAGATGTTGCAAACCAAAAGCATCAACCTGCATTAACTCTACTGACAAAGGTCTATGTACCACTTCAGTATTTGGAGAGCGAGGGCATGGTTAGATTGGCGCTTTGCAGCACTAAAACCCTCCAGTAGCGCTGTAATTTTCGTACCGTGCACACTTCAAAGTGAGATTTTGCGCATTTACTCACTGTTTAAAGCGCAAGTATTAAACCTCCTTTTCGAGAGGCAGAAGGCTTTTAGCGCTAGCGCTGTAGCGCAAGGTTCGGAATGTGGACAACCATGGGATCTCTTGCATGCCTCCGAGCCATGTAAAGTCATCAGCAAGCCATTTAAGGCCATCAGCAAGCCATTAAAGACAATCAACATGCCATGTAAGGCAAATGACGTGAGGTGTTGTTTTATAAAAGCGGAAGTAGCTTTGCAGTTTCTCTCTAACAACTCACACAGCAAATAACCTGTGAAAATGCTTGCGGACGGAGCTGTTTGTCTTAAATACAAAGCCTGTCAGCTTTCGCTAAGGAAAACTCACTGACAGCCTGATCTGCTCTCCCTGCGAACAACTTCCCAGTTCCCCTTCACCTCCCTCCTTTGCAAAGCACGTTGCACCCAGCTGAATGCTGGGATACCTGCCCTATCCCGCTACTGTGACTGCTGCCAGAAGTGCTACAAATGTATCCATTCTTTAGCGCTACAGGGTTTCAATCTGCACAGACTCTAGCGCGATACCTATTGTGTTACATTGGGAAGCGCTACAAAAAAAGGCGCTATAATCTCTAGTCTCGCCATACCCCTAAAGTGGTTCTTCCCTGATTTAGAAGCATTGTGCAAGCCCCTTGTGGAGCAGAGAATTTTATCCTAAGCACTCATTACTGTAAATATAAAGGAGAAGAGGTGCAGAATGTGACATATTTCTGCCCTAGAAGAAAGTGGGTGAAAACCATCTTCACTTATATAGGGCTAAGAAAGCAACATCCATTCACTGCTGCCTGGACCCTCCTTATCATAAATACAGGACATTTTGCCATCACCAAAGATCTGGTTAGAAATACGGCATACTTGCAAAATACCTGAGGCTATATTATTTAAGGGATCATAAAACCGGTAGGAGAGGATGAGGATTAGTCAGATTTATGATCTGATGCTAGTTATTCAGACATACATGCAGTCAGAATTTCTTTCATCCAGTCAAACTGCTTAAAGATGAAAGTAGCCTTATCAACATTATTGCAGGGTAGTAAAAAAGAACCCCCAAAACAAAACCCCCAAACACAACACATGCCCCTTCTTTCTTTCCTCACATTATTAGGAGTCAACAATGTTCACGGATACAGACAACATGCAGTATTGATGGCATGGGAGGAAGAGGGTTAGCAATGAAAGCATAAAACTGTTCTCTGTATTAAACATCTGGGGTTTTCATGTCCAAAAGAAGTGATAGCTGCAATCTGAAACTTGTTCATGCCTGGGCAGATTTGCTGACTTCTTCACTCTTTTGTGCAGACACTGGCAGATTTGTTGACCTCTCCATGTTTTTTTGAGTCTATCCATAATCTCCATGTTAGATATATTGTCGCTCATAATGGCTGTGGATATAAGAGAGCAGTAGACACATTTCTGACAGAGGCTGTCAGCAGCAGGTCCCCTTCACCCGGTGCTGAGAACGATTTAATTACTGCTAGGCCCACACTGTTACAAAGTGTGGCTACTAGACTTGTCTACACTAGGGACTTGGACCACTGCAAATGACAACATATCATCTGACTCTCTGTAGCTATGTAGGGTGTTCCCACATATCACTTCCTCAAGTTCCTCTGTATTGGACATACTCATCTCCCAGTTCCTCCCCCAAGCAAGGGGGTTGCAAGATTAGCAATCCATAGTGAGCAAAACACAGTACCAAGCTATTTAAAAATGTGAATCCAATAAATTAGAATAGTATTTGTCAGTAAATAAAATACCAGGGATTTTGTCAAATAAATTGCTTCATAAACAAGAAAATCCTTAAATCTGTAGACATTGCCCTTATAAAAGAAATCTCATGTTCATAAAGTCAAAAAAGCTGTCACTCAAAATAAAATACACACTCAGGAGTATTGGCTACATTGTACAAAGGGGTGACTGCATGGACATTGTAACACTCACAAGAACCCAAGGGTGGAATTAAAGTGCTAAGTGTGTTCAATCTATTCCAGCACTACAATGGGTGCAGAATGACCCATTGCAACATACTAGAGGGGTAAGCCATGCTCTGAGTAAGTGCATTTGCAATAATGCTGATAATGCTTGTTCCCTCATGCAACTCTTTTGTGTGTGGACACGGGTGTGTTATCAGCATGGCAGGGCCATGTGTGCTGGGCCGTGGCTTTAAATAAAAGCTATTCAGGTTGGAAGTATCTGGTGGCTTTTTGCATATGAAACACATGAAAGAGTGTTACATGTATGCAAGGTGTGGATTGATTGATTGGAAGAGCTCCATTATTTTACAAGGAACCCTAATGCAGGCTAAGCAGACAGATTGCTGCATTTTGTACCAGGTGGAGCTTTTTTTAGGATGTGTGGTTTCATTCCTAGGCACAGTGAATTATAATGATCGAGCCTAATGACCAATGCATGGGTCATTGTGGTTAGATCTGTGTCTGATAGGACAGGCACAATCTTCTGCCCAGTCACAGATGGTCACAGACAGTTCTTAACACCATGGTTATTTGGGGATCCAGTAACACTGAGGAGTCCACAGGAACCTAACTTAACAAACTTAGGGTTATAGCCCTCTACAGAGGGGATGTTACAGAGGTGCTTCCCCCATGCTACTAGCATCACCCCAATTTACCGGGGTTCAACGTTAGCCAGCTGCTCTTCACCCAGGTGCTGATTTCAGCTAGGAATTGAGAGAGCTGGAGATGGTGCTATTTACATTTGATGGAAAGGAGATGAAAAGTGGGAGGGCACCGACATACTGCGGGCTCTGTTACCCATATTGTCTCACCAACTGCTCCTAGACCCCGAGGTTGGAGTTGATTGCATCATAGTGGATACTCTCTGTCAAGCATGCAAATGCAAGAAAACCAGAAGGAGATACTAACCCTCCCCCCTTAAAGTGCATATGCTGTGAGTGGGGATGACAGTGCAGGTTACGGTGGCAGAGTAAGGCTCAAATAGCTCAGAGCTGAGGGGAGAGATGTGCCTGCTCAATAACCCATTTTGCCACTTAGCTGGTTTTCTGCGTTGGCTGCTTAGTTAGCATGGGAACTGCCCTTAAGAGTACTATGGGCCATGTCATTGCACAAAGAAAATGATAGGGTCTATTGCAGGCAGTCCAGTTTGATTTCCACAGAATACGAGAGCCTGAGAACTCTGAATTAGGGGCCAGGCAGCAGCCATAGGACTGAATTATTGCCACCGACTGCCTTCAAATTACAGTGATGACTCTTTGAATTTTTCAAAAGGCCTTTGATAACTAATTAAGAGTTACCTCAGCATTTGTAGTGCCCCTGAACTGTTACACTTTGCACTTCAGTGGTGCCTTCAATCTAAGGATCTGAAAGCACTTCACTAAATCATATGGCCTGGCTCCACAAAGGGACTTAGGTGTTGAGATGCTGAGCTAGAAAATGACTGAACTCCACAAAGCCTGATTTAGTTGTCTTGGCTCCCTATGCAGTGCATGAGGAGAAAGAGGCACTTAGGATCTATATTCTAAAAAAGCCAACATGCTGGGGGGAGCCATCGAAGGAATAGGAGATACAAATGAGAGGGGTGTGGTTTAAGCCCCTCCATTCTCAGGGAGTTCGGCACATAAGCACAGGTTTCAGGGAGGTGCCTATTTCTGCTAGCAATCCACAATTGGGAACCTGGCTCGTGGCACCTAATCTGTTCTTGTAACTACACACAAAATGACAGAGGAGGCAGTTTTCCTTTACCCCGATGGGTAGGGTACTCATCCAGAATATGGGAGCCCCGTTGGTTTCCTTCGTTCCTCTGCCTGATGAGAAGAGATTTGAATCTGGGTTTCACACCTCTCCACATTGAAGATCGATGTTGCCCTGCCTTTAAGGATCATGCTGAGGCTTGAACATGAATAGGTATCCGGATGATTGCCTGAGGTGCAGGAGACATGCCCAGTGGCAGAAACTTGAGTGCTTAGGGAGCTTTTACAACAGAAATTTGGGCACCAAGTGAGTGCAGGTGCCTACAGGGTTAGGTTACAGCTGAGCAGGGGTTGCTGAAACCTGGGCCTTATGTGCTTACATGTGGGCTTTAGCTGTCTAAGTCTTTTTGTGAACCTGGTCCTAGGTGGATCAATCCTCAGGGTATTGGGCAATGTCTCTACAACTTTATTTGGCCAATATAGTATATAAAATACTGCATATACCTAGGTAACATTATCTACAGCAGGCATCTAAGGTAAGTAAACCTTTCTTCCCTTTCCCACTTTAGATATAGCCACGGTAGGTTACTGAATGAGACATAAGTAATGTAATATAATTGTAGCTCTGGTCACTTTGAAAGCATGTCTGCTTCTCTATTAGTAGCATGCTACTTTGTACTAGCCAAACAATGTTGCTGAAATAGTTTATAGTAATGGCTTGGTTACCCATAGTATTTTTTTTAATTGAGAAAGCAACAATACGTTCCTGTGATCTTGAAATTCAATAACAATTAAGCTGATAGAAACAAAGAGCTGTGAAATAGCACTGAGTAGTGAGAGAATCCCAATAGAATGGAATTATTTAATTCTGCCTTTTCTGTGCAAGGAGCGAGAGACTTACCAGGAAACTTATTCTTAGTAATGTATGACTTTTCCATAGATTCAATGAGCCGCAGCTCACTGCAGGGCCAGATTTCTACCAGCTATGAGAGCAGCAAGATTTAGAGCATGAGGATAAATAACAAACCATCTTTATGAGATAAATCAGTTCTTGGAAAGGCCAAAGGAATGCTCCTTTATGGGGTGTTGTGGTTAAGACCAGATGAATGGCAGTCCAGAATACTAGTATCAGACTGAAGTTACTAACCTGCTACTTACTTGCTATGTGATCTTTGGCAATTCACTTAACCTATTGGTTCTGTTGCTATTACATCTTCTAAATGAATATGGTAACTTTCCCTCCACACATTCATTCCTTTCTGTAAAGTGCCTTGACACTCTCAAATGCAACGCACTACAGCAGCGCCAAGTGTTGCAATCCTTTTTGATTCAACAAGGATGTGATGGAGTGTGCACTGGAGAAGAAAGGGTTAACCCCCACTGTGGGTGGTGCAAGTCCTGCCCTTTAGACAGTGCGGGGCATGTTCCAATTGCTGCCTCAGCATAAAAGGGAGCAGCTCAGATCATTCTGGGCTAACTGCCAGAGGGGAAGGACCTTTGGTCAAAGTGCCACCTGAAGACCCACCACAGTCCTTGCCTGCAAGAACCGAGACCCTGTGAGCTTCATTGGAGGCCTGGAGCCCAAGGAGCCCCAGAGGACCATCCACGCTGAGGAGCTTGGATACTCTGGTACCCCATGGACAGCAGCTTCTGGAAGAATGGTAGGAACTGATCCAGGGAGGGTGAGCGAGTGGTATCTCCCACCCCAGTGAGGTGAGCATGTTTCAGTGGGATTCCCCACTGATCTAGTGACAGGCTGCTCTGTCACTACTAGGGCCCTGGGTCAGTTTGGTAGGGCCGGTCCCCCCTACCTGGGCTGTCACCCCCATGGTGACATCTTTCCCCATCATATTGAGTCTGGCCATTAGGCCACCCTGCCCTGTGTCCAAGGGCTGCCATATTAACTCTGGCCATTAGGCTGTAACCCCGGCCTCTGGACCATACCATGGTCACCTCAAGGGCTGCCCAGGAGACTATCCACGGTGACATCACCACCCTGTCCTGCGGGGTGTGCATACACATATATACTTTAAAGTGTTTTATGTTTTAAGGTTTGAAGCATGGTCAAAAGAGTTACATTTCCTGGGGAACGCATAAAAATGACTTTCTAATCCCATCTGGTCACAAGATCTAAGGAGTGAGGTAAGATGGCGTGCTCTTCAAAGTGATGTGCTTCCCGCTCAGAACATGTCTTGAAGAGATTTTTTATGATAAGAGTTAATGAACTGTCATGGCCTCACCAACACAAATTACCCTGCTTGGAAAGAAAAGAAAAATACTTAAAGGGGTGACTGAAAGAGGAGCTCGACAGTAGAAACTAAAGCCCAAAAGACCGACATTGTGTCTGATGGAAAGGAAGATCAACCTCGCCAGACCTGCAGAAAACAAATCTGCATTTAACACCTGCAAGCATACATCTGTTGCCGTGTGCAACTGATCAAGCCAAAAAAAAAAAAAAAGATGAAGGGGAGAAGTGGGTTGGCTGTAGTACATTTGGGAATATTAAATAAATCACAGAGAGCAAATGTTTATTTCCCCCTCCAGAGAAAGATCCCAACTCACCCTACAAGTTCATGATAAATTAGCCAAAGACAGAAATTAAGTGATCTGGGAGAATATTCCAGTCCACGGAAGGAAAGGAAAATGAAAGAAAATGATTTTAAAATATGTTTTGCAACATGGATTTTTTGACACAGGAATAATTTAGATTTTTGTCCCCCAAAAACATTTTTAAATTAATTAATTTTTAAAAATTAGTTATTTCAATCATGAGAGGTTAATGTTTGCCCCTCCAAAATACATCAAAGTCTACCCATAAATTGTTTCTGCAGATGTACAAGGAATTAGACACCTGTACTAAATGCCTGTATCTAATCACACACCCAAATTTTAGGATGTTCAAAATCCAAATTAAGATCTGAATTTTGAAAATGGCCCTCACTATGTAAATAATTTCATCCCTATGATATCTGCAGACTCCAATGCATCTTTAACTATGGAGAAATGCTTGCATTTGAGATTTACAGATATAGTAATGAGAATCAGCATGGTCCAGTGGTTAGGGCCTGGGCAAGTCATTTTCTCCATCCATGCCTGTTTCCTCTATCTTATCTATTTAGATTGTAAACTCTTCAGGGAAGAATCTGCCTGCAATACGTGTTTGTACGGTAGCTAGCACAAGGGAGCCCTCATTTCAGCCTCTAGATTCTACCATGATATAAATATTAATAATATCTACATCCAAAATGTAGGTCGTATTGAAATCCAAATCAGGATTCTGTGACCTGAGCCTATTGCAGTATTAGCATAAGTGGAATCTAAAGTAGCCAGTTTGAATACCAGCTGTCTAGCTACTATTTTCTAGTACCTATCTGCAGTACTACACTTGCCTTACTTTTATGGCACGCGCCATCCAAGATAAAGCCAGGGATAGTTACCAAAAAGTCATTGAGTATTAGCCAGTCAGGTGTCCCGGTTTACAGCACTGCACTGAAAGATAAAGTGGAATTCATGTAATCTGTTAATCAAGAGTCTAACATTCAAATGCCCTATCCTGAAGCTTCTTAAACTGACATTGTGTTGAATGATAGAGTTAATATCAGCTGACAGTTTGCCAGAAGCCATTAATTTAAACTCTCAGTTTTGTTTCAGGGCCTGTTAATTTTATCATGGTCTTAGAAGGTGAAGATTCCAAGTACAGAACAGCCATGTTCTGTTTTTTTCTAGCAGAAAGGTCATTTGTAAATCCCCCCCCCCCCAAAAAAAATCTTGAAAGCCAAGCAGAAATGAAATTAGACCTTTGTTTATACAATACTCTGCACTGATCCTGGATTTATTTTTAAAAGTTGGTAAACTCTCCTTTCAATTTAAATTGAATAAGTAGGTGCAGCTGAGTAAATGGACAGGGGCTGGGCTGCAGTCATGTGTTTTCACTTTAAGATTACAGGAGGAGGAAGATGAGGTAAAGAGGCAAAAATAAGAAAAAGGAGAGAGGCAAAACACAGAGGCAAAATATTATAGTGCAAGAAAAAGAAGTTTTGAATAAAAGCCCATGTCCATTGTGCTTTGTATACATGTGGCAAAAACAGCGGTCAACCGTTTCTGGCTTCACCATGCTCACGGCCTTGGGATCTAGAGCATGCATCCAGATAAGCAGCACTTAGATAGCCTCAGGGATGTATGCTATATCTCATGCTATTACTTTCATCAAATAGATGGATTTTCATGGCATGATAGCAATTACCAGGAATAGATGCACCAAAATCACTAGTGTGGTGGGTCTGCAGCATTTCCCTAATGAAGGACTCTTCTGAAGCATTCCATTTCTTTTCTTTTTTTTTAATTATTTCCTCCTGTGCCATGTAACACACAGCATCTGCAAGTCTTCAAATATGGACCGTAGTAATTCTGTTTAATTCTGTCATTCCCCTATCAAAAGCACATATTAGACTGCTAACCAATTCTTTTGTGTATATGAAATAATTATGGTACTGCAGCAAGCCTAATTACTTTCACAAAAATGAGAATTAAAGTAGATTTCGTATGCAGTCAAAATGAGTTTTATACGCTTTTGTAAAAGTGAAAGGAATGAAAATTAGTATAAAAATTAACTTTAATTTTGCTATTTGCCTTATGTTTTTTCCTTTGCTAATAGAAAATTTATAAAAATATTTTGCTGCCACAGTACAATGACTTTGTTCAACCTTAACAAACAGCAGAGGTCTAAAGTCATTTTGAAAAGCCTCTTTTCCACTCATGATAGAAATGGCTTGTGTGGATTAATTTGCAAATTCCTATCTTCTGAGTTAAGTATCAGGGGGTAGCCATGTTAGTCTGTATCCACAAAAACAACAAGGAGTCCAGTGCCACTTCTGACAGATTTATTTGGGCATAAGCTTTCATGGGTTAAAAAACCTACTTCTTCCCATGAAAGCTTATGCCAGAATAAATCAGATAGTCTTTAAGGTGCCACCAGACTTCTTGTTACCTTCTGAGTGAAACTATAAAACCAACTTCTCAGCTTTAAAATAACCTGAAGAAATTGACAATGGAAAGATATAGGTCTTCCTTCAATGATATTGAAGACTACTAAACCAAAGTATTTAATTTCTTTATTTCATGCCTCATTCCTGTAGCACTTGAGAGCATTTGCAACAGAAATTTAATCTGATCTCACTAATGCTTTAGTTATAGTAGTAATAACATCCTGTGTTGAAGTATTTTCATCCACAGACCCCATCAATGATTTCTCTTTCCTTCCTGCTTGCTCTGGGAAGAAAACAGAGAAAGAACATATACTACCTAATGAAGTCCCAGATTTTCAAAGGTATTAGGCTCCTTCAATTGAAATCAATGAGAGTTAGGTGCCTAAATACCTTTGAGGATCTGGACCTATGTTTTCACTCTCTTTTTTAAGGGTCAGTCACACTTTCTGTGCTAACCTTTTCATTTAGTATTTCGGTACCTTAGTCAAGGTTGCAATGCTTGATAGAATCACTTCGGGACCAACAGTGTGGAACATGGATGACCCATAGCTATATATGGTGCTTGTTGCTATCATGCTACTAAGAATGCTGTTTTTCCAACAAGGAAATTTCATTGGTAATAATTTGTGATTTTTCTCTTATGTATAAAAGGCTGATATACAACGCTGATCTAAAACCCATTATTTGCAATGGTGGACTCAATCTTCAGCCACGTATTACAAAGTAACCAAAAGGCCCATCTGGCTGTTCAGCAGTACCGCTCCCAAAACAAATAGCTTCATTGGTGATCTTTTTGCCTTGTAAGTGAAGCTTTTGCCTCAGCAGAGAACAAACGAATCACCTCTGTCTTTTGAATATATTTTTTGTCATTTCCCCATAAATCTAAAATGTTGAGGAAGATCCCTCAGGAAGAGATTAATATTATCAATGCATTAGGTATTTATTGTGAATATGATATAGGGTAAATTTTGAGCTTTTCCTATTCACAAATCATGTGGGAACCAATCCTGACTTCTGTGAATTTATTTGTTACCTCTAAATATTAATCAAATAATTTATATAAATAATGTTCAGCCTAAGCGGTGTTTGTAAACTGTTCACTTTTGACTATTCTGATTGCTATTTGGTTTTCTTGATGTGAGACTGACCAGCTAAATTGCATGCTATTGTTTCTTTTTCTTGACTGGATGAAAAACATTTAAAAGTAGGGGATTACAAATGAAGACAATGACCAGTAAATACTTGTTTGCACTTGAATATCTTCTTCATCTGTAAAGATGAGTATTCATGAAAAAAAAATTGCCTGTTCATTTTGCATATTATTTCTGCATGGGATTCTCTATACCACAAGTCTCCACTTTGGAATATCACCTTTAAGGTAGGCTAATAAGTGAATTCAATACAAGTAAGTGAATTCATTTTTTTGCATCTCTGCATGACTGTTCTGAGTTTGTCTTTCAAGGTGGCTTTTCTGAACGTTCACCCTTAGATCAAAAACATTTTGTGAGTTACAAGAACTGTTTATTCATATTTCCTGCACTAGCTTTCAGGACATAGTAGAGCCGCACTTACATGGTATGTTTCAGCCTAAGTTTCATTACCCTCTGTTTCTTTCATCTTGCTTAGATCACCACCAAACCATCCAGCATATTAGCAAGTCAGACTGGATAACTGTTACAGCAAAGCTCTTTCTCAGTCCTTTAACTAATGAAATCCTGGTCCCTCTGTGCGCTTGGGGGGAAACTAAAACATTCACCTTTCTCTTCACTGGTTTTAAAAATACAATAATTCCCCAAGAAGGGGAGTATAGAGCTGAACAACTGACTTCTAAATTCTCATATTCATGTTTTGTTGGAACTGTATTTATTGATACTGGATATCCAATCAGTTCGGAATCTTCTTCAATTAGATTCTGAAGTTTGGGGTTATTTGGCAAGTGACAAGGAGCAAGTGAAAGAAGCTACAATTAGAGAACTGCAGTTACGGGTAAGCAAATTGGTTTCTATATTTAGTGTAGCGGAATGTACATTAACAATGTATGTCATATATGAGGGCCAGAGTGCCATTAAAACCTCCATATCCAGCCAACAGGACAATTCCTGGCACAGACATTATGTAAAACAACCAAAAGCTGTTCATCCAATGAGTCGCTTGCAAGTCTCAGTGTAGCAGGCATGCTGAAGGCTGGGCTGGAACCGGGTTTCAAGGATGGGACTTCAGTGTCACACGGCACTGCAGAGATTCCAGGCTGCTCTGCAGCCTGTAGGGCAGCCTGGGAGGCTTCCATAATGTAGACCAGGGGTCGGCAACCTTTCAGAAGTGGTGTGCCGAGTCTTCATTCATTCACTTTAATGTAAGGTTTTGCGTGCCACTAATACATTTTAATGGTTTTTTAGAAGGTCTTTCTCTATAAGTGTATATAGTGTATAACTTAACTATTGTCGTATGTAAAGTAAACAAGGTTTTCAAAATGTTTAAGAAGCTTCATTTAAAATTTAAATTAAAATGCTGATCTTATGCCGCCAGCCCGCTCAGCCCACTGCTGGCCTAAGCAAGGGGCCGGCAGCCTGAAGCCCAGGCCAGCACCGGGCTGAGCAGGGCTGGCAGCCGGGAACCCAGAGCAGCAGTGGGCTGTGAGGCTCAGCCCACTGCTGGTCTGAGGTTCCATCCACTGCCAGGGTCCCGGCTGCCGGCCCCACTCAGCACGCTGCTGGTCTGGGGTCCCAGCCCTGCCCGCATAGAATGGGTCCCTACCTTCTCCCTGGTTCTGACCCATTCTCTTCCTCTCTGCACTGCACTGCGGGTGGGAGTGCACTGAGCACAGGGCTGGGGGTGAAGGAGCAGGCTGGAGGTTGGGGTGTAGGGTCTGGTCGGGAGCTAGAATGAGGGAGGGGGCTCAGGGTTGGGGCAGGAGGTTTGGGTGTGGAGCACTTACCTGGGCAGCTCCCATTTGGTGCGAGGGGTGCAGGTGGGATGTGGTGGTGGAGGGTGCAGGAGCTCTCGTTTGGTGCTCAGGGAATGTGGGGGCGGGTGCAAGTGTCAGAGAATAGTGTGTAGGGGGCTGGGTATGTGTGGGGGTGCAGGAGTCAGGGCAGGGGGGTTGGAGGTGAATGAGGAGGGTGTAGGAGTCAGGGCAGAGGGCTGGGGGCATGTGACGGGGTGCAGGAGTCAGGGCATGGGGTGGGGGGATGGGTATTGTGGGAGGTGCAGGAGTCAGGGAAGAGGGCTGGGGGTGTGAGCTCGGCTCGTGGGGGTGCTCCCACCTCCCTGCCCTGAGTGGCTTACGGCAGGGGGCTGGAAGAGATATGCCCTGATTCCACCCTCTTCCCCAAGGCCCCATCCCAGCCTCTTCTCCACCTCCTCCCCAGAGCAGCGAGTGCGCTGCAGCTCTGCCTCTCCCTTTCCCTCTCCCTTTCCCCCTTCCCTCCCCCTCCCTTGCAAGGGCATCAGCTGATCGGTGGCAGGGAGGGAGAGGAGGAGGGGCAGGAACCCAGAACGCTGTGGGAAGAGGCAGGGAAGGGGGGAGCTTGGCTGCCAGCAGACCCTGCCCTGCAGCAGCAGCTGGCAGGACCAAGCTTCTGCCCCCGGTCCCCACAGGAGAGAAGAGCGGGCTGGGCTGGGCAGGATTTTTAATGGTACACTGCTGCCTGCCAGGGTCCCGGCCACCGGTCCCACTCAGCCCGCTGCTGGCCTGGGTTTGGCAGTGGTCTGACCAGGGCCATCAGCTGGGACCCTGGTAGGCAGCAGCGTGCCATTAAAAATCGGCTTGCGTGCCGTCTTTGGCCTGCTTGCCATAGGTTGCCAACCCTGATGTAGAGAGTCCCCCAGAGATGTCAAAGTTATACCAGAGGCTTCTCCAGCCCCTGGAATAGCCCAGGATCAGGAGGGAACAAAATTGTCTTAGAAGCCCCCTTCTCCTTGGGTTGTGAGTTGCATGCTGTGCCTCTTTGAGGTGCAGCAGAGAATCTCACCCCATGTGTATTATGTGACTGCATTTCATAGCCAGGTAGGCTCTGCTCAAAACATACTCCAGTGCAGCTCACACATACCACTAACTAAGCTTCCTCCTTTGGACCATGAAGGGAAATACACAGGAATGTATCTCGGGTATTTAAATGAGAAAATAGATAGCCTTGCAAGAAAAACAGCTGTTTGTTTTGGTCACAGTCCATTTCTATTTCAGCACTAATTCAGAATCAATAATAAATTAGTGAGGCTTACATCCATTCCACCTTGCATTATGAACCTGTCAGTTTCACAAATTAGTATCAGGATGGGTCCTCCAAAGTATGCCTATGTACTGAAGGAAGTGATGCTGGTAATTAGTAGATGGCACTCTTCTCTGAGTCAGTAATGAACCAATGGTATCCCCATCATTTGGGGGTGTTCTCCATAACTCACTTGTAGTTTTGCCACTTGTGAATGATTCTGCTATCCCAAATGTATACCAATGAAACCGTTATAGTACATCCAATGTACTCCACGCACATCAACTATATTATAAAAAGCATTAAGGAATATTTTAGGGAGGTTTTGTTTTTAAAACAGGATTATTTCTTATATCCTTTTGCTGAAAACCCTGGTGCTTTAGTTACCAGGACTCCATCTGTATCTGAACCAGAAGCCATTAAAACCATGACCTAGAATACATTTTCTACATTCTCAATGCCAAGATGTTAAAAATCTTATCTCAGAACCATCCAAGGCTAGAGGTCAATGCTTTCCATCGAGACTATCCCATTTATAAAGCTGTCTTTTTAGCCCTGGATGACCACAATGGTATCAGACTTTACAGTTGTGGCACTATAAGAGGGTGTTCCCTCTCTCTGGACACTGAGGTACAGAGAGGGCTCTCTTCTATGCCAGACCAAATAACTACAAGCTGTTTCCCAGCCTAAGTTAAGTCTTTACACCCCCAAACCCCACACTCTACCAGCTGGGAACTTGGGGAATCGCTGCCACCAACCGGGTGTATCTCCAAAACCCTGGAGGGGCGCACCCGGACTCCCCCAAACTCCTGCTCTCTCTCTCCTGAGAGCCGGGACACTCAGAGGCTGCTTCCCTTCACCCTCACCCTTCTAGCCTGAAGGTAGAGAGAGACAGACTCCGCACTCCAGCTCATACACTGAGCTTGTCCTTTCGTCCTACTCCCTTCCCCCCTGAAAGCAGAGAGAACCTTAAGGGAAATAAACCAAACACTCTTTATAACTAAAAAGATTTAATAAAAAAAAAGAGAATAAAGCATACACTTACAGTACAACTTAACAATCTAGAATTCTCTAACTTCCCCTCTGAAAAGGCTAGGGACACTCTAAATCGGTACAGAAATTTATGGAAATCAACATATTATACTCACAGCACAGCTAGTTATGAATATAGGCAGGAAAGTAGAAGTTTTCATCCTCCATAGCTAGAGGCAAAAACTGGGTCTCTTGCCAATGCTGGAACAGCAGGAAACTGAACTTAAAACTCCCTCCCTCTCTCCCGGCACGGAAGCTCTTACGTCACTCCCTCTCAGATAACATTAACCCCATGTAGGCAGAATAACACTCTCTAGCACTTTACACTTATGACAGGCACTTTCGTATCTAGGAAGACTGTTACTAGCCCAGGACTGAGTGTGGACCATCTGGGGCCTTTGATGGGTGTTTTTTGTGGGAGAACTTCCTCAAATGAATAGCACAAGCATGTTGAGACAAAATCAGGAAGGCTAAGGCACAAAATGAGTTACATATAGCAACATCTATAAGACAATAACCAAAAGACCACAAGAAGAGGTTCTATAAATACATTAGAAGCAAGAGAAAGGTTAAGGACTGTGTAGAGTTGTTACTTAGCAGAAAGGAGAGCTAGTAACAGATGACACTAATAAAACAGAGGTGTTTAATACCTATTTTGCTTCAATCCTCAATTAAAAGTTTAATTGTACCTCAGTGCTTAACAAAATGATTACCAAGAGGGGAAAGGAACATAAGTCAGAACAGAGAAAGCACAATTTAAAACATTATTATATGTGTTCAAATCAGTTGGGCCTGATGAAATTCACCATAGGGTACTTAAGGAACTAGCTGAAGCAAGCTCAAAGCCATTAGTGATTATCTTCAAGAACTCATGAGAATGGGTGAGATTGCAAAGGACTGAAGAAGGGAAAACTTAGTACCTGTCTTTAAAAGGGGGAACCAAAGAAATTACAGGGAATTACCAGTCAGCCTAACTTTGAAACCTGGAAGGAGACTGGTCTATAATTCCCCAAACCAATCTAACTTCCTTCTTTGACAGGGTTACTGGCCTAGTGAGTTGGAGGGAAGTGGTAGATGAGATGTTTTTATTTTACTAAGTCCTACATGACATTTGACATAGTCCTACATGACATTCTCAGAAGCAAACTAGAGAAAGGTGTTCTACATGGAATTACCATAAGGTTGGTGTGCAACTGGTTGAAAAACCATACTCAAACTGGTAATCAGGGGTTTGCTGTCAAACTGGGAGTTACTAGTGGGAACTACAGGGGTCTGATCTGGCGCGTTACTAGTCAACACTCATAATGCTTTGGAAAATGGAGTGGAGAGTATACTTACAAAATTTGTAGCTGGCATCACACTGGGAGGGGTGCAAATATTTTGGACAACAGGATTAGAATTCAAAATGATAAATTGGAGAATTGGTGTGAAATCAAAAGAATGAATGCAGTAAAGACAAGTGAAAATGTACAACTGCAAAATAACTGGGTAGGTGATAGTACTAGTGAAAAGGATCTGACGCTATAGTGGATCACAGACAGAATATGTGTCGATATGACGTGGAATAGCAAAAAAGGCTAATATTCTGGGGTATATTACCAGGAGTGTCATATGTATGATACAGGAGGTAATGCTCTCTCTATTGAGCATTGGTAAGGCCTCAGCTGGAGTACTGTGCCCAGTTTTGTGCAGCACACTTTAAGAAAGATGTGGACAAATTGGAGAGAGTCCAGAGAAGAGCAACAAAAATAAGAGGTTTAGAAAACTTGGCTTATGAGGAAAGTCTAAAAAAATTGTTCAGGTTTAATCTTGAGAAAAGAAGACTGAGTGGGGGACCTGATAACTGTCTTCAAATATGTTAAGGGCTGTTATAAGGAAGACAGCAGTCAATTGTTCTCCATGTCAGCTGAAGGTAGGGAAAGAAGTAGTGGGCTTAATCTGCAGCAAGGGAGAGTTAGGTTACATATTAAGAGACCCTTAACTATAATGACAGTAAAGCACTGGAATTGGTTGCCAAGGGAGCATGTGGAATCCCTGCCACTGGAGTTTTTAAGACAGGTTAGACAAACACCTGTCAGGGATGGTGTAGGTATATTTGGTCCTGCCTCAGTGCAGGGGAGGGAATGGGAGTGGATTAGATGATCTCTGGAGGTATCTTCCAGCCCTACATTGCTATGATGTGGAGGCAAGAGGAAGAATTTTCTCACTGAAAGCTTTGCTTATCTGTTTGTTTGAAGCTGCTTAGGAATGGGTTCTATAATAAGTCCCGAGGTAGATAGAATAGTTGGCAGAAAACAGGGGAGGCAGTCAAACCCTTATGAAAAAGGACTTTAGAATTTATTAAGGATGAAATTAGTAAAACTGCATGTAATTTCTTTAAAAATCTAAAGACTTTAACAGAAAATATCTTTTTTATACATGATTTTAAACCATCCTATTGAACTCTGAAGAGAAATAGTTCCCCATTAAATTAATCGTGATTGTTAAAATACCTATTGAGCATATCATTCTCTATAAATTTTACAGATATTTTCCAAAAATTAAATCACATCATAAATTTATCACGAAGGGGTTAACCCCGCCCCTATGTCCTGCAATATATATTTCATGTCATACCTGTTAACAATGACTGAAAACTCACTGATTTATTTTGGGGCTACAGCTTTCTTCTCTGCAGCCATGAATGTGAGAATTCCTTTGACATGATAGTTTAAAGTAAAAAAAAGGTATTTTAAAAATAGTGCAACTGTCATCTTTCGTTACACTCACAAATAAATCCATGCAGACACATTCTCTCCCACAGCACTTATGCATGGAGTTGTTTATATCTGGGTCATAAAAGAAGTCATGGCCATTTTCAATATGAAATAATTCCCCATGCAGTGACTGGAAAGGGGGAAAAGCATATTAAGGGAATTCTCATCTTCAAGTCTACAACAGAAACAGCTTTTAAAGAGAGCGAATGCTGAGTTCTACCAAATTGACATTATCCTTCTAAAGTATGTTTCATAGCATTTAAATCTTCCAAGGTCTGCATTAAAGGATAGATTTTGCCAACTTTATTATGTTGAGTAGTACCACTGATGTACTGCTTGATATAACTAAGGGTGGCAGAATCTACCCTCACTGATTACATAAAGTTAGCTCTCGAGTGGCAGTGGTTTTGGCTCAAATAATCAGCAACTTCCATTTAACTGGTCTACTCGGCTACAGGAATTACCAAACAAAGCTACAGAGCTCTGTGATTCAGTGGTTTCCTGTTATCTTAACAATGTTGGAGATCTGAGTTTGGCAGCAACTTCAAGACATCTTCTCACATGGGGGCCAAGAAGATGAGACATGAAACTGGAAAGATATTAACAGACCAGTCAGTCTCAGAGAAGGCTGTGCATTGTCATTCTCCCAACCAGAGGAACAATATAGTGGTAGCAATACTTGTAGCACCATCTTTAGAGAGATCAAGGAAATGTACAGCAGCAAAACCTGTGTCTAGCACAATGATTAGGAGAACTCTGATGCCTCAGTGTGTGTGTGGGGTGGGGGGGAACAATGGCAGAATTGCAACATCAAGAAGTGACATTGCATGGCAAATAGCGTCAAATAGTGGAATCTCACTCAACAATCTTTGTGCAGCTCTTATAGTCCCTTATTTCACAAAGTGTGGCTAAAGAGTACCTTGGCTTTTATCTTGAGCACAAAGCCTTTTAAGAAAGTCCATGCAACTTTCATTTCTTGTGACACCTACACATTAGGTCTTCCTGTGTCCAAGAGGATGACATTAAAATGGTTGTCTTCATGCATTTCTCAATGTTACTCCCTGTGGAGCTGTCACCTGAGAGTCAAAATGGAGCAACCAGTGTTGCAGCAGAGACAATATTCAGCCTCGGGTCAGCTCTGAATCTAGAGGTGTGCAAGGCAGCCACTTAGAGTTCATGGTATAATTTTACTAATCTGTGTTGCCTCCACTATGTATTCCACCTAGGGATTCTAAATTCACTTTTGCTCTAATATAAGAGCTGCAGTTAACTATCCTCCCCCATTCTCATCTGTGTCTTGTACAGTCTGTGCCATACATCAGCTACCTTTTTGGGCTTTCATTTTATGTTGATAGTTTTAAACATTTTTCACATGTTAGTTACTATAAAAAGGTCATGGTGTAGAGCAGAATATTTTCATAAATGGTTGGAAAATATTGTAGAACTTTATCAATACTACATCTGGGGGAAAAAAAACTTTGCTAAAGTTGCACTAAACCACAGTGAAATTTCATATATATTTGTAGAAAAAAAATACTAATTTGTGAGAAGCTGAGATCTACTCTGTGATATTCAGGGTTAGTTTGGGCTTTGTTTTTTTTTAGGAATGACAGAGGCCCATGTGTAAAATACATAGATCTGTGCATTTAAATGTACACAAATAATGAGTAGCTGCGTAGTCAAATGGATGACTGCCTGTACAAATGACTAATTTAGCAAATTATTAGCCATTGATATGCTTAGCATACAAAGGAAGGGGGATGTTTTATGTATACACATTTTGGAGTATTGATTGTGGGTCTCTCCTTGTTTGGAAACTTGGCTTATTCATTTTATTAACTGAACTCCCTCCACCTCTGCAGAAAATGAGTGTAAAAGCAGAGAGAGAGAGAGAGAGAGACATTAAATTCATTGTAGAATGGGAAGGAGACAGGGATAAAGTTATGGGGCTGTTGAAAGCTCTCCCCTGTGCCATTGTGGGACAATAAACACTCCAACTGGAACTACTTAGGCTCATCACAACAGAAAGCTAATAAGCTATTAAGCTGGTTTTACTTAGAAAGACAGAGCAGTGTAATCAATAAAATTAAAATTTGCTGTTCCTGTGTAACATTGAAGATGCACTTTTAACAGATGTTTCATAGGTACAATTCCTCACTCCGTCTCAACTTGCATTAGTTGTGTCCTACTGGAACAAAGTTAATTACCTGCCATATAAGGTGTTGGAGACTCTGCCTTTATGAAAGGTCTTATGGATGACGACATGCTCTGAGGGGCTTGCATTATTCTTTACTTATGTAATGCTACGGGGAAGAGAAAACAGCAGAGGAAAAATGGAAGCAGTTTTGATCAAAAGCAATAATCATTTTAACAGTAACAGGATGAACAATGGAATGCAGGCAGATGAAGCCAGAGTCCATCTTCTTTCTCCTCAATCGTTTACCAACTAGCCATTTGAATGGAGCAGTGGACACTGTGAGGCAGGCATCAGCATCAGCAAAGAGGAGTGAGACTGTTAATGGAAGCACGCAAACACGGTAGTCTTACCACAGGGAAAAGAGCACAGCAATGGGGCTGCAGACACAACGTTTTCTTCCCCCGCCATGCCAGACAAAGCCCTTTTGTTGTGTCACTCACTTACGTAATGCCCATCACCTTGTATTTAAGTTAAACCAGTGGTTCCCAACCTTTTTTTGGCCATGCCCCACCTAAGCATCTCTACAATCCTGAGGCCCTCCCCCCATGACATACAATTCTTATTATTCAAAAAGTGAACTCCTATTCACGTGGAGGAAGCCTAAAAGACCATTAACTTGGTCTAAACAAGCTTCCAACGAACATGGCATCCATGAAAGGGAAAAATAAAAGAATGAAAGGACAGTTGAAGTACTGAGGAAGAAATCACTAAGAAATTGTTAAAATAATAATAATAATATGAAGTGATATGAAAATAGCAAATAAAGTTTTTTCTTGCTTGCACTACTTTTTTCTTGCTTGCACTACTCATTTTATGCATAGGGTTTATGACTGAAAGAAATAAATGTGAGAAAAACTTATGAAGTGAAATGCACTTTGATGGTTGTGATGATGGTGATACACCAGGCATGGGCAAAAGCGTGCATGCGGGCAGATTGCACTTAAGTGCGAACGGTTTGCACTCGGGGTGCAGAGCCCCTCCAAGCGGCCGCCAGGGGTGGGGGCATTGGCGGTATATGAGGCCCCTAGAACCATAAGAAATACAAAAAATTCACTGTTAATAACGCACTCTCGAATTGCCCCCCTTAAAAATCAAATTGCCCCACTGTGGGGCGTGTGCCCCACATTGGGAACCACCAAGTTAAACAGAACAGAAGTTAAAATAATGCTGGGTCCAAAGGCCCAGGGAAATGCAGCAACTCTGCTTCAAGGAAGTGAAATACAGTAAAACCCCGATTTAACGGACCCCGATTTAATGGACTTCGGATGCAACGGACAAAATTTCCGATGCATCCGAAATCCGTTTTTCGCGGGCTGGCTGCCGACTCCCGGCTGCCGCCCGGGTCCCGGCAGCGGGCGGGCTGGCTGCCGGCTCCGGCCCGGGTCCCGCCTGCGGGCGGCCTGGTGGCTCCCGGGTCCCGCCTGCGGGCGGGCTGGCGGCTCCTGGCTCCCGCCTGCGGGCGGGCTGGCGGCTCCTGGCTCCCACCTGCGGGCGGGCTGCCGGCTCCCGGGTCCTGGAAGCGGGCAGGCGGGCTGGCTGCCGGCTCCCGTCCAAGTCCCGCCAGCGGGTGGGCTGCCGGTTGTCTGCTCCCACCCGAGTCCCAGCAGCCGGGACCCGGGTGGGCTGGCTGCTGAGTCCCGGCTTCTGCCCGGGTCCCGGCAGCGGGAGAGCTCACTGCCGGCTCCCGCCCGCAGGCGGGCTGCTGGCTCCCGCCCGAGTTCCAGCAGCCGGGACCCAGGTGGGCTGGCTGGCTGCTGGCTCCCACCTGCGGGCGAGCTGGCTGCTCCCAGCTCCTGCCTGCGGGCGGGCTGCCGGCTCTCCGCTGCCTCCCGGGTTGACGGCTCCCACCCGGGTCCCAGCAGCTGGGACCCGGGCGGGCTGACGGCTCCCGCCCGGGTCCCAGCAGCCGGGACCCGGGCGGGCGGGTTGATGGCTCCCGGCTGCCGTGATAAGTAAAACCTCGATATAACAGACTAATTCGGGCGAGGGGGTGTCCGTTAAAGCCAAAAGTCCTGTTATTTAATAATTTTAAAAAATTTAATTTTAAAAAATTATTAAATAATGGACTTTCGGCTTTAACAGACACCCCCTCGCCCGAATTAGTGTGTTATATCAAGGTTTTACTGTATAAAACAATTCATAAAGAAAGAAGGAAAGGATAATATGGCCAAGAAAGAGATGGACCAAATAGAAAGACCTTGCACCAGTCCTTGAAGATTGTTACATAGGGACTCCAGCATACATAGGAGTGAAGATCGGTATATAAGGTCCAGAATGCAGACAGTTCACCCACAGAATTCAAAATCATTTTGAGCTCATGTGTTTTTAACCAAGTAAACAAAATTAACAACAGCTGTTAACACTGACACATTAATACCACCAGAACTGCAGAGAAAAAGTGTGATAGCAGCAGATGCAAGACACCTTCCTGCCTCCTTCTTCATAACCAGCAAGGCTGCTACCCCCTCACCACCACCTCCACCATCTTAATGAAGGGGACAAGACCTCATTGTCTTTAAATCCAAATTCCTTTTAATACAGTCTCCCCTCCCACAGAAGTGTCTGTTCCTCTAGAGTTGGCCATAGGCACCACCACACCCCAAAATACTTTTTCATTCATTTTCTACTTCCTTCAGCCTCTCTTAAACCTCCTTCATGCCCAACCTGCAGTGAGGCCTGGAAAACCCATTACACTCCAACATGGCATGTTCCCAGCTACACCAATCTGCCAAGATTCCTACAGCTCCAAGAGTGACATCTTATGGAAATCGGTTCAGCTCTATATTTAAAATTTGAATACAACCATAACCTCCAGCTTAAAAACATGTGTGATTTAATGAGGCATCGGCTTGACAGCCTTGGTGAGGGACGTCCTCTGTTTATCTACAAGCCAGAAGCAGGCAAGCGTCCCATACACAACGCCTTGTCAGTATGCCTCGGGGGGGGGGGGGGAGTGGGGGGGGAGGGAAGGAGGAAGAGAGGAAGAGAGAGAGAGAATGAAAGAGAGTGAGTGTTCTCTCAATTTATACAAGGCTTATTGTGGTGTGGGTGATGTGGAACCTAGAGCGGAGCCCCTTCAATACCATCCCGTACAGCAGACATCCATTAGATGGGAACAACTTTCAGTCCCTATCATGCACTGATGGCAAACAGATGAATGTATGTATAAATGCATCTTACTTCTTTTCCATTCTATGCATCCGATGAAGTGAGCTATAGCCCACGAAAGCTTATGCTGAAATAAACTGGTAAGTCTCTAAGGTGCTACAAAGTCTTTCTCGTCTTATTTATGGATACAGACTAACACGGCTAATCTTAAACCTAACAGATGAAAGACTCCTTAGCCTGATAACAACACTCAGCGGTATCCAGTCCACCAACTAATATGTGTTCATTTAAGAGGGGCACTATATGTTTCTATCCGTAACATAAAAAGTGTTGCAAAATCAATGCTCAAGAATAATCTGAATGGTACCAAAAGCAGTCCGACTCCTACAGGTCACTAAGAAATCACTGGGAATCAGTGAGATCAAAGAGTGCCACAAGTGGTCAAAAAGATGGATCATCAAGACTACAGGACAAAGATAAGAGCAGAAGGAACAGTTCTCATCCAGATGAGCAGGATTAGTATCTGGACTAAGACATTACAATACATAATGGATATTCTATCCATGTCGTTATAATGATAAAGGGAAGCTGGGCTGTATAGCACCCAAGATATTTCACTGTATGAGGATACAGTATACTTAAATAGTATAACATTATAGCTAATTTAATGCTGTGCTTTATACATGAAGTTAATAACAAAATAACAGCAGGCCCAGATTTCCTCTACTGAAGCAAGTTTGATTTTAGAGTTTCCACAAACATTCCAAAATATATATTAATTGGAGACAGGTCACAAATGGAAAATTTTAAGAATAAGTGAACCCAAAGGTGGTATAATAATATCATAATGCCCAATGTTATATAGTAGTTTGATAAGATTAGATAAGAAAGAAAGAAAGAAAGAAAGAAAGAAAGAAAGAAAGAAAGAAAGAAAGAAAGAAAGAAAGAAAGAAAGAAAGAAAGAAAGAAAGAAAGAAAGAAATTCCCCCCCAGCAGGAAATTAATGTGCCCATGGAGGAAGTATGGAGAGCCTGGGTTCCCACATCTAGAAGGCACTGCATGACAATGGGGGAATGCACAGGGAGGGTGGAGACAGGGAATAAGAGAACAGAAACAGATGTTAAATATTGAAATAAGTTTTCATAGAAAATATATTAATTTTAAAATGTTGGGGCTCAAAATTAGAAATATTATGATAAATGAGACTCGGGATCAGGGTACAACAGCATAGGTGCTAAGGAAAGGAAAAAACAATATATATATGTGTGTTTTAAAATGACTGTTCATATAGTGGAACTGTAAAAAAATGGTCTTATTTTAAAAAGAGGAACAAATATAATGGAGACCTGGCTGGGTGGTCTCAATGCTTTTAATAAAGGGTAATATACTTGGCAAGAGCAGACTTGGTACTCATGGGTGAGTTTATTAATGCCATGCCTGCTAATGTTAAAGGGCTGAACAACCCAACAAAAAGGAAAAGGGTTTTATACTCACTGAAAAAGGATTTTTCTAGCGTCATATATTTACAAGACACACACTTGAAGAAAAATGAGAATATATACCTGGATACTTCTTGGACACAGCTACCATATGTCTCTCTGGGGCAATCTAATAGAAGAAGGGTGGAAATACTCTTTGCTAAACACGTCTGTTTTATTATTTCAGCACAACTCATAGATATGGAGGGTATATTTTAATTAAGGAGACCTTGAGAGGTAATCTGCTCACCTTAGCCAATGTGCATGATCCCAATGACGGGCAAACTTCTAATTTTTGTAATTAGGAAGTTTTAGGGAAGGGCATGTTATTCTAGAGGGCAGATTTTAATGAGGTGCTTCATCCCACTTTGGATCGATCCAATGTAGTCCGAGAGATTTCAGGAGGAGCAAGTAGAAATTTGTTCCATCATTTATGAAATGAGGATCTTGCGGATGCCTGGTGGGAGATGAAGTCAAATGCCAGGGAGTTGACATATTATTCTGCTACTCATGGACCTTATTCTAGGATTGATATAATTATTATTTTTAGGAACTTGGATAATTTGGTCAAAAATAATCTGGGATCTTATTACCTGCTTTGATCATGCCCCTGCCTATATTAGATTAAAACACTGGAACTTACTGGAAAAACAAAGGGGCTGGCAGTTGAATGGAGGTTAATTGTCTGACCCTGTGACTAAGTCTGTACCCATTGGGACAGGTTTCAGAGTAGCAGTCATGTTAGTCTGTGTCTGCAAAAAGAACAGGAGCACTCGTGGCACCTTAGAGACTAACAAACACATTTATTTAAGCATAAGCTTTTGTAACCTATGAAAGTTTATGCTTAAATAAATGTTAGTCTCTAAGGTGCCACAAGTACTCCTGTTCTTTGTACCCATATGTTCATTCCTTTTGCAAGACTATGTTAAATTTTGTACAGAGCATACTGTGTGAAGTATCATTTGAAAACTCATGATTTGCTGATCATTATTGTCCTGGTAAAATAAGTGTGGCAACATTCTCTGTAAAGATAGGACAGCAGTTCTCAAACTGTGGGTGGGGACCACAAAGTGGGTTGTGACCCCATTTTAATGGGGTTGTTGGGTGGGTGTTAGACTTGCTGAAGCCTGAGCCCCACTGCCCAGGGCTGAAGTTGAAGCCCGAGGGCTTCAGCCCTGGGTGGTGAGGCTCAGGCCACCTGCCTAGGCCTGAAATCCTTGGTCTTTGTCACCCCATCCCCTCCCAGGGCAGTTGGGCTCAAGCTTTGGGTTTCATTGTTTTATCTAAACCAGTGTGTTTGTTTGGGAAACTCCATTTGAGATAATAAGATTTGTGCATATAATTTTCTATTAATAAATGACAGAATTTATGTGAGCTTGTATTGTCCAGCAGGGTGCTGGGCAGTACCAGACACACATTTCTGTGGGAAAATCTGGAACTGGGAGTTTGCTGCTGTTGCTCTTTAATGTAATTCACAAGTGGCTGGCCATAGCACTCATACCTGGGAGTGATTTAAATGCTGGAGGCTGCGTATGAGCAGACCAGGTGGTTGTTCTCAAGGCAAGGTAAAGGCACCCATGGTTGGAGAATTGAAGGGACACAACTGTCCACCAGTCCAGATTGTACGCTGGATAATGTCAGAGATCCCTTTAGAATCCAAGAGCTGGATGAAAATGTTCAGACATATATACAAGAAAATGATAAGAAGGGGATTAATAAAAGTTTTTCTCTTGGATGCTGGAAAAGCAGTAGTTAGGGGGGATCCTTATAAATAAAGCATCATACCAAAGATGAGAGCTCATGAAAAAAGTTGGTTAAAGAACATTCTATTTTGGAAAGTAAACATAAACCTACAGGCTGTAAAAGTGTGTAAAATAAAATAAATGAGATGAGAAGGAAGATGAACATGTTACAAACAGAGATGGCTGAGCAAACACAAATGTATTAAAAATATTATGGAAAGGGCAATAAAGCTGATAGGATATTAGTCAAAAAGTTAAAAAAGAAACAGTATAAAATCAACCATCCCTTTAATAAGAAATAGAAAGGGAAATTTAGTAACTGGCATCAAAGTAACTAAAATGTTTGCTAACTTTTTCCATCCTTTGTATGATTCTGAAAAGCTGAATCCTGAACTTAAAAATAGATATTTGAGAAGTGTGAAACTACTTCATCTCTCAGAGGATGATGTGGCAGCTCTTGATAGGAAAATTGCTGCAGAGGAAGTTGAAATTGTAATTAAGAATTTAAAATCCAATAAAGCTTTAGGGCCCTATGGATTTTCTGGGGAGTACAGCAGAGCTACAAAGCAAGTGTTGGTCCCTATTTTAACTGAACTGTTAATGGCATGTTGCAAAGGAATGAGATTTCAAAGTCGTGGAAAGAGGCAAACGTTGTGGTCATTCCTCAAGAAGAAAAATAGTTTAAAACTTGTGCATCATACAGACCTGTTTCTTCAATTAATATGGATAATAAATAGAGTTGCCAATTTTCTGACTGCAGAAAACCAAACGCTCCAATCCCAACTCCAACCCCTACCCCGACACCTCAAACAAGCTGTTGTCTGCTACATATATTTAAATGGGTAAAGGCCCCTTAAAAATATTTAGGAATAAATATTGTGGAGAAACATAAAAATATTTTAAGGCAATTACCCTCCAATGTGGAATAAAATAATAAAAGACTTAGAGGAATGGAACAAATATGCAAGTTCTTGGCTAGTTAGGCTAGCCGCAGCAAAGACAAAAATCCTTCCAAAGTTGTTATTTTTGTTTCAGTGCATCCTTGTTTGTGTCCCAGACATGATATTAAAAAAGCATGGCAGAATGTGCTATTAAAATTAATCTGAAAATATAAAAGTCAAAGAGGGGTGTTCTAAAGTTCTGTATAAACCTACAAAATGGTGTGGACTAGCTTTCCCTAATTTATATTATTATTATATTTATTTATTATGCATCATAATTAAAAGATGTGATCAGTTGAATTACCGTATTTTTCGTCCCATAGGACGCTCCGGCGTATAAGACGCCCCCGCATTTTCGGACCAAAAAAAAAAAAAAAAAAAGCGCCGCTTTTTTCGCGCCACTCTCCCGTCCCCGCCGTGCGGGCGGGCTGCTGGGAGCGCGCCGCTCTCCCGTCCCCGCCGCGCGGGCGGGCTGCTGGGAGAGCGGCGCGAAAAAAGCGGTGCTTTTTTTTTTTTTTTTTTGGTCCGGCCGATATTCGGCGTATAAGACGCCCCCCCCCTAATATTGAAAGTATTTTTGGGGGTTAAAAAGGCGTCTTATACGCCGAAAAATACGGTAACTATAGACCAGCCAAACACCGGGTGAAACATGAACAAAGCTGGAGCCCAAATATAACTTTATTCATAGCAGTTGGGTTAAAAAGCAATTTAGGTCGCCCCCCCCCCCCCCCCAAAAAAAAAAAACACCCATCCAGATCACCTTAGCAGCTTTGGATAAATTTTCTAAATTCTCATCATTGAGGCCTTCTCCTTTAGCTACTTTCATTAATAATCAGAAATTTATCCCTAGGAAATATCAAAGTGACTATTTGTTGTGGGTAGGAGCTGACATTACTCTGTTCAGACAGCTGTTTCTAGATCCCAATTAGAAATAACACCAGGAGATATGTAATAACATAAATAATATAAAGATAACATATCTTCAGTATTTACAAGTCATTTATTATGAAATCTGCATCCAAAACAGCTTTATACAGACCTTCATCCCACATATGACGACCTGACACAGAAGTAAGCTGTAACAGAAGGTTTCATTTCTAAGATATATACAGTTTTGATTGAAAAAGATGTTAACAAGAACAACCCAAATGAAAAGACGGGTGAGGGATTTGAACAAAGAAATTGATCTGGTGGGTCGCTATATGGGAAAGGGAATAGGCATCTTCAAGTTTTATAGCTCGTAATGAAAAAATGTAGAAATGACTATTTGTCATGTGACTAAATGTCTAAATGACTAAATGTCATGTGGCTCTTGTTAAGATGCATCAGACTTTTGCTACTTGGGAGGCACTCCGTTGCATGGAAAGGGGAACACAATTGCACATGTGGTGATTGTGTCTAGCAATTAGATGGTTTGGGGAGGAAATTATTAAAGAGATTCATCTTATGACAAAATGCCATCTTCCTGGAGATCACATCACTTGCTTTCTTAATGCTCCAGTAAAAGATCTGCATTTTAAACAGACTCATTTCTTCTTTATTGTGACCAACTAGACATTTTATTGAATATTAGTGGGAAAATGCGACTTTTCCACCTATGGAATTGTGGTATAGTAAAATATGAACTGTCCTTGTAATGAAATGACTTTCATACCAGCAACTTAAACAAGATATTAACCTGATCCTGAATAAGTAATGTACAATGTAGTCTTCTACCATCCTACTATAATTTGCCTTAATAAAAAGATTTCAATAAATTAGAGAATGCCAAAATCCAGGTCAAACATATTACTTTAATCCTGACAGGTTCAAGAATAGCAGCCGTGTTAGTCTGTATCTGTAAAGAAAGCGAGGAATACTTGTAGCACCTTAGAGACTAACTAGTTTATTTCAGCATAAGCTTTCATGAGCTATAGCTCACTTCATCGGATGCATAGAATGGAACAGAAGTAAAATGCATTTATACACACAGAGAGAAAAAGAAAAAAAAATTGTACAATAGCATACCAATTCTAAGAGGGCTGTTAAATGTAGATGGTCCAGAAAAATACACCTTTTGAAATGGAGATCTGTTGTCAGTAACTCAGGAAATGCAATTAATTACTGTAATGAGAGAACCAATCTGAACTTCTGTTAAACCCCTGGTTAATAGTGTCCAATTTGAAAATTAATTCCAGTTCCTCAGTTTCTTGTTGGAGTCTGTTTTGGAAGTTTTTCTGTTTCAAAACTGAAACCATCAAATCTTTAATGGACTGGCCAGGAAGGTTGAAGTGACTATGATATAGTCTTTTGTCTGGTGAAAAAAAATTCCCTGGAACCTAACCCTCCCTATTTACATTAATTCTTATGGGGAAATTGGATTCTTTTAACATCTTTTCGCTTAAAGTCACATTTTCCAGGAACATAACTACAACATTAAGTGAGGAGATCCTATACTTATTTTGAAAGGCAATGTAGAAAAGTGGAGAAGAATTGGGTGGGCCCTATTAGAGACCTTGAATCTACAGTTCTGTTAGGAGTGACCTTCTGTAACCTATCAGCTACCTTTTTTGTAAAACAGGTGGATGATATTTGCCATCTAAGCTAGTGGGTATGTAGTCTTATTTAGTAGTGAAGGCTGTGAACAGCAGTTACTGATAGCAGTTAGTGGGAAAGGACACATAAGGAGACTCACAAGCTCCTGACTCCCAGGCTAGCACAACTTCCCCAGGGTGGGGGAGCTCAGGGAGGCTGTCTCTTAGTGGGTAGACATGACAGGGCTGCCAAACATATAAGTATTATGCAGTGCGAGTGACAGTTGGTGGGTCTGCTACCCGGGCAAGACCAAAGGCATGCTATGACAAGGTCAGTGACAAGCTATCCAAGACACTATAGGTAGGATCTAAAATAACTATCCAAACAAGGCTGTGGCTCAAAGAAAATAAAACTCTTCCAAATAGTGAACAATAGTGGCCTTAACATAAGTAGCCTTAGTCTGGCTGGTGGGACCAGCCCATATGCTCGTCTAGCTGATTGTCATATTTGGGGTTGGGAAGGAATTTTCCCCCAGGTTAGATTGGCAGAGACCCACGAAGCAAGGGAGTTTTCTTTCTCTGTAGCATGAGGCCTGGGTCACTTGCAGGTTTAACCTCGTGTTCATGGTGGATTCTCTGTCATTTGACATTTTGAAATCATGATTTGAGGACTTCAATAACTCTGCCAGAGGCTAGGGGATCTATTTCAGGAGTGGATGGGTGAGGTTCTGTGTCCTGCAAGGTGCAGGAGGTCAGACTAGATGATCATAATGGTCCCTTCTGATCTTAAAGTCTATAAGCTGCTTACAGTAAGGGTATGTCTTTACTGAAGAGTTAACTCAAGTTAACTTTTCTTAAGTTAGCCTAGCTCTAGCGAAAGCAGCCATGTTGTTAAATAACACTTTAGCCGCAAAGAGTGATTGAAAGGAAGGATTGTCTTGTGATTAGGGCACTACCTTAGGACTTGGGAGACCCATGCACAATTCCCTGCTCCACCACAGACTTCCTGTTTAACTTTGGGCATGTCACAAAGCCTCTGTCTACACTGCTGCTGGGAGCAAGTCTGGGTGGATGGACTTGGTTGGATGGACTGGTTGGTGGATGGACTTCTCGCTTGGGATTTGAAGCATAGTGAGGAGGGGGATGGGGGGATTTCAAAGTTTCGGCCCAAACATTCACATTACTATATCTACCCTGTTTCCCCGAAAGTAAGACATCCCCCGAAAATAAGACGTACTTCCAGTTTTGCCTCTCGCTGTAATATAATGTAATGTAATTTTGGGAGCAAAAATTAATATAAGACACTGTCTTATTTTCGGGGAAACACGGTAGTGGGCTGGCATGAGATCCCCACTAGGATGTCTGTCAGCCTGGGATGTGGTACTTGCTCCCTCAGCTATGTAGACATACTTTCCATGCTTCGGTTCCACATTTGTAAAAATGGGAATAACTATATTTCCCTACCTTGCAGCTCCTTCCAAGATAGTTTTTTGAATGTATGTTTATCATTTGTATGTATGTATAATACTCTTTTTGAAGAGTTGTAAAAATAGTATTACAATGCCCAGAACACCTCTGGTTTCCATTCCTACTAAGTTAAACCTCAGTTCTTGTCTCTGCTGGACCTTCTGTCTTACATCAAAAGAGGCATTAATGTTGTAGGAAACTCAGAGAACAGATGACAAATTTTCTCTTGCCCAAACACCTGGCTTTGATGGAATCCTGTCAGGTTTATATAAAGATTTTTCACAGGTGCTCTCCCAGTTGATAAAAATAAATTCAGTAACTCCAGAAAGAGAATGGCTGTTTGCCATGGTTTGCAGTGCAAATATTTAGCATTTTGGCTAAATCTAACACATGCCTAGACCTATGTGATGTGTATTTCCTGATTTCTCTGAGTAATATAGATAGAAAGATTTTTATCTAGGATGCTGGTCACTAGATTTCCAGACATAATCACAAAATCAATCCATGAAGACTAGATTGGTTATATTCATCACAGACATGTTCTGAAATGTCAGACACTTAATTAATATACTCCAGTTCTCCCGTGGATTTAATCTTCTCTCGGTCTAGGTTGATGCTGGAGAAGTATTTGACACTGACTTTCAATTTATAACTTCACATTCCTTTTATTTTCAGAACTATGTTTTGTTACCTGCAGACTTCATTCTGTTCTCAGAGAACAGGAAAGAACAGAATGACTGTATCCATCATCAGTTTGACTTTGGAAGGGAATATAAAACATGATTATCCCTGGCTTTATCCCCTTAAAGGTTGTCTTGACCATTAAAGTAATTGCCCCTTAGTTTGTCCCATAGCAAGGGCTGTAATTTCCTCGTTAATTACTAATGTGATTTTGCATCTCTCAGATGAAAAGATTTCTTATACAGCCCTACTGTAAGATGTTTGAGATGCATAATAAAGGCAGATATTCCGTTTTTGGATTAATTCTCACAAATTAGAGAGTTGGTGCATGTGTTTGTCCTTCTACAGAACATTTATCTGTATGTTATACAGTATTTAGAGAGAGCCCTCAAGAATCTTAAATGCAGTTTGAATTACTCATACACTTTGCTGGATTCTAAATGAACTATAACACACTCAGGGAGAAGATTTGCACATCATTATGGAGAACGCAATTGAGACCTCCGCCCAATGTGCAGTAACAATCAAAAAGTAAGTAATATGTTAGAAATGAGATGGGAGAATTAAATTAAAAATATTGTAATGTCATTTTATGTAAATCAACATGATGTCCTCCCCTGGAACATTGTGCTCAACTTGTCCAATTTCAAAAAAGGAGATAGCAGAAATAGAGGGAAATCCAGAGATGGACAACAACAAAAATTAAAGGAATGGGGAAAAGTTGATGGGGTAAGAGATTGGAAGTATTTGCCTGTTTACTTTAGAAAATAAATGAATGAGAAGGGGTTTGATCAAAGTATATAAAACAATGAATGGTATAGACAAGGTTGTTCAGGCACTATTATTCATCCTTACTAATAATACAAACATAAGGGGAGATTCAATGAAATTGAAAGGACCATATTTCAAAATGATATAGGAAGAGTATTCCTTTTATTATGCAATTAATCTGCAAATGTATTGCCACAAGCTAGCACGGAAGCAAGAATTTAACTTGACCCAGAAAAGGCGTGGACAACTGTATTGATACAGGAGCATCCAAAACGCTCCAGGAAACATTTTTAAAAAGCATTTTAGAATGATGATATCCCTTCATAACTCAAAGCATAAACCAACCTTTCAATAATAGGAGTTAGGAAAAAAATTCAGCTGCAGGCAATTTATGCCATAACTGCCTCCCTCCCTGGAGTTCCTGTTGTTCCTCAGAAACATATTGTACTGGTCAGTGCCGGAGATCAGACACCAAACAGCTGGACAGCTGTTGATCTGTCTGGAAATCTCTGTATTCAGACTACTCCTGATTTTCTGAACCCTGGCGGGGACATGCTGGGGGACCAGGAAGGGATTTGGATAATGCAGAAGTTCAGGTAATAGAGCAGAGGAACACCCCCCCCCCCCAGCTGCTGAGGAAGCGCTATTGCTGCTGCTGAATGGCTCTTGTGGCAGAGCGCAGGGAACCTCCTGCAGCTCAGTTGTCACGGGAGTGAGTGGATGGGGCTGTGACAGCAGCACTGCAAAGGGTTTCCTGTGCTGCTGCAGGGCTGATGACATGTGATTCCTGCAGGTGCAAGGAAGGCTGCGGGCCTGGTGGGGCAAAGCAGAGTCCTGGCTGGGAGTCTCTCCTCTGCCCAGGCAGGACCACAGCCTGCCCACTGCAACGTGCGCCTGGAAGAATCGAGGGCAGGAGGAGCAGCACAGGGAGCCCTTGCCAGCCCTGCAGTCAAGGGAATGAGTGAGTTGGCCTGTGACTCTGCAGCAGGTTCCCTGTGGCTCCCAGACTCCATCATTCGCGATTATCCAAACTCCCGATTAGCCAAATCAAATGCATGTCCCCTGTACTATTTGGAGAGTGGGAGTATACTGTAGTCCTATAAGCTAGGTTTTACCATCCATGGATCCATGCAACCTCACCGATTTCAGTAGAGTAACTGAGGACCACATTTGACGCAAGGTTGTACAATTGGTAATACGTTGTGACTATGCCTGGCATGGTAGAAAAGGATTCTATAAATAATTCATTGTGTTTGTGTTTTTATTCCTTGATTGTCCCACACTCTTTCCAAGGGAGGCTGTGGAATTTGGGCTCATGCCCAAATAAATCTGTTAGTCTTTAAGGTGCCACGAGACTCCTCGTTGTTTTTGTGGATACCGACTAAGATGTCTACCCCCTGATATGTGGAATCCCTGTCACTGGCGGATTTTAAGAACAGGTTTGACAAACACCTGTCAGGGATGATCTAGGTTTACTTATTCCTGCTTCAGTGCAGGAGGCTGAACTAATTGATCTCTCAAGATCCTCTCCAGCCCTACAGTGTATTATTCCTTTATTGAGTGGATCATATGTTTGTAAAATTGATGGGATGGGAGGGGTTTCAAACACTTTGGAGGACAGGATTAGAATTCAAAATGGCCTTGACAAATTGGAGAACCAACAAGCTGAAATTCAATAAAGCCAAGTGCAAAGTACTACACTTAGAAAGTAAATCAAATGCATACAAAATGGGGACTAGCTGGCTAGGTGGTAATACTGCTGAAAAGGATCTGGGGATATAGTGGGTCACAAATTAAATATGAGTCCAGAATGCAATATAGAGTTGCAAAAAAGGTGAATATCATTCTGGGCTATAATAACAGGAATGTAATATGTAAAACACAGAAAATGATTGTCTTGGTCTATTCAGCACTGGTGTAGTGTGCTCATTTCTGGACACCACACTAAGAAAGACGTGGACAAATTGGAGAGAGTCCGGAAGAGAGTTAAAAAAATGATAAAAGGTTTAGAAAACCTAACTTATGAGGAAAGGTTAAAAAAACTGAGCATGTTTAGTCTTAAGAAAAGAAGAACGAGGGGGGCCATGATAACAATCTTCTACTATGTTAACGGCTGTTACAAAGAGGACTGTTATCAGTTGTTCTCCATGTCAGCTGAAGATCTGGCAAGAGGTAATAGGCTTAATCTGAAGCAAGGGAGATTAAGGTTCGATATTAGAAAAATAAACTTTCGAACAGTAATGAGAGTTAAGCACGGGAATAGGCTTTCAAGGGAGGTTGTGGAATCCCCATCATTGGAGAATTTTAAGAACAGGTTAGAGAAATACCTGTCTGGGATGGTCAAAGTATACTTGGTACTGCCTTTGTATGGTGGACTGGTGAAGATGATTTCTTGAGGTCCCTTCCAGTCCTGCGTATCTATGGTTTATTTCAATTCAGTATTATCTATTTTTCTGAGTTTTTTAATGTTTGTTCTTCTGGCAGTAGCTGCCTGCATTTTGCTTAGTATTTATTCAATCCTGCCTTCAATTAGCTAAAAGATAAAAAATGCAAATTAGTGAAACCTAATACATAGTAATTAGTGAGCAAGGCTCACTAACTTAATCTGCTGTAGTTGTAAAGCAGAAGTAGTTCAGAATTCAGCTGCCTATTTACGTGGTACTTCTTGCAGGAATCACACTACACCAGTTCTCTGGAGTGCCTGCTGGCTTCCAAATTGTTTGAGTAATGTTTTAAGGAATTGGATTTGATGGTATAAATCTTTAAGTGGCTTGAACTCTGGTTAACATGGAGACTGATTTTCTCCCCATCTAATACAGTACCACTACAGCTGTGATCAGTTGAAACACTAATGTCCCCTTCATCCCCACAATTCAAGTGAGAGATGGCTCATGGTGACAAAGAGATTTTGATGACAGAGCTTTGACTTTGAATATGTTCCCTGCCTCTTGATCTGTAAGAGCCCAGCTCTCACATAACAGCATCTGTGAGTAATGCTTTCTACCATCTCTGGTTCACTAAGAGACTCCATGCCATGCTGGCAGAGATGTCTTGCCTCAGATATTAATCGCTTTGTCACTTCTCAACTGGACTACAACAATGCAATATACCTGGACACAAAGCCTTTGATATGTAGGATGTTCCAGTTAGTCCAGAACACTGTAGCACATCTCTTCAGGAACACTGGCTTCTGTGACATCCGTCCTGTCTGCTATTCTGAACACTGGCTCCATATAGAATATTGAATGAAGGACAAAGTCTTGGTCCTTATTTTAAGGTGCTCCATAGCCTGAGCTCAAGGTATCTAAAAACTGCCTAAGGTCCTAGGAGGAAGATCAGGGCTGACAACTACACTCCTCTAGCACAAAGGAACTTGCTACAGTCAGGGTGAGGCTCATCTGGGCAGAAGGCAGAATTTTCTCGGGGAGCAGTCATAAACTATGGAGTGATCTCCCCCAGAAACTAAGGAGCATCACAAACCTCACCACCTTCTGTTCCAAGTGTAAGGTACATTTCTTTGACCTTCACTAATATCTCTCTCTCTGCCCGTCACCCCCCAGGCAGGGTATGGGCCACCAACCACAGAGCACTCCAACTCTGTTGTTGGCATTTCAGTAGCAAGGTGGTTCCCTACAGGGTGGAGTTGCTAGCCCCACACCCATGTTAAGCCTACAGCTCCTGGTATTCCTAGGAGGTCTCCCATCCAGGTACTAGCCAGGCCCGACCCTGCTTAGCTTCCGAGATCAGATGGGATCGGGCATGTTCAGGGTGGATTAGCCATACAATATATGTATATAGCAATATATATATTTTTAAAAAATGAAAATCCTACCTAAACCTGATGCTCCATTGCACACAGTTTTCCCCTTGGGAAGAAATAAGAGGGCAAACAATACATAATAGAAGTCAGTCAAGTTGCTTACTGCACTATTGGAAGGCACTCAGTTTGATGGTGCTGAGTGTGATATAAGAACCTATAAAAATAGAAAAGACCCAAATAGCTTTCAAGATGGAAAGAGATGAGATAAAGAATAACTACTTAAAGATTTCAGGATAAAGAATTCAACAATATTTTTTATTAGAAATAAGAAAGCTGGGTGTGTGACTATAGGCCATCGGGCAATGAGTAAATTGAATAAATACTTGAGTAAGAAAGAAGTCAAACAAGTTCCCTGCATCTATCTTTCCTGTGAAAGGTACTGAGGAGTTTCTATTCCAAGGCACTTTCCACGCTAAAACAGACTATGGCCTTAACCGAGATTGAAGTCTCTAAGGAGCAAATTATGAAACAACTTGAGAAAGTCACATGCAGTAAATTACCACGAGCAGATGGTATTAATCTGAGACGTCTGAAAGAAATAGAGTGTGAAAGAGTGGAACTACTGATGAGGCTGTACAATATAAAGCAACTGTTTCTGGCTATTGGAAGTCGCTAATGTGATGCCTATCTTCAAAAAAGCAGGGGAGATTCCAGGATTTACAAGCTGGAAACCTCCTTTCAGTTTTGGGGATGAAATTGTAAGACAGAAGTCCAGCACTTGGATAAGCATAACTTATTAGTTTAAACCAGTAAGGTTTCTGTAAAGGGAAATGTATATTATTTAACCTATGCAGGGACAAAAAGAAGAGGGGAAGGCATAGGAAAAGACGGTAATGAATGGCTGTTCATTAATGTCAAGAAGTCAATAGGGAGTTGGATAAATCTGCAGAAAACACTGCCGAATGTGGAAGTGAATAAATACTATAGAGAAGTGGTGAGGAACTCTAATAGATTTACATACACTGTGGGACTGGGAAGCAAAATTGCAGATTAAATAGAATGTTAATAAGTAGGAGGTAAAGGGCATGCCTAACATAAACAAAACTTCTTATATACACTGATGGGCTTTGAACTTCTAAGAGATTTTGAGTGGGATAAAATTAGGTGTTGTCACAAACAGTTGAACCAACTGTACTGATATGTATATATAAATTGAAACACAGCCATATCTAGAGTGGAACATAATGACTTTAGAACAGTGCACAGCAATGTTACACAGCAGCTGAGCATGAGAATTGAAAAAAGGATACCGTATCTGTTTGCAATTACACAGGCATATCCTGTAAGCAAAAGGAGTAAAAATCTAAGAAATCCTGGTCACTCAATCAAGACGGAGTCAAGATTGTAGCATAAATAAAAGTGGTGAGTAGAAGGTATGTGTAACTCTAGCTTTGTGACATATTAAAATGACTGTGCCCAAGTATGAGCTGCTGCTCTTTTATAGTAGTTCTTCTAATCACAAACTTTAGAACCAGTTTAGAAGCAAATGTTCAAAATCTGTTTTATTTTCCATTTAAACAAACCTATGGTCATCCTTAATTTGCAATAAGGCTATTTAAAAATAAATGTTAACAAAGTTTCTCTAGAAATTAGAAATCAGATCTGTAACTGGGAAAGAATTAAGGTTGCTTATCCCATAAGAAAAGTATAGGGGTTATTTTCTAAGTGGTGCTCAAAGGAAATAAAGCTTTGTGACACAGAGTCCAAATTTATCCTGCTTCTGGGTCCCAGACCTTGATAATCTATTCTGAAAAGAGTAGTTTAGTTTTGTGTATCTTAATCATCAGAGCTCTGTTCATTAAAGAAATACTCTACTGAAGGTTTTAAAATAGTTATTTTTAGCAACACTTCACCTAATTATTCATGTAACTACATTTAATTAATGATTCAACCTGTTCACTAAACCTGCAGACTCTCTAGCAGTTGATTCATGTACTAGTTTATACTGCAAATCACTATCATATCTCCTTGCCCTTTCTGTACACTGTGCTTTACAAATATCCATCATGATGATGCGCAAATGCCTGAGTATGAGGGTTTTAAAATGAAACAACCATTGCATGGGGGCAGTCTCACTCTCTTGGCTGAAGAAGTCAAAGATCAGTGGGCATGAAAGACCATAACAACTGGGGCCTTCATTTACTGAAGTGGATAGCCACTGCTGTCTTTTGTGCCTCGACAAGCCTTCCATAGTCCTCAATATGTTGTTGCAGTGCCTTTTCAACTGTTGGACAAGGAGGTTTCTTCTGCCCAATCCATCAAAGCAGAGTTATTGTGCGGAGGTAGGCATTAGCCGTCATGGCTACCTTCTCTACCTGCTTTAGCCCACCAGTCCCAGGATGTGGCTACTGCTGCTTTCTAGTGTCTACTTGGAGGCACAAGTGACACCTGGCTGTGGAATGAGGACCCATGAAAGAGAACCATTCAGAGTACTGTCTGATTTCAGAAGTACCACCTCTGCTTCTATACCCCCTATATCTCCTTATCATAACACAACTCTTTGATGTAGGTAAGAATTATTTCCCCCACATTTATAGTTGGGGAAACTGAGGCCTGGTCTATACTACAAACGTAGGGTGACAGATGCCATGTTAAGTCAGTCTAATAATCTATGTGTCGACACCACCAAATCCCTTCCGCTGACCTAAGTGGCCTGTAAAGTTGACTTCTCCACAAGAGGCCTAGGGCTTGATTTAACACCCATGTGTCAACATAGGGATAGCGTAGACACTGTGTTGTGTAATTTGAATGAATTAGCCTGCAGACAGTGCTGTGATCGCTCTGGAGAGCACTTTCAGCTCCACTGCACATCAGCCAGGTACACAGGAATGAGCCACTCCCTTGTTAAAGCCCCAGGAGCTTTTGAATTTTCATTTCCTGTTTGATCAGCATAGAGAACTCGCCAGCACAGCTGATCATGGAGACTCAAGGCTGCAAACACGCTCCAGCATGGAGTACACAGAAGGTGGTGGATCATATTGCTGTGTGGGGAGAAGAGTCTGTGCAGGTAGAGCACCAATCCAGCAGGCGAAATGCTGACACCTATGCCAAGATCCCATTGGGCATGAGGGAGAAGGGCTACCTCAGGAACACGCAGCAGTGTTGCGTGAAAGTAAACGAGCTCCGGCAAGCATACCAGAAGACAAAGGAGGTTCTTAGGGAGAAGGGGGGAATTTCTCAGGTTCCAACCTGTGCTCCTAAGAATGTCTTCACAAAAGCAGCAGCACAAGACCCTCTTGCCCATGCCTCGTGGCCTTACCATGACTGGACCTGCAAACCAACTCTTGCAGTTGTGATTACGTTGTGGCTTGCAGGGAAGCTACCTTTGTGCTTTGCATTCCTCACAGCTGAGATCTTGTTTGTCAGCATATCCTCCACTCCAGGACAAAGAATTGCCCAGATTAGAAGGCAGAAAAAGACGACTTGGGAGGACATGTTCAATGAATTAATGTACACCTCCGAGAGTGAGAAGACAGAGCTCAGAACATGGAGGATTACACTGTCTGAGAACCTGGACATGGACAGGGAGGACAGGAGAGCATGCAGGGAACAAGAGCATGCCATGCAGGAAGAGATGTTGTGGATTATGAAGGAGCAATCAGACATGTTGAGGCATCTGTTGAGCTTCAAGAAAGGCAGCTGGATGCTAGAGTCTGTTCTGCAGCCTATGATGAACTTGCTGCCGTCATTGCCCAGTTCTCAATACTCCTCCCCAAAACATCCTATGAGGTGGTGGGCAGGGGGGAAAGTTCAGTATCCCTTGCACCAACAGGGGAGGGTAGAAGGACCAGAAGTTGCCCATTCCCTCACCTTTGATTATTATTGCAGGGTATCTATAGGCAAGCTTTCCTTGTTTCTACCCTCACAGCCCCATGTGATCTTTTCTTTGCTGCCTCTGTGTGCTTGTGTGCATAACAAAACTAAACCAATTGAGGAGAAAAGGCCCCTTATTCATTCAACACACTATGGTTGGTGGGGCTGGAGTTTACAGAGGAAAAAATGCAATGGGAACTACAGCAGTAAAGACACTGCAGGTTGCAGGGAAAGGGTGAAACAGTCTCTCACTTCTCTGGATTGCACCAAAATGTCATAATGGCCATAGTGGGTCAGACCAAAGGTCCATCTGGTCCAGTATCCTGTCTTCAGGCAGTGGCTAATGCCAGATGCTTCAGAGGGAATGAACAGAACAGGTAATCATCACATGTCATAATGAGCATGCATTTTCCTTACAATGTTTAAATTTAAAGATGTCCCCGCCCCTTGAGTTAATAAGACAGAGATATTGACTTTTCATTGTTTTACTCATACGAGAAGAGAAGTACAACAAACAGAGGTGCAGTTGGCATCTGCCTTTCACTGAGGAGCAGTAGGGATGTTCCTTGTGTCCTCCTGAGAGATCTTGATGAAACCTTTGGGGTGATATTCTGCAACCCTCTCTCAAAGGTGTCGGCTGCCTTATTTCTTTTTCCACAATAGAACACTTTCTTGCACCCCTTTGCAATGAGTGAGGCTGGCACCATTGAAATAAACAGGCTAGTGCCATGATGGTCTGGGTGGCTTTGGAGTGCCAATAACAGCTGTGTTCTCATGCCTGTGTTACCTCAGGAGTAAGATATCAGCTAAAATATATTATATATATTATATTATATTTTTTTATAAAACCACCACCATGTGTGGAAAATAGTGCCAATACTGAGTGCCATTGCCCTATATTTCTATCTATGGAATAGGGACTGAAATTTTATTGCTTCATGCAACCAAAAATCCTTTCCCCCATCTCCCAGGCTACACTTACCATGGCTGGGGCTGGAAAGCAGTGCTAAGCAGAGGTGTTCCAAAGATGTATTGTCAACAAGCATGTCTTATTAAAAGTGTTTATGGGAATAAGGAAGGGAGTTTTGAAATTTATTGTTCCCTTTCCATTGTGATTGTAAAGCCTATGGTACATCCATCTGCTTTTATCAGCAACCTCTGCCTTTGCGGCCTTAAGAGGTACTCCCTCCACAGCCTCAAAATGCTTGACTCTGTTGTGGAGGGAAAAGAAGAGGATTAGAAACTAAATGTTCACAAGAACAAAAGTTCAGTGAACAAAGGGCTGGGAGGCCAATCTAGAGGAGACAGTATCCAGAAGGAAAGAGCAGACAGGAGAAAGGCCTGGAAGTCCCAGCAGGAAGAGGACAGGGAGGTGCATGAGGACATAATGGGCCTTCTTAGGCAGCAAATACAAATGCTGCATTCCCTGGTTGATCTATAGGTCCAAAAATCCCAGACCTTTGCAGTTTTTGGAGAATGCCATGGTAGCAGCTCCCAACATACCATGTGGAATCACAGGGTGCATCCTTACCCCTACCATGCCACACTAGGGAAAAGCAAGGAAAACCATAGCTGCACATATCTGAGAACCACCAGTGGTGTATGTATTGCCACAGTAGACCACATTTGTGCAATGAAATGGACAGACACGTTTGCTGCTTTTCCAGTTTTAAAATTCCATTGGGTTAACTTACGTTAAAAGTTTGTATCACATTGCCTGTTTTGCGGAGAGGGAGCAGTTTGCACATTGTTTTTCTGCACTGTTTTTAACACTTCTATCTTTTGAGAATAAAAGTATCTTTCTTAATTCACAGCATATATTGTAGAATGTATAGCAATACATAAAGCACATAGTACATGTAAATGTACAGCAAACACCACGTAGCTCATAGCTTCTGGCAAATATCCAGTCATATTTATAATTGCATAGCAAGAATTATATAATTCCTCGCAACACTCAAATCCCAGGTCTACAGAATGGTGTAATGCAGAACGCTACTGTGACTGACAGTTAAAATTCTCTTTCAAAGTCTTCCTCAACTGCATAGCGCCATGTTGAGCTCTTGTAATGGTTGGTTATTGAAAGTCAGCTGCCAGTTGCTTTACTTCCTCCCTCCACCCTGACAACAGCTTCTCTACCTTTCCTTCACAGAGATTATGCAGGACACAACAGACAGCTCTAACCATTGAGATATTTTTCTTACTGAGATCCAATCTAGTGAGTAAACACCATCAACATCCCTTCAGTCGACCAAAGGCACATTCAACTATCTGTTGAGCAGGCAGGCTCAGTGAAATACCAGTACATCAGGTGGTATCCCAGAATGGGGGTTCAAACGGTCACAATGCATTCTATCACCCATCACAGTTCAGGGACCCCATTCTTGCAAATCCAGCCTCTATGTCCTGCATCTTGCTGAGATTCACAGTCCTGTGTAGCAGGGGATGATTAATAGCCCTGCCCACTTACATAACATAAGAATGGCCATACTGGGTCAGACCTAAAGTCCATCTAGCCCAATATCCTGTCTTCGGACACTGGCCAATTCCAAGTGCTTCAGGGAGAATTAAGAGAACAGGTAATCATCAAATGATTCCTCCCCTGTCACCCATCCCCAGCTTCTGGTAAACAGAGGCTAAGGACATTATTCCTGCCCATCCTGGCTAATAACTATTGATGGATCCTTCCTCCGAGAATTTATGTAGTTCTTTTTTGAATCCTGTTATAGTCTTGGCCTTCACAACGTTCTCTGGAAAAGAGTTCCACAGGTTGACAGTGCAGTGTGTGAAGAAATACTTCCTTTTTGTTTGTTTTAAAGATGCTGCCTATTAATTTCATTTGCTGACCCCCCCCCCCAGTTCTTGTGCCATGAGAAGGAGTAAATAACACTTCCTTATTTATTTTCTTCACAGCAGTCATGATTTTATAGACCTCTATCATATTCCACCTTAGTCATCTATTTTCCAAACTGAAAAGTCCCAGTCTTCTCTCTCCTCATACGGAAGCCATTCTGTAACACTAAGATTTTTTGTTGCCCTTTTCTGAACCTTTTCCAATTCCAATATATCTTTTTTGAGATGGGGCAACCATATCTGCCTGCAGTGTTCAAGTTGTGGGTATACCATGGATTTTATATAGATGCAATAGGATATTTTCTGTCTTATTATATATCCCTTTCTTAATGATTTCCAATATTCTGTTTGTTTTTTTTTGACTGCCACTGCACATTGAGTGGATGTTTTCAGAGAACTATCCACGACACCAAGATCTCTTTTTTGCATGGTAACAGCTAGTTTAGACCCCATCATTTTATATGTACGGTTGGGATTGTGTTTTCCAATATGCATTACTTTGCATTTATCAACTTGTATGACACCCCTCCCCCCAGTGATTTTTTTTCTAATGCCAGAAGATTTCTCAGGGCATGTTGGAGAAGGGCTACAAATGGGACATGAATCAGCACCAGTCAAAGATCAAAGAGCTGAGGCAGGAGTACCAGAAGGCAAGGGAGGCACATGCACATGCAATACCATAGAGAAGTAGAAGTACCCCCTTTCTATTGATGTACTACATCGCAAGATGATCTGGGGTCAAAATTGGGATGTCATCTATCGCCCTGCTACAGCTAGGGAATCCCATTGCTGCAAAGCCATCCATGATTTCATGCACATTTTCCAGAGTTACAGTCCTTTGTAGCAGGCTGTGATTAATGACCTTGACAATTTGCATGAACGCAACCCCCATGGTGAACTTCCCCACTCCCAAATGATTTGTGACTAATTATTAGCAGTAGCCACACTCATGATGCACTGCGAGTCATTCCCCATTCCCACAACTCCTAGTGACAGAAGGTGGCGAGTTGCACAGTGGGATAGCTACCCACAGTGCACTGCTCTCTCTCTTGATGCTAGAATACCAACTGTGGACGTGCTCCACCAACACAAGTGTGAACATGCACAAGCAATGTAATGATAGCAGTTTATGATCATCGGCATAACTTTAATTGAGTTAACTGTGTAGTGTAGACTTAGCCTTATATTTACATCACAGCCTTGTGCAACCTAAGTGTTTGTATAGAAAAGTATTAGAGGGCTTATTTCTTCATCCTTTCACTTCCTTGGTCCGTCTCACGTGAACAGAGAGCAGCAATACCCCAAGTCCAAAGGTGCAAACAATTTGCTGTTTATTGGGGTGAACTTCCAGAAAGCATGCTTCAAATTTCCTCCCTCAGTGTCCTCCTTCCCAGCTCTGATGCCACAGAGCCTTGCCTGGGTCACTGTTCCCGTTCCCTGTTCCCATTCCCCCCTTAGCAAAATGATGCCAATTTCCCACCCCTTTAGCAAAACATGATACCAATTCCCACACCCCTATACCCCTTAATTCCTGATTGACTGCAGACTATACAATAAAACTTGAGTTCTGCTTAGCTGTATCTTAACCAATCATTTTACTAAAATTTAACTAACCAATCCTAACATGATTATCTAACCAATTATATCCCACCACCTTAACTGGTTTACACCCAACAAAATTAATTATACAGCAGACAGAAACAATCACAGGACCAGAGAGAGATTATACAGACAAACAATAGGGAAATGAGGACTACGGTGATAGAACAAAGAAATGATCTTCATGTATCCAGTTGGCTATTTGGTTCCCAAGCTGATCTAATTGGCATCTGTTCCCTGTTTTCCATCCTGGAGACACACAGGCCACTCTGCCTGTTCTCCGGCCATCAGGAATAGGATGGCAAAGTAGCCATGATGGCAGCTCTGGGTAACTAGAGTATTCACCTGCACAGGGGGAAATCGTCTGGTGGCCAACTCAGCTGTTCTTATCTTCTGTGCTTGAACTGTATTGTTGATCTAACTTACTGCAGACTGTCAACTCCGCAAATCCTGGATCATGTCTTCCTTTTTTGTATATGATCTCGCATCTTGAATGTGCTCAATAAATAATAAGCTACTTTCAAGGTAAGTAAATATTTTAAGGGTAAATTTTGCAAGAAATGGCCTGGATCCCTATAGGACGGAAAGTCCTGAATCCAGTTTATTTTAACTGGAGTTTGTGGAGTTGAGAATAGGGTGTGTATGTGTTCTGATGTGAATCACAAGGGTTCGCTTACCCAGACATTTAGATGAATGTTAGAAAGCATTATCCTTGCCTATAATTTGCCTGGATTTTAAGAAGTTAATTGAAAAAATATTGCTGTGTTAGTGGGGGGAAATATATATTCCTGCAGTCAAATGGTGCTATTTCCAAGAGGAACATTTTTATGTGGTAGTTAGAGTGCCTATTCTACACCCAGCTCCGACAGAAATAATCAGTTTAATGTGAGTATGTACCATCATGTGGTCAAGCTTTAGGTGAGAGCAGATTTACACAGAGAAATCAAAAGGAAATGGCAAGAAAGTATTTTGCTGGGTTCCCTGACAATGCATGGTCACACAATGGAGAGCTGCCAACTCTAATCTCTAGCCTTTTCTTCCTCTTCAAAAAGCGCTCTTTTTTTAAAAAAAAGAAAAGAAAATTAGTTTCCAAGGTGCCCTTCTGCATCTGTTAAGTATTGATTTTTAACAGGGCACACATGTAAACAAAGAACACATACATATTCAAAGGAGTCTTAAAACTCTGGAAGAAATATATTTAGTATCAAGAGATCTATCTAGTTAATATATGTTGCCTATTATATATTTTGGCCAAAGGGTAAGTACGTGTATGGGGAGAGGAAGATGGGAGTGGTGTGTGGTGCGGAGAGATGATACAGTCTATAAATATTTGAAAGGTATAAACAAAACAAATAAAGAGGAATTATTTAGGTAGGTACAAAGGAGTGTTGCTAGGAGTAAAAGGATGGAATGGAAATTTAGGCTAAACATCAGAAAAATCTTCCTGACATAAATGTATTAGGCTGTGGACAAGTCTATCAAAGGAAGGGAGCAGATATCCTATTGCTTGGGCTATAGTGGACAAAGTACAAGAAAAAGTGCCATGAGTTTGGCACTCAGATATTAGGATGGTGTTTGGTTTCCAATATTTTGTGTGGGTCTCCCTAGAGTACACTCTATCACTTGGGGAAGAGGCACAGATTTTTCAGCCGCATGTGACTGACAATGCGATTCAGACAGCACCATCAATGGTAGCGATGGGGGAAATCGAGGTTCTGAGCGCTTTCCATCTCAGTGTTCTAACTGGACTCCATGGTACTGGAGGTGGGGTGTAGCACCCGGAGAGATGAGCAGAGGTGAGACTAGCGGAACTGGGGGGGAAGCTGTAAGACTCCTGCCCTGGCTGCAAAAGTGCTGCATAAGGGGATGTTGCTGGGAAGCAGAATGTGCCCACGGCACTTTTTAAGCTGCCTGCCTGGCTTTTCTTTGTGTTTTTATCAAACAGAAGCACCAAGGAATCTAGATCCCGTCAGCTCACACTTGGTTCCTTCTAATAAGTGAATAGGAAACTAAACACCACCAGCATTCCTGGGTTGGCTTGACAATCCAGGGTTTTGAAAACTCTTCCCACAAACAAGCTTTCTCACCCAGCATCCCAGGAAGCATGTCTGCCTCCTGCTCAGCAGCAGACCCCTCAACCCTGGCCTGACAGCTGCTTTTCTTAGATGCAGGCAGCTGAATCTTAGCTTCAACGTGTCCTATCCCCTTCCTAGAACTAGATGCAGGCAGAGGAGTAGGCAGCCAGAAAAAGAGGGGCAGGGTGTGAAAGTATCTTAAAGTACTTACCAGTACTCTGGAGTCCTAAGTGGGGGGAAGGGCTTGACAGGAAGAGGCGTGGCCTCTACCAGAAGAGGCGGGGCTGGCTTGGTCAGCATTTTAAAGGGGCCCGAGCTCTGGCTGCTGCTATGCTCTGGGGCTCTTTAAATCGTCCCCGGAGCCCTGCTGCCAGAGCCCTGGGGTTGTGGCGGTGGGGCTCTGGCGACTATTTAAAGGGCCTGGGGTGTTAGAGGCAGCGGAAGCCCCAGACCCTTTAAATAGCCAACTCTATTTAACCCTGAAGCCACTACCCCAGGGCTCCAGCAGCGGGGCTCTTGCCCAGTACACCATACCAGGGCGTACCAGCTTACTTTCACCTCTGAAGAGGGGGCAACTGAGCAGAGGAGAGAAGATGTCACTCTCTGCAAGCAGAAAGAGGCCAGCTGCCACAGAGAGACAGAGAAAGCCATGGGAGGGAAGGAATCTATGTGATGAGAAAAAGAAAACCATAGGTAGGAGCATGGGGTAGCAAGGGAAGCAGCATTATTTTAAATGTCATGCTTTTTCAAATCATTTTAGGTGCTTGGAAGAAACTGGTGCAGATCTGTCAGACAGACATATCTACATCTACAAGGGTGTGTTTAAGCATAATAGAGAAGACAATACATAATCATCCATAATCCAATATTCACACTGGAAAGGGGAATAGCTTGACCCTTCTGAGAATAACTTCAGAGATCCCCATTTACTTCATGTTCTTTGCATCCATTTTAGAGGTATGAAAGTTCCAGAACTTAGACGTCTGTAAATAAAACAAAGCAAGTGGAATTTGGCATTTTGCAAAAACACTAAGGAAAATTAGTATTTTTTCCTGGTGCATCTTGCAGGTTTTCACTCCAAATCCAAACGTACATCATATAATAGGAGGAACGAACTCTCTGGGTCAAAGGGCAAACTCTGCTTGTTGCAACATCTGTTCCTGCTTACAGGGGGACGTTGCATGGGTTCGAGGCAGAGAAATCAAAAGAGGCATTTTAAAAAAATCACGAAACACTGGAAGAAAATCATTTCTTGTGTCGGTCGTTCTCCCTGCCCCTTTCATTTTTCTGGAATCTTGTTTCGTTAAGGACAGAGGAAGAGGACAGATTGGATCTGTAGAGATTGTGATCAAATGGAAATTGACGACGAAAGATGAAGAAGGATGACAAAGTAGGAAGAATAATTCCCATCTGAGCAATTATACAAAAGTCTTCCTCTTCAAAATGTTTCCTTTGCCAAGGACACCCCCAAATGAAGACACAGTACAGGCTACAACTTTTTTAATGTAAGAAAGAAAAACCAGCCTAACATTCTCCTATTCATTAAATAGGACCCTAAAACACATCCTTGAATTTGGATGACCAGCTTGATGCCAACTGCCTGTACCACGTGCCCAGTACCTGGATCATCCTGGTAGGACAAACCTAGCATTACTAGATCGTAGGCTTTTGTCTATGGCCACCTAAGTTCAATAGTTCCCCTTAGCCCAAATTGCTGCCTGGCTTTAGAAATTAAATAACTACCACACACTTAGCTGTCCACATAGAGGTTACAGCTGCTTAACTCTATGTTAAAAGACCTACTTTTTGCTAGGAAACTGTTTTAATAACCTGTGGTTTTGTTTACAGGGAAAGAAGGAGTTCGCGAAATAGAGCAGGTCAATATATATATATACAGTAACCAATGCAGAAATGAAAGCATCAATGAAAGCATTTAGACATCAAAACTTGGTGATGATTGAGAATCAACATGGTCAGGAATAAAACTAGTGGATACTCAAAAGCTTCCATGCACTGATGCACTTATAGTTGGGTGATTTGTATGTCTACTTCTCTGGACCAATTAGCTACCAGTTTTTGGTGCCAGACGGCCTCGTTTGTGTCAGCTGAGGATCCAGTTCAGAGGTTCATTTAATCAAGTAAACCCTGCCAAATCTGTTCTGACTGTAGGGCCAGGACGAATTCTAAGAGGTTGCTATAACTCCTCTCCCTCCAGTGTGACCAGTAGAGACAGGGGCAGCAAAGTTCTTTTGACATCAGCAGCCCTTGTTTCCCCCCCCCCCCCAACATGCAAAACTGAGAGCCGGACTGCTTGTGGTCATTCATGAACCCCTGGCACTACTTGGGGGTGTAATGTTAGCTCTGTTCTCCTGACAAAATCCCAATTTCCTTTTTTCCACCTAAATTCCCTTTTCAGGATCACCTGTATACAGCATTCTTCACTTTCCAACATTGTTCCATGTTGTACTAAAGGACTTTGCTATTGACGTCCGTGGGGGCAAGACCAGGTTGTTTCAGGTCTTTTGTCCACTGCAGAGTTAATTTGACTTATCTCAACTGTGGCCTCTGATTCAAGTCCCCGCCACATACAAAATCCGTTAACTCAAGTGTGATGTGCTTTTAATGTGCTGGCTGGCTTGTTTGTAGCCAAAAGCTACAGTTCATTAGCACAACTTAGCTGTTAACACAACCATTCTGTGCAGTAAAATAATAATAATAATACCTAGCGCATCAATAAATCACAAAGCACTTCACAATCTTTAATGTATTTATTCTCACACTCTAACGACACATATGCGGCATATGGGGAGGCGGTCAAGTGCCCCCCTGTAGCAGGGTGCTGGTGCAAAAGGCACCTAATTAGCCCCTGCTCAGCCAGCCCCAATCAGGGGAAATGGATTGGGGCTGGGAAAGCCTGATGCCTGGCCTAAGAATAGGCTACACCTGTGGGCCTGAGGAGTATAAAGGCTGAGGAGGCCAGAAGATGGGGGGAATGGTCAGGGGAAGTTTGTCTGCTGACTGGGGCCTGACTTGGTGGCTAGAAGGAGCCCACCGGCTGATAAACCTGTAAATAGCTGAACACTGGTGGTGGGACAACTCTGGAAATAATAAAGACATGGGTGCTGCACAACTAAAGCTGTCTGGAGCTTTATTGGGCCAGGGAGAAGCCTGGAGGAGGGGAGGAAGCAGGAAGGCCCTGTTACACCCCCCCCTCAGCCCCCCCCAGATTGGCCTGCTGGGGGTGGGGAGGGAGGGACTCTGTCCTTCTCTCCCTGCACCCCTAGAGTGGCACCCTTATGGTGATGCATATATTACCCTGCCGGCCCGACCCCCTTTGGTTCCTTCTTGCTGTTGACTCCGGCAGAGGGGAAGGAGGGTGGGTCTTATAATGGACATGAACAACACATCTCGAAGAATAACAGTTACAAGGTAGGTAACTGTCTTTTCTTCTTCGGGTGATTGTTCACATCCATTACAAATTAGGTGACTTCCAAGCTCACCAGAGGAGGGTAGGAGTCATGGAATGATGGAGTGAATAATGGCCCTGCCAACTGCCACATCATCTCTGGCCCGCTGGTTGATCACGTAATGGGTCATAAACGTGGGCACTGAGGACCAGGTTGCTGCTCTACAGATGTCTGGATCGGGACCTGAGCCAGGAATGCCATCGAAGAAGCGAGCGATCTGATGGAATGAGCCATGATTGCCGGAGCCAGAACCTTGGTCAGATCGTAGCAGGCACGAATACAGTCCGCAATCCAGCAAGATATGTGCTGCACCGAGACCGACAGGCCCTTCATTCTGTCCGCAATGGCAACAAACAACTGGGTCGACTTCCGGAAAGGTAGAACGCCAGAGCCCTATGGATGTCTAGAAAGTGAAGACTACAGTGACTCAGGTCTGTGTGAGGTTTAGTATAGAACACCAGCAAACAAAATGTCCTGACCCATGTGGAATTCCACCTTAGGAAGAAACTTAGGGTGAGGCCTGAGTTGCACCTTGTCCTTATGAAAGACTGTATAAGGCAGCTCAGAGATGAGGGCCCTCAGCTCAGATACCCTCCTTGCCAAAGTAATGCCACTTTCCAGGAGAGGTGAAGCAGAGAGCTAGAGGCGAGGGGCTCAAACGGAGGGCTCATGAACCTAGAGAGGACCAGGTTTCAATTCCAGGGTGGAGCCAGTGGTCGAGAGTGCGGGAATTCCCTATCCAAACCATTGAGGAAACGCCCCAGCATGGGGTTGGAAAATACAGAGCAGCTGGAAACCCCCTGCCTCTGAGATCATTTGACTGGTTCATCTCCACCAGCTGCTGCGCAGGGAGGAGCCTGGTGGACCCATGTGGGGCCAGCTCTGAGTCAATAGGAAACTCAAACATGGGAGTGGGGCAGCCCCTGACCCCAGCCTGAACCCCTGGAGGCTGAGTGGTTTCCAACCATAGATTCCAAAGCCCCCCTGCCCACTCAAACATAGAAATCAAACTATACTGATAGCAGAAGGGACCCAGGGCTCAAAAGAGGGGACAGTGGATCAGGAAAAAACACATCAGGGTTTGAAGTAAGAGAGAAGAGGAGGAATATTGGGCTACAGAGCCTAGAGGTGAGCTATGGAAAAGGAGTGTGGACCCTCAGAGATTATATGGGGGCCAAAGTAGTAGGAGAAGGGCAAGCTCTCAGGGCTTGAGGAGCACAGGGAGAAAGGCACTGAAGGTGTAGCAATGAGTCAAAAGACAGTGAACATGAATGCAGGTTTCTCGTGCATTTCCTAAATTCTGTGAGATTAATAAGAAGGAAGTTGTTATTGTTATTTCACGTAGTGTGTATGGATTTTTCTGGGATGGGAGGGGAGATGCTGACTGTTCACCTGTTTTGTGCCTTGTCATACATTTGTAACCCTTCTGCCAGGTGGAGTGAGCAGCAGCAAGGGCCAGGATCAATATCTAGGTATTCCTCTTGACTTTACAAAACAGGTCTGGCTTTTCCCAGAAGCAGTGAGGTCATATTTTTAGAAATGTTTGTTTATTTATTTCTAAGTTAGACTTCTGGCCTACCCTCTAGCTCAACCTTAACAATAACTGGGAGAGACATTGCAAATGCACATGAATTATGTACATTTGTGAAGGGATGGGATTCTTTGGTTAGATTGACTCCAGGCCGCGTTTAATCTTTATATACCACTGTTCACCACACACCTCTTTGAATTAGGTATGCAGTACTATTCTCACTTTACAAATGGGAGCACTAAAGCAGAGAATGGATACGTACATGCCCAACATTTCTCAGCAAGTCTGCTGAAATTGGGAATAGACACAAGTACTTCAGACTGTACATTCCGCTAGCTGATGGATCATACTTCCAAAGAAAAGAATTGACTGAAAGCCACGAAAACAGAGCTTATCTAATATAACTGATAGTTCATCAAAAGTTACCCAATGATGTTTTAGTGAAACACTTGGTAAACTTCTGCAACATAAACAAACACAATTAAAATGATCATGCTATCAAGATTAACACCTGATTGTAAACCTGGTCAGAAAGCTAGTGGGAAGAAGGATTACAGAGTTTTGTAAATATTGGCAATAAGTCATCACACAATGTAATAATGCTGAGACTAGTTCTGGTTTAACATGTATATTTATACTCTTGAAGCTAGTACAAACTTTGGGATATTCATATTCATTGATAATATGAAGGATCAACTGAAATATTTGAAGAATCAAATTACAGGAGGAACCAGACGGATTGGGGAAGTATGACAAATATCCTAAAATGTAAAGTCCTGCATGCAGATAAAACAAAAGAAAAAAAGCTCTTGAGTTAGTAGAACAAAAGAATGCCAATAAAGGAAGGGAGCTATGATTAACAATGACTTATGCCACAAACTTGAGGGCTCAGCAAGAAAAGCAAAGAGAAAAAAAGTGGACATGAATTAAAATGTAAGAGAGATTTAGATTGTATATCTGCAATATTTTTCTTTCCCTCTACTAAAAGGGTTACTGGGTTAAAGAATAGGCTGCCAAGGGAAGTAGTTAAAGACACAATTATCAAAGAATTTAAGACTGGAACAGATGGGCAGCTGGGGGCTCATAACATTTCTGTATGGGGTGGTTTCATCCTGGCAAAATCCTTGGGACTGACAAGACAGAGCTAACAGTTCTTTCCAGCCTAATTTCCTACATAAAAATAGTGACGAATTCCTTTCACTCATTTGCAATAAATTAGACCGCACCAAACTTGATGCTTTCATTTAAAAGCTACAATGTGTCTGTTCTCAGACTATTCCTATTGTGAATCAGGTTACAGGGTTACTGCAGGTTAGGTTTTTGTCATTTGGCACACATGGTTTATGGTGATAAATATAGTCAGTCACGGTGGGTTGGCTCAAATACGGTTTCTGATGTAAGTGCCAAAGGAGCATGCCAGCGTCTGCTGCCATATGGCATGTGGACAGGCCGCATGGCCAGTATTCAACTGTGTGTTGCATGGTATCATTCCTGACGAGTATTTAACCAGGCAACCGCTCATATAGGCTGGAGAACCAATGCTTTTTGCCTACACCAAGGGGGAGCGGGATTTTTTCTAACAGGATGTATAAAATATTAGTTTTTCTCATGCTATTTATTCCTTGTAAGGATAAGATAGCAGGTTTTTGATTAGAGCTGGCTAGAAAATAAAATTTCCATTGTATAAAACAATGCAATTACAGAATTTTGTTTTGTTCCACATGGGGACAAAAAGGCAACTTTTTAAAGATTTTTTGCCCTTCTGAAATGCTAAACCAATCAGTTTTGAAAACATTGAAATGTTTTGTTTTGACGATTGACACCTTTTTTTGTCAAAAAATGTTGAACCAAAACATTTTGTGTCAAAATATCAAAAATTCATGTTTTGACTTTTTTCAACCCAGAACAGGAAGTCCACTCCTAGCCATTTTTATTTCGAATTTAATTGCATAAGGGCATAGAAGGGAAGGGAGGGGGAGAGTAGGAACAGTGCACTCCTTCTGGTGGAAATAGGCAACACAGACTGAAGCATTGTCTGCCAGTCTCTGCCAAAAGGACCTTTTGCTCTCAATATGTTTCCAGCTATTTTTTTAAATAAATATATCAACTCTGACACTTTTTCCTGATATATTGTTTCTACTAAAATCTTTCTGGGTTTACTGTATTTCCATGATATTCTTGTGGCTTCTGCTGTCACTTATGGATACGTTCTTTGTTGCAGCAAAGTTTAACAGGAGAAACCCTTACCCTTTGGAAAACATGCAACTTATTTCTCCAGGACGGTTTTTCAGAACTAATCTAATCTGTTTTCTTCCGCTAATCTTACATTCTTGGACACCCTGTATCTTTCTACCAAATCTTGATGTAATGGCCATGTGAAAGTATTGTGATAATCTCTTATATGATGATTAATCACAGAATGTTTGCCTGTGATTATCCAACTATTTTTAGACAGCAAAAGAATATCGAGAATAAGGATTCTTGGGATCTTCTCCTGGCTGTGTCAGCCAGCACATAATTTGGCACACTCATTCTGAAAGGCAGTTTGACAAGGGGGATAAGCGTTGGCTCTACCATATTAAAGATTTAACTTCTATTCTGAGCTATGCCAGAAATGACCCATGCATTATGTGTCACTTACCCCTGGAGTGCTCCATTGTGTCAAGGCTGGTGTGCTATGCCATATGGTGCAGAACCATGGGTGTGTCCCTGCCTCTGTCTTCAGTAAGTTCAATGTGTCTTTTGTGTAGTAAACAGCGCCCCCTTCAGGGATCTAATTTATTTAGCCAAAGGTCAAGTGGATATGAAAGCAAGTCTTTGCCCCCAGCAGGGGAGCTAATTTAGTGTCTGCCCCACTTAAGTCTATCCATCTCTTCTTCTTTACCACTAAGACTTTCTAGACTGAGGCTCCCTCTCTGTAGTCAGGCTTCTTGTTCCCTCTTTGCGGAGGTCAAATCACTGGAGCTCTTCCCCGGAGCAGAGTGTAGTTCCTTTGTGATTTGGAACACCTGCTGCTGCTGCCTGGTAAAGCCTTTTCACTATGACCATGGTGATGATGAAGGTGGTTGCTGCTCATACATAGCTTGGTTTGAGAGTGACACTGAGGAGAGACATGGGTGTGGAGCAGAGGAAAGTGAACAGGTTAGGACAAGGCAGAGTGGACATAGAAATGGAGGAGGAGGAGGAGTGGGGCTGGAGAAGGAGGAGAAATTAGATAAACAGAGGATAATTGCCTAGATTAGGGAATAAGAGACAAAGACTCTTGTATGGGTCTTAACCCATGAAAGCTTATGATCCCTAAGACCTGTTAGTCTATAAGGTGCTACAAATCTCTTTGTCACTTTTGCGGATCCAAACTAACACGGCTACCCCTCTGATATTAGGGAATAAGAGTCTGCCAAGCAGAAGGGGAGGATTACAAAAAGACTGACCCAGAAAGATGGGTATGAGATGGAGAATTCTACTGCTCAGGCTCTCCAGGACAGCAGGACATCTGCAGAGGTTTTAAAAAAAATATGGAGATATACCTATTTCATAGAACTGGAAAGGACCTTGAAAGGTCATCCAGTCTAGCCACCTGCCTTCACTAGCAGGACCAAGTACTGTGCCGACAGATGTCTTGTCCCAGGTCCCTAAATGGCCCCCTCAAGGATTGAGCTTCACAACACTGGGTTTAGCAGGCGAATGCTGAAACCACTGAGCTATCCCTCAGAGTGGTGTGATATGGACCCAGGAGCATCAACAGAGCAATAAACTGTCTCAGGCTTCTTAGGAGCTAAGGTCCTTAATGCAGAAAAGGATGATGACAGTCAAGGGGTTACAATCAAACACTGCATTTTTTAGGTCAATACATTTTTTCCTCAGGTCTAGTGTGACCAGATAGCAAGTGTAAAAAATCAGGACCGGGGTGATAACAGTTGCCTATATAAGAAATAAAACCCTAATATAAGGATGTCTGATCACCCCACTCAGGCCAAGTGGTTGGAGAAGATGGAGGCCCATGAGCTAGCAAAAGGTACTTGGGCTTCTATTGCCACCCTGATCGGGGCAATAGAAGCTATGAAATCCATGGTGGGTATTGGGAAGGGGCTAGAAATGGGGAGGCATTGGCAGGTCAGCAAGAAGAAATGGAAAGGAGGATGAGAAAAATGTGGATGATTGGGGGAAGAGACTGGGGGCTGGCTTGGTTGCTGAAGACTGGGTCCTGTCTTCACAGCCATCAACACTTATTTGCCAGCCAGTGGAGGAGTCCGTATCGTTGGCACAGCCTATCTCCCTGGTCCCAGGTTATCCCAAAGCGTTGCAAATGGGGAAACATAAACAGTTGAGAAGCACTCATAAGAAAGCATATAGTAAGAAGGGGGTAGGTTGGAAGGCAGCTGGCGAGGGAAGAAGGCAAATTTAAGAGACTGAGGATGGGGGATGGAAAAGTGCATGATTTTGAGGGCTGCCTATTAAACTTCCTTTGAGCATTTCTGATGGCTTCTCTGATTGTGTGTGGGGGATTCTATGACCCGTAGAGTGGATGGAGGAACTGGACCCTCTGATGGTGGGAGCATTGAGTACAAATAATAGTAGAACACAAAAGCACAGGTGTGGGAGCTAGCAGTGTTACAAGTCCTGCAGCACTCGGATGTGTTGATGCAGGAAACTCAATTACACTCTGAAATAGACCATGAAAAGACTGTGAAAAGTGTATGTTTACACTTAAAACGCTACAGCTGCAGTGTTGCATCGGTGTCACTGTAGTACTTTAGTGTAAATATTACATGTGCTGATGGCAGGGGGTTCTTCTGTTGGTGTGGATAGTCCACCTCCCCAAGAGGTGGTAGGTACCTTCACAGGAGCATTCCTACCACTGTCTACACTGGGGATTAGGTCGGCATAGCTACTTCTCTCAAAGATGTGGATTTTTTCACATTCCTGAGAAACATAGCTATGCTGATGTGAGCTCCCAGTGTAGACCAGCCCTAGATCTAGTTGAAGGCAAGAGTGGCCTGTATAATCAGTGGCTGAAAGTGAAACTGACAGCATGGGTATAGTATTCCACACCTTCAAGATTCCTCAGCTACAGATTTGTGAGCTAGCACCCTGGAGAGTGTTAAAGATAGAGTTTGAGCATACAGAGTGCACAAGGTCCAGGCTCATTAATGTTTACAGCACCCTAACTCAGGAAGAAAGAGAACACTATTATTGGAGGAGGGTACTCCTTTACTTTTTACCGCTCTGATTATTTTTGGAGGTGACTTTTTTGGGTACAAGATAGTGGAGACAGTGAGGTGGATGGAAAGTGGTATTGATGGACTAGGGGAGAAGAGGTTCAGCTGTGGTGTACATTAGTGTAAAAAGCTGAAGTGAAAAGTTTTTTGGAAGAGGAATAGAAGGGCAAGTCTCAGAAGAAAGGGAATGGGAAGGGTGGTGGGTATACATTTTTTGAGGGGGAAAGGAAGAGTATAATTGACCAACTGTACATACAGAAAGGAGTGAAACATGTAGGGTTCCAGAGTGTCGTGTAGGAGGTATTGTTCATCATCTATTGGTGCAGGTAATTTTGTATTTTGATACAGTCATCTGGAGAAGGGCATTTAAACATTGAATCTGAGGCTCTTGGAACGAATGAGTGGCAGTGACTGGATGGAGAAAGGGGACGAAGACTGGGATTTTTTCACATCCTTGCTAATTTTAAGGATTCAGAGTATATTCCTCTTTGGAGGGCTCCTGGGCAAGTAGGAAGGAGGAAATGAATCAGTTTTTCATGAATCTTGCCAAAGACAGGCAGATTCAGTAAATGGAGAGATATCAACTGTACATAAAGAGGTCGAACTACTTACCACACCAAAGGCAGGAAGACCAGGGGAGACTGGAAAAGGGGGGAAAGAAATGGTGGCGTTAAAAGAAATGTTGTGCTGGTATTACGAGCAGCTGCGTAGTCTTTGAGTGATGATACTCTATGGGGAGGATTTCCTCACAGCCCTGGCCTCAGCCACACCTTCTTCCCCTGTCAGAAACATGGGCCAGGCAGTGGGAGGGGAGGGACAGAAGCTCCAAATCAGATGTCAGAGGTAAGAGTGACAGTCTCAGGAATGGGGAGGAGGATATTAGGAGTCCTTGTGTCAGGGATAAGACCAAAAAATAAAGGGATAGCAGCAGCTGTTAGAGTAAGAGCCAAGATTAATTGGCCCCAGATTTTTGCCTATAAAAATGAGAGGAAGGAGGTGAGGGGTATGTTCCATTTGAAAAATGCAGAAGGGAGGTATAAAAGAGACCCTGAACAGATGTTGGATGTGATGCAGATTTATTACACCAAGTTGTGGGGGAGATGAGCAGCAACAGCAGACATCAGTAACGAGGGATAAGAGAGAGCAGGCAGCATTGTCGGATTCTGTGGTAGTCCACAAAGTCACAGTAGATCAGTCAGAAGTGTGGACCGCGATTCAGTATCAGGAAGTTTCTATAAGAAAGTCAAGATCTCCAGAAAGGAGTGGCCCCAAGTAGAGATGGGCTGAAGAGTAAACTGTACCAGACTTTCCCACTGGTTTTCGCTCAGGTATTGAAGGCTGTGTATAACCAGGTGCTGGGAAGTAGGAAGTTAGAGTGGTCATTTAATGAGGGCTTGTTGATCTTATTGAGCAAAGGTGCGGGGCAGGTCGCTGTTAGAAGATTGGAGACTCCTCACCCTACAGAATATGGACTCTAAGACTTGGTAAAGGTTTTTATGAAGTATCTTGGTTGGGTGGGGCCAGCACAGGCCAGGGCAGTCAAGGGTAGGCTGCTAGTGGACTTACTGTGTTATCTTCCACAGGTGTTTGAGACAGGGGAAGTAGGGTCCTGGCAAGGGTGATGCCTTCAATTAAAACAAAGCCTTTGATCGGGTGTGGCAAGAGTATCTGTGGGCTGTGTATAGCACTATGGAATCATCGTAGAAAGGCAGATCTTTGTATAAAGGTGCTGCCTCTTATCCTTTGGTTAATGGCTGGCTAGGATGAGTGGCTAGCCCCTCGAGTCAGGAGTGAGGCAAAGCTGGCCTTTGAGCCCATTGGTCTGTGTTCTCGATAGATCCTCTTGTTAGGCTCTAGGCAAAGAAAATTTTGGACCTGAGGGTCAGGGCCATGTTGTTTTACCTCTGGTTGTAGCTTTTCCATATGACACATCAGTCATGGTCATGACCCCTGAGGAGAATACGAGGCTGAGGAATTGCCTTCAGTGATATGAGCAAGTGTTGGGAGGTGGGTTAAATTTGATGAAGAGTAAAGTGTTATATTTGGTTAATAATGGGGATGGGTGGCAATGGTCCAACCTCCCCTCTTTGGAAGAGCTGCAGAGTAGGCAGCAGGCAGGCATATTGAAGATCTTGGAGTGGAGTACTGCCTGGAAGAAGTGACTTCAAAACAGAATTTGGAGAGAAGCTTGGGTCAGATGAGTGGGTAGCAGAGAGATGGTGGAACAGGCACACCGCCCCCCCCCCTCCATATTTTACATAGTACAAATGATACATCAATACCTATTTCAGCTCTTCCTTCACTTGGCCAGAGTGCACTGGGAGAGTGACAGGGTTGTTTTTTCTCTTTCAGCTGGGTCGCAGATATATCTATTTATTGAGAGGTCTTTGGTCTGTCAAGGAGAGGAATACAGGGTGTTTCTTAGGACCTTGACTACATTTTTATCTGCAAAGAATGCAGCATTTCTTGAGTAATCAACACGGTCACATTCAGAATATAGTTCTAGTTTGGACTCAGTGCCTACAGCAGAGGGGTTGATGATGTCAAGGATAGAGAAGTAGGAGCGTAGGAAGGAGGAGCCACAAGAGGCAGCAACCTCAATGGGTGCAGAGTGGGAAGAACCAGCTTCTTGAATACCTGATTGGGGTCTTCCCATAGTTATGGAAATGGCAGATATGCTGAGAAGAGGTGAGAGAAGCCCAGACTGGGTAGTGGTGGAGGATGTATCAGCAGCTGCTGAAGGCTCAGGTATATGAGCCCTTGCAGTTGACTGGTTGCCCAGATGTTTCAGTCATTTAAAGAGCTTTGAGATGTCTACAGTCCCAGAAGTTCCCTTTTAATTATAAAGATGCAGCTGGAGGCTTTTCCACTATAAAATGGCTGTGAGGGAAGTCTGGAGAAAGCATGAAAACACAATACCGTGTGTATCCCAGACAAGAGCAGTGTTCAGGGGGCTCCTGGAGACAATGGAGCATCTGCTGGTGAAATGTCCATGGGCTTAGTAGGTGCAGGCAGAGTTAACAAGAGTGCTAAAAGTATTAGTTATCTTATGTCAAGAGCGGGCCCACTGGGGATATGGCGATTTCTCCAGTCCAGTATATCAGCAACAGGAGGTGTGGTCTTTTGCACATTTGTCTGTAAGGCAAGATGTGAGGTGGTATTTCAGAACAGCCCCCAACACAGGTTTTGTGTAGGAACTGGTGCTACTCATCTGGAAGGAGTTGGGGCATGGGAGAGAAAAGGGTTGAGTTGTAAAGTGAGGAAATGCTGGCTGGAAAATGATAGGCAATGGTGGAGGGACATAAATGTGGGTTGATTTTGTGTCTGGCCTCTCTCCTTTGAGGTTGGGGGAGGAGCCCAGTATATGAGCCCAGACATTTTTAGGAGTAGGTTTGGGCAAATGAGTGACGAAGTAAGAGGAGGTTGGCGAGTGTGTTTGCTCATGGTGTGGTGAGAACTGGAAATAGCTTGTTGGGTAGTGGTGCAGATTACTCTGGACCAAACGTATGGTTCATTGGTGTTACTCTAAGTATTGCAGAGAGCAGTATGTCAGGGGTATGGAGTACCCTGATGTGTAGTAACTGTGAGGATTCTGCTGTTGCTGATGGCTGTGATCGTTTTCATTTGTCTTTTGCATCTCATGAAGGGATTTTTTTCCTTTGTATCTAAAAGCTGGAGTTGTGTCAAGGTATTGGAGGATCCCAGAAGCAGGATCTCGAGTGTCACACCACAGACTCCCAACACAGGGATTAGAACACCTGTTCTGGGACTGACCAAGGACTACTAGTCGTGGTTGACTTTGGGTTCAATTGGACTTTTGACATCAAAAGGACTGTCACTGGAGCATGCAGCAAGTCATCAGTGCCAGGGTTCTCCAATAAAGGGAGCTGTGGACACTGGAAGTGAGGGATGAATTGTGCTCACCGGCATGAGTCTGGTCTCTGTTTTGATGTTCCTGTCATGGTTTTGTCATGGTTCTGTTTTTGTTGTGTTGTCTAGAATGTGTGTGTTATTATGTTGGTTGATGTGTTCAGTAGGTGATCTGAGGGCCAGCTGCCCTGTGACACCCTGAGTTTGTGTATCCTCTCAGTTAGAATCATAGAATCATAGAAGATTAGGATTGGAAGAGACCTCAGGAGGTCATCCAGTCCAACCCTGCTCAAAGCAGGACCTAATCCACAACTAAATTACCTTGTCTATAAAATTGGGGAATGACACTTCCCTGCCCTAGGAGGAAGGCACATGAAGTTCTGTTCAGCTGTGAAATACCAATATCACTCTGAGGAAGAAACAAATTTGAATTAATAGCTTCCTGATACCCAGTCCAAGGTACTTTTCTGTACATGTACAAATAAACTGTGGAGTGCTGGTAGTGCACTGGGGGCAAGGTGCCAAATTTGTCTGTAACATAGCATATACCATGAAACCTGAAACTGAATATAAGTCCTTTGGGTGATTTGTATACACATTTGGACATCTTTTGAGTTCAAATAAATACATAGTAAATGGTTTGAGGGTGGATTCCTGTTTGAATGCTCTCCTTCTGGAGCTGGATAGGGTAATTTCAGTTAATTTACTTCCTCTTCCAATAACTCAAACACTGGCCATGGACAATCCAAGCAACTTCATAGAGGAAGTTATAGACACGCAAAAGCAATATCTTGAGTAAGTATGAATTTTGTGGTCACACAGAAATCTGACCAAAGCTGAGGTAACAAATGGATGGCCAGTAAAGAGAAAGTGACATGCAACAGAAAGAGCCTGTGTCATTGAGGAACAAACCTTGTAGCCAGGGTAGTCACTCAAAGCTCAGAGAAAGGTGGAAGGCCAGTTTTCCCGATGAAGTACAAAGAAGTAATAACCTGGTCTTTTAATATTCCTCTCAGATTCCGGATTCAATCACATTTTCCATGGAAGGTGGAGCCTGAAGCTCTTGTCTGTGTTATTTCTTTTTAAATTTATAATCTTGAAAGTCATTGCATGTGTCTTTCTATTGGACGACTGAATTCTTGTTCTATCCAAAGTCTCACATACATTCATCCATCAGGGAAAAAGAATCTGGAAAAGGTTTAGACTAGAGAGAGTTGCGCTGCTTTGGGAATCAGGAGAACGCCATTAATGCTAATCTCAGCTCTTACAGTTAGTGTTATTTTGAACTGGGACCTAAAATAGCTAGGTTCCATGCCCAGGTCTGCCACAGACTTCCCATGTTGTAGAGGGCATTGTGCTGGATGGCAGTCCCTCTCTCTCTAGGTTGTTAATAGCACCCATGACTGTGTCATCTGAACAATTCCCAGGAATTGAACACCACAAACAGTATCACACTGAGTGGCTACTGGACTGCAAAAAGCTTTAGCATTGTATGTCACTAGCAGGGGTGCTGGAACAATTGTTATAGTGGGTGTGCTGTGAGCCATTGAACCAAATTGCAAATTGTGTATATAATGGAAACCCCCCACAGCCCTAATTCCAATACCTATGGTTGCTAGAATTTTTCAGCCTGGACTCTTTTCTCCGGAGTTCATAGCTCTCCAGACTCCTCTCTTGTGCTGTTTCACTTTGCAACTCCTCATTGGGTATATTCTTTGATTTGTGAACTGCTGCTTTTAAGAAATTTCAATCCCACATTGTTATTTGTGGCTTGGCTTTCTCTGGCTGCGGTTTTACATACTGGTCTCCATCCCTCACAAGCTTCTGGAACATACTGAGTTTTAGCGTCTTTCTTGCCAGTCCGTAGTCATACAGAGGGATGGAGCTGTAAACTAAAACCTTTCCAGGCTTTATACTGACTTTTTAATAATTTCCAGTTTAGGCAGTCACAGTAACATCCCCTTCCAATCCTAGGCAGGGTCGTACAAGCTTCCCTACCTGAGGTTCCAGGGTGAATTTTAATGGCAACCACCTACATTTTATACAAGGCTATAGAGCATATTAATACATGCAGTCAATGATGGCTCTTCTTTACTTGAGCACTCTGGGTGCGACTGGACTGAGGGCAGAGGAGTAATTTCGTCTGGCTTGTATTGAAACCAGGATGACACTGTCTAATTTGCAGAGACAATGTTGGATGCATGTGTTATAATTAAGCATCCACAGATGTTTTCAGCTTTTCAATTAAGAAAGCCCCAAATGTAAAACATTGCTATCCTCTACAGATTAGTAGGGAAACAATGGAAGGCTTTTCTGACACACTTGTGAGGGAAAACTGCAGCCTTGACAGGAATGTGAAAACTAGAACAGTTATTAACAATCACAATACTGCACTGCTGGAGCTGGTGAGTGGGACAGAAAGGAACCCAATGAGAGGGGACATGGAAAATGTCTTTGAGACTCTGTTGTTCTGTGGCATTTAAACCTGTGGTTCCAAGAGCAAGGGTGCAGTTCCCAGACGGCCTACTGGTTCGCCAGTAAGAGAATCACTTCAGCCGGTGCTGAGATGAGCTGTCTGAGTGGCTGTGCACCCTCCCTTTGTGTAGGTGCAGCATTCATTAGCCCCATGGCTGCAGCCAGTGTGGAAGGGCTGTAGTTTTGCTCTACCTCCCTAACATCATCTTCTGGGAGCATGAGCCCAAGGATTTTGATGATCCCCTCGTGCAGCAATACAAGAGGAGGGAGAGGGCTCCCTAAGCTCTCTTTTCCTTGCCTTTTACACACACGCAGTGAATCCAGAATGTATTACTGGCTTTGCAAACTCTGACTGCAGTAAAAGCATAATTTCTTACATTTCCGGATGCTATCTCCAGGTGGAAATTCACACATTTCACACTGGTAAAGTTTGATTTTATTTTCCCTGCTGAAGATTGTTGGCATACTATTCACAAATGTAATATTTCTATCTACTTTAAGTGTTTATACGGCCCTGTAACAAGACACTGGGCCTTGGGGTGCATCTTCATTATTGCCTGTTATGGCCCTTGGGGCCTTTAGAACAGCAGCTATAGTCATAGCAGGCACATAAACAGCGTTGGCCCAACAAGAAGCCATATAGAAAGCTTTCTAGTTCTTATGCAGGGGTAGCAGAGAAGAAAGATCCAGGATGTATTTTGCAGAGGGGCTGGGAGAGAAGGTCTCTTTCCCCTGAAATATTAAAAGTGGCTACAGCTGGAAATAAGAACATACGAATGGCTGTACTGGGTCAGACCAAAGGTCCATCCAGCCCAGTGTCCTATCGACAGTGGCCAATGCCAGGTGCCCCGGAGTGAGTGAATCTAACAGGTAATGATGAAGTGATCTCTCTCCTGCCATCCATCACCCCCCTCTGACAAACAGAGGCTAGGGACACCCTTCCTTATCCATGGGGGCATTGAATGGGACGAGCTAGTGATAATGAGAATTCATCTCTCAGGTGCTTGGCTGGTTGGTTGGTTCTTGCTCAGAGGCTTGGGGTCTGATTAATCATCATATGTGGGTCAGGAAGGAATTTTCCTGTCAGTTTTGTTGGCAGTGACCTTGGGCTTTTTTTTTTGTCTTTCTCTGTAGTAGGATCATATGGATAGGTCTTACTGTCATTGCAGGGCCTCTGGCATTGGTGCACTTCAGTCCCTCTTGTTCTCTGACTGTGGCACAGAACAGTTTGGTCTCCTGGGGGCTGTAATTCTTTGGTCTAATTCTGGTTGTTGAGCTTGGGCTGGGTAGTGGCCTGTGAAATATTGGGGGTGGAGGGTGGGGGGAGAGGTCAGACTGCAGTAGATTGCAAGACCCAGCAATGTTAAGGCAATATATACATTACTTGCAAAGGTACAGGAATGCTTTCTCTGGAAAAAAATAGCCAGTTTTACAAGGAAACCATAATTCTCTTTACATGAAATTTGCCTTTTGTAAAATACACAGAAAATATAATTGTTAAAATCTAACTACATCTATCTAGATGTTAACATGCTGTCACTAAGAATCTCTTCATTATGTAGGTCTACATACATCTCATACTGAAATTTCTCTCTATATAGATGCTACTATTCTTGTGACTGGTTTATTGGCAATCATGGACATGAAAATATGCAATAAATATGCCATTCACTTTATGTGAAAATTAAAAAAAAAAGGCCCAATTTTAACAAATGGGGACCTAAAATTGGACTTCTAAATCTACATACAGCTTCCACTGAAATTACTGAGAGCTATAGGATGTGAATGGCTCCCTTTAAAAAAATGGGGGGGGGGGTCAAAATGTCTTCATTGGTTTAGGCCTTAAATTAATGTCACCTGTTCAAAGTTAGAAGATATTTCGTATTCTTAACAAGGAGCCAAGACTGTCAAATTCATTACTTAAGTAGGATAATCTAATAAATGAATAGGTAATTCTGAGGAAATAATGAGAACTCGCTGGTGGCACATTAATTATGACTTTCATTTCATTGACTGAGAAAGATGGGATTATGGATGTGGCCAAGAGTAAAAGGAGATCTATTTTCAGGGTCAATGGATTTATCTTTTCACAGAACTAACAATTCAGAAAAGAAAAAGTGATTTCTCTCCTTGTGGGATGACTTGAGAAGTCCAGGAACAGAGATGTCTATTTTTTAGTTTTCACAATTGAAGGTGATAAATTTTAGAGCATAGTATCTCCTGAAATAAATATACTCCAAAATAAATAATTGTAATTAAAAAAAAATTGTGATTAATCATACTGTTAAACAATAGAAAGCCAATTGAAATGTATTAAATATTTGGAATGCTTTTCTACATTTTCAAATATATTTATTTAAATCACAATACAAACTAAAAAATGTACAGTGCTTTATATTATTTTATTACAAATATTTGCACTATAAAATAATAAAGAAATAGTGTTTTTCAATTCACCTCATAGAAATACTGTAGTGCAATATTTTTATCATGAAGTGCAACTTTTAAATGCAGATTATTTTTCGTTACATAACTGCACTCAAAAAACTACAAAACAATGTAAACCTTTAGCACCTATAAACCCATTCAGTCCTACATCTTGTTCAGTCAGTCACTAAGAAAAATAAGTTTGTTAACATTTATGTGACATAATGCTGCCTGCTTCTTATTTACAATGTCATCTGAAAGTGAGCCCAAGTATTTACATGGCAGTATTGTAACTGGCGTCACAACAAATTTACATGCCAGATAATTTAAACATTCGTATGCCCCTTCATGTTTTGGCCACCATTCCAGAGGACATGCTTCCATGCTGCTAACACTTGTTTAAAACAATGTGTTAATTACATTTGTGACTGAACTCCGGGGGGGGGGGGGGGGGAAGAGAACTGTATGTCTCCTGCTCTGTTTAGCCCATATTCTGCCATATATTTCATGTTATAGCAGTCTTGGATAATGACCCAGGACATGTTGTTTATTTTAAGAACACTTTCACTTCAGATTTGACAAAACACAAAGAAGGTACCAATGTGAGATTTCTAAAGATAGCTACAGCACTCGACTCAAGATTTAAGACTCAGAAGTGCCTTCCAAAATCTGAGAGGGATGAGGTGTGACGCATGCTTTCAGAAGTCTTAAAAGAGCAACACTCAGCATGCGGAAACTATTGAACCACCAAAAAAGAAAATCAACTTTCTGATTCAGAGGATGAAAAAGAATGGGTGTCACTCTGCACTGCTTTGTATCATTATTGAGCAGAACTCGTCATTGGCATAGACACATCCTCTGGAAGGGTGGCTGAAGCATGAAGGGACATATGAATCTTTAGAGCACTTGGCATGTAAATACCTTGTGATGCCGGCTATAACTGTGCCATGCAATCACCTGTCGTCACTTTCAGGTAACATTGTAAACAAGAAGCACGCAGCATTATCTCCTGAAAATGTAAACAAGCTGGTTTGTCTGAGACATTGGCTGAACAAGAAGTAGGACTGAGTGGACATGTAGACTCTAAAATTTTACATTGTTTTATTTTTGAGTGCAGTTTTTTGGTAGATAATTCTCCATTTGTAAGTTTAACTTTCATAATAAACCGATTGCACTACATTATTTGTAGTAAGTAAATTGAAAAAATACGATTTATTTTGTTTCTTACAGTGCAAATATTTGTAATAAAAATAATAATATAAAGTGATGACTGTATACTTCGTATTCTGCATGGTAATTAAAATCAATATATTTGAAAATGCAGAAAACATCCAAAAATATTTAAATGAACAGTATTCTATTATTCTTTAACAGTGCGATTAATCACAATTAATTTTTTAATCGCTTGACAGCCCTAGTTTAAATGTGAATGATCACATATCAAGTTCCTGCAATAGTTCCGTGCTCAGGTACGGAAATTTTTTTCCAGTATGGCAATCTTCTTCCTTCAATATCTCAGGTGGAAAGAATCTCTGTTTTCAAAGACTGCATCATAATGAACAGCAGTTGAAAGAAGAGAACATTCACAGTACTGTAGATAATGTTAGTACTAATTTTTTAGTCTCAAGACCCAACAGAGGAGCTTTGGGGTGTAGAAAGATTGAGACAGAACACATTCTCTTTATAAGGAGGAGTCAAACAGGCACTTGCAGCATCAGAGAGGTATGCTGCTATTGTAAGATTGTAAAATTACCATTTCTATGAAAAAGTAGCATTGCACATTGGAAGACTTAAACACTACTTACTTTTGCAGTTCTTTATCTGCTTCATATGAAATCCTTCAATAAAGTTCCTGTAAAATAGAAATTAACAGTGGAGAATCTGGACAATTCATGCACTTTCATTGATGTACCACTTTCCCTACCTATCAGCAAAGATAATCAGAGAGCCCATGTGAGGTCTCATATTTCTAAGATTGCCTCATTTTTATGATATACATTCCTGTATATTTAATGATAACTTTCAGAATATTACATTAAAACTAAACTAATGATCAGAACTAATGAAAGTACATTTCGTGATGCATTGGCCTTTTGTCTTTCGTCGTGTGTCTTGGTTCACATGGTCATTCCCAAAAATGTAGTAATTGACAATAGATCTTCCAGTCATTAGTAGGAATTAGCAAGGTTTTACAGTAAAACCGTTTTCACACTTCTCGTGAGATAATGTGGAAGGGCAGTAGAGGAAAGGCAGTTAAGTCCATGGCTATATTTGATTTCCATATGCTTATCCAAAGTAACCTCTTGTGCTGGAAAGTTAATATATTAAGTGGGAATTTTTTGAATAGTTGACTTTTTAATCATGTTCATCAAGACTCACATTGGTGCAGAGGTTAATTAGGGAAAACTACAACATGGTTGCATGACTAATTTGTTAAGCCTTGTGCAAAATCCCCTAGGAACAAAGCTGGATATAACTTCTTAGTAGTTTGATTGCCAGTTGAAATACCTCCTAGCATCATTCTGTAGAGGAACATGAAATCAATCATTGCAAGTTCAGACTGCAGATAAAGTTATAAGTAAAATGGTTGATATATCATTTTCTGCTATTTTATTATCATTTGAAAGTAAATGTTTTACATAAAAACAAGCAACAATATAAAAGCTTAGCTCATAAGTTAACATATCAGATCTCATCCCATATTAACCTACATTTATTAGCATAAACAGTGGGATTTGAAAAATGCCATTTGACTTCGTTCCAGTTTTATGCATCGATACATATCATTTGAAAGTTATTTAATTAGTAGCGTGAAAATTAAAGATTAACCTTTGTCATCTGAACCGCTTAGCACTTGCTAAATTTAGTATATTCAAAGGAAACATTGGATTTTTCTCTTACACAAAATCAAAACCATTTAGAAACTTGTTTAAATGCAACCAGTTCTTCAGACACCTTTTTAGCATGCATGAGAAAAGTGCTATTTAATTTCACACTCAACTAATCCTTTAATAATTTCTTTCAGGCAGAATATAAAAGGTGGTTATTAATTCCTTAATAAAGTCAAAATAAGTTATAGCAGATATGTCTTTACCCTTGAAACAGATCCATATTTTTTTTCCAGAGCACACACCAACAATCATTGTAAATGGCAAATTGTCCTTTGGGGATTATTCAGGACTTTCCCCTTCCTCTGCATCACATCTCACTGGGGGAAATTAATCAGTTGAATTCCTATTATATTTAAAGATCATTCAATCATCAGAGTTTTTCTTTTCAAAACTGATATCAAAAGTTTTCAAGAATTGAATTCACCTTAAATGTAAAGCACAACTACACTAAAGTAATTACAAAGGGACTACAAATTAAAATTCCTGGTCTACATCAAATTGTTAAAAGTTCAGATCCATAATTTGGAAATTTAATTACCTCTTTCTGCATGGGAGATTTATTAAAGATAATTTAAATCTATTACACACCTTTCAAAGACCAGACCCTTGCTATTTCATTTTACACTCAACCCATTGTGTTTATGTGTTGCAGATAATCTTTCATTGATCTGAGGTCCCTTGATAGGAGACCACTTCAGTTGCTAAACCAGAACACAACAAGGCAAATTAAAGATGGCATTTCACCTTTAGCTCCTAATTTATTATGTCAGAGCCTAATCCTGAGGCCCATTCGTTCAACTAGTTTATAATGTACCATAAATATGACACATCTCAAAGCAGTTTTCATCAACTTATGACCCTCATATTGTCTGAATATATTTGTGTGTGAGTATTAATTTCTGTTGTTATACATCTGCCTTAAAAAAGGAAGCATATATGGAAATGTATTCAAGTGGAGTATCTTTAAAATCTGGTGTTCATTGAAAAAATCATTGTAAATAGTCCACACAGTCTATTATTGTGTAAACACTTGGTTACATTGTTTTAAAATGTTGGGCATTTAAACAAATTAATTCCAAAGACCAACTCAGAATAAACTGTTTTGGAAGGTTGTGGAATCTCCATCATTGGGGATTTTTAAGAGCAGGTTGGACAAACATCTGTCCCTGAGGGTGTAGCTAATACTTAGTCTTGCCTTGAGTGCAAGGGACTGGACTGGATGACCTTGAGGTACCTTCTAGTTCTATGATTCTGTGATAAGTCAATCACTAACCAGAGTTAGGAAGACGTCTCCATTGTGGATAGATCATTCCATAACAGTCCATTAGTGTGTTTCTTGTCCCCACCACTGATGCATCTGGTCAGAGAAAGTACAGGACTGGATGAACCTCTGATCTGGCATGGCAATCCAAAGATACTAAACATGGGCTGTTTAAGTATAAATACAGACTTATAAAAATGTGTACATAAAAGGTCCTTTTGGAAATTTTGTTTTTCTAAATGGAACTTTATGGTCTAGAACTGGGAATTTAAAAAATGTTCATTTTGGATTTTTTTTCATACCTATTTTCCCCACTAGTCCATATCTAACACTATTGCTAATAGCTACAAGAGTCTTTTTTAGATTATATGGGAGACAGCTGTGTTTTGGGATCTAAAAGACCGTGTATGTGTGTGTGTGTGTGTGTGTGAGAGAGAGAGAGATTAACTGCACTCCTTGGCAAATGCAAATTTTTTTCTGATTAGTGCCTGAGCAGTGAGGTTACCTGTACCACATGGATTTATTGCAAATCATAGTGTGCATATTCAATTTTTAAAGCAGTCTTTTGATAGCCTCAGAATTCTGAGCTCTGGAAGGTCCATTCCTGATCTTCCTATGATAAATTTGCCATTTACATTACACTAGGCCCAAATTCTTCTGCTTACACCTGTTGTACGTTGGTGTAATTCCATAGAGCAAGTCCTAAATCTGAGAGGAGAATCAAGTTATATGTGTTCATCTGCTCCACAGAAATTCTATAAAAACCACAATCAGCATTTGATGCACTGAGTAACTCACGCTATTGGTAATGAAAATTACATTTAATTTCCTGCTATTGCAGGAACCTTTGGTGCACCTCAGTCCCTCCCATTTTCTGCCTGTGACCTGTTATAGTTGAGTATCCTCTGGGCTGTATTACTGCAGTCTAATTTGGTTGTTGGATTTGGTATGTGGGTGCTGGGTGTTGGTGGTTGTCTGTGGTATGCAGGAAGTCAGATTAGATGACATGGTGGTCCCTTCTGGCCTCAAACTGTACAACTCCATCAGCACACAGCAGGGAGAATACATACTATTACCATGTGAACTTGAAATACCTATTAGTTTTTTGTTGCAATACATTTGCTGGAATAGCCTCTCTCTCTCTCACTGAGGTGTTTTTTTTTTTCCTGGTTTTCAAAGGACCCAAAAGTTTTGAACTGTCAACGTTATAGTCCAAACCTGTAAAACTTGTGGGAAAACCAAGCCATTTTTGAATTACCCATACAAAAATGGCCTGAAGCAAGCTCCGCTTTTTTTGTACATACTTCTAGGGCATAAATGTCAAAAGGGCCAAGCCGATTTCCCTTATATTTTAGGAGAAGAATCACTCTGGGATGAGGAATCATATGCCATATATCCGCCCGAAGCATATTTTTACGGTCAAACTAAAAACCTTTGAGATTAGGAGTTTAGAACGGAAATACTAACACAGCCTTATCCATGACAGTGCTAGAGGGCACTGCAATAACATTAGGAAACCTCTCCCTGCCCACAATCTAAACTAAATACAGGGGATGCCATTGCTAATGTGTACCATGGGGCAGCAAATAACAGTGATTTAATGTACTTGAACTGCAGCACTGCAACCCCCTGAACCAATTTTCTTTAAAAATAAATAAATGAATGAAATATGCCTCAGGGGATAAAGGATTGCTATATTATATGTATATATAATTCAATTTCAACAGTACCTGACAAGCCTTCTCAGTGCTACACACTGTTATATGTAAGCACTCCACTTAATACAGAACCACCAAGCTTTTTGAGTAGTTTATTCACAGGTTTGGTTTTGCTTATTGTAGTATGCACCACATTTAAATTAGATGAGGGCTACTGTAAAGCAATAACATTTTCAATGACTGGAGTCTCACGTTTCCCTGTAACAGTCTGAAGCAAATTAATGTATTGGTTGTTCATCAGCAAGTAAACAGTTTCTGCTACAATGTCAAGAAAAAAAAGTGTGTTCATTCATATGAACATTTCTCCTCTACAAAGATTTACACAATGCATGTCATGAGATCGCTTTTCCCTAACTAGTACACTACCAAACTGAAAAGCTGGTTCTTAGGACTCTCTTGAAATTACAATATTCGTTTGTTTACCAAAAAGAAAGACAGTCTCAGTCACCTATGCCACCATTGTAAGCTCTATATTAAGTACTTAAAAGAAAATTCTGGAATCACTTGTGGAATTAATAAAATGTATAACTACAGACTTACACTGCATTAATGATACATCTTATTCCTGTGATAAGTTCAACTAAAAATAAGATTAATTTGGTTATAGAAATTCCTTGAACAACAACACTTAAATTATTTTAAACTTTAAATTTTCCAAGAATTTTCTGAAAAATTAGCAAACACTGGCTAAAAAAGCAAAGCAGTTTGGATACACCAATGTAATCAGCATGCCTTGTGCTTTTCTGTTAACCCTCTGAGTACAACTATAATATCCTGGATCTTTTTATAAATAAATGCTAATAAGAGTATATCTAATGGGGTTGCTGATTTCCATTTTCACCTGATAAATCACATTCTAAATTTATTCAGCACAATACTCAAAGTGCACAAAGATTTGAAGGGTACCATCACATATGAGTATTGCATTTACCATAAAGTTAGTTTACTGCAGGTAAACTCACCAGAAGAGAAAGTCAGTTAGCAACATGCATAAAAAATAATGAAGTGGTGCATTTACAGTCCGTAAATACAATGCATATTTTTTGTTGTATTTTAATATTTAGCACCAATATAATGTGTAAAGTGAAGATACTGGATAGTTTACAGTAAAATGACTACTATGCTATATGCTCTCATATTAGATTTTAAGTGTATTCATATTAGAAACTGTCTGTTAGCCGTAATCTGTTGTTTCCTGGATTAACGTTTAGATCTTCTAAGGGTCACACCTTCTGGTCTCAGGTACACCCAGGAATTTAGTGGGGTTACAAAGGTATAAATAGAGGCAAAATTTGGCCTTGTATTTCTTTGGCAAACAAGCATCAACCATCAACTATTTGAAATCTTAATTTTATAATCTGGATACCCTCTCTTTTAAAACTGTTAAAATATTCCAATATTTTTTTCATGAAATCATGAAAAGGCCCCATTTAACAATTTGGTGCACATTCTCTAAGGGGCCTAAGGAATATAACTGTAAAATGTTATAAGAGTTATGTCAGTAAAACATGAGCCAAAGATCAGAAATGTGCAAGGGATGAGTGGAAATTTCGGGGGCTGGGATTATTTTTATATAGGTTTTAAGTGGTACAATATGGTGTACGATGGAGCCAAACATCTTATTTTAATGATAGCCCTGGAGTCTAAAACAAAAGCAAAGGTAATAGGAAGATCTCAAACGACACTACACATTCATGATATGAAGCATTTATTTTTTCCCCATTTTTCCCCAATTCCTCTATTTAATAAAGAAGAATGAACAATGTGCTTGTTCCTTTGAAACTGCCAACATTTTGCTAATAGTCAAAAAGCACATCCTATTAATGGACACTTTTGATTGCCACATAAATGTCTTTATATTTGCATTGAGTTGCATCTGTTCTAAAGAAAAGGCAGTATTAGAAGCTGAGGGACTATATTAGCTGCTGTAAATTGTCATTGACTTCGATGGAGCCACACTGAGTTACACCAACTGAGGTCCTAGCCCTAAGTAAAAGTACACTCTGAATATTGATTCACTGTGGCCCAAATCCTACCCACTCTTCCACCAGAGTAGAGAACATTTATGTAATGCAATTACTCTGGCACTGCTGCCCAATGGGGTAACACCAAGATGATTCCATACTTCCCATGAAGTCTCTTTGTGCAGTGACTCTTTAGGGGTAGTTGTGCAAGGTCAGATGTTCTGCCACTATATTGCTCTTCTGCCCTTCCCCCTGACCTTGACAAGCGAGGCACAATAGCCAGGAAACACACTCCAAACTCTGAAGTTTAGTTCTGCTGTAGCTACTTACCCCATTACCCCTATGGAATTTCCCAGAAACCTGCTGAGTTTCTCTGCTTGAGGCACAATTAATTGTATACTTTAACCAGTTAATTATGCCTCAGTTGCCAATAAAGGCCTCAATCCTATAATCAGTGATTAGGACCCTTACACTTGTGTGTAGTATCCCACTAAAGTCAATGGGGCTATGCAGAGATATTGGGGACCTCCCCCATAATCAAATGGATAGACTGAAACCAAAGAACTCTAATCAGTATTTTCCATTACTTGAATGAAAACTCATGAAATGAGGTTCCCTTGGTTCAAAGTGTGTTAAATGTTTGTTAAACTCAACACGAGATGAGCACATTCTAAAGAAAGTAGAGAAGAGAAAGGAATTGACCTAAGCTATAAACACCCGGCGTGCCCTTCAGTGAATCTTTGAGATTTCAGAAAAAGATGACACATGCTCCAGTGATTGGTTCTTTAGGAATGCAAATTAATAATGGGACCTTCACATTAATAGTGGGACCTTCACATTCAGAATTCTCATGGTTTTCATTGGGAATTCTGTGAGCACAACCCCAAAATGTAAAACCAACATGTGAAACTTCAAAGTTAATATTTTCCACTCAGGTCTTATATTTATTTATAATTTGGAAAATGAAATTTTGGAAATGTGTAATTTTTTTCTCAACTATTGCCACTTGTGTGAATATGGGATTGTTTTCACGCAAATGATCCTATTTGAGGCAAAAGTTTGTGAAGTATAACTTCTCTGTGAAATTTGCTTTTCTTTGTACGAAGACGAAATGAATTGCTAACACACTGACTTGAGGTTTAACACCCTGTCCATGTGTTTTTCACACACACACACTCTCTGTATACAATAGCACAGATCTGAATAGTTTTTAGATTTACCACTCTAAGACAAAATTCTCATTGATGTCAATGAGGACAGCAGGATTTCACCCCAAGGCTTTTCTTAAATGTTAACATGTCATGTATTTTCCCTGTATTTACCTGTAAGGGTAACTCTCTTTCCTTTAATGTGGGTTTTTCACCTCCCCCTCTTAAAAGACCCTCTCCTGGTAGTAATGACAGTGTATCTATGAAAAAAAACGATTCTGTTGGAAGGCGTATTCCCTCTTCAAAATCCCAATGTCATAGAGAAACTAATTGCTCTCCCCTATCTGTACATCCTTGGGGGGGGGGAAGTTTTAGAATTAGATCTTTACATACCAAAGCATGATAGAATGTGCCATTCACCCACTTCTGCTTCTACTACACGACAGCCACTAGCAGCCAGTAATGTGGAAGCAACAATTTTGACAGTATTATCATATCACCTTAGGTAGATAGTTATGAGCCAGCCCTACCACCGATTTCCCATTTATCCTGTGTGGCACCTACCAGTAATGGTCAGACATCTGTGGTAGGAAGAACAGGAGTATTTGTGGCACCTTAGAGACTAACAAATGAATTTGGGCATAAGCTTTCGTGGGCTAAAACCCACTGTGGTAGACTATCATAGAAGTTTAGAATACGCTGTTCTAAAACAAGGTTTTTAAAAAGCCCCAATTTGCAATCACTCAAATAGAATTGCATTTGGATATTGTTTTTGCCAGAACTTTGGGAAAAGAACTAAGGAGATTGGGGGGTGGGGGGGGAGATATGTGCATACAAGTCAATAAAGCCCTAGTGTGGGCCATCAAGGCTAACAATTATTTTGCACTCAGAGGGTTAACGTGCTAAAATTACAAACTGAAGGTCCTAGCATGACTGATGAAAACATTCATTGCTCTTATCTTAAAAAAATGCAAAATAGTCTTAACCCTTTGAGGATCATATTAGCAGCAAGTCACAATCTAGACAGAGCACAAGTATCATTTCAGTCAGTTAGGAAATTATTATTACAAAGATACTGTAAACACCCTTTTCTGTTCCATCATTCGAGCATTAGTGCTAGATAGATCAGATGTAACTGTTTCACACAGGTTTGGAGGATTTTCAGAATCTCAAAGGGTTAAGCCAAGACTTTGAGCAAAAGTGTTTTATTAAAAGGGTGAATTAGGTGAGCGAACAGTCTCGGATGAACTTGGTGAATAGTCTTCCGATTCAGAGTTGAGTTCAGGTGGAGCTTGCTGAGACTTATAACGTCCTCTCACATCCTGGTTGCGTCTTCGTCGGAAAACCTGCCTCTCCTTATCAAGAGCGGTGGTCTGGCAGGGGCATAAAATGAGAATAAATGAAATTAGGCTGTGTGTGAAATGCAAAGTTAATGAAAAACATGCACTTGTATGTGGGCCTGCAAATACCAGGGACAATAAATGTTCAGGCCAAATTAAACCTGTTCTGTTTTGAAAGGTTTAGCCCACAAGATAGCTAAACTTTTTAAAGGGTGCATTTCCCCAAACTTAAGCAGGAACATGACATCAAGCATATATAGTACCATTTATATGGATGCCATATGTTCAACTTCTGGATGCTATTAATTTCATAGAGTAATAAATTCAGATTTCAAGCCAAATGCCAGCTGACCTTCCCCCTTCCTTCTCAAAGTATAAATCTTTTCCTACAGGCAAGGTATAGATTTAGGATTGTCTGTTCAATTTGACCTAATGAAGGTTGATACACATTCACCAATGTTCAAATCAGTAAGATTGTCTAACAAGGATGGATTGTGATGAAGTTGTCAGCTAAGAAAGAAAGGTAACAAAGAAGCTAACTCAGCTCTTTAAAACCTCCTCATGCTAAACCGTTTGAGGCTGTGCTGTTGGGAAGAACACTGATTAGCTCTTGTTGAAGACTGCATTCAATCTGATCACCTTGCCTAAAAATAGTACAGACTAAACCCAACTAAGTCAAGTCCACATTATTTTTATATAAAATTACTATTTTTTCCGAAGCTGTCTGAATTTACTTAGCCAAATCCTCCCTCCCCCAATATATGCCCTGCTACTGTACAAGATTTTTGCTGTAATGAGACTGATGTCATTCACAGACAAGAATCAGAGAGGTAGCCATGTTAGTCTGGAATAGCAGAGGTAACAAAGAGTCCTGTGGCACCTTAAAGACTAACTAAGATCCGACGAAGTGGGTATTAGCCCACGAAAGCTTATGCTTCAATACTTTAGTTAGTCTTTAAGGTGCCACAGGACTCTTTGTTAACTCACAGACAGGTTTCTCATTTTGCTTCATCTTGCAATTGAAGTCAATGGAAGTTTTGCCATTGACTCCAATGGAGCCAGGATTCCACCCATAATCTTGAATGATAGGATATTATTCCATAGCCACTGAAATTACTGTGATGTTACAAATTCAACTTTATGGTTTTGATTCAAGAAAGCACTTCAACACACATTGAACTGCTTCCCTAAAGGGGAATGCTTTCCTAAATCAGGGTCTGTGACTCTTCTGCAAGGGCAAAATGGAAAAGGAGGTCTGCTAATGAGAAAGTCCTTAAATGTACAAAAATATTTGATCTCTAGTGGAGAGGCAAAGATAACTATGCAATATATGTAGAAAAAGAATGGATTTAACATTCTAAGTCTGATATATTAGAATGTTTTCCCCTAGCATACGTGTCACCCTTTAAATGAATGCGGCCAAGAGGTTATTCTGCTTCAAAGGGTTTATTGTTTTCTCTTGGGAGATACATGACCGTTTTTCCTCTTGAAAATTTACCAGTTATACTGTGAGCCTCATCAGAGAACAGAGATACATTTATAGCTAGACTATTTTTGAGAACAAAATGAAAACTAAATCCATCACAGTAGTGCAGAATAACATTATAGCAATCCATGCTCAAATAATGCAATCAAAGTTCAAAAATGATGTAATAAAGACAGAAAGATGGACAGAGTACAGAGCTACTATAGCAAATGGATTTAGTTAGACTAAATTGCTGAACTATTATTTTTATATCAAGAACCTATATAGCACTATTACAAAAAGGTAAAAATAATTAACTTTAATAAGTTCATCCTTGTACTTTAAATAATAATTTTTATAAAATACAACACATATTGTCTGCTGAAGATTTTTTGTTTACTACTAATCTTTTGTTTAAGAAATTTAATTAGTATTTTTCAGTATCTTGGATATATTTTAGCCTTAAACTAACTGGATTTATGATTATGTTTTCATGTGAAAAAGATTAATATCTAGATAATTTACATACAGTGAATATACTGCATACAGAGAACAGCATATAATATAGTATATATACAGTATATAATTCTGCATGAAAATTGAAAAGAATGGCATATATCATCATTCTATGACATCCAGATTTCCATTTACAAGACATTTTTGTGCTTTCAGGATATAGGAGTTTATTTAAAGGTTATACCACAACATGTCACCCTGCAATTAATCCTGAAGTAATAGATACTCTTGAATAAAGCACACTAGTTTATTCTGAAGTCCAATCCAGTGTTATTGTCTGCTAAAAAAAGGACAAAATTATAAACCACCTAAAATGTTCTGCCTATCAGATAACTAAGCATCATGACATTTACTGCATTTAAAGTCATCTTGGTGTATAATGAAAAATTCAACAGCCTACTCCACTGTCCTCGTTAAGGGACCTTTGGGGGCCATTTTATTTAAAATACACAAATACATTAACTGGTGCTTTTAGTTTAATAGGATAAAGCATCTAGAGGTGTAAAAAAGCTATTATGTCACATAGTCCAACCCCCTACTAACATAGGATTTATTCCCTAGACTACATTTTTAGCATTTGTGTCAGGTATAACATTTCACTGTTGGAAACTTTTTCCTGATATTCAGTCCAAATTCACCCTTGAATTTCATCTCATTGCTTCTAATCTATCAGGGCTTGTCTGTAGCTTTGTGGCATTATGTGTTTTCACTGTTGGAGAGACGCCAAGAATCTTCTTACCTGCCTAAAAGACTCATTAGAGAAATATATAAGGTGCGAAAGAGACAAGGAGAGGGAATCCTTATCAATATACAATTGAAGTGAAATTACAACAGTCTCCAGCCTTTCACTGTAAAGTCCATTATAATATGGACTGTCTCTGCTTCTCTCAATGGAGTCAATCTAGAGTGGTAGTCAATATTCCCAACTCCCACTGAAGTCGCAGTATTGGGCCAATGCTGCTCTGCGTGTGGGTCACATATTTCGAATTTATGGTTTCTATAACTGTACAATTAATCTCATTAAAATGCATTCTGAGCATATTTTAATTTTTGTTCAATGTATGGATTCATATTCTTAGATTCCAAGCCCAGAAGGGGCCATCTACTCTAACCTGAGCAACACGAGCCATAGAACTCCCCCAAAATAATTCCTAGAGCATCGCTCTTAGAAAAACATCCAATCTTCATTTAAAGAAATGGTTGTGTACATTGTAGAAATAAACGAATGTGCGTTGTTACTTATTGTACCGTGTCTCACCTAGGGGCATATTCTAAAAAATGGTGAATTTGTGATAAAAATCGGCAACCTGGTTTGTAATAAAGACCTCTTAAATACGTTGCCTGGATGCTCAGCAAATATAGTATTGCTCTCATTATTTCATCTGCTATTCAGCTGGAAGGTTCACTGGTGCATGAACTGGTCCATTATGGATTTTCAGGGCATTTCTACTTTAAGCTATTCTTTCAATAAATAATAAGAGGATCTGAAGTACACTTATGCCTCACAGGGCTTCAAATCCCAGATTTTAATTACCATATTTTAGCAATTTTTCCCATCTTGAGGTGACAGGGTGAGAACTTTGAGGACCAGACTATATTGGTGGTAACCAAATAAAACCATAGCTTATTTACGTAAGCTATGTAGCTGTCCTCTTACAATCCATCTGACAAAATGTAAAGCTACTTATCCAATAGCAGGTAAGTGGATTGCCTTCAATAGTTTGGCCCTGATGGGTCTGAAGTATCCTTTGCTAAGCACTGATGTATTTTGTATCAACATTTAGTAGTCTTGATACCCAGTACCATAAGGTCAACAAGCTATTTTTATAAATAAAACGTTTGCATTTTGAAGCGACAGAGACATATTTAATAGTCATTGTTCCTCTCATACTAATATGGGGCATTTACTATTTCCTCCAAGATTTTATCGTGTGTGATATCTTTTTCCAGATTTGTAACTGGTAATGTTGCAGCACTCCCGAATCACAAACAGGTTTTTCTCCATGGCAAATACTGAATGTGGTGCATCTGGACAGGTACTCACTACTACATCTGCTTTGAAATATGTGCTGGATTTGCAATGGGAAGAGTCCATTTTAGCTGCTAGGTCATATTTTCTGTCAGTCAGTAATTACTGGATTTAAGTAACTATATTTTATGAATGTGAACAGTGACTGTTTTTCTTTTCTCTTCTCTTAATTTATTGTTAGCCACCAAAAAAATTATTCATTTCATTAATAAAAGAACATTATTGTACATTTTGCCTCTTAGTCCATCCATTATTCATACTAGCTAGGAAACTGAATTGGAGATGCAGCTGTTCACGCATTAGTCTAAGAAACCCTTTCCTGTCCATCTTCAGGGAAATATTTGCAATTTGCTTGCCATTTTGGAGATCCTTTGTTAGCACATGGGATAAAATTGACATAATTATTGAAATATTGACATAATTATTGAAATATTTTCCTCCTATTTTATTATTTTAAAAGCATATATTTAGATGTTCCCAGATGATAAACTATTCTGTTTTTATAAAGTTCTGGTTGGTGACCTCAATATGTTGTGATGTGTTACAGTAGATTTTATTAATGGTAAAAAAATGACCACTAATGCAGCAATAGTAGCACAACAAGAGGTCTTTCATATGTTTCTTCATAGGCTTCTCAGGTATGTACACAACCTCCCCCATATCCTCCTCCCTAAAAGAGCAGTTTCATTTATACTTCATACTGTACTGGTACAAAAAAAAAAGAAAAAAAGACAAGTACAGTACATGAATGACCACTGGATTCACATTTCTGTATTTCAGATTATGTTTATTATTTAACATCCCTGTTCTTAGGGATATGACTTTTCAGCTGATTTAATTACAGGTGTATGAAACTGAGTTCAAAGCTGTTTGCATGGGTGCAATTTTATTTAGAATTTGTAAATCACTTGTGGTTTTCTTAGTCACAGAGCGGCAAAGAGATTTTAAATGACTTGAGATGTGTGTTTTCACCAGGGTCAAATGTCCAGAAGGATCCCATTCTTTGAAAAAAGTAAATTTTACAGCTAAAGTGGGATTGCCCACCAGCTTGCGCCTTGTGTAGTCACTTACATTTATACAAAGGGTGTGTAACATATAAATACAGGATTTGGACTTTGTAGCAGTTTGAACAGGTGTAGATGACTGTACTAGATGCAATGGGGAATCAGGTCCAGGATGAACAGAGTAGGATTTTGGAATTTGAAATGAGTTATTCAGCTTGAAAAAAATGCAGCTACTGCGAGCATCATATTTTTAAAAGTCAATGATTACATGAATTCCGTGTTGTTAGGATGCTACAATTTCATTCTGAATCAATGGATAAGACCAATGCAATTGCTCTGTCATTACATGATAAATATTTTAATGACATTCCCACATATTTTCTTGATATCATATTAGCTCCACTGGAGTTTATAGAATGTCAGTGGACATATCACGAAGAAGATTACCATTAAAAGTGAAGTTACTCTAGGTACACCTGTTCTAGGGTATTCTTAATATTCTGATTTCAACTCTCAAAAGCCATAAGATTCAAACAACATTATCAACAATAGGTTAAAAAAAATTATAGATTCAGACAAAGCTGCAAGAGTAAGGAAATTCAGAGGCAAAGCCAACATTGACCTCTCTTGATAAACTATGCAAAGTACTGAAGTCAAAATGGGCTTCCATCCAGGGGCTCAAGTAATAAAGGTAGTCTTACATACCTATACACTGCAAATCGCAACACTTAAACCCAATGCACCATTCCCTCATAATAGTCTGACTTAAATCCATGAAGATCGGCAAATTCACTGAACACTCTCAGGTTGTTAAGATAATCAATTAAATAAACCTTAAATAGAGATTCTTATAAGAGGGCAAAAAACCTGTCAGTTTTTTTTTCCCAATGAACAGCCAATAGTTGACAACTTACAATAAATGTATATTTTATTTTTGGCTTTTTAGAAAAGAAGCTCATTGAAGAGCACAAAGTGCTGCTTTAAAACAACATCTCTGCATACGGAGCACTGTAGATGTTCAAAATCTGCTCTGCCAGAGTGCTCAGCTATAATTGCAGAGAAAAGAGTATCATGGGGAGTGCATATCCTACAATAATAAATGCAGCTTTTAAAACTTATATTACATTTGGTGCTTAAACAATTTACATGATCTAACATTTTTATTTAGGCTTCTTTTACTGAACTAGTTTATAATATTTTTTTCTGTTATTTGTATACACAAACAACTGTTTAATACGTTTTGCCAGTCATTATGCACAATATGCTGCAATTGTTACTTCAGGAAAAGATTTTTAAATGTACTACTTCATCTCAATGTGGAAATATTTTCAGGAAGCAAAGCCACTACATTTAAAATACTCAGGTGCTCTTTGTGGCGTCAGAGGCAGAATAGCACTCTCAGAGGGGGCAAATTTAGCACTCAAAAGCAGAATTAGGAATCCTGAGCACATTAGGGAGAGACACATTTAGACTACAGATAAGAAATGATTTTCTGGTTTATTGAAAGCACAAACTGTCATTTTTGGAGGAGAATGCAAGAAACTAGAGGATCAAATAAGAAAAGGATCAGTAGTTAAGAGAATAAAACAAGAGCTCAATTATGAAAGAACGCATGAGCATTAAATCTCTCTTTGGATCTGTCTTTATACATTGGTCATTTTTGTGATCACAGATGAGCTTTCAAGGCCTGTGGCAAATGAACTGTTGTATAAGAGTGAAGGGATGAAAGCTGTATGTATTATCTTTAAGAATTTGCAAAGTTCTATGAATCGTATAAACGATTACTAAGTGAAAATAGTTTTACTAATTATATTAAAATATTGGTCACTACCCTGGTTATTTGAATGATCCCATTTCTATGGAGATGAAAGATGAAGCATTTGCAATCAATGCAGGTAATAGTGTTGGTTCTGGGATTCTCAGGTATAATAACATTTCCTAATTAAGCGTATACATCTGTGAGTTTTTAGCACCACTTTCCCAATTTGGTTTTACACACTGGGTGCACTGTTTAGAACAACACTAATTATAAACATTGTTACTACCCCCAGCTGGAAAACAGCAGTTTATGTATGAATAAGAGAGATTATCACCCGTTCTGTTCCAGCCCATTATTCAAGGATATGTCACACTTCGTATGCTGATGGAAGCCATTACTAGTGTTTTAGTCAAATGGCCTTTTTTATATTGTTTATTTATTTACCTATTTGCTGGATTGGAGTTTTCCCCAAGTCCCCAGATATACAGTTTGTTTTAAAACCTGGGCTACATAGTTAAACTGAGTCAAGGCCAGTCAGATGAGAAACATTTCACTATTTTATCACAAATTCCTCTCTATAGAGATTTGTGCTCTCTGATGCTTGGTGTAGACTTTTTTAAATTAAACAGAGACCTACGTGAAAGAGAAATGCAATGATTCTGTCTTTGTATAAAAGAAAAAAATAGTCTAGGTAAAAGAGTTGTTCAGGCACATCATAGGTAGTGATGCTAGTCAGAACGAAATGGTTTAGCTCTTTGACAACGTTCTATTTGATTCAAAATATAATCTTTCCTCAATGAGCAAGCTGAAAAAGTTTTATAATGCTTCTCTAGCTTATACTTCGCTAAACCTCCCACTCATAATCCACAACACATATCAGTGATTCCCTCCATTTCTCAATAAAGAGAAAGTGCAGATGCCATAGTGAGGTCTCAGTAGGATATTATTTTTGCAAATACTGCAAAATATTTTTTGCAAAATAAAATTGCACAACATTTTATTTACTAGGATATTCTGAAGCATTATGTCAATTGAGAAAATAGAGGAATAAGTATACTCTGTGATTTATGGAAGTTTCAATAAGTCTCCCAATCGCAAAATATGAATTAGTAAAATGCTACTGCACAAACTACAAATTTGAGCACTTGTATGGAAACTATTTCTCGGTTAGTCATCATAACCAGCATCTATATGGTGTACCTGGATTAATTTTTCACTTCTCATCTGAAGGGTACATCAAGGAGGAAGAGCTGTTTATCTCCTCCATGCCCATTTAAAATCTACTGGCATATTTTTGTTGTGTTTGGTGGACTGCTAACTTTTGTGGAAACTGTGCTGTAGTCTGATACATGCAGTCGGTGAAATGATATGAGGGACAGATTTCTACATTACTCTAAACATTACAATTTTGCTAATGACGTTAATTTGTAGAATTGTTCCACACACAGAACAGCCCTTCCCCTGCCCACTGAAATGAAGAGCATTTCTCTGGGCTTGCACAATCACAGTGTTAGCAAAAATATTCACTAGGGACTCATTTTATCTTTCCAGCTATCACAAGTCAAACCCTGTGAGCAATAAGGGGACAAGAGCCAGCAACTAAACATTTGATGAAAATACCAGAGACACCTGCCTGACTGAGGAGGTGTGGGCCTGACATCAGCAACCAGCAGAATCCCTCTTTTCACCCACTCAGAAAGAGTCACCCCAGCCAACGTCCCATTTGATCATACAGGTCAAATCGACTAATAACAACCCTGACACAGTTACACGATGTAGAAAAATATTAAAAATGGATTCATGCAATATTATTAAAAAATAAAAAACTACAAGGGGGTTTTAAAAATAAAAAGAGAACAAAAAAAAATGTGCACAGTTAGAAAACACAAGCTTACCAGCACATACAATGCATTATATTTCAGTAAACTTGGGAGAGCTTCTAAGAACTATGTTAGATCAATGCATTGTTCAATCTAAGGTAAGGATTGTGTTTGATGGGTTAAAAATGACAGTATATAGTTCCACATCTCATACAGAAGAGAAAAAAACATATGCTGAGATCTTGTTGCTGTTCCAGGTGTTTAAAAACAGAAAGGCAAAGGAAGCAGATGCCTTAATCAGCAATGGGGGGGGGGGGAGGGGGAAGGAGAGAGGGCAATTGCTGCAGCATATCCAGTAGACTTTCTATATACACTGTCCTTTTAACTATAAGGAAAATTGATACTGAGCATGTGCAATGAAGAGAAAGCTGGCAATGTCAGTGTGAATAATGGGTGAAAAAAGGGAATGAGGGGGTGTGGCATCTCAATCAAGATTAAAATGAAACTGATAAAGCAGCATATGGACTGGATAACAAATCAAAAAGCATGTTTATCCACTGAAGGAACTGGTTAATGGAGACTGCCAGCACGTTGCCATGGAAACACTGACTGTTGGAGCTGCACCATCTCATACCTTATCCAATACATTCCTGGTTGTTGGTAGTAGTCCAAAGACCCTGATCTCTTGATGGTAAACCCGTGGTCCAGCTGAGCAGAGAGAAATGGGGCAACTCAGTGGATCGATATTATGCTAAAGAATTAAGACTCCAGACCAAGCTGTTCCTTATTTAGTGCACATTGACTGTTTTCAGTTTCACAAGGCACTTATCTATAACATTCTGAATCTATGCACTGGAGACAAAAAGTAAGAAAAAGAATAAAAGAAAAAAAAACTAGCCCTAGCTTCTATTTTGCTATATTAGAAGCCATTTTATTTAAACTGAAATGGAGTTTGCAAAATAAGTAACTTAATGCATTATGCATTCATTTAAAGGTCTAACAAATATCCTGTTATCTCCAAATATAGAAGTGCCCCTTTAAGTTGCACATAATGGTAATGAAAAAGTATCTTTTGCAATTAAACAGAAGTTTAATATTTTTTTTAAAAAACAGTGTTAGCCATCACAAGGAGTAGGCTACACAGACTACACGAGGCTTAAATTAGACTACTTCATACTCATGGCATGTGTAAAAATTAAAATAACCCAGTTTTGATACCCCATCAATTATGGTAATTCCAGATTGGTTTTTGTTTGTCTGCTTTTTTAAAATGTTAGCCTTGGAGAGCAGGACTTCTCAGGTTATGAACAGCGTTACATTATTTATCATTTCACCTTACATCTCAGGCTTAAAAAGATAATGGTAGAAAGCTGTAATGTAAAATATTCAATAAATTGCAGCAATTAAAGTCAAAATGGAAAATTAACTTACTATTGTGTAAAAAAAATCGGGTCACGTGTGTGCTTGAAAATATAACTTTAAATTGTATATATTGTTCTAAATTGAGGTTATCATTAACAGTGGAATGTGCACAGAAAATAATGTGTGTTATTTTCACTAATCTTTTTACACTGCATAAATATGTCTTTGGGATAGCCTTTAACAGAGGATTAGATACAATTTTAGGGGGGGTAAAACTTGAAAGAGAGACACTCTGCCCAGTTTAATCTGAAAATTTGATAACTTTCACATTTTGCCCTACAAAAGGAAAGGCCATTGTGTGTTTCATTAAGAATGTGGCATATTGGTGCAATACTCATGATAGTTACTAATTCTAGAATGAGAAAAGCTGGTTAACATGTCTCTAGGTATCAGCCATTTACACTACATTACACACACATTACAGTAGTTAACATCTACCTGTAAATTTAACTTAATACAGACAGAGAGAAATATTTAATAATTAATTCTGTTTTCCTAAATCAGTGCACATTTCATCTTATTTATAATTATTTAAGGGACATTTCTTTTTCAAAAGATGAGGACCTTGCACCTATACTTCATTTTTCATTGAGTTTCAGTAGATTGATCTGCTATTGCCATCTGCTGGCAGCCTATTATACTGCATCTCAAGTACACAAAAGACAAGGTTTTTTAAAAATTGAAATTAAAAGTATTGCACTAAAATATTCTAACTAACGAAATGCAGTTACAAGTCTTTTAGGAGGGGATTTATTCTTTGAATTTTAAAATGTTACATCTATCTAAGCAGAAGTCAAACAATATTCTAGTTACCATGGAGACTACAGGCTAAGAAAAACAGGCTATAAATAATAATTATAGAACAACAACAGATAGACATTTAACTCATAGGTTCTTCCTCAAACCAAGCAAAACTAATAGACTAAAGCTGTTTTCTCTTCTCCACATCTTAAGAAAATCCCACTGTTAAAATGTCACTTTTAATTTTATTTTATAATCACTAGAATGCGTTTTAAATACCTCACTCCCTCCTTCCCCCACCCATGATAAAGCAGCACCAATTTGGTTTCCACAGATGACAGAGGCCGTCTGCGACAGGCAGAATGCTGCAGACAGAGGAATTGGTTACCGTCTCTAGACACATTGGCAGACCATCAGCTGTCAGAGCTGCTTTTTTCTTTCTTTACGCTACATGGTTCCCGTGAGCCTCAAGATGGGATTTACTCCCGTAGCCAAGTCAGAGACCTCACACAACCTTAACATAATGTTATCATTAGTCTTTTCTGCTGTCTTAATAATGCCAGAAAAACAAGCACAAAAGTGACAACATACAAGCAAAGCTTTAACATTCCAGACATGAACACAAATTGAACTGTGCTCAGTTAATAGAATGTATTGCAATACATCTTTGAATATGAAAGCATTTTTAAAAATTGATTTCTATTGCCTCTTGATTATCTCAGTCAGAAAGAGTATCATTACAAACCCAGAGGGTACTGACTTAGAGTATTGTTTTGTTTTAAACTCTTTCAAAACATCTGTTTTTATTTGAGAAATAATTACCAGCTCTCTCTTTAGTGGCTGGAGACATTATAACTAAGCAGGCAAGTCATTAATTTAAAATATTCAAAGGAAAGAGTGTGACAACATCCTTGGAGAATTCAACAAAAATTCTAGTGCTAAAGTTTAAACGGATTATTTAATAAATCCTTGCTATTAAACATACATTTTACATTTTTTAGTGAAATGTTCGATTTATATACAAGAAAAATGCAGTCATGGAACGTCAAAATTAAATATTTTGGTCATATCTGCTTTAGGGCCCTAATCCTTGAAACACTTATGCACATGATCAACTTTATGACAGTGGTAAAGTTTAAGAATATGCATGAGTGTTTGTAGCACTGGAACCTGGATAAACAGATACTAGTCTTGTTGGGGATTATATAACCAAAGCAACTGTATGCCTCAGCGAAAGGAGTCAGTACACTATATCTGGATATTACTGAAGAAATCAACAGCCTACTAAAAGTGTTTTATATAAATAAAAAAAATACACCTACAGATGACTCTGACCTCATAACAAACAAACTAGGGTGCAATTCCCCTCAACCCAGCTGACCTGCACAAATCCTTATTATTTCAAGCCCCACATTAAAGGTTTGATACATTGAGCTCTGTGTGGGACCCCCCATACAGGGGTGAATTTTACCCTCAGGGTATATGTATAATAAAGAATATCACTATGAAGTTAAATTGAGAACTAAATACAGTATTTTAGCTATCCCTTTACATAATTTAGAGGATATACTTATACTGGCACCATAAAAGAGATATTTTTTAAAAAGGGTTAAGATCTACTTATTGTGCATTTTTAGTGCTGAACAATATGTTCCAGTGTTTGGGGAGCATATGCTTTGTAAATTTTACATTTAGAACAGCTTTAGTTAATAAGCTTTATATCAATATTATCTGGCATTGTATAAGTAAAAAAGGAGATTTCTGAAAGTAAAATTTAATGACGATCCCATGTCAAACTTGTATTACATTTGTTTTTAAATGCAGGCACAATTTGCTTTTGCTTTTATTTATTTTATTTATTAAGATGTGTGTTATGCATAGTATATAAAAGTTTTTTGATATTTAAATCAGCACTTGCCAGCCTGCCTGAAAATTTACACATGCACTCCAGATGTTTGTACTCCCCCAATTTTAGGAATATACTGAAAGTCAGTTAGTTAATTAAGCCACTTTCTGGACTTTATAACAATATTCTTAAAATACTGCTAGTTTAGAGGCAAAACTCCAGAATTAACCATACAAGGTGTGATATCCACTCAGAGGGTATGGTTAGACTATAGATTATAGCGCGTTTATTTGTAGCGCTTCCCAATGTAGCGCAATAGGTATCGCCCTAGAGCCTGTGCAGATTGAAACCTTGTAGCGCTAAATAATGGATACACTTGTTGCGCTTCTGGCGGCAGTAGCAGTTGCGGGATAGGGCAGGTATCCCAGCATTCAGCTGGGTGCAACGTGCTTTGCAAAGGAGGGGGGTGAGGGGGAACTGGGAAGTTGTTCACAGGGAGACGAAATCTGGCTGTCAGTGAGTTTTCGTTAGCGAAAACTGACAGGCTGTCTATTTCAGACACACAGCTCCGTCCGCAAGCATTTTCACTGGTTATTTGCTGTGTGAGTTGTTAGAGAGAAACTGCAAAGCTACTTCCGCTTTTATGAAACAACACCTCACGTCATTTGCCTTACATGGCATGTTGATTGTCTTTAATGGCTTGCTGATGGCCTTAAATGGCTTGCTGATGGCTTTACATGGCTCGGAGGCATGCAAGAGATCCCATGGGTGTCCACATTCCCACCCTTGCGCTATAGCGCTAGCGCAAAAAGGCTTATCACTCTCGGAAATGAGGTTTAATACTTGCGCTTTAAACAGTGAGTCATTTAGCAAAATCTCCCTTTGAAGTGTGTACGCTATGAAAATTATTGCACTACTGGAGGGTTTTTGCGCCGCAAAGCGCCAGTCTAACCATGCCCAGAAGGATGCTCTCATTAAATGCACTTATTTAAATTTTAACACATTACCAAATTCAGTGAGTTTTTTGCTTTTGTTTTATTTATTTCTGTAATGTTTGTCAATGGAAAGATTCACTTCACCAATGCCTTTTTCATTACTAAAATGTCAAATTGCTGTAAACGATCCTTTTCCAGACCAACGGGGACAAATAAAAATATTTTAAAAATTAAAAGAGGCAAGGGATGGAAGTAGGTAGGGGAAGCATCATTTCTATCTTTTAAGCTTTGAAAGCCTTGCAAAGAGGACCTGAGCAGTAATTCTTATGGACAAGCGTGCTGGCAGTCCATTTCAAAAGAACACCATTTGAACTAGGCTGTTCAGAACATACCTGCATTTCATATGAGTAATGGGTACAGAGTATGTGATGTTTTACTTGTGGGAGAGTTACTGTGGTATTATTGCTTGAAAATGAAAATAAAAAATCTGACTGTATGTTAGCTGATGGCATAGAAAGTTGAAAAGCATGAGGGACAATTTGTTTCCGTGTTGAGGTAGTTTTTATTTAAAAAAAAAGAAAAGAAAGAAAAATGTGAGAGGCACAGCTTGAAATGTTAAATACTTAGTAACTTCTGAGAAAGTATCCGTTTTGCTGCACACAGTTCACACCTGCAAGCCAGATTGTGCCTGTTGAGCTGAGTTTATTTCATGCTGATTTAACTCACCATTGGAAGGGCCGAGCTGTGGAACATGAAAGTGGAAACAGTACGAGACAGTGTACATATGCAGTCACACCATCTGCAATTTATGGAAGCTGGGAACAAACACTGAGTAATCTGATATGGGAATGGTTATGTTCAATGTGTCACTGATTTTTTGGTGACTTTATCTGGAGAATTAATTTTACCATGAGTAATAAAAAAAAAAGCTTTAAAACACAGGCAGATGTATTTAAAATAAGTAAAGGATGTGAATGTGGATAAAAGAGAGAGTTACTATTTAATGGTATTAGCATAAATAATCTAGTAAAATTCTGAATATCTTCCGTGTGCACATACGTGTGTGTGTGTTTGTATGAGTGAGAGAGAGAGATACACATGCTCATCTTGAAATAAAAATACAAATTTGCATACTGTACTGCATGTGCCTATAAAATTTAGCTGGACTTGGCTGAAATAGTCTCACAAGCTCCATTACTTTCAGACAATATCTAGATTGTAACTATAGTATGCAGCACAACTAAATCTCTACATGATTTAATCTCTGCTTGGAGGAATGCAGCTAACAAACTGTGTGTAGTGTGGTATGCAATCTCGCACATAACTGCATCTGAAATGGTTACTCTAATTTCAACTACATGGGCAACACTTTACAGTAAGTAGTGAGCCCTTGCTGTCTTTTGGTGTCATCTTCTGAATATAAGAATCAGAGAGGTAGCCGTGTTAGTCTGGAATAGCAGAGGTAACAAAGAGTCCTGTGGCACCTTAAAGACTAACTAAAGTATTGAAGCATAAGCTTTCATGGGCTAATAACCACACTTCCACTGCTTGCATCCAACGAAGTGGGTATTAGCCCACGAAAGCTTATGCTTCAATACTTTAGTTAGTCTTTAAGGTGCCACAGGACTCTTTGTTACTTCTGAACATAGACTGTTTTGTGGGCACTTTTAAAAATGTTATAGCTGTGTATTTCAGATGCTTACTGTTATGACAGAAACTCCAGCTGCTGTGCTGTTGGGTTTAGGCCCTGTGTTGAAATGCTTCTTTATCTTCCCAGCTACTGAAAGCTGATGCTCATTCTCTGGAAGGCCATCATCCTGCAAGGAAAGAAACAAAAGTTTATAGAGAAAATGTAAAATAAGGGAGAATGCTCTTTTTGCAGGATTGTGAAGTGATCCTGGAGGATCCTGCAATGTAAAAAGTTAAATTAAAAAAAAAAAAGGTTTTCATGAGATTTGTTTAATTCAAATGTCATCTTTCCTATGAATCTCTCTAAGGCAGTGCTTCTCAAACTATCTGATGTGGCAGACCAGCAATTTTTTTCCAATGTGCCAGGGACTGGTACCACATTTGTGCCATATTATTTTTGTATTTGCATATGCAAAGGCGTGGGGGAAGCACGCGCTTGTACGTCTCATGCAAAACATGCTGTAGTGCTATGGCATAATTATCAATATTGTAATATGTGCTTCTGAAAACATAGTAATATTTAATATTGTCTACTTTATCAACTGATAATTATTCTTGGTGGAATTCCGGTGTGATTTTTAAATTATACTATTATTTGTTTCTTTCTTTCTTTCCTGGAAACTCGCCATGGACTGGCAGCCAATGGCTCGTGGACCGGCACCGGTCCGCAGGCCACCATTTTGAGTAGCACTGCTCTAAAGTACTTGTAAGGAAACTTGTTATCATTGAACAGCCCCATTTCTCTTCCCAGCTTTAGCTAATAGCTGTCTTTCACACTTTTATAAACTTAACTGCCAGCTTATGGTAATATGTTAGGTCCAGTGAATCTCAGATTGATCCTTTGTTCTGTTGATACATTATAATCAATTAAAAGTGAAGACAACAATCCTAGTTTAAAGGTCATTAGCATTAAAAAGAGAAGCCCAGTTTCTCTCATATACAGCAAGGAAATTGTTCTTGTGAGAGAATAAGTGTGCTCCAAGATCCTCCCAAAAGCCTTGTGCAGTTCCATTTTCTCAGACGTGAGATTTGGTTGAATAAAATTCTATGCTTTAACCAAGGGGGAAAAGTACTCAGTATTAGTGGGGACATTGAGTTAAAATCCTAGTGGAGATACGGAAGTTTTCACACAAGTTAGCAGTTCAAGTTAGAGACCGAATTAAGAACACACCTTTTTTAAGGTAGTGAAGACAAGGCCTTTGTAACTGACCCAAAGGGTGGGGCCAGCTAAACCACTTTAAGAGCAATGTCAAGAACAGCTACCTTGGCAAAGCCTGCCCACCATCAGACTATGCAGTGTAGCAGAGAACAGTAACCTTGGGTCATATAAAATGACTGGCCTGCAGAACTATTGCTTTGCATTAGAGCCCTGCACAGGACTATTTTTTAATTCCGCTCCGTCTATTATGGCAGCGGGTCCTGCAGGACCCATGGGATGGATTCCTGTTCTGCCGCAGGGCTCTACACTAGTACCATTCAGAGCCCTACTTTGCATCTCTAGCTATCGACAATTGAATCAGAGACTTAAACTAAGCATTTTAGCACCAAAGGTACAACACATGGAAGTCACAGATCAAGATCAGAACATAAAACGAGTGTGAACATTCATTTTTCTGTCTTTGTAACAATTCTGAGAGCATGTAGTACATTACACAGTTGCTGCAGTAAATCATGGGCTTTGTGAGCATATGGGGAGAAGGTAGGTTTGCGTTTGTAGATTGTGGCACTGGTTTTCAAAAATTCCTCCCTCACCTCTTAACAAAACGCACCAGCTGGCAGAATATGGTGAAACACAGAGCTTTAAAAATATAGTAGTTGATTATTGTCTAGCAGAAGGGAGGCCTGGCTCAGTGGTATGTGACCCCCAGAATAACCTGCATTCCTCTCACCTGACCTCCCGGAAGAAAACCAGTCTACAAAACAAACTCTTTCCTCTTCTTCATTGGAAAAAATCCCCCAAACTTACATCTCATTTTTCAAAGGTCTGAGTCACAAGAATCACCGAGTCCTGATGACTAGTGTAATACTTTCTATCAGGGAAATGTACAACCATAGCTCCAGAGATGATATTAACACAGGAGACATGTTTTGAGCCACAATGTGCTCAAGCTGTGGCAAAGTTATAAAATATGAATTAATCTGTCACTGCAACGCTTTCTAACTACCATTGCTGCTATCTGACGTTTACTTTACAAATATACTGGTATTCAGGCTCCAAACTGGAATCAGGTCATCCAACATTAGAAAGTAGGCACACATCTAGGGTGAAACACGGCAGCTGTTTAATATCACACAGCAATACTACCCCACGGTTTATGGCAGGAAGTGAAGAAGACTATCCTACCCACAAGAAATTGCAGGGGGAACTGGACGTAGGCTAAATGCTCCAAATAGGAATTTGATCAAGACATGTTAACCTCCCATAAACAGTCTTCACTAATGAGTGGTCCAGTCTATGCATTAACCATTAGATATACACACTTCTTCTCACAAGTGGTATGGACCTTGGTACTGCATCTAATCTATAGCACTAGGGACAAAACAGTCAAGAGTGACTGGTGATTTTGGATGTTCACCTTGAAACACCTTAAAGGGGGCCGAGTTTAATAAAACGCTGAGCACCCGGTCTCTCAAAAACAGGCCCCTTTATAGTGTCTCAAAGTTGGACACCCAGAAACTGAAGCATAAAATCACTTGTCACTCTTGAAGACCTTGATTTAGGATTTACAACATACTACAATGTGCAATTGTTTACTGTCATCCCTGTCTAATTTGGATTTCCCAGAAAACACTGTTAGTTGCTGCTCAAAGATAGTACTTGCTTTGTTTTGTTTTAAAATAAGACAAAAGAGCCAGACAGAGGCTGCTGGTGTCATTCCTGCATGTAATAATTATCATGAACATTGATTGCATATTTGCATTGTGCTACACAACAGAACATGTTAAGGACCAAACTTAAAAAAAATGTGCTAAAAATCTTAAGCAAAGCTCAGTACTGCCAGACTCCTACTGCCCTGAAGCACTCAGATCTATTTCACAAGATGATCACCAGAGGTTTCCTTTCTAGCACTAATTGTGCCATAGGAAGAGGTCATTATATAAATAACAAAAGAAAATTAGACCAAATAAAAGCCCTGGAAAAGCCTGCTGACTCTGTTTCCTTTAAGGTTTCCAATGTGATTTGGGCAGCGCCCTATAGTGTGACCAAAAATATTGCAGCTGCCAAATAAGCAATGTCTTTTAAAATTAACCTCCTTATGAATGCTCAGTTTATTATTATTATTTACTGATAGTTACTTATTTAGTTCACATACAGGCAGCCAGGGCCAGTGTATCTAGGGAAATGTTTTAAAGCTACAGGTTTCCTAATCCTTTTTAGGCTGGCATGTACAAAAAATAATCCACTTTTGGGTTATCATTATAACAGGAAGGGTTTACAAAATGTAATCCATCCCTTTCACCATTATAACTTATTGAATTACAGTAAGTTGAATATTTTTATTACTCAGAAGTCAAGAACTGGGTATATTTATACCATAACTTGCCATTGGTGCACTTTGGATTATATAATATTTCCAGTGTTTAAAATGCTAGCTCCCAAGCCTCCAGCCTCTTTTATAATCCCTTAGTTTTGCAATGAATATGAGCAGGCAAAGGAAACAGTAAAAGTCCCAGTAGGGGAAGTATAAAACAGTGGATTTGTTTCTAACTCTAAGAGTTCTGTCTATGAGAGACAAATCCAAATAAACTAAATTGAGGGGGGCAGAGAACTGCTGTTGAATTGCATTCAGAATCCAGGATCTCCAGCTGTCTCAATGGCAACTAGCCAAAGTCTTTTCAGGTTTTGTTTATTAAATTGAAAACAGCTGGGATACTATTGACATAGGAACTGTTTTACTGGTCTGATTCTGACCATTACAAGTTTTGTTGTTTCTAAAAGAGTCCAGCTATAATTATTGTTAAAATTTAAACTGAAATGACTGTTGGCTCCTATTGAAACTGTCATACTAAATTCCAGCAATGTCATCCATTTACAAAGGAATCACTTAGTAAACAGTCATAAAAAACTGCACTTGCAAGTGCAATAGTTATTTACAGCCATCAAATACTTTTTACATAGAATAACTAGGCAGGATGTCAAAATGAAATTTCGAAGAGAAACAAATTTTCCATGAAAATCATGAACAATTATTTCTATTTTCCAACCAGCACTACTACCCACCATTTTAGTACTATTTCACTACTCTCAAAGCTATAAATAAGCCCAAAACATTATACAGTATTTGGTACTAAGTTTATTAGAAAAGTGAAGTGTTATTCCACACATTATACTAGGATTTGTATTTACTTTCCTTCTAGAAAGAAGCAGAATATTTTATCACGATCAACTAAAGTAAAAATTTTCACTTGTAGATCTCCAGTGCTGTTATAAATATGAGTAAGCATTATTATCCCAATTTTAAAGATGAAGAAACTGAGGTAGAGAGAAAGTGACTGGTTCAAGGTGATGACAGAGCTAGGAATGGAAAATGAGTCCCCAGTCCAATGTTCTCTCTATTGGTTCACACTGCTTCTGTATAAAAACAATTTTTCCCTTCTGAGTTTTCTCTTTCATATATACTTCGGGCCCAATTCATGAAAGTATCCCCATTCAGGACAGCACCTAACTATGTATTTCAGTTTAGGTATAAGTCTCATTTAGTTCAATGGACCTTAAATATGTGCCTCAAATTCAGCACATACTTATGTGATAGCCAAACTAGAGGTAGACTTAGGCACGTGCTGAGGAACTTTCCTGAACTCCAGAAAACGTATCTAGCAAATACTTACATTAGTCCAAGAAAAAGGTATTTTTAATCTGATTAGTTCTGAATGGGGGCTAGTATATAGCTGAAGATGGTTCACTGACATCTGAACGTGGAATGCTATAAAGGAATGATTAGTGAGACAAAAATCCCCACAGGCCTGGGACAGAATACTTCCTGTAGTACAAACAGGAGTGCTCTGTGTTTTCACTGTGATATGCTTGCAGAATAATATTAACAATAGCATGACTTGCAACACTAAAGCGGTGGTCCCAAAACTTTTCAGGGTCCTGGAGGGTGGGGGGGGGATGAAAACAGGGGTAAGGGGACCGAGACTGGGGCCACAGCTGGGGGCAGGGCCAGGAGCAAGGTCAAGAGAGGGGTTGTGCCCAGGGGCTAAGGCTGGGGGTGGAGCTAGAACCTGGGCTGGTACAGAGCCATGGCCGGGCTGTAGATGGAGGCCAGGGGCTGGGGACAAGGCAGAGCTGGAAGTGGAGTGGGGCTGGATGGCGCTCCCAGTCCACCCGATGTGGGGACTGGCTCAGGCCTCACCTGTGCCCTCTCTGAATTTTCCTCCATGCCCCCCTAGGCAGGCATGATCCACCGTTTGGGGACCTCTGACTTCATGCAGCTTGCTGAAACTGTTTACTTAAATGCATCACAGTGTAATTTAACTAAAAGGCCTATACATTTAATTGGGATATAAACACTGTGTGATAAGAATAAATCCTTCAAGAAGGAAACAAAATACCACCAACAAAATCTTCTGCCTTCAAGTGACTACAAAAATGCTAAATTGTCTCATTATATACTGCACTGGATGTCTATAAACTTTACATGACCAAGGGGCTGTGCAGTTCAGAAAAATTTACAATTAAAAACTGCTTCTATCTGAACTGCAGAATGGAGGTTAGCACGACTTGAGCATGTACTTTGTAGGTACTTTATGTACCATTTTCATTTAAGGAATATAGTAAACTACTTGGACACCTTTTTATTTTTTATGTTATTATTTAATTAGTCTATGTATTTGAATTTCAAAATAAATATTTGTAACAACTCTCCCTTTAAGTGTCTGAGAGATATCTTTTTGGATACTAGGGGAAAGTACTGAATAACACAAATGTGCTAGGGAGGAATTCCACGCTGGAACTTGCAATATGGAAATTCAGATATTTTTTCTTGTACTCCTTTTGCGTTTCTGTATTTTCATTTTTAAACTGGAATCTGGATTCTTCTCCCCCATTTCCTTTACATTTTTATTCAAATATTTTGAAACCTATTACACAGTCTCAAATAATTAATATTAAACAGTGTCCCTCTCCTAACATTAAAGAATAAATAGGCCCAGCCCTTCTTAACCTATATCAGATTTATCCATATGCCACCTCTTGTTAATCAATGTTATAACATGTTCAGAACAAATGAGCATTTATCTAAAGATAAAAATGAAAATTTCACACTAAACTAGATTAAATTGATAATGACTGCACATAAACATGTTTATAGTTCAAATTTGGAAGTTAATATTTTATTGTAAAGATTTTGTACTTAATGCTGAATCATCCAGCTTTAAAACATGGACTATATTTCAAGGCCCTTAGTTGTGATTGCAAGACTTGTGAGCCCATCTGATTTATGTGCACAAAATGCGTCACTGCACCTGCAAATTGACCTTTGGGAAATCAACGTTTGTGGGTACAGGTAAGCACGCCCAAGATATTGGGGAAGGGAGTGCAGAGCATTGTGCACAGAAATATTTTATTGCATACTAACAAAGCACTTTCACTTCCCATGAAACCACACAGTAAGTTGGTTACCTATGTCTCTTTTAGAAAATGATGGCTCCAAAGAGGCATTTAAAGTATTTGATGGCAAACAGTTAAAAGATTACAAGACTAAAACAAGAATCTGTAGTCCTGAAATTACTTACATTAACCCACGGATGTTCGAGAACTTGCAAGGCTGAGAATCGCTGATCTACATCTACCTGAAGCATCATGGTGATAAGTTCCTGTGAAATGGAAGATAAGATCCAGTTTAAAGCACCTTTTTATGAAGAAAAACAAAAGATTTAATTCAGTAAAATGATCTTCAATTGATTGTAGTAAAGTACAGTGTTCAATGAGTGAGAGAATTATAGAGGGTGGAAATATACTAAGGTTATTTATAAAATAACTATCAACAGCTGACCTGTAAGATGAATTTCTAAATCAATAGTTAAATAATACATTGAAAACTTAGAAGACCATATGTGCTGGTTAATTTTGTAGTCAGAGGTTTGTAGAGGAAAGAACTTCTCACATAATATACAAAACAGATGGGAGCATGACATCAGATTAGTTGCCTGTTTAGAAAATAGACAATTTTCTCTAAAGATGATGTCGACTAATCTAGAATTTGGTTCTTTGACAGAAAGATATCAGGACAATCCTTTCATGTCATTAATCATGAAACATGTTTTCCTCAGATTATTATTATTTAGTATTTCATTTCAAAATTTAGCTAGATTCAATTACTAAAGAGTAAAACACACCTAAGTTTCATTTGAGCCCCAAAATATTTCCATTTTGGGTTGACCTGAAACAAAATGATTTTTTTCTGATTTTTTTTGATTTTGCCACCCAACTGAAAAGTCATTTATTCATCCAGCTTCACTTAAAACTGTATAAGATACAAATACTAACAAAGTATTTGCCCAGAGCAGCTTAGAGTCTAAGACACAGACAACAATCAGGTAATAATGTAGTAGACAGTACATATGTACTTCAGGGGAGTCTAGAGCTAAAGTTTCTCAAATATAGAGACACAAAAGAACAGTAGTTTTACAGTCTCTTTGCACACACAACTTATACACAGGGCACCTTTGATAAAACAGACAAGAGCCAACTGTTCAAATCTACCTTTGCAGAATCAGAAACATTATCCCAGTATGGAGATGGGAAATCCACCTGGCCCATCAAAATCTGATCAAAAAGCACTTCCTGGTCATCTCCACATCTGTAAACCAAACACAAAACAAAACACAAGATTTATTTCCTGAGGTAGTTTTCATAAACTTTAAAAAAGCGAGTAAAATGCTTTTAACTGTAGTTCACTAAGTTTGTCTTTTGGAACCAGTTCCTCTCCCCATGCCACATGGCCACCATTGTGAAGTGCTGGGCACTTGAGATAGAGCACAGGTGAGGAGGGGGGGGGGGGAAAGAGTCAACTTGTTGAGCAACTCTGTTAGCTCTTTCAACCTTTGGAATACACTTCCCTCTTTCTGAGCTTGCCTATCTTTCAGGCAAGGCCCAGCCCTTCTTCTTTGCTTTACGGAGAGGGGAGATGTATGAGGGAAGGCTTTACGTTTGTTTACAGGTACAAATCTCTGTTGGAAGGCTCACATTTGTTTACATTTTACTGCTTCCCTGCTTACTGTGTTGAGGAGTAACTGGGGGAATCTGCTGATTTCATCATATATTTTAATTAGTTGCCAAGGGCACCCAAAGCCTGGAATGCGTGCATTTGTTTTGCAAGGTAGATTATATCAAAATACATAAAATGAGAAGAGACTGGTGTTTTTACAGTAACACAATGGAGGTTTATGAAGTTTGTATAAATTAACAAACAGAGCATGGAAAAAAATAACCCAGAATTGCAAGCAAAGATATTTTTTTTTAAGAGTTGGATAAAATATCATAGTCCATACCCACGGAATGGAGGAAAGCCACACAGCAGGATGTAAGTAATCACACCAGCTGCCCAGATGTCCACCTTCAGGCCATATCTAAAAGTATTAGAGGTACTATGATTAGAGACACCAAGCCTGTCTGAACTACAGTACGTAACTGAAAGAAAATTATATCAGTGTACAAATTCTTATGAAATGGTCTGTGCTGAATTTTCTCTATACTGTACACCAATTTCTGCTTTCAAATCCAAAGCAGAGGTTTACAATTTAAAACTACATTAGATTAGAAGGTCTAAACACAGATGCTAAAGTGTACTGGTATCTTGGATGAGAGTAGGGCTCTTTTGACCTCTCCTGACAGGAAGCCTGCACAGGTGCCATGGATCACTCACCCCAGGGGATGTTTACTCTACACAATAGACCTTAAGGAAAAGGACAGTAGAGGACAAAAGGAAGAGCACAGAAAACAACAGTTAGCAGTTATGGAGGGCAGTTTTTTGTTACCTTTACCCCAGGGGTAAAATAAATGGTTAGTTACTGCCTCAGTGCTAATTTGAGGATTTTCTACTTTGAAGTTAAAAACTGCAGTGTTAACCCCTAATAAAAAGTGAGAAAAGGCCTAAATTAAAAGTTGTAACTGATATATTGGGGAGAATATATTCCACCTTGTACACTTAAATGAACCTTTACTGCAAATAGTTTACCCAGCTTCTGCAATGATTTCTGGAGCTACATATGTAGGGGTCCCACAGACTGTGTAAAGAGGTCCATCCACTATTGTTGCCAGCCCAAAGTCTCCCAGCTTCAGAGACTTGCTTCCATCTTGGTGTTCATAAACCTAAACCAGAAATAAAATCCAAAGAATCAGCAAGGTTCTATGTAAATGGACTCATGAACAATTTGCTAACTTCCTGAAATACTTCTTTCAGTGATTAGGAAGGTTTGATTCATATATAGTCTCTCTTCTAAGAAAATAAACATATACCCAGTGTAACTGGGTAAGTGTGCTGGATCCTCCTTTAGTGGCTGATCATCAAAGAGCACAAAATCTTTCTCTTGTTAAAAGCTAACGTATAGTAGTTTAGTAGAGGTAGTTTCCTGAGGTAGTTTTCATAAACTTTTAAACAGCAAGTAAAATGTTTTTAACTGTAGTTCACTAAGTTTGTTTCGATGTTGAAGTTCATGGGTTAAATCCCCACTGAGTCTGACAACCATGGTAGCTTATTAAAATTAATAAACAAAAAAGAGGCTTATATAGGGATTTGAACTTCTGAGCTAAAGGAATAACCCCATTATTTGACAGCAGTAGTACGCTTTTATTCTCCAACTGGACAAGTCACTAGAAAGGTCACAACACACTCAGCTATCACGGTACATCACTAAGCACTTATGCTCGCTTTTGAGGCTTCCAGAACACTAAAGGTTGAATTTTTAAAAGTGCTCAGTGTTAGCCTAACTCTTCTTCCACTGAAGTCAATGGTATAACTCTCACTGAATTCAATGGAAGCAGAGGTAGGCCAGTATCAATTGTGCTTGAAAATCCTTCCCTAAATTATAATCTCTTCAGCAGGGAACTGCTACTTGTAATATTTTTGTTTTCTTTTTAATCAGTGCAAGAGGAGACTTTATATTGTAGAAGCAGTCAGTACAGAAAAATAGCAGCTAGAATAAGAAAATTTCAATTTCTATTGCTTCTCCAATGCCTAAATACTGACAAATATTCAAATATCTAAACAAATATTTAAATTAAAATAACTAAATATATCAAAATAAAATGTTAACCAGCAAATCATCCCTTAAGGCAGTAGTTGGTCGGGGCTCTCTCTTCCAATTTTTATGTTGGTTTACGGTGAAGTTTAATCTAACAACATTTTAAAAAATGTGTTCGGTCTACAAGAGTAATCTCATGTACATCACCATCTTGAACAGCCACTGCCACAACAAAAGTCTCGCTGAATTATAAATTCCTGCAAAAGAACCTTCTGAGATTTTCCTTAAGAAATGGGCAGTAAACTTAACAGAGACTCGTCATCTGCTCACTTAGTGCAAATGCTTTTCCTAGAAGATCCCTTCCTCATCAACTGAAACAGTTTGCTAGGGATCCACCCAAAACAACTGTAACTAGCCATCCTACGAAGAGAATTTTTTTCCTCATTTGCTGTACAACCTTGCATAGAAAGATTAAGAAACCTCCTTGCCTTATACAACATATTATATTATATCTTCTATATTATGGGAGCGATTCAGCATTCACAAAAATCCTCTGTTCCTTTCATTGTTTTTAATAAGTGCATGAAACTGGATCTTGTTATGTGAGAGGACCAACAATCTGAAATGGATTCACACTTCTCTGTTATTAAGTCAGCAAAAGATGGGCATAAAGGCCATTCAAAATGTAATTTCAGCTTTATTAAAAACACAGATTGTTAAATACATCTGGTTCCTGAAATGAAGTGCTTGCTGAAATGGGAGCAATAAATCTAATTTCAACCACAATTTTAATTAAAGGTTAGTAACTAGAAACTTTAAACAGATACTTGGTGGAAAATGTAAAGATGTGGTTTAGAGATCAGTGGCTGAAGTCACTCTAGTGTGGAAAATGCCTTTGCCAAAACTGGTTAATCTAGTGCATGTTTACAGATTAAATTCACTAGTCACACTGGTGATGTGAATTAATCATATAATCAGAGCAATTAATGACAGAAAAGGCCTCTTAAGTCATTGAATCCATTCCCCGGCCAATGCGGAACTGTGCAGCATGGTATATTTTCTAGGGTTTTGTCCAGTCCATTTCCAGGTATGAGGCTTCTACTACTTCCTTGAGAGACTATGTCAGTTGATTTTCTAGTAATGCTAGAACAGAATAGTTTTTCCCCACCCTGTTATAACTCTATTTAGTGCTCTCTACAAAAGTGATCCTAATGTGAAGCAGTGGTACGTTAATTGCCAGTCAAGGCGCAAGGAATGTGAATGATAATTTAATGCTCATCTCATTCAGAACAAACACTATACATGTTTTACTGCATTTAAACACTGAAGGGCAATTAGAGAGATGGGGATTAGTGCAAATTACCCACTATGTAGTGCTTTCACTGTTTTAACTAAGCAATAAAACTGGGTAATTGTACAACACTAATTGAATGCAGAAACATATAATTGTGTGCTACCATATGTATCCTATTACTACAAAGACTGTCAGTATTTTCTAAGCTGCTCTTGTGATCACTGCAGATGGCAACAGTCAGAGAAGTTGTTCTCTAGGGTTTTTTATATGGCTATAAAGACATCCCATGATTTCACAAAATAAACGTGTTAAATGGCAGCAATTATGAAAAATGTTCCAATTAAAACACGGAAGGCATGTCCTCCAGAAAACATAGCAAGTGGATGCATAGATACAGCATTACAGACTTTAAGCACATTGAAAGCTCAGAGAGTTTTCTGCTAAAATGGATAATAAACGTAACAATATTTACCATTTTTATAGAAATTACCAACTTCAAAGTACTTTTAAAATGTTAAGAAACTAATCGTTATCATACATCTGTGACATATATAAATATCATCCCATTTTACAGACCAGGCAATTGAGGCAGAAAGATTAAGCCATTTCTAAGGCCACAGAGAATCACTGTCAGAGACAGGATTAGACTTTAGACTTCTTAGCTCTGAGCACTGTGCTAAAAACCACAATCTCCCTCTCTATCAAAGCCTAGATGAACTTTAGAGCAGTAATGTAGTCAGTGATTCAAATGCTGACTTCCTCACAGTGCTAGATCACTGATGACATGGCAATCTATTATGTCACATCATGTTTAGTCGGGCTTTTGACACAGTCCCACATGACATTCTCATAAGCAAACTACGGAAATGTGGTCTAAATGAAATTACTATAAGATGGGTGCACAACTGGTTTGAAAACCCCTATTCAGAGTAGTTATCAATGGTCTGCTGTCAATTGGGAGAGCATATTTATGGGGTCCTGCAGGAGTCAGTCCTGGGTCCGATACTAGACAACATTTTCCCCATTGATTTGGATAATAGAGTAGAGAACATGTTTATAAAATTTATGGATAACACCAAACCAAGAGGGGTTGCAAGCTCTTTCGAAGACAACAATGGGATTCAAAGAGACCTTGACAAATTGGTCTGAAATCAACAGGATGAAATTCAATAAAGCCAAGTGCAAAGTACTTCACTTAGGAAGGAAATATTACGTGCACCACCACAAAATGGAGAATAACTGGCTAGGGGGTAGTACTGCTGAAAAGGATGTCAGGGTTATAGTGGATCAAAAACTGAATATGAGCAAATAATTTGACACCATTGTGAAAAAGACAAATACTATTCTGGGGTGCATTAACAGGAGTGTCATATGTAAGACATGTCATTATTCTGACGGTGAGGCCTGAGCTAATGTGTGTCCAGGTTTAGGTACCAGACTTTCAGAGAGATGTGGCCACATTGGAGAGAGTTTAGAAGGGAGAAAACAAAAAAATGATAAAAGGTTTAGAAAACCAGACCTATGAAGAAACGTTAAAATAACTAATCTTGAGAAAAGAAGGCTGAGCTGGCACCTAATAGCAGTCTTCAAATATGCTAAGGACTGTTTTAAACTGGATGGTGATCAATTGTTCTCCACACTGACTGAAAGTAGAACAAGGAGTAATGGGTTTAATTTACAGCAAGGGAGATTCAGAGTAGATATTAGAAAAACGTTCTAATTATAAGGATAATTAAGTTTTGGAATAGGTTTCCATAGGCAGTTGTAGAATCCCCACCATTGGAGGATTTTCAGAACAGGTTGGACAAACATCAGACAGGGATGGTCTAGATACACTTGGTTCTCAGCTGTACACTGTCTGCCATCGTCTTCCATGTTTAATATTGTTTGGCACTAGAAAGTTGTTATGGGACAGTTGGTTCAAGTAAATCTTAAGACACTTGCAGAGAATTGGCTTTGTACAATTCAGAACTCCACAGTGACAGTTGTCTGGGTAGTTCTAGCCATTCTTGGCCTAGTTTTTTAGAAAATGCTAAAACCATGTAGGCCAGGGCTCTCATTAGCCACTAACATGTATAACAGTCTTAATGCTAGTGTTCATAGATGGCTGCATGCATAAGGTATGGCAATCACGTCAGGATTCATTAATGCCGTGACTTGGAATGTGCAGTAAGATTTCATGGAAAAAGTTTACCATGCTTTTGTATTCAAACATCTTAAATTCCTAAAGTTTGACAGCAGTAGCCTGAAGCATTTTTAATTTCTTTCTGACTCCATCCTTACTAGTCCCTTGTTGGTAATACCCACTGGCCAATCGTGAGTAATCATGTTGTTCTTCATTTTACTCAAATTGTTCCAGAGTGTATTTTCCAGTCCAGAGAACACAAAAGTCATATGCTGTTGTTGATACTAAACAATGGCTAGAAGGCACTAAACTTTTCACAAAGACCCTAACTTTCAAAACAAGCACTTGCATATTAAAACTACTTCAGCTCCACTGATTTAAAAGAAAAGAACTGTAAAAGGGTATGTGGGCAATTCCATAGAACTTATCAGGTATATGGGGAGCACAGGAAGCGTGTGTTCCCATCGGTATTTGGTATGCTAAATTAGGCAGCACTCACCTGATAAATATAAAGGATCTGATTCTCATTTATACTAAGGCCCCTTTACTCTTCTCTGGCAGTGTAACCAGATATTAATGTAGATGGAAGTCAGATCTCTAGGTTGTTGGTACATATTGACATCAGATGTGTTATCTCCGCACTTAACTCCACATATATCACAGAACATAGAATTATAGGGATGGAATGGACCTTGAGAGTCATCTAGTTCAGCCCCCTGCACTGAGGCAGAACTTATGTTCTTTACAATCTAAATTTTGTTATTGCTGTAAAACACAGACAGTTATGGGAGTCTTGATACTGAAAATTCTCAGCAAGTTGGAATAAATTCAGAGAGCAAACACAAAAATGATTAAGGGACTAACTAAAGACTAACTAAATGATTAAGGGACTAACTAAAGATGACAGCAGACACAATAACTGTCAAGAAGTATGTAGACCTCAAGGAAAGAGACAATTTGTTTAGGGTGTTTTTTCAGTGTCTTCAATGGGAGTTGGACTGGGCCCTCAGAAGAAACTCAATGACATTAAATTAGAAAAAGGAACGTTTAGACTGTCTAACAAGGAAGTGTTCTAACAGAAAGATCTAATATACTGGTTCATGGTTAGAGCAATCAGAGATGGACGTTAGGGTTCCATTCCTGGATCTGCCACTGGCACGCTACATGCTTTTGGGCAGATCATGTAATCTCAGTTTGTATGTCTGTCAATTGAAATACTGCTACTAATCTCCCTGTGTGTGTGCAAGGAGTTCGGGGGGGGGGGAGGGGGGGGCGGGTCAGGGTTGCTTGGTACTATATAAAGGTACAAAGTATTATTCCAAGGGAAGTGCCTAAAGCCCTATTGCATGAAATATTTGCAGTTAGACAGAGAAAACACTCAAAAATTCACTGTTTATAGTTTATAGAATAAACTGGCAATGCTGGGATTATGGGCAATATTTTTTCCATTGTCCCAGTGTCCTAGGACAAAGACTAGCTAGAGACAGATGTTTAGCTTCTAGTCGCCTGACACCTCTATATCTCTGGTGACCTCTGTTTGGTTTTGAAGACCTTTTGATGATGAAAAGATTAGTATGTGAGAGAAAGTAAGCTCAAAGGCTAATGGCCTAGACTATTCCATTGAAAGCACAGGTACACTTTCATTCACTCCCAAGTTAGTAGTAACAATACAGTAAGTAGAGCTTTCACTTACCAGTAGATTCTCAGGTTTGATATCCCTGTGAACAATGTTCAAGCTATGGAGGTATTTGATGGCACTGGCCAGATTGTACAGCATCCCACTGGCATCCCGCTCTGTGTATTTGTTAGTGGAGGTAATGGCATCAAAAAGGTCTCCTCCCTGGAACAGAATAACCCTGGCACATTAACAACTTCCTACTGTACACAGATAGCACCACTTAATAATCTTCTTGGAAAGTGAATAACAGCACTATGCCACTTTGTGAGGGCCAGAGAGAGGTCCTTCCCTACCTACAAAGACCTTGTGTTGTGGTGTCATTCCTCCCAGGTACAGAAGGCTGGACATACCTCCCATTCGGTGCTGGTCAACATTGATCAGTGTGTCAGCTAACGGAGCTGAATGTTGTGGATTGAGGAAAATATGAAGCAACATATTCCTCCCCTGTTGCCAAGCATGCTGCTTCTGCAACATTTCCAGCACTTTTAACCTGTTTCCTTAGCACCTACATTTCAAACCTGCTGTATACCAGCATATTCAGTTGTCACTGTGCTGGGTAGCAATCCTTGCTGCCATTTATTATAATTACAAATAATCTACATTCAAAACCATATCCACAATCTCAGTTAAATCAAAATGATATGGATATTTAGAGTTAAAGATGAAATTTATTTCCCATAATTTATCTATCCATCCAGCATATATATATATATACCAATGCATTAAAGGGATCTGTTTCCACCTTCAAAAATCTTTGAAAACATTAACTTCAGACACCTCTCTCCCTTATAGAATGTGTTAAGTATTCTAGGTTTTCTGCTTCCTGATGTTAATACTGGAGTCCCCCAGCAAAAACTATGGGTATGTCTTCACTACCCAGCAGATTGGCGGGTAGTGATAGATCTATTGGTAATTGATTTATCGCGTCTTGTCAAGACACGATAAATCGATCGCCAAAGGCGCTCCCGTCAACTCTGGATTTCCAGCTCGCCAAAAGGCGCAAGCTGGAGTCGTCAGGAGAGCCCGTTGCCGCCATGAGGATGCCAGGTATGTCGGCCTAAGATGTGCCGACTTCAGCTACGTTATACACTTTCATTCTATTGGGTATTTTTCCTTAAGCCCCAGGGCCTGAATTATGCAAATCTCAGTTTTCACTGGGGAAAATAAAAAATAAAAAAGTCATTTTCTGGCCTTTGAGGTTACAGAGCAAAGCTAGAAAACATGGCTGTTAGAGGCTCAAAAAGTAGAAGAAAAATAAAGAGACCCAAAGTATTTGGAAAAATAAAATAAACCCCTTCGTGATTGTTTAGCCAATCTGATGGTCGTTGGCATCCAACTCAACATTCTTGTACTATTGCTTGACACTAGATAATTCCTATAGAAAGCATTAATTTCACTGATTATAATCAGTGTAGCCAAAATGCATAAATTGTGTTGAGCAGTTCCATGTTGCATCAGGACTTGTCAATTATGCCAATAAATACTAAGTACATCTCTTTTATATACAATATGGGGCAAGAGACATAGGACATATTGGACCTATGTCAAACTAAAAAGAATGGTATATGAAACACTGAAAAATCAATGTGACACATGCTTTATTAGGAAATCTGAGTAACTACCACAGAGCAAGACGGGGAAACAGAAGGATGCAAACTGTAATAAAATGAGGTTCAACAAAAAGCTCACAAAGAAACAAAAGCAGAAAACTCGAGCAATTCTGAAAAAAGAAACTGGGAGACATGTGGGTATAAGGTGCCCCCTCATTTCTTGAAAATGAACCTGACATAAGAAGCTGAAGGCCATAAAAATCTGAGAAGGGTACACTGTCCAGCACTGTGAAGACCTCCAAAGTAGGGTAAGATGTTGCACAAAAGAAAAGAACAAGAGAAAGAGGCGAGATTGACAATGAATATGGCTATACAGCTAGTGTCTGACTGTGGGCGAGATGAAGACAAAGTTTCAGCACCTTTGCCACCAGTCCAGTAAAAAGCATCTTGCTGAAAATTATAATAGCAGAGCAGAGGATTCAGAAGCACAATTAAGAAATTTGCAAGCTGCAAAGATATGAGAACTTGTGGCAAATGAAAGCCCAATTAGCTCATTTCAAAATGCAACTTAGAGTTGTCCAGCACAGATTTATTCCCACTTTGGGTTTTAAAAGTCCAGCTCACTAGAGAGTTTGAAGATAATCATTGACAAATCGGACCATACAACCTTCTTCCGTACTATCTGATGACACTGGTCAAGACTCTTTGAATCAATCACTCAAAGGTTCTGTGAGTTAGAGAACTTGAAGGCACTTAAAGCGTTAATATGGTTGACAAATATTTTTTCTAAGTTGTTTCTGAAGCACTAGTGTTTTATAACTCGCCAAGCTCTGCCTAGCTTATTCATACATTAGGCCAACCCATCTATTACGTAGGCATATTGGGCGAGGGGAGGCACACAAGTAAGGATGCAATTTCAACCCCTATCTCTTGATTCTCTGATTTTTCTGTAATTAAGTCACACTAGCAACATCAGAATGTAGTTTTTATCATCTGCACATAAGGCAGTAAGTTTGTAAGTAGAGTAACCAATTATTTATTACCTTATTATGTAAATGATATAATCTCTTTTCTGCTGTAAAAGTGAAATCATATCCCTGAGCAGTAAAGGAAACTCAATAGTAAATCTTGCTCGTTAAGTTGACTAAACCCTTGTTCGGTTTGAATAATAATTTTGTTTTGTTGTGTAGAAAGGCAAAGAGCCAGAGACCAGGTCCTGCAGTCATATTACAAGCACCGTTTGCAATATGTTCATATTTATATTTATGAAGTGCTTTTTCTTACACTTAGAGCCCTTAAAAAAAAGCAGGGAATGATATGCCTACTATGAAATGAAGGCAGTATGTGCAGCAGCCACTTTTGTCAAATGTGTTAGTCAATTAATGCAGGGTGATATTAACTGCAACTGCGCTCTACAACAAGCCTTTCCTTCTTGAATTTCTTTCCTGTGTGTGAATTTGATTTAAACTCAGGTCTTCAAAAGTCAGTCAATAACAGATGGTTAATCAATTCCAACAGCATGTGCTGTTCAAGGAAAACAGTCAGCAATTGTTGAATTAACAATTAATATATTTCCAGAAATACTTTCCTTGGTGCCCGTAGAGCACAATATAACAAGTTTTTTTTAAATTAAATATTATATATAGAATAGACATTCAGAGAAACAATACTAACATCTGATTAGGACCATTTCCCCCTTATTCCACCTCCCCATATAAAGGTAAATAATCCATTAAATGTGCTCGCAGAAATTCAGATTAACTTTTGTCTATGAAAAATCTCCTAAAGCATGAATATGATCATAACTAAGAAAAAGCAAACCATCAGATTAAACTTCATGGTATCTGGGGAAATTCTTAAGTAAAAAAGAGAGTGAAAGAGCATGCAATGGTTGTGGGTATGTTAAGGAGGAAGAGAGAAGGAGAAGTAGAAGAAGACTGATTTTCCCATGAAGTCATTAGAATAGCTTTTCTCTTGATAACCCTATTTTGAGACATTCCCTTTCAAAAGTGCTTGCAGTGTCCTCTTCTCTTGTTTAGCTGAGTGAGAACTGTATTATAACTTAAATGCAAACAACAAACCCTATTGGGTGTCAAAATTTCAAACATGGGTGGCTAAGCAAGTTGCTTCTGCAACACTTGCCTGTGTTCTAAGTGATTTCTCACCCCTAAGGTCCTGGACACTGCAGTCAAGGCACAACTCATACTGGCTAGTAGACCTTCTGGGGGATGAGGGGAGATGGAGGGTACATCATAGGAAACTGAGTGGAGGTGGGTATTCACTTAGACCTAAAATGGCCCAGAGTTTGGAACTTGAGCAGACCTATCAGACAGTACCTCTCTGATTCTTTTACTATGTGGCTGCCTACGTCTCTCTCCTTGGACCCAAGAAGCCCAGTCAACTGAGGGGGGACCAAAGAATGGCTATAAAACCAAAAAAATGGCATAGGAGGAGAACTAAGAGGTGGCAGGGTATACTATGCCTCCAGAGATTAGGTGAGGAGAAGAGAACAACTTGGGCAGTGACTGAAGGGGTCTTATTTCTGTTTATGGATGAATCATTGAGAGGCAATTCAACTTCCCATTTGTTACATGTTTGTGGTATAATGTACAGGCCAGTCCTTGCAAACAGGAAAAGCAGGGCCTACTCAATGCATGGAGGTGAGGGGAGGGCATGGTCTTCCAGTTCTGGTGTGGTTGGAAGGCAGTGGTACTCTTTCCATAGGGTAGAACTTTTAAGAGCTTAAAGGCCAGTTTTGCACACCAGGTTGAAGTTTTTACATTCAACAGGTATGTGTACAAGTACTGCTGGCACAAATTAAATATCTATGTTTGAAAATTGGGTCCTAACCATTTAAATCAGTGGATTTCAAACCATGGTCTGCAGGACCACCAAAACAAAGAATGTTGCTGGAATGATGGCGGGAATGGGATATTGAGAATGGAAGAGGTTAATGAGAGAGTTAGTCTCTCTTACAAAGTATTTTGCTGAATTATAAAAACAGTGGTCTCCACTTATTTAAGAGAACTTGAAGTGCAGGTGTACTCTGTAAAATCACTATGAAAAATAGCATTTTCTTACTTAGGACGACTGTGCCCGGTGTTTCTTCAGAATTCTCTGATTTTACTGACAAATACATTTGGATTACCTTTCAATCGCAGTGAGCTGGGTTGTATTGTGACATGCATATCATTAACAGAACTGTTAGCTAAATTCTGATTGCAAACTCTTTATTGTCAATGATGCATGGGTCAGAAAGAACCTGGCTTGACTTATATATTCCATGCTGAGTTTGCAGTTCTGGCAACTAGGGGAAGAAAATGTGCTCTTGTAAAGTGAACACATTCAATTTGGAAGTCCCTACAAGGCAATAAATTCAGAACCAACTACACAATGCTGTTTTTACAAAGTTATTTTTCAGGATAGAATAACACTTTGAACAGCAATGGTTGTTTTCAATCTCAATTTCAATTAAACTAAAAGAGAAGACTTAATGAAGGGATACTAAACTCAGTGGATACAGATGACACAGGTAATGTATTTTAAATGTAAGGCCCCATTACTTTGTTTAATCAAAATATAATGATGTTTACACAAATGCTCTAATTGGGTGCTTTTGTTTTGCCTGTTGGTGTAATCTGGAGCCAAATTCTTTTTGAAATATGTGAACAAGATCATGGGCCCCCAAAATACTGTCCACTGAGCACTTGCTGGTGCACTCTACAAAAACTATCAGGTCACACAGAGCTGGAAATGAGCAGAGCTAGCAGCTAAATTGCGTTAAAACAAGCTAAAAATGCAATTGTTTTCTTATATCGGTTTGTCATGCAAGACAGTGCTGCAGTTATCACAGGAATCTTATGGATTGCCATATGTGAGGAGAAATGATCCAGGTGATCACAAATGGATGGTGAGGTGTCCACAAAACGCACACTATTAGGATGTGGTCCACAATATGAACATGCTTGAGAAGGGTACAGAACACACATCTCTTATCATATGTTATTTTAAGTCTTTAGGATAAAAGCAATGGGCATTCTAGTGATTTTTATCATGCACTATGGTTAAAACTGCTTGAGCAAAATGTCTGAAGATACTGATACAATCTTGAATCAGGTTCAGGTATGTAGCTGAGCTCCTCCAAAATACACACCTTTACAAGCTCCATGACAAGGTACAACTCAGTTGGCATGTCCATCTCCTCAATCAGAAGGACAATATTGGGATGTTTGACCCTTCTTAAAATAGATACCTCATTCTGGATCATGTGCTCCTGCCACAGAACAAAAATCTTAAATGAATACAGATTGGTGAAAAAAACCTACCCTCTCCACCCGCTGATTGCATGAGGGAGAGTTCGGAAGCTCTTGGGACTTTCAGATCTTTCAAAGAATCCATGAAAGTCATAAACTCTGTTTTTTAGGTAATGTAAGAAATGTCTGGCAACAGCATCATTATGGTGATTGAGTCAAGGTCAGAGACGAGACCACAAAAAATGAAATGTGGGAAGAGAAAAGTCAGTCAGTCACTGAAGCGTCTTAGAAAATTTTCTAATACAAAACATATTTTTGAGCAGTTATAAATATGGTTTTATATTCCCAGAAAGCATTAGGTAAAGAATTATAAAAACCAGCAGCAATTTAGTTAGTATAATATTTACTATATATCATTATTACTTTCTATTTTACTGTTTTTATAGCATTTAGCACTCGGCAGCTACATGCTTTAAAGACAGTAGTTAAAGCACAAACGCACACGCCAAATGCTGAACCAAGTAAATGCATCCTGCATTGTATTCTGCAGGCTGCTAGACTTGTGCTCTGATGGCCTGCCAAGGGCAGAAAATTCTAAAGGCAAATGCCCTCAACTGCGAAAACTCTGCCATTGGCCAGGAAGAATTCGAACACCAAGAACTTCCCAAAACAGGATGTCAATCTCACAGAAAAATGTTGTGTTGGAAACATTTATAGTCCTTATTTGAGCTCTCATACTTACTTTTCCTCTACATTTACTTTTTTTAATGATTTTCAGAGCATATTCTCTACCAGTTGACCTGCGAAAAGATGAAAGAAAAAATAAACTTTTAATTGCAATGAAAGTTTCCCAGTGGATTTTGTGTTTCCCATTAAAGCACAGTATCCATAACTGCTGAGGTGAAAAGGGGGATGATCTGAATATTTTTTAAAGGATGTGGTAAGTACATGGGAGTCCTGCTGAGTATCGGTGATTTTAACAGGACAAAATCTGAAACAACAATGACTCTGGGGATACAAATGTTAACATTTGTTTGTACTGATGATAGCAATAGACCAAGAGAATTATTGTAACAAGAGCACAGACCTGATACGATTTTAGGACTCAACTTCTTTTGGGGCAGGAACTCTGCCTGTTTGGGGATGTTTAGATATCACCTGGCACAGAACAACATCTACTACCACTGATACTACGGACACTAATTTCAAATTAGTGATATGGAAAGATCAGCTTTATTACACAAACTAAAGACACTAACATCCTTTTCTTATGCCATTCACAACTCTGATACAGATGGCTGAAAGGACAGAATATGGAACTTCATTCACACAGCTCCAATTACCCTTGAGTGAAATGGAGAATGAGTAATTCAGTGAGCAACTCTTATCAAAAGTACCTTTATTTTACAACACGGGCCAAAGTAATCCAGTTTACAATGGTGCTTATTTATTTTTTTTGCAGTTTTGGGGCAATTATTTTAGAATACTAGTGGTTAAACAAAAGGATAAATCAGCACCAGAAAGTCACATAGCAATTGTTCTATTCTTCATCAAATGAAATACTGTTAAATTGAGATGACATATGTATGTGCTAACACCAAAAAAGGGTCCACAGCCTGGAAAGTGGGAGACATTAATGAGTCATGCACTGAAAATATTGTTTTAGGGAAATGATTAGACTCTTTAATCACCATGCAGAAGTATGCAGATATATATATATCTTTAATAGCATAATACTAGAACATTATGAATTTAAAAATTAAAGCCCAACTCTGGAATGGACCATTATCTGACCTCCTATATAGTAGAATCATAGAATCATAGGGCTGGTCTTCACTACCGGGGGGGGGGGGGGGCGGTTTGACTGCAGATAATGCAACTTCAGCTACGTGAATCACGTAGCTGAAGTTTGCGTATCTGCAGCCAACTTACCTGCCGTCCTCACGGCAGCGGCAGCTGGTGGCGCGCTCCCCCGTCGACTCCAGCTTGCGCCTCCTGGCAAGCTGGAGTTCCGGAGTCGACAGGGGCACCACGGGCGATCGATTTCTTGCGTCTTCACAAGACGTGAGAAATCAGTCGCCCAAAGATCGATCACTACCCGCCGTTTCGGCGGGTAGTGAGGACCAGCCCATAGAAAATCAAGGTTGGAAGGGACCTCTGGAGGTCATCTAGTCCAACCCCCTGCTCAATGCAGGACCAATTCCCAACTAAATCATCCCAGTCAGGGCTTTGTCAGTAGAATCATAAAATATTACTACAGGCCATAGAACTTTTCCAAAATAATTCCAAAAGCATATGTTTTTAGAAAAACATCATATCTTGATTTGAAAATGGTCAGTGAAGGAGAACCCACCATGGCCCTTGGTAAGTTGTTCCAATGATTAATTACTCTCACTATTAAAAATGTATCCAGTCTGAATTTGTCTAGTTTCAACTTTCAGACACTGGATCACGTTATCTTTCTCTGCTAGACTGGGCCCCATTATTAAATCATTGTTTCCCCTGTAGATACTTATAGACTATCAAGTCACCCCTTAACCCTCTCATAGTTAAGACACATAGATTGAGCTTCTTGAGTTTATCACTATAAGACATATTTGTAATCCTTAATAAATCTCATGGCTCTACCCTCAACTACCTCAAACCCATCCTGAATTGTTGGCACCAGACCCGGACACAGTGTTCCAGAAATGGTCATACCAGTGCCAAACACAGAGGTAAAAGAGCCTCTGTACTTCAACTCAGGATTCCTGTTTACACAACCCAGGATCAGATTATCTTTTTTGGCCATAGCATCGCACTGGGAGTTCATGTTCAGCAGATTATACCCCAAAGTTTGTAATGGGAACGTTTATAAAAAAAGAAAAACGTGACAAATACATTATCACATTCAGATTCTAAAGCCAGCAGGGCCCCCGAGAAAGATATAAATTAAGGTACAAGACAAGAGAGTTTCCAAAGAAACTTCTGAATGATCATTTCTTCAAAGCTACAGCATTGCTGTTAAAGCCTTAATTTATGAAAGGAACAAAGCATCCTGACGTCTGTGTTTTCCCCACTAGAGGGCTTCAAGCTACAGCTCAGAGAAAGTAGCCATTCTTCACCCTAAGGTGGCCTTCATGTGGATGCATTTATTCTGAGTAGACACATCCAAACCTGAGAAGGGACAGATAGTTACAGTGTCAATGTCGATTTTTAAGGTTGGAGAAACTGCATCAGAAACTCAGGTGCATGGGGCTAAAACACAACAAAATATGTTCTTCTTGAAAGCTAGTGAACCAGACTCTTTAGTTGTCCCAGGAAAGCTTCCTTCCTGTCACGAAAAAAGGATATTAGTGGCTTTTGTTTTCCGTGTAAGATTATATGTGCTCCAAAATACTGGAAATATTAACGAGCATGGTAATTAAGATATTTCCAAAATCTGATATGTTAGAAATGAATTTGTCTGAAAACATACTGCCGAACAAATTGCATACAGGATACAGCAAATATGTAACAAACAGATGACAACTCTGACTACTCTTTGATTTGAGGGATCATACATTTTAAAAAGAAAAAAAAAATCTAGGATCATGTAAATTAATATCCTATTTATCCTTTCCTCTAAAAAGATGTGTAATCACAGGCTATTGGCAACATTTATTCTCTGTGTGTCTTACAGTCCTATGAAGCAAACATTCAGAACAGACCAGAAAAAGACAATCAGATATGCAAGCGATAATATACCTACAACTTTATATATAATGAACAATAAAAAGGTACAGTGCAAAGCAGAAAATTCAAATAACTGCAGTATAAAATTTTACAACTATGTACTAGTCACAGATTATATTGTTGGATGTTTTGTTAATTAAATTTTCCTAGAGCAAATAAGGGACTGCATTCTTCCACACAAAGCTTTTCCAAAAACCAATGGGTGTTCGGGTGTGCAAGGAATGCAGGATCATGGTCATGATTTTTTAGGGATACACATACATACAGTCACACACGCACACAAACACCCCTCCCTGTGCACTCACACCATGCATATGGAGGAGAGAGGCATGTGATAAATTAGAGACGTAATAAATACTGCATGCAAAATCTTATTCAAGGCTCAAGAAGGGTAAGATTCAGTCTTAGTACAGTGATGGTTATTTAAAAAAAAAACAGATAAAAAAAGTCATAACTTTGAGGTCCAGGGCTGTTCTAGGCATGGGAGTTTTATGCCAGTGGGAAGAGGAAATTTTGTCAGCTCCCTAACGTTGCCCAACAGTCACCCCAGCCCTGCAGGGCCTGAGATAACTTTAAAGTTATGCTTTTTTATGCCTAGAAATGCTATGTTAGGTTTTTGTGGAGTGGTTTTACATTTATTAGTTTAATGTTTCTGTTTCTCTCGACTCACGCTCATGGTAACAAAGCCAGCTTTACAGGTGGAGGGATACAAGGACATTTGTGGTTTAACTACATTTGTGGTTTAACTCTCAAAAACATTCCTCAGATAGTTTCTCTTTAACACCAACAACATATATAGGAAGGTGTGCACTCTTTTGGGATGATCTGCATAGCTAGACCACAAAACCATGTATTCCCTAGAGATAGTCACTCGTAGGGTATTCCATACAGACAGTGCCACATATTACTAAATAGAACTAGGAAATGGAAGCACTATTTCTGGGTGTAGTGAAAGCAACAGTAAGTTCTGTCATTTCCTTGGAACACATTTCCTCTCAACTTCAGGAACACCTGAAAAGCCCCAAATTGCTTGAGTATACATTTTTAATTGCAGGCAGGGAAGACTCTCAATCTCACAGTATTATTCTGCTGCATAATCCAATAGCTTCTCTAACTTCTTTCTTCTTTCGCACTCTAGACTTAGCCTTTTTTCCCTCTCCCCTCTTCTTTCACCTTATCCTGTTTTCTTCTATATGGCTTTATATGTTCCCTCTTTAATTCTGATTTTCTCCTTTTCCTTGGGTTTCTACATTTTCTAGCTCAGGGTTCCTATTAAGGACCACTTTCAACTCTGGAGTTTGATCTGAAAGATCTTTTGCATCAACGTCATAAGGCAGCTGTAAAGGTGTCATAATAATCTTGGCCAAATACCATGTGATCCCTGAGTCTGTAGAAAGAAAGCTTATTATTCCAGACTTCCACAATACTGTTGGTATACAGAGACAATTCAATCTGAATCCCAGACTGGGATAAATTTCTTTCCCGGGAGACACATGTTTGCATCCAGCATATTCTTAACCTAGTCATTGTGGCTGGCTTCCAAGTTCTTACTTGCTGAAATGTTAAATTTGCTTCTGAAACCACCGCAGGGTTTTCTGTAAACTGCTCCTCGCTAGGATGTAGTGGCAGTGGATGTGGAAACTCATTCCCAGAACTCCCATGATTAGATATTGGCAGCTCTGTTGTTTATTGTGGACATTGATTTCTCTGGATCTTTTGCCATTTTCTGCACTGCCATCATCAGAAATCAGAAGCATCATCATAATTTCTGTTGGGGACATCTCCTCTCTCTTGTTTGCTTTACACCACACGCTCTTGGTTCTCAGCAATGCCTCTCTCTCACCTCTTAGGGTATGGCTAGACTGAAGATTGTAGCGTGTTTATTTGTAGCGCTTCCCAATGTAGCGCTATTGGTATCGCGCTAGAGACTGTACAAATTGAAACCTTGTAGCACAAAATAATGGCTACATTTGTGGTGCTTCTGCCGGCAGTAGCAGTTGCGGGATAGGGCAGGTATCCCAGCATTCAGCTGGGTGCAACGTGTTTTGCAAAGGAGGGAGGTGAGGGGGAACTGGGAAGTTGTTCACAGGGAGATGAGATCTGTCTGTCAGTTACTTTTCATTAGCGAAAACTGACAGGCTGTCTATTTCAGACACACAGCTCCGTCTGCAAGCATTTTCACTGCTTATTTGCTGTGTTAATTGTTAGAGAGAAACTGCAAAGCTACTTCCGCCTTTATAAAAACAAAACCTCACGTCATTTGCCTTACATGGCAAGTTCATTGTCTTTAATGGCTTGCTGATGGCCCTCAATGGGTTGCTGATAGCTTGCCATGGCTTGGAGGCATGCAAGAGATCCGATGGGTGTTCACATTCCCACCCTTGCGCTACAACGTTAGCGCAAAAAGGCTTATCCCTCTCGAAAAGGTGGTTTAACACTTGCGCTGTAAAAGGGGAGTCATTGCGCTAAATCTCCCTTTGAAGTGTGTTCGGTAGGAAAATTATAGTGCTAAAGGAGGGTTTTGGCGGTGCAAAGCGCCAGTCTAACCATACCCTTAGTGGGGCTGTGGCAGCACAGACTACTTCAGGGTTTGGGGTGAGGAACTAAAACCCACCCCTCTGACTGAAATTCATGTGCAACAAGTCTCTTATCCTTTATTCCAGCCACCTCTGACACCACATTGTAGTACAAAGCAAGCAGGAAGAGAACAGAGGCACATATTTTATTAATACCCTGAAAGTGATGCTGACAGTCAGCATGACTTCATGGCATAATGAGATCCAAAGTTCGTTTTCAGTGCCTTACAGTGCCACGTAAACAAATGTTACATTCTAATTTTTCCTGTATTTGCACAGAACGCTCTCAGAAAAAAAGATGATGAACACATATTCTAGAGGTTTGAATCCTTCTCAGGTCTGTTCTAACCAGTCAAAAAGGAAAGCTGGAAGAGTAAACTGCAAGGAAACAGTTTCCAATATCTTATTTTAGAACACTGAGAACTGAGAGACCCTGTAGAATTGTGCTGAGCATGGGATGGCGGGCAGGGAATGGGAGGAATTGTATTAAAAAAATCCAAAGCATGAAAGTTATGGACTGTCCTTTGGAACTGCTCCTTTTTTCACAGCACAGATCATCAAACTAGTTTTTCCATTTTTTACATCTGGCACTGAGATATTACCTTATTCCACAGGTACCACAGTCTGCAAATAAAGATATGATCTAGGAAAAGCATTACATTAATGATTGCTTTTACAGTAATAAGCAAATAATCCTTCTCACCTTTCTATACACTCCTTTACAATAGCAAAATTTCCATCTCCTATAGTCCTTCCAACTTTATATCTTTCTGCTATTGATGCTGGAACCTGGAAGCCTTCCTCCAACACTTCTGAAAAAATCATTAGTGCATTTTTATTGGTAGAGAAGGAAATGCAGATGTTGCACATAACACGCGCTTTAGGTCCAATGGAAACCATTCAGATTCAATATCTCATTTAGTATATAGCAAAACCATGCTGCTGACATTGTATATACTCAATAGGTTTCACACAGATCAAATGATGAAAAATAAAACCTATGGGCTGTAGACTCAGACATTCAAGGTTTGTACAACTTACACTCCCTATTGCAACATATTCACAGTGTAAAACTGAAATTGTATTTTTAAATATGAAAGAGCCTTTGTGGTCTGCACAAGTGTAGTTGAGCCCTTTGATAACGGTTAAAACTGCTTGACATAGTATGATTAAATATAAGTACCAAAAATCTAACACTCAAGCACTTATTTTATTACATCCTGTAAAATGAGACATCCATAAAATTCCTTATGTGTTAAGTGCTATTTTCCTCTCAATATTAAATATTTAGTTTTTAAACAAATGTTCTCAATTATATCACCTTCACATGCAACCTGGGCACCAGATGTTTAGGTAAAATTGTGTTACACGCAGTGTTTACACACAGAAAAGGTTTGTAGTTTCTGTTACTTCAGTGCCTATTCATGCACCTTTATTCTTAAAACAGCAGTTTACCAATGCCTACTAATGCTTCCAAAAGCTGAAACTAAGGACTTCAGCCTAAACCAATCACCTTTGGATCACATAAATATACTGGGTATATACTAATATCTAAAAAGCCTTTTAAAGCAGTGACTCAAATTTACACTCTTTAAGGCAGTTAATATTAATTACATGTCCCACAACAGACTATGAAATGTGAGAGACTATTTGGCAAAAAAAGAAAAAAAAAGAACCCCCCAAAAAAACAACAACCATGTTTTCCAATATGGTGTTAAGATTGAAATGCTGTGACTTTGGGGTTTTTCATCTTAAATTACAAATGGCACAGGTGTGTGTGTGTGTGTGTTGGAATAATAAGCAACCGTGTACAGGCTATCCTGAGTCACCATATCTTAATCATTGGCATGCAGCAAGGATATTCATCTCACGGGGGCTGTCATTTTTCTGCTAAGACCCAATGTGATTTCTCATGCTTCCTAAAAAAGTAGTTAAATGTGCATGGAACACTCAGTGTATGGTGCTATTCAGATCAATTTATATCAGGCATACTATGGTCATTTTGGTAAAGATCCTGGCCATATTGTATGCTTTTTATCACAGGAAGGCTGGGACAAGGTATTTGAGATACTGTCTGTCCAAAATCAGAGAGGTAGCCGTGTTAGTCTAGGATTGCAGAAGTGACAGAGTCCTTTGGCACCTTAAAGACTAACTAAAGTATTGAAGAATAAGCTTTCGTGGGCTAATACCCACGACGCATCCGATGAAGTGGGTATTAGCATACGAAAGCTTATGCTTCAATACTTTAGTTAGTCTTTAAGGTGCCACAGGACTCTTTGTCATGTCTGTCCAAAGTAATTTTAAAGGGATATCAAACATGAGTTATTATTTTACGTACAACTGTCCTCTAATTTTTGCTTCTTTTTTTCTAATCAAATGTCAAATTAATTTACATCATATCAAAAACCTCACCTTATGCAACCTTGAACTCATCCTGATGCGTGTCTGAACAGTTTTGTCTATGCTGGATTCTAAACTCCTTGAAACAAGGAACAGGCTTGAAATGTTAAGCATATTGCTGTTATAATATGAAATGAAAGGGAGGAAATATGTGACATCCCCAGCAGGAATGATGAGCTTGCAGAGTTCAATTTCATATGGACAACTGCAGATTAAAGGTTCCGATCATCTCTTTTTAAATGGGTAAGTTATTAGACCTTTGCTGTGCTACTTCCAAGAGTTTGGAACTTGTATCAAAATTACATCTCTCTCATTCCATCACCTTCTCCTTTTAAAAAAACCTTAAAAAAGAATGATTCTAGATTAGAAGTTACTCTATTTTAGTTGTCCCTGCATTAATACCTTTCCTTCTAACTCTTCTACATTTTATCACCCTGGGTTCCTTTTATTTTTCAGCTTTTAGAAGGTGCTCTTGTAATTTCTTTTAATCACAAAAAAACAATGAAAAACACATCCAGAAAAGTACTCAAGTGGGAGTGCCTGTAAGTAAAATGAGTATGTCAGATGACAATCAGTAATAATAATCCACCATCATCCTCATCCCACCATCTAAAATTTAAAAAAAAAAAAGATTTTTTTTCAAACAGATGAGCCATTAAAGTGGCAGTTGGGCCTTCTCTACAATACAACCATCCCTGATGCTTCTGTGACACTGTGTGAAATCCTAATCCTATTGAAGTTAATATAGATTATCCACTTTGACTTTCTTCACACTTTGTGTCCACACACAAAAGATCTGCAAATAATTCACAAGCATTCTAAAATCTGGGTAGACAAAGCTTTCATATTTCAGAACCAGGTTGGTCTAAACCATTTCTGTTTGAATCCATTTAGCACCAATGAGGATACTGTTCAACTACTTCTGCTATTATTGTCCCATATTGTACCGGTGGTCTTCCAAAACCTTCCAGAATCACTTCTGAGAGCTTTCTGGAATCTGTGAGATCAGTACTATAGAGTATAGAAGACAGTGGAACTGAAATGCTTGAATAATGCTATTCTGGATGCAGGGAAAACATCATAATTCAACTAGTTCAGTAAATCTGATAACCCTGTAAAGGTAGAGTCAGTCATCCCTGCAACTCTTCACTCTCTTCAGCATGAATAGCAACTTGTTTCCCGCATAGCTGCTGAGCTATCATTGTTTTGAAAAGTCAACAACCTTCTAGCATCAAAACAGTCTTTTTTACCTTCTCCAGGTCCATCATTTTCATCCATGGAGCTGCAAACTTTGGTGGATGCTAATGAGGTAGAGGAGCCACTGTGTTGGGAGCTCTGGAAATGGAGAAAGACAAATGATGAGAGAAATTATTGTTAAAGTGCACTTGTATCTCCACACATCATTACTGGACAGAAGACCCAAATGGGAGTTTAGTATTTCCCATGGAAAACATCCATTCACCCCTTGAAAAGAGCCTACAGGATGTTTATCAAAAGTTAGATTTTCCTGCTCATCTAATTTTTTTTATTCTCCTTGTTCCTGGATATTTCCCAACTTTATTTTGTGCAGTTCAGCTTCTATGCACCTTCCACTGAAAAACAAGCGTAGAAAGATTCTACATCCAGTGCACATTTTTGTGGCTGAAATGTGAGAAGTTACCAAATTGGGGTACTCTCTGTTGGCGGGAAGTTTCCAGTAGTTAGTTGACATTTTAACGCAGCTAATACCAACACCAAACTGCTAATTATGATGGATACCTATTTTGCTAGAACCAGGTTCGCTCTTTCCTGCAAGTACCCATTTCGCAAAAGCCTCCCCAGAAAGGTCCTAGAAAAGGGAAGCATATTTTTGTCATATAGGGAGAAAATAAAACAGCATAACCACATACATGCTTATTTTCCAGAGACCTTTTATTCTGTGTTGCATCTCACTTACTAATGATTAAATGATGTCCCAGCCAGAGAGACACCATCTGCAAATCTAGAGTTTAGAATGTGTCTTCAGGATTCTCCCATCCTGAAGTTTCCTTCTGGTTTCAAACTGAAAAAATCTACAACTGTAACAGCAGCACTTTAAACTTCGAATGGGCATTACTTTATTTTCATGGGGTAACTTGAGTTAGAAAGAAGTTTTTATTTAATTATGAAAATCATGTGATAATATCAGAGGAGCAGCCATGTTAGTCTGGATCTGCAAAAGTGACAAAAGTGCAAAAGTGACACCTTGTAGACTAACTGATTTTTAGGAGCATAAGCTTTCGTGGGCGCCCATGAAAGTTTATGCTCCTAAACATCAGTTAGTCTAGAAGTGCTACAAGACTCTTTGTCACTCATGTGATAATACTATCTTGTGTTTAGAAAGCACTTTTCATGCTGAAAGTTTCCAAAATGCTGCACTGTTTATAATTTGCCTCCAAGTTATGTATCCTGGAGAGCGAGACTATACTGTTTGTAATTTAACTTGTAATCTCTTAGGTGCAGGGACCTGTTCATATCTTTCTCTATATTTGGAAGATACTGAAACCAGTCTTGGGAGATCTGGAAATGGGGAAGTATTAGTACTCAATGAACAAATGCTACAAAGTTAACTGGAAAACCAAACTATTTAGAGGAATCATTTCATACACCAATGAAATAAAAGTCACTTTAAGGAAGAACATAGCACTGGCTGGGACAGGATATGAAGAACAATGCTATATCCAGTTGAAACGTCAGTGCAGTACTCAGCTAAACAGGATGCAATTGCCAGAGTTAGAATCTGGCCAGAATGCAAAGGCTAAATTTTAATTTCTCCCATGCTAAATTGAGATCAGTGGATTTAGCCACTCATTTTGGCCAATTTTTTTTTAAATAAATCTCATAATTTGCACATCCCATACCTAAGAGTTCCTACGTCTTTTTTCTTTTAATCATCACAAACTCATTATTTTCGTCTATGTGAACACTTCCTTTGAGATTTGACCAGGATTAAAACTTCACTCATCAGTTTTTGGACTACTTTTGCTGCCTCCTAATGACAGAAGTGTGCACTGAGTGGCTTTATACTGTTCACTGAGGCATTACTGCTCTTGCTGCAGGTTTAGGACAAGTGTTAACTATCTATATTTAAACTCTGCTAGATATTACAGTGAAAACTTACCTCACAAACATTTTCAAATGACAGTGTAGAGGGATAACAAGTAACAAGCATACAGCATAACTCCATGAATTCTCCGGGCAGGAGAAGATATTCCATGTGTATAGCACAGAACGATAATAGAAAGTCAAAATTTTGTTTTACACTTCTACTGGGAAGAACATGTAGTGAATAGCTTTCACTATTTTTTCTGGTACTTCTCTTAACTCTCCTATGACAGAACAGCCAAATTATGATCACTTCTGCCTTTCTGCTCTATTTTTTAAGGGGGCTATCATTTAAATATGTTCAGTACATGATGCATGTGCAGTCATGAAATGATCTTTAAAACCCCTCGAGTGTTATAGCCCAGGATTGTTGAAAGCATTAGTATCTTGACAAATTACCAAATGATTACTGCATACAGTTTTTGCATTTTAAGTGGTGAGATGAATCTTTATAGCAGATGGTACCTCTAACACTACTGATTATACACCACAGCATCTTCTTTAACATTTTGATTATCTCTTCAGACTGCTGACCTACCGCTCTTATTCCTAGAGTGAAAATGGGAGAGATATTAAAGTTGATACATTACTTTGTGGACAAATTTTCTCAACCTGTATGCATGAATTTAGTCTCATTCATACAAGGGCACCTGATTTTTCAGCGGTGCTGAGCTCCCATTGTGATTTGTAGGTGCTCAGTTCTGAAAATCAGACAAAAATCACTTAAACATATGCTTTAACTTTAAACACAAATAGTCCCAATTGACGTGTGTGAGGTTAAGCATGTGCTTAACCGCTTAACTAAATAAGGGTCCTCTTTGGGTGCCTAAATATGGATTAGGAACCTAACTCTAGTCAATCAGAGATGAGAATTTTGGTTTCTGTAAATTTTAGCAGAAAACAGCTTTAATACAAGACTATTTCTAAAGCCTCCATCTCTCTTATAGACCTTATATTTAGATCAGTACTTGAGAGCAGGAAGACACAGTATTATACACACATAATTGAAACCTGGGCACCAAAAGAATGCGTTACAGCTCTACATGTTCTATAGGTCTGCACACAAAACACCCACTGACAGCAGTGAGAGTAGACTATGTTGTCTACAAGTGGGTATGGACTAGAGTGTAAAATGAAGGGAACGTTAATAAATTATTTTGAAGACTGCCATACTGCAGAAACCATGAAGGAATGCCCTTTACATCACATTTATTTTTATTTTATTAAACAGGTTAAAAAAATTAATAAAGTTCAGGAATTGTATGTACATATCTATATTCACAATCCCCACACACCGAGTGACTCATCTAATATGTAAAGGAGATTACTACGTAAAGAGAGTCACAAACAGCTTGACTTTCATTGTGTATTTCAGTTCCCTGGAATTATATAAAGACATTTATTTATGTATTCATTGTTTTGTAAGCTAGACGGACCCTCTGAGGGCATATAGACTTTATTTAGCTCATTTTCCTCACCAAGCTGAAAGCCCTTTGGGCCCCATTCGCTTGAGAGGCTTGGTGTTTCTTCCAGTTGGTTTGCTAATCCTGATGCAGTTGTTTGTTGTACATATGGTAGCCCTCACAGCTGTAGATCCCATTAGGACTATTGCAGAGGAATAAACCCTATGCAAGAGCAAGATATTTTCAACCACAGACCTTAATGCAATTAGCTGTTTTAATTTTAAGAGAACTTGAGGCACTTGAAATGTCATCACCTCTAAGCAGATTTAACAGGGAGCAGTTGCACAGGTTGCTGACACCTGGCTGCTTTTATGACACACCTACATAAAAGCAATGGCATAAAAAGATCAGATCTTTGGTATAGGTATTTCAGATTCTATTTAGGTTCACATAACAGATGGTCAACATACCACACTTCTTATTGATGTGAATGGGAAGATTAGCACTATAGAGTTTCAACCATGTCTTACTGAGAGATTTATTCAACAACTGTTTTGTAAATATTTAAGGGGTATACCTCAACTGCCATTCCTCCAATTCAAGGACAAGAGTATGGTAAAATATTATATAAATCTGAGGATTCTCTTCTTCCTACATATACCTTGATCCAAAACTCATCTTCCATCACAGTCCAACACAAAAGAGGGAACTATTTTTGTGGACTGTTGGTATAAAGCAGTTATGAAAGAAAACCCATAACACGGATGTCTAGGAAGCAGGTTAATGCATATCAGATTCCTGAATCTTGAAAACGGAACATTGGATTACATTTTCCAATTTATCAGAATTTTTATTAGCTCATCTGGAGTCTACAAAGTCTTTAGACAATAGATTCTTTTGTACTTTGGTAATGTGAAGGAAGCATCTGGATGAAATGTCAGTAACAGATATCCACACAGGTGTAAAGCTGAGTGTGGAACACATGTGGAATTGTGTTCTTTAAAAGGGTGTTAATGAAACAGAGTAAAATGACAGGTTTTAAAGTGATAGCCATGTTAGTCTATATTAGCAAAAATAACAAGGAGTACTTGTGGCACCTTAGAGACTAACAAATTTATTTGGGCATAGGCTTTCATGGGCTAAAACCCACTTCATCAGATGCATGGAGTGGAAAATACAGGAAGAAGATATATATATAGATATAACACACAGATAGACCATGAAAAGATGGGGGTTGCCATACCAACTCTAAGGAAACAAATCAATTAAGATGGGCTATTATCAGCCGGGGGGGGGGGGACTTTTGTAGTAATAATCAGGATGGCCCATTTCAAACAACTGTGAAGGTATGGTAACAGTTGGGGGAAAATTAGCATGGGGAAATAGTTTTAGTTTGTGTAATGACCCATCCACTCCCAGTCTTTATTGCAGCCTAATTTAATGGTGCCCAGTTCATAAACTGTATGTTAGGCACAGTGCTGAGGCACATGGTAAGGGAACTCTTTAAATTATTATAGCATATTAGGGACTATCCCCAAAGAATTACCCAGGATTTCAGAAACATTGTAAGGGAAAAGGCTAAACGTTCCAGTAGTATGTGTTTAAACACACCAGGAAATGTATGTAAATTCAACAGAGATTCCTAGAAAATTAAGAGGCCAGTTAGGCAAACATGCCAATCTCCTTGTCCATGCAATATTGTGACCCATATGTGTTTGGTTCTGTTATAAATTACTCAGGTTATTAAATTATCTTAACCCTCCACCATCTCCCTTGGAAGCTCATTCCCTAGTCTAACTATTATCATGTTTAGTGATTTTGTTTAGTGACAAAATAAGGGCAACAGAACAGTGTAGAAATGAGACTAAGAGCCTGATTCTGCTCACCTAATTACATAGAAGTTACACTGCCATAAAACCAATAAGAAAGGAGAATAACGTACACTGAAAATATTTCAACAGCAGGAAATGTTTTTAAAAGACTATGGTGAGGGTAAAACATTCAGCAACAAAAAGTAAAATCAGTATTACTTTTTGGTACCATATTTGAAGCAGAAACTGTTTTACTTTTTACTATTTTACTTTTTACTACTTAGACAGAAGCCCAGGATTAACTCAGGCCAACCTGAGCCTGAGAAGGAGCCAGAATTTACCAGTGTACATTGCCAAAGAGCCACAGTAATACATCAGCAGCCCCCCCATCAGCTCCTCCACCCCGCTCCCAGCGCCTCCCACCCACCAGCAGCCCCACCAATCAGAATCTCCCTGCACCTCCTGATCAGCTGTTTTGTGGCATACAGGAGACTTGGGGGAAGAAGGGGAGGAGCGAAGGCACTGCAGGTTCAGGGGAGTGGGCGAGAAGGGGGTGGAGTGGGGGCAGGGCCTGTGGCAGAGCCAGAGGTTGAGAAGTGAGCACCCTCTGGCACATTAGAAAGTTGGTGCCTGTAGCTCCAACCCCAGAGTTGGTGTCTATACAAGGAGCTGCATATTATCTACTGAAGAGCTGCATGTGGCTCGGGAGCCACAGGTTGGCCACCCCTGGATTAGGCAGAGTTCACTCTTTCCTTTGTTTAATCAGTTACATGTTTTTGGTACATACAGATGAGAGGGGAAAAATCTCAAGAAAACAGTATAGGGCTAGTAAAAATTACTTAAAGGAGAAACATCAATCCATAATCTTTGTGCTGAAAGAGTGGAAGTCAACGAACTTCAGCGTGCAGAAAGAGAAATGATGCAACTGTTTTCTGGGATACACCACTAAGCTGACACATGAGAGCTACATTTATTAATAAGCTGCCTTCATCTGGAAAGAAGAGGAGAAATGTGTGTAAGCATAAGTCTTGTCCATAGTCTTACATTCTGCATAGTGCCTTGAGACACATGATTTAAATGAGATCCTGCTTGAAGAGCTACAAATTTTTCACATATGCACTTCAGGATATATGTACTGCTTCAAACAAAGAGATCAATTCAAATACAAGCAATGATCTATATGTTTCACTTAGGAAACTGTTTTGTTCTTTTCTTGAGGGCTTAAGCGGGTGAAAGTGAGATGGGAAAGTTTGCAGGAATATTGTGCTGGTGAAAAGAACTAAAAAGGGCAAACTAAAGTATTCTGTTCAATAGAGGTTCTTGTTTTGCACTCATCACCATAGAATCGGAATGCCTAAGTATTCTGTTTGCCTACAGGGCAAATGCAATACTGGAAGGCTAAAACAGTTTTCTATTTGGTATTCAAGCAATAATCTTAAACCTGAGATGGATGCACCCCACTGCTTTGAAGGGTCAGTTGTAATTTAGTCTCCATCCTCACTTATTCTCTGGCATCTCCTGAGGAAAGATTGATGGTTTTAAATGTGTGTCAGTTTCATGCCGTTAGGAAGTTGGCCCACATAACTTTACTATATCCATATTGCATTTAATGTAAAAGTTACTTATGCAGTAGTAGAGTGAAAGGGTTTTTTGGGGTTTTTTTTAAGTTACATACACATTATAATATCTTTGAGGCAACAGAAAAAAAGAAATTTTAAGGAAGTGACAGATTGGTGTTTCCTGTTTCTTCCATTAGATTAGAAATGTTGCACTGTGGTCAGTTTTTTATGTTTTAATCTCATCTATTTGTCTGGGGTGAGTTTTAAAAGCTCTCCTAATACCCCTAGGCATTTTAGGAAAGGAAATCTAACTCTATGCTATTTTGTGCCCTCTTTTAAATTATTGATAGAATACAGCTTCATTTTTGTCTTCATTAGGCTACTGCTGGTAGCCATCTCCTTATTACTGACAAAAAATGCAAATATTTTAAGGGGAAAATGGTTTTGAAACTGGCAGACCAATTTCCCAGTTATCAGGACATGGACTGAGCTGGAATTTGTATCAGTCTCGCAGACCTGCAGAGTAACAGCTCTCGAAAATGAGTTGAAACCCGCAGGAGACGGAATGTCATGCGTTGCTAAGTTTTTCCCCAGAAATAAACTAGGGAAATATAAATGAAAGAGGGCAAAGGTGTGCTGGGGAAACAAGGTATTTATTTTAAAATACAGAAAGTACAGTTCAACATTCTTTGCAGACACATTTTTCTAATAATTAGGTGACTTAGGAAGAGTGCTGCTAAAGCTCGGTTGACAGCAGAACCTGGTACACTGCTTAGGATACAGCCCACTAATTTCTCACTTCATACTTCAAATCTATCCCCTGTCACACACTCACAAATTCACCCATAACCAATTCTAGGCAGGTAAATTTACTGTCTCCAAAGGACCTTTTAGAAACAAAATTCTTTCCTTAGAGGATCCTTTACCTCTATGCACTAGAGCCCAGAATTTAAATTTTAAAAGCTACTGAAATGAATCCACTAGTTAGGATCCATAAATCCCACATGCTTACATTAATTGAACTATTAGATGAACAATGCTCATCCAATATGTATATACTATAATAACCTTGAGAATTATTTTGAAGCCTGCTTTTCACATTTTCAAAATAAATTCACTGAACATCATGTATGGGGTTTTTTTTTCCATTTATTTATTATATGACTTACAATATTTCATGATAATGTTAAGTCTAGCAATACAAATAACTGCAACCAGTATGACATGGCCAAATATGAAACACAAGTACAACACAGCATGATGTAACAATGGCAGAAAATGGAAGTGATTTTCGTTAACTGATTGTTTTATGTCAAATAATCAGGACTTATTTTTGTAAGTTTCACACGTTTTGCTGATAAATCAAGAGTTTTTTGGTTTCCTGAAACACATTAATATAAAAAATGCAATATTTGAGAAGAAAATATCCAAGCATCTTTTCTTGGAAAAAAGGCCATATGGAGCTCTTTGTAAAAATCTTTAACATATTTTGTGATTAATGTGTCAGTATTTACAATATTATGGAGCAACTAACAAAATGAAGCCTTCGCAGAAATGGTGTTAATTCATCTTTCACTAGAGAGTTTAAACTCAATACAGTGTATACAGGGAAAACCACAAATAATTATCACTACATTTCAACACATCAGACAATGGGTATGCATAGGAATACAGTATTTTTTTCGTAAGTTACCGTTGAAGGTGATTGAAATGTGAATACAATCAAGATGCACAAATACAGACATTAAAATGCATACAAATATGTATGTATACACTGTCTATATAGGTAGCTTTTATATAAAAGTGTATATACACACCCGCACACACATACACCCACACCCACACACCTCCTATCCACACACCACAGACAGTGATTTAAAATGGGAGCTATGGTCACTCAGCAACTCTAACAAATCACATCCAGAGTGTAAATAGGCAGAGTAGACCATTCAACAAGTATTACTACAAAGTATAGCTACGGATATCCCCTGTTCAGAGTGCAGGGATCTGCTGTTATTATTGCGAGGCATCAAATACATTTTGAATGATCTTAAACACCCACTTGTATATCTGTATCTACATATAAAGCAATTTCTAACTGTGTGACATAGGGTTGTATTTTTATTGAACATTCTGGTGAGAATCTCTCTTCTTGCCATTGACAAGCAAAAAAACCCCTGGACTTTAGATTATTTACAATCAATAATTGGATACTAAAGAAAAGTGCAGTAAACATTAATATTTGTTTACAACAGGTGAAGAGGTAAATCTTAATCTCCGTGTTTTTCTGTGTTTTTAATCTTAATTTTTTTGGGATGAAATAGTAAATTTGGGTATCATTTAAAGATTATTATTTTTTGAAACCATCAATTTTAATATTTAGAGTTGGATGACATCTGTACAACACACTTTGCTATATAAAGTTCACATTGTATTGTAAATTATAAAGTTGTAAGAACAAGCAACTTTATTTATTTAATTTTTTTAAGCACACCAATAATCTCAAGCCATATGATCTTCAAGGCTGTAGAACATTACATATCCTTTCTTATCATATATATATGCACATGTATACACAATGACATATGCATATTTATAAAAATACCCCCATATACCTGTATACATTTTTAGAGACACATATAGCATAACAAAAAAGGTGCAAAGGGTTCAAAAACAAACAAATAATATGTACTCTTCCTGAATTGTTTTATGGTTTTGCAAAGCAATTTTCCACACTATGATGCTGTTAGTTAATGACAGCATCCTGATTTAATTTTATCAATATTACAACACATTATGATTTAATTACAATGCAGGACAGCATGCTTCATGATGAGGCAAAAGGTCAAATAGGTCAAAATGTTACCATTCTTAACATTACCATTATTGATCAGCCTGCATATGTATACATTGCTGTGTATAAGGACCCAACCCTGCATCCACCAATTTAAGAGAGAACTGAACCAGACACATCATTAGATGTACATGAGAGCCTTTAAAAATGTATACAGTTCCTCAGGGGAGATGTTCAGCTAATATAAGTTGCTGTAGGACCATTGACTTTAATGGAGCGATGAAAATTTGCACCAGGTGAACATCTGCCCTTAATATATCAAAAAGACCAATACATTTTTTCATATATTCATTCAAAGAAGCCACAAACATGATGTAATTACCCATGGGTTCAAAACCATGTGGTCCTTTTATATACTGTGCTTCACATTTGAACTGTTTGTTGCTTTAAAAGAAAAAAGTTGCAGAAAGCATTAGGAAAATATTCATGACTAACCAAAAGGATCAAGGGGAAACAAAGCATTCACAATCTATACATGACTTTCAGCCATATGGTAAACTCCTTATGGTAGGAACATGTCATGCAATAAAAGGAGAAGAACTATATCAAGTTCAAATAATAGGAAGATGCTTAAACTATTCTGCTATTTAATAACAGTGACAAAGCCAGATGACAAAATAAAAGTTCCACTATTTGCAAGCAAAGCTACAATACCAAGTTAACACATTTTTGGTTCACCAATAAACTGGAATCTTATGGTCTTAGGTCAAAGAAACATTTAATTTCTGCTCATGTATGATGGAATTACACTCCACATAAAAGGGAATCTTAACATTTATAAACAGTATGCTTTTTCAAACTTTAAGGGACTTCCATTCCTAAGGTAATGGATCTACACTGTCCCTTGAATAACCCCTTAAAAAGAATCGTATGTTTAAATGATTAAATGGTAGGGACTAGCATGTCCGTTGAAACAGGCTGGAAGGAAAATTGGCAATGATATCTGTCAACTGTTAGGCCCATAGTCCATGTTCCTCCTTCACACCTACCAAAGCCATGGAATTCAGAGTCACTGGCAGTTCTACTGTTTGTGCAGAATGAATCATGCTTAATGGACTGCTATGAGGAAGTAGTAGTCCATAAGACAGAGGGCAGGCAAGTTAAAATTCTGGGAATTTATTTTCTTTGCAGACAAAACCAATCCCATAGAGCCAGTAGCTATTTTATTTCTCTTCCATCGCTTTCTTTGCATTTTTGGCAACTGATGCCAACTCACTGTCACCTATTATGGACTCTACTGGACTAAGTAATACCTTTTACAAAGAAATGTCAACAACAGACACAAGCACAAGTAACTTCACAGTTGTTGAGTCTTTTAGGTAAAACAGGGCACCTTTTGATCTCGGCAGAGGCCTCTCAATTTCTGTTGTAAATCATTTTAAACCTGAACTCTGAAGCAGGTATGGTGAATCGTGTTCAAAATGGAGTAATCCAATTGCTTCACAAGCCTGCCAGATCAGTGTCTTTCTCCCCAAATGATACTACAACCAGATAGTGAATATACAGAAGGGTAAGTGTTGTGTTCTGCTGCCCTTTCAATTTTTTGTTTTCAATATTCTCTGTACATTACCATTGTGTTTACTAGACTGCAAGCTATACTACCACATGTCAACATTTTCTAGTTGCATGAATTTATTAAGGACCGATTATCATAAATTTAAAATATTACATCTAAAAGTTGCTATATAGTAGCTAACAATCCTTTGGGTATTTAAGCAAATGTTCCTGATTTTTTTTAAGATGCTGTATTGGAATGTTACCCATTACCTCAAAAATACCACCTGTGTAGATTTTTTGTTTAAAAAGAGTGCCACAATCATGCCAGATTCCTAAGTCTTAAATCCTAAGTATCTGATATACTAAAAGTAAATAAACTACTAAAAATATATGACCACTACACTATGCCTTCAATATAAGGAATAAATATTAAATTAAGATTTAATATAAAACTGGAAAGATCATAACTATGTAAATTATATTAGCTCATGTTCTCACAATAAAGCAGCAGAAAACAAACAAAATTAGTAGGTTTGAGTTAAGCAGCTGGTTATAATGCAAGATCTACTTTAACACTAAAGGAGTTTTGCATATTAATGTTGTACAAAATGTCCATGATATTGAAAATTAAGGAACTCAGGAAAATTTCTCTCAGACTATGACATAAAGTATGTTTTGTACCTTTTCCAAATTTGAAAAGTGAAAACCTTTAAAAATGGTGAGAAGATGAATCAACCTCTTAAGGTCTGAATTTTTTCTATCTCTAATACTCACTTTGGAAGCAAAATATGTGTTTGCAAAAAAAGGTGTCATTGTGTATGTTACAGTATGCTGTTTGCCAGTAGGTCTATGTATTTTTCAAAGGATTGTTAGCTACTATATAGCAACTTTTAGATGTAATATTTTAAATTTATGATAATTGGTCCTTAATAAATAGATTTTTTTCCTTATTAATATTTACTTTCCTACATAATACAAGAGTGATTAATATAACAGCTCTGACATGGTACAATATCATATTTATGCTGCCTGTGAAGTGTCAAATTGTAGTGAAGATACTTTTAAAACATTTCTTTGAAAGCATTTCTTTTTAGTTAGCAACCATATATGGTTTCTCAATTTTCTTTCTTTAGATTAAGAACACATTGGAAATCCTGTTATCATAGAAGTGTGAATGCTAATATTATGGAGGGATAGAGTGGTGGAGAAAGTCTGATGTCACAATTGTGTTCTGTCACACAAGTTGAGCTATTTATTAACAGAGCAAAAAATGTTTATGTCCATACCATAGCAAATAAAGAGGACTATATTAAAAACTGTGAACATATGATCACTATTTCAGAAGATAATAGAAGTGTTCTTCTGTGTCCATAATCGGTTTCTTCATTATAGTCACCTAACCCAATCATTATGCCATAATGTGTGCACAAATGCTTAGTTTTCATTTCTGAGTCAAGCACTCAATGCCTTACCCTAAAGCGTTCATCAAAAAGAAGTGATAAAACCACAAATGCCCCAAATATTTGTATATATTTGACTTAATGGCTTTAATATTAAATATGCAAAACTCTTTTGTGCAATTCACTGTTACTGTAAATTAGCAGCTAAACTCTTAAGAAATGTTAAACCTTCACCAAATCACAAACCATAAACACTGTTCCATTTTCTCTTTTACACTGAGTCTCCTACTGAATCCAAATCATCCGAAGAGAGTGGGCGATACAGGTCCTGTAAGATGAAGGGCAGTACAGATTTGTTTATTGTGTTCAATTTGTTACACTGCAACTGTCCTATAATCTCTTTGCTGCTGTGGACCAGAATTGTTGTTTTAATGTACAGTATCCTGTCTTAAATCATTGGAGCCCTAGAAACATAAGTAAATCTAGGTTTTGTCAATAGGAAATATTTAAAATTATTTATTTTGTCAACCTTAACTAATAAAGGTCCTGTAATAAAACAGTATCTAACTTTTCTAGCTTTGCAGAATCTCATAGCAGCTTTGGGACTTGGCAATATGAAATTCAAGTAATATTTTCTTTTTGTTTCTTTCTCAAATAGTAGCAGAAAAGTAAATGCTTACCTTGTATTATAAGGTCAACAAGACCTAAAGGTAGGGTGACCAGATGTCCTGATTTTATAGGGACAGTCCCGATTTTGGGGTCTTTTTCTTATATAGACTCCTATTACCTCCCACCCCCTGTCCTGATTTTTCACATTTGTTGTCTGGTCACCCTACCTAAAGGTCACTGGACCTATGTAGCATAGATCCAGAGGTATTTGATCCTAGGACAGCTAACCCTCAATACCATGGTTGCATATCTATATATATAAAAATCAAATGGTGTATGTATGCGTGTATGTATGCGTGTATGTATGTGCACTTACTCCTTTCACACCGTTTGAGCTAGAGACTTGAAATTTGGTACAGTTAGAGGCCTTAGGGTCCTAATCAGGGTAAGAGTCGAAAATTTTTCAAATCTCTCCTCTGATGCCCCCCCAGGGGTGAAATTATTTAAAGGCCAATCACATCAGCTGGGCAGCTGCTGTTCTCTGTGACATAGTTATGATGTCATAATAGCCCCCTCCAACGGACCCTGCACTCGCTCAGCTCTCTGCCCCCTCCCCCCTCCAACGAACCCCGCACTCGCTCAGCTCTCTGCCCCCTCCGCACCTCCGATGGACCCGAGCAACGCCGGGTATTTTCGCTAGTATAATACTATCTCACAGTGGTGCAGCTTTTTCCACAATTTTTTTTTATTTGGTAAAAAGACAGCATGTAAAATCCCTAGTCACTGGCTCTTTCTGATGGTAGCCAAGCAACAAGCTCATGTCAGCAGGGAGAGAGAGAGGCAGGGAGAGAGAGAGGCGCAACTTCTATTTTTCAACACCCACTCTAAGCATCCTCTGACTGATCAGATAATCCTCAAATGCCAGAGGTGTAGGAGTATAATGGGTAGCCTCATTCAACCTACACAAGACAACATGTATCTCAAAGATATGCAATACAAGAAAAAGTTCACCAGGCAGAAAGGTGCATGTAGAGTGGCATCATTTCAAGGTGAAATAAGCAAAGTGTTGATTCAGAGAGGGATGAAATTAATTCTATGTTCCCCAGAGGCTTACCATCCCCCCACACAACACAACTCATTAAAACAGCATGGATATCTTGAGTCTCACACTAGAATTCTTTAAAACATGTCATTGGTTTACAAATATTGAAAGAAATACAAGACAGACATTGCTGGAACACACACTATCATCTCACATGAAAATGGTGAAGACTGATGGACTCAGCAGTAATATTATTGACATTTTCTTCCGGGGGAGAGTTTTTTTTAAAAAAAATCCTAACAATCTTGACTTTAAAAATATACTTAAGATGTATGGGTTTCTTTTGTTTTTGTTTTGTTTTTTAAAAAGAAAAGATCATAACCCACGCACATTTGTGTTTTCTTTGCATGCACACAAGTCAAGAATTATATATACATGTATCCATAACAGCTGTGTGTGCTCATAAACCACCAATTTGCATGCATACATACAGCATGCTTAGATACATCAACTTAGTCAAAAGGTGAATGTTCTGGAAAATTTAGCCACCAATTTTTGTTATGTTATGATCAAAAAAATCCCACATTTCTGCTGTATAAAGATAAAGCCCTCTTTGCACAACACCACAAAAAATTCCTGAACTGTATATTTTTAAACTTTTCAGCTTGATTAGTCTGACTGGGGACTAGTGTCAGGATAAGCAGCAAAACTACAATTAAAATAATTAAAGGAACTAAATATTAGGTTGGTACATGCATGGTACAAAGCTTCCGCTAAGATTAAAGTAATAGTATTATTTACAACACTGTGGAACAAGAAACATATAAGTAATATCAAAAGTAGTTAAAGACGACATGATTTTTCTGCTATTTATTATTTATTTATTTTTATTACTGTAGCACCTAGGAATCCGAGTCCTGGACAAGGACGCCATTATGCTAGGTGATGTACAAACACAGAACACAGAGACAGTCCCTGTGGAATTCCTAAATTGCATGGATTTTCAACTCGGCAGCTGTGGAAGTACACAATAGAAATAATAAAATACTCATCTCATTTTCTATTTTCAAAATTGGTGAAATGTAATTATAAAAAATTACATTACTGTAACATTAAGATTTCAATTTGAGACAGTCAGGAAATGCAAAATTAAGGATCCCTTATTAATATTAAATTATCTATGTCCCACTTATAGAATTGTATTGCTAGCTATACTGTTCAATGTCGCTTCCCTATGAAGCAGGCCCAATCTTACCCTGAGATGTTGCATAGTTATAGAAAGACAGGATTGAGCCAGATGTATGCAGATAGGTAAGGGTGAAACTTGCTTTCCCATTTCCTGACTTCTGAGTGTTTAAAACTATATCCCCAGTGGTTTTACTAGTGTTGGTTTTCATGAATAATGTGAAATCCTGGTGTAACACTGACCGACATTGGGATTCATCCTGGGACTTCTGGAGCTTAGTGCATGAGCATCTTCCGCATGAACTAAAAGCCAACTGACTGTTAGCTAAGGCTGTAGAGCAGACTCATTTTATCTCTCTCTCTCTAAGTGGTCTTGGTGCCACTAGATGGGACAGAAAACCACACCCAAGAAGCATGTGGGTTACACTGGCCCTAGTGAAGTAAATGGCAAAACTTTCATTGACTTCAACAGGGCCAAGATTTCATCTTTTAAAAGTATATGCACAAATATAATAGGGGGTGATGGTAGTGACTCCTATACTTAGGTTACCTAATTCTTTCAATTATAAAATATTATTGGGATCTTTTCTTTGAGAGGCATGAATACCCCTATAGTTTGCAATAGGCCTTTGATATTCAGTGGGGAGAAACTCTTTAAGCTACAGGTGACTTTGTACCATTACATTTGAAAAAGTGTTATAAATCACCTTTTCTTTTCAGCAGGACAATTCTAGCAGCCTGCCTAAATCACTGAACATAGCCTCATCCAGGCTACTGCCGTAACAGCAGACACTGTACCAGGAACACCAAAGATCTACCAGAGAATATGTATCTGGAAGGAGGTTTGGTTAGAGAGCCAGGCTGGGATTTCTTTGGCAACCCCTCTCCCTCCCCAGACCCAGCACATCACATAGGCTCATCATCTCATCCCCCAGGCAACAAGACATAGGTTAGGCACTCCCCTAACTCTTGCCCAGAGTAAATGTCTCATCTGTCCCGTGGGGGCACCCACCGTGGGCAGGAATTCTCCCACCTCCAAAGCAGAAGAGAGGACATAACTGGAATCCACCCATAAACCACTTAAATATAGGATATGGTCCAAGCAGCTCATGTCCACCTCACAAGGGCACCACATGGGACAGGAGTCCCCAACCTCCCAGCATCGTGAAGAGAGAAGAGTCAGACCAGGCTGCCCGCAATCACCTTGTGATCCCAGCACATAGAACCAGAAGCCATCTCCCCACTCTGGGATAACAACCTTCTCCTGTTGCTGGCTAATATAGTTAGTTTTGAAGCTCAAGTGGTTGCAGTTTATGCTGCAGTGCTGAAGGCTCAAGGCTCAAACCCCATTGATTCATGAAAGGGAGTTTGTTGCAGCCAAATATAAAATAACTTGTTCATACACTTTTCCTATAAAATCAATTCCAGGCAACTGCATAAAAAACTACACTAAAAGATTATTTAGGTTGTTAATTCCAGCACTCAAGTTATAAAATGCAAGTTTATGGTTCCTTGTGCATTCACAATTTGTCCCGTGTGCCTGTGCATTATGATCTTTAATTACATGATCACATAGTATTTTTGCCACATAGTATTTCTGACTCATTAAATGCATAGTTTGGACACACAACAGAGCAGAGTTAGAAGCACACGCCACCATAATTCTTGCATTTCCTAACTGTAAAATGTTTGACTTTGCAATCTAAACATCATTTTAATGTAGTTTTTTTGCATGTACTGTAATATATGTTTCAACATGTATACACACATTTTGTCTCTCTATAAAAATACTTAATACAGGGTTTTATAATCTTTACATAGTGTGCACATCTGTATATCCCACATTCACTTACCCTTTTTCTCTTTTTGGCCCTCAGACAAAGCTTTGGGCCACATTTTGCCCACAGGAACACATGCATTTCCCACTGAAATCAGGACTGTTTGCAATTATTGTGGGCAGAACCAGACCCTTTTACAGAAGAGTTATTGCTCCTTTAGTTTATCTTGAATTTCAAAAGAAAATTTCCAATTTGCTGAACATTTTGATCATACCACCACCACACAATGTTTAAAACCCTGTGTAATTGCAACATTTCATTCCCAAGAAGAAGTACTGGATAGGAAGAATCCATGTGCCTTACACTCCACCTTTGGAAATCAAAAACAGGTAGAGATGATGGCATTGAAAGGTGCTGATCACATGGTTTCCTTTCAACTCTCCCCCTGCGAACATCATTAATAGGAGAAAATATCTTCTGCCCTTCCTGATGCAAAAATATCATCAGTGATGGGGTGGGGAAGACAGATGTGTCAGGGGAAAGAGGTAGCCTCAGAGCCAATGAGAGAATTCTTTCTGCTGCTGCTGCCATCCACCTCAATGGAGACTCGTATCATCATTGTGAAATCCAGAGAATTCAGATGATATTTCCTCCACCCCCAGTGACTTACTAATGATTAATCCAATAAACCTTGGGAATCAGATCAAAAGGACCAAGATGACACTGCTGCCAAGGAGAGGCCTTCAGGAACAACTCACAACAAATGCAACTCTCATTCTTACCTACCTGTGTTCCAAATAGGTGACTAAAATGAGGCTTCGAGTCACACATTGTCAGGTTTGCTTACAGCTCCCTACTTCATAGAGACAGGAATCTAAACTCATAGTTTATTTAAAATATAAGGAGCCTGGGAAAGCCTGAGTCCAACTGCTTTTGCAAGACAATCCGAGACATGATGCACTGACTCAAAGATAATTTCTCTGAGGCCCACAGACCACAGTTGAGAAAATGTCAGAAGAAAAGATCAATAGACATCGGTTTCATTCTCTTTGGACTAATGCAATTAATTAAATAAGTGATTACTACAGCGATAACACAACTACCACCATCATACTAGAGGGAATGTGATGATGGTTAGGTACACTATGTACAGTAGTCGCCTTAGGTTTTTTGGTATAGGAATTGAAAAATCTACTGATGATCCTGGGCCTCTTACGCATCAATACATCCCACTGTTGCCTTGATGTTGAGCCACTTTGGCTGGTCGAAGACAAATTATTATTATGACAAACTAAATTCCACAGAGCACTCCTTCACTTTACCTTAGAATTAAAACTGGAGGGCTAATAAATAAATATTGAACTTTTAGGAGGTCTAACTTTTCCTCCAGTTGTGAAATGCTTGGCAAACAACAAAGACATAAAAGTATTCTGAAACCAAGAGCAAAGACCTCTTTTTTTCTTCTTAAAGATAACCCACAACCCAGCATACTTAATATTGTGAAAGAAGGAGAGCGGCTGCATTCCAGTTGTTTAAGAGTGTTGCACGGGCACAAGTGGAATTGTAGCCAAGCTCTTCACACGGTACTTCTGGCTAGGTGTGACGAACACTTATGGGGAAGGCAATTTTGGTGGCACTCATGCCAGATCCTTGCGCAGCTAGTCTCAAAAATCAGTTCCTTGTTTCCTTACCCTCTGTTTTCGCAGGCTTCCTGGGCTGGTAGGAGATGGGCTTGGAGATTTCCCAGAGCGGGGAGTAGAAAGCTGGCTACCAGGGGTTCCATTAACTAGAAGGACAATAAATAAATACAGAAATAAATGTTTGGCTCATGGTACCTACAGAGGAAAATCAGAGGAAAATAAATAATAAATTCATTCTATCTACCTTTTCGTAAGGTACCCATTTACCCTTTTCAGATTTGTAAATGTTAAATAAGGTAGTACAGAAATGAACTGCTTTTCTAGCACTGTGACACTCACAATGCCAATTATACAGTGCTTGAACAAATAAGCAGCCAATCTAAAATGATTGTTTAAGTCAATGGTGCTGAACTTCATTAAATTTTCCTAAACTGTATAGTGCCTATGCATGCATATCATGGAAAACCATAATGCTTTGTTGCCTTAACAAATATTACCTATATTTAATCTCTTTCGTCCCATTTAATTATTCCTCTCAGTGCTACGAACTAGGAATAAAAAGCAGCACTGCTTGCAAGAACAAATCACTGTAGCTTGCTGTTAATCCTTCACTTGTTTGAACAGATTTTTGCATTACTATCTGACCCAAATATCACCCCAGAACTAACTCGGATGGACTTCAGACATACAACTGAACTGGCCATAAAATGTCAGGTATACATTATACCAATCCATCACTTACTTAAATAGTAAAGTTCACTCAAAATATTTCAATGTATTTAATTTTAGAAGCATTTTCAGCCTTTATATGACATGCTCTATAAAACTAACAAATACCTAATACCTGAAGAGTATCATAGAGTACTACAAAGTAATCACATAGAGAATGCCAATAATTTTCTTATAAGCTCACTAAAGCATAGAAAGAAATGCTTATTTTATATACATACATATATATATATACATATATATATACATATATATATGTGTGTGTATATATATATATATATATATGTATATATATAAAAATATAAATATAAAACACATACACACACTTTAACAAATGGCATATTAACAATCCATATTTGTCAGTTTCAGAAAAAAATCAGCAACTAGACACCTGAATTCTCAATCTTAAATGAATATTTACATACTAAGGTATCAATAAGGCATTTAACTTACCTTCTATGAGTTCTAACATGGACACAGTCTTAGTGTTTAATCTGACGATAGCAAGCACAGAAATTATTTTCCTGTACTAAGCCAAGCTGTAGCAAAAATGGGAAGCTGTGGGATTAGTTAAGGATAGCTAGGGCTGCTCACAGAGTGAGCTGAATGAGATGCAGGACTCATAAGCAGAAGCCTTTTCTGCGTAAGGCTGACGTCTTCAGAGCAGCAGTGGGAGGTGCGGGTGCTGTCTTAGGGCTACATCAAAGGTGTCAATTAAACATAAAGCTGCTGCTTCAGAATGCTGAGCAACTGCAACCCCCACTCTGATTCCATGAAGCCCAGAAAGCCTAAGCAATTGTATATGCTGTGCACTGAATCATAATGAAGAGCCTTTGGGGGCAATGTACCAAATGACTCATCTGAAAATCAAAATGACAATAACTCTTGTATACCCTTGGCTGACTGGCAGTCTAGCAACTGCTAAATCCTTCAGAAAATGCAGTGGGTATTCGAATATTTTTTCTTAATGTAGCAAATATCTCAGTGGTAAATATTAGGCCCACACACATTTATCTTCCGATGCTGCTCTAAAGAGCATTATAAAACACATTATACAGTGTGGTAACTAAAGATTGCCATACTGCTGCATATTAGATATCTCAGTATCTGCCTTTTGCAATGCATTTGTTAAGAGAAAAGTGTATAGTATCATTGTGGTATCCACAGGAATGATGAGAAAGTTAATTTGCATGTAAATAAGCTGCCTTTACAGACACACATTTCACACAGTTAGGCTTAAGGTTCAGTTCATAGCAAGGGTAATGGCTTGTACGTATCAGCACTGTGTTGGGAGAGTGTGGGGCACATGCACATGTTTGTGGAAGTTCATACAGTATCTGGAGGAATGAACAATGGGGGTGTGACCAATAACATGATTTCTGTGTCGTAAACCTGCTCTGTGAATATGTAGGGGCTCCATGAAGATATTTTGGTCAGGCAGTGAGAGAAAAGTGATAGAGAGAGATTAAAAATATGCTGCTAGAGTCTAATCTTCAAATATGTTTGTTTTGTTAATCAATGCTAAACTACTGCACATTTTGTCTATGAGAGTATAAATGTGAAGGCCATTTAAAAGCATTAGCTATAGTTGTGCAAAAAGCCTTTTAAACTGATCAGATCGTCTTTGACCAGGCTGTTGTCAGGGTGAAATTCAAGGTGCTGGCTACTATTTAAGAAATCCTAAATTATTTAGATGCCATGTACCTCAGACACCACTACTGTCCCTGTGACTTGCAATACACTTTGTGATTAGAAGGAACAGTTCAGCTAATCGGTCTCAAAGATTAGAATTAGAGAATCATAAAAGATTAGGGGTGGAAGAGACCTGAGGAAATCATCTAGTCCAGCCCCCTGCTCAAAGCAGGACCGACGCCAACAAATTATCCCAGCCAGGGCTTTGTCAAGCCAAGCCTTACAAATCTCTAAGGATGGAGATTCCAACATTTCCTTTATGAGATAGGTTTCCCAGTGCTTCACTACCCTCCTAATGAGATAGTTTTTCCCAATATCCAACCTAGATCTCCCCCACTGCAACTTGAGACCACTGCTCCTTGTTCTGTCATCTGGTATCACTGAGAACAGCCTAGCTCCATCCTCTTTGGAACCCCCCTTCAGGTAGTTGAAGGCTGAAATCAAATCCCCCTTCTCTCTTCTCTTCTGCAGACTGAATAAGCCCAGTTCCCTCAGCCTCTCATACATCGTAAGCCCCAGCCCCCTAATAATTTTAGTTGCCCTCCAATTTATCCACATCCTTCTTGTGGTGTGGGCCCCAAAACTGGAGACAGCATGCCAGATGAGGCCTCACCAATGCTAAATAGAGGAGAATGATCACATCCCTCGATCTGCTGGCATTGTCCCTACTTATACAACCCAAAATGCCATTAGCCTTCTTGGCAACAAGGACACACTCTTGGCTCATATCCAGCTTCTTGTCCACTGTAACCCCTAGGTCCTTTCCCTCAGAACTGCTGTCAGCCATTCGGTCCCTAGTCTGTAGCAGTGCATGGGATTCTTCCGTCCTAGGTGCAGGACACTGCACTTGTCTATGTTGAACATCATCTTGAAATATCTCAGTTACTACACCAGGTCAGTAACCTTTTCTTCTTCGAGGAGTGTCCCTGTGGGTGTTCCACTGTAGGTGACTTCAGAGCAGTGCCCTTGAGTGGAAGAAAGGATTTTCCGAGTTGAGGTCATGGCAGATGATAAATACAGTAAGTTCAAATATTGCATCAGATGTTGCATAACATTCTCTAATGCATAGGGTTGGGTAAATGTATGGACTGAGGCTGAAGTCGCTGCTTTACAGATGTCTGTATTGGCAACACTGTTAAGAAATGCAATCAAAGCTGATAAAGCTTGGTGGAATGGTTGTGAATCCCCATTGGGGGTTGAAAATCGTAGCGGAGTAGCACAATATGATATCAGAAATCCATTTGGACAGTGTCTGGTTAGATATGGCATCTCCTTTCGATAGTTCCGTGATTGGCATGCATAATTTTGGAGACTTGTGGAATGTCTTTGTTCTGTCTATGTAAAAGGTCAATACTCCCTGTGGATGTCCAGTGTGTGGAGTACTGACTCTGGTCTATTCCCGGGGGGTCTCAGGTACAATGTTGGGAGGTGAATGGGTTGGATGAGATGGAATGATGAGGTGACCTTAGGTCAGAATTTATAATGTGGTCTTAGGGTAACTTTATCTTTCAAGAATATTGTGTATAGTGAGTGTGCGATGTGGGCCCCTAGTTCTCCCAACCATCTGGCAGATGTAATGGCGATGAGAAGTCCCATCCTTAATTGAAAGGTGGAGGAGGAAGCAGGTTGCTAATGGTTAAAGCGGGGGTCTGGTGATGCCTCTGAGGAGTAAGTTAAGATCTCATGATGGAATAGGGGTTTGTACTTCAGGGTAAATGTTGGTTGAGGCCTTTCAGAAAACACTTGGTGAATGGGTGAATGAAAATGGATAAAGCATCCACTTTGTGGTGGAACACTGTGACAGCTGAGAGGTGCACCCTGATTGAGCTCATGGAGAGGCTAGATTTCTTAAGTCCCAGCATGTATTCTAGTATCAGAGGTAAGGAAGAAGAGATCACTGTAACGTGTTTCTTTGGCACCAGTTACCAAATTGTCTCCATTTGTGTAGATATGTGTGATGGGTGGCTGTTCTGCAGCTATTTAACAAAATATTCTGTTCTTCCTCTGAGCAGGTCATTTCAGATCCTCAGAGCCATGGAGTAACCACACCTTGAAATGGAGTCTTTCTAAGTCTGGGTGAAGAATTTGGCCTGTGTCCTGAGAGGGGAGATGAGGCAGAAGAGGGAGGGTGTGTGATAGGCACACTGCCAAACGTGTCACCCATGGAGCGAGGATCCATCTTTGCTCTGAAGCAAAACTGTGAGCATTTAGCATTGTGTGCCATTGCAAAGAGGTCTACAATTGGGAATGCCCAGTGCCTGAATATGTTGTGTAGCACTCATATGTCTAGTTCCCACTTGTGGTTCATGTTAATGAATCTGCTGTGGTGTCTTGGGATCCCAGTAGGTACGATGCTGTGATGTCGATGTTGTGACTGATGCACCAGTTCCAGAGTCCAGAGAGTGAGCGTGCCTCCCTCCCTCCCACCTGTTTATATAGAACATGCATGCAACATTGTCTGTAAGGACTTGTATGGTCTTATTCTTGACCATGGATAAGAAGTGGGAACACATCTCATAAATATCGAGTAGTTCTAGTAGATTTATGTGTAGGAGGGATTTTGACGAGGACCAAGGGCCCTGGAGAGAATGAGTGTTCAGATGTGCTCTTCAACCTGGTAGTGACATGTCTGTAGTGATGGTCACCATTGGGGAATTTTGTTCAAAAGGGACTCCAACACAGTGTCTGGTCTATCCACCAGTGTAGTGATTCTTTTATTTTGTTTGGTATTGTGAGGCATTTGTTTACACTGTACTTGCATGTGGTGTAGGTTGTCCAGAGCCATGCTTATAGATACCACATGTGTAGCTTCACATGCTTGATGATGAATATCGTTGCAGCCATGTGGTCCAATAATTGCATGCAAGTCCTGGGAGTTGTCTGAGGTCTGTTCAGTGTTCTGGAAATGAGACTGGTTAGAGTCATGAACCATTGTCACGGTAGAGAGGCTATAGCCTCTGGAGAATTGAGGCAGGCACAGATAAATTCTAGGTTTTGTGCTAGTGTTAGTGTTGCTTTTTGTGCATTTATTTGTAGCCCAAGCGTGTAAAGACAGCTACTGTCCTTTTGGTGGCTTCTAGACCTACTTGTCGTGTTGCTGCTTTCAATAAGTGGTTGTCCAAATATAGGAATATTATGATTCCCTTTCTGCGGAGGTAGGCTGCTACAACTGTGAGAACCTTTGAGAATATTCGAGGGGCAATGGAGAGGCCAAAAGGTAGAACTTTGTATTGAAAGTGATCCGCTCCTAGAGCAAATCTGAGGAACCGCCAAATGTGATGGCTGTATTGTTATATGAAAGTACATATCCTGGAGGTCGAGGCCTGAGAACCTGTTCCCCCCTTTCTAGTGCTGGATTTATGGCAATCAATGTAACCATCTTGAAATGTTGGGTCTTCACAAACTTGTTGAGTCACTGTAAATCAAGAACAGGTCTCCACCCCCAAATTTTTCTGGGTGAAGAAATAATGTGAATAGAAGCCCTTCCCTCTGAGTTTTGTAGATACCAGCTGTACTGCCCCAAGGCGTATGAGGTGGATTACTTCTTGTAGCAGTAGAGGTTCATGAGAGGGGTTCCTAAAGAGGGATCATTGTAGGGGGAATGGAGATAAATGGGATGGATTATCCAGTCTTGATGATATTTAGTACCCGTCTGTCTGTTGTGATGGATGCCAGAGTGGGTAAAAGGGAGTCAGGCGACCTCCAAATAGCTGAGAGGTGGGAGGTGGGTCCAGAGCTGAAAGATATGGGGGTCTCAGGACCTCAACTAAAGTCTAAAAATTGCTGCTTTGAGAGTGGCTATTGAGACATAGTAGGCTGAGGTGAGGCTGTTGTCTCTTCATGGATCTCTGTTTCCTTCCTTGTTGCTCATATTGGCTGTGCAATTGCATGTATTGCATGGACTGGAATCTCTGAGAAGTATAATATTTTTCCCTGTCTTTTCTTGGTCCTGGGTGTTGTAACAAGCTCCAAGTCTGTACTTGTGGGTCCTGCGCTTCCTGGTAGATTTAGGGGCCTCAGAAACTCATCTAGGCCCCAGAGTGACCTCCCTTTTTCAGTATAACTGGCAAGAGTCACCGCCTAGTGAGTTACCTTCATCACAAGCCAGTATGGAAGGTGGAAAAGGAGGAATACCCCACAGTCTTTATTGCTCTGTAAAGCTCAGTAAGCACAGTTCAGCCTCCTGAATGAATTGAGTCTCACTTCTCCTCTCAAGAGGATTTCTGTAGGGTATGGAGGGAGATGGGGAGAACCCGGGCCCGTCCTCTACTCCAGGTTCCAGCCCAGGGACCCTAATAGTAGCAGCTGTTGGTGGCTTTCCTTCCACCACTAATGCTGCTTTGATTCCCTGGGCCACTTCCCCAAGGTTCCCTCTTCCTAGCTTCACCCTTACCTCAGGTCCTCCTTGCGTATGATGTGGTGTCTACCACTCAGTCTCACCAACAGCACAACTTCCTCCCACAGCTTCTGACATCCACACCCACCTGACTAACTGGGAGGGCTTTAAACTGGTTTCAGTCAGCCCCTGATTGGATTCAGGTGTCCCAATCAGGCTAGCTATTTCTACTGCCTTCTAGAAGCTTCTTAATTGGCCCCAGGTGTCTTGATTAGCCTGGAGTAGCCTTTGTTTGGCTATCCAGGGAACAGGGACCTGCACATCCTGAGGCTGATATACCTGCCTTCCAGCACTCTCCTATACTCTTCTGGTCTGACTCTGTCACAGTGTATAAATGCTCAGGGACTTCTACACATCCCTCAAGTCCTTGAGTGTGTAGAGGGACTAGTCTGTTTTGGCTGCAGAGGTTAGGCCCTTCAAATGGAAGATCTTTAGCTGTTGAATGCACCTCTGTGGGGAACTCAAAGAGGCGCAACCAAGATGCCCTTGTCATCACTACCATGGTGTTTGCAGACCTCCCTGCTGTGTCTGAAGAGTCCTTGGCAGCCTGCAATGTTGTCCTGTCTATAAGCTGCCCTTCAGAGATGATGGACCTGAACCAATCTCTTTTCTCCTCAGGAACAAATTCACTAAAGTCTGATCACTTTGAGTAATTCACATGGTCATATTTGGCAAGTAATGCCTCATAATTGGCAATCCTAAGGTGTAGAGTTGCCAATGAGTAGGCCTTACGGCTGAAGAGGTAAAGCCTTTTCTAGTCTCTATCACACGGCGTGTTTTTGGGGTGTTGTCATCTTCCTCATTCATTAACTGCATCCACCACCAAGGAATTTGGCATGGCGTGTGAGACGAGGAACTCCCGTCAAGCAGCACATAGTATTTTTGTCAGACCTCTTGCACCTGGATGGGATTGTTGCTGGGGTCTGCCAAATTGACTTAACTGGTACCATAATCACATCATTCATGGGTAGAGTGAGTTTGGAAGAGGCTGATGTCTGTAAGATATCTATGAGTTTATGTTGTGTCGAAATCATTTGAAATAGTCCCCCATATTGGGAAGTGGGGGCATGATGGTGTCATCGGGGGTAGATGATGAAAAGTGAACTGCTTGTGCCATCTCCTGGTCAGAGGTCTCCTCCTCCTCTCTGGCCCTCTTCTGGAGGCTCACATGGTCTCAGTACCGAAGGTCAGGGTGAATGATGTGGGCTCATCCTGGGGGGGAAAGGGGCTGGGAGGTTTGTGATGTTGTGGGGGGGAGCATGCTGCTCAAAGGCTCCAATAAGACCACTGTGGTGGAAGAGGCATCGGTAGCATGCATGAGTGCCCATACCAGTGTTGATCTTAGGGCCCAGTAGAATATACCCTGTGCGGTGGTGGATCAGGTCTGGTAGTCAGTGGATAGGGAAAGAATAACGTGACAAATATATTTCCCCTTCATCCTCATCCCCCTTGTCACTTGAGAATGCGGGATTGAGGTGGCGGGGTGAGGTGTCTCGGTACTGACCGTGCCCAAGCGACATCAGTGGTGAGAATAGGAGATTCTGGTGTTGATGTGACCATTAAGTCATTCTGATGCAGAACTGCTGCAGTGCTGGTAACATCGGTGCTGTTGAAGGTGTAGTGATTGGTACTGATCGTTGTGTCGTGGTTGTCAGTGTCGTTACGCACATTGATTATATTATGTTGGCAAAAGGTGGTGCTGTGATTTGCAGTGGTGCAGAGGATTTCAGTGCCAAGTGTCTAGTCGGCTCCACTGGTGCTGAGGCATGGGGTTTTGATTTCCCTTTACTGTTCGTGTCAGAGGAAGCCTGCCTGGGATCTTTTTCTCTCATTGAATCATTGGTTGCCACTACGGCTGTGGAAAAATCCGGTGAGGTCTGTACTGATGGGGTTTGCCAGCTTGGAGATTCCCAAGCTGGGGAAATTGTAGCCTGCTTTTTTGCCACCTTTGTGGCAGAGTGGTCTTTAGTCTGAGACATGGAAGAAGGGCCTCTGTCAGAGGCTACAGTTGGTCCATGAAAGGAGGATCCATGCTTCGGGCTCAGATGCCAGCCAAAGAAACTTCTCCATTAGGAGGAGTTTAAGTTGTAAATCTCTCACCTTTATGGTCCAGGCTTTTAGGTTGTGGCAGTGTGAGCACTTTTGAAGTCTCTGTGTGTCTAGCTGAGGCAGCAAACACACTGCAAGTGCTAGTCTGACACAGGGAGTGAAAGTCTTCAGGTGAGGCAGTGTTTAAAACCCGGGAACCAGACATTCTAGTCTAAGGAGGAAAAATGTTTTTGTTAAGGGAAAAGAAATTAAATAGGGAGAAAAGAACTAACTACACTTAAGAATCAGAGAGGTAGCCGTGTTAGTCTGGAATAGCAGAGGTAACAAAGTCCTGTGGCACCTTAAAGACTAACTATAAAGTTTTGAAGCATAAGCTTTCGTGGGCTAATACCCACTTCGTCGGATGTGCTATAAACATGTTTGTTTGGCTGATTATTTTGTGCTCACTGATCAGGTTTGCCAAACACAAAAAGAGTGTGTGAGATGAGGAAGAGAAGGATGCTATGCGAGACTTTTTCCACAACAGAAAAGATTACACATTCACATCTTCAATATATACCAGTCTAAGTTGAATTTTTTTACAATCATCTCAATGACATGTATAGTTCATATAGCATAGCCATTAACCCGTCATTCTGCTAACACCTGCAATTTGTTGCTCTCCTTCCTCACAAACACTTTCTCTCTCAGAGATTATATCATTTTAAAGTAGTTAAGGAACAAAATGTACCTCGTGCTTTTTCCCTTCTGTTATTGTATTTTCATTGTGTGTAGGTCTATTAGGCTTTGCCTTCACTGCAAAATGATGAGGTGTTTACATCAAATAAGCTATCTCCAAGCAATATCCTAGATGGAGACAAGACACTGTAAATTTTACCTTGATGTAGTGAGTCAAGGCTAACCTCCAGGGATCAGTATCAGGTTTATTTTGACTAGTTACAGAGGTAAAAAATACCTGTGTTTTATCTCTACTAGGATTTTTCATCAAGCCAGCAATCTCGATATAACAATACTTTTTTGGGGGTAGGGGAGTAGTGAAGACAGACTATTATTACAGTGTTTTTGTCAACAGACTAGGAATGTCAGTGGTAACGATCAGTCTCAGCCCAGCAAAAGATAGGATCCCTCCTCAGGGAATAAAATTCCAGGCTCCCGAGTGTCCATGGGGATTTTTAAATCCACAAATCCCAGAAATGGATCACCCAAAGCATAACGATGTGCGCAGTACACTGCACTTATAAGTCAAAAGTAATATTTTTCTGCATTGATTTTTTTTTTTATAAATGATGAATAATTGGCCCTTCTTTCCTCTCTTCTATTTACCAGAGCTCATCAGGTATCTATGAATTTAGCTGCCAACTTCATATGGTGTGTCAAGTAAAAATGAGCTAAAACTGGTGACCAGCTATTGAAAAAGTAGGAACAATCTGTCTTTTCAGTTGTTTTGCCTAATTGGAAATTTGAAAAATCAGTCTAGTTAACTGATTATGGCTAGGATTTTTGAAGTTAAAAGACAACTTTGTCTAAGGCCTGGGCTACACTGGGGGTGGGAGGGTTTCTGAACTAAGATATGCAACTTCAGCTACGCTATTCGTGTAGCTGAAGTCAAAGTATCTTAGTTCAACTTACCTGGCCGTCCTCACGGCGGCAGGTCAACCACGGCCGCTCCCCCGCCGATGCTGCTTACTTGTCCTGCCGAGATGGAATACAGCCATCGATTCGGGGATCGATTTATCACGTCTAGATGAGATGCAATAAATCGATCCCTGATACATCAAGTGCTACCCGCCAATCCGGTGGGTAGTGTAGCCGTACCCTTAGTTTCCATAGTATCTGGGCACTTAACTTCCGTAGGCTCTTTTGAAAATCCCACTCTGAATGTCTCTGTTTCCTCATTTTAAGCCTTGATTTTATTATGTATATAGATGTTATATAAATGATAATCTTTAATTTCTTCAGGATAAGTGCTGAATACCATCAGTATAAGTAAGAAATTAAATGAACCCAAGATCAAAATAAAAACTGATCTTGATATTCCTAAAAGTGCAGGATTACTTCACTACTTCTATAGGCTCCTATCCCTTGTTGCAGGGAGAGCTGTGCTTCAGCACATTTATGAAAAAAAATGTTAGTTAAACATAATAATGGTGTGGATATAAATATGTCATCGCGCTAAACACAATCTGATTTGTCAAGTCTCTGCCTTGGCGACCTAAAAGGCCTTCTGGAGACATACCTGACAAAGGTGGTTGAAGAACCAGAACATGGGGGGAGGGATAACTCAGTGGCTTGAGCATTGGCCTGCTAAACCCAGGGTTGTGAGTTCAATAGTTGAGGGGGCCATTTAGGGATATGGGGCTGTCATAAGTGTAAAGGGCTGGAGAGGGTTAATGTTATCTGAGAACAAGAGACATAAGAGTTTCCCTACCATGAGGGAGGGAGGAGTTTAGTTAGTTGAGTTTCAGCTTGGGCTTGCCAATGTAGCTTGTTAAGAGTTCTGGAGCATCTTTAGCTATGAAGATGGCTCTACTTCCTTCTTATATTCCTGATTATGTGAGTATAACCTTTTGATTCTTTTAAGCCTGTTCCTATTTGGGGTGTTTCTCTCCTTTTCAGAAGGGAGTTAGAGAACTCCAGATTGTGAAGTGTAATGTATCTTTGTTTATTCCCTTTTCTTCATTAAATTTTTTAGTTATAAAAAACGTTTGGTTTATTCCCTTAAGGTTTTCTCTGCTTCCAGTCTAGGAAGGGAAAAGGGAAGGGAGTAGGTAAACAGGTCAGCTCTGTGTAGGAGCTGAGCACAAAGTCTGTCTCCTTCTACCTTCAGACAAGAGGGGGGGGGGGGGAGGAACAGCCTCTGAGGGTCCGGCTCTCAGGTAGAGAGATGGAGGGTGGGGAAGTTCAGGGGCCCCTCCAAGGTTTTGGAAGTACACCCAAATGGTGGCAGCATTGGGTAACCCCAATCCCCCAGCTGGCAAAGTGGGGGTGTGGGGGAGAAAGACAACTTAGCTGGGGAGCAGTTAAAGTTTAGTTGGTCTGGCATACAAGAGTCCTTTTCTCTGTACTCAGGAGCACAGGGATCAGGGTATCCCTCTTACAGGGGCAAAAATAGGGATTGGTACTGCTTTGAGCAGCGGGTTGGACTAGATGATCTCCTGAGGTCCCTTTCAACTCTGAGATTCTATGATTCTAAGAAGAATGGTATCTGGGATGGCTAAGAATGAAATCTCAAAGCAAATGAAAATGTATCTTTTTGCAATGGAACATAGCCACCTCTCCTCTGACACAGTACAGGACAGCAGAAGCATTCAGTCTACAGCAGCTGTCGTTAAGATCCCATCTGTATATGCAACAGCCCCATTTTGTTTATAGACATATACAATTTTAAACTGTCAATGGTTTAAAACTTGGTATATGATTCTTCTGCTGAAACATTTTTTTAAACACACACCACTAGATAACATGATACACTCTATAAATTCTTTATGAAGCTTGTCTTCTTCACAGAGGACATAGGTACCAATTTATGTGACTCATCATGAAGGTGAAGGAGCACTTGCTTCCATTTCCATTAAAAGCATACCCAAATACCATGAGCAGACTTCTTAATCATGTCTGAAGCAAGTTGTAAAATGTTCCTTTTCTCTGGGAGAGGATGGTGGCAATGAGGCAGCACTTCTATGGTGTATTTTATTACTTTATGGGTGACCTCTTTCTTCTAAACCTTGCAAAAAATATTTCTCCAAACTTACAGCTGAAAAATAAAGTGTGCACCCCTGATTTTATGATCATTTTTCCCCTCTAAAATGAATGCACATACCTATCTAGTGACCAAGGCAGACCGTAAGATTAAAATTTATTTTTTTGAAATACTTCATGCATGTTTCCAAAAATACCTTAACTGCTATTTGCTGTACTAGCTAAAATATTTGTAAAAAAAAAAAAAAAAAAAAGCAGCACATTTTTATTGTCTGAAATTTTGTACAAGGTAGCTGCAAATAGTTATTGTACTTTGATGGGCTTTGTTTTTTAAATAATGTCCTCAAATTCAAGTCTCTGGTATTTCTTAATATATCCTATTCATAGATACAATAGGGGCAGAGGTAAAATAGACAAGCAATTAATTCTGCTAAAGGTCAAATGTAAGGCATTATAATTTAGAAGCTACTTAAAAAAATAAAGAACAGCAAATAACAAAACATGGCTCTGTCAGGACAACCTAATGAAAACGTAACTCTTTCCCATTAAAACTTCACCCATTTTGCTCAGTACTGCAATCTGACTGCTCCTATGGAAATCACTTCCTAATTATAGGTGGTGCAGATAGCATTGTTTAAAACTTTCCATCATAAGAGTCTGTTTGTATTTGGTTTATAACTTTAATGGTTTAGACTGAAATTTTCCATGCTACCCGTCTGACTTGGGCAGAAATGTTTTGGAAAGTTTCAGTGAAAACAATGCAGCCATTTATCAAAATGAGTTAGGGAAAAATGACATTTTCCCACATTGATATTCTTATAAATGTTTCATTGAGAAACTCTATCCCCATTCTTTGGGACAGGAATGTGAAAATTGCCAAGATGTCTACCTAATAGAGGGGTGGGCAAACTGCAGCCCAGGGGCTCCCAGAAGAAGTGGCATGTCCCTCCTCCAGCTCCTACACATAGGGGCAGTCAGGGAGCTCTGAACACTGCCCCTTCCCCAAGCGCCACCCCTGCAGCTCCCATTGGCCAGGAAACAGAGTCAATGAGAACTGCAGGGGTGGTACCTGTGGATGGGGCAGCATGCAGAGCCGCCTGGCTGTGCCTCTGTGTAGGAGCTGGAGTGGGGATATGCCACTGCTTCTAGGAGCTGCTTAAAGTAAGTGCCCCCCAGAGCCTGCACCCCTGACCCCTCCCATGTCCCAACCTCTCATCCCCAGCACAAAGCACCCTCCTTCACCCCAACCCCTCATCCCCAACCCAACCCCAGAACCTGCACCCCCAGATGGAGCCCTCGCCCCTCCTTCACCTCAACCCCCAATTTCATGAGCATTCATGGCCTGCCATACAATTTCCATACCCAGATGCGGCCCTCGAGTCAAAGTTTGCCCACCCCCGATCTAGTATTAGAATGGGGGCACAAGAAGGGCAGGGCTTATAGGAAATGGAGCAGAACGGTCTGTAATCACTATACAGTAGACTCTCGATTATCCAGAATTGGATTAACCAGGATGTCAAAAAAAATATGCGCAACTCACAGGGCCGGCTCTGGCTTTGCTGCCGCCCCCAAGCACACACACACAAAACCCCTACCAGGGCGCAAGGCAGCCAGTGAACCAACACCCCTTCCCCGCCCCCCCCCCCCCCGGTGCAGGATGGCTGGTGAATCAACCCCCACTCCCCATATTTCCTATGGATGGTGATTATCCAGGATTTTATTAACCAGAATTATTTTTTCCCTATCATCCTGGATAATCGAGAGTCTACTGTACTACACCTCCCTCTGAACCTAGAATAAAACTCAGGGTTCTTGAGTCTTTACATTCCACTGCTGTGAAATCTGATGGCTAAAAGTCTGTCTCCTCTCCCACGGATGCTGGCTCACATAGCATAGTGGGTTGTCAATCTCTGTCCTAGGGGTGGGCAAACGTTTTGGCCTGAGGGCCACATTGGGGTTAAAAATTGTGCGGAGGGCCGGGTAGGGAAGGCTGTGCCTCCCCAAACAGCCTGACCCCGCCCCTTATCCAACCCCCACCCACTTCCCACTCCCTGACTGCCCCCCTCAGAACTCCTGACCCATCCAACACCCCCCCTGCTTCTTGACCGTTGATTGTCCTCTCTGGGGACCCCCCACTCTACCTGCTGCCCCAGAACCCCACCCCCCATATAAAGCCCCCTTATTTTGTTCCCTGACTGCCCCCTCCTGAGATCTCCCCCAACCACCAGCCCCCAGAACCCCACCACCTTAACCTCCCCCCCCCCCCTTGCTTAGCTTACTCAGCTGGGCGCTCCTCAACCCAGCCGGGACAAGGAGCGTGGGACCCTGTGGCTCCCTGCGCCCCTCCCCCCGCCCCCACCCGGCCCCTTGTCCAGGGAGCGCAGGGACCTGCAGCACACCAGCCCAGCCCGAACTCGTGGGCCAGATGAAAATGGCCGGTAGGCCACACGTGGACTGCGGGTCGTAGTTTGGCCACCCCTGCTATATCTGTTACTCCGTTAGCTCGACTGGCAGAGGTCTGTGCTGTGGATCCTAAAGGTTCTAACCCTGCCGTTAAACCACATGCGAGTCAAAATGGTTCTACATGAAGAAATGTCAGGTTTTTTCTGTTTGCTTTTTTGAAAATCTGGGAAATGACATACAAAAACACTACATTAAAAGAATGTTAAATTTGCAAAATTAGGAAATGCCAGATTTAAGGTTACTTGTGAAATCGTATTTCAGTGATACCATCTTTAGTTAGATAATCCCACAGATTTTTCCCCCACACAAGACCTCTGACTCATTCAGTACACAGGATGGGCAGTGCTCACTGAATAAGCAGCTATCCTATATTTAATTTTATCCTTTTGTTCAGTGTACAGCTTTTTGCCTTACTTACTGCACACCAATCAAACCAGGCTCTGAATACAAGTACAGGAACTCCTCACTTAACATTGTAGTCATGTTCCTGAAAAATGTGACTAAGCAAAACGATGTTAAGCGAATCCAATTTCCCCATAAGAATTAATTTGAATGAGGGGACATATATACATACACACACAGTATAAGTTTTAAACAATTTAATACCGGTACACAGTATGTGATCATGCGATTAAAGACTGTTAAAGGCACAAGCAGGCCAAATTAAGATTGCATGGGCAAATTCTGGCATTTCCTAATTTTTGAGTGTTTGACTCTGCAACCTTAATATTCTTTTCTGTGTGTAATTTAAATGGTCAGTGTCTCTCTCTCTATCTTAATGAATATTTAATTATATATACAAAGTGGAACAGTTGCAACAGAAAAGATAGCAGGACTCTCCATCCCACTGGTTGGGGAGGTCACCTAGGATGTGGAAGACCCAGATACCAAATTAGACAGAACAGGGACTTGAACCTCTGTCTTCTACATCTCATAAGTGCCCTAACCACCGGACAATTGGCTATTTTTGAGTGGGTTTGTCTGTCTTTCAAAACTTTGCAAGTTTCATTTTTATCCTATACTGGAACAAAAATAAATTGAAAAAGTTTAAATTATTTCACAAAACAGAATTTTTGTTTTCTGGCCAACCTTGCTATTAACCTCATGTCCAAAACCATACTGTGTTAACATATTTGCCAACGTGTCAAAAATGTTGCCAGAATATTTTTTTCCAAATAAACTACAGATTTGGAGTCTGCCAGAGGGATCTCTATATACCTAAATTGTCCACAGAAGACTTTGCACAAAATGTTGATGAACACATAAATGCAGTATACATTAAGCTAATTCCATCCATAAGCATAGCCTTAATGTCAATGCAAAGCCAATACGACAGCTAACAGGCCCTCACTTTTTAAAGTCTGATTTAACTCTATTCTCCCCAACTATAAATTTCATGGTACTCAGTTTTAGTTCAGGATCAAAGAAGAACTCCATCCTGCTGGGTTTTACATACCTAGGCTTTTAAAAACTGTTCCTTACACTGTCTGAAGAATTAAATAATTTTTATAGGGGACAATTATTTATACTCCCTATATCAATACCTCCCCTCATTAACTCTTTGCAGGATTCCTCTACTTCTGCTGCTGTTATGGTATCATATTTCTTGGACCTAAGTTGACCCCAAGTTCACTGGGAAAGGTGTACAAACCCTCAGACTCTCCTAGCCCAACTAGGCTATCTGGAGGGTACATGTTAAACAGGTTCATCAGTGAATAAACTAAATCCCTATATATAGTTTTTTTAAGCAATCTGGGACCCTTAGTGATAAAATACACTATATACTAATAAATATTTTTCACATTATACACATGGCAAGAAATGTTCAACACTGTAATTTTCTAAAGGGTTTTACGGTATAATAAGGTATGGCTTTAGTTGCAGGTGGCGATGTCAGCTTTTTTGATGCCCTAGGCCACCGATTCAGCAGCGTTTCTGCGGGAGGTCTGCTGGTCCCTCAGCTTCAGCGTACCCACCGTTGAAATGCTGCCGAATCAGTGGGACCAGCTGCCCTCCTGCAGGCGTGCCTCCCATTGGTGCCTGGAGCCACCAAAATTAGGGACTGTGCGCTGAGGAGGGAAGGAGCTGCCATCGAAATGCCGCTGAGGGCAGCAAAATGCCGCCCCGCAAATTGTGTTGTCCTAGGCGACTGCTTAGGTTGCCTAGTGCTTGCGCTGGACCTTCCTTTTTGGGTAGGGTTGCCAGCCCTCCAGAATTGGCCTGGAGTCCCTCAGAACCCGGTGACAACTGAAAGCAATCCAGGAGATCTTAATAGGTCAGGATATTTCAAGAAAATTACATTATGTCATGTGGGGGAGAGGGGGAATCTCCCAAAATAGCTTCAGTCGGAGTTGGCAACCTTACGTTGTACACATAATACCTGCATGTCCACTATTAAGAGCTGTTAATTGCATATTCAGTGGTCACCATTGAAAGGTAACCACTTACTTACTTTTCTCTTGGGGAAAAACTGTGGAGAAGAACACTAGCCAGACACTCCAGCCAGTAATATAGCTGCAGAAACAGCGCAAACCAGGGACTGTTGCATGGGGGGATGGAATAAAATGGGGCCCAGCAAGGCCACCCCTCCCCCAACAACCTCTAGACGTGTGCAAAAGAGACCTCCCCAATTCTGGGGGCACTGGGATATAGGGGTGCCAGCCTCCCGTCACATGGCCTTCGAAAAGAAACAGCTAGAGACTCCAGTTGATAGGTCTAGCTATACAACAGCCAACTCAGGTACCTTCACACATTTAGGGCTGGTCTTCAGTACCGGGGGGACGGGGGAATGCGGGGGGGGGACGACGACTGACAGCTGAAGTTGCGTATCTGCAATGTGAATCATGTAGCTGAAGTCTGCATATCTCCAGCTGACCTACCTGCCATCCTCACAGCGGCAGCATTCGGTGGCGCGCTCCCCCATCGACTCCAGCCTGCGCCTTTTGGCAAGCTGGAGTTCCGGAGTCGACGGGAGAGCCGCTGGCGATCGATTTATTGCGTCTTGACGAGACGCAATAAATCAATCGCCAAAAGATCGACCCCTCCCCAGCCTAGTGAAGACAAGCCCTTAGAGACATTTTTATAGTTTTGACTGGACTTTCTCTGCCTTAGGCTGATTGGCGGTTTGCTCCAACCCTCCCCAGTCCTTTTACCTCAGTTTCACTTCAGCTGCTTCATTTACCTTCTTCTACCTTGCCCTTGCCCTCTCTCCCCTGCATGGGAGAGGGAAGAATCTATTGAGTCTGTACCAAGGGCTCTATTAAGATCCAAGTTTTTTCGATGGTACATTCAGTGCATTACCGCAATAACCCTGACTCAGTGACATTATGGTTACTGCAGGCACCTGGAACAATAAGATTTCATGGCACAGAGGCTTTTTAAAATGTACAGTTTACTTTTGAAGATCTTAGCACAATATAATCCATTGTTTTTCTGCAAATGATCCCTCTGCATTGTGAGTTTTGTATCAGTCTAAGATGTCTTTTCTTGCCTTTTAACTGTCTCCTCCTAGACCTAGATAAACCTACCCCTACCCCCCCAAAATCATGGAACTAAATGCTGTTTGCTCCCATCACATAGTTCACTCTGATTGTGAGTTCTACTGCTTTTCCCACCCCATGTCTCTCTTGTCTATTTACACTATGAACTCTGCTGTCTACTACTCTGTGTTTGTACGGTGCCTCACCATTCTTGGTTTGTCAAGCACTACTATAATAAAGATGACTAACTACAGTAGACTCTCGATTATCCAGAATTGGGTTAACCAGGATGCGGATTAACCAGGATGTCAAAAAAAATATGCGTAACTCACAGGGCTGGCTCTGGCTTTGTTGCCGCCCCAAGCACACACACAAAAAAACCACATCAGGGTTCAGGGCAGCCAGTGAACCAACACTCCCTCCCCCCAGCACAGGGTGGCTGGTGAACCAATCCCTCCCCCCATATTTCCTATGGATGGTGATTATCCAGGATTTTATTAACCAGGATTAATTTTTTCCTATCATCCTGGATAATTGAGAGTCTACTGTATAACAGTAGTTACCATGTTGTGGTATTTATGATTTTGCAATACAGGTATTTTTCTACAATTTAGATTGGGAAATAAATGTCTCAGATACTGAGGTAACAGATATAAAACATGACATTTTAGTGTAAAGTATTGTATATGCACAATATCTTGCAAAAACAAAAAACCCAGAGATTTAACACTTTCCCAATTGTATTTAAAAGCATTTGCTTTTGCTAGTAGGAAACATTTCTTCTTTGCTTTACCTGAGCTGGTAGAAGCAGGTGACTTGCTGCGTCTAGATGGACCGGGGCTCTTGGTGGTGCTCCTACGTGATGTTGAAGCTATTTTGGTATAGGAAGTAGATTTCACTACCCGACATTCTAAAAGACAAAGAAACTGTACAAGTTAGCACTTACGGAAAGCAGCAAAGAAATGGAGCAAAAACAGCACAGAAAGCACAAACATTTAACCTATGCTTATATTTATCCCTCTTAAGAAGTTTTATGGGAGAGGGAAGAATTTATTGATTCTGTAGAGGGCCCGGTTAAAATCCACGCTTTTGCCACTACACAGTGAATCCAATACTGCAGTAACCCTGACTCATAAATATTATGCTTACTACAGGTACACGGAACAGAAAGATCTCATGACACAAAGACCATGTGAAATTTGCAGTTTACTTTTGAAGATCTTAGCACATTATAATCGAATGTTTTTCTGCATTGTGAGTGTTTTTTATCAGTCTAAGCTGTGTTTTCTAGGAGAACATACCAGAAGACTGTTTTTATATCCCAAAATGTTAAGAGTATATCATATAATGCAGGTGTCTGTCATTCCTGAAAGGTCTGAGGAAAGTGAAGCAGGAGCAACAACCTTGCTTAATTGTTGGTGAGCAACAACCCACCGTATAGCACATGCAATTCATCATAGGTTGAGGGAAATGGCGCTATTTGCTCATAAGAGACATCAGTAAAATCAATGAAGGGGCAAAATTACCCTCTCACTTGAGAGCACGCCAAGCTGTTTAGGTTAGAGTTTATATACACCCACGCAGCTCTTGCATTTATGCTGCAAAATGGTTCTTGGCCTGAGACTGGATAGAATATATGTGCATGAAAGCGGAGGGATTACAATCATAATGGCAACAAATTTCATCACCTGACATTTCAGAGTTAAAAAACCCCAAAAGATTTAGGCTTTTTAGCCAAGATAGGATTAGAAGAGTCTACAGCAATGTGTGTACTGAGATCACATGACATCATCACTACACTTCCTTAATTTAAGAGAACTATCCATTAATTTCTTTGTATATCAGGACTGTTTACCTGTCTTTCTCCCAACAGGTTCCTTCCAAATTGTTTAAGAGGAAACAAACAAATCTTTTGGTGTCACTGGCCATAACACACTACAGATATATATTTCATTTATCTTTGTAGTCAATCAACGGCACCTGTGACCTACTGTACACCAGAAAGAAGGAGAATTGAGCACAAACAATCAACTATACCCGATCTATCAACAAGGGATATAATCATGTACGTTTCTAGCGGCTATCCTAACAATTTTCAAGACCTCAAGCTACTGGAGTGGGAGGAGGAATTGATGAGTCAGAGAATATTATCCTATGGAGATGCCATCACATCTAGCCTGAATAGGGCCAGGAAAGTCAAACAAATTGTTTACAGCTCCATTAGACAGACGCACACATGATTAACTGGAGACTGAGCACATCACCTTCACAAAGCTTCTTTTCTCCTCCCTTTGGCCTAGACCAGTGATGGCGAACGCGTGGCACGCGTGCTACTGCCGGCACGCCGAGCCGTCTCTGTGGGCACGCCGCTCGCAAGCCAGATGTGGCTCTTTTGAGCCTGTCATCTGGCTCGCGCGGCGCTCTCTGTCCGCGAGGCTGGGGGGCGGGGGAGGCGGTGTGGCGCGGCGCTCTCTGACCGCGAGGCTGGGGGGCGGGGGAGGCGGTGTGGCGCGGCGCTGCTGTGACCGCAAGGCTGGGGGGCGTGTCGCTCCTCTCCTTCCCTCGCTGGAGTCAGGTCACAGCAGCGTGACCCAGCGAACAAGTAAGCGCCGGGGGGGGGGGGACAAGCGGTGTGCAAGGGGGTGTTGGGGGAAGGCTGGGCTGGGAGCGGGGGTAAGCGGTGTGGGGGAGAAACCTGGCTGGGTGGGTCAGTTGGGGGGTGGGTGGGAGGAAAGGAGGTTTGGGGGGGAGAGACCGGGCTGGGTGGGTCAGTTGGGGGGTGGGTGGGAGGGAAGGAGGTTTGGGGGGGAGAGACTGGGCTGGGTGGGTCAGTTGGGGGGTGGGTGGGAGGGAAAGAGGTTTGGGGGGGAGAGACCGGGCTGGGTGGGTCAGTTGGGGGGTGGGTGGGAGGGAAGGAGGTTTGGGGGGGAGAGACCGGGCTGGGTGGGTCAGTTGGGGGGTGGGTGGGAGGGAAAGAGGTTTGGGGGGGAGAGACCGGGCTGGGTGGGTCAGTTGGGGGGTGGGTGGGAGGGAAAGAGGTTTGGGGGGGAGAGACCGGGCTGGGTGGGTCAGTTGGGGGGGGGGGTACAGTTGGGTTTTTTTTGTTTTGTTTTTTGTTTTTTTGTTTTTTTGTTTTTTTCAATAAAAAAAATGTTTAATGGAAAGCTCGGTTATTGTGTTTTTCTTTTTAAACAAAAGCTGTTAATTAGTTTGAAAAACTGTACGAATTGTTTTTTCTAAACTAAAACCTCGTTATTCAGGTTTAATTGCAGTGTTGGCACTTTGAAAAAAACAAGTCGTTTTGGTTTGCAGTTTGGGCACTTGGGCTCAAAAAGGTTTGCCATCACTGGCCTAGACCATGGAAATCCTCTTCCTTCTCCTCCTCTTTCTTTTTGCTGTGCAAGCCATGCCAAGTTCAGTTCAAAAATACTTTGGTATATTTTCCCCCCGCTCAGAAATTATTCATTTACAGGCCCCAAAGTTTGTTCAAATGAACCTATTTCCCCTGTGTTCAAATATCATTGTGAACCTACAGGCAAGGTTTGTCAAGTTTCACATTGCCCATGGGTTTATATGAGTATATGCAGAGATTTTTATATGCTAGGCTATGGCCTGGAAAGGCAAGCATGTGGCACAGGCACATTTGCTGCACACAGCAGTTTTCAGCAACTTTTGTCTTCAAAAATTGTAATAGTACTAGATAAAAAGAGTAAGGGCAAGTCTACACTGCAGCACTACATCAGTGCCCCTGCACCAATGTGGTGCGTCTGTGAAGACATGCTATACCAACGGGAGAGCGCTCTCCTGCTGGCATAATTGTTCCATCTCAGTGAGAAATACAAGTTCCCGCTACCATAGCACTGGTGTAGACAGTGAAAAACTTGTGTCACTCAAGGGGGGTTCCACATCCCCAAGTGGTGTAAGTTAGATAAACGTAACTAATAGTAAAGAAAGCGAGGAATACTTGTAGTACCTTAGAGACTAACTAGTTTATTTCAGCATAAGCTTTCGTGGGCTATAGCTCACTTCATCCCACGAAAGCTTATGATGAAATAAACTAGTCTCTAAGGTGCTACAAGTATTCCTCACTTTCTTTATGGATACAGACTAACACGGCTGCTATTCTTGAACCTTAACTAATAGTGTAGATCTTCCCTAAGTTTCCACTGAGGAATTTAACGCTATTGTACCTTTAAGCCTCTGCTTGCCAGACAGGCACTGAGACTAATAGGTTTTGACTTCATTGCAAAGTTTATATACATGATTCTGCTGCCACATCCCAACTTGGAAAACTAAACTGTAATATAAGCTAACAGTTTCCACTAAATAATGCAATTAATCACCGCAGATTGGCTTCTGCCATACATAAAGGCTAAGCCAGCTGCAGCAGTATGGGGGAGAGTATAGGGCTTGGTATACTACATTCAAAAATTATTCAAAAAAATCTTTTCCACTTAGATTGAGATGTTAATGGAATTTCAGTCAAAGGGGAAGGGAAAAACAAACAATCAACCCTCCCCCCGCCTGCACCTTCTGTACACAGCATCACCCTTTCCTAACTGCACAGTGATTCGTGAGGGCTTCGTACATTATAATACAACAGCATGAATTCTTCCTGATTTTCTTTTTGTCCCCCTCAACCAAATCAGAGAGTACCACAGGAACAGAGCCCCATCCACACAGAGAAACAGAGAAAAAAAACGCCTCTTGACTCCCTTAGTCTTAGGGGTAGGCTCAGCCCAAAGGAGAACAAAGAAGAAGTAAGAGGTGATTTCAGAGCATGTTCAGATGGGACTCAGAATGTTTGGGAAAACTCTATTATATGTACAATAATATAAAGAAAAACAGAGTCAACACATATATTACTACAAAACTCAGTTCCAAGATGCGGAATGTTAGATTTCAGCAAGAATATATAGCAATACAAATGTTATATATTATACCACCAAGAAAACTTCAAAATGATGACTAGAACAGAAAACCACAAAATATGAGCTAAATACATACTGTCTATGGTTCTTTGAGTTCCATTGTAGCAAGAAGCATTAGCCTAGGGGGTTCAAGACATCTGAACAATATTACCAATTACAACATTAAGAGAAAGAGGAGAGATCCAAATGATAGGAATTTATACCACTAGGATATCTTAAGAACATAAGAATGGCCCTACTTGGTCAGACCAAAAGTCCATCTAACCCAGTATCCTGTCTACTGACAGTGGCCAATGCCAGGTGCCCCAGAGGCAATGAACACAACAGGTAACCATCAAGTGATCCCTCCCATCGCCCATTCCCAGCTTCTGTCACACAGAGGGTAGGGACACCATCCCCACCCACCCTGGACACGCCGCTTCCCACAGCCCCCATTGGCCTGGAATGTTGAACCGCAGCCAGTGGAGGTTGCGATCGGCCAAACCTGCAAACGCTGCAGGTAAGCAAACCATCCCGGCCCACCAGGTAATTTCCCTGATGGGCCACATGCCAAAGGTGGCCGATCCCTGGTCTATGTGCTTTTCTTGCCTATGTTTCCCCTTTGCATTATGTGACAAATGTGTATTAACCTTGCATACACAACACAAGCAAAAATATTTTATCCCTTGACTTGAAAGCACTCAACACAATAGTAAACCACAGCTTTGTTATGTGGAGCAGAAATAGCCTATTAAAAACATCTGAGGAGAAGACATTACTCACGTTATAAAGTAACTAGTTCTTTAAGATATATCCCCCTATGGGTGCTTCACTGCAGGGGTATCTGCATCCCTGCACCTCAGAACAGAAATTTTAAATAGCAGTGTCCATGGGTGTTCCACTGTAAGTGACTCTAGAGCAGCACTATGATGGAGGGGTGAAGCTTCAAAATCAAGTCTAGTACTGATGATAATACCGTGGATCCAAACATAGCATCAAAAGTATGAGCAGATGTCCAAGCTGTTGCTCTGCATATTTCTGTGATGGGAACATTTTTGATGAAGGCTACAGAAGTGGAAACAGATCTAGATAATATAAACTCTACTAGCTACTCTATAAACTAAAACAAAATTTTAAATGAATTGTCTCTCAGACTCTGCTAATGCTCCATCTCAGGCCAAGGGTGGTTGAGAAGGAACTGAGGACAGTTCACCCACACAACACTAAATAGCCTCAAGGCAAGGCATGAAACAGGAAAAGTGCAGGTGGTATAAAGGGGGTTGTGGAGAGGTTAATTTATTTTTATGCAAAGAAAAAAAGAACATACCACACTGGAATGAAGATAAATACAAATCAAGTTTCTGTTGGCACTTGTATGACTAATTGGATAGATTAACAAAGATTCTCTCCCAGAATAAAAAAATAAGTAACTAATCATTAAAACTTCTTGCTATGGCCCATATAAATTCTCAAAATGTTTTTAACTACTATACTTCAACCTAGATTGAGCAATAGATAACAACAACAACAAAAAAAGACACAGATCTGCTGTAAGTTAACCAACAGCTCAGTGGGGATAAAGTGCCTGGCTAAGGGCAAATTAAAGTCAGGAACATTTCTTGAGTGGGGTGACTTAAGATATAAATTTCTAAGTCTTCTTTGTCAGAGAACTCACAGGAGCTAGATTGACTAACTTTAAAAATCCTTTTCGGCAGGACATTAGCAGAGTTAATGTCCCAGAAGATATAGACTGTTTCTCCACAGATAGTTTGAAATATTGTTGGGAAATACTATAGCTGGTTATACTCATCAATCTTTGTGGGCTAGTTTAAAGGTACTAATACTTTCCAACATAACTAGATGATAATGCTCAACTCAGAGAAAGCAATATCTTATAGTCTTAATAGATGAAGGGTTTTTTTAGGTTTTTCAGAGCTGAACGTTTGTTTCATGATGTTTTGGTGAGTTTTGCAATTGCTCCAGCAAGAACTGCTCAGTCTGCATCCTCACTGGTTGATTCTATTCTCCCACATGTACATTTCTAATTCTAAAGTAGAGTCTTTCTCCTCTAATCCATTGATAGAATGCTGTTAAATGAAAAATACCGAGACTCTCAAATGTATATCAGTGAAAACTGTTGACACCTTATTAAACAAAATCTAAAACAGTCACCAGCATCATCTTCTAGGCCTTCCAGTGTAGCTTCTTAAGGCAGAAACTATGTCTGTCTTATATACATCACTGAATGAGTAGCCAGTGCTCAAACAACAACACACACTGGGGATTTAAATATTCAGTGCAGTCACTTTCAGGATGTGTTGCAGTATGTGTAACCCACACACCTCATGGGTGCGGTGTTCTGTCCCATCTAGTGGTACTGAGACCACTTAGAGAGCTAAAATGAGACTGCTCTACAGCCTTAGCTAACAGCCTGATGACTTTCAGCTCATGTGGTAGAGACTCGTGCATTAGGCTCCAGACACCCCAAGATCGATCCCACCCAATGACAACTGGGGTCTGTTGGTGTTACATATGCAGTACCTTTTTATTATTACAGGTGTTATTTGTGAGTCTATTGAATAGGTTGTATAATCTGGCTGTTGGGGGGGCTGTTGTCTTAATGTAAAGAGTTTCCTCTTTGTAAGGTGATATTACAGCTAAGTTGCACAGAGCTAATTGATATTAGACAATGTTCCATTGGAGTTGGCCTCTTTCCATGAAAAGAGAATGAGTCATTACTATAATCGACAAAGCATGTTATGCCTGGCAAAGTGGTTCACAAAATTACTTCTCTAGATGTCTCTATTTGTGAAGTAAATATAGCTTTTTAAATTTTATTTATTTATTTATTTATTGCCATTTGAGGCAATACTAGGTGAAGAAACAACTCTAGCCCCTTTTGCATATCTTCGTCTTTATTCCTAAAGCAAAGCAAATATGGAGTACAGTGCCCAAATATCTGGTCCTCCCACCAACGCCTTTGCATTTTCTCCCATAGCACCTTCTCTGAATAGAATGCCCTACTTGAAGTTACCCAGGAGATGACTACCCTGTCAAGATAATGGCCTGAGGATTTTACAATCTAAATCTACAAGGAATGATGCAGCACAAACCAAAATGGTATCTCACCAGAGTGTGATCCTACTCTGAAAAGAGTATGTAAAAAATGGAAATTTCTTACTCAACAGATCTGATCATTGTCTACTCAGAGTCCTGTCACTTCCTATACACTTACAGTACTGGCTTTGAATAAGGTATACAGTTACTTATCCATGACTGCTTACATGATAAGCGACTTTTCCACTCTTGGACGCCATTATAAAATACACACATTGTGATGGGTTGGATCACAGAAACCGCCTTAGGGCTGCCAACTGATGTGCCCACACTACTCCTGCCCCTGCCAGCTTGGGACTCCAGAAACCTGCCATATCGTGTCAGACATGCTTGCCGAGCACAAACACAGACCCAGGTCTGAACCATGTCCCACAAAGTTCAAGCTTAATTGAAAGCAGCTTAAGAAGTGTTCCAGTCTCTAACACTCAGATGCCCAGCTCCCAATGGGGTACAAACTTCAAATAAATTAATTTTACTCATAAATTGTCTGCCCTCTATAGCACTGATAGAGAGATATGCACAGCGGTTTGCTTCCCCCTAGCTATTAATACATACTTTGGGTTAATTAATAAGTAAAAAGTGATTTTGTTAAATACAAAAAGTAGGATTTAAGTGGTTCCAAATAGTAACAAACAGAACAAAGTGAATTACCAAGCAAAATAAAACAAAACATGCAAGCCTATGCCTAATACAGTAAGAAGCTGAATACAGATAAAATCTCACCCTCAGAGATGTTCCAATAAGCTTCTTTCACAGATTGGAGACCTTCCTACTCTGGGCACAATCCTTTTCCCTGGTATAGCCCCTGTTCCAGCTCAGGTGGTAGATAGGGGATTTCTCATAATGGTAGCCCCTTTTGTTCTGCTCTGCCTTCTCTAGCTTTGGCACAAGGCAGGAATCTTGTGTATTTCTGGGTCCCCATCCCACTTTCTAAATAGAAAAGCATCAGGTTTAAGATGGATTCCAGTACCAGGTGACATGATCACATGTTCTGTGAGACCCCAAGCCTTCATTCCTCCCAACCTGACTCACAGGAAGGCCTGCAAGCAAACAGAGCCATCCACAGTCAACTGTCATGGCTGATGGGAGCCATCAAGACTCCAAACCACCATTAATGGCCCACACTTTGCATAATTACAAGAGGACCTCAGAGTTATATTTCATATTTCTAGTTTCAGATACAAGAGTGATGCATTTATACAAATAGAATGACTGCACTCGGTAGATTATAAACTTTGTAATAATACCTTACAAGAGACCTTTTGCATGAAGCATATTCCAGATACATTATATTCACACTCATTAGCATATTTTCATAAAATCATATACAGTTCAACTTCACACACATTTTACACCCACCTTGCATGTGTGCGAGGGGAATAGTCAAGCAATAAACTGATGAGTCATGTACTTCTAATTTCCTCATTTGCTCTGGAGCCACCTCCTTCTGGACTAACATTCCAACCGCCTGAGTAACTTCAAACCACCAGCATTTCCTGATATAATCAACCTGACACAAAAAGGTTGTTGTCTTACCCCAAATGAAGAACTTCTTCCTTAAAGTTTATGTCTGCCTGAGGCCCAGTGACAGCTTTTCTATACGTTTAACATTAGATATCTTATGGCCCTACAGGACTAGACTAAGGAGCTTTATATCCTTGTAATGGGAATGTTCCCAATTCCTAAATGGGATCCAAAAATCCCTTCATCCCTGGAAGATCCTGAGATTACGTACTTTAAAGTTCTGTATAGTTAGGTATAAAAACTAGTTTAAATCAGTCTAGAGAATTGGTAAGGGTTTTTTGTTTGTTTTCCTTTATGGCTCCCTGTAGAGTGGTGATTCAGGGTAACTAAAAGTCTTAAGACAACTGGCTTTACATATGGAGACGTGGAAAAATAGTTCTAATAAGTATTAAAAGCTCTAAAACAAATATTTTAATATATATTCTGGAATTTTATGTGGTATATACAGCACACAATAGTGTGGTATAAAGATTTCACTAGCACTCATTGGAATTATGTCCATAATTCACTCATAAGTAACATGGCCATCCCAACCTCAAACTGAACTTAGTTCATATATATCAATTTTTTTCAACGGATCTCAAAGTGCTTTACAATATGTAATGTTTCTGTCCTCTCAAAATGTCTGTGAGGTAGGGAAGTATCAGCCCCATTTTACAGATAGGAAACTAAGGCACAGAGAGGCAAAGTGACTTGTCCTGGGTCACAGAGGAAGTCAGTGGCAAAGCACAGATATGAACATGAGTCTCCCAAGACATAGGCTCCTGCCCTAGCTACTGGATCATCCTTCCTTCTATGGTCATGAAACTTCTATATCACAATGCTATGTATTCTATATACACCACAGAAAATGCCACAATATTTTAAAGGAAAAAATGTTTAGAAATGTCTCAGATCTTTTAACAGAATTCCATCAAGTATTCTGTACATAAAAACCACACACAGAAACGTGACTGAAACAGAAACCTGCAAAGTCATCACTTTCTCTTCCTCAGTTTAATCAACTGCTGCCAAATATCCAGGTATGTTCCTGTGGAGCACACCTTCTCAATCTCTCAAATGCGTCCTAGCATTCTGGGAATGCTAGCAAACAATGGTATCACAGTCAATGTTGTACAGGCCAAGTAGTAAAACGATTAAACATTTATTCTGATTTATTTTTAATTCTTCTCCTCTTGCCTCTCCTTTTCCGGCATGATTTGAAGGTCACTCCTAAGGGAATTCTGTGTGTGTGCGTGGGGGGGGGGGGAATTCTGTGCATAATATTTTTTAAATTCTGCACATTTTGTCAATAAATAAATGTGGAGGCTCCAGCATGGCAGTGCAAAGTACAGTCCATGGCTGCATGAATGCGGGAGATCATCCTACAGCCCAGCCCCCGGACATGAACTCAGTGGCGAGGTTGAACCCAGTGCTGACACAGTGCAAGGGCTGAGTGTCCCCAGGAAACACCCCAGGGCCACATTTCTCCATGCCAGGTGTGGGTAGGCAGGGTCAGCTTGGGAGAATCAAAGAGCGGAGAGGATTAGCATGGGGGGTACACAGGTATAGGTTGAGAGGGTTCTGCATGAGGCAATGTGGGTGCAGGTAGCTCAGAGGAGGGTCCAAGTGCAGGGGTATCTGGATGAAAAGGGTCTTGTTGGGTGGATTCCTGGTGCCAGGACAATGGGACTCTCCAGGGGAAGTCCAGGCGAAGGTGGTTAGGGCCCAGCTGGGGTGGAGAAAGGCTCAGCAGAGGGATTCCAGGTGCTGAAAAGTAGGGCTAGGTGGGGTGAGGATCCAGTCCAACCAACTAGCTGGAGCTCAGCAGGGTTGGAGTCTTGGTGCGGGGGACTAAGCAGAGTGGTCCAGGTGCAGAGGGGTACGGCTCATCAGGGAGAGGGGTAGAGTCTCAGGATCTCAGTAGGAGGTTGTCTGGATGCAGGGGATGGGACTTAGGGAGATGGAGGTTTGAGTGTAGAGGTCTGGATGCAGGGGGAGGGGCTTGGCAGGGAGGTCTGGTGCAGGGAGTGAGGTTTGGTGGGAGTCTGGGTATGGGGGGGGGTGTCTGCACAGGGGTTAGGTGGATGGGGAAGCAGCTTCCTATACAGTAACCCCTCCCTTTGTGGCTGAAGAGTGATAGGAGCAGGAAACAGGGATGTGGTGCAGGGCCTCCCATAGCCAGGGAGGTTTCTGGGGGTAGGTCTCACCCTGCTCTGACCACTCCTTGCAGGGGATGAGCAAGCCCCATCCTCCCCTACCCCTAGCCCAGGAGGGATTAGCAGCTGAGCCCAGCACAAGTTAGGAGCCACCAGTTGGGGAATCCCCAGCACTGTCCTCTCCCTCCCTGCCTGCCCTGCTGCAGTGATTTACTTCTCTGCCAGCTGCTCCAGGTGCCCATGTTGCTGGGGAGGGCACGTGACCATTCTTATGGCTTCCCCTTGCTTCCCTGTCAAAAAGTATTTTTTTTTCTGCAGGAAAGCAAAGAAATCTGCAGGGGCCATGAATTCTGCACACACACACACAGTGCATAGAATTCCCCCACAAGTAGAGAGTGGTGTTGAATGCGGATTAAGCTCTTAGTTGTTGTTCATAATTTGTTTAGTTACCAATCTTACATTATGACCAACCCTTTTTTGGATGCAAGTGGGTAAGAATGTAGGAATTTGATTTACTTCATTGTATGCTGAAATCCCCATATTGGATGATCCATGAGGCAAAAAAGGATGGTAGGAAAAAGCTAACTTGACAAATTAGCAGAACCAAATCTCTCCTTCAGTGAGAGGGAGAGCTGAAGGGTAAATTAATTTTGTTATATCACATGGTCTTGATCTTTCATTTTTTCTCCTTACATTTTAGCTGTGGTCACATGCACTATGGGGAGACTTTGGAAAGATAGGGAATCAAAGCAGAAGAGTACAAAATGGGTCTGGAGCCAAAAAAAATGTTAGGTCCTGCTTCCTGCAGATTTCCATATTGGGTGGCGGTGGGGGGGGTGGGGGGGGTGAAATGAATGACTGCTCAGTGGCTCCAAATCATCCTACAGCCCAGCCCCCTGTGGCCCCAAACCTGCTGCTGTTGATGGCAGGTCCTTGGATTCCAGCGCTCCATAGCCCAAAATTAAGATAGATAACCTGCATTAATCCAATCACTGCACTATGAACACATTGGAAGTAAAGATTTAAAACTATCAAAAGGCATACTTGCAAATAAAAAGGAAATAATTTTTTTCGTTAGGCCTACTTTGAACCTGTAGCTTAAAACAAAGTCTACTCTGTCCCCCCAAAAAACCACTGTAGCATATTGGATAAAAAAACTTCACCTTGGAATGGCCATTTGGCTGGAAGAAAGCTGTTAAACGCTTCTCTAGCCCACCAAGGATTCAGAGACCAGCATAGTCACAAGATAAGGTCAGCACAGAAGGAATGTTATGACAAATACATTATTCCATCAATACAAATGGATGTGTACAGAAACATGTTCCTTGAATATTATATTTTTAGAACAGTTACTCTGGGTAGACTATATTTCTACCCACATAAATATAAGAGGAGCAGATTTCTTCAAGAGTTTCCATTCCCTTTTTAAGATAAAAGATAATTTGCTTCATGATTTACAATCCCATTTGCCTTCCTGAATCAGGCTAAATAGTAGAAGCGGTCTCGGTTGCCATTATTTAAATGTTGCCAATAATGTACCACTATTAATCTGGCAGTATAAATATATATGCTATTTTGTTTAACTTTGCTTAAATTAATGCTTGGTTAAAATACTTCAAACACATTTTAAATGAGTAAAGTTTATGGTTACGATACTAAAGACAAAATATTACAGATTTGTTCAATACTTTCGTATTATGGAATATGTCCAGAACATATGGCACATTCACCCAATTCCCATTTACAACTGTTTTGTTTATTATACCATGTAATTTCAGATAAATAAATCTTGTGCTAAATGAAAAATTGTGTGTGCCCCAGTTTATTACAAAGGAGTTTTTTCCATGGACATTCTCCACAGCAGGAAATTATTGTTTTATGGGTAGTATTTCTGAATCTCCCTCCAATCGTTTTTCCTTAATTAGGTGGTTGAGCTTTGGCTGCCCATCCGGTATTACCCTATAAATATCTACTAAGCAAGTTAGTATTCATTGAACTAGACAGGGTTTTACATATAATTCTTTAAATGATTTTTATTTGTGACTAGCAAAAATACCCGGCGTTGCTCGGGTCCGTCGGAGGGGGGGAGGGGGGAGAGAGCTGAGCGAGTGCGGGGTCCGTTGGAGGGGGGAGAGAGCTGAGCGAGTGGGGGGGGCGTTGGAGGGGGTGAGGGGGCAGAGAGCTGAGCGAGTGGCGGGGCCGTTGGAGTGGGGGGGGGAGAGCTGAGCGAGTGCGGGGACCTCTGGAGGGGGAAGGGGGGGTGAGATTTTAAAAATGTTCGATTCTTACCTGAGGGGGGGGGAGAGCTAAGCGAGTGGGGGGGGCGTTGGAGGAGGGTATTATTACATCATAACTATTTCACAGAGAACAGCAAGTGTTAACCTGCTGCCCAGCTGATGTTAATGGGCTTTAAAGAATTTCACCCCTAGGGGGTGTCAGAGGTGAGATTTGAAAAATTTTCGATTCTTACCCTGATTAGGACTCTAAAGCCTCTAACTTTACCAAATTTCAAGTCTCTAGCTCAAACAGTGTGAAAGGAGTAAGGGAACGTACATACACGCACGCACGTACGCATACACCATTTGACTTTTATATAGATAGATTGAGATGGGCTTGAATGAAAACCCTTAGCTTGTAATGCATTTGTTCATGGAATATGGAAAATACATATTACACTTTCTAAAGATAGAATAAGAGCCTAATAAAGTCTTACAATTTCTGATTCCTGCTTTTTCCCTCATACCCCAAATAAAGCATCAAAGTATATGGGATTTACTAATGGACCTTTGCTAAAGGGAAAAATCACTGAAAATATTAAACTTCACTTAATGCAGGAGAAAGGGAACCAAGTCCAGCTCCATGATTCTTGAGGGCAGCCCCATTGCAAGGCAATTTCTGATGCCTGGCAGCTTTAAGTTCTGCCACTGATTTAGGGCCTTTAATGGACTGTACGTAAGTGGAGGACTGCCATGTCAGAATTGTTATTTATTATTTGTATTACAGTAGCATTTAAGAGCCCCCATCATGGACCAGACCCCCCCCCCAATGTGCTAGACACTGTACAAACACAAAACAAAAAAGGCAGTTCCTGCCACAAAGAACTTACGTAAATTTAGGTATAACGCAAGAGACAGATGGAACCCAGACAGGCGAATACAAGGAATGAATGAGACAATATCGGTCAGCATGACAGGCAGTGGTCTCAGGACACCAGCAACCTAATCTTCTCAGCTCCACTATGCCCCCACCATGCTCCTCATGCTGGAGGTAGAGGGCCGAAGCACAGAGCCAACTGAGAGAATTCCCCTTCAACAATGAATCCTCCGTTAGATTGTTACTGGATTATGGCCTTTTTATAGTACTTCCGCGGCACAAAGCGGCTGTCAAAGAATTTTGTCTCTGTGTTATTCCACTATATTTCTAGATAGCTTTCCATATTTTAATGTGCCTTCCTTAAGAGGGTATATGTTTAATTTTCCTTCAATCTCAGCTGTGAGATGGGGCAAGGAGAGGGAAGGAGAGAGTTGAAAAGCATGCTTAAATATACAAGACCTATACATTTCTTTTCCAACTGAACCCAGTGAAAAATCTTATTGGGATAGTAAAATTATATGTAAGATATATTATTAAATTTCTCCTTGAGTTAAGTGGAGCTTTGTTTAATGCAATCATCCACTTTTTCTTCTTTGAAATAAATGTATTTAATTTTATAGGAAATTCAGTCTTTAAATTATATGGAAACATCTGCAGCATTACATTAGATGTAGTAAAATGTTCATTTTTATATCAACATGCATCTTCCCCATAAAGTTAATTGGTGATTCTTTCATCTTTCTATATCTTGCACTATTGTAGTCAATAAAATCTTTCATTTGGTGGGGCCAACTCCAATCGTCAGAGGGGTTGTGCAGCTTGTTGCCTTGGCTAGACTGATACACAGAACCAACAGAGTGCTATCTCTAGCTTCAGATCTTCAAGCATGCCCATCCAAGCATCTAGGACTCTGATACCCAGGGGAGAGTACACCCTGGGATGGGGTAAATGGTGGCAGTGTAAATGCCAGTTTGAGAAGTTTCATTTATCACTGTATACTATATTTTAATTGATTTTATTCAACCACCCCATGCATTTAAATTAGTAGTGACATTTAATTTTAGTCTATTATACCCTGTTTCTTTAAGTTGTTATATGAAGGGATGTTAACTCTGATTTAAGTACATTGGATGTATATTATTTATAATTGGTATTTTGAGTTAGACCTATGCCACACATTATTATTATTAATAATAATTATTATTATGATCAGAAGACATTTATTCCTGGAGGTTCCCAAGGCACACATTGAGAGTTCACAGGGGCCAGTCAGGTGGAGGCACTGCCAATGTTAACTACCTTTAGGAGTAAAGGAACTGTAGCAGAAGGATGGATAGAAGATTCCCACCTACCCAACATCACTGGGATATTCAGGATCTCTTTTAATGTCAACAACATCAAGCGCCCAGGCATACACGTGAGTATTGCCCGCTCCCGAATTACCCAAGGACAAAAAGGGGGATTACACCAGTTATAAATTTTCAACAGTAAGAGTGAAGGGCCATCAAATTTGTATTGAATATAAGTAATTTTGGCACTAAAATGAGTAATGCCTCAAAGTAAGACACTCATGAAGAGAATGGGCTCCTCTTCTGCTTCCCTCTACATTTCCTGGTCCTAGACATTTTGAAGCGTTGATTCAGCATGCAGTACCTCAGTGTCTCCTCCTCCCCAATGTCCTGCAAGAAGCAAAAGTGCCCCCCCTACATCTCTATTGGCATGTGTATATACTGAAGTGTTACACACACAGAATACATTCAGAGGAGCTGTATGTCTCATCATGACTACATATAAAATCATTTGCAACTGCTGTTACAGAAGACTTCTGGAAAAGCTTTTCACATCCACAAAATACAGACACATTTCATGATCAGTCATGCCTTAAGAAATACTAAGTAATTCAGTTCTGTAACTCAAAGTTTACATCATCACATTTAAACTGAAGGCTTTTTGGTGTCAGAACTTTTTGTCAGTAAAGCACCATTCACTGTGATAGTGCAGTATCCCCTTACAACTTCAAAACAAAATTATTGAGATTATTAAAGGAGAAGCTAGTACTGCTGCCTGGAGCGAGGGTTTCCTAATACTTTAAAATAGTGATGCTCAACCTTTCCAGACTACTGTACCCCTTTTAAGAATCTGATTTGTCTTGCATACCCCCAAATTTCACCTTTCTTAAAAGCTACATGCTTACAAAATCAGAAATAAAAATACAAAAGTGTCAGAGCCACACTACTACTGAAAAAATTGCTTCCTTTATCATTTTTTTACCAGACAATTATAAAATAAATCAATATTGTACTTACATTTCAGTGTATAGTATATAGAGCAGTATAAACAACTCAGTCTGTATGAAATTTTAGTTTGTACTAACTTCGCTAGTGTTTTGTGTACACACATGCACCCACGCACAAAATACCATCCCCAACTGCTCCTCTACTAGCTATTTTTAAATCCTTCCCCATTCCACCTGCTCCATACTGCCATATGACCCTCATTCACCCGCCTACTTCCACATCTCATTTCTACTTGTTCCTTTCCCTATCACAGACCATCAACTGACTGAACAGGTTACAGCAAAGGGTTGTAAAAGCACATATATTAACTAGTTAATTTGGAGATGCCCTCGACAATGCCAAGTGTTGAGGGTCAAAAGGAACCAGCTGGGATTTGTTGGGATTCATGGCTTCTTCCTGGGTTCTCTGGGCACCGCAAGCCATTCTCCTTTGCAACTCCACGCTAGGCCTGTTTATTCTCATCTCTCCATGCCGGGGGGGGGGGGGGGGGGAAGGGGGGGAGGAGAAGGGTCAGACAGGACTATTTCCAAATAAAATTATGAAGTGATTACAAGATAAGGTATAAAATGGACCAACATTTATCCCACTGGAATCAATAAGCTCTGGTTAACTTACAACTGAAATATCTGATGAAATCTTAGTGATCAAATACAAGCAACATCCAGAGGAAAAATCTTTTCAAATACAGGAAATTCTATTAACTAATTTAGTGTCAAGTTAAATGCTATGAATAAGCACATTTTATTTTATACTTTTGCCAACGTATTTGCCTAGTTTTGGCTTCCAGCTAATCTATACACAGATTCATACCCCCAAAAATGAGTTGTTTAAGAGTAAGACTTTAATTAGAGTTGTGGTGGCTTTGAAATAGCCAGTAAACATTTTTCTTTTAGGACTCATATATTTTTGTTTCTTTTTCTCTTCATTATGGGGTCTACACCTCACGTGTAACTTAAAGAAAATTACGCCAGTATCAATTAATTCACTTCCAAAAAGCTCCTTTAAGAAATGGAAAAGAGCACAGGTGAGCCACCATCTGCATCAAGATGACTGTATGCAAACAGTGACAATAAACAGGGAAAAGGTAGTGACTTGACAGAACTATAAATGTTTATTCTCTCTCGTTAGGCATTTCTAATGCAGCATTATGATATATGAGCACCATCTCAGTATGAGGTCTGACAGCAATTCTACTTGTAATGATAAATGCACTTCCAGTGTGTAAGGAGACTGTTCAAACTTTTTAAAATGGAATTTTGGAATTAAGGATAAAAACCTCTACTCTCTGGTACATACCTGGATGGAGGATGCCCTTACTAAGTGGGTAGATGTATTTTTTAAACAACATTTATTGCTGTATTTGAAAAATCTATTTTCTTTGTCACACTGTGAAGAACTGATTATTCTTAATTGTCCATAACATCCAGTAAGCACTGTGTCCAGTAATCCAAGCCCATCATAGAGCAAGGAAAATCAGCAGCAAAGATTAAACATGGGGGTAGATCCTCAAGTTGAGTAAATTCTCATAGCTCCATCAATGGAGTTATGAAACATGACACCAGCAGAGGATCTTCCCCCTACCTCCCCCCATGTATTTATTTAGGCACTCTACTCTGAATTTTCTACCAGAAGAGTTGAGAACTGGAAATAATATGCAGATTGGAAAACAAAAAGGTGCTAGTGGTAATGAAGGAAAAGAAAGTGAGGTGCTCCAGCTTACTTACACTTCTCACTGCATGAAGGACATTTTTGCAGCTAGACCAAAGGATAGTTAAATGCATGTAATCTTTAAAATGATCTGTATTCTAGTTGCACCCAAAATATGCATGGTGCTACCCATACTCTGCCCCTTCCCTAAACTTCCTGTGATCTAGGAAGATAAGCAACAAATGATGGTGGAAAGAGGGATGCAAAAATACATACAGTTTTCATATATATTACATAGATCAGTGTTTCTCAAAGTTTGGGCCGTTTGAAAAACTAGATGGGAGGAGAGGGGAGGTGAGGAGAGACCTTTCAAATGTTCTCCAGAGCTTCCACTTTAATTTTTTTTTAAAGTCATTCTTTAGTTGTTGCAGTTCTGAGGAAAACCTTGAAAATGTGGTTCCAGTGTAACCGATACAGTCTTCCAACACTTGCAGAAAGCTCTGAGGTGTGAACTGCCTCATTTGTTTAAAAAAACGTTAATTCAGATGTCAATGATATTTTAAAATATCTACATTGTTAAACAGCATGTGATAGGAATGAATGGAGGGTGGTAATTGGTTTTCTTTTCCTGAAGGGGAATCATCTTTCAAAAGTCTAAGAAATACTGGCATTAGCTATGTATTTTTAATAAACAGATACATATCAACTACATCTGATTGCCAGTTAACCTACTTGGTTACCAATTTCTTGGCCTTAAGAGAGAGTATAACAGAGTATCTTGCTCCTGGACTGGAGAGCCTGGGGCTAAACCAACCCTGATTACAAGATGAACCTCACTGGAGAGGAATTGAAAATCTCACTTGAGAGGAATTGGAAATCTCACCTGAGAGGAATTGGAAAGCTGCAGGAAGGCAGTATGGTGGAGAGGTAGCTGAAACTGCCAGATGCAGGTGGCCTGGTTAGCAAGTTAGGGAAGCCCAGAACAGGAGTCTGGGTAGAGCTGAACCTAAAGAAAGATTCTGTGTTTGTTTTGAGACTTTTCGAGTTCTGTTTTGGATAAGCTATAGTCAACTCGATGGAGACTGAATTAAAGAACACTTCTTGTAGTAGTACAGGGGGTAATATAAGAGATAGTAAGTAGGAAGGCACACAGTTGTAGAGCAGTTTATAGGCCTTTTAACATAGGATATATATTGCAATATGGCTTATGATAGTGTACACCCTATGGTGATCAGCTGAGATTGTCCGTAACTTTCCCTTCTGATCTGGCAAAGAGAAATATTCTCTCTCAAGAGAACCTTGACACAGCTAACATGTTAAGGCAGAGTATCTCATCAATGCTTGCATCCGACGAAGTGGGTATTAGCCCACGAAAGCTTATGCTTCAAAACTTTATAGTTAGTCTTTAAGGTGCCACAGAACTTTGTTACCTCTGCTATTCCAGACTAACATGGCTACCTCTCTGATTCTTGTCATCAATAAAGGACATTCTGTAGCAAAAACTGTGTCCAAAGATACACTCATTTCCATGCTTGTCATTAGAGAAGAGAACATATGTTTCAGGGAACCTGAACTCGTGAAAAGGCAGAAATGCTAGTGATGAGATGTCATCCAATTACTCATAAGTATATAGCTACTTTAGTCTGGTATAGCATCATGTAAAACTGGCATATGGCATCAAACTGGCAACTAATACCTGTTTACCAATCTCAGAGACTACTATCCTTCCCTCTTAGTAAGCTCCAAAGGTCAAAACCAAATGTGGTAATATGCTGGGAGCAGCCTATAAAATATGTTAAGTAGAAATTAGGCTTTGGTTTAAGTTGGCATAAGTATAGAAGAGTATGGAAAATTGAGGTTGCTAGTATGAAAAAGGTTTGAGATCAGCTGAAAATAGTAAGATGGGAAAATTGAAGATATCAAGGACATGACCCAAGGTTATGTTTTGCTTATAATTGGTTTTATTGGGGGTTTTAAAATCATAATGCACCAGCCAGTTATAGAAACTGAAATGACTGCTGTTGTATTGTTGGACAGGATCTACAATAAGTAATATTTTAGGGGATCCTCCTTAAATTCTAGAGTTGTTTATTACTGATAGTTTTTTACTTTCACTTTAGTTTTTGCAATAGGAAGTTAGTTGAAATTGGATATTGGCTGATAAACTACTGCTAAGAAAGCAGCCTGACTCACATTGGGATAAAAATGAAAGAATGGGTACAGAGACTCAAGGAACTGTTTTTAGCACTGTAATGTAGGCGCTCCATAGTACACTGGCCCTGAAAGGGAAAGGAAGCGGAGAAAGGACCAATTAGTGTGACAGGTCACATATGAGGGACTTAGACTGGAGAAGCAATGGCTGATTGGAAGATGAAGCTCCGCTCAGCAAATGTGGGTTGGGCTAGTATAAAGCCAGAAAGCTGGCATCAGACTGCAACGAGGAAGTATGTAGCCACCCTCAATGCATTAGAGAGGGAAGGAAGGAACCCAGGGAAAGAGGACCTGGAGATCCTGGCCCTGAGGGGAAGGGTGTACCCAGAAGAGACATAAGGAGAAAAGAAAACCTGTGAGAGGCAGAGTAGGAGGCAACCCAGGGAAAAAGCCAGCAAGTCTGGGGACTTTGCAGACCTTGGCTTTGTCCTGTAGGGTCCCTGGGTTGGAACTACGACTGTCAACCTTCCCAGTTTCTCCCAGAATCAGACTCTGTCTCCCAAAGGCTACTAAGGCTAAACGTCTAGCGGCACAGTGGGGCTAAGGCAGGCTCCCTACCCTCCCTGGTCCTGCGCCACTCCTGGAAGCAGCCGACATGTCCCTGCAGCCCCTGGGTGAGCCAGGGGGTCTCTGCATGCTGTCCCTGCCCAAAGTGTGACTCCATAGCTCCCATTGGCTGGGAACTGCATCCAATGGGAGCTGTGGGGGTGGTGCCTGCAGGTAGGGGTAGCACGCAGTGCCCTCTCACCTCCCCACCCAGGAGCCACAGGAATGTGCCGGATGCTTCTGGGAGTGGTGAGGGGCCAAGACGGGCAGGAAGCCTGCCTTAGCCCCGCCAACCCAGATCCGCCTGAGGTAAGTGCCGCCCAGCTGGAGCCCACACTCCCCACCCCTCCTGTACCCCAACCTCCTGCCCATCCCTGAGCCCCCTCTCATACCTAAACTCCCTCCCAAAGCCCCCACTCCTCGCCCCTCCTGTACCCCAAACCCCGGCCCATTGCCGAGTCCCTTCCTGCACCAAAACTCCCTCCCAGAACCTGCACCCCTAACCCCCTGATGAACCCAATCTCCAGACTGAGGTCCCTCCTAGAGCCTGCACTTCCTCTCACATCCCAAACCCCTGCCCCAGCCCTGAGCCCCCTCCACCATCCAAACTCCTCCCAGAGCTTGTATCCTTCACCCCCACCTGTACCCCAACCCCATGCCCCAGGTTCAGCCTGGAGCCCTTTCCCACACTCTGAAACCCTTGGCTCCAGCCCAAAGTGTGCACCCCAGAACAGCTAGGGGGGGAACCACCACCACTGGCAGTGAATGAGTTTCCGGTAACAAGTACTTATAGAAAAATATTTAATACAAATGAAGAGCTGGAAAGTGTTTTAGCAATTTAAAAAGAGGACTGGAATCCTTACTTCTGTTAGTCACCTATCCAACAAAATTGCTCTGTGGCCTTGAATAAATTACTTACTTTAACCTGTGTCTGGATCATTTTACCCATCTGTAAAAGTGGGCACAATACTAACCTACTTCACAGTGATGATTACTTAATATTTGGAAAATGCTCTGAGGTATTTTTGTGAAAACTGCAACGAATGCAAAGGCTTTATAAAAATCTGAAAAGGTATGTGAGTAAAAAAAATGTAAAGTACTGACATGACTTAAGAGTCTAAATCCTGCTGACTTGCAAAGAGATTTAGGCTTCTAAGCCACATGATATTTTTTTTCAAAATGTTACCTTATCTTCTTTATATTCTATCCTTCTATATATATATTTTAATAGCAGAAGGATATGTTGTATCAAATTTAATAAAGTTAGTTTTAAAAGCTGTTTATTTAAATAAGTACCAATAGTACGTGGCATAATTTGCAGAAAAGTGTGGATTTTTTTGGAACCAGATTCTATTTCTCGGGTAGTAAAAGACAGTCAAGTTAAGCTAACAGCAGTCAAACTTGCAGAGGTGCTGAGTACCTGGAGCTCCTACTGACTTTTAGCAGCTCTGAAAAAATAAGTCACAGTTGTTCATGGCATACCTACTGTGCTTTTTAAGGAAAATGTAGGTTTGTAGACTTTTTGTCACAGTAAGATTTTAAACTAACTTCAGATTTGTCTATGGTATGAAAATCAGATGTCTTGGAATAGTGATAATAGTCATGAGCATTTAGATAATCTCTCTAATTCTTCTTTAATGACACCTAATATGAGCCTAGTTGGAGGTTAGGCCTTTATTTCCCATCTCCCCTTACATGCTCCCTTACTGAAGCTAGGCCATTAATTTAAAATAAAGTACATTAGGGGCCACATTCCTGTAGGTCCTTTCCACAGGGTCATTTTATCCTGGCCTAATGATTCATCCATGAAATTACACACCTTGCTGTTCCTACAGTTCTGGTCTGTGTCACCCACACAAGGTTCTCATGCAAAGATGCACCTGGACAACTGATATGGATTTATTTATTTTTTTGGCTTGCAGTTTCAAGAATTAATTAGGTGTGCATCTGTGTGTAACATGGTTGTTGGTAAGGTTGTGGTGAAAAACTGAAATATCACTGAGAAATGAAAAAATACATAAATGATGACAAAAGCATTTTTCACCTTAAGAAACCACTCGTGTATGTGTTCGTTGCCTGCTAGTTGGCACGAAAGGAGTTAAACATACACGGTAGCTTACTCCCAGCAAATAAGATTATGTAATGTACCTCCAGGGATTCAGAATATTGGGAAGTGAAACTTTCCATTTACTGCCTCAGATCTGCCTATAATATGGTTAATAAAAGTCAGTGCCAGGCAGTGGTATTTGATGAAGACAGACATAAAACTAAGCTGTCTAAAAAAATAAAGCCACCTGACAATCCAATAACTACTGGGATAGGAATCCTGCTCACCTTGAGCTGAAAAGAACAGAAAGGATGACAGCTATGTGCTGTTCTTGTTTTCTTTTTAATTATTAGGGATTTTGAATTATATTGACAATTCATCAGTGTACAGTATTATTTGTTAAGCACCCAGGATATGCTTAGTGTAGCAACTCACATATATGAAGACTTTCTCTGGCCTAAAGAATCTAGAAGATTGATACAGAAAAGGAAGACATGCTGAAAGATCTATATGAAGGAGTTACATTGTGGGTTTTTATGTTATAATTCTGTTACAAAAAATAACCTCATACCCCAATACAGTAAACCCTCGATTTAACGGACCTCGATTTAACGGACTTCGGATGCAACGGACAAAATTTCTAAGCAAGTCTGATGCATCCGAAATCCATTTGTCGAGGGCTGGCTGCCGGCTCCCGGCTGCCGCCCGGGTCCAGACAGCGGGCGGGCTGGCTGCCGGCTCCCGGCTGCCGCCCGGGTCCAGGCAGCGGGCGGGCTGGCTGCCGGCTCCCGGCTGCCGCCCAGGTCCAGGCAGCGGGCGGGCTGGCTGCCGGCTCCCGGCTGCCGCCCGGGTCCCAGCAGCGGGCGGGCTGGCTGCCGGCTCCTGACTGCCGCCCGGGTCCCGGCAGCGGGCGGGCTGCGGAGCTGCCGCCCTGCCCTGTGGCGGGCGGGCTGCTGCTCCGACAGCTCGGTTTTTTTTATTATTAAATAACGGACTTTCTGATTTAACGGACACCCCCTCGCCCGAATTAGTCCGTTAAATCGAGGTTTTACTGTATTATAATTATTATTATAGGATAAAAAGGGTCTAATCAGTATATAGTAAACAGCCAGTATACAGTATATTGTAAAATACCAAAACCTATAGGATCCTCATGAATTTAGGGAGTGGGAGTCCCAGTGTTGCTTTTGAATCCAATATGATGCATTATTCCAAATACTATCTGGTTCAGGAAATTAAGGGTATGTCTTCACTACAGGACTAGGTCGATTTCCCTTAATTCGATTTTCTAAACTCGATTTTAGAAAATCGAATCAGTGTGTCCCCACCAGGACAGCAGGTTGACAGTGGTCCACACTGTCTGTCCTAGAACTTTTGCAGGGGTCGACATAGCCCGCATTGCACTTTGGGTAGGTAGCCCACAGTGCAATGCGTGCCGGACCCCCCCCCCCCCGCCCAAGCAGCCCCGCAGACCCCCCCGCCCGCCTGAACAGCCCCCCCGCCAGACCCCCTCCCGCCCGAGGGGGGGGGAGCCGGCGCGGGGCTGCTTGGGTGAGCGGGTCAGCTGCCTGGTCAATTTCAGGTGAAATTGACCAGGCAGCTGACCCACTCGCCCAAGCAGCCCCGCACCGGACCCCCCCCCCAAGCAGCCCCGCGGACCCCCCGCCCGCCTGAACAGCCTCCCCGCCGTACCCCCCCCGCCCGCCTGAGGGGGGGGGAGCCGGCGCCGAGCTGCTTGGGCGAGCGGGTCAGCTGCCTGGTCAATTTCATACTGGGTGAAATTGACCAGGCAGCTGACCCGCTCGCCCAAGCAGCCCGGCGCTGGACCCCCACCCGCCCGAGGGGGGGGGGGAGCCGGCACGGGGCTGCTTGGGCGAGCGGGGGGGGGGGTCCGCGGGGCTGCTCGGAGGTCGGAGGCTTAACTTCAGATGCCTCTTCACTTACAGTAGACATAGAGAAGTCGATTTTAGCCTTACTTCTCTCATCAGGCAGGAGTTACAAATTCAATTTTGAGGGCCCTTTAAATCGACTTTAAGGGCATGTATGTGAAGACAGGTACACCTTTAATTCGACCTAACGTCGTTAAGGTCGAATTAAAATGGTAGTGAAGACATGCCCTAATTGTTACCGCAATTAGTTGTCACTAAACAGCCATGAGTCAGACTGGCAATGGTTCAAAATTGGGATAATGGGGTAAATGTAGCTTTTCAAAGATTAAAACAAAAAAAAAAAAAAATGTTGAAACTTTATCTATATATATAAAAGTCAAGTGGTGTATGTATGAGTGTATGTATGTATGTATGTATGTATGTACGTATGACAGCGAACTCCTCCCGCACCGTTTGAGCCAGAGACTTGAAATTTGGTACAGTGAGGGGTCTTGGGGTCTAGATCTTGGTAAGGGTCGAAAAATTTTCGGATCTCACCTCTGACGCCCCCCAGGGGTGAAAGTCTTTCAGGGCCAATCACATCAGCTGGGCAGTTAGGTGCTGATGATGTCATAATACCCCCTCCAACAGACACCGCACTCGCTCAGCTCGCCCCTCCCTCCTCCAACGGAACCCCAGAGATCCCTCAGCTCACTGCCCCTCCCCCCTCCCAACGGAACCACGGAGATCCCTCAGCTCACTGCCCCTCCCTCCTCCAACGGAACGCCGGAGATCACTCAGCTCACTGCTCCTCCCCCCTCCCAATGGAACCCCGGAGATCACTCAGCTCACTGCCCCTCCCCCCTCCCAACGGAACCCCGGAGATCCCTCAGCTCACTGCCCCTCCCTCCTCCAACGGAACCCCGGAGATCACTCAGCTCACTGCCCCTCCCCCCTCCAACGGAACCCCGGAGATCACTCAGCTCACTGCCCCTCCCTCCTCCAACGGAACCCCGGAGATCCCTCAGTTCTCTGCCCCTCCCCCCTCCCAATGGAACCCCGGAGATCACTCAGCTCACTGCCCCTCCCCCCTCCCAACGGAACCCCGGAGATCACTCAGCTCACTGCCCCTCCCTCCTCCCAACGGAACCCCGGAGATCCCTCAGCTCACTGCCCCTCCCTCCTCCAACGGAACCCCAGAGATCACTCAGCTCACTGCCCCTCCCCCCTCCAACAGAACCCCGGAGATCACTCAGCTCACTGCCCCTCCCTCCTCCAACGGAACCCCGGAGATCCCTCAGTTCTCTGCCCCTCCCCCCTCCCAACGGAACCCCGGAGATCACTCAGCTCACAGCCCCTCCCCCCTCCCAACGGAACCCCGGAGATCACTCAGCTCACTGCCCCTCCCCCCTCCAACAGAACCCCGGAGATCACTCAGCTCACTGCCCCTCCCTCCTCCAACGGAACCCCGGAGATCCCTCAGTTCTCTGCCCCTCCCCCCTCCCAACGGAACCCCGGAGATCACTCAGCTCACAGCCCCTCCCCCCTCCCAACGGAACCCCGGAGATCACTCAGCTCACTGCCCCTCCCTCCTCCAACGGAACCCCGGAGATCACTCAGCTCACTGCCCCTCCCCCCTCCCAACGGAACCCCGGAGATCACTCAGCTCACTGCCCCTCCTCCCTCCCAACGGAACCCCGGAGATCACTCAGCTCACTGCCCCTCCCCCCTCCCAACGGAACCCCGGAGATCACTCAGCTCACTGCCCCTCCCCCCTCCCAACGGAACCCCGGAGATCCCTCAGCTCACTGCCCCTCCCTCCTCCCAACGGAACCCCGGAGATCACTCAGCTCACTGCCCCTCCCCCCTCCAACGGAACCCCGGAGATCACTCAGCTCACTGCCCCTCCCTCCTCCAACGGAACCCCGGAGATCCCTCAGTTCTCTGCCCCTCCCCCCTCCCAATGGAACCCCGGAGATCACTCAGCTCACTGCCCCTCCCCCCTCCCAACGGAACCCCGGAGATCACTCAGCTCACTGCCCCTCCCTCCTCCCAACGGAACCCCGGAGATCCCTCAGCTCACTGCCCCTCCCTCCTCCAACGGAACCCCAGAGATCACTCAGCTCACTGCACCTCCCCCCTCCAATAGAACCCCGGATATCACTCAGCTCACTGCCCCTCCCTCCTCCAACGGAACCCCGGAGATCCCTCAGTTCTCTGCCCCTCCCCCCTCCCAACGGAACCCCGGAGATCACTCAGCTCACAGCCCCTCCCCCCTCCCAACGGAACCCCGGAGATCACTCAGCTCACTGCCCCTCCCCCCTCCAACAGAACCCCGGAGATCACTCAGCTCACTGCCCCTCCCTCCTCCAACGGAACCCCGGAGATCCCTCAGTTCTCTGCCCCTCCCCCCTCCCAACGGAACCCCGGAGATCACTCAGCTCACAGCCCCTCCCCCCTCCCAACGGAACCCCGGAGATCACTCAGCTCACTGCCCCTCCCTCCTCCAACGGAACCCCGGAGATCACTCAGCTCACTGCCCCTCCCCCCTCCCAACGGAACCCCGGAGATCACTCAGCTCACTGCCGCTCCTCCCTCCCAACGGAACCCCGGAGATCACTCAGCTCACTGCCCCTCCCCCCTCCCAACGGAACCCCGGAGATCACTCAGCTCACTGCCCCTCCCTCCTCCAACGGAACCCTGGAGATCACTCAGCTCACTGCCCCTCCCCCCTCCAAACGGAACCCCGGAGATCACTCAGCTCACTGCCCCTCCCCCCTCCCAACGGAACCCCGGAGATCACTCAGCTCACTGCCCCTCCCTCCTCCAACGGAACCCCGGAGATCACTCAGCTCACTGACCCTCCCTCCTCCAACGGAACCCCGGAGATCCCTCAGTTCTCTGCCCCTCCCCCCTCCCAATGGAACCCCGGAGATCACTCAGCTCACTGCCCCTCCCCCCTCCCAACGGAACCCCGGAGATCACTCAGCTCACTGCCCCTCCCTCCTCCCAACGGAACCCCGGAGATCCCTCAGCTCACTGCCCCTCCCTCCTCCAACGGAACCCCAGAGATCACTCAGCTCACTGCCCCTCCCCCCTCCAACAGAACCCCGGAGATCACTCAGCTCACTGCCCCTCCCTCCTCCAACGGAACCCCGGAGATCCCTCAGTTCTCTGCCCCTCCCCCCTCCCAATGGAACCCCGGAGATCACTCAGCTCACAGCCCCTCCCCCCTCCCAACGGAACCCCGGAGATCACTCAGCTCACTGCCCCTCCCTCCTCCAACGGAACCCCGGAGATCACTCAGCTCACTGCCCCTCCCCCCTCCCAACGGAACCCCGGAGATCACTCAGCTCACTGCCCCTCCCCCCTCCCAACGGAACCCCGGAGATCACTCAGCTCACTGCCCCTCCCCCCTCCCAACGGAACCCCGGAGATCACTCAGCTCACTGCCCCTCCCTCCTCCAACGGAACCCTGGAGATCACTCAGCTCACTGCCCCTCCCCCCTCCAAACGGAACCCCGGAGATCACTCAGCTCACTGCCCCTCCCCCCTCCCAACGGAACCCCGGAGATCACTCAGCTCACTGCCCCTCCCTCCTCCAACGGAACCCCGGAGATCACTCAGCTCACTGCCCCTCCCCCCTCCCAACGGAACCCCAGAGATCCCTCAGTTCTCTGCCCCTCCCCCCTCCCAACGGAACCCCTGACTACATCAGCTCACTGCCCCCCCCCACCTGCGAAGGTCCCCGGAATCCCTCGGCTCTGGGCCCCCTCCCCCCCTGCGACGGATCTGAGTTGGGTTTGGTGGGACGGTAAGTGAGGTGGGGGTGTCGGATTCGGTCGGGGGGTGAGGTGGGGGTGTCCGGTTTGCTTGGGGGGGTGGGAAGGTGTTGGGGTGGGTGAGGGGTGAGGGGTGGGTGTTGGGGTTGGTCAGGGGGTGTCAGCTGTCTGCCACCTCCCCACCTCCCACTGATCCGAGCAGCGCCGGGCACTTATGCTAGTAAAGAATATTTACCAACACCCTAAACACTTATGGGGAGCATTCATCTCTACTTTTAAATAAAAAGGAATTTTAAAAAGTCCAAACAATTTCTCATAATGTATCTCTAAGAGCTATGTCCTTCAGTTAAGCGGAGATGTTACAGAGGCATTACTTTCAGGTTTAAGGATGAGATCATCAGTAAGACACACAAAACCATCCAAAAATGCAAAGGAAATATTCATTTTCCTGCAGTATGAGCAACCAGATTAGGAGGAGGAATGAAAGACATTTGGTGCCAATACTAATTTCCTTTGCTCTAAAGGAGGATGCAGTGTCAGGGATTCTAACTCTTACCAAATGTCTTTATAGTGTATGGAAATATGTTCTTTTTCTTCACGTGTCTCCTCTTTCCCACGCAGCAAGAGACATTTTACAAATCAACTTAACCTTAATCTTAGGATACAGAGTGGTATTAAACCTTCTGAACTGACCAGTGCCTAATGACCAGAGCCTAATGGCTCTCTGTGTCTAATTGTCTAATTTATGACAATGCTTTGCCTCTTGGGTACTTAGTTTCTTTAATAGTTTCTTTTTTCTAAGGCTAAAGCCATTCAAAATACAGTGAAAGGTTTTTTGAAACTCCTGTAACTTATATCAGCTGGTTTCTTCTTTATCAACTGGTTTGTTGACAAGCTGAAAGAACTCTAGTAGCTCAGTGAGGCAAAATTTTACTTCATAGACATAGTGACAGGAACAAATCAACATCATATGCTCACTTACGCATTTCATAATTCTATTTTTTATTATCATTTCAATCAGTTTACCTGGTCCTGAGGTAAGGTTACTTGGTCCATATACCACATGATTAAGGTGAAGCTTTTGGCACAGATATTTTTAGTAAAAGTCACAGACAGGTCACCAGTAACCTTATATTATATTATAGTAACCAGTAACCTTATATTTCAGCAAGGAAGATTTACACTGGGCATTAGGAAAAACTTCCTAACTGTCAGGGTGGCATACATTGCCGATAGAGGTTGTGGAATCTTGATCATTGGGGATTTTTAAGAGCAGGTTGGACAAACACCTGTCAGTGATGGTCTAGATAATACTTAGTCCTTCCATGAGTGCAGGGGACTAGACTAGTTGACCTTTTGAGGTCCCTTCCAGTCCTATGATTCTATGGAAACTGCTAAGAAATATGGGAGTATCACCAATTTCTACTCACAACTAGAACACCCAACTTTGATTATCTGCTCAGGTCAAAAAGGGGCAACAGTACAATATTTAATGCCTCCAGTATAGTATATATCCAGTCCTCCAGTATAGTAACCGGCACTTACATATCAGTTGATCCCATTGTGGATTGTGATAGCCCATTTCCTCACCTCTCATCTATTTCATGGATATTAAGGTGTGAATGAGAGTGTGTGCGCAAGGCACCAAGCAAGGTCAGTGACAGAAGAAAACTACCCCACATACACCTAGCTTCACTGAATCGGTGCTTCGGTAAAAGTGCAACCTTTGAAGACATTACTTGCAACAGTGGGTGAAACAAAGGAGATCAGGGAAGCAAATTGCCTTTGACACCAAGAGGAGGATATATAAACCTTGCTCCTCCCACCTGAGCGCCCCCCCCCCCCATGCCCAGATTAGTATCCAAGGTATTGCTGGCACCTCCCTGTGACAGGTGTCCAGCGCAGACATTCATTCCACAGGGGATCTGGAATTGGAAGTATATTTATCTAAATCTACTTTAGATAAATTTAGATTTATCTAAATAAGGTGAGGATTGGGATCGGGGCTCCAAATATACAGAGAAGACAGTACCCTAATCCTTATACAAAGGATCTCAGCGGTGTTAGGACCACGTGTGGAAAGCTGGGTGGCTGACAGCAACCCCCCCATCAGGTGGAAATGATTAAGGAAGGACTCATGACCTGTATGAATTATTGCTGGATATTTCCCAGAAGAGTTACGTAATAAAGTTACAGTCTAATTAAACCACCTCACTTGAATATTGTCTTTCTTTACATGTGTCCAAGACAATTCCTCCTCCCCCCAGACCATGTGTCTTCATTAGAAACTCCCTTGCCTTGTTTTTCTGCTGGTAATCAGTCACAACCAAATTATTAGAAGAGATATTTTTCTTCTATTTTACAGTGCCAGAACAAGATACACAAGAGATTTAAATTTCTTTGCTTTCTAATTGCCCTCCCCTTGCTAATGAGTGGCAACCTTGCACCTTCTTCATTTCAGCAAAAGAGGTGGTCACAGGTTCTTTCCCCCATCTTGCTTCAATCCGTTTCAAGACTACAGGATTTTCCTTCCATTAAAACAAGTGTTTTACAGACACACTGACCTGAGGTGCATCACACTAAATTTGTAAGGGGAAGGGAGAAGGAAAAGAGAAGCCACTGTTTCCATAGGTTAGCTTTTTGGAGACATATGCTATTGTACCAGTTCTCCAGAATAGGTCAGGAAAGAGGGTGGTTACAGTGGACTTACTGGAGCCAATATACAGTGGCTTTGTACTGACGACTTTGCAGTAAGGTTACTATGTCTTTTTTTATATTTAATATACCTGTGCCTGTAAACCAAGTATATAAATATGTATGAAGTGTACACCTACCACTGATTTACTGTGCTTCTGATTTCAGCACTTTGAAATATTTTTCAGGTTGTTTTTGACTCTCAGCTGGTCTATGGGAGTTTGTGTTTGATACGATTTAAAAAAAAGTTTAAATGAATATTAAGGATGAATATATTCCCCTCATATGCCTTTAGAAAGTTTGCTACTCTCTAAAAGCTAGTGAATTATGAATTTTGAATAATTATGCTCTTTTCAAAGGATCCTGACAGTATAACAAAATCAGTGGACATTTCTAGAAAAAAAAAGTGTGCTTATTCAAGACTTTTGGTATCTCTGCACCTATGACCTAAAAATATCCAAGTATGAGAAGTGGGGAGTCAGGGTGTTCTAACATATTACACTAAATACATTTGTCCCAGTGCAGGAACCTCTGAACCAACCAGCAACAACTGAGGGAGAGTCAAGTCTTTGGGGTACATTCTAATACCATTTAAATAGATGGCACTGTACATTCAGGTTTTCAAACTTAATGATGAAGCAGAAAACTCTGAAAGGTCCATTTATCTTGAAGGTACATCATACCAACTCATGATGACTAGAGAAAATTGAAACTTCTCTGTACTATATTGTCAAAGAATTACCTGGCAAAGGGTCATACAGTGTTTCTGTTTGCAAATAGTTCAGATTCAAGTTGTCTGTAGAGTAGAAAGGGACTTGGCCAAGACTACAAGTATTTTATTTGACACTAAATTTCCTACAAAACTAATGAGTAAATTAGCAAAGACTAAATGAATTATAACAAGATGGACAAAAAAAAACTGAAAAAAACTAGAAAAGGAAGGCCAATCTCAGAAGTACTCTGAAATCAAAAGAGGAGGTTATTTACCTGTAACTGGAGCTTGTTCCAGGTTCATGGTTTCTACTTGGATTTCAAACATGTGGGTGTGCATGCACGCCATCCACAAGCCAGAGCTAGAAAGTTTTTGTAGCAGTATTCATTGTCCCACATGGATATCATGCATCCCCTCATATATAATAGGGCATGTGGCTTGACTTCTCTCCAGTACCCTTCTTACCACTGAGTGGTCAAGTCCACAGGAGAGGGGAGGGAGGGCAGATATTGGAATCCAAATAGGGACCACACATCTTGAAGAACCTCCAGTTACTGGAAAGGAATCTCTTCCTCTTCTTCAAGTGAGTCCCTATAAGGATTCCAAATGTGGGTGAGTAGTGAGCAGTGTGTAGATAGATACAATGATGTGCTCAGGAGTGCGGTCTGTAGTACTGCACGATCCATAGCTGCCACTTGAGTGATAGCATAATGAGACACGAAAGTGTGTACAGAACTCTACGTCACTGCATAACAAATGTCCTGTCATGGGACTTGGTGAGACGAGCCAATGTGGCTACTTGTGCTACTACAGAGTGTGCCACAATGACATCGGGGGCATTGCGTTGTTGAGTGTGTAGCATTCACAAATGCACCTGGACATCCCAAATGGAAATACATTGTGAGGAAAGGGGCTCGGCCTTCAAAATGGTCGACAATCACTACAATGAGTGTTGGTAATGAGCAAATTAGGGACTCAAGTGCACACAAAACACTTATGAAGATCTGCATACCAATTTTACTTGCTTTATCCATTGTCAAATACATTAATTTGTGCATGGAACTGGCAGTTAAAAGCAGGACCATCATGTTTTTGCATTTGAAAATATAACAGATATTTAATATCGGGAAAAAGAGCTAATCATTCACAGTGACAACACTTTCCCCATGATGATGAACTAATTTCAATATTCCAGTGTCTAAATTAAGTCCAAGAGATTATGATACAAAAAAGAATAAAATGCTGTTATAGTTAAAAAATTCAGCAACAGTGAAAAAAAATAAAAGCAAATACATTCTGCCTGCATTTTGACATTAACTGATCACTGTTGCAATATCTGTAGAATCTTCACTATAGTGGCTGATTTCATACTAAGGACACCATCACATTTGTTTCCTTTTATTTAGAGCTGGTTGAAATTTTTACAATAATTTTTTCCAGTTTGAAAAAATGCCGTTTCATCAACATTGAAAGGTTTTCTGAAAATAGTTTGACTTCAGTGAAGTTTTTGATCTTTTGACCAAAATAACTGACAACACTTTCATTTAAAAAAATCAAAATTATCTGTGAAAAGATTCCAAAAATAATTTCATTCAAAATAGGTCCTGGAAAGAAATAAACTTGATTTTTTGAGCAGCTCTAATTTATTAATGTTTTAGTCTGACTACTTTTAAAAAAATAAGAGCTGGCGAATACTGAAAAACTATTAAAGAATGTTTGCTTCAACCTACAAAGTGAATTAGCTTCAACTTAACATCCAGTTTGATTGGCTTCGATGACACGCTACAGTAATATAAATGCTAAGTAATCATTTTCTGTGACTAGACAGAGGTAACCTTTTGTTCACAGAAACATTCATAAGAAGTGTCAGCTATGTAAATATGCATGCAAATAGTGTGAGTGGAGGTTTAGGCTGTTAAGTGTCTATGTGGCTCTCTTGATTCTCCGATGTCCTTCCTCCTGTTTATAAAATGTTTAATTATCAACTCAGGGAGCAGAACCAGTGCCTTATAAATTACTGATGCCCCACACCTACACTGCACAGATAGCTAGGGAGGTTGTGGAATCCCTATCATTGGAGGTGATTCATTACAGGTTAATGAAACACCTGTCAGGGATGGTCTAGGTATACGTGGTTCTGCCTCAGCACAGAGAGATGGATTATATGATCTTCTGACGTCCCTTCTAACCCAATATTTCTGTGAAAGTGTGTTAGATAAAAAGGTGAAGCACATTACAGAAATAATTATGACAAATACAGTATTGAGAGACATAATACCAAATAGTCAAAAGGAACAGTCAAAGCAAATAGCTTGCAAATGTAGTCTAGAATTATGAAATATATATGATTGCATAAAGCAATCAAACATTTAAATAATGAACATATTTATAAAATAATCAAAATGCTAGGGGCTAATTCCTGAAGAGAAAAAAAGGCTTTCTTTAATAGAATATTATTCAATATTATATCAACTGTGATTTTTATATAGCTAAGTCTGTTCCTAACATTTTAACTTCAGTTATGTTTCTCTTGAGCTCTCTCTTTTAAAAAAATAAAGGGGGGAGGGATAGCTCAGTGGTTTGAGCATTGGCCTGCTAAACCCAGGGTTGTGAGTTCAATCCTTGAGGGGGCCATTTAGGGATCTGGGGCAAAAAATCTGTCAGGGGACAGTACTTGATCCTGCTAGTGTAGGCAGGGGACTGGACTTGATGACCTTCAAGGTCTTTCCAGTTCTAGGAGATTGGTATATCTCCATTAAAAAAAAAAAAACTACAATCCAAGATATTTTTCAATACTACAAGGACCAGAGCAAGTCAATAATGAGTTGTAGTACTCATCATATACTGCCACAAAACTGTTCAAGTTGGGCAGTCTTGCATCATGTAGGAAAGTGTACTAAGGAGAGCTAACATCTTCTTAAAATAAAAGTTCCCTATAAGGACAGTAAAAGTCTAGTTTGTTTTTGCCTCATATACAGAATCTCTCTCTCTTTCTCTCTCAAGCCTGGCAGTTGACAACATATTAAAACATCACACGGCACTGGAAAACTTTATATGTATGCCTCTGTTGAGAGTATAGTTATATCTCTGAGTCTCGAGAACCCACTGTAATTTTCCCATTACCAAAGTGTCAGTTTCTGATGGGGGCAGAGTCAGCCAACCAGCAGGCTCCCTGCTTCTGCATCCAGACAGAAAGTTGCTCAACACATTAGCCTGGGTTCTGTAAATCAGAGCAGATGGGAATTATGATTGATTTTTCCCTTTCTCCCTTTTGCAGGCAGGACATAATCAAGGTTACAGGAACTTACCAGGTATAAACATGATACTTCTAACCTTAATTTTTTTCTTTGTGAAATAGTAATCAGATTTTCCTGGCACAATGTTTCCTCCCAGCAAGAAGATGTAATAAAGCTGCTGGCACAAAGAACTTAGGCTAAAGACTAACATTGGCCAGCAAGTCAAGGTGACATAGGTTTCAAGGAGTCCAGTCTTATTTCTTCCCTAGAAAAGTGTTATTTTCATCACTGTTTCCATTAACATTAATATCTGTTCTTGTCAAGTGATCGGAACTTGTTTTTGTATCCAGCCATTCTATATTTGTTGAACTCTGCTTGGCAGCAGATATTAATTTGGCCCATTTTGCAGTAGCTTCTTTAGGAGGTGGCTCAATAAGAGATTAACAAGATTTTCACACATATACTGTGTGATGCTTATAGCTTCGAAGCACTGAGCCAACGTTAGCAACAGATGAAATTTAAACATATTATTACATCACCAACCACACAACTTTTTACCGATGTTTTACGGTACTAAGAAAGAAGACCTGGCATTGTGAGATTGTACAAACTCAGGTAGACTCTAGACCTGGCACCATAGGCTCTCTGTCAACATAAAGTGGTATTATAACAAGCTGTCCTCTTGACATTACTCTATTCTTTTTATTTATATTATTGTTTAAGAAGCCCAGGTTCATCCAGCAATTTTCATCAGGAAACCTAAAAATTATGGGTTTGAAGTAAGAGTCTCTAAAACAATGAAGTAGTATTCATGCTCCTACCAAAAAGATGACTATGGCTATATTCTAAGATATCAGACACACTTGAAATTGGAAAGGCTAATGAGGGGTGGAGAACTGAGGAAATTTCTTATTTGCTTGATAATCTGACTGAAGTTGCATGTACATCATTGATAATCACTTTTTTGTTTGATCATTTGCCACAGAAATAGAGCCCCGAACTAGGAGCTATTAGTGCATATATTCTATGTTCATGTTTTGCAGCCACAAGATGACACCCCCTGTGTACAGATACTTAGGAAAGCCAACACAATGCACAAAAGTTATTTGACCTTTTGCCAGTTGTTATACAATCCTATTGCCAGCAAACCACCAACTTCAGAAACAAGGTCAATACAGCTCCTTGAATGAAGTACCTGGACCTCCCACATATCAGCTACTATAGCTGCATATGTGGCTACATATCACAGAGGTAATCTAGCACAAATCAGTATTTACAAAGTGTCAGTTTTCTTTAAATATAGAAAGTAGGTATATATCAGAACATTTTGCTCAATTTTTAAATAAAATGAAATAATGAACAGAAATACCATTTATTCACTATAGTTTGGAAAACTATGAATAACTACTCCTCAGTTTTAAGATGAACCCACCCATTGTCTTTGGCTCAGCTTTATGCTTATTTGTGGAAGGGTGAGCTATCATTTAAATCAAATATTGAAATGGTTGTCAGGAAGTATGGTGGTGGGGGTCTTTATTTACTGTGTATTTTAACAGGATGAAAGCTGAGTACCACTCCTAGAAGTTAATGTCAAGGGATAGAGAATCAAAGCACTAACATGCAGTACAGACTATATATTTCCCTCCAAAGAGGAATGAATAACGAAAGGAGCTCCTCCAGTTGATCACTAATAGGTATTCAATGCCTTTTCATACGAGATTTAAACAAATAAGGGAAACATTAAGCAAAGGATGTGCATTTTTTCCTGATAATATAGGAATAAAAGTAAGTAGAACAGTAAAGTTCAAAAAAGCTTCGCCTATTAATTTTCCACCCTCCACCTTCAGTTTCTGCACATTACGTTCTTCTTCACTTCCTTTTTTCAGTCCAAGCTAACACAAGTGTAGTTCTTATGATCTGCCTATAATCAGGAAGTACCGGAAATGTAGTGAAAAAACTTCATGGAGTGATATTTTCAGCAGCATTCCTGGGAAGCAGTGGCAGACTTGCCAATTCTCACTCATTTGGAGTGAAAATCAATCATTGCTAATAATCTTAATGCAACTCAGACTTTTGATAAATAATTTTAGCACTGTTTCAAAACAAACTTTTTGGAAAGCTCACTTATTTAATTTGTATCAGCTTGAGAGCCCTGGGGAGATGAATCTCTGGAAAGTGGGGGAGGGTGTGTGTGTCAGCCATCAACTGTAGGCTACTTGGGCAAATTCAGCATTGTACAAACTTAAAACAAATGCTGAACTAATTAAGTGGCTGCAAAACTTCTGTGTACTAATTCCTAACATAAAATGACTATTCAATGGAGCTCTATATTGAGAGTCAAACATAGCACCCCGCTATTGTAAACTCCCACAAGCAGGTGAGGATTTACAGCTCATTTTTATTTTGTCCCTAGATAATAATGGTTTAAGTGTAAATGTTCTAAAATGCACACTACATCCTTGCAGACAGGATGTGGGCAAATTGAACTAGAGTGAATCGAGCCAACTTGACACTTTGATAGGAGACCTCCACAAAACATCTACATGAAGAAGGAGTTTGGGCATATAGCTGCCACTTTTCCCTCCAAGTTAGCACTGTACAAAGGCCACTGTGTGGTGCTAAGAGACATTGTGCAGCTGCAGAAAAGACAAAATGGAGGTCCTGGTCATTAAAGATCACTTGGCTCTCTTCACATGAGTAAGGGCAATGTTAGTACTATGGTCCTGGCTACATACCAGGTTGGGCAACTGTATTGCGGTCTACTAAATTTCCCTTACATCTTCAACTCCTGTCCTAAATTTGTCTTTTGCTGTTCAATAGTTACCATACTGCACCTCAGCGGAGCTTACAATAAATGACAATGTCAATGTGGGACAGGCCATTTTGTAAAATTGTGTAAAATGTTCACATTAACTCTATAATGAAAGACTCTATATTGATGTAAGGCACGTGCATGCACTTCAGAATGTTAATACATACTGGTAAGCAAGGAAAGTAACTATTTTTTCCACACACATCTCCCAGTGTATAATATATAGATACTGATAAAAGACATACCCCACTGTCCAACAGCTCATAAATCCAGATCCAGTAAGCCAAAGAAAACCCCTAACCTCCTAATCTTTCAATTTAATAGGTCAGACAAATACAATTATATTTTCTACTAGCGAAAATACCCGGCGTTGCTCGGATCAGTCGGAGGTGGGGAGGGGGCAAAGAGCTGAGCGAGTGCGGGGTCTGTTGGAGGGGGCAGAGAGCAAACCTGACACCCCCACCTCACCCCCCCCGACCAAACCCGACACCCCCACCGCACTTACCCCTCGACCAACCCCGACTCACATTTTCACCCCCCCACCCAAACCCAACACCCCCACATCTCCCCCCTACCAACCCCAACACCCCTGACCAACACCCACACCTCACCCCCCGTAGACCAAACCTGACACACCCACCTCACTTCCCCCCCAACCAAACCCGACACCCCTACCTACCACCACAAACAAACCCGACACCCACACCTCACTTATCCCTCAACCAACCCCGACCCCCCTCCTCAACCCCCAACCAAACCCAACACCCCCACATTACCCCCCACCAAACCCAACACCCCCTGACCAACCCCAACCCCCACCCCTCACCCCTCACCCACCCAGACACCTTCCCACCCCCCCAGACCAAACCCAAGACCCCCGGCTCACTTACCCCCCGACCAAACCCGACACCCCCACCTCACCCCCCCGACCAAACCCGACACCCCTACCTCACTTACCCTCTGACCAAACCCAACTCGGGTCCGTTGGAGGTGGGGAGGGGGCAGAGAGCTGAGGGATTCCGGGGTCCATCGGAGGTGGGGAGGGGGCACAGAGCTGAGGGATTCCGGGGTTCCGTTGGAGGGGGGAGGGGGCAGAGAGCTGAGTGAGTGTGGTATCTGTTGGAGGGGGTATTATGACATCAGAACTATGTCACAGAGAACAGCAGCTGCCCAGCTGATGTGATTGGCCTTTAAAGAATTTCACCCCTGGGGGCGTCAGAGGTGAGATTTGAAAATTTTTCGACTCTTACCCTGATTAGGACCCCAAGACCTCTAACTGTACCAAATTTCAAGTCTCTAGCTCAAACGGTGTGGAAGGAGTAAGCATACATCCACGCATACATACACGCATACATACACGCACACATACACCATTTGACTTTTAGATAGATAGATAGATAGATAGATAGATAGATAGATAGATAGATAGATAGATAGATAGATAGATAGATAGATAGATAGATAGATAGATAGATAGGATAGTATGTATACTACCGTATATGTAAAAAACAAAGTAGTGATCTTCAAACATATCTACAATGAATATCTGTGCATTTCTCCTTATTCTAAGCAGAGGACTGTCCTGGAAGACTCAGATATTATGTTATAAATTATTTAAAGGGGGAAAAAAGGTGCTGAAGATATATTCATACAGCGTCTGAGAAAAAATCTGGACAAGGAGAGGGAAAAACAAGCCCTTGAGTCAGTTCCTAATCTATGTCACAAATTAATGAGATAATTTGCAGCCCTTTTTTTGGCATGGTCTCCTTACAGAACTTACGGTTTCTTAGCTGCTACTCATGGTCCAGGACTTAAAGAATGTTTCTAATAAACAGTAGACAAGTCAGACCAGAAACATGTTTTTTTTCTAAGGTCTATTTGCTCTAGTGAAGTTATGCACTCAGACTCAGAGAGACTTTACATAGAACACAGATTTCATTTAGCTTTCTATGGGGAGTTTGTCTTAATTTATAGTTATTAACGGGCTTCCATATACAACATAGCTTCCTTTTTCATGCTACGCCTGTGGTGCTACCAAATCCAGATTCCAAAAATTTAAATGGAAGGGGTTGGGAGGGAGAGACAATTTTAAGCAATTCTGTGATGTCAAATTAGAATAAACGTACATGTGGAATAAAAGCCAAGAAGGACCAGTAGATGATCTATGACCATTCAAATTTGACTTAAAATAAAGACCATATAAAATAGGAATTTAGCCATTCACACCACCCATTTCCTATCAAAATTACTATGAACTTGGTTTTAGACAGGGATTTGTTGTGAGTTAGTAGATAATTGGCCACTATTAACCTCATCATAAGCTTTCAGTTTTTTTTGTTTTCTGTATTAGAAATCAAAATTAAAGAACACACATCCTGATTTTGTATCTCAAACTAGTATTGTAGTCTGAGCTGATACCATTTTGGCCTTATTTTACAGGCTAAATAAGATCTGGAAAGTTGCCCCACACTTTAATATTGTCTCTTTTTAAAAATGTGCTATTAAATGTTCTATTTTCTTACCACTTTCATCTAGCAAGAAATCATCCTGGTAACGGAACTTTTCTGGTCCACATGCAATAAAAATGTCATCATCACCAAAGAAATCCTGAAGGCACATCACCTGCAAAGGAAAGGAAAGGAATACATTCAACATGGGATCTTTCAGAATAATAATTATAACAATAAATTCCTCCAAGTCTATAGTTGCATGAACACTCTTCAAGTCTAATGAAATCAACAGAGATCTCCAGAGAAATTTCAAAGCAGTGCTTTGACCATCTGTTATGAGTAAGAAACATTATTATGGACACTGCTGGAAGAGAGATCTAAAGAAGATGGAATGATGTAAATGTCACATTTATTACAAGATGTATCACTACGGTATGAAGTTAGAGCCTTTTGTTTACATTATGAATCTGCATTCAGTAGCTACCAGATAATTAATTTACCTTTACAGTTCACATTTTTATTCTTTGACAGCAGGTATATCAGCTAAAAGTTTTGCAGGCAAAAATTTACTGTGGTTATTTCAACAAAAGCTGTGTGACAATGAAGATGTGCCTTGCAGTTCCCCAGGCTAAATGAAAAGGGGGAAAACCCCCTTTCAAGCAGTTACATATTCTCTGCCACTATCCCCTTCACCTCCTCCAAGTAGCAGCCGATAGAAACGTGAACCACCTTCTAGCAGGCACACCTTTGCACAATCAAGTCAGTACCAGCCTTTTAAAAAAGCTGATATTGGAAGTCAGAATTTGGGTAGGGTAGATTAGTGTTCATAGCTGAAATCTCTTTACCGAAAGCCGTATTTCATTATATTCACTCTTAACTTGGTTATAAATACAAGGTTTAATTTTTCCATTCTCCAAAATTATTTCACTAGCCATCCAGCAAAAGATTCCCAAATTCTGTCTTATGGCCTTTTTGATCTTGTTTTGACAACTTCAAAAAACAAATTAGAAATCGAACTACCTTTTAAAAAACAAAGGGCACAGTGTGAATTATATAGATTAGATTAGAGAAGAGCTTTTAAAGTTATTTTACTTGTAATATCCTTTTAGGAACTTCAACATCATTACCCCCTGGTGATTTTATTCCTTTTGATGTGGTAAAACAATGATATTCTTTCTGGCTGCCCCACATCTGGCAAAGAACATGGGACCACATTTTTTTAAAAAATTCTTTATATAAAATACAATACAACTAAATATTTTTGTACCAACATCTGGACAGAAGAGTTCTATGAACAGTGCTCATTTATCAGTCATGATGCACCACCAGCAGTCAGAACAGACTCACTTTTTATGAGTTCCACAATAATATGGGAGAGCAAGTGAATTCAGCATGACAAGATTGGAAGAAGACCGATGGTGGAAATAGGAGCTGTAACGGTTATCAAAAGGAGAAGCAAGCTGCCCCACTGAACCACATCCCCCTACCATGCAAAGCAGGAAACCCTTGTCTTCCATGTCTACTGCATTAAAAGATCCCTACATAACCAAATTAACTACTGAGGGTGCGAAGGTTTCTGAAGGGATTGTTGTTCTTGTTTTTAGCAGATTGCAAAGGAACATTAATGACTGGAAAGCCGGCGGTTATACGTCTCTCATACAGAACCATAGTACCATACCTCATGAGGAAAGTTCAAAAGGCTTGAGGATTTTGGAAAGGTAGCAGTCTATATACATGGACAACCTTAAAAACAGGTGGATAGCTATACACCTTTTGACCATGCCTGCAAAGCCAGATTTGTGACATAGAATGCTTCAGGCTAGATCAGAAGCAGACAAAAGAGGGGTGAATTGAAATGCAGTAGCTGTATCTCTCCATGGACTTGCCACTTAAGCAGCATATAGAGCCAACATTTTTTGTCCTTACAACTATCTAAGTTTCTATCTAAGTTTTCATACCACACCCATCACCTTGGCATTGGAGCACTAGCCTACATGTACAACCTAATATCTTACTGTGTTCCCCCCTCAACATATATTCCACCAATGATGCAAGCCTCAAATACCCCCTTTGTCATTTCTTCCTGTTTCCCAACTGTATGATTTTTCTTCACACTGTCCCCATTCATGGCACACTCTTCCTAAAAAAAATTGCAAAACCCCAACCGTCTCTTCAGTTAAGTTCCTTTTAAAGGACCCATCCTTGCCGCAATATTCATAAATGTACTGAGTTTTAGAACTTCATTTAAGAAGTGTCAGTAGTCTATTCCCACTTTGTTTTCTGAGTGTGTATCTTCTAGGGTTTAAATTTTTGGCAGACTTTACTTGTGTGTTTTGTACAGCCCTAACCATAGTAGCACTATTACTTTAGCAAATAAGTAATAGCAATCAAGAGAGCTGTTCACTTGGAGTTTGTCTACACACAAAGTTGCACTGTTTTTACTATAGGTATGATTTAAAAACCACATTTAGTTAGTGCATAAATAGAAATTCTAAAAAACAATTTAAACATGGCTTAAAATCAATTTAACTGTTGTCTATTAGGAGCAGAATTAAGTTAAACACAAAATAAGCCACTCAACTTAAGTAATGCCTTGGCTAGGATTCATAGCCCAAGATTCAGCCCAAGATACTGCTTTAAAGTGCTGTCTATACAGTTGTTTTTAGAGCACTAGCATGAGCTTCCCTAGCCCAAGACAATCCACCTGAAATGGAAGGCTTGCTTCAAAATTCTGTAAACTAACCCAAGAAGTCTGGTGACACACACTTCGCTGAATGATTGCCAGTACCATGTAATGCATTAGGATGGTAAAATTGTAACTGATACCCATTGTCTGCTCTTGATTAATCATAACACATTCAGAGATAGAAGAGACCTCTTATGTCATCTTGTTCATCCCCGTCAGTGCAAGATTGCTCCCTAAAGTATATTTTTCCGTAGTTTAGTTACAAATGAGTCAAGAGATAGGACTTCCCTTGAGAGACTATGCCAGAGAAAGATAAACAAAGTGATCAGCTGTTACACATCCAGGGTGGTTTCTTGGCTTTGTTTGAATCAGAGAATAATCAGCCTGCACCTGGCTCCTTTTACAGATCATTACTGTGAAAGGAGATGCCCCAGCATGCTGACAATGCTTCCAAAAAAGTGTTTCCTCAAACACTAAAATGCAAATTTTAAAAGCAGTCTCTGCCTGCTGCCTTCAACGTGGACCACAGGAGAATACAGAAAAGCAGCTCTTCTTTAAAGAACGAGAATCAGAGCAGTGTGGTGAATAATTCTCTCAAATCTGAGAGAAGTACACTTCCCTCCCTATTGTCTTTGGCTCAAAGTCTCTTATTCATGCCCACTTCATTAATCTGCCATTACGCACATCTCATCCCTGGAGATCAGGCTGTTTATGAAAAATAAAATTTTCCATTAACATATATAGACTTCCTCTCCTATGTTCCGGTCCAAGTTATCTTACAAGGAGAAGATTTAGACAAAAGGCATTAGAAGGTATCTGCTGTTTACACATTTCAAAAGCAGAACCGCATAGAATTCATTCTTTCCTGTTGGAATGAAATCTCCATGGTGACAATTGCATCATCAAGCTGTGAAAGGCTTTCAGCAAAGCAGCATTTTTATAATGAGATTCTCTTTACAAGAGTGCCCTCTGTAAATGAACAGAAGATGTTACTGTAGGCACTGTTTGGTTCAAAAGAGCCAAAGCTACATAGCAATTGTGTCTTTATCAGATGCTTGTGGTGTCACATATTAGCCTAATGCCTCAGAAACAAGTAAACAATCTCACATTATTATATCAGCACAAGTCACCATCATTATAATCAAGAGTCACAGACCTGTAAATTTCCATACTGAACAGCCAAAATGGCCTGGTATCCTGCTGCCAATCAGATGTAATCAAGCCTTCACCCCCTCAATCATGAATTTAATTGTGCACCGCTGTAATAGAGGAGTAAATTTCTTCCTGATCCCACCGTTGAACTGTTCATGCCCTAAAGCAGGAGGACTGAGAGCTCATTCATGCAATTATTAATTTTAATAACTTCAATAACTGACATGTTCCTCAATCTCCATTTTGTGCTGCTGATAACTGATGTTACTTTGTTTTGTTCGCTGAGGAGTCGTCTTTCCTGAGGAGAGCGATTCTTCTCCAGACTATGCCTCGTGCCAGGCTATAATCCCTTACTTGGTCTTTCTGTTGAATTATAGAACATTGTGCCATATTTTTTTTGAAAGAGGGAACTTCAGGTGAGACCACGCTTTCTGTAAACGTCACTATCTTTTTCTGACAAAAAAGTTTGATTTGTGATGAATCATGTTTTAAAAAACTTTCACATCAGCCATCTAAAGTTTACATCTTAAATTCAAGGAAGCTGTCAGAAAGGTGGACACTACAAGATACTGTGGGTACCATCCTTGAGCCTGCTACATGAAGCCTGGATGAAGAGTTTTTTGCTGGAGAGAAAAGAAGGATATCTTGCCAAATATAGTACCCCTCCCCCTGTCCTCCTTCCCCGCAAGTTGTCATCATGTGGAGTTATCCATGAACATTGGGATTTTAAAACTACTACTAGGACTGTCTTGCGAAAGGCCTCTCTCTCTCTCTCAAAAAAAAGCTTGGACTGGCTGTTAATCAGACATCACTCCTGAGTCACGGTAAGCAGCAAGGAACAAATAGCACCTATTCACACCCAAAAGTTCTCCCAAAGAGAGGTTAGCTTACTTCAAAAGCTGCACCAATGCACTACTGCATTGACTGACTACATGGCTCAAGATGACATAAGTTGTCACATGAAAAAATGAGCTGTGCAGGGACTGTGAAATCTTGGAGCCTGGTCTAGAATAGCCTCTGATTTATTTCACTGGATTTGCATCTTCTTCTACATCAAAATTTAACTTTTGTCCTCTCTCAAAGATCTTGACAGCATACTGTTCCTCCCCACCCTATTTCATCTCTATAAATCCAATGTTCAAGTCCTGCACTCCCCTAAAATTATATTTCCGTTTATTAAATGAACAATACAAAGTCTCTGGTACTGGCTCCCATGCCTGTAATGTGCTCTCTAACCCTGTACACCACGCTACCTTCCTTTTCTTCCTTCTGTTCCCTTCTCAAAATGCACCTCTTCCCATCTTTGTTTTGTTTTCAACACACCATGATCTTCCCTAGCCTAAGGAATCTCAACCCCCTATTCTAGCATCCTCTCTCTCTCCCCCCAAATAGCCAAGCTCCTTCAGAATACTGTCCCCCACAAACTCATAGACTTTGAGGTCAGATGGGACCATCATGAACATCTAAGTCTGACCACTTGCACACTTCAAGATGTCTCTACATCCTCACCATAACTATGTACTCATATTTTTATAACAGTTTTTATTTCCACAGTATCAGAGTGTCTACTAGAGATCACCAAATACAAGGACTCTTCTTGGTGCTCTGGAGTCTACCTTCCAACTCATTTACTTCACTCCACAGAACTCACAAAAGGCAATAGCAATCTCTTTCTGACACTCCTCTTTGCCATCCTCAAAGCTGATCATAGCTCCTTCTTGAAACTCTCTTCTCTCTGGTTTTAATGGTTCTCTAACCAGCTCACAGTGCTCCTTCAGCGCACCCTTGGGTATTTCCAGTTTCACCTTCCCCATTCTGTCAGTTTCACAGGGTTGTGTCCTTGGCCCCTTCATCTCCTTCCATGGTGAGCTCATTCATTTTCATGGCTTCAACTATCATCCCTATATCAAACATAGGCTTCTTCATTCATACTCACATCTGCAACAGTCTCTCTTCTTTGATGTACTACTGCCAAGGAAAAAGTTCAGTGGCAAAACCAGAATTCTTAGTCTTCACTCCTTCCACTAAATTATACCTTTTCCATCAAAACAGATAACTCCACCAGCCTCAAGGTTTCCAAGCCCATCATTTCAGCACTTTTCTCCTTCATTCAGTCCTCATTTAGGTTGTTGGTATGTCTTGTCACTTCTTCCTATTGAGAGGGTCTCATGCACCTGACTTTTCCTTTTCACTTACTGCCTTTGAAACATTTCAGTTTTGCTGGAAATTTTTATTTTCTGTTAGAAAATCATTTCCAGCTTAATGGGTCCCCAACTCCTCAGCAACCAAGGTTTCCAGGCTTTACAACTCCAGGGCAGTGCATGGCAAATAGATTACTGCAGAGTTAGGGCTCCCAGACTGTCCAGAAGCCCTAGTTCCCAAGCTTCTAGGCTACCCAAGCTTACCAGCTTCCCACCTGATGTGCTGCTGGGGCTCCAGGCAGCCTACAACAACAGTTTGTACAAAATGTTTGTTCAACCTTCTTCAACCAAAATTTTAGAATTCCCACTCAATGTGAGATTTCAGTTTTTCATTCAGTTTCAGAACACTTGCTTTGAAGTGTCAGAATTCCACTTTTCAGCCAACTCTAGCTTGTCTATCTATCCTTTGTGAACTTCTCATGACTTGGACTATCCCTTCTTGAACAGATGGAAAGCATCATGTGGAACAAACTGACAGTAACAAATAAATAATAAACTGTGCAAAGAGCCATACATACCTGTAACTCTATTCACAAATAGGGCCAGATACAAAACCTACTAAAGTCAGCAGAGCAATTCATTTACTTTAAAGGATTTTGTATCTGACCTACAATAACAACACCGCTTCAAGCTGGATTTCTCAGCTCTGTGTTGTTAACCAGGTTTATAAAACTGAGCAACCAAAACAACTTCCTCAGGAACACACGCTTACAGACCAAGTTCAGGACTGCCACAATTTCTAAAAATGGTTTTGATCTAGGAATAAGAAGATTGAAGATTCTGTGTCTAAGAATGTAGCCTGATTAGAAAGGATTTTACATTTCTGTCATTAATCTATTACAAGGCTTTTTTTTTTACACCAAATATGCAGTGCATACTTTTACACTGCCATTAAAAGAAAAACAAATTCACAGTAAAAAAAAAGACAAAAACAAACAGACAATCCTGTTCATAAAAGTATTACAAATAGACCATTAAACATTTACCCTGGATAATGAACCATTTGGCCATGTCAGTCATGGGTTTCCTCTACACTGGAGGAAACTAAACCCAGACTAAGTCCCATAAAGTATGATCATTTTAATCCCATGACACAATTAATCAGCATGTGGTTGTGAATGAAATTTCACATGCAAGAACAAAGGTTGGAAGGGGATGAAGAGGTAGGAGAAAATACCACTTGTACCTGACAGACGTTATTGCAGTTATAAGGATGGTATTTCAGTACAAGCAGGTTTTAAGGTATAGTAATTCTAACAGCAAAAGGGATTATAAATAGGCCCAGATAAGCTGAGTATCTGGTATTCAACTACATGCAGATTAATTTCCCTTTGCCAGATTCACACATTTTTTCTGTTTCAAGTGCAGCACAGTACTGCCATTTGGTGGCCAGACACACAAACTGCTGAAGAACAATGCCTATGGGACCTAGTGGTTCTCTTATAGCTTTTCCACTCAAGACAATTTTAATGATGATCAACAGGAAACACTTACTCTAATTACAAGGAAGTTTAATTACACTCATATGTGGATATTTTAGAAAGGAGGTTTCTTATTACTTTGGGGTAAGGCTCACAGATGGCACTTAAATAATTTAAAAGATGAAGACAGGGATAGTTTTCAAACCAGTTCCATGAGGTCTATTTTACATTGCACAGCTCCATGGATTTTTTTTTAATTATTATTATTATTTTACCAGAAGGTTAAAGACAAGATGTAAAGGACCTGGTAACTTGAAATAGACATACACCTTTCAAAGGGCTAATTTTCCTAGTAGAAATAAATGCAATAAATATCCTTTCATGGGGTGAGGGGGAAGAGGAGTGGTTGGGGGTTTTCTGTTTTGTTCTGGAATTCTAGAACTTGAGAGAAAGGAAAAGAATTTCAAGAATAGCAAACTATTCTATACTTAATATAGGTTCTTCATAACAAACAACAACAACAGAACCCCAAACATCTCATAGATCTGGTTCAGCCAATTATACCAGTGCTCTCTTGGCCAGTGTAATGCTTATTTTTGTGTATTTATGTACTTAAACCATCCTTCCCCTGTTGCAGGGCTCAAATACATGGGTATCTGCCTCAGAGCAATCTGATTAACTATCCTTGCAGCTGTCAATATATCTTTTAAAAGTAAACACTGGTAGCAGCAAAAGTGGGTCAAGAGTGCCTGTGTGTGAGAAAAAAACCCTGTCTTAAATGAAAAGCAGGGATAAAAAAAGAGCCTAGGCAATTATTTTAGACTCCTTTATTGAACAGCAAATATTTAGTTTGTAATTTAAGTGGGTTTACATATGAAACTGCTATTTTTCATCATTTTTGGATCTAATATTCCTCATTCTAGCATGCCAGGGGTATCTAGGCAAGAAAACCAATAGCTTAGTTCAGTTTGCACATCACACTGCTGAATATTTATTGACTGTTAAGAAAGCACATAAGAAGGAACAATCCAGGATTATCATTGTTAATTTTCTACTGGAAACTTCAGCAGATATAATTTGAAACTTCTTCAGTGCATTAAGAAGAGGGGTGGAGAACAATTAGAGAACTGAGCTAGTTTAAAAGAAAAATGGAGTCAAGTACCAAATTTCTGAGAATTTATAATAAACGTTTTTAGAAGAGAATGGAATGCCTTTTTTAAATTGAAGTCTAAGTATTACCTTAGAAAACATTTTGCAGGGTAAACTTTAGTCATATTAGAAGAACCTAGGTATTGTATCCTGTCATACTTAAATGTATTAAATGAACACACAAAATTGGCTTGTTTTATAGCAGTATAAATTGCTATATCATGCATAACTATGCTTTTCTGTTACTTCTGAAGTAGTTTTAATACAATTTTTCCAAAAATGTGTATGTGTGGATTTTGTTTATAAAACTTAGAAGTAAGGTGCATGTAAGAGATACAGGTCTCTCAGACCGGAGGATGTAGTGTGGGAGGGTAGTTACCTCATTCCATGTGTTCAGGGAAAGTGAATAAAGGCCAGAAAAATAACTGAAGCTATCATTGGGAGAAAGAAAGTTGGTCTTGAGGAGCAGGGAGTGTCTGAGAGAGCGAAGGTAGAAGGCCTGCCCAGACCATTTCTCCTTTTAAGAGCCTGGGGCCAGAGGCCTTTTAGAGTGAGAGGGGTTTAGACCTAAATGGGGAGACTCAAGAGAGTGAATATTTGACTGGGTAGGTGACTCAAAAGGAATCTCCAAGGTAGTCAAGATTTTTTCTGCGAGGAAAAAATCAGGACACAGTCACAGGAGAGCTGTGAAAACCCTAAACCTGAGGTGAGAGTCTACGGGCCACAGAGATAAGGGACTGGAAACACACAAGCCCCAAGAAGGAGGACTGTGAAAACTCTGAATTAAGGGAGAGAGTTTACAGATTAGGGAGGCTGGGTCAAGAGACACACAGACGCAAGAAAGAGGGCTTTGAAATTCTGAATCTAAAAATGGAAGCTTTTTGGTGGATAACTGGTTAATCTGAAGAAATTAGCCCCAGAAGTAAAGGAATACTGTTCTTGAAGACGGTGTGTGTAAATAGATTATTCTTGGAACTCTGAGGGAAACTGAAAATAATTATGCTTTACATTGTTAGAACAGCTTTTAATTGGAAAATCATAAAATTTTATGTAAAGTATATATTATTATTCCCATTTTACATGGGGGGAAAGAGGTTAAAAGAAATATCCAAGGCATATGATAAGTCAGTGTAGTCTGGAGTAGAATCTAGGCCTCCTGATTTAGATTCTAACTTCCAGATGTTACCAAATCCTTCTAAAATCAGAATGCAGCCATATGCACTATTCACCAAGGTATGAAAGGTCAGAATTATCATTTATGTAGTTATATAAGAGCATAAAATTTAGAGATGAAGAGCCACCATGTCACCAAGTCCATCTCCTGCAAATGGAGGAGGCAGTCCCCTGAAAGCCATTTTAAAAAAAATTCTTACACCATGCTTAGTGCTCTCTTGATTCAGGGACAACGTGATGTGATGCAATGCTTCTGTGGAGGCAGTAAGCTATGATAAGATGTCAGGCCGTATGGGTTTTGTGAAGGCTTAAAGTTGAATCTACCACTCCTCTTACTTGTGGTGCAAGAATATTTCAGCATGGTTTCAAGAGGCACAAGGATTGTGTAATGGCCAACAAGTGTACAGTAAAACCTCCATTTAACGGACTAATTCGGGCGAGGGGGTGTCCGTTAAATCAAAAAGTCCGTTATTTAATAATAAAAAAAAAGAGCTGTCGGAGCAGCAGCCCGCCCGCCACAGGGTTGGGGCGGCAGCTCCGCAGCCCGCCCACTGCCGGGACCCGGGCAGCAGCCGGGAGCCTTCAGCCAGCCCGCCCGGGTCCCGGCTCCCGGGACCTGCCAGCCAACCCGCCCGCTGCCTGGACCCGGGCGGCAGCCGGGAGCCGGCAGCCAGCCTGCCAGAAATGGATCAGGAATGCATCAGACTTGCTCAGAAATTTTGTCCGTTGCATCCGAAGTCCGTTAAATCGAGGTCCGTTAAATCGAGGGTTTACTGTACAAATACATTTCAAAAGGGAGATTAACTTTTTCTTTCTTTGAAATCATATTAATTCTAAAATATTAATGTTCTTCTGCAGGCCAACAGCATTTTAAGATCTATGACTACATTTCCATGTTAGCTCAGTCACTAACAGAGGACTCTAGCAATAGTGTCATAAACTGCATTTCTTTCAAGCAAAATCATTGACAGAAAGAGTATACAACATCACTCAGATATGCAGTCTGGAACTTAACTGATTGCATGATGCCTTTTGGCTAGTTACACATGCTAAGTCAAGTCTCAGTATGCAACACTGAGGAAGGGTGACATGCTTGACTTATAGAAAGCGGAAAAAAGGAAAACAGATGTCAAGGTTTCAACAAGTACACTGCAGCTGGAACCCTTACAAAAATAATACAAGTGTGGTGATAATGTAGCATTTCATGTAATAAGGGCAATAAAACAGCAGAATCTGTAAAACCCTGAACTCCAAGGCACCTTCTTCAAATTCCAGAAGGTCAGTTGGGGCTGAATAATAACAATACTTTCAATAACCAGCTCATATGATCTAATTATTAAGACTTGTATGCTCCAGGAAAAGTGAAAATTGAGAGCTTCTATTTCTTTTAAATGCAGACTGTAGGCAATAAATCTAAAGTGCAATCCAAAGAGACATTTAGATATGCTTGAAGTCACGTCTTAGATTATTTGACAATAGTTTTCATTACTACTGCAGACATTAACACACAAGAGATGGAGAGGGTGTAAAATAAATATAAGTGTCCATGTTAAAAGGTTGTTATTCCAATGATGGGCTTTCCAGGGTATCAAGCCATGAGGGAAGGACTCAGTTTAGACTAAAGTTCTATCTTGGTTATCTGTGACATTGTCTCACTGCTAAATGTTATACATTCAGCCGTGTCCAGTCAAAGAGACGGTTTCCAATAATTGCATTACTAAATGATGGGGATGATGAGCTACTGAGCATAACTGAAATCTGGTGGAATATTCTCAAACTGGGACGTCGGTAGTGTCTATCAGATGGTTAGACAAAGGGAAAAAAGAGATGTGGAGTAGTACTGTTGAATGTCAGAAGTATTTACAATTCTAGTGAGCTACACTTTGACTATTAAGAAAGCAGTGCTGGAATTAGATAAAGGGAATGAAAATCAAAAAGAAGAAAACTATGAAGCCCTTCCTCTGTTGGACCATTTATGAGCAGAGGGAAGCAACAATTAGACAATCTTAAATTCGAATTCTAGCTCTGACAAAGCTTTTCTTTCTTACCCTCAAGAAGTCACAACTTCCCCCCTCAGTTTCTCCATCTGTAAGTGGGGAGTGTACTTATGTACTTCAGAAACAAGAATCCTCACAACATTCCTGTGAAGTGCACTGAACGCGGAAAGTGCTATATAATGCAAAACCTTATTAAAGACTATGTTCACAGGACGCAACACTACTCTCAGAGCAGGAAGTTCTAAGGAATTAAAAAAACAAGTGAGTAATATGGGAAGAAGCATAAAAATCCAGGAATGTGACAAGATCACATAATGAAAATCAAAATTGACACCATCAAAACAAAACAGATTAATTCCTCTGAAAAATTGTGCGGCGGGCCAGGTAGTGAAGGCGGTGTCTCGCCAAACAGCCTGGCCCCACCCCCTATCCGACTCCCACTCACTTCCTGCTCCCTGACTGCTCCCCTCAGAACCCTGGACCCATCCAACCCCCCCACCTCGCTCCTTGTCCCCTGATTTCCCCCTCCAGAGATCTCCCCACTCTAACTGCCCCCCCCCCCCCCAGGACCCCACCCCATACCTAAGCCCCCTGCTCCTTGTCTCCTGATTGCCCCTTCCGGGGACCCCCCACTAACTGCCCCCCCAGCATCCCCCATCTAAGCCCCTGCTCTTTGTTCCCTTATTGCCCCCTCCCGAAACCCACCCACATTAATCCCCCCCAAGGATCACAACCCCATATAAACCCCCTGCACTTTGTTCCCTGACTGCTCCCTCCCGAGACTCTCCACCCATCCTAACCACCACCCGAGCCGCCCCTGCCCCCCGTTCTTACCTTGCTCAGCTGGGTGCGGGCCTCCCGCTCGCTGCTCTGGCCTGGCCCCCACCACACATGCCCGGCCCCTGGGCGGGGAGGAGGGGGCCACTGGCACCACTCCCCCCACCAAGAGGTTGCAGGCCGTAGTTTGCTCACCCCTGGTATAAAGTATATTCTTCCAGTTAAATGCTGATTAAGAAAAACTTGGGATAGTACGTAGTTTTGCATTCATCAGTATGCTGACAATCACATGTTCATTGATTTTACAAGTGAACAGCATTGCATGCAAGGTTCAACTACTAGAAAAGTCATCCTCTACTACACACTTTCAGATGATTTTAGTAGCAGCTGTAATATAGGTTAGAAGAAAATGTTGAGACAGAAGTGATGTGTCAGGAATTTGGGAGCATCATGGTTAAGGCTATGATTTTGTCACTGAGGTCACGTAAATCATGCATTTGAGTAAAGTCAATGAAGTCTTGGAAATGGCTATAAAAACCTATTTGATTAGGCACCTGAACTAAGTGGCATTGCAACCTAGGGCATCCACCACTATATCTCCATCTGTAGAGGGGAAGACAGTCCAAACCTGAGAGGCGCTATTACCCAGTGCACCTAGTTACAATGCCCAGAGCGGCGAGCTGGGCCCACTGCAGAAGGACTGTGGGGTGGGCTTGCTCTCCAACTCCCCTTCTAACCTTCAACTTCCATCAATTATCTTTCTTTTTCCACTTCACACTTCAACTGTGAAGTTCACGTAAACTTTCCCTGCCAGAACCATCGTCTTAAGCATGGTTCATTCAGGCATAACAGTACATAAGGACATTTTCACAGGCATACACCTGCTATCAGAGCAGCATTTCTTATTCATGTCGGCTGCAGCAGAAGTACTAGATAGAATCATTTGCAAATTATGTGGATTTAAAACTAAAAAATATGTCTGCGGCATAACCGGCTTGAAGAAAACTCCAAGATTCTCACCACTCTAGCAGTATGTGTTAAGGTACAATAGCTGGCTAACTAATGGTTGAACTGGAGGTCCTAACAGTTATGCAATTCACTATCTGTTCTTGCACAGCTTCAGATTGTTTTGTTTATAAATACTGTCTGTTCTGATTCTGTTAGCTACAATCAACACAAGTCTAACAGACCTAAATTACAGTGATTCACTTGTGTGATCCCTCACCTGTTGTGGGATGATGTGATAAACAGGATAAATATCAGACTACACAGTTTAGCAGAATTTGTTAAGTTTGTAACTCATGCAGGCAGTGTGTTCAAGTACACTAGAGAGATAAAGATGGAATTATGGAAAACTCAGCACCATGTTGTGAAAAATATTAGTTCCAAAAGTAATTTCAACTTTAATATTGCCCTGCTGTGTGTGTTTTTAACACAATAATGTGTCTACTAGTCTGGTAAATATTGGAAGCAGCAGTGTGTCTCTGACACTACTTGCTCAATCCTACTTCCATTGAAGTCAAGGGGATTTGCTTCAGACCCTAACTTCAAAGGTTTGCAGAATGCATCTGAATCTCAGAAAAGGTAATGCCTATAAGCCATGATGCACTGGGTTGAGATCATGTAAGACTCACAACCTAAGCAGGGTGGGACCACATCAGTAACTGGGTCAGAGACATGAAAAGGAAAAACAAAAATGTCACAGCAAGTGGTGACAGTGATCCAAAGAGGTACCTGTCCCCCTGTAACAGGGTTCCCAGGGTGCAACCTAGATTGAGGGACTGCTGAGCCTTCTGTCACACCAACTTGACACACCATCTCAACCAGTGACGCTGTGTCAAACCGCACACCTCTGTCAGGTACTATACCTACACAGACATCCATGGGCAGGGACACACCCAACTGAGTTACATGAATGATCTCCCAGCCACTCATAAACCATCAATAGGAAGGCTCCAGCCAGTTCCCCCCAGCTCCTCAGCCTTGCACCCCAGAACTCTACCATCTTGTACCAGGCAGAAGCCAGGCCAGTATAAGTTCATTACCCTGTCTGCCCACCACCATCTGGAAAGGACACACACTAGCCTTTGAGATTTCCCAAGCACTTCAACCAAAACACAGTTTTGGGTAAAATACAAAACCGATTTATCAACTACAGAAAGTGATTAAAAGTAGCAAGCATAGAGATCAAAATTGGTTATCTAAGAAATAAAAATAAATTTGCAGTCTGAATTCTACAAACTAAACAGGATTTGAATCTAGCAGTGTCTCAACCTGACAGATGGCACAAACACATCACAGATCCTCAATACACAGGCTGGGACTCTTTCCCCCAGTTCAAAGTCTTTGTCGTCCAGAGGTGTCTCCGGGTGTTGAACTGTGCAGGAAGTGAGGCCCAGTAATGGTGTCACTTCCCCTCTTTTACAGTTTCTTCCAGCTTGCTGGAATCATCTTTTGCTATGAAATGGGATCAGGAAATCCGCATTGGTCAAGCAGTCTCCATTGTATACGTGTTATCTCTGGGAAGTCTCCATGGTATATAGTTTCTGGGATAGTGGATTCTTCTCCTTGATGGGTGTTGATGAGCCATTAACCACTATCTGGCTACTTGATTTTTGTACCCAAAAGGCTGGCAGTGGGTGTTCCCAACCTCATGACTTATTTCAGTAAAACACACAAATGAGAGGACTGGGAATGGAGTCATGGGGGATAGGAGGGAATAGGCAGGAAGGAGGCAGCAGAGTTGCCACCAGAGCATGGTGAGGCCATTTCCTCTGCTAACTCTGGCACCTTCCCCAGACCTTCCTAAGTCCTGAGCAGGTGCCACTCCTGCAAATTTTAAAGTTCTCCTAAACTACATGTTTTGCAAGCTCCAATAATAATCACTCCATCAATCCTAGAACTGGAAATGCCAAAGATATGGCTTTACAGATATTGTAGAGGATTTTACCCTTCACAAAATCAGCTAAACTCTTGCTGAGCGCCAGCAGGAGCAATGATATTTAGTGTCAGATTCTGCTCCACTGAAGCCAATGGCAAAACTTCTGTTGACTTCAATCACTGAAAATTAGGTCTTTTGTTACTTTATCAGTGTCACAGACAGGCTAGACTTTTAAAGCAAGTTCAGCTCAGCCTTGCCTGTGACCAGACAGCTATCCCCTAGCTGAGTGTAATAATGCCTTAATTCTAATGGATGATCCCTGGCTGCAGGAGATCGAAGAGAGGACTACTTGAAGTAAGCTATGGACTTGGTCTGGAGGAGGAGACCCAGGAGAGGAGCAAAGGGAGTTTCTTCACTGGGAAAGGCACAGGGAAGCCAAGCTTGAAGAGTCTCACAAAGAACAGTCTAGGATCCAGGTGGATGGGGTTGCGGGCGGAGGTGGGGCTGGAGGGAGTGGAGATAGGCCCTAAGGAGCAGGGAGACCACTGAGGTAAACTACCACAGTCCCTGAGGAAGGGAATTGCTGCTGGGGAAGCAGCAGCCGCATAGGAAGAACTCTGCATGGCTCAGGAGTAGGGGCAAAAGCAGAAGAATTTAGAGTAGCCCATGAGGTGCAGAAGACTCATTGGTTTTGGATATTTATGTAGATTTATAATTGGACCTTTGTTACCCCAGAAGAAATTGTAAGTGACGTGATCAGATGGTCAGGCTACATAAGACCCAGACATATACAGGACCTCATAGGGCCATGGAAGTGGCTACCAAGGACATTTGAGGTAAAGCCCTCTTCAACATAGCACTCTGACACCAGGGGGTACTGGAACAGTAAGTACAACCACTTACAACCAATAATTTTCAGCAAGTCCACCAGTGACTCAGTGGAAGATCTAGGTGCTTGCTAGCCACATACTGCAAAGGTCTCTTGAGTTTGGAAGCCAGTTTTCAATATCTGTCCTGGAACAGTTATGTGTGGCTGTATTTTCAAGGCCACATGCTAAATCTCCAAAGAAGGCAGGGAAATTCAACTGAGTAACATTAAGAATATGACTATCTTAACTGCACTTTGTTTACATAGAATTGTAATGGCCAACCGTTCAATCATACCACATTTACGGTGTAGCAGAAATTACACACTATTACAAAAAGACTACATGATTGTTTTTCTCAATGTAAATTAGGTGGTAATTACTTTTTGATCTGCTTACTCTGTAATTACTATGTAGTTGCAATTACTGACAATGTGTAGACATTTGTAAGATAAATTAAATCATTTGGACAAGAAATAAATAGACCAAAAATTCCATTCAACTTTAAAAATTCCCCGTTTACCTCCCTGATCACATTTGTGGACCTGGTTCCTTAGCCATCCTTCCAATTAGACCAGGGATTCCATGTAACCCCCTCCTACCTCCGCAGAAGTCACTAGGGGTCTGCCTGTTTCCCTCCCTTCCAATAAAAAGTATCCTGAGAACATTCAAAATCCTTCTTTTCTCACAAAATTAGCAATTTAATGTGGAATAAACTCTTGGTGGAAACTCAGAGAATTGCCCCAGAGCAGCATTATATTTATAGGAGAGCAAACCCAAGGCACAAAAGATAGGTTGGTGGGTCCTTCTACTGGAGATACATGTCAGGAGTAGCCAGAGCTTAGGGCATGTCTTCACTACCACTTTAATTCGACCTTAACGACGTTAGGTCGAATTAAAGGTGTACCTGTCTTCACATACATGCCCTTAAAGTCGATTTAAAGGGCCCTCAAGATCGATTTCGGAACTCCTGCCTAACGAGAGAAGTAAGGCTAAATTCGAGATTACAAGCTCGACTGTGGGCTAGTGAAGAGGCATCAGCAGTTAAGCCTCCGACCTCCGAGCAGCCCCGCGAGGGGGGGGCTGTTCGGGGGGGGGCTGTTCGGGGGGGGGGGGGTCCGCGGGGCTGCTGAGGGGGGGGGGAAGCCCGCCCGGGGCTGCTTGAGGGATCGGCTCAGCTGTCTGGTCAATTTCACCAGGCAGCTGAGCCGATAGCCCCGCACCGGCTCCCCCCCCCCTCGGGCGGGGGGGTGTCCAGCGGGGGGCTGTTTGGGCGGGGGGGCTGTTGGGGGGGCTGTTCGGGCGGGGGGGGGGTCCGCGGGGCTGCTGAGGGGGGGGGGGGAAGCCCGCGCGGGGCTGCTTGAGGGATCGGCTCAGCTGTCTGGTCAATTTCACCAGGCAGCTGAGCCGATAGCCCCGCACCGGCTCCCCCCCCCCTCGGGCGGGGGGGTCCAGCGGGGGGCTGTTTGGGCGGGGGGGCCGTTGGGGGGGCTGTTCGGGCGGGGGGGGGGGGTCCGCGGGGCTGCTGAGGGGGGGGGGAAGCCCGCGCGGGGCTGCTTGAGGGATCGGCTCAGCTGTCTGGTCAATTTCACCAGGCAGCTGAGCCGATAGCCCCGCGCCGGCTCCCCCCCCCCTCGGGCGGGGGGGGGTCCAGCGGGGGGCTGTTTGGGCGGGGGGGCTGTTGGGGGGGCTGTTCGGGCGGGGGGGGTCCGCGGGGCTGCTGAGGGGGGGGGGAAGCCCGCGCGGGGCTGCTTGAGGGATCGGCTCAGCTGTCTGGTCAATTTCACCAGGCAGCTGAGCCGATAGCCCAAGCAGCCGCGCGCTGGCTCCCCCACCCCCCCTCGGGCGGGTGGGTACGGCGAGGGGGGGGCTGTTCGGGCGGGGGGGTCCGTGGGGCTGCTTGGGCAGGGGGGGGTCCAGCACGCATTGCACTGTGGGCTACCTACCCACAGTGCAATGCGGGCTATGTCGACCCCCTGCAAAAGTTCAAGGACAGACAGTGTCGACCACTGTCGACCTGCTGTCCTGGTGGGGACACACTGATTCGATTTTCTAAACTCGAGTTTAGAAAATCGAATTAAGGGAAATCGACCTAGACCTATAGTGAAGACATACCCTTAGACACAGTCTTCCTTTGAAGATGCTAGAGTGACAGCTGTTAAAGCTTCCCTCTCCCAGATCTGTCATACTAGAGAGGGTGAATCTAGGTCTCTTTCCCTCTCTCAAAATATTCTAAAACTATTGCTGGGAGGGGTGGGGGTAACAGAGGCATCATGTGGCAGAAATCTCTCATTGGAAACTTGTCTGCCATCAGAGTGGAATGCGGGGAGAATCACTGTTTTGTTGAGGAGAGTGTCTTAGAAAGTCACATACAACAAGGAGACACTCCAAAGTTTACATTTCAACTGAACCTCCACATGCCTTTTGAACTGTCACATCAGTAGTTATTAGGGATCCAAGCAAACAGAAATAACGATTATCAAAAATACAGCATGAATACTTTTTTTTCAATTGTCCAAGTGTTGTACGGAAATCTAGGCAGAGAGAATGCACTATTTTTAATGTTAAGAGGCTCACATAGACACAAAAAACTAACCATCACGTATCTCCTCATTTTTAACGTTACTTCACACAACAATAACTGAGACAGAACTGTCACCCTAACTATACACAGCACTTTTGAATTAGCTGTAGTGTTACCATGAGTGCTCAGGAAAGTAAGTACTTTTTTAAAAAAATGAAGGGTTTAAATAGTTTCACATCTCTTTAAATTACCTTTAATTATCCCATGTAGATTTCAAATTCTCTTTTACTGATCTACTATCAATTATATGAAAGACTTGCCCTGTTTAGTGTGAAGCCCTGCCTTTTAGAACTCAAATATTTAGCGCAGTATCATCTTTCTTGCCATGATCCTGCATATACACCCATACTGTAAATCCAAATATGTGAGAGCAAGAAATCCTTGTCACGTGTGATTTCTAATTTACTATGAACATAAAATGTAGCTATCTACCTAAACAACCTCTACTCAGTGTTGCAATCTTCTATTTAAACACAAGGTGGAGCTGTGGCTTAACAAATGTGTTACAGTTATGCAGCTCACTAAAATGTTGAGAATATTACACTTCAATCATTTCAAATTAAATGCCTAAAATTCTGTAAATTATTTAATGAACAAGCTACAATATACAAATATTACAGATCTTTTTAGCACTTTAAAAAAAATTCACATTTGCTGGTGAGGGTAAGTCTCTAAGTGAAATAATGAGGACAGGAAGAGAATAAAGATAATGTTCCTCCAGATAATGTTTGAAAAACTGAAACAATCTAGAAGCAGTTCACTGACAAATAGTGATGCAAACCTCTCATTATTTTCCTTCTTCTAGTGTGAGTAATCTACACCGCCAACAAACTCTGAGAATCCTTTGTCATTGCTTTACACTGTCCAAGATGCTTTGATTTCATAACCAGCACCCTTCTGTCCAGATATGTCTAGGAAAAATTATTTGGAAATCTCATCAAGAATTTTTTCCCTTCAGTGATTTAAATGACGTCTCCCCACAGGAGACATGCATTGCAGAACTCCAAGCTTGATGACTTTAGCAAAATAAGAAATCTCGTGTTTTCAGACTTTAGGGGACCCTGTCTGTCACTCACACCACTTCCAAATCCCTGACCTCACCTTTCTGGAAGTTGCACTCATTCATGAGTGAGGAGTGGTGATGAGAGGTGAGATTCATGATTCACATTTTTTCCTTCACTTCATTCTCTCCTCTTATCCAGTATTTTTTAGCTTCTCCTCTGCCTTTCACCTCTTCAAACCACCATCATTCATTTTCCTTTTCAAGTTAATCAAGGAGAACATTATAGTCCCTACCCACTAGAATGAACAATGTCTTTGTGAAGCATCTTCTATCTCTACGGTAACATGAGACAAGAAGCACTACAACAAAATACAATAATTATCATGACCTATGGATATTGATCCAGACACAAATGTGTGAATGAATGAACATGCATCTTGGATGTAGCCAATGAGTAGCCCCACTGGAATCAATACAAGAAAAAGGTGCCCTGAGGAAGTCAATCAGACGACTGACGTGCTAAAATATAAGCATGTGTTTAAGTGCTTTGTGGGATTAGAGCAAAAGTGCTCTTCACATTGCAGAACTGAGTCCATAATGCATATTAATATAAAACAGTAAGCAAATAGCCACAAACCATATGTTTTAAAAATAGAAAAATCTCCTGGCAGGTGCCTGATTTCTCAGTCCATTTGCAAGCAGCTCAGCACTACCTCAGAGGAGACTTCCTCAAAGTGAGTTTATATAAATAAAAAATAAAAAGACAAAATGAAGTGATTTTCTTGCCCATAATTTGCAGGAGACATACCTCAACACCACAGCTCTTTCCGGTTTTCCTCACGTTCTGTGAAAGTAAGTTCTTTATGTAAGTATCAGAATCCTTGCTAGGACCCCAGAGTGCAAACCTACCTGCCTTGGATGACTACAATTCCCAGAAATTCCTGAGCTAGATTTGTTCCTCTGTAGTGAGGAGACACACGGTTTAGCCCACGTGGCTCTAACTCCTTCCTAAAACTTGACAGGTGGACACACACATCAACCATATCTAAGGCCCTGTCTTCACTACAACTTAACGTCGACTTTAACGACGTTAAGTCGAATTAAACGTGTACCTGTCTTCACATACATGCCATTAAAGTCGATTTAAAGGGCCCTCAAAATCGACTTTGTAACTCCTGCCTGACGAGAGAAGTAAGGCTAAAATCGACATTTCAAGGTCGATTGTGGGCTAGTGAAGACGCAACTGACATTAATAGCCTCCAGAAGCTGTCCCACAATGCTCCATTCTGACTGCTCTGTACTGCCTCACTGCTCCACTGTGACCGCTCTGGACAGCACTCTCAACTCGCTGCTCTGGCCAGGTAGACAGGAAAAGACCCGGGAACATTTGAATAGCATTTCCTGTTTGGTCAGCGTGGCCAGCTCACCTGTACAGCTCAGTCGCCATTCAGAGCAATCAGCAGCACAAGCCGCCATGCAGAGCTCAGCATCACAAGACTCCATGCTGAGCTCAGCTGCCCTGGAGACCAGCCAGAGGAGAAGAGCTCCAGCATGGTCCACTCGTGAGGTGTTGGATCTCATCGCTATCTGGGGAGAGGAATCCGTGATGTTGGAACTCCGCAACAACAAACGGAATGCCAACACGTTTGCCAGGATCTCCAAGGCCATGCTGGAAAGGGGCCACAACAGGGACGCCCAGCAGTGCCGCGTGAAAATTAAGGAGCTGAGGCAAGCGTTCCAGAAAGCCAAAGAGGCAAACGGACGATCAGGGGGCGCGCCGCAGACATCCCGGTTCTACAGTGAACTAAATCAGATAATGGGGGGCGCCCCCACCACCATCGCGCCGGTCTGCGTGGACTCCACCGATGGGATAATCGTCAGGGAGGAGACTGATTCTGATGAGGACGACCATGAGGAGGAGGAGGAAAATTTCACAGAGCCGCAGGAGGCCAGCGGAGAACCCATGTTCCCAGACAGCCAGGAGCTGTTTATCACCCTGCAGCCAGTACCCTCCCAAGCCTCCCAGGGGGGTAAGTGTTTCTTTTTAAGGGATTACATGACGCATGATTTTTTAAAGGAAGCATTTATTAATGAGTAACTTGCCCTAAGGACTTAGCGTGCTTTCATTGCTGGTCAGTTTCTACTCAAAGAGTCTGTCAATATACTCCGGGATTGACCGGAAGTCCTCCACGGACATTTCAATGAAGCTATCCAGGAGGTAGCGATGAATCTTCCGCAGCAGATTTCTGGGGAGAGCCGCCTTATGTGGTCCCCCGTGATAGGAGACCATCCCACACCACGAAAGTAGTAAGTAGTCTGGTATCATTGAGCAGGCTAGCATTGCGGCGAACGGACCAGGACTTTGCATGGAGGCAAGGAGCATGCGCTCTCTATCTCTCTGAGAAATTCTCAGCAAAGTGATGTCATTCACGGTTGCCTGTTTGAAATACGGACTGCAATTAGTAGGGAGATAAAGATTCCCAGCTGCAAAGTACTCTTTTCTGCTGAAGACCGACCAACCGCCCCCCCCAAAACACTCACCCGCCCCCCCCTCCCAGCCAGCCCATAGCGGTAGCTAGCAGGAAATCTGAACAGTCTGCAAGCGGTTGCTTCCGCTTCAGATCCAACGCGCAACCAACCGCCCCCCCCCCCTCCAGCCCGTAGCGGTAGCTAGCAGGGAATCTGAACAGTCTGCAAGCGGTTGCTTCCGCTTTAGATCCAACGTGCAACCAACCCCCCCACCCAGCCCGTAGCGGTAGCTAGCAGGAAATCTGAACAGTCTGCAAGCGGTTTGCCTCCGCTGAGGAGCCCCAACCAGCCCTTAGCGAGAGATTTTTGGGCTTTGTTTTGCAGTTTGCGGTTCAGTGGGAGCCACGCGGTGGGGGGAAGGGGTGGGGTTACTCTACAATATGCAAGTGCTGCTTTTAACTTACCATGGCCGGCTGCACGGTGATTTCAGAAGCCGTGTTGGGCTGAGGCACGCATATGTGTCTGAGATGCTCTGACTTTTCTGTGAGCTATTCAGTCACTTTTAGGTATAGAACATGACCTTGTACAGAAATCATATCAGGCCTCTGAATACTGAGGTTGCAATTGGCATAGTACTCCCATTGTGTACCGTCTGAGACTGCATCTGCCTCCTAACCTTGAATGTATCTGTCTCATAACTTTCAAACTTTCTTTGCCCACATTCGCCCACAGATGAACAATTATCTCAGAATACCCCGTCCTGCTCCTCCCGCCATGCATCGCAGATACGAAAGCGTAAAAAGAAAACGCGAACGCGCGATGATATGTTCAGTGAACTACTGGAGAACTCGCGCGCTGAGGCAGCCCGCCAGATGGAATGGAGGGAAAGATTGATACGGGCAAGGCAGGAATCGAGAGCCGCAGCAGAAAAGCACTTGCTCAGCCTGTAATTGAACAGCTCCTGACCCCTGTCCAGGGCTCCTGTGTAGAGCTTCATAAGCGACATTAGGGGGTAGGCTGGGTCCCCAATGATAACGATCGGCATTTCCCCCATCCCCCATGGAAATTTTCTGGTCGGGGAAGAAAGTGCCTTGCTGCAGCTGTCTAAAAATCCTAGAGTTCCTGAACACACGAGCGTCATGAAGCTTTCCCGGCCACCCCACGTACAGGTCGGTGAAACGTCCCTTGTGGTCAACCACTGCTTGCATGACCATTGAATAATATCCCTTCCGGTTTCTGTACTCTGCGGCCTCGTGGTCCGGTGCCAGGATAGGGATATGAGTCCCATCTATAGCCCCACCACAGTTAGGGAATCCCATGGCGGCAAAGCCATCTATTGTAGCTTGCAGGTTTCCAAGGTTTATAACCCGGTGTAGCAGCCGCTCGACGATTGCCCTACTTACTTGCATCACAGCAAAGCTCACTGTAGATCTACCCAGCCCAAACTGATTCGCGACTGACCGGTAGTTGTCTGGCGTTGCAAGCTTCCAGAGGGCTATCGCCACTCGCTTCTCAACTGTAAGGGCCGCTCTCATTTTGGTATTCTCGTGCCGGAGGGCCGGGGACAGCAAGTCACAAAGTTCCATGAACGTGCCCTTTCGCATGCGGAAGTTTCTGACCCATTGGGAGTCATCCCAGATCCGCAGCACTATGCGATCCCACCAGTCCGTGCTTGTTTCCCTGGCCCAGAATTGGCGTTCGATAGCATGAGCCTGCCCCATTGCCACCAAATTTGACAGATTGTCAGTCGCCCTACTTCCAAAAACGTCAGTGTCCCCATCGTCCCTGCTGTGCATGTCCAGGTCCATCTCCTCCTCACTGTCGTCGGGTTCCAGTTCTCCCCGGATCGCATTCCTCTGCAGACGGTACAGCATGAAATCCGCAACCATGATCGAGGTCCTCACAACAGCCATTACTGCAGCCGTGGCATCAGCGGGCTCTATGCTTGCAGTGCTATGGCGTTAGCGCGGCGCGGAGAAATGGCGCGAATTATGGGATGCCTACCCACAGTGCACCGCTCGTAATGGGGGTCGGTGGCGTGGAAAAAGGGCACGAAATTTGGAAATGCCTACCCATAGTGCAGCACTCGAAATGGTGCCTGCTGGGGGCTCCGGGAACTGTGGGATAGGTACCCACAGTGCAATGCTCGTTATGTCGACGCTTGCAAAAGTTGTGCAGACAGACACTGTCGACTTGCTGTGCTTTGCTGTGCTTAGTGGGGACACACAAAATCGACTGTATACAGTCTGCTTTACAAAATCGAATTAAAGGAAATCGACCTACTGCTGTAGTGAAGACATACCCTAAGGAAACCAAACCCTTTTAACTTTCCCCTTTTCTCCCTTCCAAGTTCAGAGCCCTAAGTCCTTGTCTACACTACAAACTTATGACAGTACAACCACGTCACTAAGGGTGTGGGAAATCCACACTCCTGAGTGCCACAGTTATATTGACCTAACTTCTGGTGTAGACAGCATGATGTTGGATGGTTTCTTCCTTCAACGTAGCTAATGCCTCTCGAGAAGGTGGAGTAGGTAGCATCTTCACTAAGAGTTCCAGCAGTCTTCACAAGTGTAATAAGTGTACACAAGCCCTACATACCTGCGTGTAGTTAACAAGCTGTTCAGAATCTTGGAACAAATAGATTGGGGCCTTTGCTCTGTACTCATATAAGTGAAACATGAAACTTGCTATGGATTGGCATATTAAATGAGATTTCATTATTTGTGCATGTTTGTTTTTTTAATTATTAGAATGTGAACGCCCCAGACAGGAAAAAATAAAGCAACCCAGTCATAAGACTGCACCTTTTGCTACACACCACTCATTTTCCACTAACTGACGTCTGGAACTAATCTGGAGAGAACTTAGAAATTAGTATTTTCTCTCACATTCACCTCAGCTACTGAAAAATTGAGCAAGAATTTAATATATTGTTAAATGGTTCTAAACATATTAAATATGAAGGTACTAGGCCACTGCTACTTTTGAATACTATATAGTAGTTTTACAATTGGAATACCATGTTTTTTATTGTGATTTGCCAATTTTGGATTCTTTACTGTCACAAACAATATCCCACTAGACCAAAATTTTGTGCATTTTTGGAAAAAGCTGCCCCACTAAAAATATAATGGTGCACTTTTTAGTTCTATACTTTGTGAAATCTGTTTTATAACAAAAGATCTTAAGTCACAGCCATTGGTTACTTTCTTGTTACAGTCTTAAACTGCAGCGTCTTGATAAATAGATGTTTCCATGGAGATGACAAATTAATATTACCCAACTTGCAATGAGCTTCTGATTTCACCTTGAACCATTAGCTTTCAAACCACAGCTCATTCATTATTCATTTGCAGCAAGGAGATGGCTGAAACCCAGAACATTACAGCAGATTAAAATCTGTGCATACAGTCTAGAAGAAAATGCATTTACCAGCATACAAAAAGAAGAAAACTCAATGAGGTTAAAACAACTTTTTCAGAAGATTTTCTAAATCTCTACACCGGGGTTTCTCAAACTGGGGGTCGCAACCCCCCGGGGGGTCGCAAGCTCCTGCCGCCACAACTCGCGGCGGCAGGGGCAGGCGGGGGCGGAGCGGGGGGGGGGCGGTGGGGCCGGGGCAGCGCGCACCCGGCAGCCCGCCCGCAGCGGCGGGGACTGGGGCCGCGGGCGAGAAGGTCCACGCGTTTTTTTTTGGGTTTTTTTGTTTTTTTTTAAAGTTCTGCAGCTTTTCGGTGGAGGGGTCGTCCTCCCCCCTGCCCCCGCCGGAGCACAAAAAGGGGTCGCGGTCTCAACAAGTTTGAGAACCGCTGCTCTACACAAATTCTCCCTTCAGTATACAACATAGGGCTTTGTTTTTGTTTGATACTAAAGGGGTATACTAATGCCCTTTCTTGGGCACTAGTAAGAGAAGTTAAATCAGGGGTCGGCAACCTACACCATGTGTGCTTTCAATGGTGGCACGCGAGCGGATTTCTCCTGGCACGCAGCGGAGGGCTCAGCCCGCCACCGCTCTGGGGTTTCCCACACAGGCTCCTGTCAGCCAGGGTCTCAGGTCACTGTCAGCCTGGGTTTCCTACATGCAGACTAGCAGCGGGCGATGAGTGGGGCAGGCAGTGGGACCCCGGCTGGCAGGAGTCTGCAGGGGAAATTCCAAAGTGGTGGCAGGCTGAGTGCTTACCCTGCCACCCCTCTGGGGTTTCCCCCGCTGGAGCCTTGCCAGCCAGGGTCCTGCTGCCTGCTCCACTCATCACCCACTGTGTAGGGAACCCAGGCTGGCAGCAGGCTGAGACCCCGGCTGGAAGGAGCCTGCAGTGGAAACCCCAAAGCAGCAGGCTGAGCGGCTCAGCCCGCCCCCGCCCTGGGGTTCTCCCTGCTGGTCCCTTGCCAGCCGGGCTCCCTGCAGCACCTTATAGACTAACAGATGTATTAGAGCATAAGCTTTCGTGGGTGAATACCCACTTCGTCAGATGCATGCAGTGGAAATGTATACATTTCGGGCTTGTCCTCACTGGAGGGGGGGGATCGACGGCAGATACGCAACTTCAGCTACGTGAACCACGTATCTGCCGCTGACTTACTGCTCGTCCCCACGGCGGCGTGCTCCCCCGTCCACTCCACCTTGTGCCTCCCAGCAAGCTGGAGTTCCAGAGTCGACAGGGGAACTGCGGGCGATCGATTTATCACGTCTTAGTGAGACGCAATAAATCGATCGCCAGAAGATCGATGCCGGAGCAGCCTCGTGAAGACGAGCCCTTCCAGAGGCAGGTATAAATATGCAGGCAGGAATCAGGCTAGAGAGAATGAGGTTAGTTCAATCAGGGAGGATGAGGCTCTCTTCTAGCAGCTGATCTAGAGGTGTGAACTCCAAGGGAGGAGAAACTGCTTTTGTGTTTGGTGAGCCAATCACAATCTTTGTTTAATCCTGACCTGATGGTGTTAAATTTGCAAATGAACTGAAGCTCAGCAGTTTGTCTTCGAAGTCTAGTCCTAAAGTTTTTTTTCTGCAAGATGTCTACCTTTAAATCTGCTATAGTGGGTCCAGGGAGAAATTTCAAACATACAGATTTTTTTAAAGAAACTATCCTTTTAAAATTCTTTGAAAATGTAGGGTCATGCTCATTTCAATCTCCCTGGACAAACTATAGCAGATTTAAAAATAGCCATCATGCAGCAAAAAACTCTCCTTGAACCAGTGAAGCATAGTTGGCAGTACAGTAAACCCTCGATTTAACGGACCCCGATTTAACGGACTTCGGATGCAATGGACAAAATTTCCGATGCATCCGAAATCCGTTATTGGGGGCTGCCGGCTCCCGCCCCAGGGAGCCGGCTGGGTTGACAGCTCCCGCCCGGCTCCCCCCAGCGGGGACCCCTGCGGGAGCTGTCAAACCCCCTGCCCCCCTCCCCACAACGGGGAGCTGGGGGGGCGTTTGAGAGCTCCCGCCCGGCTCCCCGCAGCGGGAAGCCGGGCGGCGGGTTTGACAGCTCCCGCCGGGCTTCCCGCTGGGGGGAGCCGGGCGGGAGCTGTCAACCCCCCCGCCCGGCTCCTCGCAGCGGGGAGCCGGGCGGGGGGGGGCGTTTGAGAGCCCCCGCTCGGCTCCCCGCAGCGGGAAGCTGGGCGGGGGGGTTTGAGAGCTCCCGCCCGGCTCCCCGCAGCGGGAAGCCGGGCGGCGGGTTTGACAGCTCCTGCCGGGCTTCCCGCTGGGGGGAGCCGAGCGGGAGCTGTCAACCCCCCCGCCCGGCTCCCCGCAGCGGGGAGCCGGGCGGGGGGGGGGGGGGTTGAGAGCTCCCGCCCGGCTCCCCGCAGCGGGAAGCCAGGCGGGAACTGTCAACCCCCCGCCCGGCTCCCTGCAGCGGGGAGCCGGGCGGGGGGAGGGGGTGGGGTGGGCTGGCTCAGGGCTCCATATAACGGACTAATTCGGGCGGGGGGGTGTCCGTTGTCACCCAAAAGTCCGTTATTTAATAATTTTAAAAAATTATTAAATAACGGACGTTCGGTTTTAACGGACACCCCCTCGCCCGAATTAGTCCGTTATATCGAGGTTTCACTGTACTCAGCAAGTCTCTGTGGAACGTGGCTCAGCAAGGCAGACATGACAACACATATTGACTATGTTGCAGAGAGCCAGACAGTCTATCATACAGATAGTCTAAAGCAGAGCCAGGTTCGCAGCACTGTCCATCTTATGGACCTTTGCAACCAAAGTGCTCTGATAGATAAGGGAGCAAGAGTCAACCATTTACTGATCAAGAGTCATATTTAGGTTACAGAAAGAATTGAAGAAAAATATCGTTCAAGCTAAGAGCCCACTGACTTATAGAACTGCACTGCAGAATCCCTTCCTCTATCTGGTGGTTAAAGCAAGTTGCCTATAACTTTGAAAATATTTAATGATTAGGGCTGAAATTGTGTATCTCAGGAGGACATACATATACATATATATAATACACACGTTTCAGGAAACACAGTTTAACCATTCTCAGATGAGGTTAAGGGAAAATACCTTATTTTGCTCAGTTTAAATAATTTTTACAGCTTTTCCACAGAGAAGCTAGATCATCTCCATGCTTTTAGGCAGGGACTTGAAACTTGTCTGGTGGATCACACTGAGGTGAGAGAGGGTCCTTTTGCTATCCCTGTGAAAATCCACCCACATCTGCCCACGGTATAAGCCTCTGGAAATTGCTATTTGCATATGACCAGTAAACCATCAACAAAATGCTCTGAACATTCCGTTTCCAGTAAGCATGCTCCATCCCCTCCACAACGATCATGCTGCACCCCCAGACCACACTGGGTATTCTCGAGCTAGGACTAAACAAAACTTTTCTGCAATTGCTCCTGCTGCAACACAAAGCATCAGAACTGAGGGCAGGGCAACAGTGTCTCATGTACTCTCAATGCCCACCCCCAACTGGTGCTCAGGCAACATGGAGGAGGAAGGAGCCTGACTTGAATGCAGGGAAGGGCAGAGATATGAGACAGGCTGTGCAGGGGGGACAAGGACAGAAGGATCATAACTATTAGAGAACACTCCTCTCCAGAATCTGCATTAGGGTTCAGGGGTCCTGATTCCCAAAATTCCTTTGCTGTGGGCAACCACCTGTGCAGTTCAATTGCAAATTGTGCGTCTCATCCCCTCCTAGGCATAGGTGCTGGAACTAGAGATGCTGCAGCAGCACCACGCTTGAAGTGGTTTCCATTATATACAGTTTGGTTCAATGACTCTTAGCACCGCCACTATCAAAATTGTTCCAGCACTCCTGCTCCTGAGGCCCGTCTACACTGCAATTAAATACTCGCAGCTGATCCATATTAGTCTACTCATGCTCATGGAGTTCAGGTTGCAAGGCTGTAAAATTTCAGAGTAGCCACTCAAGCTGAAGCCCAGAGTGTCAGCCTCAGGACAGACTGTCAAGAAGCAGGGCAGACACCCACCCACCCGCCCAAACTGGCTGTATGTTCAATAATTAGATGTCACCAACCCAGTAAAAGCACTATAACAGTCTCCCCATGGAGTCACAGACAATCCCTTGGGCATTCCAGTCTATCTTGCTGGATTCAGTGACAAATGGTCTTTTTACACCAAAAATCACAACAATGTTCTGGTTACTCCCAGTCCCAGGGACCAGGTCAATTTGCACCTTAGATCTCACACTAAAGACATTGCTTGTAGCCAATCCTATAGTAAATTATGTAAGGATTTATTAACTAAGAAAGAAATGAGAGAGATGGTACAAGGGTTAAAGCAGACAGGCATAGATAGACTGTAATTTCATTTGTATATGGTTCCAAAAGGTGGCAGAGTTGCAGTAATCGGTCAGCTCCAAATGTCTTTTAGGGTTAACCTGGGTTGACCCTGGGGATCGCTGCTTTTGATTCATAGCTCCAGCCCTCTAAGAGTCCAAACAGCAAAGGAGATGAAAAATGTCCTCGTCAGCTGTTTTTATTTCCTTCTTCCAGATTTAAGCTGAGAGGAGAAGAAAGGTATCAAATGGGAAAAGATAGAAGTCAATGGATTATACTCTGAGATAACAGATCTCAAAAGTGAGCTGGGCAAAAGACAAGAAAGAAGCTGGATGAGACACAGAACAAGAGAAAGAGATGACGGTCACTTCAAAGGGTTCCGCTAAACATTTGATCTAAACTGAACTTCTGAATTTTTTGAGCTTCAATTCTTCCTACCACTGTCTAGCCTCAGCCAGTGTCTTGTGGATGGGCCTTCTCCCCCCCTCTCCCTCCATTCGTTATTCCCACACAAATATTACATTTATACACTGGTAACCTAGGATTTAAATTAGGGAGGGAAAGGATCCCTCCAAACCCACCCTCAGCATGACTGGACCTGTGTTTCTGTGTAACTATGTCTTTCTGATAGCACTAGTGTAACTGGCAGGAGCAGAGTGAGAGACACAAGAACCATTACCAGCACCGCTGGAAAAGTGACACTGTGCAGGACCACAAGTTTGATCATACTGGGTGGTCATCCTTTGCAGCTCTGGGGAATGATAAAGGGAAGGATAGAGGTCGTGGGAAGAAAAAGAGCATTAGTGGTAATTACTCTTATTCAAAGCAAAGTCATCTTAATGTAAGAGATAAGATGGTCATGCTGAAAAGGAGCAAGATATATGGTGATTCTGCTGAAGTCATTTTATCATCTTGGGATTGCAGTTTCCTGATAAGTGTTAAACATTTAGGATCAACATGCAGAGCCTACAGTCTGCTAGGATGATCTCATTTCTTTCCTTTGTGCAGTGTTTTCCTTCATCAAAAAATGCTCTGGTTTTCCCTGTCTGCCACACCTCCTCATCAGTTTCTCTCCAGCATCCACAATCAGTTCACAAGAGATGTTCAAAGGCAGACCTGCTGGCCGCTCTCTTACAGCAGCACTCTGTCTTGCACCATCAGGGCTGCAGCCTTGTCTGCAGGTATATTTAGTACTCCCACCTCTATTCTCCCAGGTTTTGCTCATAGTGACATCTTTCTCTAGATTCAAAGAAATTTTAAAACCTTGAAAACAGAAGCAGAGCCAGCAGAAACTTTCTGTAAGTTTTCAACATCACTATCAATCAACATTATAAAGATTAAGAAAAACCCCTCAAGAATAGTACTCAGCTGGCCTAAAAACCACACAGTGCTAATTGTTAGTGAAATTTCACTGATATTTTCTTTTCACAGTGCCCCTAAATTCCCGAAGAAGAAGCTGATATGAATGGTGTTTTCCCAGTAATAACAAGGTTAAAAAAAGTCAGACAGTCTAGAAAGGAACAAATCTATACCCAGCCCCGAAGCACCCACATGTCCACTTTCCCACCCTCCTCCCAGCCATGTCGTTAGAGAGGAGGTTATTTGACTGATGGAAAGGGGCATGACTAGAACACAGATAATAGAGGTATTTAAGAGTCTTTTTGCCTTGTGATATTGTGTGTTCTAATAGAGCTACAAAAAGCTCAGGAGTTCAGGTGGTAAGAAAGGGAAAGCAGGAAGGGGCAAGAATCTGGAACAAAAAGGGAGTAGTAGTATGTTTAACAAACTGACTCAGTGAACTGTAAGCCCTTTACAGCTGGAACAGTTTCCTGTCTTCATACCCAAACACCATTCTCTTCTCCATAGTCCTCTAAGACACCACTGTGACTTTTCACTCCATATTCTTTAGGAAAATATGCTTATGATATGAATATGACATAACTGAGATGAACTTTATGCAAGATGGATCTTGTAAGATAATATTGGAAAGGTTCAGAATCAGAGAGGTTGAGGTGTTACTCTGGAACAGCAGAAGTGACAAAAGAGTCCTGTGGCACCTTAAAGACTAACTAAAGTATTGAAGCATAAGCTTTCGTGGGCTAATACCCACTTCATCGGATGCATGCAGTGGAAGTGTCCAGGGGCAGGTATAAATAAGAAGGCAAGAACCAGGTTGGAGATAAGGTTAGTCCAATCAGGCTGAACCAGCTTGTTATCTCTAATCAGGGAGGATGAGGTATTCCTCTAGCAACTGAACTGGAGGTGTGAACTCCGAGAGAGGAGAAGCTGCTTTTGTAATTAGCAAGTCATTCAAAATCTTTGTTCAATCCCAAATTGATGCTATCAAATTTGCAAATGAATCACAGCTCTGCAGTTTCTCTTTGCAGTCTGGTCTTGAAGTTTTTTGCTGCAAGATACTGACCTTTAAATCTTTAATTGTGTGTGCAGGGAGACTGAAGTGTTCTCCTACAGGTTTTTGTATATTGCTATTGCTAATATCTGATTTGTGTCTATTTATTGTTTTTTGTAGGGACTGTCCAGTTTGGCCGATGTACATAGCAGAGGGACATTGCTGGCACATAATGGCATATATTACATTGGTAGATGTGCAGGTGAATGAACCAGTGATGGTGTGGCTGATCTGGTTAGGTCCTGTGATGGTGTTGCTGGAGTAGATATGTGGGCAGAGTTGGCATCGAGGTTTGTTGCATGGATTGGTTCCTGAGTTAGAGTTATTCTGGTGCGGTGTGCTGTTGCTGGTGAGGATCTGCTTAAGGTTGGTGCGTTGTCTGTGGGCCAGGACTGGCCTGCCTCCCAAGGCCTGTGAAAGTGAGGGATTATTGTCCAGGATGGGTTGAAGATCACTGATGATGCACTGGAAAGGTTTTAACTGAGGACGGTAGGTGATGGCCAGTGGTGTTCTGTTGTTTTCTTTCTTGGGCTTGTCTTGCAGCAGCAGGTTTCTGGGTACATGTCTGGCTCTGTTGATCTGTGTCCTTATTTCCTTGTGCGGGTATTGTAGTTTTGAGAAAGCTTGGTGAAGTTCTTGTAGGTGTTGGTCTCTGTCTGAGGTGCTGGAGCAAATATGATTGTACCTCAGTGCTTGGCTGTAGACAATGGATTGTGTGGTATGTCCGGGATGGAAGCTGATGGTATGAAGGTAGGCATAGCTGTCGGTAGGTTTTCAGTATAAGGTGGTGTTAATGTGGCCGTCATTAATTTGCACCGTGGTGTCTAGGAAGTGGACCTCTCGTGTAGACTGGTCCAGGCTGAGGTTGATGACGGGGTGGAAACTGTTGAAATTGTGGTGGAATTCTTCCAGAGTTTCTTTCCCATGGGTCCAGATGATGATGTCATCAATGTAGCATAGATAGAGAAGGGGTGTGAGTGGACGAGAGTTGAGGAAGCGTTGTTCCAGATCAGCCATAAAGATGTTGGCATACTTTGGGGCCATGCGGGTGCCCATAGCAGTGCCACTGGTCTCGAGATGTATATTGTCACCAAATTTGAAATAATTGTGTGCGAGGATAAAGTCACAGAGCTCAGCAACCACTTGTATTGTGACATCATCAGGGATACTATTCCTGACAGGTTGTATTGGAAAGGTTATAATTTACTGAACGTGATTATCCAATTTGTATGCCTGTATCATTTCTGAAGTTGGGAATATTGACTATGTATCTGTATTTCAACTATGCTTCTTTAGGTGACACCCACCCCTAACACTTCAGGTACAGCAATGGAAAAGCCAGACAGGGCTGATGACCCTTCAGCAAGGACAATGGACTGTGAAAAGGCTTGGCCTTCCTGCGGACACTCCATACTGTCACTATCCCATGGATACTACAGAATCAGGTGGTCTTGTCACCTGACCTTAACATGTTATTAAAGCTAAAGTTATATATATATTAGGTTGGGAAAAGCGTGTCTGTACATCTGGGTATAGTGCTTAGATTGTCCACAAATACAAAGTTAGTTGGTTGGTTTTTTTAAGTCCTATGATACAGAGTACATAATCAGTGATAACCCAAATTTAGATGAATAGACTTGACTTAGTTTAGATATTAGAATCTGAATACTTGGGTACACTCATGAAAAGCTGTATAGCAATTTGGTTGTGGAAAGCAAAATATATCAAGGAGTGGCGATTGTCCCTCAGTAATTGAGAATTAGGCTGGTTGTCCATTTAGAAAATACAATCCACGAGGAAAGTATTTCAGTTACTTTCCTGACTGCACTTTTCAAACACAAAAGGCGTTGCACTCAACCCAAGACAACTATTATGGATCTCATTATGATTCCTAAAGATGAATTCATCACTTGGACTTGGAAGTTGGTGGTTGCCTAGGAACCAGCGCTCATGAGTGGATTCATTTATTCATTTCACTCAGTGAAACCGACCAGAAGGAATCTGACAGCCTGGAGAGCCAGCTGGCCAGCGAGTCCAGGTCTGAGGAAAGGTGCCTGACAGCCCTGGGAGCCACTTGGGCTATTGTAATATTTGTAAATTCCGCTGGTGAAAAGTGAGCAAAGTTTTACAATGTCACAACAATCTCTTACATAAAACTGTTTCAGAAAAGATGTGAGGAGACAGACTGAATTAATTTAAACAAAACTATTGTAACTGTTACAATCCCTATGCCCGTCATGCACTATGATCTTGAACGCTGAATCTTGAACATTGTAGGAAGCTAGCAGCAGGAGAAGGCTGTTTATCCAAGGCAGGAAAATCGGCTGCAAGTACAGATCCTGTGTCAGGGGGTTGTCATAGGGACCTCTTCCCCTCTTTCCAGCCCCACCCCTTGCCAACCTCAACACAGCTACCCTGACAGTCCCCAGGAGTTCCCAGTGTAGAGTTTGCTGCTTTGGCAGTTGCATGGCCTGGCCTCAGAATGTTCACGTCCAGTTATTTTGGTAGTATGCCAACATTTTCCTGAATAATGCAAGTGAGAGAATGCAAACAGCACAAGAGTTTTATCTTAGTAAAACCAAAACAGAACATGGAGAGGAGGGCTAGGTATTTTTCTCTCCACTAGGGATTTCCCCTGGCCCAATTTCAAAAGCCTGTTGCAAACAATGGCAGTGTTAGAGCTTCCCATGCCACCTTCTCAAAATAAACAATCTTTTACAATGGAAAAAGTGTCAATCATCCTAAATATAGGAGGTCACTACTAGCTGTCTTATTTTAAAAACCAGAAGGTAAACCAAATCTTGAGCTGAACTTCATTTTTAAGTTACAAAGTTGAAAAAGAGTGAAAGTGATCATAAGAACATAAGAAAGGCCATATTGGGTCAGACCAAAGGTCCATCCATCCCAGTGTCCTATCTGCCAACAGTGACCAATGCTAGGTTCACTCACTCCAAGGCACCTAACAGGTAATGATCAAGTGATCTCTCTCCTGCCATCCATCACCACACTGACAAACAGAGGCTAGGGACACCATTCCTTACCTATCCTGGCTAATAGCCATTAATGGACTTAACCTCCATGAATTTATCCAGGTCTCTTTTAAACCCTGTTATAGTCCTAGCCTTCACAATCTCCTCAGGCAAGTGTCATAAGACACTCATTCATCATTTATATTAAGAGTGTACAAAAATGGATGCTTTTTTGAAAAAATAAGATACTCTAGGCTCTTAGCTCTTGTAGGTCAGTCTTCATGTCAGAACGAGTTATTTTATAAGTTATCAGGGAGTTTTACAGTCGAAGTGAAGAATGTTAAATATAGCAGTGTTAGCTAACACTCCTGCAATATTAAAATGTTATCTTCAAAAGACACAAATGGAAACTGCTCACATGAGAAGATGGATATGTAAAGAACCCCTATCTAAACAAGAATAGCATCAGTGCTTTATGAATGAACTAAAATTTTGAGATAAATAAAACCATTTAGTGCTGTTGAAAGGAGCCAGGCTGGCTGTCAATCAAGCACCTTCCATCAGCTCTAAAATTGTAAATAAAAAAAAAAATTAAATCATCCATTAAGGGAAACAATTCATGGAGAGATTTCGTAGATATATTTTGCATGTATATTGTGATAGTGACCCCTTTTTAGATTACTCTGATTTCTTCTATAAATCCCTCCTAATGGGTAGGACTTTATACTTTCTTAGTCTGCCTACATGAATGAATAATGAATGTGGTATGAAATACTCCTGTTAAAATATCAGGAGATTGTTTTAAAAACTTAAAAACAATTGTTTTGATCCTTTTTCCACAGATCTAAATCTGTTGATTCCTTTTAAGTATGAGAGTTCATACAAAAAGGAATAGAAGTTGCAAAAGAGATATTGCACACTGTCTATTATATACTTTATTATGCTCTTAAAATAACATTACCACTGGTTTCCTTTTTTCTGGAAGGGAACACATCCACAGCCCCTTTTGTTGCTAAACATCAATGCAATTCATAGCAGTCTATCTTGGGGTTTTAACACCGAAACCACTCTTATCCCACACAATTAAAGACTTTTAAAGTTACCCTGGAGACTCGAACCAAATTTTTCTTCTCTACATTCACAACCAGGGGTCTGAATCTTAGAGTACCTCTTGATTACGCATCTTATCATTGGACCAAGCTAATTGGAAGATTCTGTTTAGTCACTCTTCTGAACCATTTAAGCAAGATTTGGGGGAACTCCTGATTTTAATGTGCACACACACTATTGTGGAGCATCTGTGGTGACAGACTTGAAGAAGAATTGCTTTATTCAGTGCTTTAAGACTATGATTTAAAGGTAGCTTGGCAAATTCCAATAGAAAAACACTCTCCTTGGAGCTACCCTCCCATAGGAGTCTACTGAGAATCCATATCAGCATTCTTCACAGTTGACAGGTACATTTTCATTACTACTCTGGGGGAGGAGTTGTACATGTGTAGGGGGAGGGATAGCTCAGTGGTTTGAGCATTAGCCAGCTGAACCCAGGGTTGTGAGCTCAATCCTTGTGAGGGCCATTTTGGGATCTGGGGCAAAAAAATCTGTCGGGATAGTACTTGATCCTGCTAGTGTAGGCAGGGGACTGGACTTGATGACCTTTCAAGGTCTTTCCAGTTCTAGGAGATAGATATATCTCCATTTATTTATTAAAATGTGATTTGTTAAAATATACAAATATCTGGTCAAAGACGGTATGTTTCAGTAACTTCCTAACTGATTTTCCATGTAGCTTTTAGATTATTTTTATATTCCAACATGAAAATAGCTATACAAAAAACAGTTAAAACAACAACTACTATTTGATCAGGGTGATTTTTTCTTGTCAAAACAAGCTTTGCAAATGTATTCATTGTGTTTACTTGGTTTAAGATTAATTAACAATTAATTAAAAACTGCACAAAGACATGGTTTGATTTTGAACAAAAGAATTGTGGAAGAAATCTGTATTTAAAACATTTCTTATCTGACTTGAGAAATACAAAGGCCTGATCTGTCAGACCCCATGACTTAGATGTCATTTTTGTCAGTACTGTCATTTTGCTTTCCCACTATTATTTATATTATAATAGCACCTAGACTGGGTGTAGGTAACTTATGGCACGTGTGCTAAAGGCAGCACGCGAGCTGATTTTCAGTGGCACTCGCACTGCCCGGGTCCTGGCCACCGGTCCAGGAGGCTCTGCAGTTTAATTTAATTTTAAACGAATCATCTTAAACTTTTAAAAACCTTATTTACTTGCATGCAACAATAGTTTAGTTCTATATTATAGATATAGAAAGAGACCTTCTAAAAATGTTAAAATGTATTATTGGCAGGCAAAACCTTAAATTAGGGTGCTAAACGAAGACTCGGCACACCACACCACTTCTGAAAGGTTGCCTACCTCTGACTAAGAGGTCCAAATCAGGATTACAGATCATTATCATGCAACATATAAACACATAAGATAACACAGGCCCTGCTTTGAATAGTTTACAATTTTAGGTCTCAGTCCTACAAGTTACAATATACAATAACGTACCCCACAGAAATCAACCAGGCTTTGTCTGGGTACACTGTGTTCCTGAACATAGGGACCTGATCCCGCAAATAACAAAAAAATAACAAGGGACAGAGTGGGGGAGAGGGATATGAATATATACAAGTTTTATGTTCATCTGTACATTTAGTTGGTATCTCTCTCTCTTGCTTTCAAGAGAAAGGCCAAATATTTATATATGCCCTTCGATCTGTCTATCATTAATTAGCTGATTTCTACAGACTTCATAGCAGATGTGGGCCTTGAAAAGGGATGTGAAGTAGGAGAAGGTAAATGGGTTTAGGGATAAACTCAGGTATAGCATTCCATGGGTAAGAAGCAATATGGCAATACACATGGCCTATGGAAAAAACCTGCAAAACAACCTAAGTAATGAATTTTAAATAGTTTTAAAAGACATGTTTTCTCTGTCCTTCCCACATAAAAATAGCCATGCTTCAGATTCCAGTTACATCTTGAACTTTGATCATGTTGGGAAAATAAAACAAATGAGAACCTGTATTATGTTTAAGATCAACTAAATAAAATTAATCACGACTCACAAGTTTTGGATCAGGAGCCAAATTTTCACAAAGTTCAAGTGGTTTCAGATCCAGTGTCCTAATTTAAGTTCATCTCTATTTTTGAACAATAACATTTCATATACTTGTGCCAACTAACTAGGCAACTTTATTTACTAGGAAAGGCAGCTTTTTTTTTTTTTTTTTTTAGCAGACAAAAGTACTCCCATTGTATTGATTACTGCTCTTTGCTAGCTAGGACTATGTACATCCTATTATTTTTCCTACCAGTCTCTCTCACCCCATTTGCCTCTTCAATCTCTTGTCTTTTAGACTGTATACTCTTTGAGGCAGAGATTATCCTTTACTGTATATCTGTATAACAACTGACACAATGAGGCTCCAATTTAGCTGTCCTCTAGGCACTACTGCAATATAAATAATATTTAACGACAGATTAGTCAGCAGAGAGCTCTAGATTCTCCCTTCTTTGTGCTCTCAACATCTACTTAATGTGCACAGAAATTATGCACACATATGAAACGGATTTTAGTTCTGTTACCCTGTGTCAGGGAAATAAGAACCGTAAATTAGTCTCACTGCCCCCCACCCCACCCTTATAAAAATAGCTCAGCTACACATTGTTTTCTGTTCAGTGACTTTTAATTTGCTTGAAGAATAATCATTTGTGATGTACTCTCAAGTTTTACTGATATTGCATCATTCATAGTCCTTGAACTGCAGAGCAGGGGGGGAAAATGGCTTTCCAGAGCCATTTTCATATTTTTTCCACAAAAATATACTAACAACCCCACAAGATTTTCTGAGGACCAAAGCCCTCAGACTGAATGTGATATGACATTTATCTGAATCCGCCTTCTTGATGACATTTGGGAGCTACCTTGGGCTATAGATGTTTAAAAGCTATCATGATCTTGTTTCATGTGGAATCCAGGCTGGATTCTGGTTTAAGCAGCAGGTTAAGGATCTGACCAGTCTGACATGTTCATGTGATAGGCAGTGAAGAAAGGGCAACTGTCAGATTTAATTTATTGGAAGATAAGCTATGAAAGAAGATTTATTGTTTACAAGTAACATGGCTGACAGAAGACATGTGTCTGAATATTGGTTTAATTTAAGCAAACATCACAATGAAAATGTATAATTGTGCCACAATCAGCCAACTCCTTAGAAGGATAAAATAAATAGTAGTAAATTTTGAAGTGTTCTTTCAAGGTATTCATTGTTTGCTTATATCATCCCATATTTTCATCCATAGTTTATTTCCCGTGATTTTTTTCTGATCTGACTGACCAACAGTTGGTAGTTATGAGTAGTATTAACTATCACATTTCTCCATACATAGCCATTTAGTTTAATCATCTTCCTCAGAATCAAATTTTAAACTGGGTTGCACAATGGTATAGCCATACATTTGGAAATGGTTCCATTTTCTGCCACACTTCATAATATATACCGTCTCAACTACCATATTACCTTACTTTTTTTTATTTGTCATCACCATTGCTTTTAATAAATATGGAGGAAATTAATTAGTATTGTTAACAATTCTCTTTATCTTCAATACAAATCTAGTAAAGTAACAGAAGTATGAAACGAATTTCAAAATTGGACAGAAGTGACAGAAAGTCATTTTCTAATTAATACTGAACAAAGAGCTTCAGTTAGGAAAAGGCAATTACCCTACGCCCATATCAATGGAAGAAAACATCTTCTCTATCACACCAAACATAAGCTGCTTGTTTACTGTCAAGTTCCTTCATGACCTATTCCCATCTTATCTATCCTCTTTTATTTACTATTGGGATGTCAACACCCGCCTCCAATTGCTCCACAATACCGGCCTTTGTCACCCACTTACTAAATTTTCAAGCAAGCATCTTTGCGCTTTCTCCCATGCTGCCCCTCAGGGAAGAGCACGCACCCCACACACATCTACAAAGCTACCTCACTATCCTCCTTCAAAACCCTTCTCAAAACTCTCCATTTCCACAAAAAAACTTAACAGTTAGGTCACCAGTGTGCTGAGACCACAGGCTATTACGGTACTCCCCCCTGTCTGGATCCATCTGTTGCCTCTTGTTTTTATACTTAGATTGTAAAATCTTTCGTGCAGGGACCATCTTTTCATCTGTGTTTGTACAGCACCTAGTACAATGGGGTTCTGGTCCATGGCTAGGGCTATAAACTAGGGCACTATAGTGATACAAATAATGAAGGGTAGAATTAACAGACAGTGGCCTGAGAAAGGTTCTAAACTAAAAAGATTTAAAGAAATAGTACATCCTCGCTCATCCCAAGGCATAAAATCTAGATTATGATTTCAAACTATGCCTAACTTCATGGTTTTGTGTGTAATTCTCTGGCCTAGTCTATGTAATATAATTCTAGATGTATTAACAATAATGTCACATACAAGCCACGGAATAATTTCTCTGCTCTACTTGGCATAGTATCTGGCCAGACTACTGCGGCTGGCAGATCATTCTCGTGCAGGCTAAAAAGAAGGAAGAAAGGACTAATTTTAGGTGCATAAAACATCCACACCCTTATGGGCGGAGCCAGTGCATGAAGACCTGAGAGAATAACAGTTCTTGTCTCTACAGAACTCGCTCCTTACAATATTGATATTGCAGTATTTATTGAGACTAGATTGGTTGGAGAAGGCTCCATCAATGAGCTAGACAGCAACTGCACTTTCTTCTGGGAAGGAAAAGCAGAAGATGACGACATGATCCATGGAATTGGATCTACAATCAAAATGTCTTTCCTGAAGCAACTTTCTGACCTCCCTTTTGGCCCAAATGAACAGCTCATAACATTTCAGTTTCCCCTGCGCCCCTCAAAGAATGTGATTATCATCAGTGTCTCTGTGTTGCTCCTACACTGACAGGCAGAGAGGAAAACAAGAAGCAGTTCTACTCAGACCTGGACTCCATCCTCAGATCAATCCCTGCATATAACAAGCTCATCCTTTCAGGAGACTTCAACACTAGAGTTGGTAGAGACAGCAATGGGCCTGCTTCTTTGTACAGTTCTGGAAAGGACAGAATTCCAGCAGATACGTTGCCAGAATTCAGTTTTTTAATGGCTTTCATGACCTCTTCAGCCGATTGAGGGAGGTCGAGAGCCTCTTTGGGTTTCTTGGATAATTGATCAAGGATATGTCAATCAACTGTGGATGATCCATTGGGTAGACTATTAAAGTGTTCAACCCATTTCTGTACCATAGGATGAAGTTGCATGGTCCCCATACCTCAGGTAAAAAACAAAATAAATCCATCCAATGGGGAAATTATCTCCTGTATATAATCAACATTCTGTAGAGATAGGTTACTGAGCCACAGAGCTTGAATTGTTTTCACTTCATTCTGAAAGAAAGGAAGGATTACAATCCTCATGTTTAGAGGAAGCTCATCAACAATCCCCATTCACACTACTATCAGGATAGGGAAAATGCAAAGGGGGAAAGAACTGTAATAAGATTCCTGGGTTAATCCTGAGGTTTAGCTCCAACATAACCATGACTTCCATCCATCCATGTTATTCTGCTATGCACAACACTGTAGCATCCAACTGCCTTAACAATTATGAACATCTAATAATTTCTCCATCTCTCTCTACCACTTACCTCACTGCTTAGGAGTGGTTTCTGTACTTGTTGCATTTAAATTTCTTTAATTTTGGAGGGTGGGTCAAAGGAGTAGGCTTTACATTTCAATCTGAAGGCAGTGAAATTTCAGGACATTCTGACCTCTTAGCAGTGATTTCCAATTGGGGCCAGCAGCTCAGAAAGCTCTGACTCCCATGTATCTTGCTCCTAAGGATGAACCATACCTATCATTGTCTCAGCTACATGGTCCCCATCTCTGAAAGGTAGCTTGGATAAATTCCCTGATGGTCTCTAAAGATAAGGACTGAGGCCTTGAACTTAGCTCTGCAATCAATAGGAAGGCAACTGGGTTGTTTTTCCTTGCAGTCTGTGTTACAGAGCAGGGAAGATCTTGCTTTGTGATCCATCCTTGATACCTCACCTATCATTGCAGTATCTGAACTTTAAGGCCAATTTCAAAAAATTGAACTGATTTAATTTGGATCCCTTATGAAACACATCAGCCTTCTCCTTTTCTGCCTCAACAATTGTGTCTTATTTCAATTCGCCTTTTTCTTGTGCTGTTACCTCTTAAATAAGTGAAAAGGGCAAAAGAGTAGCTGTTACACAGTATTTGTCTTCATAAAGAATTGTGGAGATTAAGAAAGGTGCTATACAAACTAGTTATGTATTGAACCTCTCACTACTTTAATGCCATATAGAGCAGAGTTGGTTTAGCTCAGATATTGGAATCCTGGAAGAATTGCTGATAAATCTGTAGTAACTGTTGAAGCAGAGGACACCCCTTATGCCCAGGGTAGGGTTAAGGGATAAAGAAATGTCTCTTTGGCAGAGAGGGGCTACACAGACTGGTTCTCAGGAATGAGCTACAGAAGCAGCTATGCCTTGGGAGCAGAGCTTGGGACAGAATTTATGTTTAACTGTTCATAGTTTGTAAAGAAACTCAAATCATGGGGGAAAGTTTTGACCAACCTTAGAGAGAGCAATCCAGAATGAATGTATGTCTTGGAGCGGGATTAGGAAGCTACATGAAAAATATAATATTCTTCAAATATTTTGCAAGCTTGGTTTGGGTGATTAGCATGGAAAATATATTAAGAGTCAGTGATGAGCAAGCCACTTTTATTTCAATTGATGATAATCCAATACCAAATTAGTGCATTTCCTCAAATAGTCCAATATTTTTGCTGAGGCATGTGAATTCCCACTAACACTGAATTGTAGGAAGACTCTTCTTTACAAACTGAACTATCCATTGAAAAATATTTCATACAGTTGCATAAAAAGCACCTTTAAACCTTTTTGAAGAAACAGACAAAGTTGAGCCTTCTAATATAGACAAACCTGTCTGCTAAAACTCTGAAAACTCAGTGTTGTTCCCAATACAGTAGTAACAAAGGGATACATTAGCCTAGGGGTAGACAGCATGTGGCACGCATGCCAAAGGCAGCACACGAGCAGATTTTCTTTTCAGTGGCACTCTCACTGCCCGGGTCTTGACTACTGATCGGAGGGGGGGGGGGGGGGTGGTCTGCATTTTAATATGAAGCTTCTTAAACATTTTATTTACTTTATATACAACAATAGTTTAGTTATATATTATAGATCTATAGAAAGAGACCTTCTAAAAACAGTAAAATGTGTTACTGGCACACGAAACCTTAATAAATGAATAAATGAAGACTTGGCACACTACTTCTGAAAAGTTACTGAATCCTGTGTTAACCCATCAATACACAGCGGGATTTGCACTGAGAATAAAAGCTTAAAATCACCTGGCTTGGTGGCAAGAAAGGCTGATTTTGTCGCTGCTTTAAAAGAATGACATTTTGCTTGCTTCAAATATCAGATTTATTCAGGGCTGTCAAACAATTAAACAACTAAAAAAACAGTGCCATGCCTGTCCCACTTTCAGGTGAATAAGAAGCAGGCAGCATTATCTCCTGCAAATGTAAACAAACTTGTTTGTTTGAGCAATTGGCTGAACAAGAAGTAGGACTGAGTGGACTTGTAGGCTCTAAAGTTTTACATTGCTTTGTTTTTGAGTGCAGTTATGAAAAAAATACTACATTGCACTTTCACGATAGAGGTTGCACTTCAGTACTTGTATGAGGTGAACTGAAAAGAAATGTCTTGTTTATCTTTTTTACAGTGCAAATATTTGTAATAAAAATAAAGTGAGATATACATTTTGTATTCTGTGCTGTAATTGAAATAAATATTTGAAAATGTGGAAAAACATCCAAAAATATCTTAATAAATTTAAATTGGTATTCTATTATTATTTAACAGCATGATTAAAACTGTGATTAATCGTGACTATTTTTTATCTATTTGGTTGTGTGTTAGTTGCCTGAATTAACTGTGATTGACATCCCTAGATTTATTATAACTGAAAATTAGTTGAAAATAAGATTCCAAAACCAGAACAATTTACCTGTCAGCACCTCAATCAATAATACAGTAAAACCCCGATTTAACGGACTTTGGATGCAACGGACAAAATTTATGAGCAAGTCCAATGCATCCCAAATCCGTTTTTCGTGGGCTGGCTGCTGACTCCCGGCTGCCGCCCGGGTCACAGCAGCGGGTAAGCTGGCTGCCAGCTCCCGGCTGCCACCCGGGTCATGGCAGCGGGTGGGCTTGCTGCCGGCTCCCAGCTGCCGCCCGGGTCACGGCAGTGGGAGGGCTGGCTGGCAGTCGGGCTGGCTGCCTGCTCCCGGCTGCCGCCCGGGTCACGGCAGCAGGCAGGCTGCCGGTTCCCGGGTCCCGCCCGAGTCCCGCCATCGGGCGGGCTCCCAGCTCCCGCCTGCGGGCAGGCTGGCTGCCGGCTCCCACCCGGGTCCTGCCTGTGGGCGAGCTGCCAGCTCCCGGCTCCCGCCTGCGGGCAGGCTGGCTGGCTGCCGGGTTCCGCCTGCGGGCAGGTTGGCTGCCGGCTCCCGCCAGAGTCCCACCAGCGGGCGGGCTGCCTGCTCCCGGCTGCCGCCCAGGTCACAGCAGCGGGAGGGCTGGCTGGCGGGCAGGCTGGCTGCCGGGTCCCGCCTGCGGGCAGGCTGCCGGCTCCCGGCTGGCTCCCATCTGCGGGCGGGCTGCTGGCTCCCGCCCGAGTCCCGCCAGAGGGCGGGCGGGCTGCCGGTTCCCGGCTCCCGCCCGAGTCCCGCCAGCGGGCGGGCTGGCTGCCGGTTCCCGCCTGTGTCCCACCAGCGGGCGGGCTGGCTGGCTGCCGGGTCCCGCCCAAGTCCCGCCAGTGGGCGGTCTGGCTGACGGTTCCCGGCTGCCACCCGGATCCCAGCAGCCGGGACCGGGGTGGGCTGGCTGACGGCTCCCGGCTGCTTCCCGGGTCCTGGCAGTGGGTGGGCTGTGGAGCTGCCGCCCCGGCCCTGTGGCGGGCGGGCTGCTGCTCTGACAGCTTGTTGGTTTTTTTTAATTAAATAATGGACTTTCTGATTTAACGGACACCCCCTCGCCCGAATTAGTCCGTTAAATGGAGGTTTTACTGTAATTCAGTTTGACGGTCTTCAATTTTAATCTCTTTTCCAATGGTTATTGTTCATTTGTGCATTGTCCCTGAATAATTACATCATTTTCCTTGACAAAACAGCACACTAGCATCCCCACCGGAAGTGCAGTAGGGGGATTTCAGATATGAAGACGAATGTTCTTGAAAAGGATATTAGCTGAAATAAGCAGACTCCCTTGTTACTTTGCTCAGCAGGTTTTCTACCTCAGTCACTGGAAATAACATAAGGACCTCTTTTTTTCTGTACAAATATTCTTGAATGTAATGCTTCTGGTGACTCATCCTAGGATTGTTCTTTTTGCACTCTCGAAGTGTATGGGTGAATATCTTTCTTTCACTGTAACCCTAGCCCTTGCTGCAAATTTTGGTATTGTCTTGGTTTGTTCAACAGATGACTATCTGTATTACAAGTCAAGAAGATAAAAAACAAAAAATAATATTCTAGTGATAACTCCTTAATTTCTGTGTTTCTAGAAAACTGGAATATCATCAGCATCAAATGATATTTAATGCACTACTTGTGACGCTCTCTATGTAATTATCACTCGAAGTATTAACATTCAAAAGGAGAGAATAAAAATGTCTTTTTAATAAACTGAAAAATAAAAAGGTATGGGATCCTCCTTTTACCTCTTATGTGCTGACCTTTGGTGGCTTGAAGAGGAAACAAGACCAGATGAGATAAATCAGTATTATTGACTAGAATCTGCCTGGCCCTTACAAAGGCATAAAATAAGAATAAGGCACGCCCACTCTCTGCACAGCCAGTACACAGGGCAAAGCAGAATTCCAGTCCCCTAACTCAAAGGAAAGCACAGACCGCTCCCTCTCTGGGGATGCAAACACACCCCAAAAGGGTCAAGGAAGAGGCGGAGCGCCTTTGAGGGGAAAGGTTATGACAGTCCTAGAGGATTCTGCAACTAATCGACCGAGGACCAAAAGATGTCAGGATTGAGCCCCAGTACCCGTGGATACAGATGAGTTTTACTTATTAGGGAAGCTTTACTTATTAGGGAAGTCCTCAGGTACTGTACTTTATGGATCTAGAGGGAAGCTGGGAGAGAAGCATTTGTCACTCCTAGAGGTTATAGGATCTACTGAATTTACATTTAACTAATAGCTAACTGTTTTTAATTGGGAGTCTGTCTCTTAAGAAGAGAAAAAAGGCAGAACTCCGTAAGGTGGGTGTTTGTGGATTCTTTACTGACTTAGCTATGCTTATGGTGAAAAGACAGGAGCCCAGAGAAAGCCTTATAAAAATATCAGTTTCCCGGAATTTAATATGCTGATCTCAATACCTGTACCAATTTGGATAGGTTAAAGAATAGCAGCCGTGTTAGTCTGTATCCGTAAAGAAAGTGAGGAATACTTGTAGCACCTTAGAGACTAACTAGTTTATTTCAGCATAAGCTTTTGTGAGCTATAGCTCACTTCAATGCATCCGACGAAAGTGAGCTATAGCTCACAAAAGCTTATGCTGAAATAAACTAGTTAGTCTCTAAGGTGTTACAATTTGGATACAGGCTGCAGACTTCCTGTCTCACTAGAAACCATAGAGACCAGAACACTATTAACCCAATGTCTGAAATGCTGCAAGCTGTAAGGAAGCCTAGACATTTTTTTGCTAACATCATTAAAATGTTTGCAAAAAGACTGAAGTACCATGATTTTTTCCAGTTCTGACATACTACATTACACTACGCTATAGAGAGACTGAAAAACATTTCTGAACAAAAGGGTCAGACAATAAATAATGTCTGTGTGCATGCACTAAAGAATAAAAAAATAAACTATTACACTGAAATTTTACATTGTGATATGTCTAAGAGCAGTAAAATCTGGAACTCTATATAAGAAGAAACACTAGTAGATTCACTGCCTGATTGTTTTTGTTTGATGTTTAGTAGTCATTGCAAATACTATTTAAAATTTTCTTTGCTTGTGTTAAATTTAGATGTTTCTTCACTAAAACTGTATAATACTCTCTTTGAAGCTGACTGGAAGCTTGTTACTTGTGACAATGTACCCCATATGGCTTTACAGGGTGGTGCTTATAAATGTGTGTATGATATGACTGGAATATGGTTTTCCTACATATGGCATGTAACATATCTATGTAAAGGTAATAATCTACTGGATCTGTTCATCCTATTTGTATGTATGTGTCAGTTTTGTGCTCAAAGTTATGAATATTGGCTATGTGCTTGGTTAGTTGCAAGCAGAATTTGGAAAGCAGCCAGGCAGCTGTTTGAGGAAAAACTATTCTCAGTAAATGCCCAATCAAGAACCAATCAAGCTAACAATGAACTTTGCAGACGCCAATCCACACGGGAGCTTCCCCAGGAATGTGGCCTGGCTGGTCAGGAACTGAGTCTTGGAGAGATATGTGACTGGTCCACGTGGCTCTGAAACTCCATTTTACAACTGGACTTTGCATAGGGAGGAGGAGGGGGTCTCCACCCAGAAGAGAAAGCCCCCTCCATTTTGTCTACAGCTGGCTCATACACCCCCCAAGGATACCTGAAGGAAACTGAAAGAGAGGACAATGACTGCAGGGGGGGGGCGTGAGTGATAGCTGGACCCAGATTAAAAGAGATTAGTCTGAAAGAAGAAATTCATTGAAACATCTGAGGGTGAAGCTTTTTAATGTATTAGTGATAGAGCTGCGTGTTCTATTTCATTTGGTAATTCACTTTGTTCTGTCTGTTACTACTTGGAACCACTTAAATCCTACTTCCGGTCTTTATTACAATCACTTTTTACTTATTAATTAACCTGAAGTATGTCTTAGTGCCAGGCGGGGGGAGGGGGGGGGGAAGAAACAGATGTGTGTATTAAGCTTTATACAGGATTAAATGGTTTTATTCAGGGTTTGGACCCCACTGGGAGTTGACCATCTGAGTGCTAAAGGCAGGAACACTTCCTAACCTGTTTCCAGGCAAGCCCACAGCTGTTGGGGAACATGGCTCAGACCTGAGTCTGGTTTTGCAGCAGGCTAGTGAGTCTGACTCAAACCAGGCAGGGTACTGAGGTCCTAAGCTGTTCGGGCAGGAAAACAGAGGCAGGAGTAGCCTCGGTATATCAGTTGGCAGCTTCTAAGGGGGTTTCTGTGATCCCAACCCATGACATTACTAACACCTACATTCAAGATTGTAGTCCACAGAGTTTAAAGTCAGGCTCTTGTGTTCAAAAATGTGGGAGATTTCTGCATTATTTTTGTGATGATTATGTGTGATTTAGTTTACCTCCTACTTCCTAATCCACGGACCACATAGATTGAATAGGTTAACTCCTGCCAGGAGCAGGAAGAGGGAGACTGATCTGGATTAAAACAATCACCCAGTACTTCATCCACCATGCAAATAGTAACTGTGAAGTACATCTCCAGTCCAGTGCACGAGACATCCTTGACTTGGAAGAGGGAGGGGTGATCTTTGAGGTAGGAAGCTGAAACTAAGGGATTTGATTTGGTTTTTAAAAGTGCAGCCCTGACTAACTACTAGAGGAGGGACTTTGGGAAACAGAGGTTGGAGCTCCTGGTATGTAGGCTTGCTCTCCCAACCCAAGGCTGAAAGATGTCTGGGCTATGCAGAGCCTGCTTAACTACACAAGGAGAAACTAGAAGGTTAGGTAAGAGACATATGTAGGGCTTTGTTGTATGAATCTCTCTAACTGCTGTGTTCCTGTTGACAAGTAATATTTGATTTTGAAAAGCCTGAACTGTGTCGCTGCATACATTTTCTGATTACAGAGCTCCCAAGAGAGAAGACTCCTGCAGAGAACCAAGCCAATCTGTGTGCTAATGTTCCTTTATTAAATGGCTACAGTTGCAGTTTACATCAAGAAAAATAGTACAATTTCTCAGATATATAATATAGCTTCTGGAAAAATATAACTTCTTGCTAGTGGCCAACATCTCAATAGTATACACCAGAAATCCTGGAATCATCCTTGTCCCCAAGTTAACCTTTTATCCACTATCTCCCTTGTCTGTATATTTTGCATGTACACCTCTGGAAATTTGCCAGAATTTATTGGGGGGGGGGGGGGGGGTTTCAAGTATCTATTCATTCTTTAATCACTTTCCATCTCAACTACTCCAGTTCCTTCTCATATCATAGACAGTCTTTCACAAATGCATTTCATTGAGATCAGAGAGCTAAGTTAAGGCTATTCCCACACCTCGGAAAGGAGAATCCATATTAAGCATGATTCCCTTCCCTCTTCTCTGGCTTCCTCTCTACTTCCAATTCCAATTCAAAACTCTCCATGGAGTTGATTCTGTCCTATTTCTCCTCCAATTTTGTCCTCTTTTCTTCTCCCCTCATTGTGGCTGCCACATTTGGGGTTTGCTACCAAAACTCTTTTCTGAGTAACCAAATCTCAACCTCTTCCAGTCTTGCCATAGAACTTTTCTTTTTGCTTTAAACTTTTGATAGACTAAATCCTTTTTATATTTCTCTTCTCCCTTCACTGAAAATAAATGCATCTTTAGTACTAAAATTTAAGCTATTGTTTTTATTCTAATAGTTTTTCTGCCTTTCAAACCTGTACAAAAATCACTGTACCCAATTCCATGAGCCATTTTTTCTCTCTCACTTTCTCTCTGTAAAGGGAACTATAAAAAATAAATACTAATTACAAGTACTCCCATCCCTCTTCCTGAAAAACACAGCTTTACCTCCTACGAGAAGTTTGAGTAATTGCAACTTGTACCATTTTACTTGCAATTTCCACTAGTAATTACTCCCTAATAGCACCTTTCTAAATACATTTAAAATATTAGGCTTCCAGGGGGGTAGTCTTAGAAAGAGGGAGCAAAGTACATCAGTCAACTGAAATATCAATTCCCAAAACAATCACTTAAAATATTTTGGATTCTTTTTTGAAATGCTGGTATTTCTGGTAGCCTCTCAGATTATGTTGCTATAGTAAGAGTGTTCACTGTAGCCAGTGGTACCAATGCCTGTAATGTGACAGGGCCAAGGAATAAAAAAAAAATGCACTACCAGTACCCCAGGGTACCATGTGGGAAAAAAAAGGAGCCACCTCCCACAATTCTCCCTGTCATAGACAAAAATATTTTTCCCTAAAAAATGTTTAATGTGTTCCTATGAACAAGCTGACCACAGACATATGCAGCCTACAACCATAACTGACATGGGAAAGTTTTAATCTCTAAAAATGAGCACTGTCTGAGAAATCTGCTTTGATCCAGTACTGAAGCAAAGCCTGTTTATGATCAGGCACTGCAATCTGTCCAGTAACTAAGAGGGCAGTCTTATCAGTCCCTCTAAAAACACAAACTGTACAATCCTAAAAGTCTTAGAAAGTGGTTAATGAAAAACGGAAGGAAATAATGACTTAACTCTCAGAATCACAAAACAGATGTTATATTATTAAAAACCCACAAAGCTCATTTCTCCTTGTGTTCCTACACAAAATCAAATGAGATCAGATTTGCATCTACATTATATGAGACTAACACACTACTTTGCAGTTTAAGAATATTAATGGCCCAAAGCCCTCATTTTTGCTGTTTAACTATTCTTGGCGTTAACCTATTTTAAACTGGTCACTTTAGCACACAATTTTATTTTATTTTTTTGGACACAAAATGCAAGCTTTTTTAGATTTAATCCTCAATCTAGAGTAAACAGTGAACCATAGGTACAAAAATTACTTCTACTTCTCAAAGCAAGATTTTGAACACTAGCTTGAAGAGCAGAAGCTGACACTGCAGAAAATTACAGGCAGGGTAAATCTACTGCTACGTTCGCCAGCAGCTGATAGGAACATTAAAAGGTACCAGGGATTAACAAAAGAGCTGTGATACCCTTCCAAAACTCATTTTATTACTGTGACTCTTGACATATTCCCTCTTCTTCTAGCTCAGCGGTTCCCAAACTGGGGGTCATGTACCCTTGGGAGGTTCGCAAAATGTTACAAGGGGTTCTCGGGGGGAAATTCCCAAATGGAGGACAGAGCTGTCCTGAGGAACTCCTGAGCAACATGGGGTCAGCAGCCCAGAGCCCCTGGACTTCCAAAAGCTAAGCAGATCAAAGCAAGCATATCTATCACACTGAGGAGATTTAAACTTCAAGACTTCTTATAAGAAATGGAAAGGGAGGTGGATATTCTTTTGCTGTTTTTAAAATTAAATAGGCAGCTTGTATTGTTTTTAAAATTATTATGAAGAACAAGTTTAAGCTTTGTTGTAATGTGCGTTGTTTGCCTGTACTGCTCAACACCTGAATGCTTGTGTAGAAGGAACAATTTGAGTTGGCTTCTTAAATACCTTCATGCGGTTTCGCATCTGATACTCCTTGATGAAACATAGGAGCCTTGTCTTATAAGCGGCTCATTCAAAGTGATACAAGCTATGAAAGTGAGATCTGGGAAGAGCGTTGCCATTTCATAATTTAATAAAAATACTGTCATGATCAATAATAATAAATACTGTGTAATAAGCATGTCATCAAAGCAAATTTTATATTTCCAAGATCACTGCCTTTATAATTTATACTCCGGTAAAGGAGGAAAATCTCTGGAAATATTAATTTTTAGGAGGAGGTTCGCAGGACTTGGCATTTTAATGAAAGGAGTTCACAGGTTGTTAAAGTTTGGGAACCACTGTTCTAGCTTAATTCCAAAACATTAAAGCTACATTGTTATGAAACAGCTGCTCCTTCTACATTTCTAGTTTGTAGAACTGTCCCCAGCTTCAGGTACTTCTGAACTAACAGCTTGAGACTATTCATTGACTTTTAAATGTTAAAGCAACACCTTGCTATCTAACTATATTCTTCACAACCAACCCTAGCAGTTGGTCAGTCCTCTTGCAAGGAGGACAGACTGCAAAAGAAAACTGCAGCCGGTTTTTGTTCTTTTTAGAGGAAACTGCCTCAGACTCCATGACAAGCTCAACTGTACTGAACCTGGAAGCAGCCTGGGGTTAGTCCTCCTTTGCACAGGGGGTTGGACTAGATGACCCCCCGAGGTCTCTTCCAACCCTGATATTCTATAATTCTATGAAGCCATAGATACACTTTCAGCAGGGGGGTGCTAATCAGAGCTAATATCTGAGAGCTGCACTATCAGGGCAACAGGTTGTTGTTTTTTTTTAAAAAAAAAAACTTCCTGTGAGCTGAAACTTAGCATACAAGGTCAATGCCAGGACGTACTTTCCCTTGCTGCTTCCCTCTTTGCAAGCTGTCTACAACCGTCTCTCTGTCCATTTCCCTGGTAGAGTCGTACAAACTCTACAGAGCTGAGCATTGCTATTTGATGTACTGGATTTCTGTAATTCAAGAACGGCCTCTTTATAAAAAAGCATGCATCACATACACAAAGAGGATCAGATTCAACCATGTTTAACTCACTTTGGAACCTTGTGGTGAAAAGTCTGCTGTAGAGATGGTGTAAAGGGACTGCAACATCAATCACTTCTCTCTCTGTCCCTCTCGTTTCAATGTGAGGTACTGCATACCAAAACAGCCCAAAAAAAGGAATACTGCTGGGTGGAAGGAGACTTTCAGAAGGAGTTAAAGCTACTTCTATCACTCACAAACCCAACCCTTAATGGAAAACCCCAAGGGAGGACAGCACGAGAACACTAATTGCTTCACCCAAGGGGGAGTCCCTTTTTGGCATTGGAAGGTATATATTTATTCTGAGACAACTTTCTTAACCTGCCCTTTGGTTTAACCTGGCATTAGTCCATTTTAGAGACCAAATTCTCTGTTTTGTTCTTACTCCCACCCCCATCCCCGGGTTGTCAGAGTGCCCAGTTTAAAGGGAACCTGGCGGCTTCAGTCAACACCACCGACCCGGCCGTAAAAGTCTGATTGGCAGCACAGCAGGGACCCGGGGCTAGGGCAGGCTCCCGACCTGCCCTGGCTCTGCACTAATCCCAGAAGCGGTCACCGGGTCTCTGCAGCCCCTAGGTGTTGTGGAAAACAAAGACTGGGAGGCTCTGTACATTGCTCCCACTCTAATGCTGACTCCACAGCTCCCATTGGCTGGGAACCAGGCCCAAGGGAAGCTGCAGGGGGTAGCACCACGCACACCACGCGGAGCCATCTGTCCACTCATGCACCTAGAAGCTGCAGGGACCTGGCTGCCATTTCCTCAGATTCACGGTAAGCACTGCCGAGACCCCATACCCGCTCCTGCACCCCAACCCCCTGCCACAGCCCAGATCCCGCTCATGCACCCCAAACCCCTCATCCCTAGCCCCACCCCAGAGCCCACACTGCCAGCCGGAGACCATACCCAGAGGCCTCACCCCCTCTGGCAGCCAAAGCCCCTGCCACAGCCTAAAGGCCCCCTCCTGCACCTCAAACCCCTCAACCCCCAGTCCCACACGCAACCAGAGCCCTCACCCGCCCATACACCCCAACCCCTTCCCCAGTCCAATGCCCTCAACCCCTCATCCCTGACCCTGGTTGAAGCCCTTACACCTCCACACTCCAACCCCCTACCCCAGCCCAGAGGCCCCTTCTGCACTCCAAGTTCGGACCCCCAGCCTAGAGCCCATACCTCTTCCTGCACCCCAACCCGCTGCTCCAGCCCCATGAAAGCAAGTGAGGATGGGGAAGAGCGAGCTGTTACACTCCAATGGCCACCTCCCTCAAGTCCCCTGGAGAAGTACATCGGTACTGTGTGTAGCTAACACTGTTGCAAGCATTGCAAAGCATTAAGGGAGGGGTTACAAGGCATGAGTGTGGAATGAAAGTATTTTTGCAGGACACGAGGGGCCGAGGAGGGAGGGGAGGGGAGAGAAGAACAGCAGAGAGAGAGAAGGCAGAAAAAGGGGTTAACTTTGCGCTCCTCCTAGACCCAAGATAAGATGTTGATTTCAGCCAGCTCAAAGCCACAAATGTGCTGCTACCTGCCAAGAAAGAAGGGGGTCCGAGATTTCAATCTTGCCCTACTGTAAGAAAGGAGAATCACACACAAAAAATGCAAAGGCTGCAAAAAGAAGCAAGACTTCCGAAGGCCAGCAAGAGAAACACAGTCTACCTTGGCGACCCTGGAGCCAGTGTGTTTCAGGGAAGCTGAAGAAGCCACAAAACGTGGTCTGGGATGTAATACTGAGCAAAGGTCTCTGAAGGTGACACCCCCAGGAGGCCCAGGGTATAAAAACACTCCCAAGAGCAGAAGCAAGTTGGAGATTGGCAGCGGAACCCTGGGACGACTGGTGCACCGTTCAAAACTCCTGTTCACCCCTTCTGATGGTACGCCTCAGGCCTGGCCAGCGCATCTGTAAGTATGAAAGTGGGTCGGGGTTTGAGCACTAATGCTTCTTTCTTCCTTTGAGTGATGTGGAAGCAGTTCCTGCACTCACCACTGTTATTTTTTATTATTATTATTTTCTTAATAAAGCTTTAAAATTCAGTCACGTGGTGTGTTCTCTTCATCTCCGCCCCTATGATCCTGCGGTCTTAGCCTGATCAACTGAGGCCCAGGCAGATTCGTAACAGAAATCTGTCACAGAGCGATGGAGGGAGGGGGATGGCACAAGCAGGGTCTGTGGCAGAGGGTGAGGCACCCAGTTTTGTGTAATTAGAAAGTTGGAAACCCTGGCCCCCCAAAATATTTTACAATATGCAATAAATTCTTCACAACTTCACTATTCACTGTATCATCTTCAAGTGTAATTCTGCTTTGAGAGTTATTGAAGTAATAAAAGTAGCATTGTTCATTTCCATTTGTATAATCTCTTCACAACTCCCAGATAAATCTTTTAAATATACAAGTAGAAATATGTTTTTTCAGCTAATAGTTCTGTAAACCCATCCTGGAATCTGAAAGTCAAGCGTGACTCTTTCTAGTTCATGCATCACTAACCATAAAGAGATTTCACAGTTAGAACTTGCTTCAACGATTCTACTGAGGATGTTTAAGCCAAAATAGTCCTGTCTCCAGAACTGCATTGGCTCTGCAAGGCCAAAAAGAGTAAAAAGGAAAAAATAAAATGCAGTCAGTAAAATAATCAGGGATGACTCAATTCACATCTGGAGCAGGTCAGTCGAGAGAGGTAGTGTCATTCCACTGCCACTTTTCAAATAGCACTATACTTTTAAATGCCCAAATGGCAGTAGGGACCTGAAGAGTGAAATACAGTTTCCAGTCTAAGTATGTGATTCCCACTTTCCAGCTGCTTTTCCAATCTACTTATTCTCTTAATGAAACCTGGTTTTATACAGAAAAAAAAATTGCTTTATTTGACTAAATATGAGACAGCATTTGTTTACAGTAGTGTTCACAATGTACTAGTGACTTCTCAAATACAATAGATTATCCAATACCTCGGCCAAAGATCTTACAAACTGAAGTCAGACAGATAAAGAATAGGTGAAAAGGTACAACAGTGTGAGTGGCCAACATGTTAAAATGGCCACTAAAACAGAACGATTTTGTGTGCCAGATACAGAGGTTCTCTCCAATCCCAAAATGTATCCATAGCCAACGAATTACTCTCTTGCGTGTCTGACAGCCACCAACTTCGTCGACACACCAGGGATTGAACTGGTGAACCTCCAGAGCTAAAAGCATGAGCTGCAGAAGCTAAAGAACAAAACCTCTGTAAAGGTGTGTCATAACAATTCATATCCTTCTGTCAATTAACACAAAGGGGAAACCTCTAACACACAATCACCAGTGGGTTACACATGCATCAGGAAAGTGGTCCCTTATAAGAAATTTAAATACAGTGTGGAGAGTGAACTTGAGTAGAGCTAGTCAAAAACTTGCAGATGGCTTTCAAAAACACTGATTCCGTTAAATCTAAATGTTTTGTGATAAAATATTGATTGTCACAAATTTTATAGAAACTTATTGCAATATTTCATTATGATAAGGCTGAAACATTTCATTTTTACTTTTTTTCAACTGTCATATAAAAGTTAAAGCAATAAGACAAACAAAACATTTCAACCATATCAAAATAAGGTATTGTGATGAGGTCAAAAGGTAAATATTTTTGGAAGATTTTTTCAAAAAAAGGATCTGAGATTGTTTTAGTTCTGAATTGAGACAAATAAAAATCAAACTTCAAAATCTTGGATTTTTTTCTGTGATAGAAATTCCATTTTATCCACCATCAGTAGTCTTGAGGTGTGAGAAGATGAATGACTAGCATGATAATTTGCAAGTGCGCTTGCACATTCCCAGCATAGATGAGATTTACTGGAAACGTCTCTGCAAAATCACTGCAAGTAGTTTTTAAATGCAAATTTTACATTTTCCCAACATTTTCCTGCCCCCACCTCTTACAATATGCTTATCTCATATTGCATTTGCACTTCAACTGGACTATATTAAAGAATACACACACTATTTTAAGCAAGACTAATACTTCCTGTGAATTGCAGTGTTTCTATGACCATTTGAGGGAGTGGTGGGATACACAGAGGAAACACAAAGTAATGTTTATATTATATGTGCTCTCATACCAAAGCAAAGCACGCTAAGATATGGAAAGTTTTCAGTTCCTTGAATTTCTCTTTTGAGGGATTTAGTTGACTGAAGGTAGCATTTTATGGGTGAAGTACCCCACCTACTTTTTCTTTTGAAGTTTTAAAATTTTGGTTTGCACAATTTGCAATATAGAAGCATATGAGAAGAGGTAAAGAGTTAAGTCTTTTCTTCCTGTAGCAGTACTGATTGCACATTCTTGACATTCTGAGCACTGCCTTTTTAATTATGTAAGTGTTCAGAGACTTCTTGGGGGAATTATTCATAATGGATGCACATTTCTTCTTCTTAAAAATCTTCACTTGTTTTAATTTACATTTCACTCATCATTGTAGGAACTTCACAGGAAAGACACTAGAGCTATTCCTCTTGAAAGCAAATGTCCATGTAATTAGAAGCAAATTTTCCCCAACTCAGTTTGTCCTAGAGAAGATATGCTGGTTTAAATACCAGATATTATCAGGTTAAAAGGTTGCAGCAGGTACACCTAATAAACAATATATGCACAACCTCTGAATATCTGAATTATACCTTTCAGTTGCATTGCAAACACCTGCATTTTAAACTAATTATTTACTGTGTAAATTCCTTCTTAAGTTTTATTATGCTTGCAAAGACAGTTGGTTGAATGGAACAGAGAGCTGTATAGGACATATCTAAGGATGGCTGCTCAGCCCAACCCAAAAAACAATCAAATGCGCCCACAAAGAGATCCCCAGCCATCCAAGACAGACAGATTGGAAAGAATGCTCTGAGAGAGACAAGTGGACAACAGGATGGTGTGTGTTCTTTCCAAAAAAGTCAAAATAGGAGATGTGACTGCATGATTGGATAGGCCTCTGAAGCAGATGGGCAAAGAATTCCTGACAATGGTGCATATTAACACTAGCAACACTGCTTCGCATGAGACCTCCCAGATTATAGATGACTTCAGGGAACTCAGAAGGCTACTAAGAGAGAGGAATGGCCAAGTAATCTGCTACAAGATCCTTCATGTCCCCATGAGCAAAGAGAGAAGGCTGAAGATTCTGGAAGTGAATTGCTTGCTGGGTAAGTGGTGTAAGATTTTAGTTAGTGCAACATTATCTTCTATGGAGAGATGGAGGTCATCCAAACTGTACAGCCCTGACAGAAGAAGTGGAAACAGCCGTCCAAGGGACGGGCTAGCTAGACTGGTCAGAAGGATGTTAAATTAACAAAAGGAGAGGATGTAAAAGGGAACACATGAGCACAACTATCAAGATGTCAAGAACAAAATTAATCAAGGCATCAAGAGACATGAATAGAAGACATTATTTAATTGGCTACAAACCAATTCTAGGATCCTGAGTAATAAACAAGAGAAATTGCTCCTTTATGAGCATAAATTCAGTCTAGTTAGTATTACTAAAACCTGGTGGGATGAGTCACATGGTTGAAATGTTAATCACTGGTTATAACATTTAGGAAGGATGAAGGGGGAGTGGCACTCTTTCAGAAAGTGCATTACCCATTTCTGAGTCACTGACAATTCGGAATCAAATAATCTTAAATGAGGATGACTCAGTGTTCTACCAGATAAAGTGCAATTTGGGGGAACTAGTTGATGTCTGCTACAGATCACCAAATCATACTAGGGGACAGGATAAGCATGCATTCATTAGGAGTGGTGGCGAAAGCTGCATTATCATAGAGGATTTCAGTCTGAATGACATATGCTGGAGGTCTCATACAATCAGGACAAAAACATCTTTGAAATTTCTAAAAAATTATAAATGAGAATTTCCTAACTCAAAGTATTCAATCCAAAATGGGGGAATTCTGTATTAGAACTGATCTTGACAGATAAATAGGAATTAATCCCAGAACAAAAAAATAGTTACTTAGGTGCAAATGATCATGACTAAATATCATATGATCATTTGCACGTAAGTATAAACAAAATAACTACAAACCATTAATATAATGCTTTAAAAGGGCAATTTCACAAAGCTGAAAATAATTATGAGATCAATCATTTGGAAAGAATTTACACAGAAAACTATGAATGATATTTGAGAGTGGTTTAAGAACATGATGTCCAAAATTCACAATAAAAAATGAAGGCTATGCTGATTAAAAATCATTTGGTTTATATGGGAAGTACTGCAGCTATACAAATAAAAAAAATGTAACAAATGGGAAAAAGGGAAAGTTGACAGCAACAAACATAAATTAGAAGATAGGAACTGCAGAAAATTGATAAGGGAAGCAAAAGGATGAAGGAGAACTCTATTGTCCTTAATTCTGCTGCCTGTAAGGAAAAGTTAAATATGGTGCCTCCAAGATGAGCGGTCCCATAGCAAGGGGGAATGAAACGTGCACCATGGTGTTGGCTGGTGGAAGGTAGGGTGACCAGATAGTAAGTGTGAAAAATCAGGAAGGTGGGGGGTAATTGGCACCTATATAAGAAAAAGCCCCAAATATGGGACTGTCCCTGTAAAATCAGGACATCTGGTCACCCTAATACCTGACCCTGATGAGAAGAAAAAAGAAAACGAAAAAAAAGAGGACTAGGAAGACAATGTTCAGCTATCTCTTGCAAGCCAGGGCTAAACTGAACTGCGAACAAAGCCCAATGGACTAATATGGCAAAAAGCACGGAGAAGGAAAAAAGCAGTCTGAAAAGAAAAGGAAAAGGGAGATGGAGATGGAGAGCCTCAGGAAATAACAGGGTTTCTTGGGCAGCAAACCCAAATACTGCAGATCCTCGTTAATCCACAAGTCCAACAATCATGGACTCACCGCTCTTTTCAGTCACTTGAGAGCTTCTGCATAGCAGCTCCCTACACACCCAAATATTTGATGTGGCATCATGCACCACATTCTACCACTACATACCTAGAGATGGCCAGGAAAACCAGAGTGTCATGTACACTGAGCTGCAAGAGCGACGGCTGGTGAATCTATCACCACAACGGGTGACAATTGTGCACTGAAGTAGACAAAAATGTTGGTTGCCTTTTCATTTTTGAAGTTCTATTCCGTTAACTTATGTTAGAAGTCTGTATTGTATCGTCTTTTATTTGCACATGAGATGGGGTTTATTGCACTGTTTTTTGCTATAATATTAACTTCTTTATTTGAAAACAAACTCATCTTTATCAGCTCACATTATATACTGCAGAGTGCATAACAGTACTCAAAGCATCCACTACTTATAATTGTATAGGACCACTGAGCTTATGGGTTCAGTGAAACACACAACTTGATACTTATAAGTATACAAACACTATAAAAAAATTCTTGACAGACTCCAAAACTTTCGGTCCAGAGCACTGTCCAGCACAGAACATTACTGTGGCTGACAATTAAAGTGCTTTTTCAAGGCCTCCCTTAACAGCATAGCTCCATGCTGAGATCTTGTAATGGCTCTTGTGTCTGGCTGTTCAGATAGCCACTCCACCTTCATGCTCCTTTGCCACACAGATATTATGCAGGATACAAGGAGGAGCTATAACCTTTGGGATGTTTGTCTCACGGAGATCCAGTTTCATGAGTAAACATCACCAGCATCCTTTCAATCTACCAAGGCACATTCAGCCATCATTCTGCACCTGCCAAGCTGGTAGTTGAATCTTTCATTAGTGGTGCTGCCAAGGTGGCCAGCTTCATGAGACAAGGAGCAAGAACTAGGCTGGGTCCCCCAGGATCACTACTGACATTTCAATATTGCCAGTGGTAATCCACCAGTCAGGGGGGAAATGTCTCTGCTTGCAGCTTTCTGAACAGTCCTGTATTCTTAAATATGTGAATGTCATGCACTTTCCCTGAGTATCCACTAATAGTTGCACATCATAAAAAAGTAGCTCTTTTTATGGCAGGGTGTGCTGGTGTCAAAATAGGGATGTGTGTGCTATCTATTGTCCCCCACCATTCAGGATCCCAGATCTGGAAGACGTGGATGAACTCAACACACAGATCCAGCAATGTGGCATTTTGTATCCCAAAATTCTGCATCCACTTATCATCCTAAACCTGCATTATGATGTAATCCCACCAGTCAGCGTTCATTCCTTGGGTCCAGAAGCGGTGCTCAGCCATCCGCAGCTGCTCCCTGAATGCCACCCAACAACCTTGAATTGTTTTTCACTATGTCCCTCAACTATCTGCCCTCCAAGAACTCGTCTCTCACACACCCTCTGTGGTCTCTCACACACCCTCTGTGGTCTCTCACACACCCTCTGAGGACCATGCATCTAGTATTTGCAACATTCATGACAACAATGGAGAGCTGTGTGGGTTCAATGCTTCCTTCAGAGATTGGGACAGCGAAAAGTGCTGTCCATGTTTGTGGAATTTGAAATAAAGTGCAAAAACTATCAGATATGGAAAGCTGAATGATGGAAACTTGACCCCCTGCTTCCAGACATCCCTGAGCAACTCATTTCTACCTCAGCCCATTGTGAAGATTTCCCCAAAAGCACTGTGCTGGATGGTGGCACCCTGGGATCCCTGTTCATGGTGCACTGCACTTTTTTTTTTAATCAACACAAGCACTCCTGGTGAATGCACACAGCACCAAAGCAAGTAGCCAGGTATGCACACACGAGCAATATACTAATTGTGCAGCTATACACCAACATAATTTGAATCGATCAAACTTTATAATGTAGACATGACCCATTGTCCATTGACCCACAAGGAATCTCAAAAACCTGACAAGTTACAGATGTTGGAAAGGAGCAGTTTTTACCTCCTTACATATTTTGTCACTGGATTAATTATTTTCAGCAAATGTTTTCACACAGCTTTAAGCACATCAGTGTGCTGACACGAGCTGTTGCCTTGGAAACTAGACTGATCAAAATGCAATAAGAACAGAAGAAGCCTTAGTCAACAGCTTCACAAGTGTTCCCATGATTAAATAAACATGCCAGGTGTCAGACTTTAAATGATGACTATAAAGTCTGTTAAATAATTCTGTATGATTAGATGTTCTGTCCACATATATACAAGTGGAATCAATTATGAGGGTTCTTTGAACAGATGGATTCTGAGGTTGATGCATCTGTGCTTTTTTCACAGATTCAGATGAGAGATAAAACACATTCTTGGTTATAGACAGCCATTCAATGCCTTAGTATTTCAGGATGGGGGGGGGGGCGAACAGTGATGGAAGATCGACTGCCTCTTCCCTTTCCCATATATACATCAGCAGATTCACAAGCAGATAATTTGCACTAGCAAATGCAACATTCTGATTGAGATTTTCTATGAAAAGGCATCAGAAACCATGATAAAAAAGCCTCCTTTTTCATATACAACCGCTTTCTACATTTCTGAGAATACTGCATGTGGAGCATCTGCACAGCCTGGCTTTAATCTAAGCATCATATCATATGTGGTCACTCAAATGGGTCTGTGCTAAAATGACAAATTACAGTTGCTGAGGAAACATTTATTTCCTGATCTGTGTATGGGAGGGGGGAATCAATTATTGTGAATTTACATTGTTTTCTCCCCTTCATTTTCCATTTAACTTAAAGGCTGGGGTTAAAAAAGTACTAAAAATCAACTACATGCAAGTGATATACACCCCCTGGAAGATTGCACAATAAGCACATAATACTTGTAAATATGAAATGTTTCATACAGCTAAGTATTTCAATGTGCAGAACTATAGACATGTGCATGGGTAACCCACACACCTCCTGGGTGTGGTGTTCTGGTCCATCTAACGGCACCCGAGACTACTTACAGAGAGAGATTCATGAGTCTACTCTACAGCCTTAGCTGATAGGCATATGGCATATGGCTTGAGGCTCATGCATTTGGCACCAGAAGTCCCAGGTTTGATCCTGCCAGACAATGACCGGGGTCTGTGGGTGTTACAAGAGCATAAGCAAGTATACACACATACATCACCACAACACAATGAAGCCAATCCTGGACTTCTTGTGAAGCAAAATCCTTGAGATGCCAATTATTTTTATTTATTGCCTCTACCACACCAAATATATGCATTATGAATTTGTCCAAGTAAGCAATGCAAGACCCCTTTCTAAGATATTAAGAGGTGGATTTTCAAGTGAACTCGGTGTTTTCTTAACTCCGCTCCCATTGAAGTCAATAGGAGTGCTTTCAATGGCAGCTTTCAAAGTCTCCTCCCCTCTGCCTCAAATAGTAGAAAACTAAGTATTCTACAAACACATTGGAATATTCATACCTTATGAACAAGGTATTACAACACAGAGAAAGATATTGTACAAAAAAAATCAGGGGAAATTTTCAGAGACACAGAGGGAAGCTATTTACTCAACTCTATTGCCCTTTAATGGGGGTTGAATGCAGAGGATAGCAGGCACCTGTGATCTCTCCCTCAGCCACCTCCTTTCCCACCATCCTGTTATGGCTACAAGAGAGTGGTGTTTTATTCCCTCTTGCAGTCCCTCACAAGTGCACCCATCCCATGGTAAATTTTGCTACCTTAACCTCTCTCTGGGTGGAATCCCACATCTCTGCCACAACTGTGGCACCTGAGGCAACAGCCCTGCTGTTTTCCACTGTGTTAACATTGGCACAATTGCAATCAGTCCCTGGCAGAACCATCCTCTTTGGGTGCATGTGCCCAGGGGCTGTTTAAAGTGACTCAGCAATTTCTTCCAAAAAGATCTTTTGTCCATTTGCCCAAAAGCACCCAGCAAGCAGGGAGAAAGGGTTAAACCCACAAAAGCCCTGCACCTCTCTCAAAGCTTAGGCAAGCCCAAATATCTCAGGCACATCCCGCAGAGTCCCTAGTTCAGTTCCACAGCACTGCTGCATGCTCTTTCTCAGGATCTCTCACCAAGAAGCTCTTGCTTGCTCCCATACCTTTTCCTATAGGTAGGGATTTTTTAGGACTTTGTGCTCTTTTGATCTTAATCTCTGACCCTGGAAAAGGCATGTCTGTTCCCTGACTGGAGACTGGCAGGTAGGGATTTCCTTATGGCTCTGTCTCTTAGGGACTCTTTGTATTCTTCCTGGAGATACCGTTTTGTTTTCATTTTATTTTATCTGATCTAATGGAATTTGATTAAAGCTCCCTGTATCCCCCGCCACACTCCGCTGGTCGTCTTTTCCTTTCAGACACTAAGAAATAATATGAATAGAAAATTAAATTCCACAATCTGAGAGAAAATAGTGCCATTGAACAACCTCCCGAAGGTTCTGTTTCTTGCCTTTGCACTGAAACTCTGTTCTGTTGAGTGCCCCTCTAAATTTGTATTCTTGCCATTTGTCTGTTACAAGCACTGCCATCTGATTTCAAAGCAATAAGCTAATGAAATTTTAAAGTAGTGATTTCTCTTCATGGCCTGCTAGACAAACTGACTGATAAACCCAGTCACTGGAGGAAAAAATGTTTCCAATGGCAAAGACAGACGGTTGGTGAAGAATTTTAAAAACATACTTACACTGAGTGAAATTCACAGTGGTGCTTGTATAGGCTTTCTGCACCATTTCAGCCCCACAGTAAAAGTCATCACAATGTGGTCCATGTCAGGCTCAGGTAAGTTAACACAGGAGCTGGCGAAGGGTCTGGTCTTGAGAATAAGCCACACAAATCTATTAATTCTATTTAAACATGGACTAACACACATGTAAGTGGCACAGAAGCTGTAACCAGTAATACAGACCTTCGGCTGGAGTAGCAACTATGGGGGATGGGCCATGTTTGTGCTTTGCTGCAATAGTGTGACCAACTCTCATGATGTTATTAGTCTTGCACTACCTGGTATATTTTTAAAGCCTCAGCTCTGGGAGTCAGGTGATGATGTAAGACTCTCAACTTTAATTTTTTTAAAAAATTGTCTAGTCCTCATGAATGTGGAAAAAGCTTGAAAACTTGAATCCTAAAGACAAAAAAAAAAAACAACCCCAAAAGTCAAAGTAAATTAAAAGAACCCCAAATATTACTTTCTGAAATCTCATGATTTTCCAGAACCTGATTAAATTATTGAACACATGAAATTGTAAACACTGCTACACTCCCACAGCAAGGCCCTGCATTAGGGTATGTGAATTTTATTCACACACACAGCACATAAATCCCAATTACTCTTCCCACTGAATTTTGCAATGATCATGACTATAAGAGTGACAATATTTCGGTACTTTGCAGTCATTCTTGGAATCAATCAACATTTCTCTCCCCACATTTTCTTTGTTCTGAGTGGGCACAAACTGCACTGAGCACTACTTTTCTGTCCCTAGGCAAGCTGGCACTCCTGCAGAAGGTCTTTTTAAGTGACATTTCAGGAATACATACACCCAGGACACACAGGCTCACTAGTTTGGGTACTTAACTTTCAGGAGGTTTAGAGTTAAAAAGCACACAAAGTTAGAAAGCATCAGCCATTGCCTTTCCTCCCATAAGCCCCTACATCTACCCCTCCCAGGAGCCTCAGCCCTTGAGAAACCCCATTACTGTCCCTTCTCAGGAGCCCCTGCCTCCCCTCACCCACTCAAGGCTTCTTTGGGGAAGGGATTTTAGGGTCTTCCCTCTGCCCCACAGCCAGCCCTGCTTTTCCTCTACCTCGGGGTCTCTATGAGGGAGTTGCCATCACAGCTCAGAGTGGGCAGGAACGTACAAACTAGGCACCCTTGCCCAGTGGGGCAGCAGCCCAAGCTCCTTCTCCTCCTGCACCACAACTCCCCTGCAGGGCTGGATAGTCAGGGGCTCATTTCTACACCATCAGTCCTTGGATGGTGCCGCCAGTCTCTCTGCAGCCAGCTCTGTGCACCCAGAATGGGACCATGAACAGTCTCCCCACCCCTGCCTTACCTAAATGGCACCCTCCTATCCTGACTCCCCTTGCCCGCTGATTCAAGGCTTCCTGCAGCACCAAGAGGAGAGCTGCTGCAGGGTTCTGGCAGGAGGGGCTAGCAGGCCAAGTGGGACCCAGGTGCTGGCCATGCTCCCTCCAGAGCCCCAGCATCCACCCTGCTCCTTGTCCCTCTTCCCTGCTGACTCAATGCTTCCGCCAGGTCTTGGTACCAAGAGGAGCTGCCACAGGTTCCGGCAGCTGGAAGGCCTGTCTGCTGGTCACACTCCCACCACTGTACGTACTGTGCAGCCACAGTCTTAAAGGGAATAGTGCAGTCAACATACTGTTAATTTTTGACTGGCAAATACAAATGTGGTCAAAGTAATGATGCTATTGCAACCATAACTTTTGCATTTCTAGATCTTCATTGGTCAATTTTTTTCAAAAATTATAACTGAGGTTTATCATGGCACGAGAATAGTGCTTTGAGCTTTGTGAAAACTTTGTTCAAACAAAGCACTTTCAAAGTGCTTTGAACTTTTCACAAGGCGATCACTCAACAGCTGATCTCTCAATCCTCATCCTCAAAGGAAACCTGCAGAACATTTTCAAAAAAATGAGCCTGGGAGGTTCAATTCCTAACTTTGCTAGACATTAAAAATCAGGGGCTGAATAGTGAGCCTGGATTTATGGCCTATTACAATAATCTATAACTCACTATCCACCCACCAGACTTTATTTTTCTCCTTTCCCCACCATGACTTGAGAGGTGTTAACTGGCCACTTCACCCTGAACGATTCCTTGAAATATGTATGAACTCCTTATGCTAAACAATCTGTTAATAATAAATGGAGATATACCAATCTCCTAGAACTGGAAAGACCTTGAAGGTCATCAAGTCCAGTCCCCTGCCTACACTAGCAGGATCAAGTACTGTCCCCTGACAGATTTTTGCCCCAGATCCCTAAATGGCCCCCTCAAGGATTGAACTCACAACCCTGGGTTTAGCAGGCCAATGCTCAAACCACTGAGCTATCCCTCCCCCCAGGTGCTCTGCCTTCTAGTTAGCATGGCACTCTCAGGACCTGTCCCAGACTTGAAGATCTCTGTAAGCTCAAAAGCTTTTTTCCCTCACTAATAGAAGACCCCAAAATCAGGACTGTCCCTATAAAAATCGAGACCTCTGGTCACCCTAGCCGTAACCCACCCAGGGGTCTACATTAGCTTCACAACATAATTTTCAGCTTGTGCTTTCCATTGCTCAATTTCTTTTATAATGTCGTCACAAAGAATGCATCCTAAATGTCAGCTGCTGCTAGCTGCTTCAATTACTTGAGAATGGCGACTTCATGGAAAGATATCACCTTATACTAAAATCTTGTACTGGAATGTAAATTGGAAAATATTGATAAACCAGGGTATATGGCATAGGATGAATATGAGAAAGGAAAACCATCAAAAGCTTCTATTTTAATGATATCTACATTTTAGCAATATCCCTGGAGCTTACTTGGGAGGATTTTACAGACTAACTGGGAAATAAGTGAGTGGATAGATCTTTTTAATTAAGCACGTTGTGAACAATCTGCGATGCCATATCTCCAGACTTCACATTACCAGATCTTGCACTTCTATAAATGTAATTCCTAAAGCAACCTTGCCACTTTGTGTTTGGGCATTTAGATTAAAACATCCATGTAGCAGGCTTTTAATTAGAGGAAGATTCCATTTTCTTTTTTCACCTTCCCAAGTCTCACAAAAGACTGGCTTTTATATTTTTCTAAAGCGGGGTGCTGTCATTTCAAGTGTGGAGGTTCTTACCAGTGCAAATGTGTACAAGAGGAAGCTACTTGTATTTTTTAGAGAATAAAAAGCAAAGTATACAGCAGAAAACCACTACAACACATTTGTTTAATCCTTACACTAATTTAGAAATGAGTTGATGTCTGATTCTGGGGAATTATTTTGATTCAAAAAGTGACTTACATCAAGCAAATCACCTTCTGACTGACCCTAAGCAACCTTCTACATAGGGAGTACCCTCTGCTTTTAAAATACAATGCATTGTTTCACTGCGTGTGGTGCTTCATATTTTTGTTTTGACTGACTAACCTGAATAGGGTATATAGTAAATAAAGATCTCAGCAAGCTTATCTGATAAATTGTTTAAATTCTATAACTGAATCAGAAAAAAAGGCAAAATGTTTGTGATTAACATTGCATCATTCTAGCTAGTTCCTGAAAGACACATTCTTGTGAAGTATATTCAAACTGTTAACACATTTTGAAGAGTGGGAATTTTATTCACAAATTTAATTTTAATACTAAGAGCCAGATGCTGCCTTTTTAAAGAAAACAGTTCTTAAGCCAAAAATGTCATCAACTCTGTGTGCGCTACCATGACAGCAGAATTTCTACCAGATTATGCCCTTTGAGTTTCACATATCTGTGCCTGCAGATCTGGGCGTGGGTGGGATTTGCAGATTTGCACTTTGAAAAAACTGAACATAGTTAGCTAAGAGCTAGTCCTGAGCCTGGATCTACAGTGAATTATTCCCACTGAGACAATTACCACCTCAAAGTAACTTTTCTCTTTAATTAAAAATAGCATCTGAAGCAGATTTAGGTTGCTCTGGAAAACCAGGTTGAATTTAGATAATTCAAAATATTGATGATATCATCATCTTCTGGGGCAGCAATTACTCAGCATGGTATGTAACATATGAGACAAAAATATATGAAATAAGGACAATAATTGAGGTACCCAATCTTTAGGGATTTTGCACAGATTTTGTCCCTAAGCAATCTCTATTGCCCCATCAACTTTTATTATCAACATAGACATGACTAAATTAGATATTACACCACAAAAATGTTTATGTACTTCAACATTATTCAATAAGAGCTGCAGTATTATATGCCATTTTTGTCAACAAAGTGAGAGATCTGTCATATTTATTAATTTACTAGCATAAGTGCCCGGCGTTGCTCGGGTCAGTTGGAGGTGGGGAGGGGGCAGACAGCTGACACCCCCTGACCAACCCCAACACCCACACCTCACCCACCCCGACACCTTCCCACCCCCCCTGACCAACCCCAACACCCCCCGGCTCACTTACCCCCCGACCAAACCCGACAACCCCACCTGACCCCCCCCAAGCAAACCCAACACCCCCACCTCACCCCCCGACCAAACCCGACACCACCACATGACCCCCTGAGCAAATCCGACACTCCCACCTCACCCCCCGACCGAACAGTGTATTTAATAATCTGTGTGCTACACAGTGCACCGTGAGCTGGGGGGGTGTTGGGTTTGGTCTGGGGGGGTGGGAAGTTGTCGGGGGGGTGGGAAGTTGTCGGGGGGGTGAGGGGTGAGGGGTGGGTGTTGGGGTTGGTATGGGGGGTTTGCGGTTGGTGGGGGGGTGAGATGGGGGTGTCGGGTTCGGTCGGGGGGTAAGTGAGCCGGGGGGTGTCGGGTTTGGTCTGGGGGGGTGGGAAGATGTTGGGGTTGGTCAGGGGGGTGTTGCGGTTGGTGGGGGGGTGAGGTGGGGGTGTGGGGTTTGCTTGGGGGGGTGAGGTGGGGGTGTTGGGTTCGGTCGGGGGGTAAGTGAGCCGGGGGGTGTCGGGTTTGGTCTGGGGGTGTTGCGATTGGTGGGGGGGTGAGGTGGGGGTGTCTGGTTCGGTAAGTGAGGTGGGGGTGTCTGGTTCGGTTGGGGGGTAAGTAAGCCGGGGGGTGTCGGGTTTGTTCTGGGGGGGTGGGAAGTTGTCGGGGTGGGTGAGGGGTGAGGTGTGGGTGTTGGGGTTGGTTAGGGGGTGTTGCGGTTGGTGGGGGGTGAGGTGAGGTTGTCGGGTTCGGTCGGGGGGTAAGTGAGCCGGGGGGTAAGTGAGCCGGGGGGTAAGTGAGCCGGGGGGTGTCGGGTTTGGTCTGGGGGTGTTGCGATTGGTGGGGGGGTGAGGTAGGGGTGTCGGGTTCGGTCGGGGGGTAAGTGAGCCAAGGGGTGTTGGGTTTGGTCTGGGGGGGTGGGAAGGTGTCGGGGTGGGTGAGGGGTGAGGGGTGGGTGTTGGGGTTGGTCAGGGGGTGTTGCGGTTGGTGGGGGGGTGAGGTGGCGGTGTCGGGTTTGGTGGGGGGGTAAGTGAGCCGGGGGGGTGTCGGGTTTGGTCTGGGCACCCACCCCGACACCTTCCCCCCCCCAGACCAAACCCAACACCCACACCTCACCCCTCACACACCCCGACACCTTCCCACCCCCCCCCCCGAGACCAACCCCGATACCCCCCGGCTAACTTACCCCCCGACCGAACCCGACACCCCCACCTCACCCCCCCCCAAGCAAACCCAACACCCCCACCTCACTTACCGTCCCACCAAACCCAACTCAGATCCGTCGCAGGTGGGGAGGGTGCCCAGAGCCGAGCGATTCCGGGGACCTTCGCAGGTGGGGGGGGGGGGGCCACAGAGCTGATGGACTCCGGGGTTCCGTTGGGAGGTGGGAGGGGCAGAGAACTGAGGGATCTCCGGGGTTCCGTTGGGAGGGGGGAGGGACAGAGAACTGAGGGATCTCCGGGGTTCCGTTGGAGGAGGGAGGGGTGAGCTGAGCGAGTGAGGTGTCTGTTGGAGGGGGGTATTATGACATCATCACCACCTAACCGCCCAGCCGATGTGATTGGCCCTGAAAGACTTTCACCCCTGGGGGGCGTCAGAGGTGAGATCCGAAAATTTTTCGACCCTTACCAGTATCTAGACCCCAAGACCCCTCACTGTACCAAATTTTAAGTCTCTGGCTCAAACGGTGCGGGAGGAGTTCGCTGTCATACATACATACATACATACATACATACATACACCACTTGACTTTTATATATAGAGATAGATAGATTGTTTGCACAGTGATGTAAGTGGTTATGTTACCTAAGAGATAAATAAAAGACGAGAGGTAAAATTTTCAGAACCGCCAAAGTCCGATTTTTAAAAGTGACTTAATTCCAAAGTTACTTTTGAAACTAGGACTTTGGCAGTTCTGAAAATTTTACCCACGGTGTCTGCCCAAAGATTTCATAATCTACAGATTTGGGCCTGCAAATGCTTACTCACTCCAGTAGGACTATTTGCTTGAGTCAGGTCTCCCCCCCACACACACACTGAAATGTAACATGAGAAGTCAGGTTTACAAAACTTGTGAGAAGGGGGGAAAGAAAAGGAAGGTAACAACAATAAAAATATGCAGGTGCACTGGCTGACAACACTGGAGACAGGTTCTGAGATATGAGGGAAAATGTAGGGACTTGTAATTCATAGAACGATCATGCTTTGAGAGAGGACTTGAAAGCAGTAGATAGGATATATCTCAACTTTAATAAGGCTTTTAACACCGTTTCACAGATAATTGAGACATGGCAAGTCATATGAGAACCCACTTCACAATTACCATAGACAAGTCTAAATTATAAGCCAGAACCAAAAGGCAGATGTGAGTGAAATGCTGAAACCCTACTTCCCAATTCAGACTACCAATTTCTATTCAGCTAGGTTGTGTCTCATGTAATGCTAGAAAACAGAGGGGGTGGGGGAGACTGTAGTAATTACTTTATAATCCCAGAAGATCTGAAATTTCAAAATGAAGCCAAATAATTTTTCCTATACTATATATTTCTTAATCATAAGGAGAGGTACTTTTCTTTCAAGTCTCAACACTAGATCCAAGGGGGGAAAAGTATATTTTTCTTTTTATAACAATATTACACAGCACAATGTAATCCATTAGAAGTGAAAATACTGTTCTTAAATTTAAAAAAGAAAGTATTCTTTTCACAAAGGACCTGGTGAAATACATCTTAGAATACTTAAGGAGCTGGCTGAAGAGATCTCCAAGCCATTAGCAATTATCATTGAGAAATCATGGAACATGAAAAAGATCCCAGAGAACTACAATAGGGCAAATTTAGTACTATCTATAAAAAGAGTAATAAGGACAACTCAGGGAATTATAGACCAGTCTGCTCAACTTCCATACCTGGAAAGATAACAGAGCACATAATTAAACAATAAACATGTAAGCACCTAAAATATAAGGTGATAAGTAACAATCAACATGGATTTGTCAAGAAAAAGTCATGTCAAATGAATCTAATATTCTTTTTTGATAGGGTAACAGGCCTCATGAATGGGAGGAAGCAGTAGATATGATGTATCTCAACTCTAATAAGGCTTTTGATACTGTTTCACATGACTCTTCCATAAGGAAACCATGAAAACAAAACCTAGATGAATCTCCTAGAAGGTGGATTCACAACTGGTTGGAAAAACATCCTTAGAGAATATGGTCATAGTCAAGTCAAATCAATGGTTGACAATCACGTTGGAAGGGTTTGTTGATTGTGGTCCTGTGGGGATCTGTTTCTTGTTCTATTCAATATCTTCATGAATGATTTCGGATAATAGGATAGAAAGCTTGCAGACACCACCAAGTTAGGAGGGGTTGCAAGCACTTTGGAGGACAGAATTAGAATTCAAAATGATCTTGACAAACTGGAGAAATGCTTTGAAATAAATAGGGTGAAATTCAATAAGGACAAACGCAAATAACTTTAGAACCTTCCACTTAGGAAGGAATAATTAATTGCACAAATACAAAATGGGAAATGAATGCCTAGACGAGTATTTCAAAAAAGGATGGTGGGGTTATAATGAACTATAAACCAAATATGAGTCAGCAATGTAATACCATTGCAAAAACAGCAAACATCCTGGAATGTATTAGCATGAGTACTGTAAGGAAGCACAAGTAGTAATTCTTCCACACTATTCAGCATTGATAGTACTCCAGTTGATTCCTTGTGTCCAATTCTGGGCACCTCCACCACACTTCAGGAAAGATGTGGACAAACTGGAGAAAGTCCAAATGAGAGCAACAAAAATGATTAAATGTCTAGAAAACATGACCTACAAGGAAAGATTGAAAAAAAATGGATTTAAGTCAAGTCTGGAGAAGAAACGATTGAAGGACGGACATAAGTCTCCAAGTATGCAAAAGGTTGCTGTAAAGGCGAGGCTGATAAATGGTTCTCCATATCCACTGAGGACAGGACAAGAAGTAATGCAGCAAGTAAAGTAAAATTGCATCAAGGGAGACTTAGGATGGACATTAGGAAAACCGCCAGAGCAGTATTGGAACAAATTACCTACACAGAATTTCCATTTTTCTCTAGCTTGCTCTTAAAAACGTCCAAACACTTGTCAGGGATGGACTAGATAATACCTAGCCCTGCCTCAGTACCAAGGACTGGACTAAATGACCTATTGAGATACCTTCAGTTCCTATATTTCTATGATTCTAGTGAGTACTTTGTCTTCCCAACTTGTTTTAAACAATATGTTGGCTGGTGGGATGAGTATAGACCACATCCCAGATTTAAACACTGCTAATTTTTCTTATGAACACTACTAGCTATGTTTACTGAATACTGATCTAGGGGGTTTTGTATGAAAGAAAGAGAAAACCCATTTGAGCCCCAATCTCACATTGGAATTATCTACTACAGATGCCTGCACAGTAACAGGTGTCCATACTAGTGGATCCCACTGAAGAATCAGATATTTGGTGTTTATAAATATTGAACTATATTGATAAAACAAAATCAAACTTAACTTTAAGAACATTTTCCTTTGTCCTTTTAATGCTATAAAAGCAGCACACACTACAAGCTATTATTGCATGTCCCAGACCTAGCAATGCACTGGTTTTCCTATATCAGTGGTTCTCAACCAGGGATACATGTACCCCTGGGGGTTCTCAGAGATCTTGCAGGGTGTAGCAGGGCACCCCTGTGGCACCTCCTGCTGGTCCATCCAGGAATTAGCTCTTCAGCCTCTGGAGCGCCCTCTGTAGAGCGATGTCCCGCTCACTGCTGGCCCCGTGTCCCTCCCTGGACCCCAGTGCCCTCTTATCTAGGGTGCTGCACCCCTGCAGTATCCCCTCAGGTCTTAGGGTCTCCCCTGCCTGGGGAACCCCCGCCCTCCATCCCCACCTTGCCTCAGTCTAGGCAACTGCTAGTCACCACTTGCCCCCGTTCTCTGGGGCAGACTGCAGTATCATTGTCACTCATCACTGGCAAGGAGGGTTTGACCTGCTGCTTCTACCTCAGTAGCCATGGGCTGCCTCCTGCAATCCTAGTACCCCTTGTTGGGCCTGCCCCTAGGCCCTGCAGCCTGGGGGTTTCTAGGCTAGAGCTTCCTCAGCTCCTCCTGCCTTGCCCCAGCCCTGCTTCCCTCTAGGTACTCTGTCAAGCTCCCAGCAGCCAGGCCTGTCTTCCTCTATTGCTAGAGGAGATTTTCTCCTGAGCACCAAACTCTGGGCCCTTATATCAGGGCCAACTGGGCCCTAATTGACCCAGCTACAGCTGTGACTGGGGTCTGCCCCAGCCACTTTCTGTTGCAGCCCTCTGCAGTGCTGCCTTTCCATAGCTACAGCCCTTTGCAGGGCTGTTTTAACCCCTCTTGTGCTGGGGTGGGGCAGCCACCCCACTACACAGGGGTACATCAACTTATCTAGATATTTGCCTACTTTTACAACAGACTACAGAAAATGCACTAGCGAAATCTGTACAAACTAAAATTTCATAGACAATGATTTGTTTATACTGTTCTGTATACTGTACACTGAAATATCAGTACAATATTTATATTCTAATTGTTGTATTTTATAATTATATGGTAAAAAATGAGAAAATAAGCAATTTTTCAGTAATAGTGTGCTGTGATACAAAATCAGACATAAAAATACAAGTAAGTGAGGTGAAACTTTGGGGTACAGAAGACAACTCAGGCACTTGAAATGGGTAGTCTGGAAAGGTTTAGAGCCACTGACCTATATCATGTTATAATTAAATAAATAATCCAATAATGAAATATTTGCTATTTGTTTATAGTTATTTTTACAAGAATGATTTTCACATCAATTCCACATTGTAGCGGGCCCAGGTGGGCCCCCTCTGAGCAGGAGGGCGAACCGGGAGGGGATCCAAGATGGCGGACGGAGCCGAGGCGACCCCGCCCCCCGCCCCGGAAGTACCCACCAGGACCCGGAAGGGTAAAAGGCAGGGCCAGCTACCAAGATGGCGGCGACCCAGGAGAGGAGCAGGGAGAATGGCCCGGCTGTGAAGAGACCGGGAGCCCCGCAGAAGGGAGCAGCAGCCCAGACCCCGCAGCGGAGAGGGACTGGCCTGGCCTCCCGGCAGCCACCTACCCGGGGGCCAAGGCCAGCGACCCAGAACCCCTGGAGACAGCGGCCCCCGACCTCCCGGAGCCCGAGGGTGGCCCAGACAGAGCGGCTGCGGAGTTCCCCGCAACCGAGGGTGACTGGCCTGGGGTCCCAGCAGCGACCTACCCCGACGAGCAGGGGATGGACTGGGCCCCCGTGGACCAGGAACCCTGACAGCGGATCACCAGAGGGGTGAGTGCAAAGACTGTGTGTTTGCTGGCTGCCTGAGCAGGGAAGCTCAGGCTATAGCCAACCCCTTGAGACTGTTTACTTGGGGGTCACCGGAGCTGAGACGCCCGACTAGAGCCCCTATAAAGACTGTGTGTTTGCTGGCTGCCTGAGCAGGGAAGCTCAGGCTATAGCCAGCCCCTTGAGACCGTTTACTTGAGGGTCACCGGAGCTGAGACGCCCGACTAGAGCCCCTATAAAGACTGTATGTTTGCGGGCTGCCTGAGCAGGGAGCTCAGGCTATAGCCAGCCCCTTGAGACTGTTTACTTGGGGGTCACCGGAGCTGAGACGCCCGACTAGAGCCCCTATAAAGACTGTGTGTTTGCTGGCTGCCTGAGCAGGGAAGCGCAGGCTATAGCCAGCCCCCTTGAGACCGTTTACTTGGGGGTCACCGGAGCTGAGACGCCCGACTAGAGCCCCTATAAAGACTGTGTGTTTGCTGGCTGCCTGAGCAGGGAAGCTCAGGCTATAGCCAGCCCCTTGAGACCGTTTACTTGGGGGTCACCGGAGCTGAGACGCCCGACTAGAGCCCCTATAAAGACTGTATGTTTGCGGGCTGCCTGAGCAGGGAGCTCAGGCTATAGCCCGCCCCTTGGGACCATTATCAGTGTGCGGCCGGAGCTAAGAAGCCCGGCCAGAGCTTTATTAAAGACTGTATACCCAGGCTGTCTGGGTGAGAGCCCCGGCTAGAGCCAACAGCCCGGAGGACAGTGTATCGAGACTGCCGGTGGGCCCGTCGACACGAGAGCCGTCTACCTTCGGGAGGGCGTGTCCGGGCTGCCGCTGGGCCAGGCCGCTGTGAGGAGACACCGGCCAGAAGCCGGAATAGACGCGGAAGCCACCGACAGAGTGCCCCCCGAGTGCTAGAGAGAAGCTAATTCCCCACATCACCAGCAGGGGGCGCCCCGGGTGAGTGTCGACGGCTTTACACACATATTGAGGAATTTGGTTATTGAATGGTCCCCAGATAGTATGGGAAGTACAAAAGAGGGAGTTGGACTAGGAGTTCCTCAGTTCTAATCCCTACCTGATACTGAATCCAGCTACAGCCTTGCAGGAGTCAGTTAATGTCTTAGTTTCTCCATCCCTAGAACAGGGGAAATACTTCTTTCAATGCCACTCAGGCATTTATGTTTGCAAAGCATCATAAAATGGAGAGAGCTACAATCATCATCAGATGGTCTGAGGAAATATAATTGTTTCTAATTTCACTGGGAGGTCAGTAATAGGACTGTCCAGTGGCCAGGTTAGTTAATTTGCACAAAGCACAGAAAACACCAACACATACCAGGAGCACCATGTGAAAGGTTGTCGTCAGGCTCTGGTGCAGATTAATCACACCAGGACATCTCATGGGAGATGTGGACAAATCCTCTATAAATGGAAAATGAGGCAAACACTTGTATGCAACTGTGGACACCAGGCACAAACAATGGAGCACATCAAATCTGAGTATCCCCTTAGTTCTTTCGCCGGGGGCCTGAAGAACATTCACCAGCTCACTGCTGCGGCAATGTGCTGGCTATTCAATCTAGATATAAATTTATAAACATTTCTACCTACATAAGCCATATGAAAGATGATGATCAGCAGATGCTGTAAAAAAAAAACACACAAGGAAGAATTAGCATGTAAATATCTATCTGCTAAAGAAATAAAATGGGATCTCTTTCCACAGAGGGATTCCAGACCAAGTAGGATGAACGGTATCTCTCCTAGTTAGAACAAGCACCAGCAAGGAGATTGTTTCGTCTAACACTTAGAAGCTAATATGAATGCTTTTTAAACCCCAAACTACCACCACCAGTTTCCACTTCATTCCTCAATCAGCTTTTTAACAAGCCCTGGACACTGGATGGAATAAATCACATAATACCTCAGACTGAACAGCTGAGACTGATCTTAAGCTTCAGTGTTAGCTGTTGTCATCCAAGGCCAAATAAGATACAAATCCTAATTAATGAACTGAAAGAATGAGAAGTTGCCAAGCTCACAATGTATGTATGCATATACACATTTTATATGAGAAGAAGCATCATCGTAAGAGTGTTCCTCCCCCACATATCCAATATTCACTGCCAGAAGTCATCCACACTCAAAATTTAGACCTCTAGTGATTTCACCAGAAGCTCCTGATGTTCTTCACAAAGGAGGACAGAAGGATCACAGGATATTGAAAATAAGACGAGGAAGACTTTGTAGCACCTTAGAGACTAACCAGTTTATTTCAGCATAAGCTTTCGTGGGCTATAGCCCACTTCATCGGATGCATAGAATGGAACAGAAGTAAGATGCATTTATACACATAGAAAGCAAAAAAAAAAGTTGTACATTAGCATACCAATTCTAAGAGGCTGTTTAATTTGGATGAGCCATTATCAGCAGGACAAAAAAATACCTTTTGAAATGCATCTCTGTGTCTGGCAGGAGATAACTGTTGAAGGTAAATTAACTAGGAAAATGCAATCAGTGTCATGAGAGAACCATTTGCCAACTCTGTCCTCATATCCATTCAACTGACACCATCATAGGACCTAATCACATCAGCCACACCATCAGAGGCTCATTCACCTGCACATCAACCAATGTGATATAATGCCATCATGTGCCAGCAATGCCCCTCTGCTATGTACATTGGTCAAACTGGCCAGTCTCTACGCAAAAAAATAAATGGACACAAATCTGACATCAGGAATCATAACATTCAAAAACCAGTAGGAGAGCACTTCAATCTTCCTGGCCATTCCATTAAAGATTTGATGGTTTCAGTTTTGAAACAGAAAAACTTCCAAAACAGACTAACGAGAAACTGAGGAACTGGAGTTAATTTTCAAATTGGACACAATAAACTAAGGGCTAAACAGAACTTGAGAATAGGTCTCTCATTACACTAATTGATTTCATTACACTATTGCATTTCCCTAGTTAATTTACCTTCAATAGTTGTTATCTCCTGCCAGACACAGAGATCCATTTGAAAAGGTATTTTTTTCCTCCTGCTGTTTAATTTGGATGGGCCATTATCAGCCTCTTAGAATTGGTATGCTAACATACAACTTTTTTTTTTTTTTGCTTTCTATGTGTATAAATGCATCTTACTTCTGTTCCTCTCTATGCATCCAATGAAGTGGGCTATAGCCCACGAAAGCTTATGCTGAAATAAACTGGTTAGTCTCTAAGGTGCTACAAAGTCTTCCTCGTCTTATTTACGGATACAGACTAACACAGCTGTTAATCTTAAACCTGTCAGGATATTGAAAGTCAATTGTAAACAAAATAATAAATTTGTTTTCTGTTTCTAAGCATTTTAGGTTTAGCACTTGACTTCAGTGAGATTGAGGGTTCTTTACACCTTACAGAATTGGATTCTTCACCAGTTACACAGTTTTGCTGGGATATGTTAAACGGCTGTCACCTTCCACCTTAAATATGACTGCCTTTCAATAGTAGATGGACTCACTGTAAGTTTATTAAGCACACTGCATTCAAGATTTGGTGGACTCCATTAAAATAAAAAGTTCATTACCTGAAAAAGAATAATAATGGCAAATTTAGTTCAGTGATACATGGTCTGAACTGTATGGATAAAAACATGAAATGTGTTCTTTCATGACAGAAAACAATATTTGCTGTGGAGGGACAGGAAAGAGTCAGAGGCAAGCGTTAGCTTGAGACTGTGGTGTTTTCCCATAATCATACTTCTATGGGCCGTGTGGATGAAGTGAACTTTTTTGCATTACTTTCCCTTCAAATACCATTGTAAAGTCAAATATTATTGCACAATATTGATATTTTAGGATCATCACCGCATTATAGACACAAAAGAGAATCCTTTTGCAGGACAAGACAAACAGTAAATGCTTCTGCTTCAAGGTCAATTGTACAATTTCTCATGGTTTCATAACAGATATTTAGGACAGGACAAAAGGTCACTTTTTATTATCCTTCACTTTATAAATGCCAGATACTACTGACATATCTTGAAACAACCAAACCCTCCTTTCAGAAGCTAATTCTACAGAGCTAATTTCCCAAAATCTGCATTCTTGAATGTTATACATGTTATAATAAATATGTTGACTAACTTAATTCTGCTACCTTACAGCAAAAGCCAGATCATTGAATAATCAGATTTAGCTATCAGCACAGCAGGGGATCTATCTTTAAAACCAATTTAGGGACTGAAAATACCATATGCCAGCTAACAAAATCAAGCAACATAATTGATTCAAATACTGTCCTACTACAAGTACAATATAAGAAGACACTATCATAGTCTAGGATAATAGCAAGAGTTCATTTTGTCACAAGCTACATAGTTGTAATGCTTGTTTTGGAAGGTACAATAACATTTCAGATGAACATCTGTAGCTTACAGATCAAAGAACTGGGGTGAGAGGCTTAGTTTGTTTGTTTAAACTATGCATATTAATAATGGCTTTTAAAAAAAAAAGAGTACAGGGGAATTCTCTCACATAATAAAGTTAATTTAAGAGTTTGATAACAGGAATAGTGCATCAGATTGTAATCTCTTCCAGGTAAGGAATGCATCTCTCTCTATTTTTGTACACCACAGCCTAAATACACAGTGGCATAACAAAAACATGGCAATGACTTGAATCATACGCGAGTTTTTGATAAACTGGGAATTTCAGTTTCACCAGCACAGATAACAGGGTTACTTACCTGTAACTGTTGTTCTTCGAGATGTGTTGCTCACATCCATTCCACTATAGGTCAGGCACGCGCTGCGGGCCTGGTTGCCGGGTAGATTTTTCCCCTAGCTGCAGACTGGGCGAGCAGGGAGCCCCCTGGAGTGGCGCCACTGAGGCACTCTATAAGTACCCCTGCGACACAGTCTGGCCCTCAGTTCCTTCTTTGCCGGCTAACCCGACAGTGGGGAAGGAGGGCGGGTCTGGAATGGATGTGAGCAACACATCTCGAAGAACAACAGTTACAGGTAAGTAACCCTGTTTTCTTCTTCGAGTGATTGCTCACATGCATTCCACTATAGGTGACTACAAGCAATACCTAGGAGGTGGGGTCGGGTGGACCCATTGCTGATCGTAAGACCGCTGACCCAAACGCCGCATCGTCCCTGGTTTGCTGGACTATGGCGTAGTGGGCGGCGAAGGTGTGGACGGAGGACCAGGTAGCCGCCCTGCAAATGTCCGTGATAGGGACTCCTTCCCGGAAGGCCGCAGAGGACGCCTGCGCTCTCGTGGAATGTGCTGTTACTCTCTCAAGCGGCTTGCCCGCGAGTTCATAACAGGTGTGAATGCACGAGGTGATCCAGGAGGAGAGCCTTTGGGCGGAAACTGGTTGGCCCTTCATTCTCTCTGCAACAGCCACGAAGAGTTGCGTTGTTTTCCTGAATTGCTTTGTTCTGTCTAAATAAAAAGCAAGAGCCCTCCTAACATCCAACGTGTGTAATTGTTGTTCCCTTCCAGAGGTGTGTGGCCTAGGATAAAAGACTGGGAGACAAATGTCTTGGTTCACATGGAAGGGGGAGACCACCTTAGGCAGGAAGGCCGGGTGGGGACGTAGCTGCACCTTGTCATTGTGGAAGATAGTGTAGGGCGGCTCGGAGGTCAGTGCACGGATCTCTGACACTCTACGAGCCGAGGTGATAGCTACTAGGAATGCCACCTTCCAGGAAAGGTGGAGTAAGGAACACGTGGCGAGGGGCTCGAACGGGGGCATCATAAGGCGTGAGAGCACCAGGTTGAGGTCCCAGGGTGGAATGGGACACTTGACGTTCGGGTACAGTTTATCCAGGCCCCTGAGGAAACGGTATACCACAGGATCTGAAAAGACTGAGTGGTTCGCCTGGCCCGGATGAAAAGCTGATATGGCAGCGAGGTGGACGCGTATAGTAGAAGTAGAAAGGCCCTGGTTTCTAAGGCCTAAGAGGTAGTCCAATATGCGCGGGATAGCAGCCTCACTTGGGACTACATCATGTTGTCTGCACCATGCAGAAAAGCGGGTCCACTTGGCTGTATAGGTACTTCTGGTGGATGGTTTTCTACTTCCCAGAAGGACATTCTGTACCTCAGTCGAGCATAAGAGCTCAGGACCTCTCAGCCATGGAGTAGCCACGCTGTGAGGTGGAGGGACTGCAAGTCCGGATGCAGGAGGCGACCGTGATCCTGCGAGATCAGGTCGGGCCACAGCGGGAGGCTGATGGGAGGGGCCCTGGACAGCCGGAGGAGGGACGCATACCAGCATTGCCTGGGCCAGGCCGGGGCTATGAGGATGACTTGTGCCCTGTCCCGTCTGATCTTCAGGATCACCTTGTGGAGAAGCGGGATCGGAGGGAACGCGTAGAGCAGGTGCCCCGTCCAGGGTAGGAGGAAGGCATCTGTCAGGGATCCCCGGGAGCTGCCTCGAAAGGAGCAGAACTGGAGGCACTTCCTGTTCTGCCTGGAGGCGAAGAGGTCGATGTGGGGAAATCCCCACCTCAGGAAGATCGGTCGGATGACATCCGGCCGAAGGGACCACTCGTGGGACATGAATGACCTGCTGAGGTGGTCCGCCAGCGTGTTCTGAATCCCGGGGAGGAAAGAGGCCACCGGGTGAACGTCGTGGGCTATACAAAACTCCCATAGGAGAATCGCCTCTTGACACAGGGGACTGGATCGGGCCCCGCCCTGCTTGTTTATGTAGTATTGGGCTGTGGTGTTGTCCGTCAACACCGCCACACAGTGACCCTGTAGCGTGTCCCGGAACGCTTGGCACGCAAGTCGGACGGCCCTCAGCTCCCGGACATTGATATGGAGGCAGAGGTCTGACTCCGACCAGCGGCCTTGTGTCCTGAGATCCCCTAGGTGAGCTCCCCAACCCATCGACGAGGCGTCCGTCACTAGGGACATGGATGGGCTGGGGGGGAGGAAGGGGACCCCTCGGCACGCATTGCTCTGGTCTTCCCACCAAGTCAGAGCGGATAGGGTGGCTTTGGGGATAGAAAGGAGGGTGTCCAAACTGTCCCTTCTTGGCCGGTAGGCCACTGCGAGCCACGATTGCAGTGGGCGTAGTCGCAGTCTGGCGTGCTGTATCACGTAGGTGCACGATGCCATGTGGCCTAACAGGCTGAGGAAGACTCTGGCCGTGGTCATTGGGCAGCTGCGAAGCTGTCTGACGGCCGACTGGATGGTGAGAAACCGGGGCTGGGGCAGGGATGCCCTTGCCACCCTGGAGTCTAGTAGGGCCCCAATGAACTCTATGCTCTGGGTGAGCTCCAGGGTGGACTTCCCCTCGTTGAGGAGGATTCCCAGGCGGTCGAAGGTGTTGATGACCAGACGCACGTGCTGTGACACTTGGTCCCTGGAGGTGCCCCGGATCAGCCAGTCGTCTAGGTACGGGTATACCTGTACCCCGCGGCGCCGCAGGAATGCCGCCACTACTGCCATGCACTTCGTGAATACCCTGGGCGCGGTGGACAGGCCGAAGGGCAGGACTGCAAATTGATAATGTTCTTCCGCTATTAGAAAGCGGAGGTAGCGCCTGTGAGAAGGTTTGATGCTCACGTGGAAGTAGGCATCCTTCATGTCGAGGGCAGCGAACCAATCTCCCGGATCCAGAGAGGGAATAATAGTGCCCAAGGTGACCATGCGGAACTTGAACTTGATCATGTAGGTGTTGAGTTCGCGCAGGTCCAGGATGGGCCGGAGGCCCCCTTTCGCCTTGGGGATTAGGAAGTAGCGGGAGTAGAACCCCTTTCCCCTGAACTCCTGTGGTACAGGTTCGATGGCTCCCAGTGCGAGGAGCGACCTGACCTCCTGTACAAGCAGTTGCTCGTGAGATGGGTCCCTGAAGAGGGACGAGGGAGGTGGGTGGGTTGGAGGAGTGGAGGAGAGTTGGAGGGAGTATCCCACCTCCACCGTGCGGAGGACCCACTGGTCTGATGTGATGTCCGACCATGCACGGTGGAAGTGAGACAAACGGTCTCCGAAGGGAGGATCCAGGACTGTAGTTATTAAGCTGCCCCCGGGCGCACCATCAAAAGTTGGACCTAGGCCCCTGGGGAGGCTTAGGTCCCCGCTGTTTCCCGCCCTGCCTAGGCCCCTGACGCTTGCGGAAGGGGCGGTTTCTCCTGCTGGAGGAGTCCTGTGGCTGGCGGGCGGGTGGGAAGAACTTCCGGCGCAGAGGGATGAAGGGGCGCCTTTGTGGCCCCGGGGTGTGCATGCCAGGCCCTTGAGGGTCACCCCTCTGTCATTGAGGGCCTGGAGCCGCATGTCTGTGTCCTCCGAAAAGAGGGCCTGTCCCTCAAACGGGAGGTCCTGAATTTTATACTGCATCGCCGGGGCAAGGCTGGATGAGCAAAGGGCCGGCGAAGGGCTATGCCCGAGGCCATTGTCCTGGCCGCTGAGTCTGCTGAGTCCAGGGCCGCTTGCAGGGTGTGCCTTGAGATATCCCTGCTCTGAGTTAGAAGGGCCCTAAATTCCTGTCTGCTCTCCTGGGGGAGAGCGGTTTCGAATTTGTTGAGGGCCTCCACTGTATCAAAATGGTGCCTACTCATTAGGGCCTGATGGTTAGCCACCCTGAGTTGGAGGCCCCCGGAGGAGTAAACCTTCCTGCCAAAGTGGTCCAGCCTCTTGGCTTCTTTGGCCTTAGGTACCTGGGCCTCCTGTCCATTGCGCTCTTTATTGTTCACCGACTCCACCACCAGGGAGGAGGGCGTAGGGTGAACATACAAATACTCATAGCCCTTGGCCGGGACAAAGTAGCGCTTCTCTACCCCCCGGGCGGTGGGGGGGATGGAGGCGGGGGTCTTCCAGACCGATGTGGTGTGCGCTTTAATCGTATTGATGAATGGCACAGCCACACGTGCCGGGGTGCCCTTTGTTAACATGGTGGTGACAGGGTCATCCACCATCTGGACCTCCTCAAGGGGCAGATTCATATTTTTTGCAACTGCCTGGAGGAGGTGCTGGTAATTGGAGAGTTCCAGGGCGGGCGGGCTATTGGAAGAGGTGCCCGCCACCGCCTCTACCCCCACTGGGGAGGCGTAAGGACCTGGCTCTCGGGGGCTGTGTATCGCCGACGGCTGGCTGGCCGAGGATGGCCCCGGTAGGTCCTGCCGAGCAGCCCTCGCACACACTGGGAACCCTGGCTCAGATTGGGTTTCCCCAGGCTGATCATGCTCCCATGCCACCCATTCTGGCCAGGCCGGGTTTTGGGTGGCTGGGGCTGGTCCCATTACTGGAGGGGACGCTGAGGCAGAGGAGTGCCATGGAGCCGCTGTAGTGGCCGACTGGAGGGCCTTAGGCGGAGAGTCATGCTGGGTTTGTGTGCCAGCAGACTCTCTACGCCTCCGGCGCCGAGGGCTTCTCGACCGGTGCCGGGAGAAGTGACTGCCCCCTGAAGAGCGGCTGCTGCTGGATTCACTCCTGCGGGATCCACGGTGCCGCGATGACGACCGGTGTCGGGCTGATCGCCGGTGCCGCGACGAGGTCCGGTGCCGGGGCGAGCGGCGGTGCCGCCTAGATGTGGAGCGCCGATGTCTGCGGTGCCGTGACGACGAACGGTGCCGAGGTGATCGGTGCCGTGTGGAGCGTGACCGGTGCCGCGACGACGAACGGTGCCGGGAAGACGAGCGGCTCAGTGATCGGCGTCCAGAGCGGCCCCTGTGGCAGCTGACGGACCGGTGCCGGGAGTGCGACCGGTGCCGAGAGTACGACCGGCGTCTGTCCGTGCGGGAGTGCCGGGACTCCGATCGGCGCCAGGACTCGGACCGGCGGCCGGAGCGCGATCTGCGCGACCGGCCATGAGGAGACCCGGAGCATGGTCTCAACTCATTGCGGCGCCGAGACTGCGACCGGTGCCGGGAAGCTGACCGGTACCGGGAGTTCGATCGGCGCCGCGAGATCGATCGGCGTCCGTGCCCAGCCGGGCTTCGAGCCGCGATCTCAGTCACGGTCATGGGCGGCTTGCCCCTAGACCGGACAGGTTGCTGAGGGGTATCCTCCGCAAGCAACCTCCTCGCAGCAGCGAACGCCTCCGGCGTGGAGGGAAGCTGCTGCGGAATCGGCACCCTGAGTGGCAAGACCACTGGCACCGGACTCGACGGGGCCTCCTGCGGCGCCGGAGTCGTCGGTGCGGGTGCAGGCGGCTGTGCCTCTGGTCGGCTCCCCGGCGGCGACCGTGGGCGCGTGAGCGGCGCCGGAGGCTGCACGCGGTCCGGTGCCGATGCTGGGCGCGGTTCCGAGTCCTTTCTGCGCTTAGCGCTGGGGGAGCGCGACCGGTGCCGAGGCTTTGCTTTGGCCGGCTTGGGTGCGGGGCCCGGTGCCGCACTCGAGTCCGGAGTGAGGGCCGCCTCTAACAGGATCTGCCGCAGGCGGGATTCTCTGTCCTTGCGGGTCCTGGGTTTGAAAGCCCTGCATATTTTGCAGGAGTCTGCCAAGTGCGCTTCCCCGAGGCACTTAAGGCACTTGGAGTGTGGGTCCCCCGCAGGCATGGGCTTCCCACACTCCGCACATGGCTTGAATCCCGGAGCCTTGGATGACATGGCTCCGGTGGCAGGGAAATCCCCTGCACCTAACTATTTACACTATAAACTATTTAACAACTACTTAACAACAACGATTAGTGAGAACAATAGGAATAACAGCTAGGAGATAAGGAGGACGCTCAAGAGCAGTACTCCTGTTCCGACTACCAGCGCGAGCGGTGAAGAAGGAACTGAGGGCCAGACTGTGTCGCAGGGGTACTTATAGAGTGCCTCAGTGGCGCCACTCCAGGGGGCTCCCTGCTCGCCCAGTCTGCAGCTAGGGGAAAAATCTACCCGGCAACCAGGCCCGCAGCGCGTGCCTGACCTATAGTGGAATGCATGTGAGCAATCACTCGAAGAAGAACTTACAGTTATCCATCATGCTATACATGCTTCATGTTTTAAAGCCCCATGTGATACCATTCTACTATGCTAAATTCCTTTGCATCCCAAGCAGTTTAAAATGGATTTTTAAAAAACATTTTCAAACGACTACAAGTGGTAAGTGTCCAGTTTTTAATAGAACCTCCTATACAGTGTAACTGATGTATATTCAGCTTGCACACAAGCTACATAAGAAATCATCAACCTTGCAGCATACTATCTCCTACTATACTTATGCAGAAGCTTTTTTTTTACAAAATTCCTTTCAGAGAAATAGCTTACAAAGGTTTTCAGGAATACCCTGAAGATCTGACCTGCTTAACATATTCTATCATCTGGGATAACAGCTCTCTTAGCACTAGGTTTGTAACAGTAATCTGCTCATCTTCTTTATGTGCATGTGTATTCATCAATTAAATAAGAAATACCTTTAAAAAACTTTAGATTACAAAACCAAGCAAACACTCAAAAATTAGGAAATTCCCGATTTCAAGTTACCCTTGTGACGCTGGCAGGGCAGATGCCAGCTCCTGCCAAGGCTGCTGAATTTAGTTAAAGGCTAACAAATTCATAACTGGAGACCAGACAAATTCACTTGTGTTAGTGTTGCTCAGAGGTATTAATCTCATCATCCCAGCTCTACAATTAAAATCCAGGGAAAAGTTACTTGGGAAAATGCCAGATCTCCCAAAAGTGTAACAGATACACTTAGAAGGGCCATTGCTGATTGGGAGAGCCTCCCAACAAGAAAGAAAGGCAGCATTTGAAACCTGATGATCCAGGCATGCCCAGTCAGGACACAAAAAAAGCGCCTCAAAAAATAGGGGAGATAAAAAACAGGAGAGGAAAAACTGAAACCTCTCAACTATAATTCTTTACTAACAACAAACATTAACTGAACAACTACAAAACTCCCTGCGGCATGCACGAGGCAAGAATGCTACAGCTCCATCTCAGGCTGAGGTGGTAGAGAAGGAACTAAAGACAGTTTGTCAGATAGCTCCATACATCATTGGAATGTGGCACAAAGTTGTGTAGCATGCACCCCTGGGGTGACCAGACACTGTTAAACAAAAAGTCTTAACATTTCTTTAACATTGCTGCCCCTTTCATTGGCAGCCCTGCCACTAGAGACCCAGCAGGGCCACCGCCACAGGGTGCAAAAATGGCAGCGCTTTGAAGTAGGGCAGGGGCCAGTACCGGTGGCCACTTTTTACTGGTATGCTGTACCAGCCCATACTGCCTTACTTTCACCCCTGCCTCTACCTGAAACCTCATAGCAGCAGAGAGACACTGGCTATATTCCACTCATAAAAATGGCCACACATCTGATCATACTTCAGAATCTAGCTAAGGCTTGGCACACTACAAATCTCAAGTTGAAGTAGAAAGACTGGTTTTTTAAAAAAAAAACACAACTTGTATGCCATAGATTTTAAAAATTTGAAAACTGTGCTCTGAATTCCTGAAACGTTTTAATTTGGATTACAGTTTTCCTTATGAACTTTCACACCCTGCTCTGCAGCCGATATTCAATTTACCTACCCCTTCCCCACACATACACCCACAACTGATCAGGAAGTTTCCTCTATTTCAAATAGCCAGTGGACTGGGATTCAGGAGATGTGCAGTCAATCCCCTGCACAACCACAAGGCCACGTGATCTTGGGCAACTCACTTATGGTCAAAGGGGCAACTTCAATTAGACTACTCATAAGCGAACTTGAACACATGTTTTTCAATGACTGAGGCCTTAATATCTTAATGAATCAATTCCTCATATCTAAAATGGGAATTATACTTACTCTCCAGGTAGTGCTGGGAAAATAAATACATGAGTGTCTATGAAGTGCTGTGATACTATGGTATCATGCAAGTACCTTAACAAATAGATCCTCACTGATACTCCACCTCTTAGGTACTTTGGGGAGGAGGGGGAATCACACCCCCAGTGTTGCTGCATTTGCCATTGCTACTTAAATTGAATAGCAGAGCATGAAAAAAATGCAATTACAGCACACTGCTGTGCAGGACCAGCAGCGAAATCAAAATTGGCCACTGCAATACACAATGAGTATGCGACAGTCTCCAATTTTCTAAATGGGCGTGTAGTACTAGTTTATCTTTTATAACAATGCAAACAAAGACCTGTACGCTTCATACACAGAGACATAGCATTTCTTTTCTTCAAAAAGTAGTAAGCTAAATTTTGTAAACATTTAAAGCACTGCCAAGGTTTCAGATTTGAGCTGGCAGTATCACACACATATTTTAATAAAAAAAATAATAATAAATGGAGATATACCAATCTCCTAGAACTGGAAAGACCTTGAAGGTCATCGAGTCCAGTCCCCTGCCTACACTAGCAGGATCCGCCTGCCTACACTAGCAGGATTGAGTACTGTCCCCTGACAGATTTTTTGCCCCAGATCCCTAAATGGCCCCCTCAAGGATTGAACTCACAACCCTGGGTTTAGCAGGCCAATGCTCAAACCACTGAGCTATCCCCCCAAAAATAATAATAAATGGAGATATACCAATCTCCTAGAACTGGAAAGACCTTGAAGGTCATCGAGTCCAGTCCCCTGCCTACACTAGCAAGATCGAGTACTGTCCTCTGACAGATTTTTTGCCCCAGATCCCTAAATGGCCCCCTCAAGGATTGAACTCACAACCCTGGGTTTAGCAGGCCAATGCTCAAACCACTGAGCTATCCCTTCCCCCCCCCCCCGACAACATCTGACCTCTCCTCTATATTCTTGAATGATGTACATAAAAATCAAATGTCCAGCATGATAGTATTACAGAAATATGTAAATAACGTGGATGAGAGGGAAATCCAGCTCATACTGATGTTTGATTTTGTTTTGCATTTAAAATACCTTAATATAATCGAATTTGTGTGCATGGTATAAAAGCACAAAGCAAAATAAATTAATATTCAAACAGGAGGAAGTAATATACATCCCTTGATGATGATAGCGCAGGTACCTCTACACAGTGGTTGCAGTCAATGTAGTTCTGCATTAAAAGCTTCTGACCCAGAAGAATGGTAAGTAATGGGATGAGCAGATGGACCAGCCTTCTGGCAGCTGATACCCAGAGGAGTCCAAATTAAAGAGCACCACCATTCCTGTCTGCATTGTTCCATGACAGCTGTTCCTGTCCAGTGTACAGTAAGAGCCTTCACTTGAAGTAGGAAAATTTTTCACCATCACATTTTAATGCAAAGTGTCAACAAAAGTCTCAAAAGTCTTCAGTTTACTTTTGTCAACTCTGCCATAAATCTGAGCCATTGTTGCTGCCTTTATCTAACCTGTTTTTCTATTAACTAGATCCCCATCTGTATCTGCTTGGTACCATACATCTTTGCCCACAAAATGCTGGAACTTAACACTGGCAGAGAACACCATTACCACTTATTATTTGCCACCATAAACAATTTGAATTTGGATAAAATGCAGACATTGCCTGCATCACTGACCATCATTTACTCACCACCTCCAGCCCAGTTCCATCCCAGCCACTGCCCACAGGCTACTCAATTCAACACAAAGCAAGAAAACCCCCAGAAAAAGACCAAATAAAATGTAATGAAAAAGAGAAAAAACTATTCCATTTCCTTCCAACCCCCAACATACAGATGCTATCCCCACCACAGAAATATAAACATCATGTCATAGTATGATCTGAAAGACAAAAGAGAAAATAAAGAAACATTCTACACATCTCCATACAAGGATGTTTCCTGGAGAAACTATATGGACAGATGTTACCCAGCATGTGTCGGAATCCCCCTGGCTCCCATTCCTCAGCTGACAATATCCAAGGTTACATTAGCATTCAAAGATTCTCTCTCACATACACAATCCCCAACCTGGCACACAGCTAGACACGTATTGCATCAAATCTTCAGCCTGTGACACCAGGAAGCAACCCAAATATTCCAGTTGTTTTGGTCCAACTGCCAACTCATTCACGTAAAGAGTTACTTTTCTGGTGCAGAATTCAAAGGAGGCATCAAGAAAACAGCTACAGAGTGGAGTACTTCAGTTCAGTTTTCAGGAAGCATAAAGGACAAACAGCACAGACAAGTCTAGAAACTGAGAAGCTAATTAAGAAGGAATATAGATCACAAGAAATCAAAGAATCTCATAGTACAAAATCCACAAGAAAGAAGGGTTTATCTCCCCCAAACCCATCCCACCCAAGATATTTCTCTTTTCTTAAAAATAATAATAAACAACAATGCCCACTTAGGGCTGTTGATTAATCACAGTTAACTCACACACTTAACTCAAAAAATTAATTGTGATCATTCTCAGTTTTAATCACACTGTTAAACAATATTTTAGATAGCCAGGAATACTTGTAGCACCTTAGAGACTAACCAGTTTATTTCAGCATAAGCTTTCGTGGGCTATAGCCCACTTCATTGGATGCATAGAATGAAACAGAAGTAAAATGCATTTATACACACGGAAAGAAAGAAAAAGAAAAAAAATTGTACATTATCATACCAATTCTAAGAGGGCTGTTAAATGTAGATGGTCCATTATCACTAGGAGAAAAAAAAACACCTTTTGAAATGGAGATCTGTTGTCAGTGAAATTAACTCAGGAAATGCAATCAATTACTGTAATAAGAGAACCAATCTGAAGTTCTATTAAGCCCCTGGTTAGCTGTGTCCAATTTGAAAATTAATTACAGTTCCTCAGTTTCTCGTTAGAGTCTGTTTTGGAAGTTTTTCTGTTTCAAAACTGAAACCATCAAATCTTTAATGGAATGGCTACTGGTTTTTGAATGTTATGATTCCTGATGTCAGATTTGTGTCCATTTATTCTTTTGCGTAGAGACTGGCCGGTTTGACCAATGTACATAGCAGAGGGGCATTGCTGGCACATAATGGCATATATCACATTGGTCGATGTGCAGGTGAATGAGCTTCTGATGGTATGGCTGATGTGATTAGGTCCTATGATGGTGTCAGTTGAATGGATATGAGGACAGAGTTGGCATCGGGCTTTGTTACAAGGATAGGTACCTGGGTTAGTGTTTTTGTTGTGTGGTGTGCGGTTGCTGGTGAGTATTTGTTTCAGGTTGGGGGGCTGTCTGTAAGCAAGGACTGGTCTGTCTCCCAAAATCTGTGAGAGTGTGGGATCATCTTTCAGGATAGGTTGTAGGTCTTTGATGATGCGTTGGAGAGGCTTAAGTTGGGGGCTGAAGGTGACGGCTGATGGTGTTCTGTTGTTGTCTTTGTTGGGTCTGTCCTGTAGTAGATGGCTTCTGGGTACTCTTCTTGCTCGTCAATCTGTTTTTTTACTTCCCCAGGTGGGTACTGTAGTTTAAAAATTCTTGGTAGAGATCTTGAAGGTGTTTGTCTCTGTCTGAAGGACTGGAAGAAATGCGGTTGTATCTTAGAGCTTGGCTGTAGACAATGGATCAAGTGGTGTGTTCTGGATGGAAGCTGGAGGCATGTAGGTAAGTATAGCGGTCAGTAGGTTTCCGGTATAGGGTAGTGTGTATGTGCCCATCATTTATTAGCACAGTTGTGTCTAGGAAATGGACCGCATGTGTGGATTGGTCCAGGCTGAGGGGAATGGTGGGATGGAAATTGTCGAAATCATGGTGGAATTCCTCAAGGGCTTCTTTTCCATGAGTCCAGATGATGAAGATGTCATCAATATACCGCAAGTAGAGATGGGGCATTAGGGGACGAGAATTAAGGAAGCGTTGTTCTAAGTCTGCCATAAAAATATTGGCATACTGTGGGGCCATGCAGGTACCCATAGCAGTTCCGCTGACTTGAAGGTATATATTGTCTCCAAATGTGAAATAGTTGTGGGTGAGGACAAAGTCACAAAGTTCAGCCACCAGGTTTGCCGTGACAGTGTCGGGAATAATGTTTTTGATAGCTTGTAGTCCATCTTTGTGTGGAATGTTGGTGTAGATGTTTTTCTACATTTTCAAATATATTGATTTCAATTATAACACATAATACAAAGTGTACAATGCTCATTTTATATTAATTGGTATTACAAATATTTGCACTGTAAAAATGATAAATAGTATTTTTCAATTCACCCCATACAAATACTATAGTGCAGTCTCTATCGTGAAAGTTGGAGCAGCAGGGACATGTCGCCACTTGTGGGAAGTCACTCAAGATGAGTGCTGCCTGGATCCAGCACCCCGCACTCCTTCCTGCTGCCCCGAGCCCCCCCCCCCCCAGGACCCAAACTCCCCACCAGAGGCTGCGTCCCACACCTTCTCCCATGCTCCAAACCCATGGTGGCCGTTCCTGCACCTAGAAGCAGCAGGGACAAGTCGCAGCTTCCAGGGAGCCACATGGAGATAGGTAGGAGAGAGCCTGCTGGCCTCGCGCCAACCTGGCTATAAACCAGACTTCAAATGAAAATCAGAAATGCTGGTTTACAGAGCTTTCCGGTTGTTAAAGTGCCAGATAACACAGCTTTTACTGCACACAATGTGGAATTGAAATAAAGTAGTATATTAGGTCAGTTCTACCTTGACTAGATAACACTTGTATTCAGGGGGATAAACTAATTACCAGAGAGAGACCATTTTCTTCAAGATACTAAATGCATTCCTTGCATGGAAACAGAAAGAGGACAGACTGTAAACAGTTTAAATTGCAATAAATCTAATAAAAAGCACCTACCACATGCAATAATCAGTAATCAATAATTGATGTCACTGAGAAAGGGTGGTTCCAGCTAGAGATGGTAAAAAAAAATTCAAGTAAAAACACATTTTGGTCAAAAAGTCTTTTTTAAAATAAAAGTTTTACATTTTTTTAATTAAAAACAAGAATGTTGACATTTAACATCCTCTCCACCCCACACTTTTCAGTGGAAAATTCAATTAAGGGAGAAAGATTGACAAAAAAATAAGTATGTTCAATAAAAATGTTCGTGAAAATTTTCAAATAAACAAAAATGTAGTTCCTTTTGAAATCCTGTGAGAAACTTGGACTGAAATTTTTCACAATTCTCCCTCACCCACCATTGTTTAATCAACTTTAATAAATATCCAAAGCTAAAACAGTCTAAATACATTAAAGATATTTGGTTTCATAAGTAAAATGTTTTTTGGTTTTGGTTTTGTTGGAACAAAAGTCTCATCTATCTGGAGATCAACAAAAATCAAGCTTCCCTTTGTGTGTGTGGGGGGTGGGTGGGGGGGGGGGAGGAGAATCCATTAAATGCTTACAATATTTCAACAAACTGCTATTTATTCCTTGGGGCACTGGACCAGGAAAACTTTCCTCTGAAAGCAATCAGTGACACATAGCATGTAATCTACTGATCAAAGCTATGTAACCAGAAATACTAAAAAATTGTTTCTGATGCATTATGCGGAATCTGAATTGCCTTAGAATTCTAATAGATTGTAGTAATAGACTGTGGTGATCAAGTGGGATAAAGAGTGAATAATGAAAGCAACTGTTCAAGTGAAAACTTGACTGTGATGCCTAAGGTTACATATGGTTTGAAACATACCGTGCAGTTCTTGCTATCAGACCGTTCTTTGGCCAGGGGCTCTCCCTTGTTTTCTTGAATACGCAAAAAATGATGATTCTAATGGGCTTCAAACTCCCAAAGCTTTAAGCACCATTAAGTACACTTCAGTTGAATAATTTCACACAAGGGAATTTTGTAAAATCGTAAAACAGATTTTGTCCTTGCTCATCACTAAGCGCCACTTAGCCAGAGCCATCTTCACATGTAAGCTTTTCCTGCCATTTCCCTGCCCTCAAAAAAGTCGCAACACTTTTTAAAGAATGTTATTTTCTACTACACTAGATTTAACTATTAGTTCTCACTTCAACCACTTGAAATAAGAAAAAAAATAAGAGTTGGAAAGTTGCATAACACACAGACTGCTGTAATGGTGGTAATCTGTTTTGGTCATGTAGCCAATATCTCTATATGCACATCCCCAAGTTACCAGTTGCAAACACTAGCAGAGCTTTCAGATGTTAATGGCATGTTTCCCTCTTCTTCAGCTGTGGACTTTGCATGTAGGAGGGTTGTGGTGGGGCGGCTGCCCCATTCCTATGAGAGATAGGGCTAAAGCAGGCCAGAGCTGCTGCGCAGGCAGGCAGCCAATCAGGGCTCAGAAATAGCCAGCCAAGCAGGGCTAGGCTCAGTCCTATATAAAGGCTGCCCAGAGAGGGAGAAGTCAGTCTGTCCCAGACTTTCATGGGGGAAGGTCTGTCTCCTGAGCAGGAGACCAGCACCTAGGACAGCGCAGTGCTGGGCAGGCTTGGGGGAGCAGAGGTGAGCTCCATCACAATACCTGCCAGACTGAGCAGAAGGGCCTAGAGCAGGGTTTCTCAAACTGGGGGTCGCGACCCCCCGGGGGGTCACTGAGCGCTCCCCGGGGGGTCGCGAGCTCCTGCCGCCACAACTCGCGGCGACTGGGGCTGGGGCGCTCCCAGCAGCCCGCCCGCGGTGGGGACGGGGGACCGGGGCGCTCCCGGCAGCCCGCCCGTGGCGGGGACGGGGGACCGGGGCGCTCCCGGCAGCCCACCCGCGGTGGGGACGAGGGACCCGGGCGCACGCGCATTTTTTTTTTGGTGGGTTTGTTTTTGTTTTGGGTTTTTTTGGTAATTCGGCAGCTTTTCGGCGGAGGGGTCGCGCCGCGCCGCCGGATCACAAAAAGGGGTCGCGGTCTCAACTAGTTTGAGAACCGCTGGCCTAGAGGGTGCAATGGGATCAGGCGGTAAGTGACTCAGGGAAGACTGTGAGGCAAGGGGAGAGAAGGACAGAGAGGATGCTGTTAGAAGGTCCCTGGGTCAGGACCCAGTGTAGCAGGGGGGCCTGGGTCCCCCCCTTTCTCCCTTGTACTGAGCTGTGGAGCAGTAGCCGAGTCAGGGTGTAACCTGCCCCCCCCTGTAAGAGGGACTAGACTTGGGTCTTGTGGCAGCCCACTGAAGCCAGTGCAAAGAGTGCTGTTAACTCCCCTGCCCCCGCCTGAAAGGGAGGTGAGTGTGGACTTGGGGGCACTGCCAGAGGGCAGTGTCCTGAAGATTATGCCATTGAGTGGGGAGCAACCTGGGTCCAGACACCAAACAGCGCGAGAGGCAGATGGGACAGCACCAGCAGAGGGTGCTCCAGGACTGTTGAGCTAATTCCTGGACCTAACAGCAGGAGGCACTGTGGTCGTGAGTCTGAACCCCATCTCAAGGATGAATTCAGGGCCTGTGTGCAGCTTCAACATCAAGAACAACCAAAAGGCACAGCATGTGGGGCAGAGATTGGCTAGCCCGGGGAACAACTAAGAGAAGAAAGGTTATTTTACCTTTGAATATGGCATTGGTGTGACCATTGCTAGAATATGGTGTTCAGTTCTGGTGTCTGTAATTCAAGAAGGATGTTAATAAATTGGAGAGGGTTCAGAGAAGAACCATGAGAATGACTGAAAGATTAGTAAACCTTCCTGAGAACAATACACTCAAGGAGCTCAATCTATTCAATTTAAGAAGAAAGTTAAGGTATGTGTGTTGATCGGAATCTATAAATTCCCACATGGCGAGCAAAAATTTGATAATGGGCTCTTCAATCTATGAGACAAAAGTTAAAACAAGAGCCAATAGCTAGAAGTTGAGGCTAGACAAAAATCAGACTAAAAATAAAGCATAAAATTTAATAGTGGGGTAATTAACAATTGGAACAAATTTACCACAGTTCATGGTGCATTCGCCATCACTGACAATTTTTCAAAGGATACCCTCTAGTTCACACAGGAATTATTTTGGGTGAGTTCTATGACCTGTGTTATACAGGAGGTCAAACTAGATCACAATTGTTGCTTCTGACCTTGGAATCTAGCCAGATGTTTCAGAACCATCCCAAATGGGACACAGTCCTGTTAAGATATTTTTTTAAAAATAAGTCTGTGATGAGGTTGCCTCAGCGCCACCTCCTGGCCATCCTGGGGTTTAGCTCTGCCAGGTGCTGTGCCCTCCTTAGCAGTCTCTCTATTCGTCTTCTTCTCTCAGTCTGCAGCTTCTCTCGCAGCAGCAGCTTCCAGTCCATGGCTTGATCCTCTGGCCAGGTCACTAAGTACCTACTGTTCTGTGGAAATCGCAGTCCTTCCAGACCAGCTGTCCAACTCGTGTCTCCAATGGCCTGTGCCACTACTCTGTGGCTGGTAGGGGAACCCAGGTCCACCTTCTACAGTGGGTTCCAGCCCAGGGACCCTGTAACATGCAACCAAGGCCTGTACAGTCTTAACCCTTGCTGCTACTTCCATGGAAAACTTCCTACATAACTTGCTACCCCCACCTCTGGGTTCAGCCACCTCACAACGCCCTCCTCTCAGGGAGTTACTGCAGCCTGCCTTCCTGTAAACTCTTTCTGCTCTTTTATACAAGCCCCTCCTGTTCCTGCCCAGCTAAGCCTTCTTCTAATTAGTGGCCTTCTTGTAGCCTACATCTCTCCCCTACTGCTGCTTAATTAGGTCTGCCTGACCTAATTTACTCTCATAGGGAGAGTGTGGCAATACACCCCATCACAATGTTCTTATCCCTTAAGTGGCAAAAACTAAACACAATTTAATTCAAACTTAGTTTACAGTAATTTTCCCCCTTTCATTACTGTAATCTTCTCTTCTCTGGCCTCACTGACTCTCACCTTCCAGTCTGCCCAAGATGCAGCTGCTAAAGTCATCTTTCCATCTTCCTATATATCATTCCAACCATATCATCCCCTTCCCCACCACAAACTCCTCTGACTGCCTGTTACATCAAATTCAAACTTTCCATCTTTACTAATGAAATTTTACATAATGTTTCCCCAAACTCCATTTCCCCTACCTCACTCTTCCTAATAATTTCATTTCATTCACCCTTTATTTCATTTTTCCCATTCCCTTTCTTGCCTTCTATCATGCTGCTCCACACAGCTGAAATAAGGAAGTTGTCCATATTCACCTTGTGTGCTTTCCCTTGGAAAACACACACACACACTCCACGCAGTCCTTTCTGCTTCTGACTTCCCATCATTAATCTCCTCACCCTGGTCCCGTGAATGTCCTACAACTTATCTTTTCTTTCTTTTCACTTTTTTAGACTGAAAAATCTTCAGGAAAGGAAAAAGCCTTAAAAACTGAGATGTTGTATAAATGTATAGCTTCTCTACAGATCCTTTGTATTAAATATTTACAGTTTACTTTTTGCATTTCTTAACTTGGAACATCAGAGTAAATTTGTTTCACCTTTTTCACACAGTGAATCAAATTAATTTCAGTTTGAGTGTCTCTTATTACACAAACATACAATGCTTTAAAAAATGTATTATTTTTTTTAAAAAGTTTCATTTGTTCTTATAATTTTTAAACAAATATTTGTTTGTAGAAGAGAGAGATGTGAGTCTACTTAAACTACTGCCAACCATGCTGACCCTTATCTTCTTGTTTCCTTTTACTTCCCCATATGTCATCTCTTGTCTATACTTAGATTGTAAGCTCCTTGAGACAGGGACCATCCTTTCTTACTCACTTTGTACAGCTCATAATACAAGGGGATTGTGGTCCCTAACTAGAGCACGTAGGGGCCACAATAACACAAATTATAATTTAAGAAAATTCTGGAACCAGTGCAAGTCTTAATGCTCACTGAGTATTTTATAGCAGGTAGAGCTGCTAGTTAAGGTTTCCTAACACTTTCTATCATAAAACCCTCTTTTAAGTTACTTATAAAGTCATTCTTTAAACAGTTTGAACTGAAATTTTCCATTCCAGGCATTTTCATTTCTAAATGAAAAATTTCAGTAAAAAGAGTCCAGAAATTTCCAAGAATGCATTCCTCATTTAAAAAAAAAAATTCTTACAAACTCTTTTGTTGAGAGGCTCTAGTACCGCCCTACTTTGGAGCAGAGACATGAAATTAGAGTCACCCTGGTGTCAGGGATGTGCATCTTGCTGTCCCCATGAAAATCCACCTGAATCAGGCCAAATGATAAACCTCTAAGAAAGCCGCAGTTTGCACATTCTCAGAGGTTTGTAAGAAGCTGGCAGCTAAAGTCTCTGAATATTTCATCTGCACTGAATATGTTCCATACCCACACAGGTCCTTTGCGCCAGTCACACTGTGTATATGCCATCCCCATGAAAGCTGGCTGGGAAATGGACTTTCTGTTCCCCAGGAAACTGACGTTTCAAAACCCATTTTGGTCTGACTGGAAAGAAAATAGTCAAAATGTTCCTCTGAATGGAAACTCAAGGAAATTTTGGGGAAAAAATTGAAATATTTCAATATAATCAAAACAAATATAACATCAATATCAAAACACTGACATTATCTAAATGAAAAAGTCAAACTGTTTAGTGTGTTTAGATTTTCCTGTCAAAACCTACACATTCCCACAAATGTTTCAACTTAGACAAAACTGCATTTTCGGACAGCAAACTGTTCCATTGAAAAATTTTCAGCCAGCTCTACATTTTAGAGAGAGAATGAACGAACATGCTCCATTCTGGGGATGCAGGGGCCAAGCAAGATTTTATTGCAGTTGGTCCTCCCAGCTCCTGGGGACTTGTTTCCAGGCACCAGAAGCAAGTACAGAAAAGACAGCCTTCCCTGTTCTCTCAGTGCCCCTGGTACTGGCAACCAAGGTTTACCCAGGGCACTGAAAGAGGAAGCTACCTAACTTAGAGATGAAGAGTAGGGCCAGGATATTGACAGGCACTGCAACCAGGATGGGATAGAGAGGTCCAGGGCAGAAAATTCTTTAACCAGTATAACATACTCTCTCCCCTGACCCAGAATCTGGAATCGAACCCAGAACTCCGGAGTCTCAGTATTTCTCTTCTGCCCAGCAGATAGCTGTGAAAAACATGATCAAAGCATATTTGAGTCCCAGTGTCATGCTGCTGTAGTCAATAGATGCACTGGAGCTGGATCCTGCTCATTATGTGTGTTTTAAAGAAGGAGGGGGAGGGGAGAAGAAAAGGGCTCTACATGTGGCCCCTACGTGCTCCAGGACTCTACAAATTGTTCCCCAAAACATGGTGAACCTCCAAACATACTGCAGAAGAGATCTGTTCGACAGGGGAGAGGAAGGTTGGAGCAAGCTGAGGGAATGCTTCCAGGACAACAAAGAGGTGGAAAGGAGTGTTTTTGTGGACAGCAGGCTGGCAGACCTCTTATCTAAATGATTATTTTAATGTTGATGGGATTTTGTTAGAGTACTAATTACGTGTAAGGCCCTGTGTAAATGAAAGGGATATTTTTCTAAATTCGTGGCAGTGTCATGGCTGTTTTAATTTTATTGGATATGCACAGCTGCTGGGTCTCCCACACAACTACTGGGATTGTTCCAGCAGCAGTGAAGCAGGCATCCCAGCTTCCGCCTCTCGGCTTGAGGCCGCAGCTTCTCCTGGAGGGTTAGCGGGCCAGTCCCATATCAGGCTGGAGGGGCAATAGGGGGTCAGAGATGGTGCGCCTGTCTCACTACATGACACTAACTGTCTATCCCAGCCCAGGGGGGGAAATCAAGGCCAAAATCAGTCTGCACTCCACTCCAGCCCAGGCCACCACTTCAGCTTCCTGTCTGGCCAGCCAGCAGGGAAAGGGGACGTAGCTGACAACACATGGTGATTAGGAGCCCCAGCCTGGCCTGCCACACAGTGGACCCCACCAAGCCAAGAGACGACACTGGAGCCCCAGCTAGCAAGGAGCTGAGATTGGTGTGGAGCACAGGTAGGTCTGTAAGGGGGCCCTGACTCGGTGGGCAAAATAGGTTGTGAGCGGGGGCCTTGGCACTGCCCCAATGTCCCTGCAGGGAAGGGCCCTCTCTCACACCTATACATGCTCCACATAGCAGATACCAGAACTGCAGGGTCTCCTGTGGGCCTGCCGAGAGGACAGACAGGGCCGCAGTGCTGCCAGCACCACATAGCAGGAAGTCGCCAGAGAAACCCCTTAAAAGTTGGTAGATGTTGTTATTTAAGCATTCAAAAGGCATCAGAAAGGTCACTGAACAAAATTTCTACAGTGAGAAGACACTCCCAGCTGCTGAACAAGAAAGCAGCAGCAATGCTATTCGGTTGGATAAGCTTGGCAGCTGAGTTTATTTTATTATCATTGGTGTGTCTCAGATGGTAGGGGGCTGGCAAGGGATTTCTGGCTGTCCTGGTTACATGAGAAGATTTCAGGCAAGATAAAGTAGGCTGGGGGATCTGGTACAAGAAATCAAAAGCTGCTTTGCAGGGTCACCATTTCCACTTCACCACATTGCCCAGCCTTTTGCTGTCTTCCTCTCCTTTTCTTCTATTTATTGTATTTCCTTTTCTTTCTCAACCCTCCCTCCCCCCTTCTTAACTTATTTTAATTCCCACCTCTCTTAGGTACAGGGTTTATTCCCTTTCTCCGGTTTCCCCCTGAATGAATCTCACACATAAGCAAAGGTCCCTTTGCGTCTCACTCCTCTGGATGTTTGCTACAGGCTAGCTGGCGTGGGAGTGCTCTAGAAGTGCACAGATTCCTGTTCCATTCCCTCCGCCCCTACACCCACACACCTCCTCCTTCCCCAAACAGACAAAAGGCACCCACAGGCCGATGGAGAGAATCGAAGTGAATTTCAGAGAATTCAGAGCCCGTGATTACAGCAAAGCCTCTAGCAAGCCCAAGCAGGATTTAGGAGGATGGGGGGGGGGGGGTGACCCTATGGTGGAGTATGATCTATGACTGAATAGACCAAACTACCCTTCTGGGGGAGGCAGGTTCACTTTGCCTGGGACAGCTGATCCCCACAGGGAATGAGAGAATACGGGCAGTGCCCCCAGAGAGCAGAGCCCTGAAGGGAAGGATGTCGGGGCAGCCAACTGCCAGGTTAAGAAATAGGGGGTACCCCAGCCATGCCCCATGTAACTGGGATAGCCAAAAAAACCTTGCCAATAGAGCCGGATAATAAAATAAACTCAAATCCTGTATAGGCTTCTATTATTTAAATCAAAATAAATGAAAAATTTTCCTTGCACACCACAATGAGAAAATTCCAAACTTAGTTTGGCAAATGGGAGTTACCGATGCAGACAATCAGGCCTCTTGTACAGTTTTCAGAACAACGTTCAGTGGTCTGTGCAGAATATATTTATGTGATTGGTTAAGTATTTGGTATTTACTTATTGTGATACCATGTCACAGAAGAAGCTATATAGCAAGCCATAAACTTGACTTGTTTATCTGGCAACAAAATGCCACACCACCTGTCTATGGAACTTAAATCCATATCACATACTAAACTGTTCTGCTAGTGGAGTTTTCAAAATGTGTACTTAGGCTTAGCAGACTTTTTATTTTTTATTATTTCAACAGATAATATGGATGTTTATTTTTAAGCATTTTTCCGCCAATTTTTGTCCATCTAAATTTTCACAGTTCTGGGAAAGTATGGAGAGATCAGACAACTATTTAGTAGGCATTGAGATTCAAAATGTTAAAGCTTTATGATCATTAACACCACAAATTGTCACCACATGTCAAAATGTAGTGTGAATATCCTTCAATCAAACTAATACATTCTCAGGCAGAAATTTTCTTATTTGCCTATCAATGAAAGTATTTTTCAGTGGTTTGCATGTGTATGGTGAAACTGATGTTTACCCACATTTATGAATAAATACCTAATTCTTCCAAGCTGATATACAGTAAAGTACATCCTCAAAAACTCCCAGCCCTTTTAATTCACAGAAACCAAACATCAATTGTAATATAAAACACTGTACAATTCAAGAGTATTCTGGATCGCAAATGAGCTTACGTAATATCTTGCTTAGCTTCAGAATTCTTACATCCAGAACTGAAACAACCAACCTTGAAAATGGAGTGGCTTAGAGGTGCAAACCAGATATAAAGCCATAGGTGCTCCAAGTTTGAAAGAATAAATCTTTACTGTATTGAGTTTCAAAATACATGCAAGTACACTCACATATTTCAACACATGGTGATATTAAAACAACACATTTACAGACTGGGAAACAAAAGACATCTAGACATGAGTAAAGGTTAATATATCTCATAGAAACTGATAGAAGGAGGCAATCTGGTAGTTTCAGTCACCAGTCCCAAGTAATTCCATGATGAGTTACACAGGCAAGGCTCTTAGCATCTGGTTGCATTAGGCTTTGGTTCATCACGTGGTCATGGTTAGGGATGGGTGATGAGTCTTCATTTACTTGGTCTTAAACAAGGAGATGCTTTATAATTTCTTAATCTTTGCATTTAAAGGTTGATGCACTTTCTCTAGTAGAAATAAGAATCAAAATGTATTAAGGATTTGTATGGGCCGTTTGTAGTAAATATAAGTACTCTCTTTTCCCCAACGTACAAGAAACTTTCTGAATTATTTATTTTTATACAGTAGCATCTGGAGGCTGCAGTCAAGATTGGGGGAGGCACTCTGCTAGGCATGTTACACACATGTAAGAGCAGGAACCATTCCTCTAACCAATTGAAACACACACAAAATGGGAGGAAAGTAGCATCATCCCCATTTCACTGATAGGGAATTTAGACACAAAGATTAAGTGAGTTTCCCAGGGTCACAACAGGACCAGAACCCACATATCCCAAGTCCCAGTCTAGTTCTTTAAACCACTAAGTTATCCCTCCTAGATGTTTGTACTGATGTTTAAATGAGCTACATTAAAAAAGTACGTATCTATTTGCAAACTTTAATTTTGGAGCTCACAGGTGAAATCCTGGCCTCCTTGAAATGAGATTTGCCATGAATTTCAATGGGCCCAAGAATTCACCTTAGAAGTCAGATTACAAATTTCTCTAATCTGCACTGACCACATTTTTGCTCTCACATTGGTTTCCTTTGTCATTAGTTCCATAAATATAAGATGAAAAACTGCAGCACTGACATTTTAATTAGACCCAAAATGAAAGGCAAGTGCCCAGCAGAGATACGTCAGTATTTTTAGAGAGAAAGCAACTCAAATGGTGTTATCAGTTGGAGTGTGAAGCAAAATTAAAACTGCCATTCTGCTGTGGCCATGTATTCTAATAAACATCAATTGAGGTGGCAATGTCTTCAGCTGTACCATAACCCCTACAGGGATGGGCATGAATCCCAAAATTCAAACTGAGAATTTGCCACATTCGCCTACCTTCACTTCTGTTGTTGGATCCTTCTCTTAGGCTCATCGCCCAGTAGTTGAGGAGAGCACAGCAGGGCTGCTCAGCCTCTCACCGCTCTCCCCTGTATGGTGTGTAAAATGTGCCTTGCAGTAGATTTCTTCTTTCCCATTAGAGAGAGAGGGTAGGGTGCCTCACCTCTTCAGGCGCATTCTCCTTTTCCCCATAATGGGGGCAATAATAATTTGAATAGTAATTGTATGGGAAAAGAAGCAGAGGAGCAAAGGAGCCCCATGGGACAATGCTAACTGCTTGAGGAGGTGAAAACATATCAAGAGCTAAATTTCTAATCTGGGAGAATGTAGGGGGAAGAAGACGACGGGAGGAATACATTTTATTTAGTTACACTATGTAATAATCTCTTCCAGTCTCCTGCTCTCAAATTAAATTGTTTGACACATTGGTCTACTCTATTCCATTCCCAAATTCCATATAATCTTAAACCTTTGTGGTCTGTACACTGCAAAGTGTCTTGGTTTTTGCCCCATCATTGAATAGTATGTTTGTATATAGCTTGGATGGATAGCAGGCACTTAAAGTACCTTGAGAGAATAGCATCCCCCAAGGGGCAGCAGTTCCACCAACTCTCACAATTTTACCATAAATCTCACAGTATTTGATGCTCTTCTTGAAGCTCCAGCTCCTGGATTCATGCAGTTTTTAAATAAGTGTCTAGCCCTCAAGACTGGAGAAAAACTTGAAAACATGAACCCAAAAGGCTCAAAAAACAGAAGGCAAGTAAAAAGAACCCAACATGCATTTTTATAAAATGATTTTTAATCCAACCTCATGATTTTTTGGGACTGGACTCCTGATTTTGAATGTTTGGTGTTGGAGATACTGGCACAACATTATTTTGCTAGACACTGAGAAGGGTAGCATATGTAATAAGATTCTGATCCAGGTGTAAAATCCAAGTGAATAATACATAGTGCAACAAAACAGTCAGATTAACTAAATAAAATAAATTATTTTGATTACTGGTGTAACCCTTCTGCCCTTCAGAATTGACAGCAACAAGGGACGGGTTCAGTACATAGGGGTTCCCTCTCAACACCACAATGCAAACTGGCTCAAGCCCCCACCCAGTGACCTGGGAAAATCTTACACATACCCCTGGGCGCCTAAAAGGAGGTAATACTTCCCCTCTTGCAAGCACAGATTGGTGTATCAGAAGATCTTTAATAACATGAGGTAAATGACATCATTAAACTGGGAAAAACACCACAACTAAGGTTCATAAACCAACCCACGAGCAAATTGCCCCACCCCAGCAAGTTTGGGCTGTGTCCTCTCCTTTAGGTTCAGGAAAAATCCCCCCAAAACCCCAAAATCACCCAAAGTCCAACAGCCCCAAAGTCTCTAGAGTCCCTGGTCCAGGCTGGGTGGAAATGGAGGGCAGGGTGAGGGGTACCTTACATGGTCCGAGGCCGACTGCCCCGCCTCTCCATGGGGTGCTACTGCTCTGCTTGCTGCGCTGCTCCGCCAGCCGTCCCACAAACTGCTCTGCCAGTCACTGAGCTCCTCTCTAAAAGCCGCTGTGCCAGCAGCTCAACTCTGCTCTGCAAGCTGCTCTGCCAGCCGACACACAAACTGCTCTGCTTCACCAGCTGCTGCCTCTGCCAGCAGCTTGACACTGCTCCGCCAGCTGCTCTGCCAGCAGCTCAACTCCGCTCTGCAAGCTGTCTCACAAACTGCTCTGCTGGTTGCTCCACTAGCCGCTCTGCTAGCCGACACACGAACTGCTCTGCTCAGGGCCCCACACTTAAGATAAGAGCTGAAAAATCACTGAGCCCTAAGTGATCTCAGCTCTGAAGTGATTTCAGCTCATAGTAGGGGGGCCTTAGTGCAGCTGCACCACAGGGCCCAAAGTGATTTCAGCTCAGCAGGCTGAAGTTAGACTCCTAATGGAAGCAAAAGTCAGCTCTAATATTCCACAGGGGAGAGAGGCCAGGTGCAATAGGCCTGTCAGGCCCTCAGACAAGGCCCTCACCAAAAAGTATAGAAACCTGTCCACAGCCTCTCTCCATTCAGTTGGTTTTGGAACCCCTGTCCCTTGGCTAGTGAGCGCTACCTAGATGATGGCGAGTCCCTCCAGCATGACAAAGGCCAAATACATGTCCCAGTCCCTCATTCACATAAACAGGTTAATCAACACTTTATCATTCCTGCCCCAATAACAGAGAAACTGGGATTCCCACAGTAGCCGGAGTGACCATTTGGGCTGTTAGAGCACAGGCTAGGTGCGGTGGGTGTGTCTATGCAAATAAGATCAGTTATTTTCCAAAACTCATTGCAATTCCTGCAATTCACCACCAGATGTCAGGGTGGAGCTCATCCTGACACTGCTGACACTGGTATGAAATAAGGTAGAAGCTGGTTTAAGATCTGATGTTAAAACTTCCAAGTTATTAGTGAAACAAATACTATGGCTAATGGCAGCAAGACACAAACTACAGATTAGAACTTGCAGTTTAATATATAACTGACAAACAGGGATTCATGCCAGGGGAAGTCTCAGAACATAAGGCAACAATTAACAAAACTATTGGAATTTATGGTGTGAAAACAACTGGCTCGGGATAGCAATTAACTGGTCAGAAAATAAAGTCTGGATGTATTTCTAGAAGATATACTCCAGCTTGAATAGACATTTTAGCTACCTAGATTCCAAGGCCAGAAGAGACCACTGTGATCATCTAGTCTGACCTCCTGTATGCCTTATGCCCCAATATAATTGCCAGAGCAGATCTTTCCAAAAAAGCATCCAATCTTGGTTTTAAAATAGTCAGTGATGGAGAATCCACCACAAACCTTGATAAATTGTTACACTGATCAATTACCTCACTGTTAAAAATGTACACTTTATTTCCAGTCAGAATTGATCTAGCTTCAGATTCTAGCCCTTAGATAGTGTTATTCCTTTCTCTGCTACATTGAAAAGCCCATTATCAAATATCTGTTCCCCATGTAGGTACTTACAGACTTTTCTTCATATTTATTTATTGCTTACCAGAGGTCACCCCCTAACTCCAACATCAGGCTCTGGTAGCTACCAGTCTTTCAAACCCCTTAGTTGGGTTTGTTCTCCTGATTACTGGTTCGGTCCAGGTTTCAGATCAAGAACCAGAGCCCCCTTGTTCAGCCATTTCTTTATACAGTTTGAGCCTTCATCTTGTAATAGGCAATGACCACTCCTCAACCTATTACTACTATAAGTTATTCTGTTAGCTCAAGGGACAGAGTGTACGAAACCATGATGGAGATGGTCAGGCCAAGTGACTTCAGAGCTGGGATCAGGTGTCCAGAGTGGAGCTGGAGCAAAGCCTGAACAATAGCAAGGCTGGAACAGGACTAGGAACAAGGCTTGAGCAGGCTAAGACTTGGAGTCTGTTGCCCCATCAGCAGAAGACAGTTCCAAGCAATGGAGTGCCATTGAGCAGACTGAGTGGTGTTCTTTCTGCAAGGCCCTGAGATTCACCATTTGCTGGCTTGTGGGCTGGCTAAAGTCTAGTACAGGAATGACATCACCTTACACAGATGTAAAGATCCCAACCCTGCTGATAAATGTTGTGATAACTGAGCCTACAAATTTACTCTAATTGTAAAAAGTATATGAAAGTTGATAAAATGTTACAATAACCTATAACAAAATGTTAATAAAAAAGGTAGACTCACCTTATTTTTGGTAATTAGTGTTAAAAAGGTGCAAGAGAACCAGACAGAGACTAAATTAATCCAACCAAAAAGGCCACATTGATATAATGCACAAACTATGTTGAAATCATGGTTGGTAGAAACAGAAGATGTGGAACCAATTAACCAAAATTGGCCTGTTAGATATTAGACCTAACTGGTGGACAAAATAACGAGGAAATGGACTATTCCACCCATCATTCCCTTTGTGGGTCCTTAAAGAAAGCGACTTTGGGGGACAAGAGGAAGAATAGATGGAGATTATTGAAGCGAGGTTCACCATCATGGCTGCCACCCTCGCCATCTCCTGGGATGCTATGCCTTAGTTATCTTAATCCTGAGCAACATCCTAACCAGACCAGGCCAGAAAAAGAAATCCAGGTAACTCTACTGGCTGCAGCTGAACCACAAGCATCACCAGTGATGAAATTGGATCGAACTTTAGGAACAGCAACAGCAGCAGCTACAGCCCATCTCAACAAACTTCCTCTCTTTTATCCACAAGGACTGTTACCACCATCTTTGATGTCATCTAAGAGACTGTCAAATAAGGTTGATTTCTCATTCAAAACTCTCTGCTCTTAAAAGCAAGAAGAGATGATGTTAAAATGAAAGCCTTATTTAATACTTCACATTTCAAAGGCTTTAACTGTTTTTTCCTTCTTTTCCACATCTTAAATAAAAGGCTAAACAGAAGTTTTAATGATGTACGAAGCAGGCAGAAGTCTCTGCATATCAAACCCCACAGACTTTATTTAACACTATTTAATATGAAATGTGACTGGGTTATGTTAACACTTCTGGTCCACATAGTCCATCTAAATTAATACAACAGGACGCATGGGTGTCTTATGACTCTGGCTAGCTTGTGCTTATACACAGGCACCCTTAATTCTGACATGTCCTAACTACCAAATGCTTGATTTTTGCAACCTTAATAATGTTCTTTTAACTGTGGTGTGAGAGTACGTGTCAGAGAGATTGACTAGGATACCTCATGAAAACATGGTAAATGTTGTTCTGAGTGTACTGCAAGAAGAGTCACAAAAAACCCACAACTGCCTCTAATACATGTAATTCAATGAACCAAATACATCCCTGGTACAATTCACTGAAGTCAACGGAATAACATCAAAGACAAATTTAGCCTATTTTCTACATTGCGAGATCTAGTAAGCCCAATACAAGCAGAGAAAAGTCTGTGCAGTTTATCCCTTTCAAGGTCAAAAGGCAGATAAACAGATTTCTCCCTCCTCCTCTGTTCCCCGCTGCCAATCTTAATCCTCTCAGGGACCTAGCATCCTGGCTTCCTATGAATTATCACTTTCAGCCAAAGCAAGTGGGCCTGCCTGGGTCAACCAAGCTTTAAAGAATCTACCATATGGTTATTTTGTTTATCTCTTGCCATCCTCTGATCATCTCATCTGACCTCCTATAGAGCACAGGCCATAGAACTTCTCCAAAATAATTCCTAGAGAATATCTTTTAGAAAAACATCGAGCCTTGATTTAATAATAGCCAGTAAAAGTGAATCCACCATGACACTTGGTAAATTGTTCCAATGGTTCATTATTCTTCCATTAAAAATGCATGCCTTATTTCCAGTCTGAATTTGTCAAACTTCAGCCACTGAATTGTGTCAGACCCTTATTGGCTAGATCAGGGGTTCTAACTTCATTGCACTGCAACCCACTTCTGATAAAAATTACTTCACAACCACAAGAGAGGGGACTGAAGTCTGAACTCGCCTCAGCTCCACTGCCCTAGGTGGGGGCCAAAGCCCTAGCCCCTCTGCCACATGCAAGGGGGCCAAATCCGAAGGCCAGTGGCTTCAGCCCCAGGTATGGACCCCAACCCATAGTTTGAGAATCACTGGGCTAGATTGAAGAGCCCTTTATTCTCCATGTAGGTGTTTACAGACTAAACAAGTGACCCCTTAATCTATTTAGTTGACAAAGACAAGGTTAAGCTCCTTGTGGCTATTTTTAATCCTTTAATAATTTTTGTGGCTCTTCTCTGAACCCTCTCCAATTTATCAGCTTTCTTCTTGAATTGTGACACCAGACACAGAGGTTCCAGAGGCAGTCACACCAGTGCCAAATACAGAGGTAAAATAATTTCTCCACTCTTACTCAAGATTACTGTTCATGCATTCCAGAATCACATTAGCTTTTTTTGGCCACAGCATCATACTGGGAGAACATGTTCAGCTGACTATCCACCACAACCCCCAAATCTTTTTCAGAGTCACTGCTTCCCAGGTAGAGTCCACAATCCTTCATTCCTAGATATATACATTAACATTTACCCATATTAAAAACACATATTGCTTACTTGAGCCCAGTTTACCATGCAATCCACATCTGAATCAGTGACCCGTCCTCTTCATTATATACCACTCCCCCTACGTGTGTGTCATCTGAAAACTTTATCAGTGATGCTTTTGTTTTCTTTCAGGTCATTGATAAAAAATGTTAATTAGCATGGAGTCAAGAGCTGATCTCTGCAGGATGTCCCTGGAAACAGATGCACTCAATGGCAATTTCAGCATTTTGAGACTTATCAGTTAGCCTGTTTATAATTCACTTCATGTGTGCCATGTTAATCTGATATCAAGTATATTATGTCAACACTATTACCTTTATCAATCAAACCTGAAATTTCATCCAAAAAGGCATCAAATTAATTTGATAGGATCTGTTTTCTGTAAACTCGTATTGGTTTGCATTAATTACATTCCTTTAATTCTTTGTTAATCAAATCCTATATCAGTCACTCTATTATCATGCCCAGGATTGATGCTAGCCTGACAGGCCTATGATTATCCTGCTCATTTCATTTACCCTTTTAAAAACTGGCAAAACATTTGCTTTCTTCCCATCTTCTGGAACTTCCCCAGGGGCTCCAAGAACTATTGGAAAAAAAAAATCAGCACTAATGGTCCAACACCTGGTGCAGATGGTATACCACCTTAAGCGTTAAAATATGGCAGAAGATGCATGGTCATGCTCCTTTGCAAAATTATTTAACCTCATTTTCACAAAGGATCAAGTCCCTGAAGACTGACAGAACTCCTTGTACTGCTCTTTCCAAAAGGTGACCCGGCAGACTGTAACGACTACAGAGAAGTAAGTTATATCAGTATTTCGAGTAAAGTATCCTATAGGAGTGATTCTCATCCAAATTAAAAACAAAAAAAAAAAGAGCAGAGGAATCCTTTGAGTCACAAGATGGCTTCAGACCTGGACATTCCACCATAGATCAGGTATTTGCTTTTCATCAAATATTGGAGACATACGGAATTCAACAAACACCAATTTTGCACATGCATTGACTTTCAGAACACATTAGACTCAAGAGAGCAGAAGCTCTGGCGAAAGTGCTGCAGTAGTGTGTGTCACACTGTCTGGAGTAGCTCACAACTGAGCGTCAACCTCAGAGGAGACTGTCAAGAACCAGGGCAGAGACTCCAAACTGGTGATATGTTCTATAATTGGCTTTCTCCAACCCAATAGCAAGTGTGAACTCCTAAAGCATTATAACAATCTTACCATGGAGTCACAGACAGTCCCCTTGGGTATTCCAGTTTATCTTGCCACCCAGGAAAGCTGGACTTACTGATAAATGGCTGCTGTACACCAAAGATCATAACAATATTCAGGCTGCTCCCAGTTTCAAGAGACCAGTCACTTACCCAGGTCAGTTTGCACCTTAAATCTCACATCAAAGACAATGCTTGTAGCCAATCTTATAGTAAACTACCTAAGGTTTTATCAATTAAGAAAAGAAATGAGAGTTACTGAAAGGTTAAAGCAGGCAAACATATACACAAATGAATTACAGTCTATGGTTTCAAAAGGTGGCAGAGTGAAGTAATGTCAGCTCTCAATGTCTTTTAGGGTTAACTCAGGTTGACCCTCTGCTTCTGTTTCATAGCTCCAGCCCTCTGAGAATCCAAACAGCAATTCAAGCTGATGGGACTAGTCACAGGACCTGTATCCTTTGAAATGGAAAGCAAGTAAAAAGGATAGACTGCTATGCATGGTATGCATTTTAAAAATATCGATTTAAATGTTAGAATGTTAACCAGGTTACTCCCTCCTCTGAATTTCCCCTGTCTTTGGGGGCAGTGACAGTTTCCTTTTTTCCACTGTACAGCATTGAGAACATTGTCAGTGTTTTAATATTAACATGAAAATACTCCCTATGGCAGAGGTTAAAAAAAGGGGGGACTGCAATTTAATCAAGCCAACATTGAAGTCAGAGCTCTAAATTCACCAAACACACGGCTCTTTTAAGTCATCCTAATTCTCCCCGGTACCATTTCCAATAGGTTTATCCATGGCTGGCTGCACTGTAGCTTACCTTACATAAAAGCTCTCAAATAAAATCTGCGTCTCCATTTCATTACTACAGCACAATGAACCTTTGTGCACTTTCCCTTTCATAATTTATAATGAAAAAGGAGAATTACCACCACCACAGTCCGGTTCCTCCCTTTATTGAACTCCAGTTAACAAAACCTCAGTAGTGTTCTGAAATTGTACTATACTTTGCTCAGTGATTCCACGAGCCCAGAGTACAGCAAAAAGGGCAGCTTTAAAATCTGAACTCAGCTTCTCAAAGCCCAGAGCACCATAAAGAAAGGTTAACAGTAATCCTCTGAATTAGCCTGTGAATCCAACAGATCTCGATAGCTAAGTGGGATTAGTGCTGGTCAATATATGGATAAGAAAAAGGCATAGAATTCTTTAGTTGTTCAAAAAAGGTGTAGAGGTGGTAACCAGGGGTGCTGGAGCAATTTTTATAGTGGGGGTGTGAGAACCATTGAACCAAACTGTAAACCCTGTATATGATGGAAGCCGCTTTAAGCCAAGGGGTGTGGTAGCACCCCCAGTACTCATAGTTCTAGCACTTACGGTGGTAACAGTGATTCATGGTCATGGTTTCCTCCCAGAAAGTACTAAGCCAATCGATATCAGTCAGTGCAGTGTCACTCTAGATGGTGTAGCTTTTTGGCTGAGACACTGAATTAAATATTCTCACTAATTCTTTTCATGAAAATAAGTGTTCTGGCTAAATTTTAATTTAGAAATTTGTCATTTTAGTTGGAGAAGAAATGTACTATTCTTTGCTTCCTTTCCTAAACTCTTTAGCAGTACACACTATACAAAAGCATCTGCATTCCACCCTAGAAGTGGCTGCATTTCAGGGATAGATAAAACTGTATGGGTGTTCTGACCATGGTTGTTGCAAGATTTCATAAGCTGGCTTACATAAAGCACTTCTGAGGAACAGTGCTTGTAGAATGGAGTACTAAAGCCACTGTAGATAATGAATGGATATGGAGTAAAGGTATCTATCCTCCCACTCAGATCAAAAGAGCTCATGTCTCTACCAGTCCAGAAGGAAGACAGTCAGTGTTCCTTATCCCTATACAGCATAGATGCAAGCTGTACTATTTTAATGCTGATTTTCTTCACACACACCATATTATTCTTAAATCCCAAATTATTTTTCAGACCAAAAAAAATCTTCAGATTTGTACAAGAAATATCTGACCACAGTACTTCAAACTAGAGAATTTAATTTGCTTTCTCAGTTGCGTGTACACATGCACACTGAATTCGTTACCGCATATTGCACCTCAAATGAATTCCTTTAACATTTACTGACCACACGTTTACTAATTCAAAACAATAAGATTGATTGCTACAAGAGTCATGCTCTGCACAGCCTTGGAGGCAACATTTAAAACCAAATCAAATTAGGATCAGTGATCTCACTATTCTCACCTAAAACACACTATGTTTTCAGATTTATTTTAGAGACTGAATTAAAGGTATCAATCTGTGGTGTTTGAAAAGGAGAGCAGATGTGACTTCACATACCTAGACTTAAGTATACTCATCTAACAGCATGAGTTTTAATGTTGTTTACTATAACCCTATATTATCATAAGAGAAATGTTAAGAACAGACCGTTTCATAAAGTCACACAAATATTAAGTGCTTTCCTGCTTCAAATTTAGTTCAGTTTGCTAAAATGTGAAATTCTAATTGGTTTTTAAAAATGCAAATGATTGTTTGTAACCCCAAAATCGCAATGTTTTACAAAATTTTCTAGCACATATTATATAATCGTCCCTTATTTCTATAGAGAATGCTGAGCCTAGGTATAACTCAGAATAAATGAGTAACAGGAAGAAACTCTAACATCTTAAATCCATAGCTAGCCTTGTTCTTGCTCATAATCAATATGAAGGCCTCACTTTAAAGAATATCAAGCATTGCACTGGTTTATCAGTGCCAAGAATGAAATCACTCAGTAGCAGTGTCCCTGTCCTTTGTGCTGCAGAAGCTGTTCCTTGGCAACCCATGCAGACAATCAAGTTACCACGGAAACACGAAAGACTAATTTATAAAAAAAAATATGAAACAAAGCAACTGTAAAGACAACACTAAACAGAGGGTAACTCTATTCTGTATCATTTCCTATTGAATTCCCATCAGTAGAAGTGACAAAATACTCCCCATTTAAGCTATGATAAAATTGGATTTACAGAAAACTAATATTTCAATACATCAGAAGCAAATAGCCACCTCTCTGTGATAAGCTGGTAAATACACCTGAAGATTAGGAAAGAGCAGCTTTCATTTTCCCATTCTACATGAGGATTGTGTTCCTTTAAAATGAATTACTTATTCAGAGTCAGACTCATGACATTTTCAATTTCTACCACAAGCTACTGCCACCACAAGAAGCCCTACTCTGTCAATCACACAATGCATAGTAGATTCTTACATAATTTGGGGGGGGGGGAATTGCATACCATAAATCTCTTTTCAGTTATGCAACACTGGTAGAGTTGGGTGAATTTTGAAAGTGATTGTCTATTAACATTTTAAATTCACAAAGTACAAGCATTTGTATTATGTTTGCACACTCAAAGCACATATAAACATTGTGACTTCACTGACCAGTCAACCAAGCAGCACCACTCGGTATCATGTTCCAAAGTTATTTTAGAAAATAGGTTACTCCAGAGTGAAAAACAAAAAACAAAAAAATCCAATAAAGCACACAACTATATTTTGAAGGATAAAAATAAGGAATTAATATTTGCCTTTGAATTTAGCTACTCTCTTCAGCTGGGAAATATTCATCATTTACAATTATTCCTTTTGAGATACTCAGAGAGTAGTAAAAGCTGGTATTCTCATTCACACAAGTTGGTGGTGTCACCACGTTTGCAAAAATAGAGTGAAAAAAGGAGAACCACCAGCTGAGACAAACATGTTGCATATCCACCAATGATAGACTTTTTTGTCAAGTCTTGGGGGGCGGGAGGAGTTAAGTGTATAAATGAAATCATTTATGTTGCAGCTTTAATTTACAAGCCAGGCTAATATGCACTAGGTTCTATTAGTATTCATGGTATTACTGTAATCAAATTTTGTGAGGGATAAACTGTTATTCAAAATATTTTCTCCGGTGCATTAGACATAAAGATCTTATTTCCAAATTGGCACTCTCCAATCCCCAGAAATACTAACACAAAGCTTCTCCTCTTTTCACCAGATTCTTTGACAAGCAAAAGTTAGCAGGCTTGTATGGCTTGAGGATTCACTACATCATCAACTATGTCATAAGAACATAAGAACATAAGAACGGCCATACTGGGTCAGACCAAAGGTCCATCTAGCCCAGCATCCTGTCTACCAACAGTGGCCAATGCCAGGTGCCCCGGAGTGAGTGAACCTAACAGGTATGATCGAGCGATCTCTCTCCTGCCATCCATCACCCCCCTCTGACAGACAGAGGCTAGGGACACCATTCATTACCCATCCGGCTAATAGCCATTTATGGACTTAGCCTCCAAGAATTTATCCAGCTCTCTTTTAAACCCTGTTATAGTCCTGTTGGACCTTTATCCTATACACACTAGCCCCGGAAGAAATTCCTTATGATGCTGAACAACTTCATTACTGCCACCCATATCTGTGTTTGTTCCATGCAGGTTTTTCCTGGGACATTCAGACAAAACCCATTCCCCTGCACTACCAAATTCAAACAACAGGTACATTTAGGTTACCATTAGAGAAACCTGGAGAATAGAAAACAAAGTCAGTCATCATATGAACACTCTTGTCTAGTCACAGGGTACCAGAGCCCTTGTTAGCACAGGGTCAGAGAATCAATTACACAAGTTAAGGGTGAGTGTTAACCTTGCATATCAGGGTTTTTCACAATGCAAGTGTTTGGGTATCCAGACGGCTCATAAATCAGAGAGCTCTGACTATCTGCTAATCTAACAGTGAAAGACTTGTGCATGATCCTTTTATCCTTCTTCCCAGGTGTGTGTTGGGGCCATCAGTGCCGGGGCGATAGCAGCTGCCACAGTCCTGAGCCCTTTAAATCCCTGCCAGAGCCCTGCTGCCAGAGATCTGGAGTAGTGATGGTGGGCTCTGGTGGAGATTTAAAGGGTCCCAGGGCTCCAGCCCTGCTACCGCCCCGGAACCCTTTAAGTCCCCACTGGAGACCCGCCACCATGGCTCCAGCAGGGATTTAAAGGGATCCAGGGCGGTAGTGGCTGCTGAAGCCCCAGGGCCCTTTAAAGCCCTGCCGGAGGCCTAGAGTAGTGGCAGCAGGGTTTCTGCAGGGATTTAAAGGGCCCTGGGCTCCTGGCTGCCACTACCACCCTGGCTGCCACTACCACCCTGGAGTCCTGGGCCTTTAAATCTTTAAATCTTGATTTAAAGAGCCTAATGCTTTAAGGCCCCGCCTCTTCCTGGTGAGGCTCCACCCCTTGATCAGGACTCTAGCATACTGGTTAATCTTTTAACTTACACTCAGGGGTTAAAGTAAGGCAGATAAAAATATTCCACCACTCTAGTTCCAGGATAAACATCCCTGGTAGAGTCCCATTTTAATGGTTCTAAAAGACATGACAAACTTCATAAGACACAAGATATTATAGTTCTGAGTACAGATGTGTATCAAATATTCCTATTGTATTGATTTTGGATAAAACAAAACAAAAATCTCCATTCATATTTGAGTTCCTGTTTCCCTCAAAATCCTAGGGCAGTACTTAGCACCATTAATTTATCAGATAATATTACTCATATTAAATATACTTCTGGTCATTTGGTTTATTTGGGTGAAAAGTCCCAGCCCTTACCACCCTTCTCCCACAATCAAAAACATCCAGTACCACATATCAACTAGTACAGGGGTGGCGAACCTGAGCAGGAGCCAAAAATTTACCCATGTAAATTGCCAAAGAGCCACAGTAATATTTCAGCAGCCTCACCCCTACCATCAGCTTCCCCCTTCCCACCCCACTCCCAGTGCCTCCTGCCCTCTGATAGCCCTGTCGATCAGTGCCTCCCCTTCCCTCCCGGTCAGCTGTTTCCTGGCATGCAGGAGGATCTGGGGGGTGCAGGGAGAGGAGCAAGGGAATGGCAGGCTCAGGGGAGAGAACAGGAAGGGGTTGAAGTGGGGGCAGGGCATGTGGCAGAGACAGGGGTTGAGAAGTGAGTACCCCCCAGCACACTGGCGCCCATAGCTCCAGCCCCGAAGTCGGTGCCTATACAAGGAGCTGCATATTAACCTCTGAAGAGCCGCATGTAGCTCTGGAGCCACAGGTTGGCCATCCTTGAACTAGTAGGATTCACTACTCTTCCCCAATAGAAGCAACTGGAAGAAATTAGCATGATCTTACGTGAAAAGAACATGCACCTGGGTCTAGAGCCCAAGGAGAGTCCACTGGTCCCTGCAGAACAGAAAAATATGAATAGCAGCCATAATGCATCTGTCTGATGAGACTATATAGTAGCAGTTCATATCTAATTCCTACAGCTGAGCGGATCATACCATTATCCACAGCTGGAGGCTGCCTCACTGCACAAAATGTGTACTGGACACAACATGATTTGCAATTTTTCCCTTTGTGGTCAAGGAAATTTCCTACATACCCATGTTTGATATGTAATTTCAAAACCAACTTAAATTAGCCCTGTGAACCAAGCTTGTCAGCCTGGGCACAAAATCTACTTGTCCATCCTTACCATAAAACCATATATATTTTACTCACCATTAAAGAGTTAATTTCCCTAGGCACAAGGCAGACTTGAGCAATCAGTTTGGCTTGACAATGCTCAACATATATGCCAGCTATCCTTTAGACAGAAGACTGCAGCCAAGGAACAGTTCACCATACAAGAGAGGCATAAAGCAGTGGTCACAGATGCTGGAATTTGAAGTAGTTTCCCATCATATAGAGTTTACAGTTTGGTTCAATGGCTCTCAGCACCCCTACTGTACAAATTGTCCAGCACCTTGACAGTGGTTCACAACCCTTTCCAGACTACTATACCTCTTTCAAGAGTCCGATTTGTCTTGTGTGCCCCAAATTTCACCTCACTTAACTACTTGTACACAAAATCAGACATAAAAATATATGTCAGCATACTATTACTGAAAAATTGCTTATTATATAATTATATGTTGAAATTAGAAAGTAAGTTGATAGGAATATAAATATTGTACTTACATTTCAGTGTATAGTCTATAGAGCAGTATAAACGCGTCGTTTGAAATTTTAGTTTGTACTGGCTTTGCAAGTGCTTTTTATGTAGACTGTAGTAAAACTAGGCAAATATGCAGATGAATTGATCTACCACCGGAAGACCTGTGTATCCCTGATTGAGAACCACTGACCCAGAAGTCTGCAAACAAGTAAGCTCTCAAGGGGGAAAGAAGTTAGTTTTCACATAGTGTCTCTGGGACACTCTAGAAACAGTCTGATCAGATTATTAAAATGTGTCACATTTCACTGATAAAAATCAATAAGCATTAGTGTAATTTTAGCTGCCACCTTCCTATAATGAAATACAATTTAATTTATTTAACTTCATGTATTTGGAGCTGAATTAAGTGCAGGATGAATTGCAAGAAACAAATGATCCTTGTAATACCTCACAATAGTGCAGACCAAACCAAAAGAAAAAAGAATAAGATATCTCAACACCTCCACCATTTCAAATGATGAGTATTTCCTGCTAGTCAATTCTTTTCTGCTAATGCATTAGCAGGCTTTAACCTTCTATCTCTCCAGGGACCTCATAAATGAGATTCATAAACCTTGACTATATAATTTTAACTTATTGCTTATCTTTTAAAACTCAAAACTCAGATTTTTAAAATAGGTTATCAAAATGTCAATTGGATTAAAAGTCTTTAATCATTTTCAAACCTAAGCAGTTGCAAGTGCTGTCCTGTTCCATTGAAGAGAACCCCTTTCATTTCTGAATAAAGAGAAAGACAAGGACTTTGCCAGTTCAAAGTTTGTCACCAAAAGAATTCCATTTGTGACAAATTCTCAAAAACCTGCAAAAGCACTGATTTCTTAAGAGCAACATGAGTTGGAAGTGGGAGATTATTTTACAGATTTAGCTAGTGTTGGTCCTGCTTTGAGCTTGGACTAGATGACCTCCTAAGATCTCTTCCAACCCTAATGTTCTATTATTCTAGGATATCATAATACCGGAGGGGGAAAAACAGCGGGGCACAGATAGAATAATGAACTTCCCAAAATAGTCTTCCTCTCCCATGAGAGCACTATCAGTTAATACATAATCAAAGAAAATTAAACTTTTTTTGTAGGGGCAGGAAGATATGCAAAGTCCACAAGTAAGATAAGGGAGAGGCTCCTGACCACCTTCTCAAACCTGGTATTTGGCATCACAAGCAATTACTGACAGTGACAGAAGAACCAGCCTTTCTGCTTCAGGAAGCAGCTTTCTTCAGGGACTGGTGTCAGGAAGTGCCCACGTTCTGCTATCTGAAGGTACCTGACAGTTTCTTAGCTAAACGTGTACAGATGACCAAGTTAAAAAAACAACAACAAAATATACCATTCTCTTCTGAGAAGCCTCAAACCTCTGCAGCTTTAAAAATAAAAGTGCTGTATTTTCCCAGTGAACTGGTCTGGGACCTCAAAGGGTAGATCTTAAGCCAGCTTCTGCACTTCCATCAAATGCACAAAAGCTTTGAGCAAAGAGGATTTTGATATTGTCACAACTGTTCCCACAGGTCTTGCTCATATGTCTGCACCTTAAGTAGTCAAGAGTACCTGTATCATGACCTACTGACCTTTATCAGAATACCTGGACCTCCACCCTAGCCTTCTTAGGTAGCTGATCATGCAAAGAGCCAGGAATGTAATATGGCCAGCATGGCTTGTTAACTATCTACAAACATTTGACTTCTTGCCCAGGATATCCCACTATTTTGCCTCCTCTTCCTTAAGAACTAAGAAAAGCCGACCAGTCTGTGTCAGCTACTCAAGGGCTTCAAGGCTTTGCTGGTTCCAAAGAGTCCTCAATGTTGGGGAGATTTGTGGAAATTTTTGGTCTTTGGTGTCAGCAACCATAAAGAGTGGCTCTCCCTAAGAGAACACAAAAAATTTCCTGATTAATGAATATTGGCTCTGCAACAGATTGATCTGGAGAGGGAAAAAACAGGATGATAGTAGCTTTTCAGAAGCAACCCCTTTCAAAACATCAACATCCCTTTTTCACCCACACAGTCGAAGCCTGTGCTCCCTCGAGGAAGAGGTAACAGTTGCTGGGATACAGCAACTTCTATGGAGCTCATCTCAGAACCTAGTCTGTGAGAGACCTTGCTCCTCAAAGGGATCTTAGATTTACTCTCAATAGCAAATCTAGCTTTCTGGGATATTGTCCTTCTGTGAGTAGCGAACTCCCGCAGATATCAGAGCTGGAATTTGAAGACTAGAAACAAAATCTCAAAGCCATAATCACCTGACATGCAAGCCTCTTGGTGCCAAATCATGGTGTCAGGATGGAGCTTGAGGCAACTCCACATATTGCTAGGGAACACACACACACACACACACACACAGGTCAGGGATATGCCTCTTTCCTAATCAGAACAAGTACAAAGTTTGCTACTCTATTAGGGACACAAGCAAGCTAGTTCATTATGTTAGAGTAGCAGGACATGAAGCTGGTGGACTTTGTGCCATCCATCTGACTGAGGATATATCCACACTACCTGCTGGATCGATCTATCAGGAGCCGATTTATCGCGTCTAGACTACCCCCAACTCTGGTACTCCACCACCGCGAGAGACGCAAGCAGAGTCGACAGGGGAGAGGGAGCAGTCAACTCAGAGCTGTGAAGACACCACGGTAAGTCGACCTAAATACATTGACTTCAGTTTTGCTATTCTCGTGGCTGAAGTTGCATATTTTAGGGCTGGTCTTCACTACTGGGGGAGGAGGGGTTGTCGACTGCAGATACGCAACTTCAGCTACATGAATCACGTAGTTGAAGTTTGCGTATCTGCAGCCGACTTACCTGCTGTCCTCACAGCAGCGGCAGTCGGCGGCACACTCCCCCGTCGACTCCAGCTTGCGCCTCCCAGCAAGTTGGGGTTCCGGAGTCAACGGGGGCGCCGTGGGCAATTGATTTCTCGCGTCTTCACCAGACACAAGAAATCAATCGCTAACAGATCTATCACTACCCACCAATACAGCGGGTAGTGAAGACCAGCCCTTTGGTTGATCTCCTCCACCCCACCTCAAGTGTATACCACTAAGAATAGAGATGCTGAGACTCAGTAGTGTCTCAGCAAGGGGATAGAGAAGGGAGGAGTCCAACAAGACCAAAACCTGAGAAAGTTGAGCAAGTGTTTAATTACATTTCTCCCCTTGCTAATACAGCTTGAATTTTCCCCGAGGAAAAGAGACTATTGGAATCGCAAACTCTGCCCAGTTCCTGAACATGATCAACAGTGGTCAGAAGAAACCGAAGTGGCAGTTAGGAATAGAAGTAAGGGGTTGTAATCCTACGGTGGGGAGCACTAGGACAATTAGCAGTGTGCACAGACAGCTGCAAGACACTGCCCACAGACTTCCAAGTCCACACACCCAGACTGGAAGATCACTGGAGGATGGGGGTCCCTGCAAGCAATGCTTGAAGACTTTGAACTCTGAATTACTTAGGGACAGTTTCTCTGAGATGTGGTTATCCTTGGTTTTGGAACTCCTAGGTTAGACTCCTGTAATGCTCTCTATCTGGGGCTCCTTTTGAAAATAAGACATGAAGCTGCCTACCTAGCTAGTGGTGTTAATTGCAAAGATAACACTACCCTTATGAGACCTGCACCTATGTCCTATTTGATGCAGAGAAACAACTGATTCTGTATGAACTGTGGGTGGATAAGGGAATCCTGGGAAGATGGAGCTCATTGATGATCCAGTTCTTACAGAAACACTTAAAGTTACAAGCACACTCAATGAAGATGCATGTCCAACATGTAGGACCATTAAGAGACTGATCCTTTCCATTTGCTTGGCAAGAGAAAATAAGTATTTGTGCAGCTCCCCTCGTCTCTTCTCCACAGGTACAGTATAATGTGCAACAAGGCAGCCAGAGAGGAAATACATCACAGTTTACCAAAACAAGTTGCGAGCAATTCCTGATGCATGCAGTGTAAAAATCTCAAACTTCAACCAGATTGCTAAGAAGTTAGTATCAAGCGGTTGTTAACAAAGTACTTTTAAGTCTTTTAATTGACTACCCCTCTTAGTAATTACCAAGTCTCACTGCTCTGAACAGTCACAGCTGGTCCATAGTCTCCTGCTGTCTTTAGGAACACAATTTCTCAAGGGAATACTGATCAAGTGGTGGGGAAAGTCGCTAAAAATTTATTCTTGAATTTATCACGGGACAAGACAAACATCATAATAGTTCCAGAGTAGTAGCCGTGTTAGTCTGTATCGGCAAAAACAATGAGGAGTCCTTGTGGCACCTTAGAGACTAACATATTTATTTGGGCATAAGCTTTTGTGAGCTAGAACCATCATGATACAGGTCAGGTATACTGATGTTTCATAACCAAGTGCTCACTAAAACCTTGTAGCAATATTGGAGAACTCTGGTTTCTCCTCTACTTTAGCAGGGCACAGAAATAAACTCAAGAACTTTAACAAAGAATCCTTCACTTCTCAACAAAAACAAAACAAAACAAGAGGTTAATGTATTCTTGGGGAATACAAATACGAACATGTAGTGGGGCGACTGCCCCACTCCAGACAACAAGGGCTTAAAACAGCCCTGCAAAGGGCTGTGGCTGGGGGCAAGCAGCTCCCAGGCTGATTAGCGTAGCAGCCACAGGTGTGGCTGGTTTAATTAAGGCCCAGCTGGCCCTGATAAAAGGGCTCAGTTTGGTGCAGAGAACAGTCTCCTCTGTATGCAGAGGTAGACAGGCCTGGCTGCTAGGAGCTTGACAGAATACCTAGAGGGAAGCAGGGCTGGGGCAAGGCAGGAGGAGCTGGGGAAGCTCTAGCCTAGAAACCCCCAGGCTGCAGGGCCATGGGGAAGGCCTAACAAAGGGGTACTGGGGTTGCAGGGGGAGCCCATAGCTACTGAGATAGAAGCAGCAGGCCAACCCCCCTTGCCTGTGATGAGTGGCGGCGGGGAGGGGGGAACCGGGACGCTCCCGGCAGCCCGCCCGCGGCGGGGAGGGGGGAACCTCGGCAGCCCGCCCGCGCGGCGGGGACGGGAGAGCGAGGCGCTTTTTTTTTTTTTTTGTCCGGATTTTTAATTAAAAAACGAGGGGGCGTCTTATAGGCCGGAGCGTCCTATAAGAAGAAAAATACGGTACATAGTGCAATCAAAAAATACTATTTCTTTTGGGGGTTTTTACAGTGCAAATATTTGTAATCAAAAATAAATATAAAGAGAGCACTGAAGACTTTGTATCCTGTGTTGTAATTGAAATCAATATATTTGAAAATGTAGAAAACATCCAAAAATATTAAAATAGTATTCTATAATTTTATGTAATCACGCAATTATGATTTTTAATCGCTTGACAACCCTAAAAATATTAATACAATATAAAAGAAAAAACAAAATTGATCAAAATGAAATGTTTAGATGGTCCCAAAATTGAACTTTTTGCATTTTCATTTTGCAAAAAAAATTGAAATGTAATCTTTTCATTACAACCCAAAATGATTTTTTCCTGATGTGTTAGAAACTCACTGAATGGAATGTTCAGGTCTTGACCAGCTCTGATCTTTACTAATGAGAACAATCCTCTGTTATAGATGTTGTCCTACCATCTCCCTATTTATAATGTTTCCCTCAAGCCTCGTTCTGCTATTCACAAAGCCTTTCCAGATACAGCTTATTTTCCGATTCATTTATTGTTTGCATCACCACCTCCTGAACTCCAGTTTGTTTATGTCTTTTAAAACTTAGTTGCCAAAAGCCAGTTGTGCTCTAATTTAGGCCTTCCCCGTGAAGCAGAAAGCCGTTATGTCAGTTTTACACCCAATGCTCTGGTAAGTACAAACCAATACATTTGTCTTTTTTGCTCCACCTCAGAGATGATTCAATTTATCATCTACAAGCCTCAGACACCACATCTATTGTGCAACTGTCTAGTTAGTATTCCTCCATTTTATAATGGCCATTTGATCCCCCACCCACATTAACCATTTTATATTTGTCTATTGATTTTCATATTGGTTTTAGCCTCTGTCCCCAGATCATACTGTATTTTAAGACAACACTCCGGAATATTTGCAATCCTTCTGATTATATCATAAAAGAGAAGTGTTCTACTTCTAGAATTGCACCCAAACACTTGTAAAACTGAAATGCCCAGAATAAACCCTATTTTTCCAAAGCCTATAGACTTTTTTTCTCTTTTTCAAGAATATAGTGTACACCATGTGTACCAAAGAACTATGGAAGAAAAAAGAAAAAAAGTTAACATCTTAACCAGAGCTTCACAGATGGCTCCAAAAAGTGTGAAGTGTCCCCTTGCATCTCAACAGTGTTCACTCCAAGACCAACTGCTTTGGGGCACCCTGTCGCCACCACCTGCCCAGCTTATCCAAAGGGGAAGGAGGAACCAAATGCAGAAAACAGAGTTCCTGCCCCCAAAATAAAACAACAAAATATTTGAGAAATAGTCTCAAATATTCAGTCACCACTACTACAGAGTCAGCCCTAAAAAAAAAAAAAGAGAGAGAGAGATGGCAGGCATCTTGGAGAAGAGACAAGAAATTGGGGTGTTGGGAAAATAGAGTCCATAAGCACTTGGGAGACAACCCCAACCCCAAGGGTGTGGCCCAAGTAAGACGTAGAATGGGTCAAAATTCTTCAAAATAAAATAGATGACATTTTCATCGTTGCATGCAGTGGTGTGCGAAATAGTGCATGTGAAGTCACTGTAACCATGGCAATCAAAAGGAATCATGTAGAAGGGAGAAAGGGGGGAAAAAAGCTGCAGGAAACATTTGCTACTTGTGTAATGGGATAATGTAACTGATTACATTTTCCAAATTTCCACTCTTTTTGTTACTAGAGCTAATAACTGTGTGTTAACTACCAACAGTAGTAATCAAGTTTGATTTTGAACAGTTTCTAAGCATTTTCTGCAGAAGTGACTAGTTGCGAATTAAATAAAATGGGGGGTTTTAAACAATAAACATGAAAGTTATGATCTCTGCTCTCCAGCAGAATGCTTCCAGAAGGAAACAAAAAAAAACTGGGATCTGGTGTGAGCATCCATTATACAAGTAGCAAAGGTTTCCTACTGCGTTTCTTCTCTCACCCCTTTTTCTTCCCTCTACATCACTCCTTTTGATTGCCAAGATTACAATGACTTTCACACACCACCACATGCAACAATTTATAAAAGTGGTTATCTGTTATAGTGTCTTCTATACAGTAGAAAGTTCAAACTTACATACACAATACTAATGGAGAGATTCAAATAATATCATAGATAAAATTTCCCAAAGCTATTACCAAAAAAGGTGTCCCAGTATTCTTGAAGATCTACCGTATTTTTCGCCCTATAAGACGCACTTTTTCTTCCCCAAAACGGGGGGGGGAAAGTTGCTGCGTCTTATAGGGCGAATATACCTATTCGCCCCATCACAAAAAAAAAAACAAAAAACAGTGCGTGCGCCCCGGTTCCCCCCCTCCCCGCCGCGGGGAGGGGGGAACCGGGACGCCGCCGGCAGCCCGCCCGCGGCGGGGAGGGGGGAACCGGGGTGCCGCCGGCAGCCCGCCCGCGGCGGGGAGGGGGGAACCGGGGCGCTTTTTGTGTGTGGTGGGGTTTTTTTTGGTTTCCCCCCCCCCCCCCGGCTTTTTTACTTTAAAAGTCGGGGGCGTCTTATACGCCGGAGCGTCCAATATGACGAAAAATACGGTATGTAGTTTGGTATTCTGGTTTCATTTTGATCCCAATCATTGCCTGAGATCTTCTCAAGCTGGGCCCTAAAGACATGAACAATACTGATTGCAATTCAGAAGATCACATGCTCTCAGCTACCTTGTCAATATTTTTCAAGTGAGGCTCAGTTACTGACAGAGCAGACTTCATGACAAGCTTTCATTTAGATTGTTGCACTGCATTCTATTCTGCAGCATTTTGTGCAATTGCACAAAGTATGAACATCTTGGGCATTTCCCATACCTGTATGTAGTATGCAAGGCCTTACAATCTAATATTTGCATATCTTATGTAATGCTTCATTTAAATGAAGAAATGCAAATGGCAAACTGTCTCTTCCCCCCCCCCCCTTTACATTATATTAGGGTGAGACAAATTACTGGTATTTGCATTCTCTCTCAAACCACACCAATAACCTTAATCCTAAGGATAGAAAGATTTGACTCGATTTTTTAAAAAGGAGAGCGGAAAAGCACAATGCCCAGCTTTGTCTATCACTTATAAGACAAATCCCAACTAATTTTCTTTCCTCAGCTTTAGGTCTTAACTTATATTATACATGACTAACCTAAATTCAGACATTATTGTACCTTTTAATAAAAAGGTAACACAGCTTTTCTCTGTGCACATAATTAAAGCGATGATCACGATTTTAAGTGATGGAACTCTCTTATCCCATTATGCAAGCACAGAAGAAAGATTTTCCGTGGGGGGTGGGGGGGAGAGAAAAAAATCACACAGTAAATCAAAGTTCAAATAGGAAAAGTCTTGTGTGTCACATTCCATGAAGCCATCTACATTTTTATTTTTAACTGCTTGTTAACATTTTTCTCCTTCCCCAAGAGAAAAAGAATGGATTCTCTATCAAAAAAGATGAAATTAGTTCCTTTGTAGAGAGCCCACAAAATGTCTTCTATGGCATGTGTCAAGGTGTACCTCCCCACTCTGAACTCTAGGGTATAGATGTGGGGACCCCGCATGAAAGAAGAAATAACCCCCCAAACTTATTTTACCAGCTCAGGTTAAAACTTTCCCCTAGAACATAAACTTCTCCTATGTATGGGCTTGGAAAACGCCGCCACCACCAATTTAAGCCCCCAAAACCATGGGTTAGGGTAAATTGGAACCCCCCCTGTAACACCTCTCAAATCTCCTCCCTTTACCTGGGAGAGACTTGAGAACAAAGACCAAAACCCTCACTTTTTGTGAGACATGTCCGATCCAAACCAGGATCTATCCAATAGAAACAAGCAGGCAGAAACTTAAAGCGAAGATTTTAATAAAAGGAAAAGAAGGAGCATAAACCCCTTGTACAGAAATTAATAGAAAAACACCTCACATCACATAGCATAACTGACCCCCTCCCCTGGGAATTCTTCCTCTGCTAAAGTTGAACAGTAAAAGAATACCATGGATTAATTAAGTGATACAGTTCAAGCATACAAATCACTTACTACTGGACTTGGCTTCTTATAAGATTATAGAAATGTAGAATAGAGAGAGAAGGTTAGTTCATCCCATAGCCAAGCGAACATCAGCACCAGCGAGATGAGGAGGAAAACTGAAACTAAAAACACTCTCTTTGTTCCTGAGGTTGATTACATCATTCCCTCTCTCAAGTTACCTGTGAAGGGTTAACCTGAAGTAAAACAGTAATTCTAAGCTACTTTATACTTATGACAGCATGTAATCATGAACCTGAGTTTAAGTAGTGTACAGGGTTGTGCATGGTCTTTCTGCACAAGGGAAACTGCCACCCAAGGAGAGTGAAAGGAGAAAAATGGGGTTTTGTACCTTTGTTTTACAGGCATGTCGCATCTTACGTGAGGGTTTGGTTCCGCGGTTTCCATGTAAAGTGGAAACCGCGTATAGCCAAAACCCCATTGACTTCAATGGCAGGCAAAATCGCCCACCCCAAAGAATGTTTTTATATTTTTAGTTTTCCCTTTCTTTTCTTTTTTTCGTATAACCGTGTAAAGCAGAAATCGTGCAAGTTAAATGCGCGTAAAACACGACATGCCTGATTTTTGAAGTGGGATTTAGTGTTTACAATAAGTTAAAGGGGAGCTATAAGGCTTTAATGTAAGGTTTTTTGGCGGGGGGGGGGGTTTCTTTGGGGGGAGGGAGGGAAGGGCTCAAAAAGAGGCAATGCTCTCCAGATAAAAAGTAGCAATACCTGTGAAAGAGCAAAATCTACCTAAAGTCAGTTGCAACAAAATGGTAGAGACATGAATGAGATAGCATAGCAAATACCTGGGGGATTAAGCAGCTACAAAATTTTCTAGGGATTTACTCCACTATCTCTGAATTTCTAAACCAGACTTCTAAAATAATTTGGAGACAGACCAGGAACCAAGAGAAGACAACAGAATACAAGAGTTACGACAAATGCCTGGAACTAGTGATACAACATATTTTCAGTCCTTGATCCATGCCCTATAATAGCTGCTGCAGTTTTCAATTCAAATGAATGCAAAAATGATACATGACCCAGCCACAATGGAAGGCAGGTGAAAGTAGTTTCAGGAACAAGAACTATTATCCTGGGCATTCTGAAAGACAGATGAGATGCAAAGGAGGTGGTTTAATTAGGCCATAACTTTATTATCTAACACATCTGGGAACTGACTGGCAATAGTTCATATGGTGCAGGTAATCATTCCTTCCTTAATAAGTTTCACATGGCAGAGGGCTTTTCAGGGTTTCCTCCCCACTCTGAACTCTAGGGTACAGATGTGGGGATTCGCATGAAAGACCCCCTAGGCTTATTTTACCAGCTTAGGTTAAAACTTCCCCAAGACACAAGTTTCTCCTGTGCCTGGTTGATAGGCTGCCACCACCAAGTGTAAACAAAGAATTAAGACAAGGCCAATTGGAGTTCCCTATTCCCCACAACCCCATCCCCCCCAAGCCTACACACACACCCCTCCCTGGGAAAGGCTTGAAATAAACTCCTCACCAATCTTATAGGTGAGCCCAATCCAAAAGCCTGGATCTACACAATGGAAAAAAGCAGTCAGATTCTTAAAAGAAGAATTATTAAAGAAAAAAGGAAAACAATTTACCTCTATAAAAATCAGAATTGGAAGTACTTTTACAGGATCATCAAAAAGATTAAAAAAACCAAACCACAGAGGAATCCCCTCTGCTTAGTTTCAAAGTTACAGAGAAAACACAGGGATATCTCCCTAAAGCATGAGAAATTCACAAGTGAGAAACAAATATAAGCTAACACACCTTGCCTGGCTATTTACTTACTATTTATGAAGTTCAGAAATTGATATAGAAATAGATGGAGGGAAGAAAAAGGCTGTCTGGCTCCTCTGAAATCCCCAAAGTTAACAAAATCACAACAAAGGCACAGAGAACAAAACCTTCCCTCCGCAGATTTTAAAGTTTCTTCTGTCCCCATTGGTCCTTTTGGTCAGGTGCCAACCAGGTTCTTAGCTTCTTAACCCCTTACAGGTAAGAAGGAATTCTAGACTACTTTATGGTTAAGACAGGACTGCTGTCAGCTCCCCACACAGTTGCTGCGATATCACCACCCTCCCCTCATATAAGGATTATGGGGCTGCAGAAAAGGGGGCTGGTCTTCCCACTCTAGTGGTCATTTTGAGCCCTAGATCCATTCCCCAGCTTCCTTAGAGTATTCCTGTGACACTCTGTACCTCAGAGTAACACCCTACATCCTCATGTTCATCTTTATAAAATGATTATGAGATATCCTATGCACAGTTTGTCATGTTCGGTGTCTTTAGAAGGCTCATAATGCACTGAGCATGGTTGTTATTATAGTGATGTTATAGTAATTGTTATTGTAAGGATATAGGTTATAATTTCATGTACATAGTTATGAGGCTGAAAATGTATCCACATGACTTAAAGCAAGCCCATGCAAAAAGTCTTCAAGAACAGAGATGCACTTCACACCTTCTCAGGGCATGGATGGGACATACCCAGTCCAGTCTCACAGGAACAATGGACACTGGCTTTGCCAGGCAACAAAAGAATCTGTTTGACCCTTGAGGGAATCACCCCCTTCTTGAGGGCAGTTTGGGACTGCGATGAGGTAATGCTCACCTGACTCTGAAAGGGGAAGGGGCAGGAGGGAAGCCAGGAGGGAAGAAAGGACATGATAAAAGGGAGAGACATTTCTCTATGCTCTCTCTCTTCCACCTCCATCTACAGACAGCACCACCACCAAGCAATAACCACTGATCAAAAGGGAGAGCCTGACTGAAGAGACAGCCTGTGGTGAGAAAACAGGGTGACCAGATGTCCCCATTTTATAGGGATTTTTGGGTCTTTCTTATATAGGCTCCTATTACCCCCCATTCCCTGTTCTGATTTTCCACACTTGCTGTCTGGTCAGTCACCCTGGGTGAGAAGCATCTAAGTTTTAAGGACACTGAAAGTGTTAAGATCAGCTTAGACTGCATTTTGCTTTTATTTAATTTGATCAAATCAGACTTGTTATACTTTGACTTATGATCACTTAAATCTACTTTTATAGTTAATAGATCTGCTTGTGTATTCTATCTGAAGCAGTGCATTTGGTTTGTAGTGTGTACATGCCAGAGGCTGTGCATGAACAACCCAGGAGCCGGGGTTCTCATACCAGAGCACAGTAAGGCTGGCTCCCAGAGTCAAGGATTGGCAGAGGGGCCTAGCAGATCACCAGTCCAGATAACACCAGAGCGGAATATCACAATTATTTCTTCTAAATCCACTCCCAGTTTATCAGCGAGCCAGCCACCCTATGGAATGAGTACCTGTACCAGACACCCATCACCTCCTAAGCTGTGACATCTTGCACCTGACCTTCTGATCTTCCCTAGTGGAAAGGCAAACAAAACCCACCCTGCCCAGGCCAATCTGCCAGTGAGTAAAACATTCCTTCCCAGACTCGAGAGATGAGTGCAAAATGCCCACAGCAACCCCCCCCCCCAAAAAAAATCTGTTTTTACTCTAATCCCAGGGTTGGGAGAGTGGGAGCTGCTAAACTGGCATGAGCGATTAGGCACAGGCTGAAGAGGCAAGCTTTCCCCAGGTGCACATGGACTAATGGCGTACTCCAGCCCCACTGGCCTTCCCCACGGCTGCTAGGGCTGCCAACTTTCTAATCACACAAAACTGAACACTCTTACTCCCCCCCCCCCCCCCACCTCCTTTCCCTGAGGCCTCGCCCCCTGACCGGAGCCGACAGGGTCCCTTTTCGACCAGGCATTCTGGTCGAAAACTGGACACCGGCAACCCTAACTGTTGCAGTCTTTCGTCTCCAACTCGGGGGCGGGGGGGGGGGGGGGGCTTAAAGGAGCACTACTCTTTTTCTGCGTTGCCCAGATAAAGCCCCTCACCTTGAGGTTGAGAGGGTTACATTCTATTTGAAAAGGTCGTCCAAATGTGTTTCAACTGACCTCTGGTTCAACTCTTTTTAAATTAAAGACATGCTATTCTGGCTAGTCCATAAGAGGCCCCCAATCTTCTTCTCTGGCCTGGCAGCTTTAAGAAAATCATGGATTGAACTTTTTTTAATTATCTGATTTTAGACTGAGATTTGACTCTCTTTTCACTTAGTGAGTAAATACATCTTAGGCAGTTTTAAGCTCTAAAGGCTCAGAGGAGTTTTCCTTAGTAGAAGCTTCAGAGATCAGGCATTGAATAGAAAAAACAAATCCTCATGAACCATCGAGTCAGGGGGCCAACAAGCCTTAGGTTTGGGAGGGGGGGTGTTTGTTTTAATTTAAATAGGCATTTTACTTTTCATGAAGTCCAACTCTGCTTTCAAAGCCTTCGCCTCCTTCACCAGTTGTTTTAGCAGCCTGGCATGGCCTTCCCTCACAGAGTTAAACTTATTTCTGGCAATTTTACACCCATCCCATTTGCATTTTTATCTATTCAAGAAGTACTGTAGCTTATTGTGCAGACAGAGTCTTTAAAGACTTCTTCATTCCCCTATGGTAACTTCCCATTGGGGAAGCTTGATTAACTTCCTCAGTCAGTTATCACCCAGAGGGAACATTTCCTATACCAGAGGTGTTGGCCCTCATTAAAAGTTATATGGAAAATAAAATTAGCAGAAAGTACAAACTGCAAAAACTGGAGTGGAATGGTTTCTATTGAGAAGTGGATATGACAAAACTAGCACCAAGGCCATTAACAGTTGTACCAGGAAGGTACTACTAAAAAGATGCATTCATTAAAAATAAATCTCAAACCCCATTTCAGAGCATTACTTTCTACATGCAGTAAGATAGGAGCATTTTAGCCTACAGGTAATTGTATTAATTAGTTACTAAATCTGATTGGGTCTGCACAGGGGCAAAAAGTCAACTGGCACTGAGAACAGCAGGGGGTCAGAACACAGTCAAAAGGGATTATGTCAAGCAACACTTGCTACCGGATTTAATACAATAGTTTAAAGCTTAGAAAAGAAAAAAGTTATAGGGCAGGCTAAGTCTAGGAGTTCACTAAATGAATTGACTTGGTGATGTATAGGGAAAATTCAAGGACTACATAATATCAGAATGGTCTCTGCAACTTTAGGGTCCAATCCTGCTCCCACTGAAGTCCTGAAGAATAGGATCCAGCCCTTAGGGAGTGAGGATCTTGGATGCACGGAGTAAGGTAACAGATCTGTACTTTTGAAACAGACATGCATGGGAGATTTCATTTAGAAATAATCACTCCTACAGAGACAGAATACAGTGTTTGGGATTCCAGGATATATAACAACCACTAGGACCATAATCTGTGACATCATCCAGTTCCAAACTCTAGGGTTCAGAGCTGTGCTAACTAAATCAAATGCAAGCATTACTGTATTGACCAAAACACATTTTAGTGCATTTGGAATATCATGGGTTCATCAGCACTGCAGCCTTCAGTTATTCACAGCAAAAATAGGACAAGCTTCTCTATGCTGTCCAGCCAATGTGCTTAAATTTAATAGACCAAATAGACCCTGTTTTCAAGAGCGTTTTGACTGTTGGGAACTGAAAATCTAGTCCCACATCTAAATTTTTCCACACACAATGTTTTTTTTTAAATAAAAAAAAAATCCACATATACATTGAGTCAATGCATGCCTTTGCCCTTGAGAAATTTGAGTCATTTTACTTCAGTCTCCTGCAGCTTATATAGGATGGTGCAGTGCCAAAATATTTCACATGCAGACATCAATACACTGTCTACTATCCCAGACAGCTGCTCAAGGCTACCAATTATCAGACTATTACAAACTCAGAAAACAGCTTTGTCATGAAGTTATAAAAGGGAGCCCTCCATTTTCTGTGGCATCACCAAAATGGCCTTCAAGTCTGCTGAGACAGAAATACGATATGAAATAATAGTACATACTCCTTTATTTATTCCTGTCACTGGAAATTCCCTTTGACTGCCACAATCCTACAATCACTCATGTATAGACTTCTCCTTACAGTCAAAAAAAATGTATGGAGTTACTAACAGTAATAAAGTTAAGCATATGCATGGGTGTGTGCAGGACGCCAAAGGATGTTGAAAAATAATCCAATTGACTAACCAATAACATACAGACTAACAGTTTTGAGCTACTCTCCTAGGCAAGTCCACCCCCCCCCCCCCCGCCCATCAGCTATTCACTAGCTAGTTATTGGTGACACCATAACATGAACTTGTGAACACAGAACAAATACACCAATAAAGGGCATACACTGCAAAACATTGAGTAGAAAGAATATTTCATACAAGAGCGGGGCCTAAGAGTGATTTTTAAAGAAATGCAAGGGATAGTAATGAACAGCTAAGGACATGTTTCTACTTATATTAATCCAAAGTGGTTATTAGTTTAGGCTTGGTTTTGTTATTTTTAAAGTGAAATCAAACCAAAAAATGGTAATGTGATATCAACACAGCCAGATTTTTAGACCGGATTTTCCAAAGCCTAGCCAAATAATACAAAAATCAGTCCGAGACAAAATTAAAATATTTACCACACTATAAACGCAGTGCTGAGCTAAAAAACTTTTGCCTATTAAGAAAAATTCCATTTTTTGATTTTCTGTTTTGAAACATGCCTAACAAAGTGTCCAAGAGGCTTTTCATATTGGAAGTGCTGTTATTAAAATAACCAGCTAAGCAGATAAAGATTTTGAGCTGGTTAGGTCTTTTTTTTAGCACCATTAATGATCTAATTTTAGGTCCAGGAAAAGGAGGAGGGAAAATACACAAGACAGGAAGAGAAGACTGCAAATTAACTAGAGATCCTCTGCCATTTTGACAGACCTATTGTTTATTCTACATCATCTCGCTAAAGTGGGCTTTTGTTATTTGTACACATTGAAAGATTTACTAACTAACAACTAGCACTTCAAAACATTAGGGGTGGGGGGAATTAATTGCAATGAATAACTACATAGGAAGTCTGCTGGCAGCCTTTAAGAACACAGCATATATATTAAAAGTTCAGGAGTACTTTTCAGGCTTAAGAATGTCTCCTTTAGTCAAGTTATTCACCGCACTATGCTCATGCATAGTGATGAGGATCAAACACTTGAAAATACTACTTCCATTTTAAAACAACAGGAAAGATCCAAGTTTGACAAAGGATAAGCGTTCCTTGCACTTCCTAGAATCAGGTGTCACTCTGCTGTATACTTGCCAACTTTTCAATGGCTGGATCAGTTAAGTTTGTTTCAGTTTTTGGCACAATAGCATAGCCACACACTATCATGCAGAGTCATCAATACTATTGGATGGAACCTAGATATTGGGATTGGATGGTTGCTTTTTTTGTTCTTGTTAATTGCTTTTTCTAAGCAGAGGTCTGCAAAGGAACTATATCAGAAATCAAAGTCTTCGGCAACACTCCATATCTCCTTCCTTGTGTAACTTCAATTAAAAAAAAAAAAAGGATCCTAACATGGAAAAAAGGCATTTATTTTAACACCTCTCAAATCTCTTAAGTTTCCACTTGTTTCTGTGAAGGACCATCTGTCACACTTATGGCATATGAGGGACTACAGTCTTTTTGAGTTAGCAATGGCTCTGGTTTTTGTGTTTTGTGTTTAAGAAAGTGAAACATTGAATAAAGATTTCCTGATGAATAGCTGGATGCCCTTATGGTACAGTAACATCCACTGCAAGAGAATTTCATGATAAAAGTTCATCTGTGACTCCTCTGTGTGGTTCAAATAATAACAGTTTTTCTTCTGCACAGCATGAAAATCAATATACAGGTCACTGAAGACATAATTCTCTCCTCTTAATTTTCAAAATAAAGCCTACAGTTTGTAAGAGATGCCAATTAGCAGCCCTGGAAACTCTTATTGTGAGGAATTGTGACAGAGATTTTGAGAACCAGGCAAGGCCGGCGTTACCCATTAGGCAACCTAGGCAGTTGCCTAGGGCTCCAGAATTTGGAGGGTGTTTTTGCCCCCCTCGGCAGCAATTCGGCGGCAGCTCAATGGACTGTCAGGCATACTAGTGTCTGCTGAATTGCCGCCAAAATGCATGCAGCGTGTTGAATTGCCGCTGAGAATTCGGCAGCAATTCGGCACACACTAGGACTGCAGACGCCGGCACCCCCCTCTGCGCTTGCCACCTAGGGCGGAACAATACCTTGCGCCAGCCCTGGAGTGAAGGCAACACAATTGTCAGCTTTAGTTTAATAAGAACCAAAATTAAACAAATGAACACTCACTGTTTTCAACTAAGAATGGGTGTCTTATCTACTCCTTTAAAGGAGGCACCCTTATTTGGTTAACAATTAAAATGGTTAGTCAATGTCATAAACATACCACCAATACAGCCTCCTGAAGCCAGAAGGGGAAGTCAGCTCATTCATCATGCTTCTGCTTTCACACTGTGATGCTCTCAGTTGCCAAAGAACCTTCTAGAACCCTCCAATGTCACTTTCTGGCCATTTACTGGAATGTAAAGTTTTTCCCAGCATGAGGAAATCATGGTGTATATTTACAAGAGAAGTCTCATCTTCCTTTGTGGAGGATCATTACTAAATTCTTCAAGACCCTTCGCTATCCATACCCTATCTGTCATCTTTTATACTTTATCAAGATATCAGCTCCCATCTCCAACCAACCCATGGTGTCTGTCCTTCGTCACCTACTTGTTATGATTTTCAAACAAGCACTTTGGGCTTTCTCCCAGGCAGCCCTTCATGCTTGTAAGGAGCTCCCCGTAAAGATCCACAAAACTACCTCTTTATCCTTCTTCAAATACCTCAAGAGTCTTATGTGATGCCTGCAAAAAAAGTGACAACTGTTAAGCCACTAGTATACTGTGATAACTGCCTACTGGGAGGACAAAACTGTCTCCTTGTTTCACTGTGCTCCCCTATATTTCTGTATTGACCTGTTGACTTTTGTCTTATTGGCCAAGTGAAATAAGGTCTTATATGCAACTCAATGGGATTTCTCGGTCTGTAATCCAATAACTTTTAAACAATGCACCTCATCAGTCCCCAAAATTTCAGAAAATGTTTAAAGGCATCAATGAACAGAACTCTCTATATATATTTTAATGAAAATCAAAGAACTGGACAGGGAAAATGAGGCTCACAGAAGAGCCTGACATCTGGTTAGCAGACACAGAAGCTTCAAGCCTGTAATCGTCTATAGAACAAAGAGTTGATTGATGACCGCCATCATCATCTTCCACCATTACAATACACCCCTTTTTAGCTATTTTCTTCAGAATTTTAAAATGCTGACATCTTGAATGACTTCTGCCCCAGGCAGACGAAATAAAGGTGAGGGAAAGGGACACAGCATCTGCCATGGAGGAAGGAGGGAGATTCAGGGACTCCCTACAAGCTGCCTAAATAAGGTATATGGGACACAATGTGAGCTTCTGAGGGGAATCAGAGGAATGCAAGGAATCCCTGGTGCATGCAATGAGTTCTACATGTGTGACTCTCTAGTACCTACTTGCATTATAAACTCTTTGAGGCAGGGACAAAGGGGTCCTGGTCCAGGGATGGGGCTTTTAGGTGCTATTACACTCATACATCTTCCAAACTACTATAGCAAAAGCAATAACAGGGCAATCTTCCCCACACACTGCCTCGCCAAAATGCCCCAGTCCTAACCAGGTGTTGCCAGTTCAGTCTTAATCAAGAATGACAAGATTTGACTCTATATAAAACCTGAAGTCGTTTCCGTAGCTGAGCAACATCCTTTCTGGCTCTGGTCCACCAGAAGAGATGTAATTGTCTGCAGTGTTGCAGAGATGTTAGAGTTACAGGACTCGAGAGATCATACCTCAGACATGCTAGTACATTTTGCCAATATCTTTAAGGCAAGGACTCATTTTAAATCACATGCATCTTAAGTGGAGTGGGAAAACAATTATGAAAATAAATCAATGAACATGTCATATTTGATCAACAGTCTTTCATACATCCAAAAAAGCCAGGAGATGAACTGACGTGTCAGAGCACAGAAGAGCAGTCACGAGGATTGCGGAAGAATATTTTTTAAACTTTACATCCGGTTATCTAATCAGTGCCTTCTGTGCTATATATTGATACACATCCTAGGAAGTGAAAAGAAAAATAATTATTTCTGTGGAGAATAGTACACAAAGTGGTATTTTGATAGACAAGCAATGAAGCTCTACATCGGGGGGGGGGGGAGGGGGGGAACAACAGATCTTCATCCCTTCTTTGAAGGGTGAACCTGGCCAAAGTTTACAATGGACAATATGATCAAATGAAATTGAATACAAATAATTTGAGAGATTTTTAAAAAAATTTCCAATGGCAGCCCTCTCATAACTCCTGCTTCTCTGTGCAGAATTCAGATTTTATTTGGTTGCACGTGCCATATTTCTGGGATTATGTATCCATCCCCGTTTTCTAAGATTATTCCATGGACTAAAGTGATTTACAATATTCATCAAAATTTGCTGCACAGAACTGCATTCTATTTAAGGTTTATAATTTTGCAAGTCTAACCCATGCCATATATTAGATCAGGGGTCTCCAAACTACGGCCCGCGGGCCGGATGCGGCCCGCGAGGCCCTCTCATCCGGCCCGTGGAGATCTTTTGGGCTCTTTAGAGAATGTTTGGCTCTTTTGAGCTTTCCGCAGGGACGGCTCCGCGCTGGGGCCTGGAAGCCCGCGCGGGCCGCCAGCCGCGGGGCCGGGACGCGCCGCGTGCTCGGCTGCCGCCGCGGGGCCGGGACGCGCCGCGTGCTCGGCTGCCGCCGCGGGGCCGGGACCCGCCGCGTGCTCGGCTGCCGCCGCGGGGCCGGGACGGCTCAGCTGGGGCCGGGACGCGCCGCACCGCCACGCAGTTGCAGGGGGCGAAACAAGGCGGCGAACCGGTCTGTGGGGAGAGACCGGGTTGAGCGGGTCAGTTGGGGGGGGGAGAGACCGGGCTGGGTGGGTCAGTTGGGGGGGGTGTGTGTGGGAGGAAAGGAGGTTTTGGGGTGAGAGACCTGGCTGGGTGGGTCATTTGGGGGGGGGGTTGGAGGAAAGGAGGTTTTGGGGTGAGAGACCGGGCTGGGTGGGTCAGTTGGGGGGGGTTGGAGGAAAGGAGGTTTTGGGGTGAGAGACCTGGCTGGGTGGGTCAGTTGGGGGTTGGAGGAAAGGAGGTTTGGGGGGGAGAGACCTGGCTGGGTGGGTCAGTTGGGGGTTGGAGGAAAGGAGGTTTTGGGGGGAGAGACCTGGCTGGGTGGGTCAGTTGGGGGGTTGATGTGTAGTGTTCATGTGTAGTGAACAGGTGTTCATGTGTAGTGTTCATGTGTAGTGTTCATGTGTAGTGAACAGGTGTAGTGAACAGGTGTTCATGTGTAGTGTTCATGTGTAGTGAACAGGTGTTCATGTGTAGTGTATCAATGTGTTATTAAATAATAACTGAATAAAATAATATTAAATAAATAATTAAAAACAACATCCATGTTTTGATTCTTTTTTATTTGGACCTCGAGTGTGTTGTCGGCCCCCGAACTGCTATTTGATAGCTAATGCGGCCCTCGGGCTGAAAAGTTTGGAGACCCCTGTATTAGATTGATCCATCTGACCACCCCGTCTTGGCCACTCCCCAGATTGCTGGTAGGGAATCCAGTCACTGGATCGTCAGAGTTTACGCCTCTAGAGTCTGAAAAGAGCCCTAGCACAATCTCTATTTTAGGGCATATGGGCATGCTTTTGAGGTGCAGTTCTTCTGCCATCCCTTCATGAGAGCTGTGACTATTTGGTCCCCTGCCCAGTCCCTGGATCCATTGCTGAAACTTCCCCTATAGCTTGAAAACCCCTCCCCAAGAACTTCAGCTATGCAGGTATTTGGCTGCCATTTTTACTCCCTCAGGGACACATAAGATGCATCACATAACATATATAGACTTCACAAGATTCCAAACACATTATTGCTCTTGAATAGCACAACACACATTACAGATCTATAAAAAAATAAAAATAAACCCTACATACATTTCCCTGCCTCCATTTCCTAATCTCTCCAGGGTATTCTTTAGCCTTGGGTCAAGGTTGTCTGGGGCCATCCAGGGTCCTTATGTTTCAGTCCATGGCTTGGTTTCTGAAACATAGAGCCCTTCTTCCCCAGCTCTCCTCCTCTGATCTTAGCCAGTCCATTCCCCCTTTCCCACCCTAAAATTCCTGTGTGGCTGTCCAAGTCTTTCCTTGGTGAGTCCATTTATAACCTCCTGCTTAGTCACCTCCATCTATATGCTGCTTGGGAAATTTCCACTTTCTCCATTTCCTCCACTCCCTCGAGACAAGAGGAGGAAGTATCCTCCCCCTCTTACCCAGACTCGTCTCCCAGGAAACAGTATCTCAAAGTGCTTCAACCTGAATAGAGATTGTTGTTCAGTTTTAACAACCAACTATTGTCTCTAGTCTGAGACATACATCCTCAAAGACTTGTCTGCAATGGTGGATACACAGAGGGCTTTCATGACCCAGCAATTTCATAAAATCAAACAGAATTCACTAGTGATACCAAATCATCAGAGACCTAAATTGGCCTTCCGTTAACATGGGATAATTTACTGTTTCCATTATTGAGGTGTTCCCCTCTTTGCAAAACTGAGCATCTCTCAGTTTGGAGAGGGAGGAAGGTGATTAAAGGTACATCACTTGTTGTTAAAAACACCTCCAGAGAGGTATAACACCTGGAGAAAGCTTGCACATACTAGTTCAAACTGCTTTTTCTGAAGCCAGCATACAAAGAAAGGGCTTTTGATATTAAAAAGGCTGGGTGTAAACTGAGTCAGGACCTTCTTTCTGATCCAGCCATTGGACAGGACCTTCTGTGCAAGAGAAACTCCCACCCTTGTGGAAGGGTTGGAAACACTGTGCCCTACTTACTAGGGCCCCATGAGAGTGATGGGTGATTCCTGGTATGCTTATTGTGTGTTTACATCCATTTATTGTTTTTAATATGTTTTCTATGTAATGCCTTTACCTTAACAAACGTACATACTTAGAAAAAGTTGTGTAGTGACTGCTGGCAATATACTGTTCAAAGCCCTCAAAGAAAAAGCAAACCATGGGCATGGTTAGGCAGACTGGCTTGCTGGGGAGAGCACAGTATAAAGCAGGGACCTGTGAAGCCTTAAAGCCACCCCAGTCAGATAGGTTGGATACACAAGACACACATCCCAAAAACAAAGTTCATGCTGATGGGCCCTCAACCATCACTGACAATTTTTAAATCAAGAGTGGATTTTTTTCTACAAGATACGCTCTACAAATTATTTGGGGGAAGTTCTCTGGCCTGAGTTACACAGATCAGACGAGGTGACCACAATGGTCCCTTTTGGCTTTGGAATCTATGAACTTGTACATTCCTCCAGTGTCTTCATGATCTAGATTTTTATAACAGCCACATAATAATGATTTTTACTCACATAAACATATAGAGTAGCTGGCAACTGCAAAATAAAATTTAAGATCAACTAAACAGGCTAACTTCAATAGCATTAAATTAGATTAATTTTGGGGGCAGGGAGAGAAGATTTTCAAAAGTACCTAGGGATTTGAACACAAATCTCCCTTAGGTGCTTTAGAATAATCTCCCGCACCCTCAATGCCCAATCATCATTATTGGATGAGACAGTTCTACTCAGGAGAGAGAAGTGGGATTTTCACATGCCTGGCAGAAAATAGCATCACCGTGGTAATATGATCAATCCCATTGAGACATTTTAAGGGTGTGTCTTACACCAGAGAACCACTGATAGCTGAATTGATGGGGATTGCACCATATTATGGATCAAAAGTGCAATATATCCACATCAGCCACGCTGCTTTGGCACAGTTTAGCCTTGTGCCCCACACTTGTGATTTTCTATACCACTGCAGTTATATTACACCTTGTGTAGCTACCCATTACTTCTTGATGCAGCAGCTTCTGGGAGACATTGAGGGGGTAGGGGAGAAATCAAACTCCCACAATCCTTTTATTCAGATTATTCAATCTGAAATAGTAACCTGGTTCAGTGAATGAAGCACTAGATACACCACATTTACTACTATTAGGACTGATAACTGGAAATACTTGCATTCCAATCTCAGCACTCCCATTGCCCCACTTAGGCAAGTCACTTCACTTCTCTGTGCCTCAGCTTCTCCATTTTTGTAAACAGGAATACCTACTACAGAAAGAGTGCTGCAAGGAAAGACCGCTGCAAGGAAAGACCAATGAGTGGAAGCGTTTGTCGGACTCTCCTTAGAGACCTTTGTGGATGGACAATTTATATGTGGTCCTTTATAACCTGATGGGTTTTTAGAAAAGACCAGGAAATTCTGTGCTGAAATTTAGCACCAAAGAAATTCTGAAGAATAATCCTAAAAGAGCCTTATTCTCTTATCCTTATACAAAATTACTTCTTCTTTTTTTTTTTTTTGGCTCAAGGAGCTTTACAATTTTGCTGTTTTTTAAATTAGTGATGGAAGATCTAATCACAGATTTGTTAGATTTAGCTGAGTAGTAAAGGGATAGTAGGGTTTTCTAGATCCTTCCCCATCCCTAACACGAACCACTAAAAGTAGTCTTCAACTGTATGCACAACTGGAAACATTTTGGATTTACCATGGATTTCCTCCCAGTAATCATTCACAATGTGAGTTTAGCAATAAAGAAATCCATTATCATGTTCCTAATGCCATATGGGAGAACAGGATTTTGGCAGAGTAAATGGAACAGCAATTGCCTAGCAGAGAAGGGGGGGAGGGGAGAATCAATAATTTCCCCTTACACAGAGGTGACCAACAAGTTGTTCCTGCTGAGTGCAAAATCGTTGATTTCCTTTTCTACTAGCTAAGTTGCTTTGTCCACTCCGAAGACAGTCTGTTACAAACAGTGGGAGTGGGACATAATTCCCCCCCACTTACTACAAGGGTTAGGCATCAGACTATACTACTTCAACAGAACATAATAGATGAAGAAAGGCATGTTTGTCAGGGCACCTGTCTCAAGGAGGCAGTATCCACAAGGTTTACTAGCTAAGAACTGGACGTAGAATCTCTCAGGAACACCGTTGATTTGAACTCATCTCAGACGTCACAGATTGACAAAGAATCCAGCCAACCAGTGATATCACCACAGTTAGAAACATCCAAGTCTTCTTATGTCTGGCAGCTAGGCCAGTCCTATCTCAAATCTCTGATTGCTGAAGAAGGAACAAAGTATTATAAGAAACAAGAGGAAAGAAAGAGTTTGACTAGGGTTTTGTTTGTTCTTGGTTTGTTGTTTGTGTTCCCGAAGGGTGTGGACTGTAAAAGAGAGAGTAGATATGAGGGGGGTCAAAGCATTTTCCTTGAAGCAAATTTAAAAATAAGCTGAAAAACTTTGGAGTGAACTCATTACCAAGAAAAGACACACCAGATTGATACCCTTGCAGACTGACTTCCTCCATGTGCTATAAAACTCAGCATTTACATAGTGCTTTATAAAACACTAGCATAAGTGCCCGGCGTTGCTCGGGTCAGTCGGAGGTGGGGAAAGGGGCAGACAGCTGACACCCCCTGACCAAACCCAACACCCACACCTCACCCCTCACCCACCCCGACACCTTCCCAACCCCAACACCCTCCAGCTCACTTACCCCCCGACCAAACCCGACAACCCCACCTGACACCCCAAGCAAACCCAACACCCCCACCTCACCCCCCGAACGAACCCGACACCCCCACCTCACCCCCTGAGCAAATCCGACACCCCCACCTCACCCCCCGACCAAACAGTGTATTTAATAATCTGTGTGCTACACAGTGCACCGTGAGCTGGGGGGGTGTCGGGTTTGGTCTGGGGGGGTGGGAAGTTGTCGGGGTGGGTGAGGGGTGAGGTGTGAGTGTTGGGGTTGGTCAGGGGGTGTTGCGGTTGCTGGGGGGTGAGGTGGAGGTGTGGGGTTTGCTTGGGGGGTGAGGTGGGGGTGTTGGGTTCGGTCGGGGGGTAAGTGAGCCGGGGGGTGTCGGGTTTGGTCTGGGGGTGTTGCGATTGGTGGGGGGGTGAGGTGGGGGTGTCGGGTTCGGTCGGGGGGTAAGTGAGCCGGGGGGTGTCGGGTTTGGTCTGGGGGGGTGGGAAGTTGTCGGGGTGGATGAGGGATGAGGTGTGGGTGTTGGGGTTGGTCAGTGGGTGTCGGGGTTGGTTGGGGGGGTGAGGTGGGGGTGTTGGGTTCGGTCGGGGGGTAAGTGAGCCAGGGGGTGTCGGGTTTGGTCTGGGGGGGTGGGAAGGTGTCGGGGTGGGTGTTGGCGTTGGTCAGGGGGTGTTGCGGTTGGTGGGGGGGTGAGGTGGCGGTGTCGGGTTTGGTGGGGGGGTAAGTGAGCCGGGGGGGTGTCGGGTTTGGTCTGGGCACCCACCCCGACACCTTCCCCCCCCAGACCAAACCCAACACCCACACCTCACCCCTCACACACCCCAACATCTTCCCACCCCCCCAGACCAACCCCGACACCCCCCGGCTCACTTACCCCCCCGACCGAACCCGACACCCCTCCCTCACCCCCCCAAGCAAACCAACACCCCCACCTCACCCCCTGACCGAACCCAACACCCCCACCTCACTTTCCGTCCCACCAAACCCAACTCAGATCCGTCGCAGGCGGGGAGGGAGCCCAGAGCCGAGGGATTCCGGGGACCTTCGCAGGTGGGGGGGGGGCACAGAACTTATGGAGTCCGGGGTTCCGTTGGGAGGTGGGAGGGGCAGAGAACTGAGGGATCTCCGGGGTTCCGTTGGGAGGGGGGAGGGGCAGAGAACTGAGGGATCTCCTGGGTTCCGTTGGAGGAGGGAGGGGTGAGCTGAGCGAGTGAGGTGTCTGTTGGAGGGGGGTATTATGACATCATCACCACCTAACCGCCCAGCCGATGTGATTGGCCCTGAAAGACTTTCACCCCTGGGGGGTGTAAGAGGTGAGATCCGAAAATTTTTCGACCCTTACCAGCATCTAGACCCTAATACCCCTCACTGTACCAAATTTCAAGTCTCTGGCTCAAACGGTGCGAGAGGAGTTCGCTGTCATACGTACATACATACATACATACATACACCACTTGACTTTTATATATATAGATTCAGAGTGCTATACAAAACATTAATTGACCCTCACAACATCCCTGTGAGATGGGCAAGTACAATATTTTACAAACAGGTATAACAGGCAGTATCAAGAGGTTAAAACACTTGCCTTGTGATCTTGACCAAGCTGGTGGCAGAGCAAGAGCTCAGGAGATCCCAACACTGAACCTCTTGCCCAGCTTAGGCAAGTTAGGTTGACCCAGCTACATGGATTCATACCCCTGAGCTAGGCCAACCTAAGGCCCAGTGTAAACAGTATTAGGCTGATGGAAGAATTCATCCATTAATCTAGCTTCCACTTCTCAGGGAGGTGGATTAACTACAGTGTAGGGAGAAGTGTCTACAATGAAGCACAACAGCAGCCGTGCCAATGTACCAGTTTATGAGTAGGCATTCTTAAACTATGCTGTCATGTCACAAAACAAGCACACCATGGACAGCAGTCATGCTACGTTCTCACCCACGTGTTTCAACTCTGAGGGACAACAGGGGAGGTTGAATGCCACTTGCAGTCTTTGCCTTCTCTGCCAAGACAGCCAGCGAATCAGTTGCAAGATGGATACTTCAGATGCACACCCTTAACAACTAGGAACTGGATTTTGATCACCAATGCAAGTGTCATGTGTAGGTTACGGAACATTAACCTGAAGATGGGAAAGGCTTTTAGTCACTAGTGACTTGGCCCTTATCGGAGATAAAATATTGTTTCCCATTCCCATAAGTCACCCTGTCTCTTACAGCTTCTCACTTCTGACATCCAGTTTTCCTACTCTGTACTGTCTTATGGAGTTACCAACTTAAGAAAAAAGAAGCTAATCATTCTACATGAAATGTTTCTACTGTACATGGGACTTTAGAGATGGCAAAGAAGTTATGCTGCTCCTCGGAGTCTATTTCTTATATTGTGAACTGGACAGCTTCTCAGGCAGTTCTCAGGCAGTGTGCTCTCCCACAACCCTGTCAGCTACAGGCATGCTTACATGAAAAATATTTGGATACTCACTATTGCAAGAGAGAGGGGAGAGGGAGAGAGAGAGACTTTAAATTCAATTTTTTTTCTGCTTCGTTTTATCTCTACATTTTGTATCTGTGCTATTTCCTCAGGGTAAGAGATAACATTTGTAAAATACCAAATCTCCCCTTGTTTACCTGCAGTCATCATTGCTCTAATTGATTCAGGTTGCACTGTAGTTTGCCTCTGTCCTCCTGTGACTTTATTACCTCTTCGATATTTTTATCATCCATATATCTTAAGATTAAATTTACATCAAAAGAAAAAAAAAGCAGTAGGGCACATTACACAGAAGAGAGTGGTCATTTATATTTACTTGGTCAAAAAGCCTCTAGAACTTGAATAGTGTTTTGGTCGGGCTACATTTAAGCAGAAAAGACATTGCTTGAATATATATGGTTTCAGAATGGTGAAGGAGCAGCTCTCTGGACCACCTGGAAAAAATTCATTGACAAGTTTGAGCACCATGGGTCAACAGACCCCACATTACTTTCTGTCCAAGGGAAAGTTCCCACCCACCTTGTTTTGAACGTGTAACCTCTTCTTTACAATAGGATAGTTTAGACTGTGAAATTATGCCTCAGAAGTAAAAAAGGTACATTTTATATGAAAATGTATTACTGTCCAGTACAATGTGATGTGTCCTCGTTGTTAGAATTACAGGCACTAAACAATGATTCATAATGCTATTACAGAAAAAAAACAAAAGACAGGTTATAAAATGGAGTTCAGCATACTATAGTATCATGTTCTTCATTCTGGCTTTCTGACACGTACATTTTCAAAGCCAGCATTGCAAATTTGATTTGTGGCAGATTAAGAGCTACAAACATGCATAAATAACCAGACCATCCAGTAGGCAAAGTGGCAAACTGTTCCTGAAAAGATCTTTTACTAAAATTATGTTTTTGTATTAAATCAGCATACCCAAACCTCTAATTTAAAAATGTACACTAATCTTATTCAGGAGACCAGCAGCGAACACCAGTCATGCAGTACCCATTGCAACAAAACTAACTAAATTAACATATCAGTTACTAAAAGTGATGACAAGACTCACTGCCCTCTGCATTTCGGGGGGTGAGAGGGAGGGAGGGAGAGTTGGTTTCTGGAGATTATTAGGAAATCTCTTACCTGTTTCCCATCCAGTGTGTACAAGCGTTTAACCACTCCTGAATCCAGCTTGATGGCATCAGTTATATCAGTAAGAACCTGTTCAAATGAATGTGCTGTCTTCTTATTAAGCAGAATTCGGACTGCTTTACGTGGTTTCACACCACTCCTGATGATGGTGACCAGTTTAGGCCTAATGAAATCCTTGTTCTCTCTTGCATCTGAAGGACTACCTTTGGCAGTGGCAAGAGACGGCACTGTACGGGAAGCAGACGTTGTCTTAACATTCACTGACCAATTTGGGTTTACATTCTTTGTGTACTCCAGTTTTTTGAAAGGTTCTATTGAACCACACACATAGCTCTCCCCTGAAAGGAAAAGGGGAAAAAGCATCAGACCAATGAGTCAGACTAATGTTAAAATACTTCTTACACAACTACATCCTATTTTTGATCTGCCCCGTATCAGTCATGTCTTTCTCTTCTCTCCATCCTCTCTGCTAAGAAGTTGTAGACCATAATACAGTCTTGGAAAGGTGCACCTTGCCACCTACTCATAGCATTACATCAAGAAACTACATTTACACACTGGACTAAAGCAGCAGTTTTCTTATTTGCAAGTTCTTCAGACAGTTTTTTTTTTTAATACTCCATTGCTACTGTTTAATATAGATATGCAACAATCAGAGTTCTCCAGTTTCCCACAATAGATTCTTTAGAGGAGTAGTTAGATTTCGTGTATTCCACAGGATTTTCAGAGGCTCACAATGTTGTACACAAAATATAGATCTCATATACTTTTGAAGAAACAGTACACAAGAGTACTAGGAAAAATAATTTAGAAATAAAGATATTTTCCATAAAATAAGGTTCTCAGCACTTGAACTTAAAATGGTGTTAATTTCATAGTGAATAATCAAAGGCTCATTTTTTAAACAAAGTTGAAATCTTAATTTAACTAATATGGAAAGAGTGAATTAAAACAACAGATTTCACAATGTTAAACAAGCTCTAACTTTTGGGACAGAAGTAACTAGAGTGTTAAAAAAATTAAGATAAATAAAAACATTTCCATTAAAATACCATTACAATAATTTTCTGTTTAAACATTTCCCCTGGAACATAAACACTGTATCAGTGTGTGAACCAGAAATTATATTGACTAGTGTCCTCAGTGCTGAAACTGAACTAAGAGCGAGAGGTAAATCCAAGAGAATTCACAGAGAAACAGAATTTAGAGGTTTACATTCTTCCAGTTTCAGTAGTTTTGTGTGTTCACATAGTAAAACTCATGTGGTTAGTACTTAGCCCAAGATACTTTGTGCTGTACGGGGGTGGGGAGTAAACCCACTCCATGCCCACATAACAGGAAATAGATTTTCCAGTGATTCATTTTAGGAGAGCAACTGCAGGTTTCTGTTTGAGTGTTATTACTAGGGCATTCAGAGTCAATTTTGATCAAATTCACGGTCATAGTATTTTAAAAATCAAACTTTTGATTTCAGCTATTTAAAGCTGAAATTTCACCGTGTTGTAATTGTAGAGGTCCTGACCAGAGGTGAAAGTAACAAGCGTCTTACCGGTACGGGGACTGGGCTGAGGCCAGCTCTGGCCCCCAGAAGGGGTGGGGCCTCGGGCAGAAGGGGCGTGGCTAGGGGTCAGAGCCAGCCCCAGCCCAGCCCCCATACTGGTAAGGGGCCTCTCCCCCATTCCCCTCCTCAGCTGAACCCGCACCCCAGGGGGCTCCAGTAATAGTTTAAAGAGCCCGGTGTGCTGCTACGGCCAAGCCCCGGGCTTTTTAAATAGCTACCAGAGCCCCGCCACCACTTCCCTAGGGCTCCGGAAGTGGGGCTCCTGTCCCCATGACCCCCACTGCCGGAGCCCTGGGGAGGCTGTGGGGCTCCAATAGCAATGTAAAGAGCCTGGGGCTGGGCCGCCGCTACCGCCATGGGCCCTTTAAACTGCCGCAGGAACACCATCACAGCCTCCCCCAGGCTCCCGCAGCGGGGGCCCAGGCAGCAATTTAAAGAGCCTGGGGCTCCAGCCTCTGCTAGAAGCCCCAGACCCTTTAAATTGTGCCTGGGAAAGCCGTTCCACCCTGGTATGGTGCATTGGCTCTTGCCGGTACGCCGTACCGGGGTGTACCAGCTTACTTTCACCTCTGGTCCTGACCCAAAAAGAAGTTGTCGGGGAGCAAGGATATTGTAGGGGAGATTGTGGTACTGCACTGCTGCTGGCAGGGCACTGCCTTCATAGCTGAGTGCCCGGCCAAACCAGTACTCTCTGGCTGATCAGCTCTGAAAGCCATGCAGAAATAAGAGTGGCAATACTGCGATACCCTCCCCTCTCCCCCCCCCAAAAAATAACCCAGCCTTGCAACCCCTTTGCAACTCCCTTTTGAGTCAGGACCCACAATTTGAGAACCGCTGGTCTCCCCTGTGAAATCTGTATAGCATAGGGTAAAAGCACACAAGGCCAGATTTCATGGTTTGTGATGCATTTTTCATGACCGTGAATTTGGTTGGACCCTAGTTATTTTGAAACTAAAGTCGGTGGACAACAATGGAGAAATGAGCTTTTAGACAGTAGTAAAATAAGGAAAAAAGTTAATGCATCTCTGGACCAAGCAGGATGTCATTCCATTCACATGGCACAGTATATAAAAAGGCATTGATATGAGAAGATATGCAAGTGTCAAGACTATCATCACTGGAGGTGAACAGAGGCTGGAGACAGGAAGATCAAATCAGCAGTAAGATCTGAGACCTATGCCAGGATGGATGTGTGTGTTGCCCAAAAGATAACAATGAAAAGTTAATAAGACGAGGAAGACTTTGTAGCACCATAGAGACTAACCAGTTTATTTCAGCATAAACTTTCGTGGACTATAGCTCACTTCGTCGGATGCATAGAATGGAACAGAAGTAAAATGCATTTATACACACAGAAAGAAAAAGAAAAAAAAAGTGTACATTAGCATACCAATTCTAAGAGGCTGTTTAATATGGATGAGCCATTATCAGCAGGAGAAAAAATACCTTTTGAAATTTCTATGTCTGGCAGTAGATAACACCTACTGAAGAGTTAACAAAGTCCTGTGGCACCTTAAAGACTAACTATAAAGTTTTGAAGCATGAGCTTTCGTGGGCTAATACACTTCGTCGGATGCAGGCAGTGGAAGTGTTCACAAACAGGCAGTTATAGAAAAGTAGGTAAGAGCCAGGTGGGAGGTGAAAAGGTTAGTCCAATTAAACTGAGCCAGCTTGTTATCTCCGATCAGGGAGTGTGGATTATTCTTCTAGCATTTGAATGGGGTGTGTGAACATGGAGAGACGAGAAAATGTCTGTAATGAGCCAACCATTGTAGATCTCGGTTCAATCCCAGAGTGTGTGTGCTGAATTTGCAAATGAATTGAAGTTCTGCAGTCTCCCTTTGCAGTCTGGATTTGAAGTTTTTTTTCTGCAGTATGGTGACTTTTAAATCTGTAATAGAGTGTCCAGGCAGGTTGAAGTGTTCCCCTACAGGTTTTTGTATATTGCCATTCCTAATATCTGATTTGTGTGCATTTATCCTTTTTCGTAGGGACTGTCCAGTTTGGCCGATGTACATAGCAGAGGGACACTGGTGGCATATAATGGCATATATGACATTGGTTGATGTACAGGTGAATGAGCCAGTGATGGTATGGTTGATCTGGTTAGGTCCTGTGATGGTGTTGTTGGTGTAGATATGTGGGCAGAGTTGGCATCGAGGTTTGTTGCATGCACACAAATCAGATATTAGGAATGGCAATATACAAAAACCTGTAGGGGAACACTTCAACCTGCCTGGACACTCTATTACAGATTTAAAAGTCACCATACTGCAGAAAAAAAAACTTCAAATCCAGACTGCAAAGGGAGACTGCAGAACTTCAATTCATTTGCAAATTCAGCACACACACTCTGGGATTGAACCGAGATCTACAATGGTTGGCTCATTACAGACATTGTTTCTCGTCTCTCCATGTTCACACACCCCATTCAAATGCTAGAAGAATAATCCACACTCCCTGATCGGAGATAACAAGCTGGCTCAGCTTAATTGGACTAACCTTTTCACCTCCCACCTGGCTCTTACCTACTTTTCTATAACTGCCTGTTTGTGAACACTTCCACTGCCTGCATCCGACGAAGTGGGTATTAGCCCACGAAAGCTCATGCTTCAAAACTTTATAGTTAGTCTTTAAGGTGCCACAGGACTTTGTTAACTCTGCTATTCCAGACTAACATGGCTACCTACTGAAGGTAAATTAACTAGGGAAATGCAATCAATTAGATGAATGAGCGAACCATTCGCAAGTTCTGTTTAGCCCTTGTTTTATTGTGTCCAATTTGAAAATTAATTCCAGTTCCTCAGTTTCTCGTTGGAGTCTGTTTTGGAAGTTTTTCTGTTTCAAAATCGACACCATCAAATCTTTAATGGAATGGCCAGGAAGACTGGAGTGTTCTCCTACTGAGTTTTGAATGTTATGATTCCTGATGTCAGATTTGTGTCCATTTATTCTTTTGCACAGAGACTGGCCGTTTTGGCCGACGTAGATAGCAGAGGGGCATTGCTGGCAGATGATGGCATATATCACATTGGTCGACGTGCAGGTGGATGAGCCTCTGATGGTATGGCTGATGTGATTAGGTCCTAGGATGGTGTCAGTTGAATGGATATGAGGACAGAGTTGGCATCGGGCTTTGTTACAAGGATAGGTACCTGGGTTAGTGTTTTTGTTGTGTGGTGTGCAGTTGCTGGTGAGTATTTGTTTCAGGTTGGGGGGCTGTCTGTAAGCGAGGACTGGTCTGTCTCCCAAGATTTGGGAGAGTGAGGGATCATCTTTCAGGATAAGTTATAGGTCTTTGATGATGCGTTGGAGAGGCTTAAGTTGGGGGCTGAAGGTGACGGCTGATGGTGTTCTGTTGTTGTCTTTGTTCGGCCTGTCCTGTAGTAGGTGGCTGCTGGGTACTCTTCTGGCTCTGTCAACCTGTTTTTTCACTTTCCCAGGTGAGTATTGCATCGAGCAACATGAAGCCAGTCAAGGGTCTCAAAAGGAGGAGGGCAATAGCATCAGAAAGAACAAATGAAGATAATTTTAAAGGTCATTGTGGAGAAGGTGAATGCAATAAGAGTGTCAGAAAGTCCAGCAAGGAAGAGATTACAGTAATCAAAATACAATTTTTTTTAAGAAGGCTGGATTGTCCCTTTAAATTGGGCAGGGGAAGAGAAACTTAATATTTTATTCATGATGTAGATTCAAGTTTGCAATAACATTTAAAATGTCATTGTCAAAGCCTAGGTGTTAAGAAATGACTGACCAATCCCCCCCCCCCCCCCCCCTTCTGCTACTTTTATAGGAGACAGAGTTAAGCTCTTCCTTTAATACAAAGGTACATAGCTGGGAGCCTCAGAACAAAAGGGTTTAGTGATTAACTGTAATGATCTAAGAGTGATCAAACAAGACACATTCTCTTTTATCCTTGTCCCTGACCAATATTTTTAGCACTAACTGTTCCATTGTTGCAAGGTCAAACACTATGTAAGTGCTCCCTCTTTGTGTAAAACACCTCGCCCATAGATTTCAAGAATTTTAAAGTACAGGTATTAATATAATCAGAATTTATTTTAAAGAGTTTTTACTGACATATGTTTTATGCAATAAGTCAATACACTGTATAGAATGGATTTACTTTTGATATAGAGGAACTGGTGTCAAGGTATTTTAGGCCCTCTTATATTAACAAAGCCACTTATTTCTGGGCATTCACAGTCAATACTTAGGTTTATTAAAATAGTTTGCAGGCTTTTCTGAAAGTTACAAGTTTACATTAAGATGGTGTTGTTGCAACAAGGCAACTGACTGAGCAGTCACTGAATTAGAGGACGATTGTTTGGAAAAAAATCATATTTTAGAATGCAGTCATATTTCCAAGGGGCAGGCTACTTCCATTCTGCGTTTTAATTTACAGCTAATTATGAAGCTGGTTACTTAAATATATTATATATCGTTACAGCTACTATCACCCCAAAAGATAGACCATTAATGTACTCAGCATGCTGGATTTTACCCCCTTCTTTCCCAAAAAAAGCTTTGGGTAGCCCATACTGCAAGATCTGCATAACTGGGTCCCCACTGACTAGCAACAGACAAGTGAGCATGTCATGCTGCAGACAAGTATTGACTCTTGGTTATAGCATTAGTAGCTATTTTTAAAACAAAAACAAAACTAGAGTGAGAAAGCAGTCAGTCACTGATTTTTCTGGATTGTATGCCAGACTGTCCCCAGCAATTTTAGCTACCAGTTTTACTGCAGCATTGCACCAAAGAGTGATATCATCCTTCTACTAAAATATATTTTTCCTAAAGGGAAACAACCTATATTTCATCTGGTTCTAAATGCTTATGTAGATTGATATAACTTGCTCTACCTAACCTGAACCATTATTTTAATGACTTTTTGTCTGTTTCATAGAGGAGGATGAAGACTAGTGACAAAGAGTCCTGTGGCACCTTAAAGACTAACTAAAGTATTGAAGCATAAGCTTTTGTGGGCTAATACCCACTTCGTTGGATGAAGACTAGAAACACATTTTTAAAGTAGTTTTAAATTTGTGATGCAATAGGGTAAGTTTCCAGTAGAGATTTACATATATATCATTTTACCATAGAACAACTCCAGAGAAATCAGTTTGCAGCCATGGGAGTCACACCTACATGTTCCGAAAAGCCACTGAATTAAATGTTTGAGAAGTGTTTTGTATTTGTCCTGTCCTAAGTAAACTACAGCCTGATTTTATAGTGATGCATATATACGCATTTTTAAACACTGAGGCCCAATTCAGGAAAGCATCCTTATCCAGGGAAGCACTTAACACATGTTTAACTTTCCTGAATCAGAACCCTAATTGATAGTGGTCAGAAAGTTCAAAGTTAAGACTAATCCTCCAACCTTAATTGCCTTTGTGAGAAGACAAACCAGTCACAATGCAAAGAGCATTCAGCTTGATTTTGTTTCCTGTTCTAAAAATATCTTTTTTTCCCTTCAAAGGTAGATTAGATTAAAGGTAAATAAAAAGAAACAAAAACCTTTCTAGAATCAGGGTGGTAGCCGTGTTAGTCTGGAATAGCAGAGTTAACAAAGTCCTGTGGCACCTTAAAGACTAACTATAAAGTTTTGAAGCATGAGCTTTCGTGGGCTAATACCCACTTCGTCGGATGCAGGCATTAGCCCACAAAAACCTTTCTGTGACTAACAGGCAGTGCTGGAATTATGTCAGTGCTCATCAGGGCTAGGATCCATAATCCAATGAGGACATTCAGTATCTCTCTTCTACTCTATAGCCACAGAACAAGAGAGTTATTTTCCTTAAGGTTCACTCACAATTGCTATAAGGCAAGTGTAGACACAGCTTAAACATTTATCCAGAGTTTAAATAAGAGCCTCAGCCTAAAGAATAGGAAGCCCCTTAACCTGGGGATTGGATAAGGATGGGCTGTCTGAGCTTCAGTCTGAACAAGACTGAAGTGCTTTGGAGAAAGAGAAAGGGGGAGACGGAGGTGTATGGAAGCAATCTGATCTTTCAACTTGGTCTTTGTCGATCAACCATCACAATCCGGGTCGTGCTGGAATTTCAGATGCTTCATCATGTCCAGGTAGCACTAGTAGCCGGGACACCCATTAATAGCCATGAGGTTGCAGTCACTATTTCCCCTTTTATAGGGGACGGGGACCATGGCTGTAATCTGGTAAGGGCTGATAAGGGCCAACAGCAAAAGACTACCTGACCTCAGAACAAAAGGGAAGCAGAAAGCAAACATGTCAAAGAGCTGTCTCATGAGTTATTCCAGGGGTTATAAAGCTGAAGTACTATGGCTTGCTTAGGACTGTGCTTAAAAAGACTAAACGTAGCCCTGGCTATATGACAACTAAGGGAGCAGTGAAAGAAATTATAGCCATCAACAAGCATTTGTAGGGAGTAAACACAAAAGAGGGTGAAACTTACATCAGTACAAAATTAAGACAGACAGAACTAAAGTAATGAGTAAGCATGCTGAATAACAGGAAAGATATGAGAGACTGTGGAACAGCTTCCCAAGGGAAGTGACTCTACCATGAAATGCTCATTCATCTGTCACTGATTAAATCTCAACTATAGATTATTTTATAGTATCAACAGCCACTAAAATAAAGAATGGGGACTTTCCGCTGCTTGAAACATTTGATATGGATCTGGGAAAATTTAACATTATGAAGAGACCTCACTGATTTCCATCCCTTCTCCCCCCACCCGACCCCCAAGAGATGGGATTAGATGAGTTAAAAAAAAGTGGGTAATGTTTTATGTACAATTTATTTATTGGCTCAATAATATACAAGCTAACATTGGTTACAAATTCTGAGAGTGCTCAGCATTTAAACTAAATGTGCTGTTATACTATTCCAAGTACAATAAAAATCTTCATATTCAAAGCCATAGAAGATAGCAATCTTTAAAACGAAAAATTTAGGCCTGGTCTATGCCTGAAGAAAAAAATTACCCACTGAACTGGTCTACACTTACACTTGCCAGCAAAGATCGTTTTTCTAGTGCAGAACTGGTTTTATATGATGTGCTGTGCTTATTCTCTTTAAAGGATCTGTAAAAGATGGCCACTAAGATGCAAAATGTCAAATAGGAAGTGGTAGCATTAATTCTTTATGCTAACATCCTAAGAAAAGGAGTAAAGTTGCATTTTAGTTGCCCTTTTGTCTCTTCTAGTATGGTAATATTCTCTTGACCAACATGTCCATTTAACTGGGTGAGGTTAAGGATTAGAGGTAGAGCCTAATCTTTTTCCTAAACTGAGATACTGCAGAGGGTCTTATGTGGGAACTTCCCGGCCCTTGTGGTTGAACAAGGCCAGAAGAGGGCAAGTTAGCTGGTGGCTAAGTTATGTGCGTGGGAAAGGCTGATGGTTGCCAGTCATGAAATTGCATGTTCAGCATCTGAGGAAGGGGGAGTGGATATGATAATGTCTGCTATTAGGGATGGAACTGTTAGCCATCTGTGAAGCCAGCAGGGATTTTGAGGCATGGGTGGTAGCAGAAGCTAAACACACTGCTAATGCTGGCAGCAGGTGTCCAGTGCAAGTATTGATCAACAGGGGGTGTGGCTCCAGAATAAAACAGAATTGGAGGTGGATTAGGGGATGGCATCTCCTAAAGAAGATGGGGAATGAGGCTGGATCTCCTGAAGTCTGATGGAGGGAGGAGACAGCTGCCTCTTCCTCGTTCCCTAAGTCCTCATGTGGGATAGAGTCCCAGGATCATTGGGTGAAGGAATGATAGTAGCTCTCAACCAGGTGGAATGGACTACAAAGAAAGAATGACAACCAAACATTAAATGTTGCAGATGCTCAAAGCCCTGATTCCACAAACATTTACACATATGCTTAATTATATTCATGTGTGTAGCCCCATTTAAGCCCACAGCACTATCTACAGGTGCTCAGAATGCCACTGCAAAGATTACTTTCCTAGCCAGTCTCTTTGACCATGTCACTCCTCCACTTCATCCCCTCTCTATCTTATCAAATATAAACTATTTATCTTTACCCTCAAGGCCTTCTCAGCTCATCTCTCACTTGCTATTGAACTGAGAGCTTCTGCTTCCAAGAAGCCCATGATGCCAGTCTCTATCGCCCACTTACCAAACAAGCACCATCCTTCTTTCTTCCATACTGCTCCCCATGCTTGGGGGGGAGCTCCCCAGAACCATGCACAAAGCTATCTCGTTACTCTTCTTCCAAACCCTCCTTTGATGCGAGGCCTACCAAAAAGTTTAATAACAGTTATCTCACTGGTGAACTGATACTTCTGCCTGCCACATTGCCCAATACTGTCTCATTGTTTCCTTGTACTCCTCTCTCTGCATCCATCTGTTTGATCTTGTTTTAGACTTGGATTATAAGCTCGTTGGACAAGGAATTGTCTTTTTGTTCTGTGTTGTACAGTGGCTAGCACAATGGGGTCCTGGTGAATGACTAAGGCTTGTAGGCACTATGGGAATACAAATAAAATAAGCACAATCATGGCCATAGAGTTCATAGTTTATTTCTTTTGGTAATTGGACTATTAACACAAGAGTTAAGGTTGAGGAATATATAACCTGTTTAAAAGTTTTCATGCTTAAGCTAAGAACAATAAGATTGGATAAGATGTTCAGTAACCGTTCTTAAGGCTAGGAACTGCTAGTCCACTCCAACCCTTCTCTTGAGTTTAATTAATATACTCCTATGAATCCCTAGGGTTTATATGGAACAGCAGAGAAAATCATTTTCCAATTCCTGAGAGTTGCATACAGAATAGGTAACTTAGTCTTGCCACATCTCTATGAGCAGGTAGTCTTTGCAATATGTAGTTTCTGGATTCTATTTGTATCAGGAGGAACAAAAAAACTTCACCTTTTGGCACCCAAATCCATGTATTGGTAAGTCAATGTTCAAAAGCTATGTACAACATTAGATTTGACCAGGGCCGGCGACAGGAATTTTGGGGCCCCGTACGGTCTGCCGTACGGGCTCTCCCCCCCCGCCAGTCTCCCGCCGCCCGCAGGGCCCCCCCCCCTTGCCGGTCTCCTACCTCCCGCGCCCCCCCCCCCCCCCCCCGGCCGATCTCCCGCGGGCCCCCCCCCCCCCCGGTCTCCTGCAGGCCCCCCCCCCGGCCGATCTCCCGCCTCCCGAGCCCCCTCCCCCCCCGCCGGTCTCCTGCCTCCCCAATCTCCCGCGCCCCCCCCCCCCCCGGCTGCCCCCTCTCCCGCCGGTCTCCTGCCTCCCCGATCTCCCGTGCCCCCCCCCCCGGCCGGTCTCCTGCCTCCCGCGGGCCCCCCCCCCGCCGATTTCTCTGCGCCCGAGGCCCCCCCCCCCGCGCCGGTCTCCTACCTCCTGCGGGCCCCAACCCCCACATGTGCTGCGGCCGTGTGGCCGGCCGGGAGACGCAAAGGGGGGCGGGGGGAGGCTGCTGGGTGCCGGGGGAGGGGGCTGGTGAGCGCGGCAGCGGCTGCCCGAGCCGCGCCTCGCTCACAGCCCCGGCGACAACGGGGTACAGCTGAGTACCGGCCCCAGACTTCAGGGCCCCCCCCTGAAGTCCGGGGCCCGGTACAGCTGTACCCGTTGTACCCCCCTGTCGCCGGCCCTGGATTTGACAGCAGAAAGTAACTCTGAAAGCCATTACAATCCCTCATTTGGCTGAGGTAAAAGGATAAGGGAAAGTAGCAAATTATGGGAACATTAAAGATCTGTGCACCTTTCCTTAGCAAAACCAAGTGCATTTCCTAGATTATAGGTCTTATTGCCAAAGGAATCCAAGTTGCATTTTTCAAAGTAGTCCAGTAGTTTTCAATTAATGGAAGATGCATCTAAGACTCCTGAAGTGTCCTGGAAAAACAAATTTCACCTGACTGGAATTAGGCTTCCTGCATACCAATAAAGAACACTGCTAATGCAAAGCAGCCTATTTTCATCCTATTTGTTCCTTCAGGACTACCTCCCACACAGCTCCATTATAGCCACATCCTTACAGCCAAGAGCGTCTTTCTCCAGAGCCTGTCAACACCTCTCATGAGTCATTCTAGGAAAAAAGACAAAGTCCTCCCTCCCCCAACTCCTACGGGAAGGATGCAGCATTCTCCTCAGTGGAGATGGAAGGCTAAGAAAAGAATGAACCCCGAATTTCAGAATGAACCATCACTATTACATGGTTTATACTTAAGGGCATGTCTACATTTACAGTGCAGTAACTGGTACAGTTGTGTTGCTGCAGTGCATGTGGTGAAGACAGGAGAGAGCCCTCCATTGGCATTAAAATACAAAAAAAAAAAAAAAAAAACCCACAAAACACCACCCCTCATGAGCAGCAGAAGTTAGGGTCAGTGAGAGAAGCTCCCACCAACATAGCACTGCGCACACTAGCACTTATTCCAGTTTAACTTATGCCACTGAAGAGGTAGGATATTCACACCCCTAAGTGATGAAAGTTTTACCGACATAGCCTCAGAAAGTCTCATCAAAAATGTAACATCCATCAAAAAGAAAGAAAGATAGCTGAGTGAGCAAGATCTCATGAAGTTAGTACATATAGTGAGAGCATTACTCTACTGAAACACAAAGCAATACTTGACATTTTAACAGCCAAACGGATATGTAAATGACGAGGTGGCAAAGCCAAGTGATTTTTCAGCTCTTTAAACAAAAAGCAACAGCTGCAAGCTCATTATTGCTGTTATATTACCAAACTTCTTTTTTTTCAAATTTAACAGAGGTTTAAATAAAAAACTCATTCCATCAACAGCCAGTGTGTGACTGTACTCTCCATTATTCTGATTGGCTTGTAAATCTGCAAAGTATTCCATCTTGCAGTTTTATACTAGTACATACAGCATCAGATCTCCAGAACAGACCAACTCTTTTTGGGTGGACCAAGCATGTATTTTTTAATTATGCACAAGGATTTACTCCTTTCAGTCCCACCAGTGGCACATAGAAATAGGAAAATACACTTTAGATTTGAGCATTACACCAGCCCTTGGTGGAGGGGCAGGCACAGGAAGAGAAGACATTCGGTTTGCCTGACCCAAATTAACCAACTTTCTCTCTCCAAAAAAATGGAGATTTTCACTTAAAAACTGGTGTTCTTATAATCAATAACATATACATTATTTCACAGGTTGTCAATAACTGATAAGTTACTAGATAAGTGAGTGCATCAGCTGATCAGGTTAATATTTGCAAGGTAATTTAATTTTAATATGCCCTATGAATCATATTCTCTGTCCTTGATAGCTGGTTTTTGCACAGGTTTTAGCTGCCAACCAGTCAGCATTTATATTAGGGACATTTGCTTCCTAGTGAAGAGCTCAATTAATTATTTAAAGAAAAGAGATGCACGGTCCTGGAATGGACAGCAATGGCTATTTCTTTCACTGCTCTCCCGATAGCTACTTTCTCCCAACCAAATATTAATACTGCACAGATATACGATTGCTCCAATCTGAAACACTGAAACCAAAGTTATGGGCTTGAACCTGCAATCCCTTACTGATGAAAGCAGTCCCACTGACACCCTTCTTCACTCAAACAGCTTTACACGGTCTTTCATTCTACCTCCCATGCAGGGAGGAGCTTTACAAGAAATTCCTCCTTCACCACTTTGTCTTCTTTCAAACCCTTTCTCTGCTGTGATGCCTACCAAAAGCCCTTGATAACGGCTACCTATTGCGTGTGCCAGGAGTGCTTTGTTATTCCAAATACATTGTTTATTAGTATCTTCTTTCCCTCTCCATATTAGTTTTCCCTCTACCTGTTCCCCTCACATTATCAACTAAAATGGTTAGTTCTGTGTCACAAGGGCATTAAAAAAAAACCAACAGAAGTCAGGGGTACAGTACTTATACCTCATTAGGGCCTCTAGTCATTATAGCAATACAAATAAATACATCCTTAAATCAATGGGACTACTCACATTAGTAAGGGTTAATAGGTTAGGACCAAATTTGCAGGGTTAGTAAAGGTATTTTTGTTTAAGGGTTGAATATTACTTAAAAAAAAATGTTGAGGAATCTTCTTCCCTTCTCCCCATATAGGCAAAGGTTTATCTTTAAGTTTTGCTAAAATATATTCACACAGTTAAAGCCACAGGCTGGGCTGACAGCAGGTCTATCATGTTACTATGCTTGGGTATAATTATGTTTTATCCTTTCCTCTGTAAAGCTAGGACAATCCAGAACTATAACTGGAGCTCCATTCCACTTGACTAGGAAGAAAGTTAGACACCAGGTAGATGGTCTCTCTATTTTACTCTCAGAACTTTTCTCTCTGTATAGAGAAAGGTACCTTGGAGGCAGTGTCCGGAAATTGTTGTGAGGGAGCTCTGGTTTAGAAGAAGACTCTGTTCCCTACTGCTAGGGAGCTCCAAATTCAATGTGTATTCCACAGCTGATGGGTTTGATATCACCACTGCATTGCAGGGAGAAATAAATTAGCAAATTATGATCCAGACTCGGGGTCTCCAGACTATGGCCTGGGGGCCAGATCTGGCCCGTGGTGTTAATTTGTCCGGCTGAGCAGGCATGCGGAGAAGCCGCCGCTGCCCCCCCGTGCGACTTGCTGCCAACGGCACCATGTGAGGAGGGATGAGTGCCCCCGTGGTGCAGCTGGAGGAGCAGGGGGGGCAGTGGCGTGGCTGGAGAAGCAAAGGGGTGAGTGCCCCTGCAGCGTGGCCAAAGGAGCAAAGGCGTGGGGGCACGGCAGCGGTGTGGCTGGAGGAGCAAAGGGGGGTGGGGGGAGAGTCACAGCAGAGTCCAGAGGAGCAAGGGGGGGCCACAGCAACAGCCCACAAAGCCCCGTTCAAAAATCTAATATGGCCCTCATCTCAAAAAGTTTGGAGACTCCTGGTCCAGACAATGGACCTTGATTGTGCTGAAGAGTAATATTAGTCTTTATCTTAGAACCTACTTTTACTTCTGTTAAATAACTGGAGTACTCTCCACTCACGTAAGGCAAGACATTTTTAGAGAGAAACAACTAGAGGTCTTTACTATGAAGTGATACAAATTCTTTAAACCCCATCAGTACTGGTCTTTAGTATCACTGAGGACATCTGCTGTTGTAACAAGAAGATGAATAAGGATACCATTAGCTTGATCTAGTTTAGTTTACAACCCTTCTGCAAGGTTTTAACATGCAGTTAGGAACTATCAAAATAAGAGAGCTCTGAAATCTAGGAGGGCTACCATAGAGGGAGAGAAATGGAAAGGTCATCACTTTCAGAAAAGACTATAGAACCCATGGTCCTGAAAGGAGACAAATAGCTTCCTCCTAAGTGCAAGTAGAACAGTAATGCTTTTCAAGTCATGATTGAGATACATGTTCTCTCCCATGAGAAAAGAAAAGCCTATGTGATAATTTGAGTCACAATACTACGTATTCCTCATATTTGTGGAAAGTTTGTCATGAAGAAGCTCACAACATATTTGAAATATTAGGCATGCATTGATGCAAACAGAACAATGATAAAGTAAAGTAAAGTAGTGATACAGACAGGAACTTTACACCCTGCCTCTCCTAAATATTCACCTTCCACTAGCTGGTCCAAGGTGGAAATCCTCTTGGCACCATCAATAGTGTAGATTGTTCTCACTCCCTGGGGCAGATTCACATTATCAGACAGAGTTCGGGTCAGATCAGCCAACAGGGCCTCAAAAGATCTAAACCGGTCAGGGGAGATGGCATAGACAATCCCTTTGAAGTACCGGTCTCCGTTGCGGTAGAAACGAACTTTCTTTGCTTTTTTCTCAGAACTGAGGGTTTGTAGAGTGCGGGTTCGGTAAAAGCTGCAGTGGGCACTGTGGGTAGGGCTAGGCAGACCATTTACCCGTGACCCTCTGCCATATCGCTGTGCTTTATCACGCTCATCGAAGTGTTCCAGTTCCATGTCTCTTCCAAAGGACATCTTTGATGGTAAATCTGGGGTGAGAAAGAGAAAGAATTCAATATATAAAGTATTTTAGAACTCCGTTTAGAACTCATAAGAATTCAGTATACAAATAAAATGCTATAGGAAGCTCTTTTGTAGAGTGATCAAGGTAAACCCTGCTAAAAAAAATTTAAAACCGTAACTGTACAGCACATTGAAAAAACTTGTTCACCAGAAAGTAGACTGTGGAACCTAGTTGTCATCTTTATACTATACCAAGAAGCAGACCATCACCATCACACAAAAAGAGCTTTAGATCAAAAGAAGAGATACAATGCCTATGGGACATTATAGTACAAAGTTCAGCTCTTCCTCTTCCCAGTAGCTTAACTGGTTTTTGCTAGTCTTGCAGCCAAATGAAGCTTCCAATCCAATTAAAAGTGACAACCAACTTACTCATGCCCTCAGCATTGCTCATTCCAAGTCTGACCACAAAGAAGTTGCCACTTAGTGGATTATATTTACTGCCAGCCAATGTGACACATCCAATTAAAAACATTTCAGAGGAAGCAGTCATGTAGGTTGGCAATAGAAATCGGGACTATTAATACAAGTGAGTTGACTGTGATGGTCATTTTCATAGACGAAAAAGTCTTGCTCCAGACAGCCATTGCATCTCACTTCACATCACATATTACACTAGACTGATTGGAGACAACCACACTCCCAAAACTTTAGCACATACTGAACAGGTGGAAGTACTCAATTATCACAGAACAAACAGACATGGTTAGCAGGAGCTTTTGACACTAATATCATCCACTGAGCAAACTACCTTACAAAATATACAAATAAAGGAGTAAAACAGTAAATATCCTTAACCTAGTTTCAGAATTTGTCACCCTTGATAGATTTTCCAGGTGAAAACATCTGTATCGCCAATTGGCATAAATCACCAACTGATTGAATGAACTAGCAACTGATGCCAAACACCTGAGAACCACAAATAAGGCTCCATGATGACTGGGTTCTTAGTTGAATGATTCCAACTTTTTAATATAGCACATACTGTGAAGATCTAAGCAATTTTACATTATATTATTATATATAAAAATTTAAAAAAAGATCCTAAACTAATCTTGTTAAAAACATAAAACGTCTGTTACTACAACTGTTATGTCAGTCTTCATCTCCATAAAAATAAATCCTTCCTCCTTCCATTTTGTTTGGTTTATTTTAAACAAATAGACTACTCTCATTTTGTTTTAAGAGCCACCCTAGATTTGTAATAAAAGTTGTCTGTAGAACTGCAAAGCACAGTATATTTATTTATAGCACAGATTCACAGACCTAATTTAGAAGGGCTCTCTCACTGATTTCCAATAAAAAGGAAAAAAATAGAAGCACCAGCTTCATTACCACTGATCATTAAGGGACAGTTACGAAACAAATCAATAACAGAGAAATAGTTCAATATGAGAGAGATGGACTGATACCATTTTGTTGATACAAGTATATGTTAAAGTGAATAGTGTGCCCAGTGCCCAACTCTCAAGCATATGAGTAGTCCCTCTCAAATTCATAGGACTATTCACATGCTTAAAGTGTACCAAAACCAATGCAAGACCAGGGTCCTTGTGGAGGTTATTTATTCCAGTTTGGTTAGAGCTTGACTCATTTTACTATCTAAACATGGGATCCTGATTATATTTACATACTTTGCCTTGTATCTGAATATGAAGATTTGCTGTACTGCCAAAAACAAAAAACCTCAACAACCACTCTTCCCCCATCCCATTATGGAAAACACCTTTCTAGAAAACACCAACCCCCTAGCCCCACCCTGCCAACAGACCAGTTCTCTCTGGACTCTGGACCAGCACTTCACTGTCAACAGGAGCATTTTAGGTCAATTGTTAGGTCAATATAGGTCCAAGATTAACAGCCATGTTTCAATGTGTGGGGGTGTTTTAAATTATTATTCCAATAAAAGCCATTTATTAGGATGTAAACATCCCCTGACAGAGCTCATAATCCAAAGACTGCACTTTGGAAGTGAAACTGATGAGAACAAAAAAACACTCCCCCAAAAACCCAATGTCTACTGTGGTTTCATTGTCCAAACCAAGTCAAATGAAAGGGGGGGGGAACCCTACACACACACCTTTCCCTGTAAATAAAACATCTCAAAATTTTCATTTTTTGTCATCTCAGGTCTTGTTAATAGAAGGTAATAAGGATCACTCCTCAGACTTTCACAAAATGATTTTTATCTCCAATTAAACCCCTTTAAAAGGGAAATACAATTCACCCTAGAACAATGTGCTCTTGCCATTCACTCCAATGTGTTCACATCAGAAGGTCGGACTAAGACAATGAAATTATAGAAAATAATTTGATCAGATGTTACTATATAAAAGTCACAAGCCCCCACCATTCACACCACATACATCTATTAGAGGCATAAGTGTATATACTCTCTCTCTCTCTCTCTGCAGGTGTGAGTGGGTGATTACATAAAACAATCCGAGCCGAATACACACACCAATACAATAGCGATTATTGAAAAAAAGAGTGAAACCGAGTGGATTCTCTAATGATTTCCTTGATTCAATCTGCTGTAGATCATAATGGTTTCAAAAAAAGATTTATTCTTCTTAGGTGACACAAAACGTGTTTGAAATGCAACTAAGCCAGCTGTTCATGGGCCATATTGTGCCATCAGGTCTTTAAAACAGGAAGCGCTGCTTAAAAACTGATAGCATGATTTGGCCCCGTGGTAAGAGAGAAAAATACATTGTCCATAACTGTCCGCACGTTTTTAATACTGCGGGTATATTTACATAACTGGCTTCTCTAAAATCAAAGGGGGAAATCGCCGGAGCTGAGCAGCAACGTGCACAATAAATGAACAAAACGGAATTTAAGGGCAGACTACAGAGTCGGTGGATACTTAGTCAGTCCCCTCTTTTAAAGGAGGGAGAGATGGAGAAAGCGGTGCACGCTATTCATACAGCTGCTTCGCTCCACAGCAGAACCTGCCACCCAATGTCAGACCATTCTCAGAGAGAGGATCCTCTTCACAACCTCTGCCACACACATTCACACCGCAAAAAAAGGGGGGGGGGGACTACGCAGCACCAGCTAGACCAAGGGAAAGCGGGGGGAACACGAAGCCTGGCCACCATTCTCCCCTAAAATTCAGCTACCCCCCAAACCAGAGCCCCGGACAAAAGGGGCAGGTGCAGTGGGGTGGCGAGGAAGGTACATTACCGCGCTCCAGGGAAAACACCAGTCGGGATGGAAATGGGAAGAGGAGCTGCCTTTGGCTTGGTAGATCAAAACCCACTTACCTGTTTCTTGAGGGGGGTGGAAGCGCTTCTGGCAAAAACCTAACTGGGTTGGTTGGCTGTGAAGGGGACGCCGGGTTTCAGCCGAAAGACTCCGCTCCGCCCTGCTTTGATTGCAGCTCTGGTCGCACAGAGCCGCGCGGATGCCTTTTGTTATGTGTCTCCCGGCCCCCCGGCTGGCCGGTGCTGCTGGTGAGGCTGGGCGGCAGCTGCTTCGCCTTTCTTCTACAGCCTGCTGCCGATTTGCATTGGCCCGTCCCTCATTGAGATGCTGCTCTTCACACCAGCCTCTCGCCGGCTCGCTCTCCAGAGGGCGGCGCCGCCGCCGCCACAGCCTCCCTCCCGGCGCCGGGGGGAATAATGGGCTCCGCCGCTCCGGGCTACCTCCCTGCACCGCCTATCCCGCCGGGCTCTTCTCCTGGGCCCGTCTTGGCGCCTCTGTCCTCCCGCCGGGGGGGAGAGGGGGGGGCGACGGGGGGGGGGGGTTGCTTCTCGTGTGAATCCGAAGTGGGGGGAGGGGGTAGAGGCCCCTACTGGGAAAGTCAGTCAACCCGGGAAGTGGCCCCAGCCCCGTTATTTGTCACTGCCCCACGAATCCCTGGCCGGGGCAGCCGCTGTGGTGCACGCCTCACGGTGCTGAGCTGAAGCAGGATGCTGGGCCTCACTTTCTGCTGGTCCCAAAATAAAGGCTAGCTGGCTAAGCATGCACCCACCCACCCGTCCACCCAGCCCTACCTTGGGGGTGTGCGGTGCTAGCTGGCATGTTAACCAGACTGTCAGCTCTCTCTCAGTGCATGGCTGTGCATGCAGACCACCTCGTCTTATGTATTAGCCCAGCGCAAGACTGATCTTATGATATTTACCTAAAGGCTCATCTACACTATGGCTAAGATTTACAGAACCCTAGGAGAGATTTCCAAGACAAGTCTCCTTCAAATTAATGGGAACTAGGGATGCACGTTCCCTGGGTAGCTTTGAAAATCTCAGGCTACATATTTAACCCAGCCGGTGCACAGTTGTCTGGAACAGTTAGGAACTGGCTGTATTGCAAAATAGTGTTTGGCATACAGTAAACCCTCGATTTAACGGACCCCGATTTAACGGACTTCGGATGCAACGGACAAAATTTCCGATGCATCCGAAATCCGTTATTGGGGGCTGCCGGCTCCCACCCCAGGGAGCCGGCTGGGTTGACAGCTCCCGCCCGGCTCCCCGCAGCGGGGACCCCTGCGGGAGCTGTCAAACCCCCCCGCCCCCCCGCCCGGCTCCCCGCAACGGGGAGCCGGGCAGGGGGGGGGGTTTGAGAGCTCCCGCCTGGCTCCCCGCTGGGGGGAGCCGGGCGGGGGGGCGTTTGAGAGCCTCCGCTCGGCTCCCCGCAGCGGGAAGCTGGGCGGGGGGTTTGAGAGCTCCCGCTCAGCTCCCCCCAGCGGGAAGCCGGGCGGGAGCTGTCAACCCCCCCGCCCGGCTCCCCACAACGGGGAGCAGGGGGGGCGTTTGAGAGCTCCCGCCCGGCTCCCCACAGCGGGAAGCCAGGCGGGAGCTGTCAACCCCCCCGCCCGGCTCCCCGCAGCGGGAAGCCAGGCGGGAGCTGTCAAACACCCCCCCCCCGCCCGACGGGGGGGGGTTGAGAGCTCCCGCCCGGCTCCCCGCAGCGGGAAGCCAGGCGGGAGCTGTCAACCCCCCCGCCCGGCTCCCCGCAGCGGGAAGCCAGGCGGGAGCTGTCAACCCCCCCCACCCCCGCCCGGCTCCCCGCAGCGGGGAGCCGGGCGGGGGGAGGGGGTGGGGTGGGCTGACTCACGGCTACATATAACGGACTAATTCGAGCGAGGGGGTGTCCGTTGTCACCCGAAAGTCCGTTATTTAATAATTTAAAAAAATTATTAAATAACAGACTTTCGGTTTTAACGGACACCCCCTCGCCCGAATTAGTCCGTTATATCGAGGTTTCACTGTACTTAAATGTATACCCCAAATTGAAAAACACAGTCAAAAAACTAAAGAGCCACCATGGCTTACCAACCATGCAAAAGAAGCAGTGAGAGATTTAAAAAAAGTGGAAGTCAGATCCTACTGAGGTATCTAGAAAGGAGCATAAACACTGCTAAATTAAGTGTAAAAATGTAATAAGAAAAGCCAAAAAGAAGTTTGAAGAACCGCTAGCCAAAAACTCAAAAGATAATAAGAAAATGTTTTTTAATTACATCAGAAGCAGGAAGCCTGCTAAACAACCAGTGGGGCCCCTGGACGATATAGATACAAAAGGAGTATTTAAAGATGATACAGTCATTGTGGAGAAACTAAATGAATTCTTTGCTTCAGTCTTTACGGCTGAGGATGTTAGGAAGTTTCCCAAACCTGAGCCGTCCTTTGTGGGTGACAAATCTGAGGAATTGTCACAGATTGAAGTGTCGCTAGAGGAGGTTTTGGAACTAATTGATAAACTTAACTGTAACAAGTCACCGGGACCAGACAGCATTCACCCAAGAGTTCTGAAAGAATTCAAATGTGAAATTGCAGAACTATTAACTATGGTTAGTAACCTGTCCTTTAAATCACCTTCTGTACCCAGTGACTGGAAAATAGCTAATCTAATGCCAATACTTAAAAAGGGCTTTAACAGTGATCCTGGCAATTACAGACCGTCTAACATCCATACCAGGCAAATTAGTTGAAATAATGGTAAAGAATAAAATTGTCAGGCAAATAGAAGAACATAAATTGTTGGGCAAAAGTCGACATGGTTTCTGTAAAGGGAACTTGTGTCTTACTAATCTATTAGAGTTCTTTGAAGGGGTCAACAAGAACGTGGCCAAAGGGGATCCAGTGGACATCTAAGTGTACTTAGATGTCCAGAAAGCCTTTGACAAGGTCCCTCACCAAAGGTTTGTAAGTAAATTAAGTTGTCATGGGATAAGAGGGAAGATTCTTTCGTGCATTGAGAACTGATTAAAAGACAGGGAACAAAGGATAGGAATAAATAGTAAATTTTCAGAATAGAGAGGGGTAACTAGTGGTGTTCCCCAAGGGTCAGTCCCAGGACTGATCCTATTCAACTTATTCATAAATGATCTGAAAAGGGGGATATACAGTGAGGTGACAAAGTTTGCAGATGATACTAAACTGCTCAAGATACTTAAGACCAAAGCAGACTGTGAAGAACTTCAAAAAGATCTCACAAAACTAAGTGATTGGGCAACAAAATGGCAACTGAAATTTAGGGCTGGTCTCCACTACGGGGGGGGGGGGGGATCGACTGCAGATACGCAACTTCAGCTACGCGAATCACATAGCTGAAGTTTGAGTATCTGCAGCCGACTTACCGCTCGTCCTCATGGCGGCGGCGGGTGGCGGCGCGCTCCCTGTCGACTCCAGCTTGCGCCTCCCGGCAAGCTGGAGTTATGCAGTCGACGGGGGCACCGCGAGCAATTGATTTCTCGCATAGGGTGACCAGATGACAAGAAAAAAATATCGGGACACATGGGGGGGGGGAAGTGAGGGGGGGGGAAGAGGGGGATAGGAGGAGGGAGGGGGAAGTAGAGGGGAGGGGGGAGAGTGCCACAGGCTCCCCACACACACACACTGGACCCATGGGGGCAGAGTGTGAGGAAGCCATGGGTCAGGGTGCAGGGGTTGGGGATCCAGGGCCCCAGCTGCTTACCCCAGGGAACTGTTCTCAGCTGGGCTGGGGGGCGGCTGGCAAGTGGTTCAGGGGCTGGTTTGGGGGGGTGGGCATGGAGCTGGGTTGGGAGGGGGGGCGGCTGGGTGCTCTCTGTAACCACCCTCCTCACCACCCCGTGGCAAGCAGCCCTCCTTCCCCCGCCCCTGCAGCATGTGAGGCGGCAGCAGAGAGCTGTCCTGGCTGCTGCCGCCTGCCCTGACTCTCCATGCAGGGGGTGGGGGGAGGCAGTGGGCTTGGGGCTGATGAGGGGGCGGACTCGGAGCCGGGTGGGGGGGGGCGGCGGCTGGGGGCTCTCTGCCCCTCCCCCTCTGCCGGTGCAGGCTGCAAGCAGCCCTCCTTCCCCCTCCTTGCAGCATGTGCGGCGGCAGAGAGCCTCTGCCTGGGGCAGTGGGGCTTGCTGCCTGCTCCTGCCTGGAGGAGGGTGCTGCAGCCGCCCCGGAAGGAGCAGTTAGTGACAAACGAGTCTGGCGCCGGCATCTGAAGGTCCCTATATCGAGACTAAGGGCGTCCCGACCAAAGGATGATCGGGACGCGGGACAAGTCTCCGAAAATCGGGACTGTCCCGATAAAATCGGGACGTCTGGTCACCCTATTCTCGCGTCTTCATAAGACGCGAAAAATTAATTGCCAGAAGATCCATGGCTACCCGCCGATTCGGCAGGTAGTGAAGACATACCCTTAATGTGGGTAAATGTAAAGTAATGCACAATGGAAAAAATAATCAAAGCTATACATAGTGTGGGGGCTAATTTAGCTACAACTAATCAGGAAAAAGATCTTGGAGTCGTCATGCATAGTTCTCTGAAGATATCCACACTATATGCAGTGGCAGTCACAAAAGCAAACAGGATGCTAGGGATCATTTAAAAAGAGATAGAGAATAAAACAGAATATTTTATTGCCCTTGTATAAATCCATGGTGCGCCCACATCTTGAATACTGTGTACAGATGCAAACGCCTGTTCTCACTTTCAGGTGACATAAACAGGAAGCCAGCAGCATTATCTTCTGCAAGTGTAAATAAACTTATTTGAGTGCTTGGCTGAACAAGAAGTAGGAATGAGTGGACTTGTAGGCTCTAAAGTTTTACACTGTTTTATTTTTGAATGCAGGTTTCTTTGTATGTAATTTTACAGTTGTAAGTTCAACTTTCCTGATAAAGAGATTGCACTACAGTACTTGTATTAGGTGAGCACTGTACACTTTGTATTCTGTTTTGTTACTGAAATCAAAATATTTGAAAATGTAGAAAACATCCAAGAATATTTAAATAAATTATATTTATGATTGTTTAAAAGCACGATTAATCACACAATTATATCAATCCATGGTGTTCCCACATCTTGAATACTGCATACAGATGTGGTCTCCTCATCTCAAAAAAAGATATACTGGCATTAGAAAAGGTTCAGAGTCTTTTCATCTTAGAAAAGAGGAGACTAAAGGGGGATATGAGGAGAGATTAAAGTGGCTAGGACTTTTCATCCGATAAAAGAGGAGACTAAGGGGGATATGATAGAGGTATATAAAATCATGAGTAGTATGGAGAAAGTGAATAATGAAAAGTTATTTACTTGTTCCCATAATATAAGAACTAGGGGCCACAAATGAAATTAATGGGCCTCAGGTTAAAAACAAATAAAAGGAAGTTATTTACACAGCGCACAGTCAACCTGTGGAACTCCTTGCCGGAAGGGGTTGTGAAGGCTAGGACTATAACAGGGTTTAAAAGAGAGCTGGATAAATTAATGGAGATTAAGTCCATTAATGGCTATTAGCCAGGATGGGTAAGGAATGGTGTCCCTAGCCTCTGTTTGTCAGAAAGGAGTGATGGATGGCAGGAGAGAGATCACTTGATCATTACCTGTTAGGTTCACTCACTCTGGAGCACCTGGTATTGGGCACTGTCAGTACACAGGATACTGGGCGAGATGGACGTTTGGTGTGACCTAATAAGAATTCTTATGTTCTTTATTAATCATGATTAATTTTGTTATTACATTAATTGTGATAATTTTTTTAATTACTTGACAGCCCTAACTGTTTTACATGGGCATGACCCGTAACTATTCTGCACATCCAGTTTTCAAAAGAAATTAGAACACAAATGTCCCTAGTTAGCCAAACAAGCCTGACCTAGCAGTTAAATTTGTAGTGTACATGTACGATCATAAGACAGCCCCTTCCTGGGGCACCATTCTGCAGCAGGCCACAGCACAACATGAACATCTGCCTCAGTTTTCCTTTTATATGATCCCTGCAAAGGAATATTGTCTCTTGCAGTGGTAAATTCAAAGACTTTTATCCACATAAATGCTACAGTCCTCAGATCTCTCATTGTAATAACAGTTCTTCTCAAAACCCCAAAGTAAAGAGGGGTTACAATGCAGGAGCTCTTCTATTCCATTCAAAGATCCCTGTTTCCCGATCATCCAGTTACTAATCACTTAGTTTTAGTTCTTTTAGCCCAAATTCCAGGGTCCTACTCTCCGGGCCTTGTACATGAAAATACCAAAACCCACTTCTCGATGAAGTGAGCTATAGCCCACGAAAGCTTATGCTGAAATAAACTAGTTAGTCTCTAAGATGGTACAAGTATCCCTGGCTTTCTTCTCTTCTCCTGTGAGTCTTCTCCTGTAGCCCCAAGTCAAGTGTCCGGACAGAATTCCCCACATCATGTTCCACTCAGCCAAGACTCCCTGCCTGTGAGTCCTACCGCTTTTCATGGGAGCCATCCTCCGGCATCATCCCATTTGGTTTGGCCTTAGTGGCTCCTAATCAGGCTTCTTTCCCTTCTTCCTTGAGGCCACTACACAAGCTCCTGTGCAAGTTAGCAGGGGTTCCACAGCACCAGGCCAGGCCTCACAGTCAACCCTTTCTCTTCCCAATGACTCTCTGTAGCAGCTGTCTTGTGCTACTGCTTCCCCCTTGGTCTCTCCTTTCCTCCTTGGGCAACTCACCTTTCCTTCTCTGTGTCTCTCAATCAGTTCTCTGAGTCACCATGTCTGTCACCCCTCTAGAGCACAGGTACCATCTTCAGTCCAACTGGAGTGATCTAATGAGTCACAGGGGCATTGGCCCTACTCTCTCTTAAAAGGACCATTATTACCCTGTGATCAAGTCGTAATTAAAGTTGTGTGAGAAACTGAGAAAAAAATCATATTATCTTCTTCTATCATAAAAAATCTTCTTACTTACATGTTACAATATCAACAAGAGCTATATAACATCAAATTTCACACTTTATCTCCGACCCTTCCAAAGCCTAAACAACAGTCCATGGTATTATGGATGGAATTTCAATTGTTTTTTATTTCCTTTGCTTGATAAAGGCTACTTATCCCCTAGTTTTTCTGCTTTAATAAAAGAGATCCGACTGAGCTAATGTTTAATTATATCCATGCAGATGGCTTATTATATAAGAGATAATTACTTTGCCCATTTTAAAAATACTGTATGATGCAGACAACATATGCATCCATCATTTTAAGATGGCAAGGAACTTAATGTGATATAAGTTACTATTATTTCTTGCATACCCACATAAGAATATTCATTTTCAATATCCAAAGCATGTGTTAGTTTGATGGTTCAGTAATTGTTCCTTTAACATAATATGTTGAACTTCTATTTTTTATCTTCATTCTTTAAGTCATCGTGGTTCTCCACTCCTATTTTGCATAAAATTGTCTTCCTTTTGTTGGTGGTGGAATAGAAAACGGTATGCAATGTTATAACTGATCTTTTTTAAAAAAAATTATTCAGAGCTACTTAAATACCATACATTTTGTGTTTTTATTGGGATATTTCAGACATCCTCATTCTATTACAACCATTGTCTCTAATTCTGCATTTTAGATTTGAGGGTTACATAAGCTTATACAAAACAGAAGCTGACAGCAGCCATTGAGGTTAGTCCAATACAAGATAATACCTCACCCAGCTTGTCATCCTAATTGAGGAACTATGTCATTCTTACCTCATGTCAGTTAAGATGAAAATACAATTATTTGATCATAGTTCCAGAAATTAAACAAGCAGGAAAAAACCCTCTGAAAGTTCAATAAAATGTCAGTCAGGAGTTGAAATTAGCATTCTGTATCTCAGTGAAGAAACCAGGTTTCATTCTTGGACCTCATTTCTCTTTCTCTAAGGACAGCAAAGGAAAATGCTTTGGAAAATATATGCTCATCACTTAGTACCCTGCATGTTTTATAATCACATCATCAAGTTTTGAGCCACAGGTTCTGGGAATATTTTTCATGTCACTTATGAATAATGGGAACCATAATCTGTTAATGTTGCTCCATGAGGTCAGTGATTGCTTTGGAAAGGACAACATCAGCATCTCAAAAGACTGCAAAAGAAATCTACTTGGGCAAAGAACCAAACCACAGGTAGAAGGATGGAATTAATCTAACCCTCTACAAAATTCTGAAAATGAAACTGGCCTGACATCTTTCCAGCAAGCATAAACTCAAGATACTGTATAAGTGCTTCATCTGCATAGTGATTTTGGACATAGTGTATGTCCAAAATCTGGAACTGGAGAAACATCATCTCCCTCAACCATATCTAGCTTTGGTGGCTGCCAACAATCTGGCCGAGAGATTGTCAAGAACCCTAAAGAGAGCTGCCAAACAATTCTTTAACAGTATCAGCAGCCCTGTTTAAAGAGAGACAGAAAACTGAGCCTAATGTGCAGAACATGTGGAATAGAGAAACATAGGGACATAAATACGGCAAAACCAAAATCTGATTAGATTCCTAAAGCTACAAATGACACTGTGCAGAGACATGTTTGTACCAGCTTATATTTTAGTACTACATACTGTATCACAATTCAGAATTGGGCACTCTTTTCCCCTTACTAAGCACAGGCAGGTATAGCTATAAGGAAAGAAAGCGCAGAAGTCAGGAGTCTTATGGAGACAGCATAAAAGTCACATAAAAGGACATTGTTATTATTTTAATTGAATAAAATGGGAGTTCAAGTATTAAGGAACAGAAGATGTTGTGTTCCATTTTATGTCCGAAGACTCAGCAGTTTTCCAAAATCGAATTACTACCTTTCTATTGTGCAAGTGTTCTTATTCAAGTTGGCCCTAATTGCTCAGTTTGGCACTTGTGAAAAAGATTTGCAAACCAAGCCCTAGCAGAGCAAATTTAATTCAGATTTACAAAAGCTAATGAGCCTCTGTTAACCAATGCAAGCTCAATATGTTCAAGTTGGACGTTGCAGCAGAACAAGCCATCATCATGCAGCAAAAGGCCAATTTGTTTTGTAAAGGGGATTTTCTGCCCCAGTCACTATAGAGAAAGCCCAGGAACTGATGGAGGGATACTGCAAATGACTTGTTTTGGGGGGAGGGGAGGGAATGTTACAAGACACTGGTAGAATTTACAATGGTTAATTGATTTGTTCCAGTAAAGGTTTAAAATTAAGTTACACTATTTCAAACATAATTTATATGTTACTTCGAAAGCAAAACAACAATTTACACTGTATGTAGCATCTTGGAAACTGTTACACTATTACAAAGTTGTGGACTGTTTGAAATGTGTATTTTGTAGATTAACTTCTTAGGCAAATTAACCGGTGGTTGAATAACTTTAAAAAATTGATTTGCCCTTTCATTGTCGGCCCAGATTGTAGCCAAAAGTGATAAGGATTCCTTTATTTGGGGGTTATTCAAGCTATTGCAATCCTAAATCCAAGACACTAGCTCTGGTTCAAGATGAAAGTAGGGTAATAAGGATTTAGGTTGTGTGTGATTATATCCAATCTCCAACCTACAACCTTGTGATCAAGTCTGACAACAGCAACATATTTGTATTTCAGACTAAGCTACCCTTGCAAAAAAGGCAGCAGAATAAATGAGGTGGCTCAGGATTCAGTTCCATAAGCAGTTAGTATTGTTTTTGGATAAGAGGCAAATTGTTATTTAAATTGCCAGGAGCCATTATTTCACAATAATTAAAATGTGGAAGAGGAAAAATTCAATTTTCTCATGGCTATTTTCTTTAATAAAAGCTTAGTTTTATCTAGAGAACACTCAGATTCAGGCTACTCAGTATAAAATTTTAATCCAGGAAGGTAACAATCATATATTTGAAAATGGAGATAAAGACTAATTTTTCAAAAAAGTAAATGTAATATATCACAACTAAAACATATTGGACCATATTCAGCAAACCAATGGAGCTACGCCATGGCTGAGTTTGGCCTGTTTTTAAGTACCAACAGTGTGATTGACTATGTAATATATACACAGTAATTTCCAATCTAGTTGACACAGACAAAATAGTTTTAACATATACAGTAAAACCAGAGGTGGTTTGGGAATCTTGCTGTAGCCAATGGTGGAAGGCCATGAGAATGAATGGAAAAAAATTGAACATTATAATTTCCTTCATAGGGGCTAGAATGTGCCATTTCAATCTACACTATTGTAAGGGGGCCACGTCACAATCTTCTCCCCATTGCTCCAGCAAAAGAGTAAAATTATTGGGTCTCCACCTGTTGCAGTGTACATGCGTCCCAATGTGCTGGTGTAGCTACACCGCTTGGCATGTATCGGGGGAAGAGGGAGCTTGGTGTCAAGGCTTCACCATCCTGCACCCCCTTCTACCTCTTGCTAGTCATTTGAGAGGCGGGGGTAGATATAGTGGTTCTGTGGCATACACTCTCCCATGTCCTACTAGAAACAGTGTTAGTCATGAGCATGCCTTATGCGGCCTTATTCTCTGTGCCTGGACGAAGGATGGGACACACTCTGGCCCTATAATTAGTGACTCCACTAGGCATGACTTCTGCAGTATCTCCTTTCTGCGTATAGTTACCAGACGCAACTGAAGACTTGGTGCATTGAAACCACATCTGCTGAGCTTTACCTTTACACTTGCCGTACTGCCAAGTGCTTTCAAAGCTGTGTAGACGAATCTTAAAATTCCATTAAGAAACCAAGTAAAAATCAATATGTATGTAACAATTTCATTATCTGAATTGGTTGTTAAACTACCAATAAAAAAATTACCAGGCTTTAGTAAATCTTTCAGCACAGTGATAGCTCTTTTGTAGCATTTCCCCCCATAGATCTCTAAGAGCTTCTCAAAGGAAGGCAAGTATATAATTATGCCCCATGCAAAAACTAATGGAAAATCAAATTGGTAGCAAAGTTCCATTCTAATTAATAAAATCTCCACTAGTTCCGGGTAGTGGTGAGTGAGAGAATAGTGTAAGGACAGATAGATATCTATGTTCCATCTATTTGCTGGTAGATTGGTGTCCATCCAGAAGCTTGCATCGGTGGTGATCTCTCTGGTAGTATTAGAGGTGTGTGACTGATGTGATGGTAGGGAATCATAGAATGTTCAGAGAATGTTGTATCAACTTCATAAATGTTATATGTATCTTTATGACCCACTTCATCAGATGAATGCCGAGTTTGTTTACTGATTGTTTTCCTGGCTAACTGAGTAGGATAAAACATCCTTCCTGCAGGAACATCAGTGAAGAGTAATTAATGCAAATCCCCACTATTTAAAGCAGGTAGTAAGGGTTTTGAAGTTTGAGGTGCTGGGCAGACTGGTCTGACATGGCCCAAAGACTTAAAATACCAAAGAACTTGGAACTGTAAAATAATGACCCTGATCTGGGAAGCGGATCACTCATACTTTTTTCAAGGACTGACAGGCCTGAGACTGTGACCAAAGACAGGCCCTGTAATGTTTTTGAACTCCTAGTGTCTCTCTCTGGAAGATGGGTGACCATCTGGTAAGCTAGGGGTGTATATAAGCTGTTTATTGTTTTTATTGTATGTTTTCTCTTAAATGCATTTGTTCTGAATATATAATATTTTGCCTTAGCAAAATGGCTGGTCACTGAATAACCCTGTCTTTATCCCTCAGAGAACATCACTGCAAGAGTTGAAATGAAGTCAGACCAGCTAGGGCAGCGGTTCTCAAACTAGTTGAGACCGCGACCCCTTTTTGTGATCCGGCGGCCGGCGCGACCCCTCCGCCGAAAAGCCGCCGAATTACAAAAAAAACCCTAACAACCCATACACACACACACAAAAAAAGCTCGTGCGCCCTGGTCCCTCGTCCCCGCCGTGGGCGGGCGAGCTGCCGGGAGCGCCCCGGTCCCCTGTCCCCGCCGCGGCGGGACAAGCTGCCGGGAGCGCCCCGGTCCCCTGTCCCCGCCGCGGCGGGACAAGCTGCCGGGAGCGCCCCGGTCCCCTGTCCCCGCCGCAGGGGGACAAGCTGCCGGGAGCGCCCCGGTCCCCTGTCCCCGCCGCAGGGGGACAAGCTGCCGGGAGCGCCCTGGTCCCCCGTCCCCGCCGTGGGCAGGCGGGCTGCCGGGAGCGCCCTGGTCTCCCGTCCCCGCCACGGGGGGGCTGCCGGCTGCACGCCGGCCCCAGTCGCCACGAGTTGCGGCGGCAGGAGCTCGTGACCCCCCGGGGAGCGCTCGGCAACCCCCAGTTTGAGAAACCCTGAGCTAGGGTGATTACACTGAATTGCAGGGGTCTGCAGCCTATTACCCTGGTCTGCAGAAATTGAATCACATGATGTTGCCTCAAGAAAGATGAAAGGCTTATGACCTCGGGTGAGTGCCGTCAAAGAGGCCATGAGGGAGTAAAAGGTGCAGTTAACTCATGAACTCTGAGAAGGTGATCCTGCTAGACCTGTTGTCTAGTTTAAATACCATCTGAGAGATTTTAGAACAGACCTTGGAACCTCTACATGTGTTCACTGGAGGAGGTGGTGTTCTGTGGATATTGAGACAATAATAGATGACAGAAATTTCAAAATGATGTAGTAAATAATGAATGAATAAATAACACGGGTATCAGTTCCCTAGTACATGATGGAGTAATAAATATGCTGTTATGTGTCTGTAGGACTCCCAAATACCCTATTGACAGCAATAATGCATTTCTACTGTAAATGTAGAGGATATTAAACACATCAATTATTACTTAACTGTCTGTCTAAAACAAAGAAGAGGAACACAAGAGTGCAGATTCCTGGAAAGTTTTTAGACAGGAAACTTGAAATCTGACAGTTATCTCATTATATAGTAAGTAGTTCTGTGTTATCTAAACCTTACCTGGTGCATGTGCCTCGTTATTACAGCACAATGAGGTATGTTATCTATATAGTAAGCTTCCAAGATTGTCACTCTGTGTGGCAGACTGAAGGGATAGAAACAGCAACAAGTATGGCTTAGAGGTCTTTTTAGGGATGTCAAGAGATATAAAAAATTGTTCAAGCAATTAAAAAAGTTAATCTCAATTAGTCGTCCTGTTAAACCATAATAGAATACTTTTTATATCAATATTTTGGGTGTTTCCCACATTTTCAAATATATTGATTTCAATTAGAACTCAGAATACAAAGTGTAAAGTGCTCACTTTATATGTATTTTTATTATAAATATTTGCACTATAAAAATAAAAAATATTATTTTTCAATACACTTAAGTACTGTAGTGCAATCTCGTTATCATGAAGGTTGAACTTACAAATGTAGAATTATGTACAAAAATAACTGCATTTAAAATCAAAACAATGTAAAACTTTAGAGCCTACAAGTCCACTCTGTCCTACTTCCTGTTCAGTCAATCGCTCAGATAAACAAGTTTATTTACACTTGCAGAAGATTATGCTGCCTGCTTCTTGTTTATGTCACCTGAAAGTGGGAGCAGGCATTTGCATGGCACTATTGTAGTCAGCGTTGCAAGATAAATATAAATGCCAGATGTGCTAAAGATTCATATATCACTCGATGCTTCAACCACCATTCATGAGGACATGTGTCCATGCTGATGACAGGTTCTGCTCAATAAGAGTCCAAAGCAGTGTAGATGGACGCATGTTTGTTTTCATCATCTGAGTCAGGTACCACCAGCAAAAGGTTGATTTTCTTATTTTGTGATTTGGGTTCTGTAGTTTCCGCATGCTGAGTTTTGCTCTTTTAAGACTTCTGAAAGCATGCTCCACACCTCATCCCTGTCAGATTTTGGAAGGCACTTCTGAGTCTTAAATCTTGGGGTAATGGGGCAGCTGCCCCACTCCCACAGAAATAGGGTGACCAGATGTCCTGATTTTATAGGGACAGTCCCGATATTTGGGTCTTTTTCTTATATAGGCTCCTAATACCCCCCGCCCCATTTCAATTTCTCACACTTGCTGTCTGGTCACCCTACGCAGAAAAGGAGTTAAAGTCAGCCCTGGGAGAAGGCTGGGGCTGAGAGCTGCTAAGCTGGGTTGATTGGGGTAGCGGCTGCAGCCAGGGCCGGCGACAGAAATTTTGGGGCCCCCTACTCTGATCGTTTGTGGGGGGCAGGGCCGGCGACAGGAATTTTGGGGCCCCGTACGGCAGATCGTACGGGGCCCCCCCCTGGTCTCCCGCCGCCCGCGGGGCCCCCCCCGCCAGTCTCCCGCCGCCCGCGGAGCCCCCCCCCGCCCGTCTCCCGCCGCCCGCGGGGCCCCCTCTGTCTCCCGCCGCCCGCGACCCCCCCCCCCGCCAGTCTCCTGCCGCCCGCGGGCCCTCCCGCCAGTCTCCCGCCACCCGCGGGGCCCCCCCGCCGCCAGTCTCCCGCCGCCCGCGGGGCCCCCTCCGTCTCCCGCCGCCCGCGGGCCCCCCCGCCAGTCTCCCGCGCTCCCCCCACCGTTTTCCCCCGCCGCCCCCCCCGCCGATCTCCCGCCGTCCCCCCCATCCGCCGATCTCCCGGCGCCCCCGGGGCCGATCTCCCGACGCCCCCCCCCCCGGGGCCGATCTCCCGACGCCCCCTCCCCCCCCGGGGCCGATCTCCCGACGCCCCCTCCCCCCCCCGGGGCCGATCTCCCGACGCCCCCTCCCCCCCCCGGGGCCGATCTCCCGACGCCCCCTCCCCCCCCGGGGCCGATCTCCCGACGCCCCCTCCCCCCCCCGGGGCCGATCTCCCGACGCCCCCTCCCCCCCCCGGGGCCGATCTCCCGACGCCCCCTCCCCCCCCCGGGGCCGATCTCCCGACGCCCCCTCCCCCCCCGGGGCCGATCTCCCGACGCCCCCTCCCCCCCCCGGGGCCGATCTCCCGATGCCCCCTCCCCCCCGGGGCCGATCTCCCGACGCTCCCCCCCCCGGGGCCGATCTCCCGACGCTCCCCCCCCCGGGCCGATCTCCCGATGCTACCCCCCCCGGGGCCGATCTCCCGACGCTCCCCCCCCCAGGGCCGATCTCCCGACGCTCCCGCCACCCCCCGGCCGATCTTCCGCTCGTCTCCTACCTCCCACGGGCCCCAACCTCCGCTTGTGCTGCGGCCGCGTGGCCGGAGAAGCAAAAAGGGGAGGGGGAGGCTGCTGGGTGCTGGGTGAGGGGGCTGGTGAGCGCGGCAGCAGCTGCCCCAGCCGCGCCTCGCTCACAGCCCCAGCGACAACGGGTACAGCTGAGTACCGGCCCCGGACAGCTGTACCCGTTGTACCCCCCTGTCGCCGGCCCTGGTGGGGGGCCCCGCCCCCTGCCCCGCCCCCCCGCCTGACCTGGCCCACCCAACCCCAACCTAATCTCCTCCCCCAGCCTAACCTCCTCCCCTCCCCACCCATCCCTGCCTGGCCCACCCCACTGTTTGGGGTGATCTTCCTTTACCCCCGCCCAGTCTCCCCCCCATCTCTAACCGCCTTCCCTCCCCCACCCCTGCCTGGCCTGGCCCATCCCACCGAACCTAACCTCCTCCCACTCCTAGCCCAGCCTCCTTGCCCCCATGCCTGACCCGCCTGCCCAGCCCAGCCTCCCCCCCACCAAACCTCCTTCCCTCCCACCAAACCTCCTTCCCTCCCGCACCCACGCCTCACCCACCCAGATTCCAGCCTAGTCTCCTCCCCCCCTCACCGCCCCCTTGCCTGCCCCCCAGCCACGCCGATGAATGAACCTCCCGAGGCAGGGGTGAACTCACCGCAGAGCCCACCTGCCTGCCCAAAGGCCCCCCCGGAGCCACCCTCCCCCCCCCCCAGTGGGGCCGGGCCCCGGGCCCCCTGCCCCCTTACCTTGGCGAGGCCAGCTCCCCTTGACCCCTTTTCGGCGCCTCCGCTCCACTCCGCCATCAGCGCCGCACACCACCAGGGCGGCCAGGCGCATTTCCCCGGGCCCCCGCTGTGGTCGGAGTCTGCCATCAGCCTCAGCCGTGCGGTGAGTGCGGGCGCTTGCTGCGCTACAGCGCAGCGCTAGGGTAGCTGGCAGCGCCCGGGATTGCATGCGGTCAGCCGCGCCTCTGCAGAGGTCCAAGCATCTGCACTACATCGGGGGCCCGCCTTAAGTCCAGGGCCCGGTACAGTCGTCCCTCTTGTCCACCCTGTTGCCGGCCCTGGCTGCAGCTGGGCCATCTCCCAATCAGGCCACAGCTGACTGTATAAAAAGACTTTGAGCCAGAAGCCCAGACAGTTTCCTCTAGCTGTGGAGGAAGACAGGCCTGGCTGCTGGGGAGCTTGGCAGGGTACCTAGAGTGGAGCAGGGCTGGGGGAAGGCAAGAGGAGCTGGGGGAGCTCTGGTCTGAAAACCCCCCAGACTGCAGGGCCTACGAGATAGCCAAAAAGGGATACTGAGGTTGCAGGGGGCAGCCCACGGGTAGGTAGCCCACAGCAGGCCAACCCTCCTTGTGTATGATGACTGGCTTATACAGACTGCAGTCAGCCCTAGTGAACGGGGGCTCGATGGTGACTGGCAGTAGCCCATAGGCTGAGGCAAGGTGGGGATAGAGGGTGAACCCGGGGAGGGGAGACCCAGTGAGACTGTGCAGGTACTGCAGGTGTGCAGTATCCCAGGGAAGAGGGCCCCAGGGTCCGGGAGGGACATGGGGCCAGCAACAAGCGGGACACCAGCCTGCAGAGGATGCTCTGGAGGCTGTAACACTAATTCCCTGGAAGACCAGCAGGAGGCAGTGCAGGGGTGAGTCACCACATACTTACACTTGGGTCGAGTGCTGTTGTGATCTTTAGAAATTTCACATTAGTATCTTCTTTGCATTTTGTCAGATTTGCAGGGAAGGTGTTCTTAAAATGAACAACATGTGCTGGGTCATCATCCGAAACTGCTACAACATGAACTGTATGGCAGAATGTGAGTAAAATACAGAGCAGGAGAGATACCATTCACCAGGGCTGGCGACAGAAATTTGGGGGCCCCTACTCCGATAGTTTTGGGGCCCCCCAGCCCAGCCGCCCCCCCCCCCCCAGCCCAGCCGACAGCGGATGGGCCCCCCCCAGCCCAGCCGCCCCCCCAGCCGACAGCGGATGGGGGGGCCCCCAGCCCAGCCCGCCCCCCCCAGCCCAGCCGGAGCTCCCCCCCCCCGCAGCTGACAGCTGGCGGCAGCGGGAGCGAGAGCATGAGCCGCCCTTTCTCACCCCTCCCCCCCCCGGACAGCGCTGCTGCCGCCGGCCAGGCTCTCTGCTCCTGCCGGGGCCAGGCGCGCTTGTCCGGGGGGAGAGCCGCGCCGCGTCCCCACTCTCCAGGTCCGGCGACAAGGTGGGACACAACGGGTACAGCGGTGTACCGGGGCCCCCCTAAAGTCGGGGGGCCCGGTACAGCTGTACCCGTAGTACCCCCCTGTCGCCGGCCCTGCCATTCACCCCCAAGGACTTCAGTCACAAATTTAATTAACACTTTATTTTTAACAAGTATCATCAGCATGGAAGCATGTCCTCTGGAATGGTGGCCAAGGCATGACAGGCATGCAAATGTTTACCGTATCTGGCACATAAATAACTTGCAATGCCGGCTACAAAAGTGCCATTGGGAATGTCTGTTCTCATTTTCAGGTGATGTAAATAAAAGCGGGCAACATTAACTCCAATAAATTTTCTTAGTGATTGGCTCAACAAGAAGTAGGACTGAGTGGACTTATGGGCTCTAAAGTTTTACATTGTTTTGGTTTAGAGCAGGGGTGGGGAACCTTCGGCCCGCGGGCCTTATACGGCCCACCAAATCATTTTGTCCGGCCTGCGGCCACCGGCCAGGGACAGCTCTGCTCTGGGGCTGGGAAGCGCCGCGCGGGCCGCCACCCCCAGCTGGGGGCGGCTCCGCGCTGGGGCCGGGAAGCGAAACAAAGTGAAACAAGGCGAAATGGCTGGGGCTGGGCGGCGAAATGAGGAGCTGCGGGGAGCCGACGGTCAAGGGGGGGGAGACCGGGCTGGGTGGGTCAGGTGAGGCGTAGGTGCGGGAGGTTTGGTGGAAGGAGGTTTGGTGGGGGGGAGGCGTAGGTGCGGGAGGTTTGGTGGAAGGAGGTTTGGTGGTGGGGAGGCTGGGCTGGGCGGGTCAGGCAGGCGGCAGGACCCTGGCTGGCAAGGGGCCAGTGGAGGAAACCCCAAAGCAATGCAGGGCTAAGCACTCCACCTGACACTGCTTTGGGGTTTCCCCCACTGGCCCCTTGCCAGCTGGGGTCTCAGTTTCCATTGCCAGCCTGGGCTTCCGGGGGGGAGGGGCGGGGAGGGGGGAGAGCGGCCCGCGAATGACATTATAAATGTCAAAATGGCCCTTGGCAGAAAAAAGGTTCCCCACCCCTTGTTTAGAGTGTAGTTATGAAACAAAAGAAATCTGGACAAGGCCTCAGTCTAAGCTCCAGTAAAGCTCACTTGCTAAGGGTACGGCTACAGTACAAAATTATATCAAATTTATAGAAGTCGATTTTTCGGAAGAGATTTTATACAGTTGATCGTGTGTGTCCCCACTAAGCGCATTAAGTCGGTGGAGTGTGTCCACAGTACTGTGGCTAGCATCGACTCTCGGAGTGGTGCATTGTGGGTAGCTATCCCACAGTCCCCGCAGTCTCCACTGCCCATTGACATTCCGGTTTTTTTAACCACGTTCAGCCTTCACAGATTCTTCTCCCAATACTGTGATCAGATCCAGTACCTCCCGTTCAGTCCATGTGAAATTCAAAAGTTACCAGGGCTTTTCCTGACTACCTGGCTAGTGCATCTGACTTGAAAGTGTTGTCCAGAGCGGTCACAATGGAGCATTCTGGGATAGCTCCTGGAGGCCAATACCATCAAATTGCATCCACAGTACCTCAAATCTGTAACAGCGATGTCGATTTTAGCGCTGCTCCCCTTGCCAAGGTGGCGTACAGAAACTGGTTATAAGAGCCCTTTAAGTTGACAAAACTGAGTTGGTTGTGTGGACAGATTGAGTTTTAATTCAATATAACACACTAATTCCAATATAATCATGTACTGTAGACCAGGCCTAAGGCAGAGAGGGTAGCACAGTAGTTTACAGTTCTGGGTGTCTTGAGTAGGGCATCACAATTGGTTAACACTTTATCTGGTAAAGTGTATTAGACCATTCTTGTAGAAGCTGTTTAGTCAGAGCCTGAGCCAGCTCCCACTGACATCAGTGAGAGATTTGCCACTGGCTTCAGTGATGGCAGACTAAGCTCCCATTGAATAAAGCAACAACTATATAAACACCACTTTCGTCCAACAATGATTGGATTCAGTGAAAGTTCGTTGCTGCCTGATCATTTGCATTACAATGGCAGGAATTTCTGTTGATTTGCTACTTTACTAACTAGAAAGTAATCTTGGTTAATGCTTTCACATTTCAGAATTTTCTAATGTTTTAAAGACCAAGAATAAAAACACATTTTACATTTTGCAAACACACCGCACCTTGCTTTGCAAATTAAACATGTCATTCCCCATTATGAACGTTATATTGATACCTCAATCAGAAATCATATTAAATGCCAACAGACATCTTGTGCAGACAAAGTTTTAACAGTTAATGGAGACAGGATGGAGGGGAGAGAAAAGGAGGCGAGACACCCACCGCACACCAAGCAGTTCATCTGCAAAATTTTGCAGTTCAGGTAAGCTGTTAACTTTTTAAATTTGAACAAGGTTACTTGCTTTTAATTAGAAGTTAACTGGAAAAACAAGATGCTCTAAATTAGAACTGTTAGAATTTAAGTTTCTAAAAAAAAACCCACCCCACATTGATGGTTAACTGTGTAGCAGTAGGTAGTCATCATTACCCATCACCACCTAAAAAAGGGAACGGTTTAGACCTTAGAAAGTTATGAAGGAAATGAGCAGAGAAAGGAAGCACTCCTACAATGCAAGAACTTGCAAGAATATGGGCAATTAAAATCACTACAGCAGGTCTGACTAATCATAATTAAATCTAATTAGCAGGAATATATATATTTTCTCCTGAACATGGCCACAGAAGAAGCTAAACCTCTACTCTCAATTGTACCAATTAAGCTAAGAACAGAATTTGGCTTTGTGTTTTATTTTTGTTTCCCCTCTTTCCTTAAGGTTGATTCATTTTGCTAGCAATCCCTCTGTAACAAAATCTTCTGGTGTGGCTAGCAAAATGCACACTTACACGTTCTCCAGGGATCACACGTGACAGGAGTTCAGACATTCTGTATTATTCATTTTTGTTCAGAAACTTACTGCAGAACGAATCAGAGGAAAAATACTTAAACAATAGAACCAACATATGGGGATTGATTTAAAATCCATTTAAATCAATGGGAGTTTTTCCCATTGATTTCAGTGGGCTTTGGATCTAAGCCCTTAGGACCCAGTTCAGCAAGATACTTAAGCACATGCCTGACTTTAATCACATGGTTGATTTTACTGAAATCATTGTTCTATCTATGTGTTTGAACACATGACAGACACTTTCATACCTTAATGAAATGGGGCTATGCTGAATAAGGACACTGGATACACATTTTTTGTTCAATGGAAACAAAGTCCCAAGTTATTTCAATACTATTGCAGTGGAAACTGCAATTCTAGCCACAATGAAGCTCGAATAGTGAAACTGTTCTGTGTATAAACAGATTTCTCTGTAACCAAAGTCCAGCTAGATCTGCAGGAACAATCATTTAGATTCAACAGTCTAACTTAACATTTATTAACTGGTACAGAGGAGACACTACAGTTTTTAACTGAATTAAACATTTTTAATTTGGATTGCAATTGGAGTAAGACTGGTGCACTACAGTACCTTCAATGCATTTCAACCCCACAAATATCTTTCAGTCCTAAATGGACCATAGTGATTAAGCATTTACAAATTGAGTCAGGCAAATAATCTGAGAATATTTGAAAAAATGCATAAACCCCATCAGAGAGAAACAATGATAAAAATAAAGAATGATGAAAGAATGAATTTTCTATGTATTTACTAATGTCAAAGTGAAACTAAGTCTCCTTTTAATCCTTTTGGCAAGCAGCTAAAGATTTCTGGAAACCAGAGTTCCAAGTGTAGAATTATCAAAATTTCTGTGAATATAAACTTTACAAATGAATGTTATGATCAATATACATTTCATCTGCAAACATCTAATATCTATGATCAGTTTGTCAAGTCCTGCTTTAGTATTCAAAGTACATAAAATTAACATTAAAATTAGTTTTAGTTACCTGTAACAATGTTTCTACACTAAAAAAATGCTTGGAAACTCACATTTACCTAATGTATATTTATAACTGCACTATATGCAGTGAACACAAACTATTCTATTTTAAAAAGACATTTGTTGCTGTAAACACCAATATAACATTTTTGTGAAAATAAGGTTGAATATGAATACATGGTTTTTTAAAAAAATAAGAGCAAAAAAAGCAGATTGTTATTCTGCTATTTCTCTAAAATGTTGTGATTCTAACCAATGCATACACATCTGAGCATAGGAAGCTACAAGCAGAAGTGAAATTGATGAGCCTAGTTTCAGTCTCCAAGCTTGACTATATTGGACAAATAACCCACCTCTAAAAAAATTTGAAAAAAATGTTTTCAATAAATAATCTAAGGCATTAATGATATGTGAAGTATTTTTAAACACACATTTGTATTTTGAAATTATTTTTATTTATATTTTTATTATTATTTGTATTTTTAATTTTTTGTATTTTTGAAAAGCTATTTTAGAAGGAAATGTCTGACTGAAAAAAAAATCCTTTTACCTCTATAGTGGAAGTTTAAGTTCCTTAAATCAGGTTTTCAGCATTAAAAAGAGTTATTTGTATCTATAGGTACATCTTCACTACCCGCCAGATCGGCGGGTAGCAATCGATCTTTTGGTGATCGATTTATCACGTCTCATAAAGATGAATCAATCGCCAGCGGCGCCTCCATCGACACTGGAATTCCAGCTTGCCGCAAGGTGCAATCTGGAGTTGATGGGGGAGCGCACCGCCGCTGCCATGAGGACAGCAGGTAAGTTACCTGAAGATACGCCGACTTCAGCCACGTTATTCACGTAGCTGACGTTGTGTATCTTCGGACAATCCCCCGCCCCCATTGTAGACCAGCCCTGTGAGGATGAAGTCTGACTTATTGTATGACTTGTGGAGATAGGTTTACTTATTACCTATTCTCATGGACAGCTAGAATCAGTCCAGAAAAACAAAACATTACAAAGAGTCCTGTGGCACCTTAAAGACTAACTAAAGTATTGAAGCATAAGCTTTCATGGGCTAATCCCCACTTTGTCGGTATTAGCCCACAAAAGCTTATGCTTCAATACTTTAGTTAGTTTTTAAGGTTCCACAGGAATCTTTGTCACTTCTGCAATTCCAGACTAACACGGCTACCTGTCTGATTCAAAACATTACAAGATTCTTTTATTCCAGACCTCCTGGTATTGCAAGTTCTTCATGGACTACAGATGATAGCAGTCTAAACATTCTGTACTCTTCATTAGCATGAATTTGACTCCTTTACAGACTAAGTTGCATTATAATTGCTAGTGTTGTGCCTGTAAAGACAGGGTACATTTTCTACTGTTATAGCAGCACAGTTTATCTTGCTGGTGGTAAGAGTAATCAAGATGATGAGTGTTGTAGGAGCTGCAGTGATCTGTATGCTATGTATACCTGTATGCTCAAAAAGTCTGTTACACTCACTCCCCCACACACTTGTCTCCCCTCCCTCTTTGAATACCTGTGAAGTGGCTTTTCCCCATCCCTCCCTCCTGGAGTGCTTGAGAGATGAATGGGCTGTTTAAACAGCTAGAAGACAGAAGAGCTCCAATGGTAGACAAGGTGTGTGGGACTCTTAATTGTGTAGCAATCACATACCCAAAGCATGGAGACTGCATGGACCCTTCCTGAGCTGGGGTGTGACCAACCAGATGTAGCCAAGTCATCTCTAGTTGCAGGCCAGGAGCTGGTCCTTAAAAGAGGAAGATACCATGTGCTCACTCTCTCAAGTTTGTACCTCCCAAGAAGGCCCTTTGCACGAACCAACTGAGTTGCATTCCATCTGCCTTGGGAAGATTTACCCTCATCACACCATCCATTGCTGCACTGTGGGACACTTACCCTGAAAGATCCTGACATCTCCAGTCCTATGACTGTCCTGGGAGCATCAGTATAAGAGTGTGAGTGTGAACTGACCCCCCCTCCTCCTGCCCCCCCTTCTTTGAAACTTAGAGATCAATGTAATAAATGTGCTGCTTTCTGCCAAACTCTGGTGGGTCATTAATCCTCCCTAAGCTTAGTAGCTGGCCCAAATTTTGGGTAACAATGAGAATCCATCTTAATTCTCATTTAACACTAGCATCAAAAAAAGACCAGGCACAAATCCAGAGATCTTTAACTCAGGCTAACTCCCACCGAAGACAATTGTCTGAATAAGGATTTAGTCTCAAGGAAGTAGTTAAGTTTATATTTAACAGTAGTAGTGTCATATGCAAACTGGGTAAAATAAAAGTGGTAATATTTTATCTAGCACGTATATACTCAAGACATGCTAGAAGTAGCACATTGTTTGACTTAATTGTTCAACTATTTTGATTTACTGGCAGTTTGTTTTAGACCATAAATATGACTTTTATAGTGTAAAGTTTCTCTTTCAAACTGTGTCAGAAAATGTAGTGAGGAGAGAAATTAGAATCTAAAGGGACAAGAGAGATGAGACGGTTTCAGGGAAGATTTGAGGATAGATGAGCTCAAGAGACAAAGGAAGAGGGGAGAGAGTTTTAAATAGCAAGACCTGCAGAGGAGTCTACAGAGCTGGTGAGACTATATGGAGACAAGTATGTATAGCAGGTTTTATTTTCTGAGCTTTATCATTTTAAAAAGCAATACAGAGAAAACCTTAACACACCTGTTTATAATGGCAAAAGGTAAAATCAAACTCAAGTAAGTGTTGCACAGAGCTGTAACTCGTGGATATAGACATAGCTCTAAAGAGGGTTAGCAATTTCGGCCCTGATTCAGGAAAGCATTTTTATTAACATTTAAAAATTAGCAGTAGTTCAAGATGAGTTTTTACTGCATTTAAAAACTTACCTTCTCGGCTTTTCTTTGGTAGAACGAAAGAGTGAAGTCTTTTTTGCTCTTCCCAGAGTTGCAGCATGTGGTCTTTACTTCACATGCAACGATACTGTTAACAATCCAGAATTATATGTGCAAACGAGAATGTTAGTCTCAATAAAAAACAATCATCATACAGTATATTCTACACTAAGGAATGTTTTGATAAAACAGATGAATAATTATCTATTAACAAAATATTCCTTTAGATAGGGCCAGAAGGGACCCCCTGTGAATACTTACTCTGATGGCCTAACAGGAGGTCATCAGACTTACCTGAATTAGATATGCAGGAACAAACCTATTGATCCTTGAAAACTGCATTTATCAGATGATTTAAAAAAGAAGTATATATTCTAATGAAACTCTTTGTATATGCTGTCCATAAGGACTCCTAGTATTGCTCTCACATCACTTCACTTTTACAGGTCTTAGTCTGCTTTCCTCACTGCCACCTCATCGGAAAATCTAAATGCCATTTAAAATTAAGCAGTATGCTAAAACATACTTTGTGTCCTTTTATATGTTTTTTTCTTAAAAGTTAGGGATTTAAAAATCTGGAGTGGTCACTACTTATTTGTTTCAATATTCTGGATTAAATATAACCCTGTATAACTGGTATTTAGAGATTTAGCAAAGAGCACTAACGGTTAAACTAATTACGAGTTTGTAATCCTTAATCCTTCACCTTAAATGCTCTAGTCTATTATTTAGTGTCAATTACTCTCTACAAGTGACCAATTACCATAATATGAGTATTTTTCATCACTTCCTTCTGGAGTCTTAAATGCCTCTATATTGGAGGATATTTGGGGTAGACAGTCTCTTAAAACCAAAGTTCGGTACCAAGTTCAAATACAAGGGCGGATTTACATGACAGTGCTACAAAAATATTTGAAGACACCATGAAAGAGCATAAAACCAAACAGGGTTTCTATTCACTCCTTCTTCTTACACAAAAAGAAGGAGACATTCAATTAAATGGAGACACTATAAACTTAAAATAAATAAAGGGAAATATTTCCCATAACACATAATTGATCTGTGAAACTTCTTGCCATAAATAATGTTGGGACAAAGACCATAGCAGATTTTTTAATAGGATTGGACATTTGGGTGGATGAGGAGAACAACCAGAGTTACACAACTGTAAACATTTTTAAAAGTTCACCACTTCTGGAGGGGATATAAAACCTCACGCTTCAGGACATACACCAACCTCTTACTGGAGTAGAAAGAAGTTTCCCCTTGTGTGCAAGTTATTCCATAATTGCTCACTATAGGGGTCCTTAAGCTTTCTTCTAACAACTGCTGTCAGAGATCAGACACAGGACTAAGTAGGCCACTGGTCTGATCTGGTATGGCAATTCTGATGCTTCTACATTCCCCTTTGAAGGAAATTTTAGTTAAATAGAAGAGTGTAGTTTCTTTATGAAATAGAATAGTGGTCTGAAATATTTTTTCTTGCTTATTTTAACCACAGAAATGTCCTGTCTTCCCAGATTTTCCTGGAGGATCTAGATGGGAGCTTTCTTAGCCCTCAGTTGCAGGAGTGACAAAGAGTTAAGAGAAATAGTCCTTGTGACACGTTAAACAAAACAACTACAAAAGCCTAGTTTTTAAAAACAGACTGAAAAATTCCTCTGCCTCAATTGTTCAAATTTCGTTCTGTGTGATGTTAATTCTAATAATCCTATTAGTTTTTTCAGTTACTCCCAAAAACTTCCAGGAAAAATACGGTGGCTCAGATCAGAATTTCTTTTAAAAAAAAAAAGCATATTCTTGAGTGGAGGGGAGGGGGAGGAGGAGGGAGGAGAACACACTTATTTAAAAAACAAAAACAATTAAGCCAAAAAAATCCTAAAAACGTCTTCCTTTGCAACTTACCTTTAAGCACTGAACATGAAAAGCTACTCTTACCTGCAGCTATAACTGCATCAGATGCTAGTGGATAATAGTCAGAAATGAGGCAGAACAATAAATGTGGTATAAACAGGAAGTCAGGGAGCTCATTTGTTTTAAGCCTGATACAAGGAATTAAGCCAGTATCCTGTAGCCCTTATTTCTGCTTCCCTGGAGAAATGTAAGATACTGGACCAACTTCTTATTTCTTGCATTAGTTTAAAACATGAAACTTATAATGGCTACTCCTGGGATATCAGTAGCAAAAAGTAAATGTTGTTCATGTATTTTTTTCCTTTCTGGGTTGAAGGCTGCTTACTTAATCACCCATTTTCTGAGGAACCAAGGGAGGGGGGCATCCTTGTGAAATTAAGAAGACATAGCACTTAGTGCTGCAGACACTCTTGTGTTGAATATGTATAGGATCTTCATACTGTTACATGGAGTCTATCAGCAATACCTTGTTCCCAAAGGTCCCATTGAAGTCAATGGGGCTACTAATATGCTAGAAGTTAAGTATGTCTGTAAGTGCTTTACTGAATCAAGGACCAAAATGGAGATTCTGTTTTAATAATAAATATGTGGGAAATTCAGCAGGTATAAGAGTAGTAAGATTACCACCTCCAGCTCTCACCTGCTCATTTAGGAGGGAAGGGACAAGTCTGATTTTTCACACAGGATCTCTATCAAGCATTCTTAAAAGTACAGTACTCCCTTGGCTCGGTCACTACAAAAATAATTTTCCCTCTGTTGATATTCACCCCTTCTTGTCAACTGTTGGAAATAGGCCACATCCACCCTAATTGAATTGGCCTTGTTAGCACTGACCCCCCACTCGGTAAAGCAACTCCCATCTTTTCATGTGCTGTGTATTTTATACCTGCCTACTGTATTTTCCACTCCATAAATCTGATTAAATGGGTTATAGCCCACGAAAGCTTATGCCCAAATAAATGTGTTAGTCTCTAAGGTGCCCCAAGGACTCCTCATTGTTTTTACGATATATACAGGATGTTGGATTTTTTCCAAACCAGCACTTAGGTGAGCGGCAGAGCATTATTCAGAACTGTACGGCACTAATTAAACTAGAGCAGTCTCTGAACTCGTATGGGTACCAGATATCTACTTTCCATTTTAAAATACAGGCGTGGGCGGGAGTAAAGACAAATAGCTAACCAATGGATCTTTTCAGTACAATCATACTTCATTTTTGAATTATAAGACTGCCCCTGTGGCAGGTTACAATGTCCTAAGTTTCCATTCTCATCTGAAAAGCAGAAGAAGAAAAAAGCTTTAAGCTGATTTAAAAGAAAAGAAATTAAAGGAATTCTGGAAGAACCAACATTAACAAAATATTTGGGAAGTGAATTGGGGCAGTTTCCTCAACATATTAGAATAAAAAGTTGTTTTTTTTTTTACCTAATTAGCAAAATAAATAAAGGAGGCTAGATGATGCAATCATCTAGATCAGGCAGAGGAATTCAAATCCAGTAGTACAAAGGCATGAGGCATTTGCTCCTTACCGCATAACCTTTGGGTAGTGTAATTATGATACAAAACCCCTTGCATATATGTACCAAGAAAATCCAACTCCATGGTCCTGGAGGATTTTTTGGGGGGTGGTGGAAGTAAAGAATAGAGAAAGGAGAACAAAATAGAAAAGACATTTCAGAGGTATTTATTTAGTTCATCTCTTTTTGAAACCATAGCTGCTTTCACAATTTTGTATTGTCCGTTTTAAAGATACTGAAGTATGGTTCTAATCTAAATACCTATGCAAAATTGGCACCTTCTTATTCTGACCTGCTCTCTGTCTATTCAGAGACATATGTGTTCATATTAACAGAAGAAAAGATTTTTAAGCTGGTTTTTATTCTAAGGAGTCCTATAGAAAACAATCAACACAGCTAAGAGAAAGCGAGCTGTATTCTGTTCCTTCACGTGACTCAATTATACCTACTGTATGTGTGGTCCAGGGATCGGCTGCGGGAAGCGGTGAGGTGCTGTCCGCCGCGTCCCACAGCCCCCATTGGATCGGGACAGCAAACCACTCCACTGGGAGCTGCAGTCGGCGAATCGGTAAGTAAATAAACTGGCAGGGCCCGCTAAGGGTGCTTACCCTGCGGTTCCATGTGCCAAGGTTGCCGATAACTGGTGTGGTCAATAGCCTCAATTAGGACAAAATTAGGCCTGCAGAATCTTTATTACTGGCAATATGCAAGATGATGGCTAGCAAGCTGAGTGTGCAAAACTGGTGATTAGGAGGGGAAATAAAAAGCTTCTATTTGAGAAATGGGTGCATATGATACAGAAGTTTTTGAAACACACAGATACAGACCTATGCCTTTTCCTTTAAAATAAAAAGTCACTTTTCAGAGTTGCACCATGCTTAGTGCTTATTCAGGTGAATAGGGTACTTGCATTATGCATTGTGGTAAACCCAGGGCTGGAAGGCTGTGGTGAGAGGGGAAAACTGCAGGTAAATTAGGTCCAGCTGAGAAAGGCTGCTGCAGCCAGCAGCAGGGCCAGCTGGGACCAGTTAAGGAGCAAGCCAGAGCCCTTTAAAGAGACTTCTCCCCAGAGAGGGGTGTGGGAGTGAGGAGTGTGTTTGGAGGCAGGAGGAGTTAGAAGATTGAGTTTGTGAAGCAGAAGGAGGTAAAGGCAAGTGAGAGGCAGTTACAGGGAGGCTGCCAGCAGGCAGGGAGGCAGGAAGGAGCCCCTCCCAGGAGGGAGCTAGCCCAGCCTAACCAGCGAGAGGCCAAACCCAGACGGGGGAGCTGCCCAGAGGACTGGAGCCTGGGGTGCCATGGGGGGCCCCCTTGCCACAAGTGGTGTCAGAGGTGGGATGCGTGAGTAGACGTGCTGGCAAGACCCCTCGACCAGGGCGAAAAGCCCCCCCCCCTTATTCAAAAACATAAAAAGAGAGAGAGAAAATGGAGGAGGTGGTGAAGGCACTGGTTCAGGCCACTGCGGCCCAGCAGGAGGCTGTTCGAGTGCAGCAGGAAACCAACCAGTTACTGATGTCCCAGGCAGCCCAGGACCGAGCCACATTGCAGGAGTTAGTGAAGCAGGTGAAAGTCCTGGGCACCCTGGCCCGTGGGGGTCCCGATGCCCGGCCGCTGCGGGCAAGCAACTATTTACAGAAAATGACGAACTAGTAGCCCTCGTGGAGAGACACCTAGCCTCCCAGGAGCTGCCTCGGACTACCAAGGAAGGAGTGCGCCCGAGTAGGAGGCAGGGCACAGGGCCAAAACCCCGGGGTACCATGCCCCCAAGCCGTTACATAGAGGGAGGGAAAGAGGCTGGGGATCAGCCTGAAAGCATGGAGAAGCTTGGGGACTGGGGAAACGAGACTCGGGGGGTACGGCCTAACAGTCCGAGAACCAGGGTGCTAGCCCGAGCGGGTATACGCTGCTATGCATGTGGGGAAGTAGGGCATATAGCGGCCCAGTGCCCAAACCAGGCTGAACCCATGCAATGCGACCTGGGGGGGATGGAAGGTCCCTGTGTCCTAATAAGTCAGGTGGGGGTCGCGGTGGCCCCCCATAGATACACCCGGCCCGTTAAGATGAACGGCATTAGTACCACTGCGTTAGTAGACTCCGGGAGTGCGGTCACGCTGGTCTCGGGGAAGCTGGTCGGGCGAGACCAACTGTCGCGGGCCAAGCGCTCCGGAGTATCCTGTGTACATGGGGATGTCAATTATTACCCCACCATCCCCGTAAGTATAGACATCCTGGGAAACCCCACAAAGGTAATGGTGGGAGTAGTCCCGAAGCTTCCCTACCCGGTCCTGATTGGGCGAGACTTCCCAGGGTTCGATAACCTGCTCCCCGGAAGGGAGGCAGAAGGTGTTAGTGCCGAGAGCCAGGAGAGGGCGCCCAGGGATTGTGGACCCCCGGCCTTCCGAGAGTTTGACCCAGGGCTATTTTCCCTGCCGGGGGGACCCAAGAAGTCTCGGAAGGAGAGAAGGGCAGCTAAGGAGTTGGGGACGAAGATTTTGACCCAGTACCGAAGGGTAGCGCTGGTAGGGGAACAAGTAAGCCCCAGGGGGAAGAGGACTCGGCGAGCTGCGGGGGAGCCCGACGCCGGACCGAGTGCCCCCCAGACTGACCCCGAGAGGGAGCTGGGGATAGATCCCCCGGAGCTAGGACCGATTGGCCTGTCAATGGAAAGCTTTGGGCAGGATCAAGCCAATGATCCAGCCTACCACCATATCCAGAAGGAAGTGGTGGAGGTGAATGGAGTCCCAGTAGAAGGGAAAGTTAAGGGCCAAGGACCGTATTATGTGATAAAGGGGGACCTATTATATAGAGTAGTCCGGATGTCGGACCAAACCATAGAGCAACTACTGGTTCCCCAGAAACACCAGAGAGGCGTGATGGACCTAGCCCATAGCCACCTCTTCGGGGGCCACCTAGGGGTGGATAAAACCCTCGACAGGGTCCTGAAAAGATTTTTTTGGCCAGGAGTCTACGCGGCTGTCCGACGATATTGCGCCTCCTGCCCGGACTGCCAATTGCATGCCCCCCGGCCGCACTTGCGGGCCCCATTGGTACCTCTGCCCATCATTGAAGTCCCCTTTGAGCGGATCGCTATGGACCTGGTAGGCCCACTAGAGAAATCTGCCCGGGGCCATCAGCACATACTGGTTGTGCTTGACTACGCCACCCGATACCCGGAAGCTGTGCCCCTACGGAATACTATGTCCAAGACCATAGCCCGGGAATTGGTGCAGATTTTCTCCCGAGTAGGAATACCCAAGGAGATCCTAACCGATCAAGGGACCCCCTTTGTGTCAAAACTGATGAAGGACTTGTGTGACATGCTCCAAGTGCGGACCCTGAGGACATCGGTTTACCACCCTCAGACGGACGGTCTGGTTGAACGCTTCAATAGGACATTGAAGAGTATGATGCGGAAGGTAGTGAGCCGGGACGGGAAGGATTGGGACACCCTGCTCCCCTACCTACTGTTTGCCGTGAGGGAGGTACCGCAGGCCTCCACGGGATTCTCCCCGTTCGAGTTGTTATATGGACGCCACCCTCGGGGCATACTCGATATAGCCAAAGAGGGTTGGGAGGAACAGCCGAAGCCGGAGAGAAATGTCATCGAGCATGTGTTACGGATGAGAGAGAGGATAGCCCAGGTCACCCCCATAGTGAGAGAGCACATGAAGAAGGCCCAAGAGGCCCAGCGGACGTATTATGATCGTCGGGCGGTGAGCCGGAAGTTCCAGGTGGGGGACCGGGTAATGGTGCTTGTACCCACGGCTGAAAGTAAACTGTTAGCCCACTGGCAAGGGCCCTATGAGGTGATCGAAGCTGTGGGAGACGTGGACTATAAGGTCCGACAGCCGGGACGCCGGAAGCTGGAGCAGATCTATCATGTAAACCTACTGAAGCCTTGGCAGGATAGAGAGGCTCAAGTAGTCGCGCTCGGAGCAACCCCCCGGGAAGGGAACCAGCCTAGCCAGGTAGGGATATCCCCCGAGCTGACCCCAAACCAACGAGAAGAGGTGATCAGCATGATCAGACGGCACCCGGACGTGTTCTCGGAGACACCAGGCCGAACCAGGGAGGTATGCCACCACATCCGCACGGAGCCTGGGGTAAAAGTGTGTGTCAAGCCCTATCGGATCCCAGAGGCAAAAAGGGAAATGATTGGAACAGAAGTCCGGAAGATGCTGAGATTGGGGGTCATAGAAGAGTCCCATAGCCAGTGGTCCAGTCCCGTGGTCCTGGTACCCAAGCCCGATGGCAGTGTAAGATTCTGCAATGACTTCCGGAGGCTGAACGACGTGTCCCAGTTCGATGCCTATCCGCTACCACGAATAGATGAACTGATCGACCGATTAGGAACAGCGCGGTTCCTGTCCACCCTGGACCTGACCAAAGGCTACTGGCAAATCCCCCTTGCCCCAGCGGACAAGGAGAAAACAGCCTTTTCCACTCCAGATGGTCTGTTCCAATACACGGTTCTCCCCTTTGGATTACATGGGGCCCCCGCCACCTTCCAGCGGCTTATGGACAAACTGCTGCGGCCGCATCGTAAGTACGCGGCCGCTTATTTGGATGATGTGATTATCCATAGCCCCGACTGGGAGACACACTTGGGGAAGGTGGAGGCAGTGCTAGACACCTTGAGGAAGGCCGGTTTGACTGCGAATCCCGCCAAGTGCTCAATTGGACTAGCAGAAGCCAGATACCTCGGGTATGTAGTGGGGAGAGGCCTGGTGAGACCCCAGCTTAACAAGTTAGAGGCGATCCAGAAGTGGCCACGACCAGTCCGGAAAAAGCAGGTCAGGGCGTTCCTGGGGTTGGTCGGCTATTACCGACGGTTCATTCCCCATTTCGCCGCCCGGGCATGCCCACTAACTGACCTGACGAGAGCCCGTGGCCCGGATATCGTGAAATGGTCGAACGCAGCAGAAGAGGCGTTTAAGGATCTGCGGACGGCCCTCTGCACCGACCCCGTGCTAATAGCCCCGAATTGGGAGAAGGAGTTCTTATTGCAGACCGATGCCTCCGAAGTAGGGCTAGGAGCGGTGCTGTCCCAGACGATAGATGGAGAAGACCACCCCATTCTGTACCTCAGTCGGAAGCTCCTGCCCAGGGAACAGAAATACGCCGTGGTAGAGAAGGAGTGCCTGGCAGTGAAGTGGGCCGTAGAAAGCCTCCGCTACTACCTGCTCGGAAGACGGTTTACCCTGGTCACGGACCATGCTCCGCTGAAGTGGATGCACCAGAATAGGGATAAAAACGCAAGGGTCACCAGGTGGTTCCTCTCGCTACAACCCTTCCACTTCCGCGTACAACATAGGTCCGGCCTCCTGCACGGAAATGCGGACGGCCTGTCCAGGGTACACTGCTCAGCGACCCAAGTAGCCCAACCCCATGGTGTTGAGCAGGGGGGGGGGATGTGTGGTAAACCCAGGGCTGGAAGGCTGTGGTGAGAGGGGAAAACTGCAGGTAAATTAGGTCCAGCTGAGAAAGGCTGCTGCAGCCAGCAGCAGGGCCAGCTGGGACCAGTTAAGGAGCAAGCCAGAGCCCTTTAAAGAGACTTCTCCCCAGAGAGGGGTGTGGGAGTGAGGAGTGTGTTTGGAGGCAGGAGGAGTTAGAAGATTGAGTTTGTGAAGCAGAAGGAGGTAAAGGCAAGTGAGAGGCAGTTACAGGGAGGCTGCCAGCAGGCAGGGAGGCAGGAAGGAGCCCCTCCCAGGAGGGAGCTAGCCCAGCCTAACCAGCGAGAGGCCAAACCCAGACGGGGGAGCTGCCCAGAGGACTGGAGCCTGGGGTGCCATGAGGGGCCCCCTTGCCACAGCATATAAAATATCTTTTAAAAAAAGTCAAGTCACTATAGTTTTTCCTAAAAATGTCAAAAGGTCCTGATTTCTATGGAGGACTAATGTCCTTTAGAGGTTTGTTTACCCAAAAATCTCTCATCACATCGAGAGAAAGGCCTTAGGGGCTGTTCTTCACTAGGGGGGGAGATCGGCTGTAGATACGCAAATTCAGCTACGTTAATAATGTTAATAACATAGCTGAATTTGACGTATCTACAGCCGACTTACCTGCCATTCTCATGGTGGCGACGGTCAGCAGCACGCTCCCCTGTTGACTCCAGCTTGCACCTTTTGGCGAGCTGGAGTTCCAGAGTCGACAGGGGTGACGCTGGCGATCGATTTCTTGCATCTTGACGAGACACGATAAATCGATCGCCAAAAGATCGATCCCTCCCCGCTTTAGTGAAGACAAGCCATAAATTCCTCCCTTACTGCCTTCATAAAAAAAGACTTAAAAGATGGTTTTTGTAAGACTAATTTTCTCTTAGGTCTGAAAGTATGTGCTAGTTGATAATTATATTAGAAAAACACTCAAGATGAAAACTAAGGGTTTACCTGTGTTAAATTATTAAACTTTTTAAAGGTCTAGACTATCTTTCACAGTTTGTGCTGGTTGTTTTTGCACTTCACTCGTTTGAACAAAGAACCCAGACAGATTAATTTCACTTTCTGATTCTCATGCACAAGAACAAAGTGGGGGAGGGGGGGAAATCACATTTCTCCCTCAAGGCTTTTTCTTGTGTCTACCATTGTTAGAAGTAGAATACCTAAAGAATACTATATATGGGAGAGATTAGAAGAGAAAAAAAGTTTATTTTAATTAGTTTGCTTACTTTGTGCATCTGACAGCACTTTGTATGTGTGGCCAATCAAGTCAGTTTCCCTTTCTGTTTGTCCAGCTTTCTCAAAGCAAAAAAGAAGAAGAAGAAACCATGTAAAAGATAGGAAAGGGTCACAATATAACAAAATTTGACATGTGGATTCTGGCAGTTTAAGTTCCCAAATTGCTTTATTCATGTAAGAGAAACAAGGCAGATGAGGCTAAAAAAAAGTCTCAATTTAAATTAACAAGAGTCTAACAAAAAACTCTTCAAAAAGCCAATATATTACGCATAGTTTGGATGCAAGAAGGAATCAAAAGTCTGAAGAATCCACATGCTGCAGACAATGGGTAGAAATCAAAACATACATGCACCTGGGATGAGAATCCCATTCCTGTAACTCTTAATTTAAAAAAACAAAAAGTCAAATATTCATAGGGTGACATGGGGACAGTCCCGATTAGGGGGTCTTTCTCTTATATAGGCTCCTATTATGCCCCCACCCCCTGTCTTGATTTTTCACATTTACTGTCTGGTCACCCTAAATATACAAGCAGAAGGAGTAGACTCCTGATTCAGGCCCATGCAGTTGAACCCCTGCACTCACAGTGTTCCTCTCTGAAGTAATGGATCTGCCCATAAAGTTCTTTGTGCCGGATCAGAGACTGAGAACTGGTACTGCTATCAGCTCTCATCCTTTCCAGCAAGCAGAATCACACACACACCATACACTACAGCCATCAGAAAGTTTAACAATGTCTTGCCAGTGTCCCTGAAAAAGTTGGAATGAGGGTTATTTCTCTAACAGGTTTTAATAGAATAGATTTTTAAGGTCAGGCTTGACAAAGCCCTGGCTGGGATGATTTAGTTGGGAATTGGTCCTGCTTTGAGCAGGGGGTTGGACTAGATGACCTCCTGAGGTACCTTCTAACCCTGATAGTCTATGATTCTGTGATCATAGATTCTTAGGAATTAGTGGAAATCTCAAAGCTACCTAGATGATCAATAGTCATCTAGTTTTGTAATCAATACAAAAGTGTCAAATCTTGCTGATACTATACCTAAATATTATTGTTATACTACAAATTGAATTTTTACTCATCACTGTCTCAGAAAAAGGATGTGCAGCATTTGACTACAATATCCAGTTTACCTGTTGTGAGTGGTTCAATTAAAATAATATCAGCTCCATGTCTTGAAACACAATCTAAGGAGACATCTGATTAAATATTGATCTTGTGCTTTTCACTGAGTGGGTAAGTGAACAAAAGGTGCATACACCTTCAAAATTCTCATGAATTATAACAACAAACAGCAAGTTAATATTTCTCTTTTAGGTGAATCTGGAAAAGATTTGTTTCAGGCTAAAAAAACAACTTCTTGGACAATCAAGAATTAAAATGATCAAGTTAAAGATGACCCTCAAAAGGAAATAATATAGGTTTATTTTTCCTGTTTCTTTATGATGCATAAACACAGCCTGAAAGTCTTGTTGGTGGTGGTTTTTAAGTCTACCTTTGGTTTATAAACTGTTCACAAGTATATATCTGGTGTTTGAGAAAAGGAGGTGTTAATGAAAACAAACAGAAAGCATGTTTTTGAAGTGAATGAATAAAAGTCACCCATCAACTTAATCAGATTTCACTGGTTTGGTATCTACACTGTCCTAAAGTTACTAGATCTCCAGTTGTCCATGAGTCTTCCACAAAAAGAAGGGTAGACAAAAGAGCAAAATTTACCTTTTGGGAAAAGATAACCCACCTTTCAGATCTTCTTTATAGAAATAATCAACAAAACAAAACAATACCAAAAAATACCAAAACAAAACAAAAAAAACCCAAAGAAACCATGCAAGAGTTTAGCATCCAATCCCCCACATTTTCAGATCACCTTTTAAAAAAATCAATCAGTGATAAACTAGCTTGCAATAGAATAATGTTGTTTTACATAAAAATATGCCAGTTTAACAATGAGTTTATTTTCACAAGTTTGGCCACTTAATTTGTGATAGACAATGTTGGAAGACAATTTTCAGCAAGAGATTTAAATAAAAAAAAGATTTTAAATATTTTTCAAATACAATTCAAAATTCACAATAAGAAATGTCTCTCAAAACAGTGAAGCAAGCAAAATGGCTAGCTCTTGTTGACAGAGGCAATATTACACTGTTAATTTCTCTTTCCCCAGCTCATATTTTTGAATATCCATTTATTTTTTATCATTTTCTCTCAACGAATATTATTGCTCCTGACCTTTAAATGTCAATATCCACTTGACTGAGGCCTACTGCGAACTTTAATCATACACCACAATAATATATGCATAGCTCAAGTATATGTGAATCCAGTCACATTTAGCAATGCATGGCTAAGCTTATGAATACAATTTATTATTCCTAATGCCTTCCACCAAAAAAAAATAATAAAAAAATAAGGAGAATTGTGATGGTCCTTGCTTGTGGAGAGCATTGCCTAGTGGTCAGAGCTTAGGTACTTCGACCTGCAGAGGAGGGGAGCCCAGGCCCTCCCACTACTTGGGGCTCCATCCTAGGGCCCTGTGCGGGTGACAAAAAAGGTCTCTGATACGCAGGAGTGCCTTAAGGCTGGCCTTCTTGGGCCACTTCCTATCCCCTCTACTGTCCACAGTCTGTGCAGGAAAGCATAAACAGGGTCAGCTCAGAGTGTGGCACCGCTTTATGGCCAGGTGTGGTGTCGTAAATCTTATCCTCTCGGAGCAGCAACTGCCTCCTCTTGTGCCTTGGCCCTCAGGCCAGGTTAGTTCTGAGTCTGTCCCCTAAAAGGGTCGTCCACAAACCAAACACAGGGAATCAGTGCAAATAAACTGGGTTAGCATGTGGGAGGTGGGAAATGCCTCCCTCTCAGGGTCTATCAGAAGCTGGCCCTCCCAACCCTTCAGGTAGCTGTGCATAGGAGAGATCCAGCCTTCCCTCAATCCTTTCTTCAGTAGCTGCAAGGTAAAGGTCCTTTCTCTTCCCTAGCCTGCCTCTAAGCAAGCTGGTCTGCTCCCTTTTCACTCCTTCTCCAGCCTGTGCATCTCTTGCAGGTGTGTGGCAGGACAGAGATGGCTGAGCCCAAAGCTGCTCCTTAACCTCTTGTTGCCCACTGTGAGGTTTGTATATCCCATCACAGAAATCTATTTCTCACCTTCAACCAACTGCCACAGTTTTTAAAAAAGAAAGGAGGGAAAGTTTATCCCAGGCATGTGTGGGTGTTGATAGAGATATAAGTAAAGTCTGCTAAACACTTCTCCAGCTAAGGGTCTCATTCTGCAAGCTGTTGTGTGTGGGTGGAACCTTGCACCACAACAGAGAAGCTTGTAAGATTGGGACCTGAATAAGTTAATTTTAATCCATAAATTGCAACTTTTTACTTTAAAGGATGCTGACAAATTAAGCATTTAAAATGTCAAGTTTTCCTTATGAGTTATAATCACCATTTTCTATTTGCTTTCTCTCAGTTTCAATGTTCAAATACTTTTTAACTTTTATGTTTGTGTTTTTGTGCTTCACTCAGTTTGGTTGCCTGGTCTCTGTTCACCTCCATCCTCTGTCAATCTCCTGAGCTGATGATTGGCTATAGGAGCCAAGCACCTCGGCTATTAGAAGAGGCCTTCCAGACCATTACATTTAAGACCACAGCCTGCTAGCGTGGTGATAAACTCACTCATAATCAACTGAAATGAAAGTTCAATGTCCTGGCACTTTGCGATCAAGAGGCATATTATAACCATATTATAACAGGTTCCATCCAGGGTGCTGCACGGAACTGGGATACCACTGAGCCCATCTGTCCCACCAGCCTGGGTTTCCCTTACCCTGTGCTGCTATGCCAGGCTCTCTCCTCTCTATACTGCTGTATGGTTGCAAAACACGGACAGTATGCCACTTAGACTGCACAAAGTTGGAGGCTTTCCACACAAAATGCCAACGTCACATATTGGGCATAAAGTGGAATGACTTCATTTGTAATGCAGAAGTTCATAGACACGTTGCCAGAATGTTGCAAGATGTTCCGGTGAATGCCGTTCTTTGGGTGGCTTGTAATATCTGGGATTCCAACAATCAAAGGGTGGAGGTGGCCCAGAAGCAGACCCCCTATTGCATTCGTGCATGAAGTCTGTTCCAACATTGGACTTTTGGCCTGCCAAGCCCTGGCAGCTGCATAGGAACAGACCAAATGTCGAACAATTGCCACGGCCAACTGTTTGGCTAAGCACTGAAGAAAAAGACAAAGAAGATGATGATGACTCGACTTAGGCAGTGAAAATAAGAGGCTAATTCAGGGTCCCTTTCTGCATGTGATGCAGCCAGGAGGCTGGTGAATGAGTTGAAAGCCTTACAAAGCCTTAAATCTGAACAAAAAGCCTCTCCTGTGTTTAGTGAAAAAAAATGGGGAGGAAAAGGAGTATTACATTTCTGGTGGGAAGAAGTATAGTCCTCCCCACAAAAAACACACACACAAACAAAAACAAAACTATAGTCTGAATTTTGGGCCTCAAACCACCCGGAAGCATCCTTTTAAAACTAAACAGGGGCATTTGTGGCACCTTAGAGATTGACAAATTTATTTAAGCATAAGCTTTCATAGGCTACAGCCCTCTTCTTCAGATGCACAGAATGGAACATATAGTAGGAAGATAGATATAGATATAGATACATATACAGAGAACATGAGTTCTTAGAGTTGGTATGGCAACTTCCACTTTTTATGTTCTCTGTATGTATATATATCTTCCTACTATATGTTCCATTCTATGCATCCGAAGTGGGCTGTAGTCTACGAAAACTTATGCTTAAATAAATGTGTTAGTCTCTAAGGTGCCACAAGTACTCTTGTTCTTTTTGTGGATACAGACTAACACGGCTGCTACTCTGAAACCTTTTAAAACTAAGTTTTTCTGAATGGGTTTGGGTGCTAGCTATTAAAAATGTTCAACTCTGGGCACAAGTCTGTGATTCCTAAAAGACAAAATACAACTAAATACAAAGTTATACATCTAGCAACAAGGAAGGCAGGTTATACCTACACAATGTGGATGTATCTTGGAAAGCAGTGACTCTAAAAAGGATTTAGTGGCCATAGTGAACAAGCAACTCAGCTCTATGATACTATGGCAAAAACAGCTAATGCAATGCTGGGATGGATAACTGAGGTGTAGGAACAGGAGGTTATTTTACCTGAGATTACAGCATTAGTGAGAAAGACATTGGAATACTGTGTCCAGATTTAAAAAAATAGAGAGGATGCAAAAGAGAGCTACAAAATGGATTTGAGATGTGCTCAACTTAGTAAAAAGAAGACTGAGGTGACTTGATTTCAGCATCTAAGTACTTTTATGGATAGATAATGCCAGGTACTCAAATGCTCTAATCTTGTGGAGAAAGATATAACAAGAACCAGCTTCCAGACATTAATAATTTAAATTACTTTTTAACACAGAAGGCAATTACCCACAGGAACAAACTATCAAAGAAAGTGATGGATTCTCAACCTCTTGGAATTTTCATCTCAAGACTGGATGCCTTTCCATAAGATATGCTTTAGCCAAACAACTTATTGGGCTCAATTCAGGGCTAACTAGGTGAAATTGGATGCCCTTCAATGCTATCAAATTTAATAAAATTTGTGACACACAACTGGCTATTTAACATTCCCTTTTGAAAAAGGATGACATTTATCATTTTGCCATATAAACTGATGGACTTTTAGACAGGTGAATGATAATATGGAAAGATCAGACTGTAGAACACATTAAGAACATTTATGTCACCCTTTTTCACCCTTCACACATTTATAAAGAATTGTGAACAGCTATGGGTCATTCCAATCACTGACAAGAATTCACTCAATCTTTGTTTCAGAAGGTCTAAGCAAGTGACACATTTTGCAGGGTATTTTTTTTTATAAAATTCCATTTTCAGCTTACAATTTAAAAGAAATAGCAGCTCAAATGTAAAATATCTTTTTTTCCTCAAATGAATCAGAATCCTTGTATTGCTCAGCAAAAACTGCTACACAAAGGTCAATGAACGCAATTTACCTGTATGCTAGTAGTGATTGCATTATACAAATGCTCTGGAGATTAGCAATAGCTAAACATCTAAAGGTTTGTGGCCTAGAATTCTCAAATGTATCTTTTTGATTCATTCATGACATGGTGACCACTTGTTCAAGAAGCTGTAATATTTTCTTCCAACATGGATGCAGGCTCCCCATGGCCATAATATTCTAGATTCCAGAGGGAAATCATCATATGTTGATATGGTTTACCTTCCACACCTGATGCTGCATGATTTTTGACATGACTATATGCCATGACTTTATGCACTCATGTCAAATTAGTGGTCAAATTAAAATAAATGGATTATTTTGGTGGGTGGGAACAGAATTTTTTGGGGAAGAGGGAAGATAGGCAATTTGAACAAAGGGTAAATAGATATTATTAGTGCTTGGACCATTTGCCAGAATCTGTACATTCAGACCCAACCACAACCTTTGCTCCCTTCATTCTCTAACATAAAGGACTATGTAGAAATTATAGTCTGAATCCTGGAATATGTACAATAAAATAATTAAAAAAAACTTAGATTCATTTTTCCCAATTAGACATGGAACTTTTTTTTAAAATGAATTTTCATGTGACAAGCTCATCATAAAATTAGTATCAAGATCTGTTTTCCATCTGCCAAAATACTTTGGGTCTTTTTGTAATACTATACAGTTCCTGCAAATTGTATATACGGGGGTGTATACTGTATAAAATGGAGACTAACATATTCCCCTCTATTTGGATGAATATTCTAAGATCTTTTTGTTTTTAATATATTGGTGCTAGTGACCTTGGCAATGTCTAATCTGTAAGTATTGAAAACCAGGGACAGGCATTTTGGTAAACATCCTCTGGGAACCAAAATATTTTCTTCTGAATAATTTTGTTATAGTTTTAGGTGTCACGTTGGCTTAATGATCCTAACATTAAAAAAGCATGAACTGGTGTATTGAGAGAAAGGCACCGTCTGATGCCTGATCTGCCTTCAACTGAACTCTCAAGGCCTCACTAACAGGTACTCTAGTAGTCTAAATCCCACTTTTTAATATAAATTGGCACTTTCTGCATTGTACTGCAGTGAAAAAATGTTTTAAATACCAAATTTTCCCTTCCTACTATGATCCACAAAGACTGTTCTAACTTAGCTTTTGATGCTTGTTTTGCCAAATAATGAACTAAACAAAATGATCATGAATTTAAGTGTTTTCAATTTATAGTAGACATATTTCAGCTACATAAAAAGAGGCAGTTGTGTGACCATCCCAACTACAACTGTTCACACAAGTGAGCTGACTAGATGGCAATCACAGTCCAATACATTTTGAAGCTAGTTTTAGACTGTCGGTAATTTGCTTCAAATTGCTGTAAGATTTTTGGTGCAATATTTATACTTAAATGCCTTAGGAGGCATTGAGCCAATTTGATCAGCAAATCTTGAATCTGCCATGAGCTTGTCAACCCACAATGTTGATTTTAAATCCAGCTACTCATCCATCATGACAGCTAAGATACTTCAAAAAGAACAAATAATAATGAGACAAACTTCATCCAAAACTAGAGCAGCTAATCACCACACATTGCCTTTTTAATGTTGTTTTTCTCCTATTTTCATAGCCGGAGATACTTGGGTTGCTTTGGACCGGGGCATGGGATAGGTTCTAAGGAAAACCAGAGTGAGAATGTCTCTCTCTTCTCCTCCAGATCCCAAGCTGGAGGGTGACTGTGTTGAAGCTATGGTGGCTCTGGGAGCATTTATGTCATTTGGCTGGGCGCGGGGCTCCACATGCTGTTGTGCTGAGTAATCACAGCACCTGGAGGGGTTTGCTGCTGGCCACTAGCAAAGCATTGTGAGAGACAGCCCAGGCTGGAGAGTTAAGAGGGCACCGTGGTGCCCCAGTCCAGGTTGTACCCTGGGATTTCCATCACAATAAATTCTCCCTAAACAAGTCAAAAGCAGAAATTTATTCTTTGCTTCCAACAGTTTTTGACTTCAAATAGTTCTGAAAAATGTATTGCTTAAGGAAACCTTTGCTGACAATGTTCTATGGAACAACTTATTGGAATCCGTCTCAATTTCTCTAGAATGAACACTGTTCCTGTAAAATGCATAATTCTTCCCCCAAAACGTCAAGACAAAGATTCTGTACACCAGATCTTGCCTCAAATACACCTGTGCACGCCCATTATCTTAAATAGGTTTGAGCAGGAATAATGGAGTGACTTTGTTATAACATGATCAAAAAGTTTAGCGTGGATGGGATATAGGTAAATCCTGGCCACATTTCGACCACGTTGTAATTGGGTTGGAGTAAACCATTTATAGCTTTAATGTAGACCCGGTCTTAAAAAACAAAATCTATTTGCAACTTTTGTTTCCATGTTCCACAGAAGATTTTCTATCAAATGACCTTGGCTGGAAAGAAAATGGGGTTCTTTCTGTCCTTTTACTTCTTCTGAGGTTTTCCTTTCCATTTCCTTCCTCTGCAGCAATTCCAAAGCAAGCTCTTTCCTTCTTTCCTATCTAATAAGCACTTAGGACACAGTGGGCATCACCATAAATGATGCTTGGATGAGCACAGAGCTCTTGAGAAGAAAAAAAGGTGCTACAGGCTCCTGTACATATTTGGCCAGGAGTACTGAGGAGTCACAAGGCCAGTGCTCAAACTCAGAGACATGCCCTTAAATCTTCCTAAGGCTCAGACTTTTAAGTAACATAAGAAGCAAAAAGAGTTTAAATAAAATGGTTTAAGTACCAATAGAATGAAACTAAGGAAAAGAAAGATTGTCTTGATCAGTCCAAAACCAATTTTACAGCAAGACACAAGGAACACCCTCCTAAGAGAAGTGGTGGAACCCCATTTTTGCACTCAAAGCATTGTGGAATGGAATACAGGAAAAAATTCTTCATTAGCACGGCCCTGTGCTAAAGGACCTAAGTCCTTTACATCTCTGCCTTCTTTTACAACTTTTTCAGGACATGCTTGTTATACTGCTCCCCATTTTCTTCACAGTGATATTATTATGATATAACTAACTGAAATACCTGGCGTTGCTCGGACTATTTGTAATTGGAAACTGGGATGTAACAAACAACATTTTTTGTTTTGTTGTCTGGGATAAAAATGAATAATCCTTTGGGAGTGCCCACTCTAGAGCAAGCCACATATAGTTAATGTCATTCTCTTGCATTTAGATGTGGTTTCTCCGATACAGTTTTGCTTTTTATGCGGCATAACGAATAGGGTCCTTTTTAAGAAAAAAACAGTGTATTTAATTAGGTTTGCGCTACACAACACTAAGCTCTCTGGTTATCTGTATTATTACATCATAACTATGTCACAGACAACAGCATGTGTTAACCTGCAGCCCAGATGATGTTATGTGAGCTATGTAGTTGATGTTAATGGGCTTTAATGAATTTCACCCCTAGGGGGTGTAAGAGGTGAGATCCTACCCTGATTAGGACCCTAAAGCCTATAACTGTACCAAATTTCAAATCTCTAGCTGAAACGGTGTGGAAGGAGTAAGGGAACATACATACACCATTTGACTTTTATATATGTAGATTATGACAGTTATGATGTATTTTATGCAAGATGAGTCATGTGAGATGTCACTGGAAAGGTTATGATTTGCTGAATATGATTATCCTATTTGCATGCATGTTTCAGTTTTGTATCTGAAGTTATAAATATTGGCTATGTACCTATTTCATATGTAGCTATTCCTGGGCAATGTCCAGTAGGCAAAAGGCTCTCAGTCTAGACGGATGTCTGGGAAGTGCCCATTCAGGTTAATAAGCCATAAGAGAGAACAATAGGCCTTAGGAGAAGCTTATCTCCTACCTGGGGAGCTTTCCAAAGGATGCAACAAACAGCCTCAAGTAATGGCTGCTGTGACACTACAGGGACATGTGACCAGTTCACCTGGTGCTGAACTCCATCTTGGGATATCAGTATTTTTCCACTGACTGGCATGGGAACCAAGCTTTGAAACAGAGGGTTCCCGCCCTATGCAAAAGCTTTATAAGGCAGGGGAGGGACATAGGGTTTCTTCACTGACTTTCCATTCAAAGAAACATCTAGAAACACCCGAGGAACAAGGACTGAACTGTGGGAAGTGCTAGACCTAGGCTAAAGGGATTTTTAGCCTGTGAATGAAACACTTGAGGATTCTAAGCTGTAAACAAGTGCACCTTGCTCCTTAAGAATCTGCAGCCTGCTTGTATCGTCACTTAGGGTGAGGATCTGCTATTCGTATCCAATCTCTTTAGCATATTAAGCTGAGTTTGCTTTTTTATTTGCTAGGTAATCTGCTTTGATCTATTTGCTATATCTTATAATCACTTAAGATCTTTCTTTTGTAGTTAATGAACTTGTTTTTGCTTTGTCTAAACCCAGTGTGTGGGATCATAACTCGGGGCAGAAAGCGGTTGTGTATTCCTCTCCACATTGAGGGAGGGGGCGAATTTCATGAGTTTACACTGTACAGTTTCTTGTGCAGCACAAGACAGTATAATCTTAGGTTTACACTCCAAAAGGGTGTGTGTGCCTGAGTAGCTGGGAATTTCCCAGCCTTCCCATGGAGAGGCTGGTCACAGCGTCTGCATGTAACTGGAGCTGGGTATATCCCTACCTGTATGTGTGCTAGTGAAAGTGCAGGCTAGAGCCTAGAGAGGACTTGGCAGCTTTTCACAGCAGTCTAGTGACAAGGAGGCCCAGGCTGGTGGGTCAGGAGGGCTCAGTGGTGCCTCAGTTGCAGGTGGCACCCAGGGGGAACCCATCACAGTGCTAATTATGACTCTGTATAATAAAATAAATCAGTGTTTGAAAAAAGGGTTTATCAACTGCAATAATTATTTGAAATCTAAATCTGCAGTCACTGTGAATGTTAAATGTGTAGATTGCTATAATTGTTGCATTTCTACTAATTATTCCATTTCTTACCCCATAGCCAAGGTGAATAGCTTCAACTCAAAAGTAAAATCTTGAAAATTAAGGGATTGGCAGGTGAGAAAGGAGAGAGAGTAGCTAAGGGAACCTACCACTGAAAGGTAGCGTGTAGACAGTACTCCCCATGTTACAATATGGAGCATGGTAATCCCGTAATTAGTAACAGCAGGTGCTAAAGTGCTTAAAGTAAATCACTGCTGCATTTTAGTGAGTTGTTATTTCTGCCAGCGTTATCCACCAGAACAGATCTGACAGGACTGATAGCAGCTGACGACCTCTGTTTCAGAGCAATTTTTGGACTCTGGTTTGCCAAATCCCATAGAAGTTAGACATTTGGTGTCAGAGAAGGCTGTAGTGCATTTTACACATCTCCAAATGCAGATGTTAAGGGCAGGGATGGTTGCAGAAAACACTAACTCTTCCTACATACACAATTTTGTTAGCGTGGCAACAGGTTTAGAAGAGCCAAACAAGATCCCAGTCAAATTATTTGAAAGGTTATGAACACCAGCATACACAGGAATGCATTGTGGTATGGGAGTCATAATTGGAGAAGTAGGATTAAAAACAAACCACCATCACCAAACCAGACACAAACATTCAGGCTGTAAGAATAAACTTCCTGCAAGACCCTGAAAAACTAATCCACAGTATAACCAAGGATGCCACGTTACGTGGGACATTTAAAAACAAAAGAAGATTTGGACACAACTCTAGAAACATATACTATAGGGATGATCTTGTACTGGATGACCTAATCCGTGCTTAGAATTTACTTCTGCTTAGATTCCTATCCTAGTTTGTCGCTGTTCCAATTTAGCCTTCCAGTTTCTCTACTGTTGTTTTCTTCCATCTGAAACTTATTAGTTTCTATCTATGTAACAGAGCATAAGCTTTTCAGTGCATCTTTCCAAGCACCAGATACGTCATGGAAGGCAGGGCAGGGCTTGCTGGATCTCCACGTGCTGAGGACTCGGTGTCCCTTAATTGAGGGCAGGATGGGGCTCACTGACTCGCCTCAAGTCTCCCTGTACTGAAGGTGGGCCAGGGCTCGCTCCAGCTCCATGCATGAAGGGATCTGGGTGTTCTTGCACTGAAGCCAGGATGGGTCTCGCTGGGTCTCTCCACACTGAGGGCTGCCCTGGTGGAGGGACCTGGAAAAAATAACTTGGGGTGTGCATGCTTCTTGAGCAGCCGCTGTCTGGATGCAGACTATGAGGCAGAGCAGGGAAGCCTGCTTCCAGGCTGCTCTAGCGGCTCCATGCAGGAGGCTCATCTCAGCTCTTTGTCCCATTGGGAGAGAGGGCTGAGCAGTCTCTTAGCGCCTTCCACCCTTGGGTAACTTGATTCTCTGGCCTGGTCTGTGCTGGAGATTTCAGCCACCAGTGCAAATCCCTAATGGACCAAGAAAAAAAACTCCATTTGCTCCAGTTTAGTTTACCAGCTAAGAAATGTTTTGGACCAGTTCAAATGGCAGCTTTGTGCCTTGCCCTAGAGATCTGCAAATCACACCCATGGAATTATGCTAGTGGAATCAAGGGATCATACTGCCCCCCGTCACCCCCAAGCTTTTAAGAAAAGAAACAGAAGTGCAGAATTCATGTCCACTGCAGATTTCTCCCCCGCCCCCACCAGCAGAATAATAGTCTGCCAGGGAGGCACTGCAATTATACTTTTTGCTCAACATGGTCTGCTACAGCACCAGAAGAGGACACTGCCGGCACAGGCAGCTGCTGAGAAAGAGAGGGCAGTTTGGCCTTGGTCCCCCAGTTTCTACAAAGGTTCTGGTGCCGTTGGCTAGTGAGTTGATCAATGATGGCTGAAACTAGGCGAGTCCCCAGTGAAGAGTAGGCCTCAGGCTTGACTGTCTGTTTTCAAAGTTGACAGGGAACAGAGAGCGAGATGACACAGGCCAAGATGACACTGAGGTCTTGTCTACACCGAGGTCTTTCTGAAAATCTTCCACCACTAACCACCAGCATTTTTACCACCTTATTATCCAGGCCCATTCTGAGCATGTTTGCACAGCACTGGTAAAGATACCAGTCAACTCTGGTATTCCCAGGGTTTCTTGCTATAGCCGAGCTGAACTGATGAGATTGCAACACGAAGAGACTTTCAGAAAACTTCAGTGTACACACAGCCTTAGCCCTTAGCTCTTTGCTGGTGGCAATGTTGGTAGACGTTATAGTGTAGTCAAGGCATTAAATAAATAAATATTACTGCCTTGTCATTACTGTTGTCATGCCTACACGGCACCTTGCACTATTGCTGCTGCCAACAGAGCTGCATCAAGATGAATTATACATCTCATTTTTGCTAATGTAGATAAGACCTCGGAGAAATTGGGGAAGCAGGAGGGGAATGACACATGCATCTCTTTACTGATTTGTACGGTGAGCCCATCTTCAAACTAAGTCCACAGACAAATATCTTGTCTGTTGCTAAGAATAGCCTCAGTATGCATATAGTTATAACTAGGCTCTCTAGATTCTGCATTCTGTGGCAGTGTTAACTGATTACATAATAATCACTTCCACAGTCCACTAGCTAACCCTTTTCATGCACCATGATCATATTTTTTATATTATAAAGGACAAATACAGTATTGCCAAGAAAGTATTAAAAATGAGTCAAGCCCCGTAAAATCATAAATTGAAAATTAATAATCTTGGTTTATTTGCCTTCGTGTTCAAATCTTTTGGTCATGTGGTAAAGCTTTTCTTTGCAACCAATAGCTGCAAAGCTATTTTTAAAAGCTTTGATTCTCACAATCACGACTCCAATTTTCATCACTGCTATATAGAATGTAGAGAAACTGGAAAGGATCCAGAGGAGAGTGACAAAAATGATTAAAGGGATGGAATGCACGCCCTACAAGCAAAGATTGAAGGAACTGGGTATGTTTAATTTGGAAAAGAGGCAAATAAGGGGGAACATGATAGGGTCTTCAAATACTTGAAAGGCTGCCATAAGAAAGATGGAGAAAAACTCTTCTCTCTAGCCACAGAAGGCAGGACAAGAGGCAATAGGTTTAACCTAATTAAATCTCAGGAAAAACTTCCAAAGTGTAAAAACAGTAGGACAATGGAACAGTCTGCCTAGGGAGGTCATGGAATTTCCATCACTAGAGGCTTTCAAAAGGAAGCTGGATAGCCATTTGTCTTGGATTATTTAGGCACAACAAATCCTGCATCTTGGCAGAGGGCTAGATTAGATGACCCTTGCAGTCCCTTCTAACCCTATGGTTCTGATTCTAAGAGCTGTGGCTTTAAGAAAAAACCCCAAATTAAAAACCTTGAGGGGGGAGAAGGGGGGGTTCCAAAAAGCCCCTTTATCTACCCACTCCTGGACTCTGAAGTGACAATGACAGCTTTATAAAGCGAAACAGAGGAAGACTGGGGGACTGAGACTGTGCTCAGTACACTGGTGCTAATCAGAGTAATTCCGCTGAAGCCAGTGGAATTACTTCTATGTAATATTGGGCTAAGGGAGTCAGGAAATCTAATTGCTTGGTACTACCTGGGTTATCTTCTGTTAGTCAATTCAAATAATCACGTTTAGGGACCCAATTCCACTGTGTAGTGCAGACAAAACTTTAACTATGTTCAAGCCTTGGACTCTGATCCTGACTTCCTCTGTACCCTCAGCTCAACTCACTTCCTCATCATAGCATCAGATTCAGCATTCAGTGGCCTCTTCTGTATCTTTGGAGTGTCCAAAGCTTAAGTTTAGAGCTTAGCTAAGATTCTACGATGATGGAATCTGCCTTCAGTTTGTTACATCACCAAATATAACTACATAATTGGGTCAGGGCACAACAGTGTTGTAAACCACTGTATTTTTGTTTTATCCTTAGTGTAAATGGGCTCTGAATCACTGCCTCAGTTTTCCATTTGTAAAATGGGGATAATAGAGAAGTATGAGGTATATTGCAAGATTAATGTTTAAATACCTTGAAATTCTCATATGCAAGATGCTATACAAGTACAAATACTACTCATTAATGCAAATGTGAGCAAAGCCATTTTCATCCAGAGAAAAATATTAGAAAGGAAAGCCACATAGAAGAGTTGGACAGTATGAGAAAAATAAATCATACAAAATAAACCAGGAAAATTAAAAACCCCAAAATAACTTCCCTCCTTCCTCTGGCCAACAAACAAAACACCATAGCAGAGGAAAGCTGTTAAAAAAGACCCATAATGGTATAAGAGTTAAATTTAAGTAAAAAGAAAAAACCCAACATACTCGCAGCCAGAAATAAAAGGAATCCTCTTTTAACACAGAAACAGTATTTTCTTTTCTAGTCCCTCACATTGCTCTTAGGTCCAAAAGGGCTGGGAGAAGAAATGGAAACTCACAAATTCAGCTGAGAGTAAAGTGTGTGTTTATATGTATCAATTTCTCAAACCACAGTTTACAGGTGAAGAAAGACCCTGCTAAATCCCCAATGTTTTAAGACAGCTTAATCATAAAATCATAAGACTGTAGGACTGGAAAGGACCTCGAGAGGTCATGTAGTCTACTCCCCTGCACTCATGGCAGGACTAAGTATTATCTAGACCATTCCTGGAAGGTGTTTAACTTCCTCTTAAAAATCCCCCATTGTGGAGATTCCACAACCTCCCTAGGCAATTTATTCCAATTTAACCACCCTGACAGTTAGGAAGTTTTTCCTAATGTCCAACCTGAACTGTCCTTTCTGCAATTTAAGCCCATTGCTTTCTGTCCTATCTTCAGAGGTTAAGGAGAACAATTTTTCTCCCTCCTCTTTGTAACATCCTTTTATACTTGAAAACTGCTATGTTAGATTTAAAATGTTAGATTTTGTTTCTGTTTTAACCTCTGCCTCTCCTGGCTGGTTGACACAGTGTTCTTCTCTGCTACTCCTCCACCTCATCAGAACAGGCAGAAAACTAAATAAATGATTCATCTTTAAAACTTCAAATGTATCTCCTCAGTGAGGACGAGTCACATGGTACATGTGAAAAAAATCTGTGCCGTGATGAGTCATCACTAACAGCTGTTCCGCCTGTATCAGTGTGCAAGGTTCTAGTTCCTTCAAGCCTATTAAAATAATCACAATTGCCTATGCTGACAACCGCCTGATACAGATAAAAAAGCATGCCTGTCTGTTGAATGTATCCAAGAATGGGATCACCTTCACTATAGCAGATGTTCTTTACCTTTTATGCTAATGGAAGCTTAATGTTACTCACCTTCCCCCCAGTCTCTCACCAGTGACAAATGCCAGAACAATCAGAATCTGAAAACTTTCCATATAGGAAAACTGGAACAGAAGGATGCTAACTTAATCATCGGTGCTAGGCTTTCAACTTTGTTGGGGACTAAAAGGTTCAGACAGACCAGACTGCTTGTTAAAGAGCCATACCAGCTGTATCGTGGAAACAGTATAAATATCTTATAAATCTCAGTCTAGATGAGGAAATGGTGTTTCCATAATGAATGTGCTGTATATCATTACAGTTCTTGTTTTCTTGCATTTTAGCAATGACATCATGTTCTTTTTGTATGGGTTTAATTGCAGCTTCACATTAATGCTGCCAGTGATAAGGAACTATGCTATTAGCACTGCTCTTAAAGAGACAAAAAGCTTTAATGAATACTGTGAAGAGCTCCAGAAGCTCTTAAAATAAAAAGAGTCCATCAATCAGATTTATTCTGAAGATGCTTTTTAAATCTAACCTAAAAGGTCGACTTTTAAATACCAAAACGTACTCTTCACTGTTCTGCAGTTAAAAAAAAAAAAAAAGCCTGCCAAAGTTCAATTACTGAAATATTGTTGGCAAAGAAACTGCAACAATTGCATGCTTAAGAAGGAAGATATAATTCAAAATACTTCAAATAATCCCTCAGTAGTGATTTACAGGGCAGTAATTTAAAAGGATGGTACTACTTAGGCCCCAAATCTGCAATGATTTGCAATGATCGGAGCAGTCCGATTGAAGCATACTGGAAGTCTTTGCAGGATCGGGCCCTTAGATGGAAACATCAGCTTGTACATTTAGATTTCATATATTAAAATACATACACCAGCAAGCAAGAAATATACATAGGATTTTAAGATAGACTCCTTCATTCACAATAGGTACATTCTGAAGAATCTTTACATAACAATATTCGTTTGGGCACATTCACAAAACATTACAACTTTGGTTTGGGGCCCTACCCAGCTGAACACACCAGTGGAATTCCAAGCCATGCAAACTACTGGAGGTTGTGGACAATGGCTTTGCAGAAGCCATCCCTTTCAGCGTGGTCATTTATATGCCAAGCCTAGAACTGATCTGTCTTCCCTGCCAAAGCCAGGGAAGAACAGATATAGAACATAGCACAGGCCTAAGGGTAGAGGAACTGTGCTGCATAGCCATAGGAGGAACAGACGGACTCCCAAGTTTGGCCTCTAGCAGGCAGAGCCTTTTTTAAAAAGGATGCCTAAGAGTTAAGAAACCAGGGGTGCAACAAAGGGGGAACTGGGTCCCTCTCCTTGACCAGAGGCAGGTGGCATAACAGGGGAGCCCCTTCCCTGCTGGTGTGACAAAGGAGTGGACAGGCCAAATTTGAATGGTTTTGCAAATCCATGTGCCAGGTCACCTAATCAGTCAAGTCTGGCCCAGCTGCCTCTCTGTCATGCCAGCAAGGAAGAGACTCTACTGTTACGCCACCAACTTCTGCCTCCCCAGTGCTATAGGTGTGTGCTGTCCCCAGCCCACTGCTGGGAACCTGACCAGAACCTGATTGGCTCTCAGCTAGCAAACAATCAGCCAGTGGGGAGGCAGTATCTCAGACAGGAAATAAGGCATACATTTTTAACACAAGTAATTAGCTATTGTAACAAGTTGTCAAGTTATGGTGGATTCTCCCTCACCAGCAATTTTAAAATCAAGATTGGATGTTTCGCTGTAGGAATTATTCTGGGAAAGTTCTCTGGTCTGTGGTATACAGGTCAAAATAGATGATCATGGTGATCCCTTCTGGCCTTAGAATCTGAAAATTGTTGTGGTCTTCCTAGAAAAACCATGTTTTCCCGTCCTCAAGTAATCAAGAGAGTTTCCCCAGTAGCTTGTGTGCTAAGTGGCTATTCCTACTGGGTATTATTCTTTTCTTCTGGTATAAGTAGTGGGATTACTCTTTGGGTCACATCACTCCTCTTTTCTTTTCCCTTGTTGAGCTCTAAAAACAGACCCTTTACATTTTTTTCAGTGACTCGCTGTGGAGTCAAAGTGGGGAAGAACCTGCCTAGCATAAGGCAGTCACCCAACTTGATTCCTATGATTCTTTGATTCAGTTTTCACATCTGGTAATCAGGCAGGAAAAGTCAGAATTCACCAGCATGAAAATGGCACCCAGTAACTGCTTGATGAGCTATTCCCCAGGATTACAGAGGGCTACTTTTCCCTCAGAATGGGGAGCCTCCGAAGCAGCCAGGAGATACACAGATCTTCATTAGTAGCTTGTTATTGGAATGTGTCCTAAATCAATGCCGTACATATATTTTTTTCAGAAACATTTATTTCAATATATAGAAACAAGAATAAAAGTGACTGGAAGTTCTTGTTAAGAATATTAAGTCAGTGCTTTAATTTTGGAAGTTGTTTCACTCCTGCAGTCTTTTTAATTGGTCCTTTTTTGGGATCCAGAATCCTTTGATTTTCTGGAACATTGTGTCTTCTTCTGAAATAAAGTCAGAGATGTTACTCATTACGTATCACTTACACTATGATGTTCCAGAAACTTGAACTGCTGGAAATTGGCATGCTTTTTATATTAAAATAACTGATTATTATGGTTAATTAATAAACAGACAGTTTCATTCTGCGTTTGAGGTTAACAGAGCATTTAATTATTCTGTGTACAAATCCCTATCCTTATCTCATCATTCCTGAATGACTTTATATTATTTAAATGATGACATTTAAAAGGAACATGAAGAGAATATTGAACATTTGTATAAACAGGAAGGCAGCAGGCTGGGGAGACATTTTCACCAATTATGTGTTCCCCATCAAGACACGGAAATTACTGTCTGCACCTGTAATTAGAGCTCTCTGCAGGCAGTATTCTCTAGAGAGCCATGCTCTTACATCCCATGCCCTTACATATGAAATGTTGGTAGCGAACAAGTTTACATTCACTTCGTGAGAATAAACTACACTTTATAAAGCTGGGGGGGAGGGGGCGTTATTTATTTTTGGATCTATAAGGTTTAATCTATAGGACTACAGAACAGAATTTCCCAGGGAATAAAGGTGACTAAGTAAATCCACAAAGCCATTCTCAGGAGGATGCAGGCAGTATCTCTCTACTATTATGCAAAATAGCTAAGTATCTCTCTATTCATCCTTGCAGTATCTGAACATTTTATGTAGTCCAACATACAAAGTTTCAGTTTCTTTCTCACCCAGTTGTGAAAGGAGGAAGGGAATATATATCAATTGCATACACATGTGTGTGTGCACTGATGATTGGAGAAATACTCTGCATATTGTTTGGTGGTGAAAGTTGCGGTCCTTGCATATGTTCTGGGAATGAGTTTCAGGTTTCTGGGCAAACTGCCAAGAAAGCGCCATCTCCTGTTCTCACGAGTTTCACTTCTGAAGTTGCAGAGTTCCATTGTTCTAAGTATCATGAGCAGTATATGGGGCCTGCTTCCATTTAAAGCTTTGAAGATCAGGGCCAAAGTCTTGAATCTGACTCAGTAATCAATAAGGAACTGTCGCAGAGCTGAGTAGACAGACAGATCAATCTCTCTCCTCTCCCCAACCTCCGGTTCCCATGTTTTTCTTCTGTTGTAAAAATGTCTAAAGCCCCATCTGATCTGACCCAGAAACCATGATAAGGACCTCTATTTAAACTGAATTCTAATTCAGTTTGGATGGCCAATGAAGATGGACTGTGTTAGTTCACTGAATAAAAAATATTTATCATACTTGTAACATGGTTTGGGCTATTCACTGCAACCAGCCAAAATGTACCAGTAACCATGATTAAACAAAGTTTAGATATTGTTTATTTACCAGGTTTGAAACCTGGTGAAGACAAAACTTTGAAATACCAGTTGAAATCGGACGAGAAGCTGCTGGAGGAAATTCTGAGGTTATTCTCAAGACCTGATTTTATTGCCTAGTTTTACTCTAGAATTTAAATGGAATTACTTCTAATTTACATCAGTATGAGTGGGAGCAGATTCAGGCGCCAGGTCTTTAAAGTCATTAGAGTAGCATTTATGGAGGAATAATGACAATGGCTCTCTGTTCAATTCTCCGTACATCCTTAGCTGTGCGTGCTACTTCCTGACAATACACATTGTGACATATCACCACTCTTTGGTATAAGCTGCTAGGGGAGACCAAGGTGGGGAACTCCCCAGGCTCAAAGTTCTAAGCAGCTGGCCACAGAAGCCAATGCAGGGCAACCTAGGTGCTCCCTAGTGCCTGTCAGTTTCTTTCAAGCAAAAGGTGAAGAAATCCCATCATGTGTGTAAAGTAATTTGAAAAGTGCGGACTAAGTTTACAAAACCGTCAGCTTTGAGAGGAGGAGGAGGTGATGCAGAGTGGTAATCTGTCACAACATGTATCTTTCCAGAACAAAAACTACAGGGAAGTATTGTTTGTCTAATATAAAAAGAATTACAGACAGCAACTATCATAATACTCCCAAATAAATACTGGTCTAAAACCCATAAAACAGTGCTACTATCCAGCCATATTAATGTCTGGCTGTTGCTGGCTTCCTTAGTCCCTCCATAGGGAGTAAGGGAGAAACATGCTGGTGCTGTCCTCTCTGGCCACCTCCACAGGAGCTTTATAAAAACACAGCCAGAGCCAAAAACAGTATATTTAAGAGCCACACAATACTTGTCTGATCTTAGGACTCTTTAGTAGCAGACATTAAACCTTATTCTAATAACGGTAATCTACTCAACTCTCATCATGAGACCAAAGAGTGGGAATCGGTGAATATAGTTAACATTGCAGAAGATGTATCTTGTTCATGTTCTGAGTGAGAGGTTAAAATAGAAAACAGGTGGGAAAACTATTTTTCATATCAATTAGCTTTTATAATCTAACTAGTGTAACAGCCTGTGTACACGGGCCAAAGTGCTTAATGCTGTTTGTCGGGGCCGTCTGTACGGCTCGTGGCAGTGCACGCGTGGTGGCCATTTTGTGCAGCCGAACTAAAACTTCCAGCAGGCTGTTTGTCCGGGCCGTCTCTACTGAGCATGATGGCTTCGGACAAACATCCTCTGGCCTTTTATTATATAGGATGATGGGACAGCTGTTCTCAATTTGTATCATGGCTCAATTGCAATGATATACTTAAGGACCTGTTAGTGTTTCCATTTTCAGTAAAAAATCAGCTTTGATTTGAAACTTGGCTTATCAGAGCTCAGCCCAGACACACATTTTTATGTTCTAAATTCCCCCAAACAGCTTGGCGCTCTTCACATTTAAACATTTCAGGGAAACTCTTTTGCACCTGTATAGCTAAAATCTGGCTTTGATTTATTAAGCAATTAGGTCTTAATATGAGGTCATCTAAAATTACTCACCTTCTCATCCACTAGACAGCTGTACAATCTCTACTGACTGAGAAGTACCAGGCTGAGCATTTAATTACATTACTGTTAATGGACTGGAGAATGTAAGAGCAGACTTAGAAAAAAGGCCTATTTCTGACTGATGTTTATATGGAAGGATGCCAAAACCTTCGGTGAGGTTCCACAAAGGCTACTTACATTGTAGGAGTACTGTACTATTATTCTGTAATAGTCTATGTTAGGTAATAAACTGATTTAAAATCAGTACCAAAAGTGATATTTTGTCAGTAAGATTATCTGCAGCAATATTTGTCTTGGATAGAGGGCTATGATAGTCAAGGAAGAATATTTAGATAAATGTATTAAGTCACAAAATGGAGGGAATATGAAAGTTTTACCTCAGTATCTGGTTTTCCCTCTTGATCTGCACTGCATCTGTTTTCTGCTTCTCAGCAATTTTAAGTGTAGCTGATGTCTGCAATGGTCAAATTTTTATAAAGCAAGTTATCCTCCAAATATATATGGTATTAGGAAAGCAAAAATTCTCCTCACATTGATTTTGAAAAGACAAGCACTACGACCCTCATTCAGCAAAGAATTTAAGCCCATGCTTAAAGTTATTTCCCAGTGAAATCAACAAGACCTAATCACATGTTTAAATTCTCAGCTGAATCAGGGACTACATTACTTGAATCCATTTATTACCAATTAGGACAGAAATCCTGTATTTTCAATCTGCAAGCAGTTTTCCCCTATGTAGCGTCCTGTATGGGAAAGGCAGAATAATGACCATTTTAGTGATTTTGTTGTGCTGCTGGAATTATGAAAGTGAGAAGAGTGCAGCATTTACATCTTCCCTGCTGCCTCTAGAGAGTATTACTACAATACAGTGATATATAAAATCCAAGTAGCAGTTATAAAACTTTGGTGGTAAAAAGCAAAAATGTGGGGAGAACTTAAACCAGAGGTCTCAAACACATGGCCCGTGGGGTTATTTCTTGCAGCTCGCCAAGCTCTGCTCCCCCTCCTCCCAGCGCACCACGTCCCTAGTCCTCTGCTTACCTGCAGGCGCTTCCTGCTGCCAAACAGCTGTTTGGCGGCTCTTAGCACTTTCCAGGAGGGAGAGGGGAGGATCGGGGAGCTGCACGCTCCGGGGAGAAGGCAGAGAAGAGGCAGGGCAGGAGCAAAGATTTGGGGAAGGGGTTGAAATGGAGGGCACGGAAGTGATGCGGCCCTTGGGCCAATGTACTAGTCCTCATATAGCCCTCTGGGTGATTTGAGTTTGAGATCCCTGACTTAAACTGTCATTTCTCTTGTCCCTCAGTTCACAGATCCCCTTGACACAGAGCTCCTCCAGGCTCACATCCAACTGTCACCCCTGAAACATCCTCTTGTAGGGATTTCCACAGAATGGAGGGGGAAGCAATGTAAAATGCTTCAGGCTTACTTTGCAGTAATTTAGTGCTTCCATGGCTTGTGGGCTGGGGTGTGTTTGTTGAAAACTGAAACAATCCTGCCAACTTCCCAGGCCCATAGAGCCCCCATAGAGGGGCTTTGTGGGAGCATAAGGCAAAGCAAGACAGCTGGCCACACTAGGGAGCCATAGCTGACGTTTTCTAAAAGCGTGGAGCCATGGATATCTTTGCAGCCATTTCAACAAAGCACCTGGTTTGGATTATTTTAAAATCTGAATGTTATACTTTAAAATATATGTGAATGCATTCTTCATGAGCAGGGAAAAAAACCTAGCACAGCAAGAAACCACATCTGTGATTGGTTATAACAAATACACTGGTTTCTAATGTGCCTCCATGTATGTACTGCATTAGACAACTACTCTCACTAACACTGTACTAGTAAAGCCCACCATAATTCAGACAAAGACACTTTCAGAGACTATATATGTAAAGACAGAGTAAGAACTGCCTGGATTTAATTTCTGGAAAGCACTGTTAAATTGTCTGCTTTCAATGAGTTCTACTAAAGACAATGACTTATGAGAAATAATTTGTGAAGGTTTTTTTTTAAAATTCTGTGTACCGTGTTAAGAAAATCCCATTTCTCCAATGCTTGGTTCTCAAAATATTGCATTCTGCAAGCCACAAGGAAAGATTCCATAGCCATCAACGTTCCATAGTGTGTGGTCTGAGAACCAGTCTTTTACAATGGAAAAAAAAAAAAGCAATGCCTTTTGGATGAATACTAAACCTTGTGTAACCTTTACATTTATTTTTCATTTATAAATTATTAGTACCTTATGGAACCGGACAACATAAACAAATAAACGCACTTAGAAGATTAATAGACTTTGAAAAAAACACAAGGTAACAAGAAAAAGATATTTAAATGAAACTATTATTCTGAACGACAGCCTTTCCTTTCCCCCTCCACTCCGGCTACAGGGGTGATTCTCAAACAAGGTATAAAAAAATTCTCAGGAAATCCATTCTTTATGCTGATATTTTAAATAACTATTAATAAGGAAAAAAAGGTTCTACTGCATTTGATTTACTAAGCATACAGGAGAAGGTTAACATGATAGGAAACATAACAAAATGGAATCATCTATAACTATATAGGTAAGAGAGAATAACTATTGAATAGATTGTTGTCAGAGAACAATGGTTCTCCAGCTGCTACATTTGCCTCAATGCATATGGAAATATTGCTTAGTCAGCCATGAGTGGTAATTCCCCCTTCACCTCAACCTCTGCCAACTCCAGAAGTCAGATTCTAAGAGAGTGGGTTGTTTAATAAAATTGAAAAAACATTTGCCAGATTCTTCCACTCATGACTGATTTTGACATTAGAATCAAGAAGTAAGCACAGCATGAGTGGCAGAATCTATTTCCAATGTCTCGATTCAGCAAAGTATTTAAGCACATGCCTAACTTGAAGTAGTGGAATTACCATGTGCTTAAAGTCAGGCATGTGTTTAAGTGCTTTGCTGAAGAGTGGCCTAAATGATTTAAGCACAAAATAACATTCCACACTCATTAGCCATGTTCAGACATAACACCACTATTTCCTAACTAACTACTGTCTTCCTCCCACCATGTCTTTATGTTACCAGCCCCAAATTCATTAGCATTTACTGGTCTAAAACTGCAAATTTATTTTCAGCAATTTTCCTCCATTCCCTAAGGCAGCAATGACTACACACAGTGAACCACTTGCCTGCTGTGTGAACAAATGGAAACACTGCTATTTACAACCTTTCACCCCAGTTAGCTATACTGACAATTCAGTGACAGTCACTTCATTGCGCAGAGTTCTGGAGTATCATACTAACTTACTACTTTTACACTATCTAAAGAAGTAAGATCTCTTTCAGAATAAGAGGTGCTATAACATAAAACTTTAAAGGTAACTTCCAATTTGTATTATAGGCTCCTGTGTATTCCACAGTAACAAAATTTGTAGCACAATAAATCTAACTATGTTATAAAATCTAATCTTTCATTTTATAAAACAATAAGACCTACTCCTTACCACTGTAAACCTCTTTGGAATGTGAACTGTATTGTCATCCTGAGCCTGCAGACAGATGGGGACAATAACTCAAAGGTGTAAAATGGACAATTCATCTCAAAGGGAAGTTAATGCTGAAGTCTATGATCCATATTGTTCACTATTTTGCTTTGTTCATTTCAGCAGAAACAACCATCTACAACAACAACATGGTGATCTTGTTGGAACAATAAAAGACAAACCTCTCTTTATATCTCTCATGCCCTTATCAAAAGAGATTCTTACATTCACTGCTTACCAGATATTAAGGGAGGGGTTAACTGTTGGTCAAGAAACCCCTCTTACTGTAAACTCTGCCTGACCTTATACAAGACAATCTTTGGGAAGATTGTCTTGCATTATTCCTTCTCAGCATTTAAGCTTGCTTCAGGAACCACAAAACCGGTTCAAGCAGGAGGCCCCCTGGCCATGCAGAGAGTGGTTTCCTATGTAGAAATGCAGAACTTGTCATTGTCTTGTAGGATATAAATACTGCTGTGTCAAGCTAATAAAACGCCACACTCTTCCAAAGCTATCGGCCTGGGGAAGGTGCGCGCCCTTCTTGATCAAAAAGCTGTCTGTTGTCTGTGTGTTTCTTGGTCTCTGACAGTTTTGAGCAATAGTCCGACTCCGCACGATCTGGGTGTGGAATAGGTAAATAGGACAAGCTAATTTAACCTAACAATCTCATCAATGCTGGATGCAATAGAGAATTCTAGAGCAGGGATAATGGGTAGAGTTGAGTAGGAAACTGTTTTCCTGTTCCACAAACATTTCTAAAGAATCTGAAATATTTTTCCCATCTTGAATCAAGAGAAAGAGTAGAAATCCTGAAAATATTCACAAACCAAAAAAAGAACAAAACAAACCAATTCTCCTCCCATCAATTAAAATTTTCGGTTTCAATTTCAACCTTTTATCTTAACCTTTTCTCAATCTAATGTCTTAAATTTAACAACATAAAATCATTTCAAACCAGAACTTTTCATTTAAAAAAAAAGTTATAAAAACATTTCAACAATTTGGAATTTTTTCTTCTACTTAGTTTGAGTTGGGAAATTTGTCAAACCTAACCTGGTTTTGCAAACCATTTCTGTTTTGACGAGTCATCATTTTTCTACAAAAGAGGACTGAATCGAAAAATTCCTGACCAGCTCTAATAGCGTGAACACTGGCTTGTATCAAGGGTGTTGGAGTCACATTTAGGGTGAGTATGCCAAACCTGTTGCCCAAAGTTAAGCTCTTAAATCTATAATTAGCCAACAAAGTAAAAGTGGCCTCACTTCTATCATTTTCTAGCAATCGCTCTAGCTTCCTGAAGCTTGGTTCTGACAGGAACTATACCTGGCTTTCTTTGGCTGGAATAAAACTCAGATTTATATGAAGAAGAAAAAATAAATAAAAATAAAGAATTAAACAATAGTAATGATCCTTCAGCTTGGGATGAAAAAGATGATTAGGTTGCAAAGTTTTTATTACTTACCTGTGAGATCTCTTCTAGGTACATGCGCCGTTCATCATTAGCCTTATGGTAAGCCTACATTTGAAAATAATGGGCAAATGGTTACAATCAAACAAAACAATTAGCAAGGTTAATCAAAAGGGAAGGAACAAACATATGTACCACCCCAGAACTTTTTCATTTTATGTTTCATGGAATCATTACATTCTTTACACCAATGGAGACATTTCAGACAGCACAACCACTTCTAAAAAGGGCTTGTTAGATGGATATGGAAGTAACAGACCTTTGCTTCTTGTTCCAGTCTAAGCCCATAATCCTTCAATTGATTCTGGAGACTTCTCTTTTCCTCTTCTAGTTGTTTAAGAAGCTGATTTAAGGAACCCTGCAGTTGTATACAAAATAAAATCAATAGGTTACAAATATTCCTGTTCTGAACAATGGTTATCACAATCTAGATTCTGAGTTACAATCTTCAAGGTCTGTGTGATTATGCTTGAGGCTGCGGTTTTGTCATGGAGATGACAGAAGCGATGGAATTCGTGACTTCCAAAGACCTCCATGACTTCAGCCCTAGTGACTGGGAGCTTCAGGGTCCCATGGCCTCTCGCAGCGGCAGGATATTCCCGCTGCCTGAGGCAGCAGGCCCCCAAGCTCGAGCCACCATGGGCAGGAGATACTCTGCAGCTCCCCACCACTGCGGGGGACATGGGAACCCACAGAACTCTCCACCACCCATGGGAGCAGGAGGAGTTCGGCAGCTCCCCACCACTCACAGAGGCAGGGGGAGCCCAGCAGCTCCTAGCCTTAATTATGCTCATCACTCCCTTGTTGTTTATATGGCTCCTGCTGATTTACTCAGAAACAGACATTATGGATCACATTTCACCATCTTAAAATGAGACACATTTAGGTCTGTCTTTGACACTCTCAGCAGTTCCACTCTGCTCAACCTCACTGGGCTACACAGAGTTGCCCCTAACCTGTAACCAAGGACTGCCCCCTGGGCTGCAATTTATCTGGTTGGAGGTTCCAGGTCCCAACTGGACCTGCACTCGGAAACTACTTGCCAAGGCAGCAATTGGCTTTCCTTGGGAGACTACGTGTTCTGATTTGAGATAACTCACAATAATCTAGCTCTAAAGGGATAACTGTAGGGAAGGCTGTATTTTTCATGTATTTGGATCTAGTATCAAATTTGGGGGAGGAGGAGGAAAAGGGGGGGATTACTTGGATTATCTGGCATTCACATGTTTTTTTTTCTCTCTGTGCTGTACTCACCTGATTTGATTGTGATACAGTTTTGTGGTCTAAGTGGGCAGTGCTCTGGATTAGAAATCAGAAGACTTGGGCCCTATTCCCAGCTCTGCCGCCGACTGGCTGTATGACCTTGGGCAAGTTACTTCATCTCACTGCCCAATACCTCTGTTTCCCCTTGCATCTTTTGACTGTCTGACCTATTTAATCCTTAAGCACTTTGGGGCAGAATGTCTTCTGCCTAGCCCATGGGGCTCCAATCTCCATTGGAGCCTTTATTCACTACCATAATACTAATAATTTTTCTCATGCTGCACAGCATTTGCTGTAAATCTCTGTCATTGTGATAGCATACACTCTTTGCAGCAATTAGTGCTGAAGAATCAGAGAGGTAGCCGTGTTAGTCTGGAATAGCAGAGGTAACAAAGAGTCCTGTGGCACCTTAAAGACTAACTAAAGTATTGAAGCATAAGCTTTCATGGGCTAATACGACCAAGTGGGTATTAGCCCACGAAAGCTTATGCTTCAATACTTTAGTTAGTCTTTAAGGTGCCACAGCACTCTTTATTAGTGCTGAGGGTTTCAGAGAAGCAGTAGGGTTAGTGACTACCTGATACTCAGCCATGCATGTAGTGGGAGAATAAAAAGGGGTAGCAGCTATAAGGTAAAGCCCCACTACTTCCAATAAATGTGATAATGGCTCAGTTTCATATAAGACTGAGCTATAAGGGAGTTTGGTTGACTCACTACCAGAAAGCTGACTCCCAGTATGTGACATTAGAGACTCCATGGATGTAGGAATCAGTGTTACAGACAACGTATGGAAATAATTCCCCCATCATTTGGTCTGTCCTATCCTTGAGTTATGGTGGCACAGCAGGCAAACAGCTTTGATTGACAAGGACCTTCTTTCGGGTAAAGTAATGTTGGTAATAAAGCTGTGTTCCTTCTTTTCCACAAACACGTTCCTGGATGCTATTAAGCTTTTCCTGTGAATGATTTTCATTAGAGTCAAGAATTTATAGTGGTTTGGCCGAAGGTGAAGTGCTGTTAAAAGCTGCCACCATGCTGAAATAACCCTCCTGCTGATTTTAAAATACAGACATTGACAGCAAAGCCATGGTGCTCAAGAATGCTTCACCCATGGCTGAGCTGCTATTAACATTAGTTTTCTATTATCACATACATTGGAGAAGACACGAAAAGCCATTGTTTTAAAATTAAAATTGGAAGTGAAAACACCTTAGCTGCAGCTGAAACTCTGTTACATATTACAAACCTCTCCCTACTGTAGGATCTAGGAGCCTACAGAGTGTTTACATTCAGCCCATTTGGAGAGAAAAAGAAAAGGACAGAATGAGGAGGTTTTGGCTAAATCCAACTAGTGCCATATTCTACTTCATTATTACATCAGTGTCGCCGCAAAATCAAAGAAGGAAGAGAAAGAAAAAGCCTTAACTGTCAACTCTTGGAGTCTGAATTTTGGGTGGAAGAACGTTTTAATAGCCATCTCTACCTGACAGCATTTTGGGGAGTGTAGTCACCTGACATACTTGTAACACACTTTGTGTCCCAAACAAAACTCCTCCCAACAGTAGATGGGAATTCATGCTACAGTAAAACCTCGATATAACGGACTAATTCAGGCGAGGGGGTGTCCGTTAAAGCCGAAAGTCCGTTATATAATAAAGTAGGTTTTCCAAATGCGTATGTTAAAAAATTGACAAATTAGTTAGTTTACCTGTTTTTACTTATATAGACACGTTTGTGTAATTAAAATTAAGTATATATGAAAAGTTTAAATTTCACAGAAAAGTTTCCTATACAGTAGACTCTCGATTATCAGGGATGATCGGGAAAACCTTAATCCCGGTTAATAAAATCCCGGATAATCACGCGTCTACTGGGGTGGTGGTGGTGGGGGGTGTTTCGCCGGCCGCCCTGGGGGTGGGGGTGGATGGTGGTGGTCCCACCACCTGCCCCTGTCAGCTCCCCTGCTAGCCTGGGTGTAGGAAGCCCAGGCTGGCAGTGGGCTGAGACCCCGGCTGGCAGGAGCCTGGGGGGAAATCCCAAACAAGCGGCAGGTTGAGTGCTCAGTCCGCCGCCGCCTTGGGGTTTTCCCCCAGGCTCCTGCCAGCTGGGGTCTGAGCTCCCGCTGCCAGCCTGGATTCCCTACACCCAGGCTGGCAGCGGGAGCTGACTGGGGCAGGTGGCAGAAGCCTGGGGCGAGAGCCCAAAGCGGCAGTGGGCTCAGCACTGAGCCTGCTGTCGCTTTGGACTTTCCCCCCAGGGCTCCTGCCAGCCGGGGTCTCAGCCCGCTGCCAGCCTGTGTTTCCTACACCCAGGCTGGAAGCAGGCTGAGACCCTAGCTTGTAAGGGGCCAGTGGGAGAAGCCCCAAAGCAGCAGCAGGCTAAGGCTGAGCCCGCCGCCGCTTTGGGGCTTCCCCTACCGACCCGTTTAGACATCCCGGTTAATCCGCAGCCCCGTTAACCCGCACCCGGATAATCGGGAGTCTACTGTAACAGTGAATTAATAACAAAAAATAACCTGTTAATTTAATTATAAGCAAATCTTAAAAAGCATTTTAAAATTAACAGGGTGTTAATTTTCACATATGATATACGGACTGGAAATTTTGTCCGTTAAATCCGAAGTCCGTTAAATCGAGGTCCGTTAAATCGAGGGTTTACTGTACTGTTTTAACTGTTCTGAGCAAGTCCAAGCATCACCACATGGCCCCTGCACTGGGTCATTCTATAGTGCTGGTGAGGACAGGAAGTGCTGGTGTTGTAGTATTTATAGCTGCAGCAGAGCAATGGAGTAACTTTTTAGTGGCTCTTTTGGTCAAATTTCTGAAGAGATGCTAGTTCCTGGGTGTCTATGGAGACTGAAATGATCCTTGACAACACTAAAGCCCAAAGAGGAAGGAGAGGACATCTATGCCACAGGAGGCATCGGAGGCATCTGCTGGACTGTAGGGAGCCATCTACACAAGGCAAGTATTATGCTATGTATTATTTGTACTTTTCTTCATGGCCAAGGACTAGGCCTACATGAACACTGCCATTGCTATTAAGGAACAGGCAGACAGTCACAAGGGAAGGCAGAAGTCCCTCTCTTACTTCAACTCAGTCGCTCGAACAGACACTGCAGGACCCTTCCTCACATCCCCTTGACAGACAGATAGACATACAAAAATCAAATAGCCTGCCCTCTTCCAAGCCCCCACTAGCAGTAATCCGATCCCTCAACCTCAGTACAGGTCCCGGTCAAAAGTGGCCCACCCAGAGTCAGTTACCATCAAGGGAGGTGGATTCTGCTGGAGATCTCCCCAGGAGCGGCAAAATAAAGTCCATGGATTCTGTCCTGGCTCTCTGGTGACCTTGGTGCTCAACTGAAATATGAACCATCCCTTCCTTCAAACTTCTGCAGACAGCTAGCTCGGCATTTTCAGCTCTCCAAAAACAAATCTGGCTCTCTGAACAAATAGAAAATGCTCTGTACCTCCAGTGCACTCTGGTTTGGAATAAGATGCCAAAATAAACAGCTGTTGTCAGTGAGTTATAGGATTTGACCCTATCTCCCATAATTCCTTTAGACACTCCTAATGCCTTGCACATTTCCCACAAAGTATCACTTCCAGGGCCTAAGGAATAGGTAGCTCATAGACAGCAGTGCATCTAGTGCAAGGGAGAACCGCACCCAAACTAGAAGTGTTAGTGTTGATGCACTGACCTGTTAAGCTGCAACAGTTCAGTTCCTAACTGTAAACATGGCAGAGTTAAGGTTTCACAAGCAAATCTAACTTGAGCATTTCCTTACTTTTGGGCACTCCATTCTGCGTTCGTGTAACATGCTTTCTGAAGGAAAGTGACTCATCTGCATGGTCTTAAATCATTTTCAACACCAGCTCAAAGTAATTTGCTGAAAATAATTTTCTAAAATGATTCAGTTTCCCAGTATAACTCTAGTTCATACCTCTGGTAGTACCCTAATTCCTATGTTTTCTACCAGAAAAAAAAGTCTAGAAAAAAATTCCATAGTATATCTGAAGTATTTATATGGCCCTGATCACTGTGGTCTCTGAGCACCTCACAATCTTTAAAGTATTTATCTTCACAATTCTTCTGTGAGGTAGAGAAGTACTATTAGCCCCATTTTGCAGATGAAGAAATGAACCAGAGAGGTTAAATGACTTGCCTAAGGTCACACAGGGAGCCTGGGGAGAGCAGGGACTTGAACCCAAGTCCAAAGCTAATGCTCTAACAACATGATCATCCTTCTTCCATACTAAGGAACTATTTGCTAGACAAAACACACAACGAACACTGAATGAGGAAAGCTCTGCTGCAGAGCTCTGCCTTCCTGAGAACATACTTTGGGTATTAAATGAGGCAGGGAACCAATAAAGACTACACATGTGTTTACTTATGTGAAAAACCTCTCTAGATAGTCAAACACTGGAAGAGATGAAATAATGTTTCAGAAAATGGACTGAAGAAAATTTAAACCAGTAAAACTTCAAAGATATTCTAAGGGATAACTCTGCTAGGGCAGATCATAAGTTACGTTCAACTCCGACTGCATAAGCAATAACTGAAAAAGCAACTCCGAACTTATCTATGGTGCATCTAGCCACAAATATACCTGCGTAAAGCAAGAATGAATCCAGAATGAATAAAGCCAAGCTGAATCCAGCCAAACCCCTAAGGCAGGTATGGGCAAACTGTGGCCCACTGGCCATTTTTATCTGGCCCGTGAGCTTGGGCTGGGGGAGTGGTGCCAGTAGCCTTGTGCTCCTGGCCTGAGGCACTGGGCCGAACGCGGCAAGCCGTGGGGCCCCGTACTCTTGGGCTGGAGTGCTGGGCTGAGCGCAGTAAGGGGGGGGGGGAGAGAGGGTGTGGCTTAGGTGGTAGAGTCCCGGGGGTGGTGCTTAAGGTGGGTGGGGTCTCAGCAGGGGGCAGGTCAGGGAACAAAGAGCAGGGGGGCTTAGATAGGGCGTGGGGTCCTGGGGGTTCTCTGGAAGGGGTGATCACGGGACAAGGAGTGAGGGGGTTGAATGGGTCAGGAGTTCTGAGGGGGGCAGTTAGGGGGTGGAAAGTGGGTGCGGGTCGAATAGGGGGTGGGGCCAGGCTGTTTGGAGAGGCCCAGCCTTCCCTACCTGGTCCTCTGCACAATTGTGAACCCCATTGTGGCCCTTGGGCCAAAAAGTTTGCCCACCTCTGCCCTAAGGGGTGTGTTCAGCTTCAATTAACTCTCTGAGAAAGGAGGAGATAAAAACTCATTGAAACAGATGCAACTCAAGAGGCTTCTGACAAGGTGAGCAGCTTTCTGCACAAAGAAGTGAAACAGCACAAAAGAAGAAGCTCACAGCAAACAACTCAAAGAATACAGACACACGGCACAGACAAGTCTCAGCAAAAAAACAAGGACTAGCAAAAGCCCACAGGAGAACTAACCCTCTGAAGAGAACAGAAACCCAGCCTACCTGTGACAGACTCCACTAAGGAGAATAAAATAACTCAGATCCACCTGTGGATAATAAATCACCTAAGTAGCTGGGTGGCAGCTAATTATGTAGCTGGGTGGCAGCTAATTAGGTAAGGAGCACCTGGGCCTAAATAAAGGCTTATGAGGACTCAGGTACTAGTCCCCAAAATAGGAGTATTTCTCAGGGGAGCTGATTAGAGAACTCGCCAGACAAGAAGAACTAGGAAAGGTGTTTCTGGAGGGATCAGGATCCCCAAGGAGCAAAGCCACAGAGAGGCTTCACTCCAGCAAAAGGATCTTACCAGACAGTGGACGGTCACTGGGCAAATACATGCTGATCCAGTGAAGAGCCAGAGTAATTTGATCTATATAGGGGCTTTGAGTTGAGAGAAAGAACCTTTCACCAGGTGATGCCAGGAGGGCTGAGTCTTGAGGAGGTGCCTGGCCTAAGAGGGCCTTATTGGTGAAGAGCCTAGATGGAGAACCTTAGGTGGGGGGCTGACTAAGATTAGCTTGCTAGAACTCTGGAGTGAAGGCTAATTTGACCCTTAATGACTGCTTTTTGGAGCAGGTAGGCCTGAAACCCACAAGGGGAGAGGCATTTCTTGATTTAGTCTTAAATGGAGCACAGGATTTGGCCCAAGAGGTGAATATAACTGAACTGCTTGGTAATAGCGACTGTAATGTAATTAAATTTAACATCCTTGTGTGGGGAGAAGGGAAATACCAAAGAAACTGACCACAATAGTATTTTACTTTAGATAAGGGAACTACACGAAAATGAAGAAGTTAGTTATATGGAAATTAAAAGGAACAGTCAAAAAAATGAAATAACTGCAAGCTGCATGGAAACTTTTAAAAACACCATAATACTGGTTCAAATGTATACCCCAGATTAAAAATAATAGTAAGAGAACTAAAAAAATTTCATCATAGCTAACCAACAGAATAAATGAAGCAGTTAGAGGTAAAAAGGCATTCTTTAAAAACTGGAAGTCAGATCCTACGGAGGAAAATAGAAAGGAGCATAAACTGTCAAGTGTAGAAATATAATTAGGCAGACCAAAAAAGAATTTGAAGAGCAACTAGCAAGACTCAAGTTGCTCAAGTTGAGCAAGACTCAAACTAATAGCAAAAATGTAAGTACATCAAAAGCAGGAAGTCTGCCAAATCAGTGGGGCCACTGGATGATCAAGGTGCTAAATCAAAGGAGCACTCAAGGAAGACAAGGCCATTATAGAGAAGCTAAATGAATTCTTTGTATTGGTCTTCAGTGCAGAGGATCTATGGGAGATTCCCACACCCGAGTCATTCTTTTTAGGTACAAATCAGACCTTTTTAGGTCCCAGATTGAGGTGAATACAGGAGGTTTTGGAACAAACTGATAAATTAAACAGTATTAAGTAAGGCTGTCAAGCAATTAAAAAAGTTCAGTGCACTGTTAAACAATAATAAAATACCATTTATTTAAATATTTTTGGATTTTTTCTTCATTTTCAAATATATTTATTTCAATTACAACACAGAATACAAAGTGTACAGTGCTCACTTTATTTTCGATTACTAGTATTGGCACTGTAAAGAAAAGGGAATTTGCGATGTGTCCCAATTAAGCGGCTGCCCCAATTAACCGGTGGCCTGGATGAATGGGAATCCACTGTAGTATTTTTCAATTCACCTAGTACAAGTACTATAGTGCAATCTCTTTATCATGAAAGTTGAACTTATAAATGTAAAATAATGTACAAAATAACTGCATTTCAAAATAAAACAATGTAACATTTTAGAGCCTGCAAGTCCACTCAGTCCTACTTCTTGTTCAGCCAATCGCTCAGACAAACTAGCTTGTTTACATTTACAGGAGATAATTCTGCCCTCTTCTAATTTACAATGTCACCTGAAAGTGAACAGGCATTTGCATGGTGTTGTAGTTGGCATCGCATGATATTTACCTGCCAGATGCACTAAAGATTCATATGTCCCTTCATGCTTCAGCTACCATTCCAGGGAACATGCGTCCATGCTGACAACAGGTTCTGCTTGATAACAATCCAAACCAGTGTGGACGGATGCATGTTCATTTTCATTAGCTGAGTCAGATGCCACAAGCAGAAGGTTGATTTTCTTTTTTGGTGGTTTGGGTTCTGTAGTTTCTGCCCTGGAGCGCTGCTGTTTTAAGACTTCTGAAAGCAAGCTCCACACCTTGTCCCTCCCAGATTTTGGAAGACACTTCAGATTCTTAAACCTTGGATAGAGTACTGTAGCTATCTTTAGAAATCTCACATGGGTACCTTCTATAAATTTTGTCATATCTGCAGTGAAAGTGTTCTTAAAATGAACATGTGCTGGGTCATCATCCGAGACTGCTAGATCATGAAATATGTGGCAAACTGTGGGTAAAACAGAGCAGGGCGGGGACATACAATTCTCCCCCAAGGAGTTAAGTCACAAATTTAATTAACACATTTTTTAACAAGCATCGTCAGCATGAAAGCATGTCCTCTGGAATGGTGGCTGAAGCATTAAGGAACATAGGATTGTTTAGAATATCTGACACATAAATACCATACAATACGTCATGCTAATGCCTGTTCTCACTTTCTGGTGACACTGTAAACAAGAAGTGGCAGCATTATCTCCTGTAAATGTAAACAAACTTGTTTGTCTTAGCGATTGGCTAAACAAGAAGTAGGACTGAGTAAACCTGTAGGCACTGAAGTTTTACATTGTTTTGTTTTTGAGTGCAGTTATGTAACAAAGAAAAATCTACATTTGAAATTGCACTTTCACAACAAAGATATTGCACTACAGAATTTGTAAGAGGTGAATTGAAAAATACAATTTTTTGTTTATCATTTTTACAGTGCAAATATTTGTCATAAAAATAAACACTTTGATTTCAGTTACAACACAGATTCAATATATATGAAAACGTAGAAAAGATCCAGAAGATTTAATACATTTCAATTGGTATTCTATTGTTTAACAGTGCAATTAAAACTGTGATTGTGATTAATTTTTTAATCACGATTAATTTTTTTTAGTTAATCACATGAGTTAACTAAGATTAATCGACAGCCCTAGTATTAAATTACCAGGACCTGAAGCTATTTACCGAAGAGTTCTGCAGTTTCATATTTTAGTTCCTTCAGAACTACTAACTGTGGTATGTAACCTTAAATCACTTAAATCATCTTCTGTATCTGATAGTGGGAGGATAGCTAATGTGACACCAGTTTTTAAAAAAGGTTTCAGAGGAAATCTTGGAAATAACTAACTTAAGCCTAACTTCAGTATCAGGCAAATTGATTGAAACTGCAGTAAAGCAGAGAATTATCAGACACATGGATTAACATGTTTTTTTGGGGAAGAGTTAATATGGCTATTTGTAAAGAGAAATCACGCCTCACCAATCTGTTAGAATTCTTTGAGGGGATGAAAAACATGTGGAAAAGGGTGATCCAGTTACGGTTGCCAGGTGTCCGGTTTTTGACCAGAACACCTGCTCGACAAGAGATCCTTGTGGCTCCGATCAGCACCACTGACCGGCTGTTAAAAGTCCAGTCAGCAGCACAGCAGGGCTAAGGCAGGATCCCTGCCTGCCCTGGCTCTGTGTTACTCCCAGAGTGGATGGCATGTCCCTCCTGCCCATATCGAGGTTCTGTGCACCGCCCCCGCAGCTCATAATTGGCTGGGAATTGCAGCCAATGGGAGCTGCAGGTGTGGTGCCTGCAGGCATGGGCAGCACATAGAACCCCCTGGCCACCTTGTGCCTAGGAGCTGGACATTCTGGCCGCTTCCAGGAGTCACCTCAAGAGCTGCCCATCTGGAGCCCATACCCCAAATCCCCTCCTACACCCTGAACTCCCCATTTCTGGCCCCATCCCAGAGCCCCCAGCCAGAGCTCTCACCCCCCTCCCACACTCCAATACCTGGCTCCATCCCAGTGAAATTGAGTGAGGGTGGGGGAGAGCAAGCAACAAAAAGATGGGAGGATGGAGTGAGCGAGGATGGGAACTAGGAGAAGGGGTAGGGTAGCAGCAGGGCCTTGGGAAGGACAAGGGTGTTTGGTTTTGTGCGATTAGAATGTTGTCAACCCTAGATCCAGTGGATATAGTGTACTTGCACCTTCAGAAACCTTTGGCAAGGTGCCTCATCAAAGGCTCTAAAGCAAATTAAGTAGCCCTGGGATAAGATGGAAGGTCCTCTCATGGATCAGTTGTCAGGAAAGAAAGGATAGGAATAAATGGTCACTAACCTCCTAGGACAGTGTTTCCCAAAGTGTGGTACATGTACCCCTGGTGGTACGCGAAAGGGTTTCAAGGGGTACGCGGCAGAATTTTTTATTTTACTTTTTCATAGGTTTGTTTTTTAGCAGTAGAAAACAGTTCACTAAAATTTAATGTATAAGAATGGTGTACACTTGTACAGTAGAAATATACACAGGTTTACATTGTAACTAATATGATAACTCATTCAGTAACAGCTAATAGCACAGCAGCGTAGTAAACCACGCATACGAGTTACCGCAGCTCGGGCAATACACTTGCCTTTGTGGCATGCACAGAAGTTTCAACTGTATGTAATATAATTTTGTATTTATTTCTAATAAACATTTAATCGAGAATTAAACAAATTAGGAGTATGTTATAAAAATGTGACTGCCCCCCCAAATTATCTTCGCCGGAGAAGGGGTACACCGGTAAGATAAATGTCTCAAAGGGGGTAAGCGAATGTTGTAAGTTTGGGAAACACTGTCCCAGGATATTCTGGACCCTTGTGGAATCTTGTAGAAATGTCCAGACTTTCCGAGAACATTTTCCGTGAATCTAGGCTGACAACCAAGAATGTTATCAGCCATGCCCTCATGGGTATATATGGGATGGGGCATCGCCAGTCAGTCAGTGAGATATAAGAACAAAGTGAAGTGAGATCCCAGCTGCAATACTGTAAACCTTGTTTTATTGTGTAATTGTGAAAAAGGAACTTGTGTTTTAAGACTTAAAGAGTGTAAGTAGTGATTAATAAAGGACATATTTAATGAGACACCACAAATACTTATCGAACCCCTATCTATGCACCAAAAGCATATCTTAGGTCGAGCCTTCCCCCTCCTGTATTGTAGCCCAGCCCTACGGGGGGATACTAGAGAGAGCTATACAACCATGATGATGTGGAGAAATTGAATAAGTGTTATTTACCCCTTCACATAACACAAGAACCATCTTTCACTCAATGAAATTAACAGGCAGCAGGTTTAAAACAAAACGAAGAAGTACTTCTTCACACAACTTACAGTCAACTCATTGCCAGGGGATGCTGTGAAGGCCAAAACTATAACTGGCTTCAAAGAACAATTAGATAAGTTCATGGAGGATAGGTCCATCAATGGCTATTAGTCAAGATGGTAAGGTAAGCAATCCCATGCTGTAGGTATACCTAAGCCTCTGATTGTGAGAAGCTGGGACTGGACAACAGGGAATGGATCATTTGATAATTACACGGTTCTGTTTATTCTTTCTGAAGCATTTGGCATAGGCCACTGTTGGAAGATAGGATACTGGGCTAGATGAACTATTGGTCCAACCCAGTGTGGTTATTCTTATGTTAATTTGCATATTGTGTTCAGATTTTGGTCAAATAAACTGGACCCCTGAAAGGGCAACATTCACTGTATGTGGGCCTTACTGAACTTATGGATAGCCCCAAAAAAGAAACTGAGGCAGGGACTCACCTGTGGTGTCATGACTGACTGCAGGGGGTGTGCCAGAGTGACCACCACACCATTATCCCCCAACTTCCCTCCTTTATCCAGCACTGACCTGAGAGACTATGCTGCTACCAAGCATCAAGACTGAGTGGGTGGGACAAATATTATCCTGACTTTTTCAGGGTTTAGATTAATTTTATTGCTGAAATTGGTTTAATTAAATATTGTCATTCTTGTAAATTAAGGTTTATTAACAGCTTCTTTTGCTAAACCAGACAATGTGTTCCTGGAAAGGAGACTTAAGATGACTGTTGCAGGGTGCTTATCTCGTAGCCGGTAGAAACGAGGCTTACACACAGATGGCTAGATGGAAAGTGGTGAGTTTATTGAAGGGAGCGGCATTACCATGCTGGGGGCCCCGGTCAGCACTGCCGCGATACAGGAGATCTGACACACCCAAGCGATGTCCAGAGAAGAAGCCCAACCCATGAGGGTGTGCCAGCACAGATATATCCATGCTCATTTGCATCTCATACATACACATATCTCATGAATAGCAAGCAGCAAGCAAATTGGTTGATTACACACTGTTTAGCACTTGCTGATTACGCCATCCTGCCTCAATTTACCTATTTAGTTTCCCACGCACTCGTTCTCACGCAGACAGGGTAAACAGTCACACAGCTGAGAAACAGTTCTCGGACACACACAGATAACAAGAATGCAAGGCCATTCTCAAACTGATAACACCATTACGCCCTCTCCTGGAGTTGACTCAGAAGCGTAACTACGCCCCCTACTGGTTGCCATCACAATAATCTTCCGGTTACTACAATGACTAAGGGTTTTAAAATTCTTAGTTTTCATTAAACTGCCTGTGTCAAGTCACTCAGAGTGAGCTGATGGGCTATTGAGAGGCTTCTTTACATAACTGAATTCTTCACTAGCAAATATGTTACTAGGCCAATGATTCATCAAGTCTAGCTTCCAGCAGTGACCAATATCCAAAGCTTCATCTTCCTCCCCAATTAATCTTTTCAGCATTTATCCCCACACTTTTTCTTTTTTTATTCCCTCCAAAGTATGCTGTTGACTTAACACCTGCCAGCAAATGAAATTATGCAGATTTTTATTGCAGTTGGATTTTAAAACCACCCACATAAGCTGTTTTCACAGTGGATTTTTCAGTGTAGTGCTGCCACCAGAAATGCAGATATCTAAGGTGACAAACAGGTGACATCGTCAATGGAGCAAACTTACTTTCACCAAAGACTGACTTGAACTGTCTAATGGTCTAACAGCAATTCACTCCACTACTCCAACCCTAATTCTCTTTGATTTTCCTCCACCAGGTAGCCACATAAGCAATACATTTGTTTGGCATGTAAAGAAAACCATGAAGCTTCTACAATCTATTCTACTTGACATTTGAAATCACATGTAGCCTTACCCGGAAAGTAAACTCTTGTCCTCCCAACACAAGGAGCTATGTCTATCAGCTGAAGTAATTAAATCTAAAACCTAGTGCAAAAAGTAATGTTGCATCTTTCATGTTCCTGAAATTGAACTCCACTTTTAGCTCTATTGATAAACTGTCACTAATTTCATACTGTAATAATTACTATGACAAAATGAAATATTAATGTTCTTTAGCAAAGCATGTTTCTGCTTATATTGTACACGTGAGATTTTGTGCACTGAACACTAAAGGCTTCAGTACAGCTGAACCCAGGAGGGCTATGCATATTTAAATACCAAGTGCCCCCTTGTGGCTAATATAATAATTCACATTAAAGCTATATTAAAAAATAATATGAAGATTGTGACAGGCTGAATGAACTCTGCCGGGGTCATTTTGTTTGGCTCAGGGGTTGGCACAGAGTGGTTCAGGTTCTACATGAACATCAAGTTCCAAGGAGCACCCTCTTTCCCGAGCCAAGCCAGACGGTGCTAGGGAACCACCAGGGTTTCTGACCAGCCACAAGCTAGGGAACAGAAGACCTATAATCCCCAGTTGCATGTCTATAAGGAGGGCTGGTAGCAGGATTTTCCTTTGCTCCTATTGCCTTGCTGAGAAAAAGCAGGTGTTTCCTTCCCCACTGAAGACCATATAAAGATTTAAGAAAAGTGACCACCTGGTATGACCGAAGGTATCAGAGGAAGAGCATCCTATACTAGGATGGCAATGAGGCAGGGGAAGCCAGGTCAACAGTGGTCTCGTGGACACATAAGGTGTGTTGCAGAGGTCTAGAGCAGTATTTCTCAACCCTTTTGATAACAGGAACTAGCTTGCTGCCTTCCTAAACTGTATCAGGAACATCTCAGAGATCGGTGCAGACCCTTTGCCAAACTGGTATTGAAGTTTGCAAAGAGAAGGAAACTCAGACACACTTTTCACACAGCCCTATTTGAGACTTAAGCAAACAAGGCCAGTGAAGTTCAGTTAAAGGTGACCTGCTAAGGGAATTGACAAAATGTCCTCCACCTTGGCAAAGTGCTCATGTCCCCCACACAAAGATTCAGAGAAGCCTTCAACACATCACTGCACAACAATTCTCACATATGTCTTCTTAGGATTCAGATACCCAATCTGTGTTGTGCTTTCAGCTCTTTCTCCAATGTGACACTATCACACACACTTTGCTAGTGATATATCAATTGCAGAACCCCATAAGGCACAGGGATGGCATGCGTGTGACTAAGGCATGTATCCAGCGTTTTCACTATAGTGCAGTTTTGCAAAGCAAATGCCTGAACAATAATTTCAGAATTTTCTCAGTCATGATGCTGGACAATGCTGAACACAGTGATTTATAATAGAAACCCTGGTTCCACAGCTACTCTTAACTAGAGCGTTGCTAAGGCAATGCTATCTGAAGTGTGTTCTTCTGAACTGATTCTGCAGTATGCCTTCCTCTATTTGCATAATAAAGCCTCTGTCTAGGGAGGCTTTCTTGCAGTAACTATAAGGAGAGGAAAAAAAAGATGAAGATTTTTCTCTTCTAACACAGGAAATGATATTTAGGAGACAGCCTATGTATATTTCACATAATATTGCTTAATGAAAAAGACGTGAACAAATGCTAACTGGTTTATCTAACAAAAAGTTAAATTCGCATTGGGCTAGGTTTCAAAGGGACTGCATTTCAATTTCTTCATGATTGCTGAATTACTTTACAGCCTGTGTATTATTCACTGGGACACAAAGGAAGTTATGACTAAATCTTCACTGTAGAAGTTCTTTGTACTTCTCCTATTTCAGAGCTTTTCAATATCCAACCTCAACATGCAGAAATGATTTTCTAACCTCCACTCATAAACAAGTAAATGTTTGTATTACTGGTTCCATATTATTGAACTATTTGAAGGGGATGACAACACCCTCACTTCTGGAAACAAACGAACAAACAAACAGAAGATTTCAAGTCAAAATGAGATCATTAAAATAATACCCGTGTGTTTAAACATGAATGAACCACACATTTCCCCAAGCAAGGAAAAATTCCTCAGCAAGATTCCAGATCCATACAGCCAATGGTATTTAACCGGTATTATTTCAATTTCTGGGTATGGAATATCCAGTGTGCTTCGTTACCCACCATCCAAGAGTTTGCCTTGCTGTAAAGTATTCTGTTCTATTTAGATTCTTATAACTTGCTCATTGCCATGGTACATGAGTGCCTATTTTTGTCATTACCCTGTTGGTGCTCAAAAACAAGACTGTTAGCTTTTAAAAATAGAGAGTGGATTGTGGAGACTTTTGCTAGACAATGTGTTGTGGGGCAAACATATACACAATATTTGCTTATAATTAGTGGCATCAATTTGCTCTTTGGGTCTTCTTGATCTGTGTTTGTACAGGACTAGCACAATGGGGCTCATAAGTGCTACTACATACAAATAAATGAAAAATAATATGAAACAATGGTAATTTGTTTGTATTCATTCCATCTTCTCTAGTCAAAAGAGTTCTCATACAAGTACCTAACGTTTTAGATTTACCATAAATTCTTAAACTCCTAAAGGTGTTTTAAAAATAACATAAGGATGATGAGAACTGTCATAAATGTAAAGTGCTGGAGAGTGTTATTCTGCCTGTATAGGGTTAATGTTACCTGAGAGGGAGTGACGTAAGAGCTTCCGTGCCACGAGGGAGGGAGGGAGTTTTAAAGTTCAGTTTCCTGCCATTCCAGCATTGGCAAGAAAGCCAGTTTTCGCCTCTAGCTATGGAGGAGGAAAACTTCTACTTTTCTGCCTATATTCATAACTAGCTGTGCTGCGAGTAATATGTTGATTTCCATAATTTTCTGTGCCTATTTAGGGTGTCCCTAGCCTTTTCAGAGGGGAAGTTAGAGAACTCTAGATTGTGAAGTTGTAGTGTAAGTGTATGCTGTATTCTCTTTTCTTTATTAAATCTTTTTAGTTATAAAAAGGTTTGATTCTTCTCATAAAGAAATCCTAGCTTGGATTTAACCCAGTTGCCAGGTACAGGAAAGTCTGTGTGTCTAAGAGGAAGGCCCACAGTGTGAAGCCTCAGGGCGGTTTCTTATCTCTCTCGGTAACAGACTGGAGGGGTAAGGGGGGGAGGGAAACAGCCTCTGAGTGTCCCGGCTCTCAGGAGAGAGAGACGGAGTTTGGGGGAGTCCGGGTGCCCCCCTCCAGGGTTTTGGAGATCCACCCGGATGGTGGCAGCGATCCCCCAAGTTCCCAGCTGGTAGAGTGTGGGGTTTGGGGCTGTAAAGACTTAACTTAGGCTGGGAAGCAGCTTGTAGTTATTTGGTCTGGAAAAAGAGTCCTTCCTCTGTACCCCCGAGTCCAGAGAGAGGGAAGACACTCTTACAAGAACTAATAGACTATCTTTCTACAATGTTACTTGGAAAGGAATCCACTTTCCAATATTGGGACATTGTAGAAATATGTTATCTACTGAAGCGTTATTTAGCTCACGAGGCCAGAAGAGACCACTGTGATCATCTACTCTGACATTGTATAACACAGGTCATAAGACTTCCCTGAATTAATTTCTGTTTGAACTAGAGCATGTCATTTAGAAAAAACATTATATGGATATCTTCATAGGATTTCATATGTAATGGCAAATTTGGGACTTTGAAGTTTTAATAAATAACATTAAAAATACTGAACATAAGTAGGATGATGGCTAGCTGCTGATCTCCCTGCTCCTGTCCACCAAGAAATGTCAGTTTCTCATTAAAAGGGCCAAATATTTCCATTTTCCCCACAAACAAACTTACAGGAGCAAAAAAAGGTTTGGATAAATCTGCAAACTCAAACACCTGCACTTCCCAAGAAATAAGAGTGAGGGAGGCCTCATAGACAGGGCAGGGGCATGACCTGGGAACCCAGAAGTTTCCTAGATACCAATGAAAAAGTCCAGGCCCCTCTATGCTCCTCCTGGCAGAACAGATCCCTTAGAAATTGTGCTGCTATTGGTTTCCTTCATCACAGACATGCCCAATCCTCCATCTGAGGGGGCAGAGCTATAGAGGGAATTTAATTGTGCTTGGAGCAGTATTAATTCCTAAACAAATATAGTAAAACCTCGATATAACGGACTAATTCGGGCGAGGGGGTGTCCGTTAAAGCCGAAAGTCCGTCATATAAGAAAGTAGGTTTTCCGACTGCGTCTGTTAAAAAATTGACAAATTAGTTAGTTTACCTGTTTTTACTTATGTAAACATGTTTGTGTAATTGAAATTAAGTATGTATGAAAAGTTTAATTTCACAGAAAAGTTTTCTATAGTAGACTCTCGATTATCTGGGATGATCGGGAAAACCTTAATCCCGGTTAATAAAATCCTAGATAATCACGTGTCTACTGAGGGGAAGGAGGGTTCGCTGGCCGCCCTGGGGGTGAGTGGGGGGATGGTGGTGGTCCCACCACCTGCCCCAGTCAGCTCTCCTACTAGCCTGGGTGTAGGAAGCCCGGACTAGCAGTGGGCTGAGACCCCGGCTGGCAGGAGCCTGGGGGGAAATCCCAAAGCGGCAGCAGGCTGAGTGCTCAGCCCGCCGCCTCTTTGGGCTCTCTCCCCAGGATCCTGCCACCTGCCCCAGTCAGCTCCCGCTGCCAGCCTGGGTGTAGGGAACCCAGGCTGGCAGCGGGAGCTCAGACCCCGGCTAGCAGGAGCCTGTGGGGAAACTCTAAAGCGGCAGCCAGCTGAGCGCTTAGCCTGCTGCCGCTTTGGGGTCTTCCCCCAAGCCTCCTGTCAGCCGGAGTCTCAGCCCGCTGCCAGCCTGGGCTTCCTACACCCAGGCTGGCAGCAAGTTGAGACCCCGGCTAGCAAGGATCCACTGGGGGAAACCCCAAAGTGGCCCCGCTGCTGCTTTAGAGTTTCCCTGCAGGCTCCTGCTAGCTGGGGTCTCAGCTCCCGCTGCCAGCCTGGGCTTCCTACACCCAGGCTGGCTGCGGGCTGAGACCCCAGCTGGCAAGGGGCCAGCGGGGGAAACCCCAAAGCAGTGGCAAGCTGAGCGCTCAACCCACCGCCACTTTGGGGTTTCCCCCTGCTGGCCCCTTGCCAGCCAGGGTCCTGCCTCCTGCCCCAGTCTGCTCCTGCTGTCAGACTGGGTTCCCTGCACCCAGGCTCTCAGCGGGAGCTGAGTAGGGCAGGTGGCAGGAGCCTGGAGAGAGAGCCCAAAGCGGCGACGGGCTCAGCACTCAGCCTGCTGCCGCTTTGGGCTTTCCCCCCAGGCTCCTGCCAGCCAGGGTCTCAGCCTGCTGCCAGCCTGGGTTTCCTACACCCAGGCTGGAAGCAGGCTGAGACCCCAGCTCGTAAGGGGCCAGTGGGAGAAGCCCCAAAGCAGCGGCAGGCTAAGGCTGAGCCCGCTGCCGCTTTTGGGCTTCCCCTACTGACCTGTTTAGACATCCCGGTTAATCTGCAGCCCGGTTAACCCACGCCCGGATAATTGGGAGTCTACTGTACCAGTGAATTAATAACAAAAAATAACCTAATTTCATTATAAGCAAATCTTGGTTAAAAGCATTTTAAAATTAACAGGGTGGTAATTTTCACATATGACATATGGACCGGAAATTTTGTCCGTTAAATCTGAAGTCCGTTAAATCGAGGTCCGTAAAATCGAGGGTTTACTGTACTTCCATTTGGAAATGCACTGGGTTGGGAAGAGAGCTTAATATACAATGCAGCCACTTCCTGGCTCAACCTCCTTCCACCCAATCTGGAAACTCTGAACTACTTGGAGTTCAATCAGAGGGCTTCCCTGAACACCCAAGCTGGAAGGAACATTTCAGGAATTGCATTGCGCTACCTTATATTACGTCTGCCTATATTATATGGATTCTTTATTTCTTTGTTCCCCACCAGATAACAGAGTGGGAGGAGCAAAGGGTCTTAATGTAAGAGTATATGGATCTTGAGAGGTTAAAAAAACAAAAGAAAAATCCAGAATTCAACTTTATTTTGGGTAATTTTTTGGGCTTTGGGTGAATATGAAGTCTGCATGACTTTGGAGGAAGTGAAGTTAAAGAAATTAAAATGCTTAAGCCATTTTTATTATAGAAATGTAATCTTTATTCTACCATGAGGATTTCCCTATAAATATGTTGTGTACAATGTATTTGTATTAGTACTAAATGCATTGGGAATCTATATATATAAAAGTCAAGTGGTGTATGTATGTGTGTATGTATGTATGTATGTACGTATGACTGCGAACTCCTCCCGCACCGCTTGAGCCAGAGACTTGAAATTTGGTACAGTGAGGGGTCTTGGGGTCTAGATGCTGGTAAGGGTCGAAAAATTTTCAGATCTCACCTCTGACGCCCCCCAGTGGTGAAAGCCTTTCAGGGCCAATCACATCGGCTGGGCGGTTAGGTGGTGATGATGTCATAATACCCCCCTCCAACAGACACCTCACTCGCTCAGCTCACCCCTCCCTCCTCCAACGGAACCCCGGAGATCCCTCCGTTCTCTGCCCCTCCCCCCTCCCAACGGAACCCCGGAGATCCCTCAGTTCTCTGCCCCTCCCCCGTCCCAACGGAACCCCGGAGATCCCTCAGTTCTCTGCCCCTCCCCCCTCCCAACAGAACCCCAGAGATCCCTCAGTTCTCTGCCCCTCCCCCCTCCCAACGGAACCCCGGAGAGCCCTCAGTTCTCTGCCCCTCCCACCTCAACCCCGGACTCCATCAGCTCTGTGCCCCCCCCCACCTGCGAAGGTCCCCGGAATCCCTCGGCTCTGGGCCCCCTCCCCCCCTGCGACGGATCTGAGTTGGGTTTGGTGGGACGGTAAATGAGGTGGGGGTGTCGGGTTCAGTCGGGGGGTGAGGTGGGGGTGTTGGGGTTGGTCAGGGGGTGTTGCGGTTGGTGGGGGTGAGGTGGGGGTGTTGGGTTTGCTTGGGGGGGTGAGGTGGGGGTGTCGGGTTTGGTCGGGGGGTAAGTGAGCCGGGGGGGGTGTCGGGGTTGGTCTGGGGGGGTGGGAAGGTGTCGGGGGGGTGAAGGGTGTGGTGTGGGTGTTGGGTTTGGTCTGGGGGGGGGAAGGTGTTGGGGTGGGTGCCCAGACCAAACCCGACACCCCCCCCCGGCTCACTTACCCCCCGACCAAACCCGACACCGCCACCTCACCCCCCCACCAACCGCAACACCCCCTGACCAACCCCAACACCCACCCCTCACCCACCCCAACACCTTCCCACCCCCCCAGACCAAACCCGACACCCCCTGGCTCACTTACCCCCCAACCGAACCTGACACCCCCACCTCACCCCCCCCACACACACCAATCGCAACACCCCCAGACCAAACCTGACACCCCCCGGCTCACTTTACCCCCCCGACCGAACCCGACACTCCCACCTCACCCCCCCAAGCAAACCCGACACCCCCACCTCACCCCCCCACCAACCGCAACACCCCCTGACCAACCCCAACACCCACACCTCACCCCTCACCCACCACGACACCTTCCCACCCCCCCAGACCAAACCCGACACCCCCCCGGCTCACTTACCCCCGACCGAACCCGACACCCCTACCTCATCCCCCCAAGCAAACCTGACACCCCCACCTCAACCCCCCACCAACCGCAACACCCCCTGACCAACCACAACACTCACCCCTCACCCACCCCAACACCTTCCCACCCCCCCAGACCAAACCCTACACCCCCCGGCTCACTTACCCCCCGACCAAACCCGAAAACCCCACCTGACCCCCCCAAGCAAACCCAACACCCCCACCTGACCCCCCGACCAAACCCGACACCCCCCCCCCCCGGCTCACGGTGCACTGTGTAGCACACAGATTATTAAATACACTGTTCGGTCGGGGGGTGAGGTGGGGGTGTCGGGTTTGCTCAGGGGGTGAGGTGGGGGTGTCGGGTTTGGTCGGGGGGTGAGGTGGGGGTGTTGGGTTTGTTTTGGGGGGTCAGGTGGGGTTGTCGGGTTTGGTCGGGGGTAAGTGAGCCGGGGGGTCTTGGGGTTGGTCGGGGGGGTGGGAAGGTATCAGGGTGGGTGAAGGGTGGGTGTTGGGGTTGGTCAGGGGGTGTCAACTGTCTGCCCCCTCCCCACCTCCGACTGACCCGAGCAACGCCGGGCACTTATGCTAGTATCTATATATATAAAAGTCAAGTGGTGTATGTATGTGTGTATGTATGTATTTATGTACGTATGACTGCGAACTCCTCCCGCACCGTTTGAGCCAGAGACTTGAAATTTGGTACAGTGAGGGGTCTTGGGGTCTAGATGCTGGTAAGGGTCGAAAAATTTTCGGATCTCACCTCTGACGCCCCCCAGGGGTGAAAGTCTTTCAGGGCCAATCACATCGGCTGGGCGGTTAGGTGGTGATGATGTCATAATACCCCCCTCCAACAGACACCTCACTCGCTCAGCTCACCCCTCCCTCCTCCAACGGAACCCCGGAGATCCCTCAGTTCTCTGCCCCTCCCCCCTCCCAACGGAACCCCGGAGATCCCTCCATTCTCTGCCCCTCCCCCCTCCCAACGGAACCCCGGAGATCCCTCAGTTCTCTGCCCCTCCCCCCTCCCAACGGAACCCCGGAGATCCCTCAGTTCTCTGCCCCTCCCCCCTCCCAACAGAACCCCAGAGATCCCTCAGTTCTCTGCCCCTCCCCCCTCCCAACGGAACCCCGGAGATCCCTCAGTTCTCTACCCCTCCCCCCTCCCAACGGAACCCCGGAGATCCCTCCGTTCTCTGCCCCTCCCCCCTCCCAACGGAACCCCGGAGAGCCCTCAGTTCTCTGCCCCTCCCACCTCAACCCCGGACTCCATCAGCTCTGTGCCCCCCCCCACCTGCGAAGGTCCCCGGAATCCCTCGGCTCTGGGCCCCCTCCCCGCCTGCGACGGATCTGAGTTGGGTTTGGTGGGACGGTAAGTGAGGTGGGGGTGTCGGGTTCGGTCGGGGGCGTGAGGTGGGGGTGTTGGGGTTGGTCAGGGAGTGTTGCGGTTGGTGGGGGGGTGAGGTGGGGGTGTTGGGTTTGCTTGGGGGGGTGAGGTGGGGGTGTCGGGTTTGGTCGGGGGGTAAGTGAGCCGGGGGGGTGTCGGGGTTGGTCTGGGGGGGTGGGAAGGTGTCGGGGGGGTGAGGGGTGTGGTGTGGGTATTGGGTTTGGTCTGGGGGGGGGGGAAGGTGTTGGGGTGGGTGCCCAGACCAAACCCGACACCCCCCCCGGCTCACTTACCCCCCGACCAAACCCGACACCGCCACCTCACCCCCCCACCAACTGCAACACCCCCTGACCAACCCCAACACCCACACCTCACCCCTCACCCACCACGACACCTTCCCACCCCCCCAGACCAAACCCGACACCCCCCCGGCTCACTTACCCCCGACCGAACCCGACACCCCTACCTCATCCCCCCAAGCAAACCTGACACCCCCACCTCAACCCCCCACCAACCGCAACACCCCCTGACCAACCACAACACTCACCCCTCACCCACCCCAACACCTTCCCACCCCCCCAGACCAAACCCTACACCCCCCGGCTCACTTACCCCCCGACCAAACCCGAAAACCCCACCTGACCCCCCCAAGCAAACCCAACACCCCCACCTGACCCCCCGACCAAACCCGACACCCCCCCCCCCGGCTCACGGTGCACTGTGTAGCACACAGATTATTAAATACACTGTTCGGTCGGGGGGTGAGGTGGGGGTGTCGGGTTTGCTCAGGGGGTGAGGTGGGGGTGTCGGGTTTGGTCGGGGGGTGAGGTGGGGGTGTTGGGTTTGTTTTGGGGGGTCAGGTGGGGTTGTCGGGTTTGGTCGGGGGTAAGTGAGCCGGGGGGTCTTGGGGTTGGTCGGGGGGGTGGGAAGGTATCAGGGTGGGTGAAGGGTGGGTGTTGGGGTTGGTCAGGGGGTGTCAACTGTCTGCCCCCTCCCCACCTCCGACTGACCCGAGCAACGCCGGGCACTTATGCTAGTATCTATATATATAAAAGTCAAGTGGTGTATGTATGTGTGTATGTATGTATTTATGTACGTATGACTGCGAACTCCTCCCGCACCGTTTGAGCCAGAGACTTGAAATTTGGTACAGTGAGGGATCTTGGGGTCTAGATGCTGGTAAGGGTAGAAAAATTTTCGGATCTCACCTCTGACGCCCCCCAGGGGTGAAAGTCTTTCAGGGCCAATCACATCGGCTGGGCGGTTAGGTGGTGATGATGTCATAATACCCCCCTCCAACAGACACCTCACTCGCTCAGCTCACCCCTCCCTCCTCCAACGGAACCCCGGAGATCCCTCAGTTCTCTGCCCCTCCCCCCTCCCAACGGAACCCCGGAGATCCCTCAGTTCTCTGCCCCTCCCCCCTCCCAACGGAACCCCGGAGATCCCTCAGTTCTCTGCCCCTCCCCCCTCCCAACAGAACCCCAGAGATCCCTCAGTTCTCTGCCCCTCCCCCCTCCCAACGGAACCCCGGAGATCCCTCAGTTCTCTACCCCTCCCCCCTCCCAACGGAACCCCGGAGATCCCTCCGTTCTCTGCCCCTCCCCCCTCCCAACGGAACCCCGGAGAGCCCTCAGTTCTCTGCCCCTCCCACCTCAACCCCGGACTCCATCAGCTCTGTGCCCCCCCCACCTGCGAAGGTCCCCGGAATCCCTCGGCTCTGGGCCCCCTCCCCGCCTGCGACGGATCTGAGTTGGGTTTGGTGGGACGGTAAGTGAGGTGGGGGTGTCGGGTTCGGTCGGGGGCGTGAGGTGGGGGTGTTGGGGTTGGTCAGGGAGTGTTGCGGTTGGTGGGGGGGTGAGGTGGGGGTGTTGGGTTTGCTTGGGGGGGGTGAGGTGGGGGTGTCGGGTTTGGTCGGGGGGTAAGTGAGCCGGGGGGGTGTCGGGGTTGGTCTGGGGGGGTGGGAAGGTGTCGGGGGGGTGAGGGGTGTGGTGTGGGTATTGGGTTTGGTCTGGGGGGGGGGAAGGTGTTGGGGTGGGTGCCCAGACCAAACCCGACACCCCCCCCGGCTCACTTACCCCCCGACCAAACCCGACACCGCCACCTCACCCCCCCACCAACCGCAACACCCCCTGACCAACCCCAACACCCACCCCTCACCCCTCACCCACCCCAACACCTTCCCACCCCCCCAGACCAAACCCGACACCCCCTGGCTCACTTACCCCCCGACCGAACCTGACACCCCCACCTCACCCCCCCCACACCAATCGCAAAACCCCCAGACTAAACCTGACACCCCCCGGCTCACTTACCCCCCGACCGAACCCGACACTCCCACCTCACCCCCCCAAGCAAACCCGACACCCCCACCTCACCCCCCCACCAACCACAACACCCCCTGACCAACCCCAACACTCACCCCTCACCCACCCCAACACCTTCCCACCCCCCCAGACCAAACCCTACACCCCCCGGCTCACTTACCCCCCGACCAAACCCGACAACCCCACCTGACCCCCCCAAGCAAACCCAACACCCCCACCTGACCCCCCGACCAAACCCGACACCCCCCCCCCCCCCGGCTCACGGTGCACTGTGTAGCACACAGATTATTAAATACACTGTTCGGTCGGGGGGTGAGGTGGGAGTGTCGGGTTTGCTCAGGGAGTGAGGTGGGGATGTCGGGTTTGGTCGGGGGTGAGGTGGGGGTGTTGGGTTTGTTTTGGGGGGTCAGGTGGGGTTGTCGGGTTTGGTCGGGGGGTAAGTGAGCCAGGGGGTCTTGGGGTTGGTCGGGGGGGTGGGAAGATGTCAGGGTGGGTGAAGGGTGGGTGTTGGGATTGGTCAGGGGGTGTCAACTGTCTGCCCCCTCCCCACCTCCGACTGACCCGAGCAACGACGGGCACTTATGCTAGTCTATATATAAAAAAGTCAAGTGGTGTATGTATGTATGTATGTATGTATGTACGTATGACAGCGAACTCTTCCCGCACCGTTTGAGCCAGAGACTTGAAATTTGGTACAGTGAGGGGTCTTGGGGTCTAGATGCTGGTAAGGGTCGAAAAATTTTCGAATCTCACCTCTGACGCCCCCCAGGGGTGAAAGTCTTTCAGGGCCAATCACATCAGCTGGGCGGTTAGGTGGTGATGATGTCATAATACCCCCCTCCAACAGACACCTCACTCGCTCAGCTCACCCCTCCCTCCTCCAACGGAACCCCGGAGATCCCTCAGTTCTCTGCCCCTCCCCCCTCCCAATGGAACCCCGGACTCCATCAGCTCTGTGCCCCCCCCACCTGCGAAGGTCCCCGGAATCCCTCTGCTCTGGGCCACCTCCCCCCCTGCGACGGATCTGAGTTGGGTTTGGTGGGACGGTAAGTGAGGTGGGGGTGTCGGGTTCGGTCGGGGGGTGAGGTGGGGGTGTTGGGTTTGCTTGGGGGGGTGAGGTGGGGGTGTCGGGTTTGGTCGGGGGGTAAGTGAGCCGGGGGGTGTCGGGGTTGGTCTGGGGGGGTGGGAAGGTGTTGGGGTGGGTGAGGTGTGGGTGTTGGGGTTGGTCAGGGGGTGTCAACTGTCTGCCCCCTCCCCACCTCCGACTGACCCGAGCAACGCCGGGCACTTATGCTAGTACATTATATAAATTGTGAATTGAAACTGTCCAGGTACTCCACCTCAGTATGACTCATGATTTAGCACCCAAACATGCAGTCTTTACTCAATAAAAACTCCCATTGTAATATGTAAGATTACATATCCCAGGATTCATGTCTTATGTAACCTCTATTTACTTGTTTTACCATATGTTTTACAAGTTTATAAACAATTGCAGAGATGAAACAATGAAAAAATGAATGGGCTTATTGTTTTGGCTTCTGGGTAGGGTCACTGATTTTTTTCTGGGCTGCAAATGGCTGAAATCTATATATATAAAAGTCAAGTGGTGTATGTATGTGTGTATGTATGTACGTATGACTGCGAACTCCTCCCGCACCGTTTGAGCCAGAGACTTGAAATTTGGTACAGTGAGGGGTCTTGGGGTCTAGATGCTGGTAAGGGTCGAAAAATTTTCGGATCTCACCTCTGACGCCCCCCAGGGGTGAAAGTATTTCAGGGCCAATCACATCGGCTGGGCGGTTAGGTGGTGATGATGTCATAATACCCCCCTCCAACAGACACCTCACTCGCTCAGCTCACCCCTCCCTCCTCCAACGGAACCCCGGAGATCCCTCAGTTCTCTGCCCCTCCCCCCTCCCAACGGAACCCCGGAGATCCCTCCATTCTCTGCCCCTCCCCCCTCCCAACGGAACCCCGGAGATCCCTCAGTTCTCTGCCCCTCCCCCCTCCCAACGGAACCCCGGAGAACCCTCAGTTCTCTGCCCCTCCCACCTCAACCCCGGACTCCATCAGCTCTGTGCCCCCCCCCACCTGCGAAGGTCCCCGGAATCCCTCGGCTCTGGGCCCCCTCCCCCCCTGCGACAGATCTGAGTTGGGTTTGGTGGGACGGTAAGTGAGGTGGGGGTGTCGGGTTCGGTCGGGGGGTGAGGTGGGGGTGTTGGGGTTGGTCAGGGGGTGTTGCGGTTGGTGGGGGGGTGAGGTGGGGGTGTTGGGTTTGCTTGGGGGGGTGAGGTGGGGGTGTCGGGTTTGGTCGGGGGGTAAGTGAGCCGGGGGGGTGTCGGGGTTGGTCTGGGGGGGTGGGAAGGTGTCGGGGGGGTGAGGGGTGTGGTGTGGGTGTTGGGTTTGGTCTGGGGGGGGGAAGGTGTTGGGGTGGGTGCCCATACCAAACCCGACACCCCCCCCGGCTCACTTACCCCCCGACCGAACCTGACACCCCCACCTCACCCCCCCCCCACCAATCGCAACACCCCCAGACCAAACCTGACACCCCCCGGCTCACTTACCCCCTGACCGAACCCGACACTCCCACCTCACCCCCCCAAGCAAACCCGACACCCCCACCTCACCCCCCCACCAACCGCAACACCCCCTGACCACCCCAACACCCACACCTCACCCCTCACCCACCACGACACCTTCCCACCCCCCCAGACCAAACCCGACACCCCCCCAGCTCACTTACCCCCGACCGAACCCGACACCCCTACCTCATCCCCCCAAGCAAACCTGACACCCCCACCTCAACCCCCCACCAACCGCAACACCCCCTGACCAACCGCAACACTCACCCCTCACCCACCCCAACACCTTCCCACCCACCCCCAGACCAAACCCTACACCCCCCGGCTCACTTACCCCCCGACCAAACCCGACAACCCCACCTGACCCCCCGAAGCAAACCCAACACCCCCACCTGACCCCCCGACCAAACCCGACACCCCCCCCCCCCCCCGGCTCACGGTGCACTGTGTAGCACACAGATTATTAAATACACTGTTCGGTCGGGGGGTGAGGTGGGGGTGTCGGGTTTGCTCAGGGGGTGAGGTGGGGGTGTCGGGTTTGGTCGGGGGGTGAGGTGGGGGTGTTGGGTTTGTTTTGGGGGGTCAGGTGGGGTTGTCGGGTTTGGTCGGGGGGGTAAGTGAGCCGGGGGGTCTTGGGGTTGGTCGGGGGGGTGGGAAGGTGTCAGGGTGGGTGAAGGGTGGGTGTTGGGGTTGGTCAGGGGGTGTCAACTGTCTGCCCCCTCCCCACCTCCGACTGACCCGAGCAACGCCGGGCACTTATGCTAGTTATTTAATAATTTCCTTAGCTACAATGAATTGTTAGATGCTTATGCAATTCAGTGACAATCTACTCACCACAGGCATTTGATCAAAGGAGCGAATAGAAGATAATCTATCTGTAAATAAGCAAAATATGTGATACCTTGATATTTTTCTCTAGTATTCATCAAATTATATATTAATATAGCTATGAATGCCCACTTCTACCTGTTGGATTTCCACGAATATGTCCCATTTTTTCTTGAAGAAGACCAGTTTGCCTTTCTAGTTGTCTGTTCAATTCTATTTGTGTCTCATACCTGGTTTTCCATTCATTACCTCAAAAGAAACACAAAGTTACTCTCTTTATTTCAGAAATTTAATTCATACCTCTAGAATTAGGAATTGCCTTTTTCAAAATGACTTCTCCTCCTTTTGGAGCCTGGCATCCCGCATCTGTGTAACCAATAAAGCAAGGGCAAGTAGGGAGCCTGCCATAGCCCTGCTGCACGCCAGATATTTAGTGCCTAAAATCTCCCAGTTTGGCTTCAGTAGCCTCCTGGAGAAAGAGGGGGGAGGAGGAGTTGAGGGAGGGAGGGGGAGGAGTTGATCAGCAGGGCCCACAGACCCCCTGCAGTACCCTTGGGGACCCCCTGGAGTACTGTGGGGGACCCCCAGGTGTCCACGGACCCCAGTTTGAGAAACACTGATCTAAACTGACCTGTATAGCGTAGACCACAGAATTTCCCCAAAATAATTCCTAGAACATCTTTTTAAAAAAGGTAGTCTTGATTTAAAAACTGTCTGAGGTGGTGAATCCACCATGCCCCTTTGTAAATTGTTCCAAAGATTAATTACTCTCATTGTTAAAATGTATGTCTGTACATACTGTAAAAACAGTTCCTGGCTGGAGAGCAAGCGAGTTGGAACGTGACTGTGGAGCTGCAGAGAACACCCTTGTATGCAGTGACACTAGATTCCTGCAGGCAAAAGGTGCAGAGAAGTTTGTGGTCCTGGAGAGGAAAAGGAGAGAATCCCGACCAGGGTTGTGAAGATGATAAGTCCCTGGCTGCAGGAGAGGCCTCCCCACTGCTGAATGGTTCCTGCCGAGAGATGGAGCCATTCAGCAGCAGGGTGGCTTCCTCTGAGGCCAGGGATGACAAAGACTCCTCTTCTCCTCCTTACAGTATTGGCCAGGGGTCTCTGCTCTACTGGACCAGAACCATAGTCTCCCTGACACCTTGTGCCTGCAGGGATTGCGTGTCACTGGCCCCAGGGAGGAGGGAGCCTTCTGTCACAGCTCCACTCCTATTACAGCAGAGCTGCAGAGAGCTTCCTGCACAACCGCTGGGCCAGTGACAACAGTCCCTATAGGGACAAGATGTGGGGTAGGGTGCAGTCCTGGCAAGGCAAAACGGAGACCCCCCTTGGCACTCCCAGCTGGTGAGTGCAGAGCCATTCAGAACAGGTAGCCATCCCTGCAGTGGGGAGCTTCTCTTCTTCCTCCTCCATGCAGTCCTAACAGGAGTCTCTGCTCTGCCCTGCTAGGGCCACAGTCCTCTCCCCAGCCTTCGGGGAGCCCTGAGGCAGTGCAGGGAGCTCTCTGCAGCTGTGCAGTCGGGCCCGCTCACTCACTCCAGCTGAAATCAATATTTACTGATAGTTTTTGATTAAAATCGAATCCTGCCAAGATTCATTATTATTCACTTACCTTCATCCTCAACACTGCTAAGTCTTTTTTCAAGTTCTGTTATGGTGTTTCTCAATTCAAATATTGAGAGTTCAAGCACTTCCCTGTGATAAGAGAAGTTAATTAAATGATTATTTAATTAATCTTCTTACTAACAAAATCTAACTTGAATTTTATGTATGGATGAAGTGTCCTTGTGCTTATGTTCCATTATGTACATTGGAGAGTGTCATAAGTATAAAGTAGTTTAGAATTGTTTTACCTGTGAAGGGTTAACCTGAAGTAACCTGAGAGAGGGAGATGACGTAATCAATTTTAGGAACAAAGAGAGTGTTTAATTTCAGTTTCTCCTCTGCTGGCTCGGGCTCTGGTGATGCTGTTCGCTCCGCTTTGAGACGAACCACACCTATGTCTCTACTCTATTTATCTATAATTTCCTAACAAGGTCAAGTCCAGCAGTAAGTGAATTGCATACTTAAACTGTATCACTTGATAATTGATCCATGGTGTTTCTTTACTGTTAAGCTTTGGCAGAGGAAGAATTCCCAGGGGAGCGGTCAGTTATGCAGTGTGATGTAAGTGAGGTGTTTTTCTATTGATTTCTGTACAAAGGGGTTATGCTCCTTCTTTTCCTTTTATTAAAATCTTCCTTTTAAGATCCTGTCTGCTTGTTTCTATTGGATAGATCCTGGTTCGGATCGGGCATATCTCACAAAAAGTGAGGATTTTGGTCTTTGTTCTCAAACCTCTCCCAGGCGAAGGGAGGAGACTTGAGAGGTGTTATAAGGGGGTTCCAATTTACCCTAACCCATGGTTTTGGGGGCTTAAATTGGGGTGGCAGCATTATTCCAAGTCCAAACTGGAGAACTTTGGGTTCTGGGGAAAAGTTTTAACCTAAGCTGGTAAAATAAGCTTGGGGGGTTATTTCTTCTTTCATGGGGGGTCCCCACATCTTCACCCTAGAGTTCAGAGTGGGGAGGCACACCTTGACAGAGAGATTCAGGCCAGAAGGAACCACTGGATCATCTAGCTTGACCTCCTGCACAGGCTACTAAACCCTACCCAGTTTCCCCCGTATTAAGTCCAGTAAACGGGATTAGACTAAAATATTACAGCACTCTGAAGACTAAACTACTGTGTGACGTAGGCAGAGAACAGGAGGGACGAGGTGCACGAATGCCTGAGGTCCCTACAATGGCAGGAAAAGGATTTGGTGAGACATACCTAGATGATCCTAGCAAATGAGCTAGACTCATGCTGCAGAGAAAGGTGAAAAACAAAAACCCTCAAACCAAACCAAAAATCCTGAGGTCCTTGCCAATCTAACTTGGGGGGAAAATTCCTTCCCATTACCCAAAATGGTGATCCATATGACTCTGAACATGAAAGCAAGATCCACTAGCAACACATCTCAAAGAGAATTCTTGGTATCACCTCAGAGCACCAGCCCACTCTGTCCAGTGTCCCATCATTACAATATTTTTTTCCTAGGGTTGCTACAGTGCTTTAGAAATAGAGAGGCATTTCTGAAATTTTGTGACTGGAGGCAGTTTCATAAGATGATAACATATACTATCTCTAGACATCAATATTTGTCTGGCAAGACGTGTGTTAAGCTAATGAACTAATGATTATCTTAGTTCTTGATACATAAGAGTACACCTGAGAAAAGTGCTACTGGAAATTTTGATCTTAGTTTAACATAAAACTCACTGCTTAGAGACTAGTAATCATTGTTCTAGATACTTTTTGGCCACATATGACAATGACTTAGATTTCATTCAGAAATTAATTGTCAAAACATATAATAACAAGCAGCTAAACACAGGGGTTGAAATAGTACATAACTAGGGCCCTACCAAATTCACAGTCCATTTTGGTCAATTACATTGTCATAGTGTTTTAAAAATAGTAAATGTGATGATTTCAACTATTTAAATCTGAAATTTCACAGTGTTGTAATTCTAGGGGTCCTGACCCAAAAAGGAGTTGTGTGTGCCTATGTGTATGGCTATTGTAATGGGTACTACTACTACTACCCTTACTTTTGTGCTGATGCTGGCGGACAGGGCTTTGTCAAGTCTGACAAATTGCTATTTTTAAACTATTATAGACTATTTTTAAAACCAAGAACCAGGTAGGAGGTAACAAGGCAATATACAAAAACTGGTAGGAGAACACTTCAATCTGCCTGGACACACAATTACAGATTTAAAAGTCACCATACTGCAGCAAAAAAACTTCAAGACTAGACTGCAAAGAGAAACTGCAGAGCTGCAATTCATTTGCAAATTTGGCACAATTAATCTGTGATTGAACAAGGATCTTGAATGGCTTGCTAATTACAAAAATAGCTTCTCCTCTCTCCGAGTTCACACCTCCAATTCAGCTGCTAGAAGAATACCTCACCCTCCCTGATTTGAGATAATAAGCTGGTTCAGGCTGATTGGACTAACCTTGTTACCTCCTACCTGGTTCTTGCCTACTTATCTATACCTGCCCCTGGACACTTCCACTGCTTGCACCCGACGAAGTGGGTATTAGCCCACGAAAGCTTATGCTTCAATACTTTATAGTTAGTCTTTAAGGTGCCACAGGACTCTTTGTTACTTCATAAATCATGTGTTCCAGTCCCCTAATCATTTTTGTTGCTCTCTGCTGGACTCTTTCCAATTTTTCAATGTCCTTCTTGTAGAGTGGGGCTCAAAACTAGACATAGTACTCCAGATGAGGCCTCACCAAGGCCGAATAGAGGGGAACGATCACGTCCCTCAATCTGCTTTCAATGCTCCTACTAATACAGCCCAAAATGCAGTTAGCCTTCTTGGCAACAATGGCACACTGTTGACTCATAGTCAGCTTCTTGTCCACTATAACCCCTAGGTCTTTCTCTACAGAACTGCTGCCTAGCCACTTGGTCCCTTGTCTGTAGCAGTGCATGGGACTCTTCCATACTAAGTGATGGACTCTGCACTTGTCCTTGCTGAACCTCATCAGATTTCTTTTGGCCCAATCCTCTAATTTGTCTAGGTCCCTCTGTATCCTATCCCTACCCTCCAGAGTATCTACCACTCCTCCCAATATCATATTATCTGAAAACTTGCTGAGGGTGCAATCCACACCATCCTCCAGATCATTAATGATCTGCCCCCAGTTCTGTCTCCCTGCACCCACCATCCCCATGTGTCCCTGTAGGCTCCCTTTCCTCCCATCCCCGTGTGACCCAGAGCTCTCCTCCCATTCAGACACTGGCTCAGTGCAGTCACACCACTAGCTCCTGTGCCCATGCCCCAGTCTGTCCCCACCATTAGCCCTTCAGAACAGCTGTCTGTGATTCCCTTCCCCCACCCCTCCAGTGTTGTGTGCCCCATGATGCATCCTAACTGGGCTCCATTGGTAGGCTGGCTGTTCTGATGAAAGCAGCCTGCTGTGTCAGTGCCGGTCAGCGGGCTGTTCTGGCACCACAGCGGCTCTGGTGGGTGAGAGGCGGAACCGCAGCACTTATTCCACAGAATGTATTTTCTGTGGAAAAAATATTTCTGCACCCAACAAGAAGTCTGCATGTGTGCAGTGGCACACAATTCCTCCATGAGCAATATTTGCTGAAGGATGGTGAGACTCAGGAATCTGGGGTTCCGTTCCAGACTCTGAAGGGGAGTGAATTCTAGTGGGCACAGAGTTGTCTGCCCATTTCCCTCAAGCTTGACCCTTTCAACTCCAGGCCCTTCGCTGTGTCCTAGTCCTCACCCTTGGCTTCTTGTCCCACTTCAATTCACCTCACCTAGACAGTCCAGTCTCCACTCCTCAGGCTCCACCCCTTCCTTCCCTCCTCCGGAGCACACCATGTTCCTGCTCCTCCCCTTCCCCCTCTAGGGTGTTAAGACTGTCAAACAGCTGTTTGGCAGCGGCTGTGTGAGAAGCAGTCAGAGGAGCGGAGATTTGGCGTTGGGGCAGAGGAAAGGGAGCAGAACACCCACTATTTTCCCCCCCTGGGTGCTCCAGCCATGAAGTTGATGCCTATGCACTGACTGGAGCATGCTCAGCGCAGATGGAATCTTTGGGGAATTTAGCTACTAAAATCTATGAGCAGGTACATATTTTTCAAAGGCTTTGAACTTGGTCGACTCGACACGAATGCACTTCCTGGGGCTGGCCCGAGGCACCTCCCTAGCACAAAGGCCACCCCTGGCCAAATGTCAAGCTCCTGCTTCAAAACAGGCGAGCACTAAAGCATCTCAAAGAAAAGGTTGTGAGACCATTGTAGCAAGAGAGACAACATATTTCCTTAGCCCCACTCTCTGAAACAGCTGGCGCTCCTGGGCTGACCTTTCCCCGGCACAACTCAGCCGCAGGCAGCCGGGAGACGTTCAGCCCCAGTGCTTAGGGGAATGCAAAGCGATAAGCATCGGGCAGCAGGGGGTGAGGAGGGAAAGCACTGGGCAACCTTATGCCAGGCAGGCCCGAGTCTCGCCTTTCCCTGGCGTCCCCCGCAGCACGGCCCACGCTGAGCCCCGGGCACTGCTGCAGGCACCGCCGCTGTGGGAAGGGAACTCACTTCATCTGCGTCTCCTGCCCCAGCTGCAGCCGGAGCTGCTCAGAGCCCAGGGCGCGGGAGTCCCCGCCTTCCCCCATCGCTGCCGGCGGCGGGGCGTGTGTACGCGGGCGGGCGCGCGCGCTCATCTCCTTGGAGCGGGGCAAGGAGCAGGAGGCGCGCGCCACAGACCGAGCAGCCCGGTCCGAACACGTGACAGCAACCCCGGTGCCACGCCGGGAGGGGGCAGGTCACATGACTCGCGCTGGGTCACGTGCGTGCGTGCGGGCGGGCGGGGGAGCGAGTCTCGAGGGCGCTGGCGGGGCGGCGCGCGCGACTCAAACCCCTGGACTGTTGCGCCGGTTGGCCGGGCATGGCTGCGAGCGCGCCGCGGTCTCCCGCCTCGGACGCGGCGTTCGGGCGCATGGCGGCTGCGCTAGGTAACGGGCGGGGCCGGTTCACGCGCTCGGCGAGGGGCGGCCTCTGGTCCCGGGGTCCCCAGGTCAGCCCCGGAGGCGCCGCGCCCTGAGCTGTCGTTCCCGGGAGGCCGCGGCCCGCTCTGGTCACTCGGGGGAGCCCCGCGAGTGGGGCAGCGCCCCTGTCTGCGGGGGCAAGCAGGACGCCAGGGCCCGTCGCCCCGCCAGTCCGTTTCATGCGGGGCCTGTGGCCCGGCTGGGGGCGGAGGGTGAAGCGGTGGTAGGGCTGGCGGGTTGAACTCCGGGCAGGGCTGCACTTGCAGACGTAGAGCGCCAGGAGTCAACCCAGCGCCCGGAGCCTGCCTAGACACAGCGCTGCGCTCACACGGGCAGGGCCCCAGTCACAGCTCGCAGTGCACAGAGAGCAGGGCCTTGTCCTAGCTGTCCCCGCGGGCCAGTGGCTACAGTGTGCTTTGGAAACTGGGGAGGGGTGAGGGTGGGGCTGGAGTGTGATAGGGAGGGTGTTTGGGGGGGGGGCAGTGTGTGTCATGTGGGGGGGGGCAGTGTGTGTCATGGGGGGGGGGCGGAGAGTGTCTGCTTGCTGTCTTATAAGTTCAGACAGCCGAGGGAAACCCTGACATCAGCCCCCAACTCCCTTCCCCGCCCCCCCCCACCCCCACCTGCCTCTGCAGCATCCCACTGTAAGGGTTTGTTTGTCCTGGAGCGGATAAGCCTGCCGGCTGTCAGAAACAGACCTTTGAAAAGGCCCCATGGCTACAGCTGAGTTCAAAACAATGAGAAGAGTGGCCACCTGACTTTAGGAGATTATGGGATGTTTCCAGAGGACAGTCACAGCACAGTAATGCAACACATCATTCATACTGACACCCCAGGCATTTCAGCTGGGGCACATCAAGCTTTGTTTCTTGTGGAGATGGATTGCCAGGAGCACTCCAGTCGCAGAGTCCAGGCATGCTCGGTCTTTCCAGTGTGGACACCTCAGGAGTCAGGGTGCCTGAGCTGATCTAATGCCACAGGGTAACTTCTTAGCTCAAGCCAAATAAATTCATGTGTCTCCACCTAAGGGGTTTCAATAATTTAAGTAAAATGCCAAGGTAAGCTTTGCAACCAGTTCCTGCCTCTGTGGGAGGCAGCAGAATGTGACAGTACAAAGTGGCCTGTGGCACATGAGAACTTTAAACTTCCCCTTGAAGCTTAACGAGTCATGGCACAGGCACAAATGGACCCTTTTTCCTACAGTTATAGACTAGAAGTCTCTATGCAAAGAGTGTAATAGAAGGAATGTGGGCTCTGCTGCCAGCCATGTAGGCTCCAGTAGTTCCACCAGAGCGGTTCTCTTTAGTACTGTTGCCACAAAGATGGGAGGATTTTATAAGAGTACAATGTGAGTTTAGGGATGAAGGCATTAAACTGAATGAAACACTGCATTTTAGGTTGCAGCCTTAGTTATGGTACAAAAACTTGACTGGAACTTACTTTGCAATTAAATGTAAATTATTACTGTGTTTGCTCAGCTATTGCTTTAAGGGCCACAAATTTGATGCCTTGCCTACTTTGCTTTGTCTAGAGAAACTCACAAAGGAAGCAGACTGCTTGGCAGAATACCAGAAACTAATGAAAAAGCATGATCTAGCTTTGACCCAGTTAAACAAGAGTTTTGATCAGGTAGGATAAGCTAAGCCACATTGACCTGTGAAGTGTAGATATGCAATGAATTTTTAGCCTTTTGTTTAATTCTTTAGCCTTACAGAAACAATAACAGAGTGTCTGTTCTTTAGGGTAGGGACTGTCGCTATGTTGCATGGAGAGGGTCGTGTAGAGTGGGTCTTGTACAATAAGTACATGCTTGGATGAGGCCTGTGGACACTACTGAAATACCAATATTAGTAATCAGTACTGTATACTCAGAGAGAGTCTGAGGGCTTGTCTACACTTATGTGGGGGAAATCGATGAACTATGATCGATGCATTGACCCTACAATCACTCTGTCAACCCTTACTCCTGAATGAGAAGCACAAGGTGAGTCAACAGAAGAATGTCTCCTGTCACCATAGTATGGAGTCTACACTACACTAAGTAGATCCAAGTACATTGATGTACATAGCTGAAGTTGCATAACTTAGCTCGATTTTCCCCTAAGGCCTTATCTACACTAAAAGGAAAAGTCCATCTAAGGTACATAACTTGAGTTATGTGAATAGCATAACTCAAATTGACATTGCTTAGATCTACATAGTGCGGTGTCCACCCTACGCCATGTCAGCGGGAGACACTCTCCCGTCGACTCCCCTTACTCTTCTTGATCTAGTGGAGTATAGGAGTTATTGGGTTTTCACTAAACCTGCTAAATTGACTGCCAATGTATCGATTGCCACTCATGGATTTCCCAGTAAGTGTAGACAAACCCTAAATTATTAAACAAATCAGGACTGAAAAGCCCAAAACACTAACATTAACAACCACTGGTCTAATCGGATACCTATTGGAGAGTATTTTTAAAAATTGTACTCTATTCACAGTTAGAAACCTGACGTGTCTTCAGATCATACAATCATTTTTGCATTGGCCCTTGGTTCTCTTTTCCAGGTGGCTGTGGGCATAATTCCCTCTTATGCTGTACAAGAAGAGCAAGGAACTAGATTCTCTTGTGTATTGTGGTAGTTCCTGTAATGAGTAAAGAACTGTCAGTGTGGTACAGACTGCTCCTAGACAGCTTACAATCTAAAAGAAAAAAAAAATTCAATTAATACAAACTGGTTTTGTACCCAAGTCACTGTTAGCTTGGGTCTTTGGAGCTGAAAGTCTGTTAAGTTGGTGAAAACATCTGGGCAGGAGGTAGTTTTGACAATATTAGTAAATTATAATTGATGCTATTATTCTCTCATCAGTGAGTTACCTGAGAAGCAAATTAATCACAGAACTGTCTAAAATCCTCACTCTAAACAGATTTAGACAAATTGTATGGTAACTGCATTTAAAAATAGTCGCTCCTGCTATCATGCATTGAGAATTCATTGAACACTAGATTTTTAAATTGGAAAGAACACTGAAGAAAAAAAAAATTAAGTGTGACTAGTAATGATTCAGGTCTAATGGTATCAAGATTTACTATAGCAGAGACCTTAAATAGGATAGTAGTCAAAAAGGAAGAAGCAGATTCAAACCAGCTAATATGAGAAATATAGCAATATAACTTATACAGTAGACTCCCAATTATCCAGGATGATAGGGAAAAAAATTAATCCTGCTTAATAAAATCCTGGATAATCACCATCCATAGGAAATATGCATCCAGACCAAGATATATGCCAGCATAGAAATCTTGTCAAGACACCTCCATCCCCTAACAGTATACCAGTAAAAGCTGCTAGTGTAGACCTGGCTGAAGGCCTGTTCTCACAACAGAAAATACACACAGTCCCTTACCATCCATAATAATGCTAAGCACACAAGTCAGTTCGTTTTATTTATAATTTCAATTCCACAACACACTTCAGGAATTATATGTCAAGTTGTTACTCTCCTTGCCTCATGTTTCTCACCATCACTATGCAGGCATATAATAGCCACACAAATGTACTGCCTTCTATTAATCCATTAGTATAGACTTTGATTGCATTTATTCATGAGTCTGAGCTAGTCACACAGTTAAGTCATTTTCTGCAATTAATGTGAAAGTCTGTAAATATCATTTTGTTTCCACTACAGGTTCAATCAAGACTGGAACGTATAGCAGCTGTGAAGCCCAGTAATGAATTTTTGAATCAGTAGCAGAGAATGACCTGAGTTTTTCCATATGTACTGCCCTCCTGTATACTACGCAAAGCTGTTGTAGAACAAACGTATACAAGGAACATCAGGACAGTTCATGTCTGAGTAGAAACTGGGCAGAAAAAGGTTATTTATAAGGCAGCATGTATATTATATTCTGTGGGATAATGAAAAGTTAAATTCTGAAAATTGTGTTCATGCTCATGGAATCATGCCCTTACCAAGGCTGAAAGCTCACTTTAATAATTGTTGGCATTTAATACTAGATACTGAAGTAGACAAAAAAAAAAACAAAAACACGCAACTTTTCAAATACCCTGCTATTCCATAAGAGGGCAGTAATACTCAATGTTCCAATACATTACAAATCTTTCTAAAGACATTGTAGTTACAGTAGATGGATTTACATACACAGTGTAAAAGATCAGTGAAAGCTTTTCTATAGAACTATTTTCCTGGATAGTCTGTCACCCTGATGGTTACGGAAAAAACAAAAGGTCTTTTTTTGTAATACAGAATTAGTTCCTCTCTTTCCCCAACCCAAAATAGATTTCACAGAATTACTGAATTCTCTTTTTACTGCCAACTTGTGAATATTCTGATTATTTGAGTTGGTTCTCTTGTACACAGAATACTTGTCACCCTAATAAACAGTGTGGTTTAAAAGTTTTTGGTTTGCATAAATATTTGTTCTGAAAAAGCATTTAACTTTAAAGGAGGGCAGCTACCAGAGGCGCTTTCATTTCTTTTAATATGACTTTGGTAATTAGCTCAGCTGCTATTTAAATGTTGGCTGTCCTAAAGGAATTTCTCTAATCTTTGGAAACTAAAGAAGGGAGCCCAAAACTAATTTTAGTGTATATAATTAGATAAGAAAATTCTGCCTTGGTAAATTCATTTCAACCATAATAATTAAAAGTGGAATTAATAAACTCTAAACCCTATTAGATTTATTCTGAGTACCAACCCTTTTTCTTTACAAACAGTGTTACAAAAATACTTGACAAATTCACATTTCCATTCATGTTAGTGTTCCATTTTATATTTTGAATAGTGATTTTGAGTTAATAAATTATGGAGATTCCCCCCCTCCCCCAAATGTACTACATGCAATTCTAAATCCATATCCTTCCAGTGGTCAGACTGATTATTGCAGAAATGCTGAATGAGGGGTACTTTCAACTCAGAGAAAATGACTAGTTTAATGCCTTCAGTTTTCTCACGTATGTCAAGAATTAGTTTTAGTAAAGACAATTAGAAAAATAAATACTTACATTATAGGTTAGCATTATCCCATTACTTTAAAATAGTAAGTTACATCCATATTGTAAGGCTTTGGGATATTAACAGTTTATCGTCCATCCTTTTTCTCCTTTTCTAGTATTTTATATTCATCCAGCACAGCATAACCAGTCTCTTTTGCAGTTTTCTTCACTATAGCTTTGATACCAATGTGGTCAATGTTAAATGCTGTCACACCAACATTGATTGCAGAATTCATAGCGTCGTCTGTAGCATGGCCTGCATCATCCCCATACCTTAAGAAACATCATATTTATAGATATGAAAACTAATATAGGTCAGGTCATCTGTTCATTCAATTTTCCTCATGCACAAACCCTTGCTCCCCTTTCCCCACATGATTGTAAATCTGTTTCAGTATGGGGTCTTCACAAGCATATAACTACTATGGATTGTAGCAATTCACCACTCTTGAAATCTTCACTCCTGGCAGCAAGCGTTTATGCACAGCACAAAGAAAAGGAAAAAACCAAGATCAAGTTTCACCAGACTTTGTTTAAATATTTAAACATTGAAATTAAATTGTTAAAACAATTCATAGCAATTATGGCTGCTAATCTGTCACAAGGTTTATTAATTCCATAACTTTCTTTTCAAGTGTCAGACTACCAACCACTGCTCTGTTCTTTTCTCCAGGAATTAGGTATAAATGGTATTGGGGGGGGATTAAAAAAAAAAATCACTGTCTCCCTACTGGTGTGAATAAAGAAAATGAGATGAATTGGAGACAGAACAATGGAGGAGAGAAAAGTTCTACTAGTGGGAAAGCCTCAGTCAACAGTGCCAGGATCTTCCGATACCAGGACAAGGGGAGGTATTAGTCGGGGGGGAGGGGGGGGGGGCAAACTTTTTGGCCAGCGAGCCACATCAAGGTTCAAAATTGTACTGAGGGCTGGGTAGGGAAGGCTGTGCCTCCCCAAACTGCCTGGCCCTGCCCCCTTCTGATTCTCCCCCCCACTCAGAATACCTAACCCATCCAACCCTCTCCCCCTGCTCCTTGGCCCCTCCGGAGACCCCCCACCCCACTAACTGCCCCACAGAACCTCACCCCCTAAGCCTCCTCCCCTGACTGCCCCATCCCGAGACCCCCCACCCTATGTAAGCCTCCCCGCTCCTTGTCCCCTGACTACCCCTTCCAGAGACCCCCTGCCCCTACCCCCCCACCAAACCCAACCCCTAGGTTCCACTGCTCCTTGGCCCCCGACACCCACTCCAGAGATCTCCCTCCCCCTAATCACCCCCCATGACACTACCCCCATCCAACCCCTGTGCTCCCTTTCCCATGACTGCCCTGATCCCTATCCACACCCCCTGCCCCACTGACAGGATCCCTGGGACTCCCACACACCATCCAACCTCCCCCCACCACTTCTCCATCCCGACTGCCCCCCCACCCCCAAGACCCTCTGTCCCCTTAGCCAACCCCCCCCCCCCCCCAGCCCCGACCCTCTTACCTCACCGCTGCTCAGACTAGCAGATCTCCCAGAGCACACACTGTTGTCTGACCGGGAACCAGACACATGCAGCCCTGCCTCCGCCCCCCCTCCCCATTGCTTGCGTGGCCCTCTAAGGCCACGGGGGAGGGAGACAGCAGAGGAGGGGCCAGAGCAGCCTCCCCAGCACTGCCCGCTGAGGCCACGTGGGAAGGAGTCAGCGGGGGAGCAGCTTCCCCAGCGTGGCCCATTGAGGCAGCGCAGGAGGGGCCAGAGCAGCATCTCCAGCTGGACCTCAGGGGCTGGTTAGGAGGAGCCTGCGGGCCATAGTTTTCCCATCCCTGTATTAGTCCAACATACTCAAACATAGGTCTCAGTCCTGGGCTGTGCTCTTTACACTGCTCCTATAGCTTAAGGGGACAGATAAGCAATCAAATCTCTCCATTTAGGAATTTCTCCAGCAATGTAGAGCCAGCATAACATCCTTATATTGGACCAGCACAGGGGAAATCACTCAGCAAACCAGCTGTTCTAAGTTGCCACATAGCCCCTTGGGATGCATTGTAACCATGCATAAGTAAGAGCAGGTCAGAAGTAGGCTTGGTGATCCCAGAATCCCAGCAGTGCTAAGCCACCTTTGCTCTACCATCTAGGCTGAGCCTCCTGCAGGGCCCAGCTCACAGTCAGGGCCATATTTTTTCCCCTGCATTAGGTAGTCCAGTGTCTGAAAGTTTGTTAGGTTTCTTTTTCTGGGTCCTTATCTCCTACTAGAAGAGCAGCCCGGGCTACTGAGGGCTGGACCAAGCCCTGAATCTAAATGAGAAACTCATGTTTTTATTTAATATTCTCTGTTGATAGAGTAGGGAGTGAAGAGGATTGATGATGATGATGATGGTTGATAGAGTAGCAGCCTTAATTATGATCATGGTCTAATTGGCAGATCACAGAATAGTTGACAGCAAAAAAGGAGTGAATATTTGCCAGTTTGATTAGTTATTTTCACCCTTGATACACTAAATAACTTCACTGCAGCATCACTGCAACAGGTAGCTTCACTGATTATGGCACATCCAATGCCAAAGTCATAGGCAGCAAGTTATATGGGCCTATGGTGCCCGTGCTCTACCAATATTTAGGAAAGTGGGCCTGGGTCCACGAATGTTTGGGCTTACTGCGCTTCAAAGGGATGCGGGATCCAGAGAAGCCTGGAGAGTTGTGGGGGGCTGGCACCAGCGAGCAACCTGGCATCAGCCTGCTCCCGCCATCACTCAGGGGAGGGGACAGAAGCCAGAAAGAGATGGGGCAGGGGTTTGGGGGGGGAAGGGGTGGACTGGGGCTGGGTCACAGACTGCTGCTGCAGCCGCCGCCACCACCACCTACTAACCCCCCAGGCTGCCCTGGACCGCACATCCCCCCCCTGAAGCACAGGGCCCCCTGCCCCAGTCCATCCTATAGAGAGGATGACTCCATTCTGGGCACCACCAAAAATTACATGAACCTGCCACCCAGGACCAAAATGTATAGACAATTTAGCTTTCTTCCTACACTTTACATACAAGATTTGATAAATCGATTCTTCACCCCAGCTCAAAATCTTACAGTGCCTCAACTGAGAGGGTTTTTGTTTTCAAGTATGTCGAGATGCACTCGGATACTAGAATGAGGGACACCAGTACAAGAACCTAAATAGTTAGAGGCCACTTACTTCACTTGCACCCAAACAGAGCTGGTAGTTCTGCAGCTACATTCAAAACCAGAGCACTTGTAGCATGGGGGAACCCTGACAGTGTTCCTTTCATGTTGTCCACCTAAACTGAAACCAGCTTAAAAAGATCTCGTGGGATTTTAAAACATGTTTGGATAGAGCCAAATGCAAGAGATGGGGGGGGTGGAATCCTCAATTATCAAACACTGTAAGTTTTAGTTAACTGCAAAATTTAGTTACTTATTGCTTGTCACTCTTAGTAGCTGTTGATAGCTGATCTCCACGTTTCCTAATTTTATATCTAAAATAGAAACAAACATGAATACGATTTTAAATGGCAGCAGAGTACTAATACAGCTCCTCCAGCCACTTCCTAGTAGAAATAAGTATGACAGTCCATTAGGAGCAAGATACCATTAGACAGCCAGAGAATAGTGATGCAGTTTTGATTAGTCAGACTGTTCTAAAAAGACATATGGAACACACACACACACACACACACACAAAAAGCCCTGATGAGGCATGATTACTCCCACCTTTAAGCATGTTTCTCAGACATGCCCAATCTGTAGATCTGCAAATAGCATTACCTGCTAATATTTCAACCAAAGCTCTTGCAGCTATTTATAAACAAAATTACTTCATCCTCCAGGATGGGGCGCACAGAAGAGCGTGTATTAAAGAAAATAAAAGAAATGTCATGGTATCCAGGATCTAAGACTGATTAGTTTCTTCCCATGCCACCTGCAGGCATTCTGCACAGCCTACCATAAGCCTTAATGCATTTCTTGAAGCTGCCTATAGAAGACCCATCACCAACCTGCTTGCTGTCTCCCCAGAATGCATTCCAGGAGTACAGTCACAGCCTCCAGTCTGAAACACAGCACCACATAGCTTGGACTTTTCACCAGTGACCTTTACTCTCTATTGTTTGTCTACTCATTGTCTTATCTGCTTTGTACTCTTCTGATCAGTTTCCATTTAATGTACCACTTGCCTGGCTGCCGCTAGATCAGCTGTCACTGACTGCATTGTTACCTAAGTGCCTTTACTGAACCTCCCGGTTCCGATCATGCCAATTTTTTTTCCAGATCACCACCTGCATCCTTTCACCTCTATCATCTTTCCAACATTCCCTTTCATATCTCCCCGTTCGTAATTTTCTCATCTTCTTTCTTCCCATCACCATAGTACCACATGCTCCTAAATCCCCCTATCCCTTTTACCTCTTACTTGTCTCTGGTAAAGTCTGTATTTATGTCCACCCTAACTTTAAATGCTCTACTCACTCTACTGCTGAGGCCTAAGTTTTAAGTTTCCTTCCTTAACTCCCCTTTTGCACCTACTTGTAGCTGAAACTTCTTCCTTGTACACCAGATAATCTCATCTTCAGCTGAACTTTTGTTAAACGTTGGTAAACCAAAGCAGTGAAGACTCAACCATAGTTAGAAGTGATTCAAAGTTAGAAGTATTTTAGCTAGCCACAGGATTGGTTGTTTAAATAAAAATTATGTTGAAATACACACATCAAAATCTGAATGGGATTTCTAACTACATCTCTCAAAGTTGTACTAATTTAGGCCACAAAGCTAAAAAATAAATCCATTAGGGCAGCATTTTTAAAACACGGGGTCACAACCCAGCACAGGGCCGTGGCATGTCAGGCACTGGGTTGCTCTGCTCAGCATCACCAACTGGGACATTAGAAGTCCCATTGGCAGTGCTGCCCAGCTAAGGCAGGCTAGTGCCTACCAGTTTTGACCCTGCACTGTGCTCCAGTAGCAGCCAGCAGCGGGTCCGGCTTCTAGGCAGGACGGCCACGGGGCTCCGTGCACTGCCCCCACACTCTGAGCACTGGCTCCACACTCCCATTGGCCAGGTTCTGGCCAATAGGAATGGGGGAGGAAAGAGTGCAGTGGCTGTGGGTGAGAGCTGCACAAAGCCACTTGTGCGCCTCCGCCTAGGAGCCGGACCTGCTGTTGGCGGTTTCCGGGATGCAGCACGGACCACGGTGCCTGGACAAGTGGGAAGCCTGCCTCTGTATCCCAGCTACACCACTGACCGGAAGCCGCTGGAGGTAAGTCCACACCTTAACTTCTTGCCCCAATACCCTGTCCCGGCCCCCCAAACCTGAAACCCCTCCTGCATCTCAAACCCCTCCTCCCCGGCCCCACCCCAGAGCCTGCACCACCAGCCCAGAGCCCTGACCCCATCCCATACCCCAACCACTGGCCCCAACCCAGAACTCCATACCACACCCTGAACCCCTCATTCCTGGGCCTGCCCTGCAGCCCTCACCCCTGCACCCCTACCCGCTGCCCCAGCCCTGAGCCCCTCCCACACCCAGCTCCGCTGGGTCATGGGCATCAATTTTCTTCAACTGGGTCTCCTGAAAAGTTTGAAAACCACAACATTAGGAACATTTACTCAAATCAGATTTAGGTAGAGGGCATGCCTGTCACTGTTCACTTACAAGAAAATCATTTACTGTATACCTAGTGCAAAGAGATTCTACCCTGTATAGTAAGACTTGCTATAATTTTATAAAAATCTAGAAGTTTAATAAGCAGGCATATATGTTGCCCATTGTGCATACATAATCCTAGTTTAATGTAGGAGACAAACCACTTACTAGGCTGATAAAAATGTAACTTACTTGTGCTGGACAGTGTGAACAGTCTCGGTTGAAACACTACTAGCAATGCATTTTGCTGCACTTTCCAAACCTAGCCATACTGTTGAAAACCCTGTAAATATAATCAAACAGTTTATTTTAAGACAACTCATTTTGCAATGCTTTATGTAGTTTACAGCATGTATTTAGAATTTGTGTATTACCTTGAACTCCACTTGCTGCTACAACCATGGCACCATCAAAAGTAGACTTTCCATCTTTGTCTTTCTTAAGCGACTCAGGAACCAATTTGCTCCCATGTTTCTTCACGTGTGGGGCTAACTCTTTTCCAATACTGCTTGCTATTGAACACACCCCTTCAACTAACACACACACAAAAAAGATTGAGACAAAGTTCTTGTTAAACGGAGGGGGGGAAATGTTTGGTTCACTGAATTAAACATTCTATTAAAGTCTAAAAAGTTATTGCAATTTTATTTCATTCACGAGAAAGACAGGCTTCTAAATTCATATCTAGGCACCTAAATAGAAGTGGCCTACTTTTCGGAGATGCTGAGCAGCCACAGCTCCCATTAAAAAAGGAAGAATGATCTTGTGGTTAAAGCACTGGACTTGAAATCAAGATCTATGTTCATTTCTTAGGGCTTGGCTACATTGGCATTTTATAGTGCTCTAACTTGCTAGCTCAGGGGTGTGGAAAAAAATTAGCGCTCAGAGCTAATCCCCTTGTGGAGGTGGATTACCAGGAGCACTAGGAGAGCTCTCGCCCAGCGCTCGCGCAACCACACTCACACTTCAAAGTGCTGCTGTGGGAGCGTTCTTGCAGCAGCGCTTTGAAATTTCAAGTGTAGCCAAGCCCTTAGTTCTGTCATAGAGCAGGTCTACACTTACCACTTATGTGAACATAATTTACATCACTCAGAGGTGTGATAAAGCCACTCCTCCCAAGCAATGCAAATTACAGTAAACCCTCGATTTAACGGACCCCGATTTAACGGACTTCGGATGCAACGGACAAAATTTCCGATGCATCCGAAATCCGTTTTGGGGGCTGCCGGCTCCCGCCCCAGGGAGCCGGCTGGGTTGACAGCTCCCGCCGGCTCCCCGCAGTGGAGTTTGGAGTGGGGTTTGACAGCTCCCGCCCGGCTCCCCGCAACGGGGAGCCGGGCAGGGGGGGGGGGGGGTTTGAGAGCCTCCGCTCGGCTCCCCGCAGCGGGAAGCCGGGCGGGGGGTTTGACAGCTCCCGCTCGGCTCCCTCCAGCGGGAAGCCGGGCGGGGGGTTTGACAGCTCCCGCTCGGCTCCCTCCAGCGGGAAGCCGGGCGGGGGGTTTGACAGCTCCCGCTCGGCTCCCTCCAGCGGGAAGCCGGGCGGGAGCTGTCATCCCCCCCGCCCGGCTCCCCGCAACGGGGAGCCGGGCGGGGGGGGGGGGGCGTTTGAGAGCTCCCGCCCGGCTCCCCGCAGCGGGAAGCCAGGCGGGAGCTGTCAACCCCCCCGCCCGGCTCCCCGCAGCGGGGAGCCGGGCGGGGGGAGGGGTGGGCTGACTCACGGCTGGCTCCATATAACGGACTAATTCGGGGGGGTGTGTCCGTTGTCATCCGAAAGTCCGTTATTTAATGATTTAAAAAAATTATTAAATAACGGACTTTCGGTTTTAACGGACACCCCCCCGCCCGAATTAGTCCGTTATATCGAGGTTTCACTGTACCCCGATATAAGCACCAGTGCAGATAGTGCTATGTCAGCAGGAGATGCTCTCCCATTGACATAGCTACCGCCTCTTGTGGAGGTGGAGTCATTATGCTGACAGGAGAGCCATAATGCAAATCAATTAATAAGAAAATAAAGTCAATAGGCACTGGGGCTGCTCAGCACCTCTGAGGACTAGGCCACTTCTATTGAAGTGTTTAAGTATGAATTTAGAAGCCTAATTTTAAGCCCCCAGCTTGGAAAAAGAACACCCTCTATACTGGTACCTCTGTGTTTTGATATCTGTAGAGGATGAACAGTGGCGTTCAGATGTAACCTTTAAAAACTATAATTAACTACTAAATAAAACCAGCTACTTTTGATTCCAAACTAACTTTTAAAATAAATTTAAGATTGCAGAAATGCATGAAATATATCAGAGCAATATGCTTGATCTTTGGATTGAGGGGGGGCAGGGATGCTCTAAGAGGTCAAATACAGTATAATACTTTGGGACTAATTCTGATCTCACACTAATGATAACCAAGTGATCTGTAAAGGAGGTCAGTTCATTAATTCATGTAGTTACTGCACTTTAGAAACCCAAGCAGACAGGCTGTGTTTACAGTCTGCACATTCAATGCAACGTCTTTTTGCAAAATTAAGTTGCAGAACATCTTACCCAAAAAACGGCTGACTTTTACAGCTCCTCCAGTAGCTTGTTTTGCTACATGAAGCCCCTTTGCTACAGTTGGATTGACTTCCAAAGGTTTTTCTTCTGGTTGAAGGTGTTCTCGCAATTTGGAAGCTCCTTTGTGGATTGCTTTGCCAGTATATTCTGCTCCCTTGACCAAACCCCAGCTCAACCAGGATGCTCCTTCAAAACAAAAATAGCTAAACTTATGATGTGTAGTATTTACAGACTGGACTTCTGGCAGTATTTTCCTCCTCTCTCCTAGTAACATACCTACTTTACACACATGTATTGCAAATGGCAGCTATACTTCCTCAGTCAGAGGTGTTAATATGAATTAATTTCCACAACTCTTCTTTCTGTTTTCCCCTAACCACCACATTATCTCCAACTGGTCTGATTTCAGTCACAACTAGCTAACCCTCATCCAAGCCACAGTTTCATCAGAGACTCTGCTCCAGCAGGGTCAAGTGTGATAGACAGAGAGCTGGGTGTCATCAGCATTCTGGATGCAACACAGTCCATATCTCTTCATTAACCCTCCCACCAGCTTCACACACACTCTGAACAGCAGGTGTGATCAGCAGGAGAGAACACTGGGAGCAGAGGAACTTCTACACTCTGCAATCTCTTAGACAAAGCAGTACTGAAGCATTCAAGGGCAGCTCAATTTGCACCTATTAGCCCACAAGCAAGCAGAGCACTAGGCCTGCATTTCTTACGTACTGGAAACACACATTTATTCTCCTGTCATCGCGTACCAGGAGTACAGAACCATTACAGAATGCTTATCTTTAAAGAAAACATCAGATGCCCGTTTTCTCCAATACAATCATAAAGAACTAAAACAGTTTCATTTCAGTGGCTTGAATCATTCAGGGATAGACCCACAAAGAGATTTAGGCACTTAAGTCCACCATTTAGAGCTCAGCACTCCCACTCAGATGCCATCTACCCCTGTAGGAGTCTACATTTCTGCATGTGGTACACATGCATACAGCTGTCTAAACCTTGACACCAGGTGCCTAATTTATGGTGGGATCTCAGATTAGGTGTTCACCACCAATCTCACCACAGAGAAAGTTTTGCGACATTGCCTGCTGGATCAGGCCCTATACAAAACAAAAGGAGATGGTGGTGCCCCTCTTATACTGTATATCTGAGTAGGTAGAGTACTCACTCAGGATGTGGGAGACCCAGGTTTGAATCCCCACTCTGCCAAACAGGAGCAGGGACTTTAACCCAGGTGCTCCTGCTCTCAGGCATGTGCCCGAACCACTTGGCTATGCAGTAGTCTGGAGTGAGGTGCTCATCTTCTGCTGCTGAAGCTGTTCCACTTTGTATATATTCATTGGGTCAGAGAGACTGACTCTGCAGGGCAGTGATTAGGGCACTCACCTGCAGAGTCAGAAGACTGGGGTTCAAGTTTCTGCTCCAGTTTAGGCAGACAGAGCATTGAACCTGGTGGGTGCTCTGGCTACTGGATGTAAGGAGGGAGGAAGACCCTCCTTCTCCTCTGTTTTTTTCTGAGTACGGACTGACCTGGCTTAGGAACCTATCTCCAAGAGAGAATTCAAGGCTGTGGCTCCCGAGTGAAGGGAAGTGCCTCCCTCTGACCCAGACTTAAGTGCCTAACTCTCTTTGATGAGCTTGGCTGAGGTGATACCTCTCTCCTCAGTATTTCCTATTGGCTCCTGCACTCTGTGCTCTCCAACTGTCCCCATGCATTGTATGGGAAATCTGGATGCCTTACTCAAGGCTATGGCTTCGGCTCGGTGCCTAAATTTGGACAGTACAACTGAAGCTTAAGTCATCTTTGTGGATCTAGACCTACCCCCTACCCTCCAAAATGTTCATCAGCAACAGTGCTTTTAAAATCAAAATAGTGTTTAAACACTACTGACGGGACAATTATATGAAACATAAATCCCTGATTTTGGTAGTACCTGACAAGATTCCATGGGCTACTTTCTCACTCCACTCAGGTAACTCTCTTTCTCTCTCTTCTCCTTCAGGCTCTGGTTGGAGGTGTACAGTCTGGGCCAGATTAATCACATCACTTGAAGCTTCCAAAGGCTAAGGGATGAAATATACATTAATGAAAAAGTATTTAGCAAGCTACCAAGTTATCCTATTTAGGGACTTAGATGGTCCCCATTAACCATAGTAGCCGAGATCAAGATGTTTAAAGGTATTTAGGTGTTACTCCACTCAGTGTTATAAAGCCTAAGTGACTTAGGAGCCAAAAACCTCATTTTCAAGTGACTTAGCCTCCTACAGCCTGTTGACCTTTTACTGAGACTTAGGCATTGCCACACTGAGCAGAGCAATGTTTAAATAGCTTTAAAAACCTGGGATTAAGTTTCTTATTTCTGATGTAAATTAGCAGAGAATGGACGAAAGCCTGTGTTTTGCTATGGCACAAGCAAAAGATAGTGACTTTCACAGCAATATTGTTTTAGACACTTTTCTAATAAGCATTTTGAAACAGAGATTATTGACTTTCTTGGTCTAGTTTGTAAGTAAATTTCTACTCTAACAGAAGTGTTTGGTCAATTAAAGCTGAGAACACTTTTGGGGGGTTTAATGTGAGGGAAAAAAATAGAAATGTGTCCATCTTTCCATTTTGTTTTTTTAAGAGGGAAGACAACTCTTTCCTGCTGTTCAGTATAGGAGCTGCAGCCCCCTCTGTTCTCTTTGCTCAGAGAGTCCAGCTGCAACAACAGAATACAGCTTTGCTGGGAATCTGCTCCCTCTTTTCTTCCCCTCCCAAATTTATAAATGAAAGGAAATGTATTCACTCCATGTGCTGCTGGAGCTTTTACAGATTGGCACAGCCAGGAACACTATAGGGTGGTGCATGATGCTTCTTTCTCTTCAGGCCACCGTGGGTTGCTTTACCTGCCTTCATCTCTAACATTCTAAAGCCTTTGGATTAGGCTGCAACATTTGTCAAACTACCAGACTGGCTACTGTTTTTCATAAAGCAACTTTGCTGTAATTCATATGGTTTTATATATCGTATGTAAAGGACTTTAATTTGGCCCTCCTGATATTTAACTTGTACTCGGAATATTTACTGTTGAAATTTAAGTATTGTGAAAACTCGCCTGCATTTCCTCTGCCATCTTTAGCTTGAAGTAATCTAATCTATAGAGCTGAAAAGAGGATTGGTTAGAGTTCTGAAAGAAAAAAGATTTGTCTAGGACCAATAGAAAATAGACTGTTATTATCACCATCCAGGAACACAGATATCAAATACGGGACAAAAATACAAAACAAAACAATACTAGGCAGGAGAAGCTGAGGAAGTGTATCTCAAATATTTTCAGAAAATAAAGTCAAATGGGGGCATGAAACAGGACTGTTACAGTATGAGAAAGGTGAACATAGAGGAATTCCAAAAATAGACGAGCTCTTCGTTTTCTGTTCAACAACCAGCGTTACTATACTGGAAGATGAAAAGTGCAACATGATCTGTATAATTTGCATGCAGAGATTCACCTCCAGTACTACCCTACTATTCTGATGTCAGTGATTTTAGTATATCAATCAGAACTCCAAGAAAGTGACCAATCATTGTTTGATAACAGTATAGGATCCCATTTTTGAATGCATACACTGTCTTACATGTACACAATTAAAATACCTTTGTTAGATAAAAACCCTCAACACATACAGCTGGACCCAGATAAGTCAGTCAATGATACAAACTGTAAAGTAATCCCCCCACACACACACTGTAAGCTCCTTAAGTGAGTCATTATAAAGCAAAAATAGATTCTGAAATGTAGAGTAAAACTTGTGTCATTTGGTTAGACATGACATTACATATAGTTGCTAATTAGGTCCTCATCAGTACTGTATAAAAAAGGGGATTAGCCAAATTGTTAACATTCAGAAGCCCTTCGTAAATGCCACTAAAAGTTTAAAAGATTCTAGAAATCAAAATCTAAATTAGACAAGGCAGTATGAACATTTTGGATTTGACAAAACACTCTTTAAAATGGTCTTAAAAGTTGGTTGCCAACACAGAGCAACTTTAAAGATAAATGCTCTTCTAAAAAAGAGAAAGCTTCACAGTCAAATCCTGTTTCAGCACATTGCTCAGAATTCTAGAAATTGAAAAGCAGTGTCATAAGAACATAAGAACATAACATAAGAACATAAGAACGGCCATACTGGGTCAGACCAAAGGTCCATCTAGCCCAGCATCCTGTCTACCGACAGTGGCCAATGCCAGGTGCCCCGGAGTGAGTGAACCTAACAGGTATGATCGAGCGATCTCTCTCCTGCCATCCATCACCCCCCTCTGACAGACAGAGGCTAGGGACACCATTCATTACCCATCCGGCTAATAGCCATTTATGGACTTAGCCTCCAAGAATTTATCCAGCTCTCTTTTAAACCCTGTTATAGTCCTAGCCTTCACAGCCTCCTCAGGTAAGGAGTTCCACAGGTTGACTGTGCGCTGTGTGAAGAAGAACTTCCTTTTATTTGTTTTAAACCTGCTGCATGCCAATTTCATTGAATGGCCCCTAGTTCTTCTATTTTGGGAACAAGTAAATAACTTTTCCTTATTCACTTCCTCCACTCCACTCATAATTTTATATACCTCTATCATATCCCCCCTTAGTCTCCTCTTTTCCAAGCTAAAAAGTCCTAGCCTCCTTAATCTCTCTTCATATGGGACCCGTTCCAAACCCCTAATCATTTTAGTTGCCCTTCTCTGAACCTTTTCTAGTGCCAGTATATCCTTTTTGAGATGAGGAGACCACATTTGTACGCAGTATTCAAGATGTGGGCGCACCATGGATTTGTATAAGGGCAATAAGATATTCTCCGACTTATTCTCTATCCCCTTTTTAATGATTCCTAACATCCTGTTTGCTTTTTTGACTGCCGCTGCACACTGCGTGGATGCCTTCAGAGAACTATCCACAATGACTCCCAGGTCTTTTTCCTGATTGGTTGTAGCTAAATTAGCCCCCATCATATTGTATGTATAGTTGGGGTTATTTTTTCCAATGTGCATTACTTTACATTTATCCACATTAAATTTCATTTGCCATTTTGTTGCCCAATCACTTAGTTTAGTGAGATCTTTTTGAAGTTCTTCACAGTCTGCTTTGGTCCTTACTACTTTGAGCAGTTTAGTATCATCTGCAAACTTTGCCACATCACTGTTTACCCCTTTCTCCAAATCATTTATAAATAAGTTGAATAGGATCGGCCCCAGGACTGACCCTTGGGGAACACCACTAGTTACCCCTCTCCATTCTGAAAAAGTTCCATTTATCCCTACCCTTTGTTCCCTGTCTTTTAACCAGTTTTCAATCCATGAGAGGATCTTCCCTCTTATCCCATGGCAGCTTAATTTACGTAAGAGCCTTTGGTGAGGGACCTTGTCAAAGGCTTTCTGGAAATCTAAGTACACTATGTCCACCGGATCCCCCTTGTCCACATGTTTGCTGACCCCTTCAAAGAACTCTAATAGATTAGTAAGACACGATTTCCCTTTGGAGAAACCATGTTGACTTTTGCCCAACAATTTATGCTCTTCTATGTGTCTGACAATTTTATTCTTTACTATTGTTTCAACTAATTTTCCCGGTACAGACGTTAGACTGACTGGTCTGTAATTGCCAGGATCACCTCTAGAGCCCTTTTTAAATATTGGCGTTACATTAGCTATCTTCCAGTCACTGGGCACAGTAGCCGATTTAAAGGATAGGTTACAAACCCTCGTTAATAGTGGCGCAATTTCACATTTGAGTTCTTTCAGAACTCTTGGGTGAATGCCATCTGGTCCCGGTGACTTGTTACAGTTAAGTTTATCAATGAGTTCCAGAACCTCCTCTACCGATACTTCAATTTGTGACAATACCTCAGATTCGTCACCTACAAAAGACAGCTCAGGTTTAGGAATCTCCCTAACGTCCTCAGCCGTGAAGACTGAAGCAAAGAATTCATTTAGTTTCTCTGCAATGACTCTGTCATCTTTAAGTGCTCCTTTTGTATCTCTGTCATCCAGGGGCCCCACTGGTTGTTTAGCAGGCTTCCTGCTTCTGACATATTTAAAAAACATTTTATTATTACCTTTTGAGTTTTTGGCTAGCTGCTCTTCAAACTCCATTTTAGCTTTTCTTATTACATTCTTACACTTTACTTGGCAGTGCTTATGCTCCTTTCTATTTACCTCACTAGGATTAGACTTCCACTTTTTAAAAGATGCCTTTTTCTCTCTCACTGCTTCTTTTACTTGGCTGTTAAGCCACGGTGACTCTTTTTTAGTTTTCTGGCGTTGTTTTTTAATTTGGGGTATACATTTGAGTTGGGCCTTTATTATGGTATCTTTGAAGAGAGTCCATGCAGCTTGCAGGGATTTCACTTTAGTCACTTTACCTTTCTATTGTCTTACCGTGACACCTTACCGTGTCTCCTCAGTGAAAGAAATAACTTAGAATTTAAATTACTTAGCACTCACAACTCTTCTATGATTTTATTATAAACACTAATAATCTCAAGTGGACTCGCTCAACAAACATTAGGTGACTTGGTTAATAGAAAGAGGAAGGAAGAAAGTATTTTGCATGGTCAGGGGGTGAGACTTACTGATCATGGACACAGATAAATATGCACCTGGCAAATAATAAAAATGTGGTATTCACTATATACTGTTGTGTATTAAATCAAAACCATCAGCTTATGAAGTATTTTTTAAAAAAGGTTTTACTTTCCTAGTAAATACCATACTGACCATTTGCAATTCAAATTAAATTACTGAAACCAAATGTACGTATTATTTGAAGAGGAAATATCCCTTCATGAATCTGCCTACATCTCAGATCTGTCTCTTGCTGTGTTTCCCTTTTGGTCCTCTGTTCCATGATTTACACCAGGATTCATGTCCTATTCACGTCCTATCCATGCAGGCTGTCTCACTGTGGGCACTAAACAAGTAATAATCCACAGCAGAACCTTGGGAATTTCCCTCATTTTAAACTCCTTCCACAGCTACTCATTGTTGCCAGCATCCTTCCAGCAAATGTTGAAATGGTACTCAATGCTATCACGTAAATAAGAAGGAAGCTGATTACAGAATGGAGCTGGGATGTTTTCTTAACTAGAAGGAACTCCCTCCCAAGGGATAAGCTCCACACCACTTCAAAGCCCTTTTAGATTAAGGGGCAAGAGCAGAGCCAGAATTCACATTTCCTTTGTGGCAGATCACACCACCACCACCAGCTACCATAGAAACCTGCTTGACAGTTTTAAACACTATGAAGTTACACTTGTTACTCAATGAAAATTTGCAGCCTTTATCATTGGCTTAAAATCATTGCCCTAGAATTTACCTGGACTCTGAGGTCAGGCATCTGTTTTAACAGATCTTCAAAAAGCTCTCTGTCAGCTGCGGCAAGTTCTGAAGATAATCCTACTCCCTCATGGGTTCTTGGCACCTGCATCATCATATCGGGGCACGTTAATAGATTCATGGAAGTTTAAGGTCATTAAAGGACCACTATGAACAGCTAGTCTGAACTCCTGCATGTAACAGACCACAGAATTTCATCAAGTAATTCCTGTACTGGATGAAGTTATTCTTCCTTGCTAAGTAATGCCTCAATCCTGCAATTCTTTGCATGCAGGATCCTGTGCCAACATAGTACTGCACCGAGGTTAACAGGATTTTACATTGGCCAAAGGGGGCTACCTGCACATAAAACACTGCAAGCCAGGGTTCTTCATGAACACTACTGTGCTTGAGTTTGAGTGGTAAAAAAAAAGAGCATATATTTTAGAAAAGCAACCAGTCTTGATTTACTGAATTTAAATGATGACAGATTTACCACTTTCCTTGAGAAGCTGTTCCAATGCTTAATTACTTTCATTGTTAAGGATTTTCAGCTTATTTCAAATTAAAATGTTTCTAAACTTCAACTTCCACCCACTGGATCTTGTTATTCTCTTGTCTTCTAAATTAAAGAGTCCTCTAATATCAGATATATTTTCCCTGTGTAGGTGCTTATAGACTGGTCAAGTGACTTCTTAACCTACTCTGCAGTAAGCCAAGTAGATTCAGCTCTTTAAAACTTTTCTGTTCAAGCATGCTTTCCAGCTCTCTAAATCATTTTTGAAGTTCTACTTGAACTGTCTTTAATATCTTATTTTAAATGTAAACCAAACTGGACACAATAGTCAGGTAATAGTCTCACCAGTGCTCTATGTAGAGATAATAGCACCCTTCTACTCAGTGTTTCCCTAGAGAATCATATTAGCCGTTTTGGGGATTTCATGTTCAGTTGAGTTTTTTCTTTCAAGTCGCTGCTTTCCATGATATGGTCTCCCATCCTTTAATACTGCCTACACATATTAAAATGTATATTACTCTGCCCAGTTTACATACCAGAATGATCTGGATCACTTGGTAAGGCCCCAAAGTTATGCCTGTTCTGCAGTTATAATCCTTTATCATTGGTCTAGAATTTACCTGGACTCTGAGGTCAGACATCTGTTTTAACAGATCTTCAAAAAGCTCTCTGTCAGCCGCTGGGAGTTCTGAAGATAGCACTACTCCCACATGGGATCCTGGCACCTGAGACATCAAATCAGGGAACATGTAGACTCCAGTATTACAGCACAGAACAGGAGACTGGTTGCACATGAGAGGATACAGCCAGTCACAAACCTGAAAATGACAAACATTTTTTGGTATAAATTAAAGAATCATTTTTTTCAATAAGCCAGAAGTAATGTCAGTTGAAGGATCTATACAAATTAGCATCACTGACTCCAAAGTTCCCATGTAGTTTTATTTAGAGAGCCTCAAATGCCCCTGAAAAGTGTATTGTTGGGATCCATCATTCTCAATAGGCCACCACCAAAGTTCAATAAGGAACAAATACAATTCACTTTCACAGTGCTAACATACAGCACAGCAGCCTTCTACTGAGACTCAGGAAACCCAGCTTCAGGTGCTGGATTTACAGTCCCTATGGCATTCTTCTCCACTCGGAGCAGTTTTACATGAGACAGTGTAAAGAATGGTCATGGCTGCCAATGAGCCGTCTAGAGTCTCCAGTGCTGATAACACTGTGGAGCTGAACTAATGGTAGGAATACTTCCCCCTTGTACACAAGGATAAGAAGATCCAAACAAACACTCTCTCAAAAGAAGAGACTGAAGTTGGAAACCAGGCTGGAAAAACAGTACCAAATGTATGCAAGGAAGCAATGCTGCACTGTCATAAAAATGGACTAGATAACCTAAAATGTCTGTTCCATCCCTAGTTTACTTAAGTAGGTTGGACAGGCACCACAAATTCAAAACGGCAGTTATCCAAGTAAACCATACTGAGATGTTCAGCTAGAAAGTTAAGTATTCAAATCCATTTTAAACTGACCCTTTATACACTGATTCAATTAATGGCAATAGATCATGCAATAGGTCAGATTTATCTGAGGAAAGGAAAAATAAATTCTATATGATCAAAAAAGTGTTAAAAGCCAGCCCAGTCCAAAATAGCAATCCACTGGGTGTTCTGGAACCTCTCAGACACTCGGAGCTATTTCTTCACAGACAACAGTATGTTTTAGTGGCATCTATGCATACAATAAATGTATAGAGAACTACTCCTTCACTAGCTACAGGTTCTTTCGCAGTGACACAAGAAAGCAGGTTTGGGCTCAGAAGTGCAAGAGCCAAAATGGCTCAGATTACAAAGTCCTAGTGCATATGCAAAAATTGATAACAGAGAACATATTCTTAAGTTAAATAACACTCCAACTATTACCTGAAGAAACGCAGGGGGACGATTCTGGGCCATTGCACCATCAGCGTCCAAGAACTTCACAATGCGCAGGTATCCAGGATACGAAGGAGCACTAACCTGCCCATCAGGAGTCACAAAGAATATCTGTACTCCTTGGGGAATCAGGATCAATTCATCTGCATCTACTCCTAAATTTTCAATGGGAGGGGGCTGAGTACATTTTGTGTAGTAATCCTCTCCAACTGAGGAAAACTCCCCAGAGTCTGTACCGTAAGATACAGTATAGTGTCCATCAGCAGCTTGAGGAGTATACACAGGAGGAGCTTCATGTGGTAGAGAGAGAGCTTTTGGAGATGAAGGACTCATACCTGGAAGTTGCCCTTTGCTTGTAGTTGCAACGTTTTCACTTGCTGCAGGAGGCCCACATGGTGGAATCAGAGAATTAGGCGCAGAGGGCCTTGCTGGCTTTTCATTAGTGGGAATCACTGGGTATAACGTGGGCACCTCTAGAGGCACATTCATTGTGATGGCATTATTTTGCCTAGCAGGAGCATTTTGTTCTAGAATATTCAGTCGAGTTTTAACATTTTGTAAAGTCTCTTGCATCTTTTGCTGCATTTGTCTGGCAGAGTCCCACTGGGATCCTGTGCATTCCGGACCTTGTGATGGAATGCTGACTCCTCTAAGCAAGTGGTCAAGTCCTTGCTTGTAGTAGTTCCTTGCTTCTTCCTTTTGACCCACTTCATCTGTATTCAGTCCTTTATTGACAAACATAAAGGCTTTCTTGAACTCTTCTTTAATAGCTTTAATGTTTGCATCTTCTAGAATAGCAGGATCCTGTTCTTGTTCCATTACTGCAAATTGGAACATAGTGTTAGCGTGACTAAGTGTAGGCATACCTTCCTGATCCTTACAGTTATGCAGTAACAACTGTTTGCAGACAATTAAAATACACTTCTTAGAAGATAAAACTTGCTTTTGTTCAAACCAGTATAATACATTTTACAAGAGCCCTCTAAATCATATTAGCTCCAAAGTATCTATGCATGGTGCAAAGTCTGATCTGTTTCTGGTTAACCTTTGGATTAGAAAATAAGATTCCAGCTCATTAAGGACTCTCACCCTGTATTAATCAGATCTGATTAATCCAAAATGAGGAGCTTACACCACAAAGGTGTTTATTTCTTAAAGAGAAAAAGACTGTTGAAAGGGTTTATGTTCCAGAATATTTTATATTGACAGAAGTGTATTTCCAATGGATATACATATGCACAGATCCTCCATTACTAAAATGTTATGATGGTTCCCTATCTTCATTTATGTCAACTCAGCACTTTTTGATAAGTGCAAAAAGATACAAACACAAGGAAGTGCAACTCAAAGCAGAATGCAACACTATATATTGCAACTATTGTTCAAAGTGCTGTTTTCTAAAACTATAGTTTCATTTCTCTTGCTGATAGGGTTAGTATAGAGACAAAATGTTTCATAAGAGAAGTTTTTACATGTCAAATTCTGATCAACATTCTGGACAAGATCAATTTGTTCATTTTGTACTTCACATTAAAATATTTTTGTTTATACTGTAACTAGAAACTCAGTGTTTATACTGATCAACTGTTTAAATGAGTTAATGTGGGACTTTGCAGGGTGCAGCACACCCTCATCATCCAGGGAACTTGAAGATTTGGAGGGTTCTGCTGGGTTTCAGTTCCTGCAATTGTAAATAGTCTATGTCAATTATTACTGGTCTAAAACTTAAGCACCAGGAGAGAGCACAGACTCCTGATACTACATTTGGGTGTCTTAAAAAGCCTTGACAGCAGCAACAAGCAGAATGAGTTTTTTAAAAATCCAAATTTTAAAATTTATTTAAAAATCCATTTTAAGTATTTAGTTTAAAGACAAATGTATTTAAAATTACATTTGAATTGACAGCAACTTACATGCCTACACTCACTCTACTTTATTAAATACTAGCGAAAATACCCGGCGTTGCTCGGGTCCGTCGGAGGTGGGGAGGGGGCAGAGAGCTGAGCGAGTGCTGGGTCCGTTGGAGGGGGGAGGGGGCAGAGAGCCGAGCGAATGCAGGGTCCGTTGGAGGGGGTATTATGACATCTTAACTATGTCACAGAGAACAGCAGCTGCCCAGCTGATGTGATTGGCCTTTAAGTAATTTCACCCCTGGGGGGTGTCAGAGGTGAGATTTGAAAAATTTTCCACTCTTACCCTGATTATGACCCTAAGACCTCTAACTGTACCAAATTTCAAGTCTCTAGCTCAAACGGTGTGGAAGGAGTAAGCGCACGTACATACACCCATACATACACCATTTGACTTTTATATATATAGATAAGGGAGGAAAAATTGGTCTTTACCTTTTTCCAAATGACAGTCTTTTCAGTCTCTGTTGCACTTTTGGGTTAACTACTTTTATTTTCAGTTTTGCAGACTATTCATCAGTCATCTAGCATTCTTCAGAGTGTAGCTTCTCCTGTAAATTTCAACAATTAGAGATGAAATGAAACTACCAGATTTTTCCCATCCAATAAAAATAATTCAAAATGTGGTTTTTGTGCTTTAATTGAATTCCCTTTTCCATCCAAATTCAGCTGGACCCAAATAATAATAAAAGTTCATTATCTTGTAAATAAGAAACAACAGATGCACCATGTTAATATAATGAAAAAAATATAGAAATAAGAATCTAAATAAGCTATATAATTGTTTAAATAAATGTATATAGTTGTAGTTAACCTCCTGGTTAGCAAAAAGGTACCACATCTAGCATCCAGGCTACAGTTAGTTGAAATAATCAAATCAATATGTTTTAATGGTTATAGAAACCAGTGACAATTAACTTTTCTTTAGAAAAATAACTTAAAATACAAGTGGGAAACAATTATAATCTATCATTTACATAAATGTTTTCTGCTTGCTGATTTAAATCCACGAGTGAATGAGTGAAGGGAGAGGGAACAGACCAGGAGACTGGTGGAAGGGGGATAACAAAGAAAATGAATGGGAGGTTGGAGTGGAGAGAGAGAAATTTCATACAAGGATGTTTTGTTTGCTTTAGATCAAGATTTAAAATGTGTGTTTTACATTTTTAGTGATTGTGCCTCTGATTTTACACTGAGACTCATTCTGAGGTGAGGGGGCTCCATGTGAGCACAAGTGGATTCACATGCATGGCCATAGCCTGTTATGGGATTTTTCTGTGTATCTTTCAGTTTTTACTTTTCTCTTTTATGCTAATGATTGTTTACATTAACTAGAAAAGACAATCCAATACTTTTTTTAATTTCAGTTTAACTATTGCTTTGGGATTTTATTTTATATTAATCATCAGCTCCCTAACTTGTCTACATGAGTACAGCAATAGTAACACAACAGGACTGCTACGGCTGCCCCTTCACAGGAAATAGATCTGCAGGAAAAACTGCAATGTCAGCAAGAGGACTGTTTACACAGCAGCTGATGCACATGTGCAGCAACAGGAGCACAACAGTAGGTTCAGTGATTTCAGCCAGTGCTATGAACAATAATACTAGTTAGAAATGTTTTATTCATGGTGTTGATGTGAATAGTCAATGGATTTTATATTTTGAATCTATTGTGGGCAGCAGTGCATTCTCTGGTGTGCAGCCACACAATTTGGAATTGGGGGCCCCAGGGGCTCATAAGCTTCAGAATCAGAGAGGTAGCCGTGTTAGTCTGGAATAGCAGAGGTAACAAAAGTCCTGTGGCACCTTAAAGACTAACTATAAAGTTTTGAAGCATAAGCTTTCGTGGGCTAATACCCACTTCAGAAGGTGTTCAGCAGAATGGCTCTCTTAAGTAGTTTGAGGGGGGAGAAATTCAGAGGTTAGGCAAACAAAAAGATGACTCCCTGGAAGTGTCATGAGGAGTCCAAAGGATACAATGTAGTGCCTCTACTTCCAGATGTATCCATATACACTGTGTGCTTAAAATAATTTTAAAACATCCCTAATATGATACCTCAATCAGTTTGGATTTTAAACTTTAAGCTAAGCATGAGCTACAAATCATTATGAGGAGTGGGATCCAATATCATTTTCACTTTGCTGACAAGGGAGTTAACAAGTTTTTGTAAGAGGATAGTTAATTCGGGCCAGAGGTTTATTTGTGAAGACATATGGAAAAGCTTCCATGCAAGAAGATATTGAAAAGACCGGGCCTGTTTAATTTAGAGAGGAAATGAGTAAATGAGGATAGGATAGAGATATTTAAAATGATGAAGTTTATAGAGAAAGTAAAAATTAGGTGCTTCAGTTTGTTTCTTTTTTCTTATATTATGAGAGAGTATTCAATGAAATTGGAAGGCAGCAAATTTAAGGAATAACCTGCTCATCTGAGGCCAGGTTCTATGGTCTGTCCATCTATCATACACACCTACCGCAGTGTCTGAGCATCTCACAATCTTTACTGCATTTATTCTCACAGCACTTCCCTACACCACAAGTGTGTTATTACCTTCATTTCACAGAAGGGGAAATGAACCACAAAGAAGCTAAGTGACTTAACCAAGGTCACTCAGGAAGCCTGTGGTGGAGCACGGAATTGAACCCAGGTCTTCCCAAATCCTAACCGAGGTCCCAACAATTACACAACCTTCCTGCAGCAACAAAGTTAAAACTGATAATAAAAGAAAATATTTTTAAGCAGTGCACAATTAAAATGCAAAATTCATTATCAGAAGATATCCCCATTAAATATAATCCCAACTATATATACAAAATGACTGGGTCTAAATTAGCTACTACCACTCAAGAAAGATCTTACAGTCACTGTGGATAGTTCTCAGACAACATCATCTGCTCAGAGTGCAATGGTGATCCAAAAAAAAAAAGCTAATATTTGTTAGGAATCATTAGGAAAGGGACAGATAAGACAGAAAATATCATAATGCCACTATATAATCCATAGTACATCCACACCTCGAATACTTCCAATATTAGAATTGGAAAAGGTACAGAAAATGGCAACAAAAATTATTAGGGGTATGGAACAGTTTCCATACAAGGAGAGATTAAAGACAGACTGTTAATCTTAGATAAGAGATGACTACGTGGGGATGCGATAGCAGTCTGTACAAGCATGAATGGCATAAAGAAAGTGAATACAGAAGTATTATTTACTCCTTCACATAACATAGGAACCAGGGGTCACACAAGGAAATTAATAGGCAAAAGGTTTAAAACAAATATAAAGAAGCACTTCTTCACACAATGCACAATCAACCTGTGGAACTCATTGCTAGTGCATGTTACAAAGGCCAAAAGAATAATTTAATTTAAAAAAGAATTAGGCAAATTCCTTAATGGCTATTAGACAAGATAGTCAGGGACACAAACCCATACTGTGGGTATCCCTACACTTTGGATTACCAGAAGTTGGGTCTGGACAAGAGAGAATGGATTACTTGATAATTTCCCTGTTTTGTTCATTCCTGCTGAAGCATCTGGCACTGGCCACTGATGAAAGACAGGATACTGGGCTAGATGGACCATTGGTTTGACCCACTATAGTCATTCTTTATGTTAGCTTTGAAGCCAAGAGTTTAGTAAGATTCAAAAAAAGTATTGGTCTATTCTATAACTAAGAACATCCAGTATTACATTAGACAGGACATTAGACACAATTACATTAGGCAGCCAGTTAATAAGGGATTTAAACCTTCATGTTTCAAGGTATAAACCAATCACTAGCTGACAGGGAAGAAACTTTTCCTGTTGGCAGGTTAAAGTTTAACTGTCCATTGTAGGATTTCTTGTACCTTCCTCTGAAGCTTCTAATATTAGACACTGTCAGGGACTGGACAAAATGGACCACTGGACTCATTTTGTATTTATAGAATTATAAGAATCACCATACTCACTGTAAGGCTTCTGACATCTGACAGTTTTCAAGATGACTCATACTCAAATAATTTATTTAAACCACCTCCCTCCCAAGCAACATAACGACTAATACACCCTTTTGTATCCTACTACTCCTGTTCTCTAGGCTTTTTCCATGCTGTACCTTTATCTGGAATTCTATCCTGAGCCTGGGCCACAGCTCCACCCTTTCCTCCCAATTCCTCCTCAAAACATTTCTAAGAGGCTTTTAAAACCTAGCCCATTTGGGATTTCCTTAAAAAGGGGGAAAAAAGTAAAAACCATAGAACCAATAATGACATGACTCACTTCACTTGAACAGGCTTTAGTAGGACCCACACCTCCACTGCCAGTAGGTTGACCAGATATCCCTATTTTATAGGGACAGGCCTCATATTGGGGCTTTTTTCTAAAAAAAAATATGGGCTCCTATTACCCCCTCACCTCCATCCCAATTTTCCACACTTGCTATATGGTCACCCTAACTGCCAATGTGTTGTCTATTTAGAAAGCAAACTATGAGCCATTTATTAAAAAAACTGCCATCAAATTTAGTGGTCATCATGGAAAAAAGAAGAGTTACAGAACAAACATCATTGATATTCTTTCATTATCTTCAGATCTGACAGATAAATATGAACCACTCCCACTTCAAAGTGCAAAGCAGGGATTAAAAAAAAAGATTTTCAAAATCAAACCATTGAGAAGCAGTCTCATCCTAGATTAACTAAAATGAACTACAGCTTCATAGATAATTTACTATATTTCAGTGAAATACTCTATTCAGTCAGTTTGATAGCCCTGAAAAGCATATTTAAACACAGTTTATACAGACCCTAGATTTCTAATAATCTCTATAGCTCAATGCAACCAGTACTAATATACCCCCAACACCTACATGAGGTAGATCAATTTACTATTTTCATTACTATTCAACCAGAAGTGTATAAAGTCAAGTTTTCAGAAGCATTCACTAATTTTTGAGTACCCGGCTTTGGAGAACTTGGCTTTCTGCATTGTTGAAGCATCACAACTCCTGTGGGGACACTTAGGAGAAGAGTCTGGCAAAGTCACTTAAGCCAAAACAGGAATCAATATTAGAGGGGAATTTAAGATTTGTGCTGTGTAAGTAAACCCACAAGAAACGATTGTTTCATTATTCTGATATAAATTTCCAAATCATACAAGTACTTTTAAACATGACAGTTGTATTTGCAGACCTTTTGGGAATGGGTGAAAAAGCTAAAAATGAACCTGTGTGAACAAAGAAATTGTATAACTTCAAAGTTACTTTAAATGTTCCTGTACTCTGGGGTTTCTTTGTACATAATCAGGTTTTATTAACTTTTTGTTCTATGGTTCAAGCCAATAAAAATGTCGTCAATGTCAGTTAATAAAGGGACTTGCAGATTTGTTTTGTGGCGGGTTGGGTCCGAGAAATGGGAACGGAGAACATCCCCTTGTAGACTCAGGTACCAGTTTGTTGTCCGGATGTTTATATAACAGGTGACCACTGCCACAAGTCCCTGGGTGTCTACACTTCCGCGTGTACTGGGGCTGGCAGTGAAGGGGTGACAGGTCAGCAGGAGGGAGCTGGTCCGTGACCACAGTGGCACCCTGTGGCTCCCCACTCCAGCCCAGCCTCACAAATGTGTGTGTGTGTGGGGGGGGGGTGATCCCCAGCTCCAGTGGGGGTCTCAGCTAGACTCCGCCTCCCACAAACAAGAGGCAGGCGCTGCCCCGGGATGAGACCCCGCGGCTGATAGAGAACGACGCGGGGTGGAGGGGAAGAGGACACCCAGCCCCGGGCAGACAGGCGGGGACCCCTCTCCCCAGCCAGGCACAAGGACCCTTCACCCCGCTCCCCGCCCGAACGCGGCACTCACGGAACGGGAGCCGCCCGCCGGCAACTTGCTCCGGCTGCGCCACTGTCTCCGCGATCCCAGCGGCCCTGCGAACCACGTGACCCTCTGTCAGCTGTTCCCGTCCCCCCTCCCCCGCGGAGGCTTTTGGGCGCTGAGCCGGGCGCGCCCTCTGCACGCGCTGCGCCCCCGCCCGGAGCGAGGCTGCGCCGCCGCGGCGCGGGCCCGGACTGTCCCGGGTGTGGTCGCCATCGGGGTGTGGCAGGCGAGCCCGGGCTGCGGCGTGTCTACGTTATCATCTGGTATGACATCACAATGCTTTGTGACATCACGGGACAACTGGATGTCGTCACAGCAGGAGGCGACAGCGTCGTCTAGTGACATAGCCGCGTGGTACCGACACGTGATTGCAGGGTCTGTTGGAAGGCTGGGGTAGGGTTGCCAGATGATAATTTGATAAAGGAGGGCAGATGGGTCTAAAAAGGAGGATTTTCTGTAAAAAAGGAGGACATTCAGAAATTAAACGAATTTTTTATATTATTTTACTTTATTTTAATCATATTTAGCTGAGCTGCCAATTTTGGAAAGAAGTTCTTGGTTTTTTAACAAATAATTATAAAAATCTTCACATGTCATGTTTTTGAAGTTGTATTGAGTAAGAATTAAAGATTTAACTGACTGCACACTTAGTCTATTCCTCTCTTTGCTCCACTGAATATTAATCAGTGAAAAAACTCTTTCCACATTTGCGTTACGTGCGCTTATACAAAAATAAAACTCGCAGATCTTGAGCAGTTCTGAGAAACATTCAATGTTTTTAACACTTTTGAAGTAGATTGTCCACTGCTCGTGCAACTTCAAATCATAATATGCTTCATCTTCATCTGTTTTTGATTTAAGAAATGAAATCAAGTTACAAAATTGATCGTGTAGCTTAACATCGTCAATCTCTACACCTCTGATGCTCAAGAACTCAATGCATGAAACTAAATCATCATATTTTAGGTTTTCGTTCTCTTTCAGCAATGTCATCCACTCAAAACATTTGAAATCTTCCAAGGGTATCATCCATTCCATCAAGTAATCTTCACAAGCCTTGTAAACACTGAAAAATTCGTTGGAAATGGACTCGGCTTCGTCATTATCACGAAGCTGTTCTCTTACGCTTAGTGGCAAAAAATGGTTGTTTCTTCGATTACGAAGCATATGAAGTACGGATTGAAGTATCTTTGAAATTTCCAGAACGGAATTATGTTCCTCTTCGACTTTTGCCAAATTTGCTTGGTAAATAGACATAAGAGAATGCGTGAACCATAAATATGCTTCTGAAGTTGTGTTTTCGAAAAATGTTTTTATTAGGTATGGTGTTGTTCTTTGGCTTAAGAAATATTCTTTTAATGCTGGATAGAGCTTCAAAATTCTTTCTACGCATGGAAACAGGCTAAGCCACCTTGTTTTACTGTGCCTTAGCAAAGGCTGATAATTGATTTTGACGTAATTGCAAAACTCTTTTAGTGCCTCTGTTCTCACTGTGTACACAGAAAAATAATTAAATATTTTCAATATTATTGACTCAATATCCAGTTTCATCAAATCGACACCATTGCGAAGGCTGTTATGCATAATATGTGCAGGGCAGCCGACTCCTATAAGGTTTTCTTTCTCTAAACTTTCTTTTAGGCGCGTAAATACCTGGGTTTTCACCTGGGTTTCGGTTCACACCCCCAAAATTTACATTCGCGTTATCTCCAATAAATGCAACACACTTAGGGGTTAATTGGTGTGTATTGAGTGTTTCGTATATAAGATTCGCAATCGAAAGCGAAGTTTCGTTGGGTAAAGTTTGTAAATCAAGAATTTTCGTTTCGATTCCATTTCCAGTCCAGTTAAAATATTGAATCAATATAGGAAACAGTTTATCTGCACCATGGTTGCTGGCGTCTGTGGCAATAGAAAGACAAGAGATGTTCCTCAAAGTTTCGATGATTGTCGTAATCGTATGTGGAGCAACAACTTGATTTACTATAGCTTCCGTCTTAGTTTTTCCGCATTTAAGATTTTTTGCCGTTTCGGAATCAGCAAACATTTTTCTTGTTAAGCTCGCCGTACATTCCATAGAATTGTATGACTGATGATGCTTTACCGTATGGAAGGCTAGTGTTCCTTCTGCAGCATGGGCATTTTTGAGAGTCAATGAAGTAGAAGGTTGAAAAAAGTTGGTTACCTTAGAAGAAGAACCTGCTGCTCGTATCATCTTCTTATGCTTTTCCGTAGCTACGTGTCTTTCTAAAGCAATAGTGCCCTTGTTGCCCACATCCACATGGCAGTCGCAAATAGAACATTTGGCGTCAAAGTCGTCTCGCCCGCTAGTAAAACACGGGTATTTGGCTCTTAATACTTCCGTAAATTTACACTTCCGCTTACTCATAATGACTACGTTAAATATACTCAAATATTTAGTAATTAATCACTAAGATTCTCGTCGCGCGAGCGCAATATCTAATATAATAATAACTGTAGCGGGCCCAGGTGGGCCCCCTCTGAGCAGGAGGGCGAACCGGACGGGGATCCAAGATGGCGGGCGGAGCCGAGGCGGCCCCGCCCCCTGCCCCGGAAGTACCCGCCAGGACCCGGAAGGGTAAAAGGCGGGGCCAGCTGCCAAGATGGCGGCGCCCCGGCAGAGGAGAGAGGGGGTTGGCCCGACTGTGAGCGGAGGGGCAGCACCGCAGAAAGGAGCAGCAGCCCTGACCCGGCGGCGGAGAGGGACTGGCCCGGCATCCCGGCAGCCACCTACCCGGTGGCCGAGGCCGACGACTCAGAACCCCCGGAGACAGCGGCCACCGACCTCCCGGATCCCGAGGGTGGCCCCGACAAAGCGGAGGCGGAGTTCCCTGCAACCGAGGACGACTGGCCTGGGGTCCCAGCCGCGACCTACCCCGACGAGCAGGGGATGGACTGGGCCCCCGTGGGCCAGGACCCCTGACAGCGGATCACCGGAGGGGTGAGTGTAAAGACTGTTTACCCGGGGATCACCGGAGCTGAGACGCCCCGGTTCGAGCCCCTGTAAAGACTGTATGCTTGCTGGCTGCCTGAGCAGGGGAGCTCAGGCTATAGCCAGCCCCTTAAGACTGTTCACCTGGGGATCACCGGAGCTGAGACGCCCCGGTTCGAGCCCCACTAAAGACTGTAAGCTTGCCGGCTGCCTGAACAGGGGAGCTCAGGCTATAGCCAGCCCATTGAGACTGTTATCGATGTGCGGCCGGAGTTGAGAAGCCCGGCCAGAGCCTTATTCAAGACTGTATCCTGGCTGTCTGGGTGAGGACACCGGCTAAGGGCCAGCAACCTTAAGGACGGTGTACCGTGACTGCCGGTGGGCCCATCGACACGAGAGCCGGCTGCCTTCGGGACGGCGTGTTCGGGCTGCTGGTGGACCAGGCCGGTGTGAGGAAACACCGGCCAGAAGTCAGAACAGACGCGGAAGCCACCGACAGAGGGCGCTCCGAGTGCTGGAGAGAAGCTAATTCCCCGCATCACCAGCAGGGGGCGCCCCGGGTGAGTGTCGACACCTTTACATAACCAATTGTTTCAAACAAATATCTAATTGCAATAACAAACACCGCGCTGCACAGGCTGCGTGACCATGCACCGACGCACCGCACCGGACTGGTGCGTGGTCTGCGTCTCTGCGTGGAGGCGTGAGCGGTGACTCACCGCTCAGCTGCCCTGCCCCCTTTTTCGCCTCCCGCCAGTCCCGCCCGATGTTTAGCAAAAAGGAGGACTTACAGTAGGTAAGGGAGGACGGGAGGACAAAACATGGAAAAGGAGGACATGTCCTCCTTTTGGATACCATCTGGCAACCCTAGGCTGGGGGGGATTGTTGGGGTTCACACGTGGAATCTGTGCAAGGAGGCGATACACAAGCGTTTGTGGTTATGTCTGATACTTCGCATGCCCCCATTTGTGTTCTGTGATTGTGAAACTTCCCATGACATTTTCTGTGCTGGGTAACTAAGCAGTTCTCAACTTCAGTGAGTTTTGTTCAAAGGGACAAATTCAGCCATCCTCTCCTCAGATCAGGGTAGTTGAACACTGTGACACGGATCAGTCTCAGCACAACATGAGTCAGAATAGTGCCATACAACAAATCTGCATGACACTACAACACAATGTGGTGATTGTAACTCTATAGGGGATATTGTAATACTTGCTTACAGGGATTTATTGGAATAACTTCAGCACCACAGGCTAGGCTTTCTCCAATCAGATAACAACACAATGATAAAGATACGACACCATCTATTGATGGAAGGGCTGGCTATACTGATCATTACAATTTCTCTTGACAATTTATGAATTCCATTTAGGTTTGTGAATGCCATATTGTATTTCAACTTCTATTTTTAAGGTAATCCTTAGTGTGGCTTTGTGCATTCATTTTGTAGTAGGAACTTTATAGCTAGGGGACAGACTATGTCTGAGAAGCTGTGTCAGACCAATCAAGGGCCTTCAACACTGAATCTTTCTACCCCTGGGGGATAATAGTTTTTCTACCATCAGAGCCATTGATTTTGAACATTCTTGGCACAGAAGCTCAGGATAGGTTAGAGCTTGGAAATTCCACAATGGAAGTGCAGGGAAAAGAAAGGTGTTAGAATCTGTTTTAAAAATAGAAATGCTTTTTATACCAAGGAAGGCTATTTAATTTCCAGAAACATGATGGGTAGGCCATCTAAGAAGGTTGTATGGCCTACAGGAACTGGACCAACTCAAGACTCACACAGGTACTGAAAACAGAGATGAATTGCATTCAGCAGTATGTTGTCTTCCTCAGATCTGTAGCTCTCTTGTGGTTTTTAAGAATAAAGTGTGTGGATTTAAGAAATTCCTATGCTAAGCCTATGGTTCCTTTTTTTACTGCTATCTTGTCCCTGCATGGGTTAAACTAGAAGCCCAAAGCTCACACAGCCAAGTGTACTCCAGATGAACTTGTTTAGTTAAATGGTGGCTTAGAAGGGCAGGGACACTGGTTCTGAGGTCTAGGTGGCAGGACTACGATCGCCTGAAAGGCCCAGAGCTAGGAACAGTGATCAGTCATTATCCAGACACAGGGAGCTAAGAAGCACGTGGGATTCAGCAGTTGGATCCTGTCACAACAGACAGGTGTCCATCCAGGGAGCAGGACTGGACCAGACTGTGACAAAGATATTTTGCAGTGTGTCCCATGCTCTAGAAAATTATGTCGGGACTCAGGAACATTTCACAAATCCCACTTGTGAAGCTGTTAAAAAATAAACAGTCTTGGAGATACTAGGCTAGGTAGCAACCCTAACCCTAAATCCCAGTTAAGTGAAGTCAATATTTTGCATTGAACAATTGCACTATAAACAAAGTATTGCTGATCTTGGGAGTTCACAAATTAATCTGTAGACTCCACAAAAATTATGAGATTGTTTTAAAATCATATTTTTAAAATGTTTCAATTCTTTTTTAGTCTGTATAGAAATGTGTTCAACTCTCTTGGGGCGGGAAAATTCTACCTCAGCCATACACAAAATGCAGACAGAGGAATGGGGGTTTTCAGTGCTCCTCTTTCCTGGCAGATGGAAGAGCCACACTTTCCCTGACACCCTGCTCACAAGGCACCTATGGGCACTGTCAGCCCCTTCTCAGCTTTCAGCCCAGCAATATTACCTGCCAACCCTGATCACTGTTTTTTGCTTCTCCCCTGGAACCTGTTTCCTAATCTTCTCTCTAAGCACTCGCCCTTGCGCTGATAACCATTGCCCTGAATGCCCCACTGTAGTAATGACCCTTGACCTCCCGTTCCCCAGCCATCTAGGGCCTTGACATCTTCCCCTGTCCCTATGGGGTGGGCACTCATCTCCCCATCTCCACTGTCTCTCCACCTCATGGACACTGCCTCCTCCCTCTGCCCTTGTGGACACTGTCACCCTCTCCTCCGTGTTCTTGACACTTAGCCAGATTTGGGTGGATTTTCAAGGGAATAACAGAAAGCACATTTCTGGTACAACAGTGATCCCTCTACTGAATGTCAAACACCTGCTTTAAAGCCTGGAGGTGCCAGAGTTTCTCAATGAATCGGTTGTACAAAATTTTAAATATGACCAAGCAGAATTTCCCTCCAGTCTTGTTTTCAGAAACAGCTGTACCATTTTTACTGAAACTTTAAAAAAAACAAAAACAAAACAAATCCTGTGACGGATACAGCCCTCTTAGAATTGGTATGCTAATGCACAATTTTTTTTCTTTTTCTTTTTTTCTGTGTGTATAAATGCATTTTACTTCTGTTCCATTCTATGCATCCGATGAAGTGAGCTATACCTCACAAAAGCTTATGCTGAAATAAACTAGTTAGTCTCTAAGGTGCTACAAGTATTCCTGGCTTTCTGTATAGAAAAGTTTATCCCAAAAGTTTAAGTTTGGCAACGTTATAAGCAACTGAAAACAGTCTTATCATGAAAATATTAGGCAGCCTTAAATAGAGGTGGCACTTGCCACCTATATTTTGTGTGTGTGTGTGAGAGAGAGAGAGAGAAAGAGAAAGTGTGTGAGAGAGAGAGAGTAGTTAATATATAGAAAGTTTGCCATCTAGTGTCTGATAAGAATAAATATACAACCTGAGCCAGACTGAAAAGATAGGCTAAGCCAGGGGTAGGCAACCTGTGGCACACGAGATGATTTTCAGTGGCACGCACACTGACCAGGTCCTGGCCACTGATCGGCCGGGGGGGAGGGGGACTCTGCATTTTAATTTAATTTTAAATGAAGCTTCTTAAACATTTTAAAAACCTTATTTACATACAACAATAGTTTAGTTCTATATTATAGACTTATAGAAAGAGACCTTCTAAAAACATTAAAATGTATGACTGGCACGCAAAACCTTAGATTAGAGTGAATAAATGACAACTCGGCACACCACTTCTGAAAGATTGATGACCCTTGAGCTAAGCCTTGTCATGTTTAAGTGGTTAGGGACTGGCCCACTTTTTTCCTTGGTGTCTGATCAGTGCTAAGGGGATGTCTGTGGAGAGTTTCCAAGAAAGTCTGATCATGGAGAAACTAGGGCTGGATAATTGAGAGTCCTCAACATTTTTCTGGAGCTTACCACATTGTAAAAACATTCCCTAAGTAATCTGTTTTTCAGTCATCACCATCATCACTTCCAGTTATACAACTTACCATGATCTTCAGCTTTAATTATTTCAATCCATATTTCCCTGTATTTTACTGGGAAAGTTGTTTTCCCCACAACTCTGTCATGAGATTTTAGTTATGTTTTTGGTAGACCAATTTATACTTTTCTGAATGAACTGTAGACTAAAATGTGTCCAAAATCACTGAAATGTCATTCATAGAATAAAATGTGTTGGTTTCCCAAACTGGATTTCCAGGTGACTTTAATGTGCACTGCTACATAAAGTAATTTTATACCACCATATTAATCATGTTGCTTCTTTAGTGTATAGGAATTGGGTAGCAACCCTTTAAGTAGTTTGTGAGTCCATTATTGTCCTTCACTGTCTTCTATGTGTCATAAGCCTTCGGAACTCTGCCAATGCAGCAGTGTGTATATGTAATTAGGCCTTGCATGTTATAGATAATGAGTAAACACAGATTTGTCCTAAAGCAAAGTGAGGAAATTGCAAGAACATCTGCCCAGCAATTTCCCCCAGCCTTATTCTTGTTGAACTTAGAATGACGAGGCAGTTTGCTAAATGTGCAAAAACCATCTTAAGTTTGTATGCTCCAAGTTGATAGGCTCAGACTACAAATAAGGATAACTTATCAAACATTTTAGAAAATTGGACAGAGCATGACATTTGGAAACTGACAGCTGGCTACCAAAAGAACATCTCTTTTATCCTACGGCACTCCCATAACTTGCATTTAAGTGTATAGTATCTGATCTCTGAGAAGAGACTGCTCCTTATCTAGGATCTCCCTGTGTATACTGGTTTGAATTGCACATTGCTGGTTGTCAGGCTGCAGCTATCTTGGGCCTGATTCACCACTGCTTTGCACTTTGAGTAATCATTCACCAGTGAGCAAAGTGAATGTTAAATGATGGCTTTCTGAGATGGGTGAGTTTACATTAATTTGGGACAAGTGTAAATGATTACACAAGGGGCAAAGCAAGAGGGAATTGGGCCCATTTTCGGTCACCTCAATTTCAGCGTTCCTGTTGTCAATAATTCAGAGCAGTGAAAGTGAGATGCCACAGGACCAGTCTAAAATTCAGTGACAACTGAGAAGCACATTGTAAGTGTGGACAAAGTAATTGCAGTGCTTAATTTGTAATGAAAGAGGTGCTGGGGATTAAGCAATTAGGCTCAAACAACTTTTTTTACTTTCATAACTGAGGCAGCAAGTTCAGAGGTGCTGGGGCTATGAACTGCCAAGTCTAGAGGTGCCAGGTATCAGCCCTGGCACAAATTAAGCACTGAGTAATAGGTGCTATTCAATGTGTTATAGGAGTCTCTCTGTCACAGAGATAGATCCCTTAGAAATACCAGACACAGATAGCTGATCAATTAGATTAGACTGGCTGGAAGTTCAACTTGATAATTCAGTTGTATGTAACAGAAGCCATCAGCTCCCATAACAACAGTGTCCAGAACTAGAGCTGGACAACCTTTTAAATCTGAAACTTATTTTTCACCTAAAAATGTAGATTCAGGTCAACCGAAACATTTTGAGAATTCCTGGCAATTTTGGGGAACTGTTTCAGTAAATAAAGAAACAAAATCAGCACTATCGAAATGGTGCATTGTAACATTTTTAAGTGAAATATTTTGATTGTTCTGGCTAGATTCACAACAGGATTGAGATGCCATTCACAAAACCTAGGAGGTTGTGCCTCCCCCCCACAATACCCAATAGTCCAGTGGTTCAGGGGTCGGCAAGAAGGGGTGTGCCGAGTCTTCATTTATTCATTCTAATTTAAGGTTTCGTGTGCCAGTAATACATTTTAACATTTTTAGAAGGTCTCTTTCTATAAGTCTATAATATAGAACTAAACTAATGTTGTATATAAAGTAAATAAGGTTTTTAAAATGTTTAAAAAGCTTCATTTAAAATTAAATTCAAATGCAGAGCCCCCCAGACCAGTGGCCAGGACCCAGGCAGTGTGAGTGGCACTGAAAATCAGCTCATGTGCTGCCTTTGGCACACGTGCCATAGGTTGCCTACCCCTGGGTTAGATGCTTACCTGGGATATGGGAAAATCAGGTGGGAGTCCCCAGTCTAATGCAGGGACTTGAAAGTACGTTTTCCCTCTTCCTTAGATAAGTGTCTTAACCATGTGGCTATTGGGTATCTTGGGGTGGATTTCTCTCAGTTTTCCATGTAGAAGCTGTTCTAGTTTGTATGAATAATCAATTGAAGCAAGAACAGGAAACTGGGCATGCCCCGCTCCAGGTAGTCCCTAACCACCAGGCTATATAGTAATTCTAACTCTCTCATCCTTTGGCCCACTGACTCCTCAGTTTTGTGAATGGCACCTAACTCTCCTTTAGAATCTAGCCCTTTGTTTCCGATTTCCTGCTTTTATATTAAAAAAAGGATAAAAAATTGTGAAATCAAAATGAAACACTTTGTTTTGGGTCAAATGAAATGTTTCTGTCAACCTGAAATGTATTATTTTTTTCAGAATTTTCCATTAGCCAAAAATTCAGATTTTCTTCTATTTTTGGCACTGCCAATGAACCAAAAAAATTCAGTTATTTGCACAGCTCTGTTCCAAACACCATTCTGCCAGAAAAATGCTGGGCTCTTTAAAAACCAGCTGCAGGAGAAATATTCTCTTGGCTCTCTTTACAGATAGACAGATCCCTGTAGTGATATGCCACAGCAAGGCCGGAACATCGCTGAACTGTGTTTAGTTACACATCTTGATTACAGCAGCAGGATGCTTCTTACTTAGTTCAGGAGTGAGTGCAATTAAAATGCTAATGGAGTATTATACTGTGCACCTGTGCGGCAATTGGAAGTGAGGCGACTTTATTAAAAACTAACTAAGCATTTCCTAGTCAGAAAACTGGGCCATAGCAGAAAAAGCCAAAGCAACCTCAAGACTTTGCAGCCCTGCTTGGTTGTGGAGGCCCGTTGTGGAGATTGTGTCTTCCCCTGCTTACTGGCCAAATAATGGTTGACTCATAAAAACGATAGTATGTTTCTGAATGGTGAAAAACAGAAGTGGGAAGCAGCAGTCCAAGAATGCTCCATATTCCATACTTGGTTCCACCAGTGTAAATTAAGATTAATTCCATCAAATTCAATAGAATTATTCTAGACTGACACCCCTGAAATGAGGTCAGAATTGGCCCTTTGCACATATAATACAGCATGTCTTTCATCCAAGGATCCCAAAACCCTTTACAAACTGTAACTAAGCCTCACAACACTCCTTCCCATTGTATGGGTGGTGGACGGGAAACAGGGTATGTCGACACCTGTGGCTGGCCCATGCCAGCTGAGTTTGGCGTGGGGGGTTCAGGGCTGTTTAATTGCACTGTAAATGTTCCAGCTCAGACTGCAGCCCAAGCTCCCATCTCACAGGGTCCTTGACCCTGGCCTCCAGCCCAAGCCTGAATGTCTACACCCCATTAAATAGCCCCTTAGCTAGAGCCCCATGAGCCCAAGTCAGCTGGCACGGGCCAGCCGCAGGTGTCTAATTGCAGTGTAGACATACTCACAGAGGCCCAGAGGTGAAATGACTTGCTTTAGGTGATGCAGCAAGCTCGTCTATGGAACTGAGGAGTTCTGATTTCCTTTCTACTGCATTAACCAATAGACCCTATTGAAAAAATGATATTTTCAGTAATCTGAAGAGCTGACTTGAGGGGCAATTAGGTTGAAGAAAAGTGCAACAAAAAAGCTAAGGTGTTGAAGTTTGTTTTATTTTGTTCTAATAATATGTCAGGGGATGGCTACACTTGCAAGTTAGAGCACATTAAAGCAGCCCTGTGCGCTCTAACTCACGGCCTATCCACACTGGCAAGGGACTGAGAGCACCTGGACTCTGCAGCTGGAGTGTTCCTGATAATCCACCTCCATGAGAAGCATAATGCTTATTGTGCCTCGGCTGAACTGCCCCAATGTTAGTGTGAACGAGGTGTTGCATTACTGCACTTTGATTGGCCTCCGGAAACGTCCCATAATCCCCTGAAGTCAAGTCAAGTGGCCACTCTTGTCCCCTTGAAGTCAAGTGGCCACTTATTATTTTGGAATCAGCTGTAGGAATATGCTCTTTCAAAGCTCCGTTTCTGACAGCCAACATGCTTATCTGTTCCGGGACAGAGCAACTGTTACTGAGGAATGTTGCTTACTTTGATTGAGTGAGAGAGAGGCGGGGGGAAGAGGGTCTGAACTTACAAGACAGCATGCTGACACACTCTTAGCACCCCAAAAACCTACTCTCTTTCCCCCCACATACACACAACACACTCCCTGTCACATCCCAACCCATCCCCTGCATTTGAAAAGCATGTTGCAGCCACTTGAATGCTGGGATAGCTGCCCATAAAGCACCGCTCCCAATGCTGCAAATGTGGCCACGCCAGTGTGCTTACAACTGTCAGTGTGGACAGACTGCAGCGCTTTCCCTACTGCGCTCTCTGAAGGCTGGTTTAACCAAAAGCACTCTACAGCTGAATGTGTGGCCATGCCCTCAGACTAAAGTGTCAGAAAAGAGAGAACTTCCAGGGAAAGTTCTTTACACTTTACATGCCTGGAGGTGAATCTTACAATCATAGAATCATAAAATATCAGGTTGGAAGGGACCTCAGGAGGTCTAGTCCAACCCCCTGCTCAAATCCCCAACTAAATCATCCCAGCCAGGGCTTTGTCAAGACTGACCTTAAAAACCTCTAGGGAAGGTGATTCTACCACCTCCCTAGGTAACCCATTCCAGTGCTTCACCACCCTCCTAGTGAAAAAGATTTTCCTAATATCTAACCTAGACCTCCCACTCTGCAACTTGAGACCATTACTCCTTGTTCTGTCCTCTGGTACCGCTGAGAACAGTCTAGATCCATCCTCTTTGGAAACCCCTTTCAGGTCGTTGAAAGCAGCTATCATGCATCCCCTACAATCCTTAGTCATGTTTGCAATCTTTAATTATGCATGTTGTCCTATTATCTTCAGTGAGACTATGCAGATGGGAGAAAGGTGTAGGTTCAGACCCCTGAAAAACAGTGTCTCACACGATAGCTACAATTAAAACTGCTCATTTCACAGTCTTAATCGTTGGGAGAAATGAGCCTGCATGCTGACTTCATTTCACCATAAGCTGCCTTTGTTGAGAACATGAAATATCAGCATTTTGTCTTCTGGCTTATTCTAGCTGATTCATGCCCCCATCAGTCAGCCACTAGAAAATAAAACTGAACAGCATGCAAAGTCCCAGTGACATAAGGTATTGTTATTTTATTTCTATTGTTTCTGACTGACTTAAAAAGCTTCAGCATTTGTGCTAAGTTGAGTTAGGCATATTGGTTTCTGTTTTCTCTGCCAACAACTTTGATTCAACTGTGTGTGCGTGCACACACGCACGCACAAATCACTCTGACGTTCACAATGTCCCAGCTACGCTGTCTCCTGGAATATCATAAATTTGAACTAAGCAGGAACACACTTGGGTGTTTTTTAGCGGTGTAGTGAAGAGGGATTTTATTTTTATTTGTATTGTTTGTAGGAAGCAGGTTGGAGCCCTGAGTGTGGAACTTCCATTTAGGATTTTTTGTTTGATTCAAAGCCCTTTTTGCGAGTAGTAGATATTCTAAAACTCTCATTATTCAGAGAATAAGCCAACCACTAGCTGTGCAGGTTAGGATGAAACTTTCCCTGTGGGCAGGTGCGATGATTTTCAGGGTACCCAGGACTGTGAATTATTTTGTGGGGAGTCCTGCCTGTGGTAACTGGGTGTTAGCTCCCTAAAACCACCAGCCACTCAAGCACTCTCCCCTGGCTATGCCAGCCCTGTCTTTTTGGGGCTTGTCTTCACTTGAGCCGGCAGGGATCGATCTTTTGGTAATCAATTTATCGCGTCTCGTTAAGACGCGATAAATCTATCACCAGCGGCTCCCCCGTCGACTCCGGCAGTCCAGCTCCTCAAGAGGCGCAAGCTGGAGTCGACGGGGGACTGCGCCTCCGACCGCCACCGCCGTGAGGATGGGAGGTAAGTCGGCTGTAGAGACCTCGATTTCAGCTACGTTATTAACGTAGCTGAAATTGCATATCTACAGTCGATTTTCCCCCCTAGTGGAGACCAGCCCAAACCTGGCAGGTTAACAAGAGGTGCACCTGAGTCCTTTTCAAGAACTTCCCTGTGATATCCAGCCCCTTACACTGGGTAATCACAGAAATTCTAGCTCCTCTTCCCAAAGTAAGAGTGTACTCAATTTAGCAGTTTTATCTTAAACCACCGCTCCTATAACACAAAGCAAATGCGATACAATGATACAAATGGTTTATTTAAGAAAGAATAGAGATTCTGCTAGAAACAACAGAGAGTGATAGAAACAAATTATACAAAACAAAATTATAAAATGCAGACTAAGGTCTATATTTCTCAATAGTTACTTTCCTATGTAATAAAGTAGGTTTTCTTCCGAAGTTCAGTCCATTGCAGTGCTGGCTGGCTTCATAGGAACCAGGATCCAATTGTGCATAAAAAATACCTGCTCTACAAGATGTCTCCTAGGTGACTGGATCCAGAATGCCTCTCCCCATTCTGTTACACTGAAACGGTCTTTTGTCTCTATTCATAGACAGGGCCATCCCCTCTCTGTTTTAATGGTCCTTTTTTTTACCTCCAAGTGTTTTGATTGTTTGCATTTGTCTTTGATGATTTCCCATTGACTGTTCTGTGTTGGAGCAATGGTAGACAACTGAGCCTTGCATTATCTCACTGGCAAAATAGAGAGGGGCAGCTTTCTCCTGCACGGACAGGTTGTCACCACGTCATATCACTCCCTGGTGACTCCTTTTAACCTTAAAGACTATAAGACTTAAAAGTCATTGTTGGGATTCTCTCTGAGACATCTTTTTACTCAACTTCCCAAAAGCAGAGTTCGATTTCTGACTTTGTCACTCAGGTATCTTTATCTGGAATACAGCAGTGCTATGCTGAGTTGATCAAATACAGGGGGGATGGATACAGATATGTCATAGCTCCAAAGTTATACAGAAACTTTCCCTATATACATTTACACAACCCATTACATTCACTGTACATTGTATCAGACATTTTAGGATTGGCTTGGTTACTTAGCAGGAACCAATCCCTGTGCTGCATGCTTTGTCCACATGCTGTCCATGTTTCAACTTCTTTATCTCATCTCTATATTTCTAACTCATATTGTCCCTTGTTATCTAGTTCATAGTCAGTAGTTCCCTGGGTGTTCTCCCTCTTATCTTAGCTGGCTCAGACATTCTGTCTTTTTAGCCTACTGACCTATTTACTTATCTGATTTAGCACAGATGTCCTGTTTTCAGCCTGATAATTCATTTACCTCCCTAATCCTTTCTTACAAAGAATGAGGCCTCCTCCATGTGGTAATTACTCATGTCAAGTCAGAGCTCAGCTACAGCCATAAACTTCAACATTATTCCTTAAATATTACCCATACACACATCATACCATAATTAGGAATATTGATAAGTCCCCAAGCTTTCAGTAAAGACCTTACATGTTATCCTTTATGGACAAATACCTTGTAAGCAAGGCTGAGGCTGCGGGGACAGCAAAAGAGGGGCTGGGGGCTATCCTCCCAAGCCAGGAGCTCAAGGGCCGGGCAGGATGGACCCACGAGCTGTACTTTGCCCACCCCTGCCCCTTGAAGCTGTGGGGCCCTGACTTGGAGGAAGTCCACCCAATGGGGCTGCCCTAGAGCTGCAGACCCTGGAAACCTGGGCTTCCCTGCAGCCTGCCAGGTGTGCTGGCAGGAAACCAGGCAGGTTTCTAACAGAACCCTGCCTGTGTTTGGTTTCGAACTTCCAACAAATGTGTTTCTGCAGAACTTTTTGGTTTTAATTAATCAATATTTTCTGACCAAAACCTGTTTTGTTGGAAAATTCCTGACCAAGCTCTACATTGGAGTGATTTCTGCGGGAATGCCTGCCTCCCCAGAAGACATAGGAGGGGTCTCCACCCCAAAGCTGATGAAGAGGGAAGAGTTCAAAACCACTGATGTCATGTGGGTGGTCCCCATGTCAATAATAGCCAAAAGCACTTAGCACGGTTTCTTCTTTCTTTGTGTGTGAATCTCTTTGTAGGTGTTTATATCATCCCCATAAGAGCAGAGTGTGAGTGTCTACTTCCCCATCTGTAAAATGAGACAACAGCAATTACCAACCTCAAAGGGATGCTGTGAGGCTTGATTTATTTTTTCTAAAGCATTTTGAGAGCCTGGAAAAGGTGCCTTGGCAATCCCAAGTGTTGTATTGACCAGACCACACTCACACTTTCAATTCCATTTCAATGGCAGTTTTTTAGAAAAGGTACCTTGTGAATATTAGTATTCAATTTGAAAATCAAAAGCCAAGTCTAAACAAAATATTTACTATGGTTAATTGCTATGCAGCATTAATTAATTTTCACAGCAATTCCTTGACCTAAATGAGTAGGTACTCTCTACACATGCGAAACTGAGACAGAGAAGATAAGTGACTTGATCTAGCCACATAGTGAGAAATCAATAGAGACAAGGTTAGAATGCAGGGATTCCTTGCTTGTTGTCCTGTGCTCGGTGCCTTAACCCACAGTGCCACGATACTCAGATGAAGCCTTAGCACAGGGAAACTTTTATAAATTGACTAGCAAAAATACCCGGCGTTGCTCGGGTCCGTCGGAGGTGGGGAGGGGGCAGAGAGCTGAGCGAGTGTGGGGTCCGTTGGGGGGGGGAGGGGCAGAGAGCTGTGCGAGTGCGGGGTCCATTGGAGGGGGGTATTATGACATCATAACTATGTCACAGAGTACAGCAGGTGCCCAGCTGATGTGAATGGGCTTTAAAAAATTTCACTCCTGGGGGGCGTCCGAGGTGAGATTTGAAAAATTTTCGACTCATACCCGGATTAGGACCCTAAAGCCTATAACTGTACCAAATTTCAAGTCTCTAGCTCAAACGGTGTGGAAGGAGTAAGGCAGCATACATACACGCATGCACTCACGCACGCATACACCATTTGACTTCTATATATATAGATTTAGAAAGAAACATTTCTGAGCAATTCCTAATTGTGGAATTAGGATTATGTCACATTGGCTGAGTTTAATGGTAAACAAGAAAGAATCCCTGTGTAGAATAATCAGGTTCCTTAATTAAAAATACATCATGGACTGTAAAGTGGTGAGTGAACCCTGCTTTTAAATAGCAATGTAGAAGAGAACAATTCTTCCTTCCACCTCCCAGCCATATTTAAAAGTAGAAAAAAAAATTGCATGAAACTGTTGCAACGCTTCAGTGAGATGAACATGTTTGCAGGGACATTTATACTTGCTGGGACTTTTTGTAACAAGCATGACAATGTTCATATTGAATTGTGTTCCTTGTATCCTGTTCCATTATAAATTGCCCTCAGACTACTGTAATTTACTCTGAGTGCTGGACTGGCTCCTGGATAGATGAGAATTAAAACAGCCTTTGTGCACATACACACACACACCTGAGCACTCCTTAACCATAGCTTAGCCTTAGGATCTAGGTTCCTTTCTTCCTTGAGCTCCATTTTGTGTTGGATTCTGAACTGATTGTGTAGCATGGGGTAATTTCCCAGCTACTTTTATAGTGGCAAGAATTGCAGGCAATATTAAACCCTGACTACAGTAGTCTTTTTACAGGGAACAGGGTGGTAGCCGTGTTAGTCTGGAATAGCAGAGTTAACAAAGTCCTGTGGCACCTTAAAGACTAACCATAAAGTTTTGAAGCATGAGCTTTCGTGGGCTAATACCCACTTCGTCGGATGCAGGCAGTAGAAGTGTTCACATACAGGCAGTTATAGAAAAGTAGGTAAGAGCCAGGGGGGAGGTGAAAAGGTTAGTCCAATTAAGCTGAGCCAGCTTGTTATCTCCGATCAGGGAGTGTGGATTATTCGTCTAGCATTTGAATGGGGTGTGTGGACATGGAGAGATGAGAAACAATGTCTGTAATGAGCCAACCATTGTAGATCCCGGTTCAATCCCAAAGTGTGTGAGCTGAATTTGCAAATGAATTGAAGCTCTGCAGTCTCTCTTTGCAGTCTGGATCGGAAGTTCCCTTTCTGCAGAATGGTGACCTTTAAATCTGTAATAGTGTGTCCAGGCAGGTTGAAGTGTTCCCCTACAGGGTTTTGTATATTGCCATTCCTAATATCTGATTTGTGTGCATTTATCCTTTTTCGTAGGGACTGTCCAGTTTGGCCGATGTACATAGCAGAGGGACACTGGTGGCATATAATGGCATATATGACATTGGTTGATGTACAGGTGAATGAGCCAGTGATGGTATGGTTGATCTGGTTAGGTCCTGTGATGGTGTTGCTGGTGTAGATATGTGGGCAGAGTTGGCATCGAGGTTTGTTGCATGGATTGGCCAACACCTACGAGATCTTCACCAGGCTTTCTCAAAACTACAATACCCACACAAGGAAATAAGGACACAGATCAACAGAGCCAGACGTGTACCCAGAAGCCTGCTGCTACAAGACAAGCCCAAGAAAAAAAACAACAGAACACCACTGGCCATCACCTACAGTCCTCAGTTAAAACCTTTGCAACGCATCATCAGTGACCTACAACCCATCCTGGACAATAATCCCTCACTTTCAAAAGCCTTGGGAGGAAGGCCAGTCCTGGCACACAGACAACCTGCCAACCTTAAACAAATTCTCAACAGCAACAGCACACTGCACCACAATAACTCCAACTCAGGAACCAATCCATGCAACAAACCTCGATGCCAACTCTGCCCACATATCTACACCAGCAACACCATCACAGGACCTAACCAGATCAACCATACCATCACTGGCTCATTCACCTGTACATCAACCAATGTCATATATGCCATTATATGCCACCAGTGTCCCTCTGCTATGTACATCGGCCAAACTGGACAGTCCCTATGAAAAAGGATAAATGCACACAAATCAGATATTAGGAATGGCAATATACAAAACCCTGTAGGGGAACACTTCAACCTGCCTGGACACACTATTACAGATTTAAAGGTCACCATTCTGCAGAAAGGGAACTTCCGATCCAGACTGCAAAGAGAGACTGCAGAGCTTCAATTCATTTGCAAATTCAGCTCACACACTTTGGGATTGAACCGGGATCTACAATGGTTGGCTCATTACAGACATTGTTTCTCATCTCTCCATGTCCACACACCCCATTCAAATGCTAGACGAATAATCCACACTCCCTGATCGGAGATAACAAGCTGGCTCAGCTTAATTGGACTAACCTTTTCACCTCCCCCCTGGCTCTTACCTACTTTTCTATAACTGCCTGTATGTGAACACTTCTACTGCCTGCATCCGACGAAGTGGGTATTAGCCCACGAAAGCTCATGCTTCAAAACTTTATAGTTAGTCTTTAAGGTGCCACAGGACTTTGTTAACTCTTTTTACAGGGAGACATTCTTTTTGAAGTGATACCTCTTCCTAGAAACTAAAATATTATGCAGAGCTGTCTGGATGATTCAGGAATAGTTGGTTGAATTTGAAACTGGGGTTTGAATCAGCTTGTTCATTCTTCTTCATGATTAGTTGTTTGTCAATGTTCATATCAAAGTTTTGTTAACTTTGAAACAATGATCACAGGAAAAGATTTTCAGGCTTGTAGGAGAGATTCGTTTAATTAAGAAACAAAAGTTGTTTTGTGACTAGGTGAACTATGTTTTGGGTGGAAGTGAACATCCAGTTTTAAAGATTAGGTCATCCAATAAGGTAGCCGATGCAATACCACATGACTTAGGTGGCTAGGGATAAAGCTCAAAGAGTGAATTCTGAATATTGAATATTCAGTTGAATATTACATTACAGTCAGTTTCTGAACTACCCACAGTGCAAATATATTAGTAAAATTATTAAGCAATTTCAAACAAGCCCCTTTGCAAAAATACTAATCTGTTTGGGGACAAATCTTGAACAGAAAAAAGGACCATGGCTCCAACTTGCAAACACACATGCCTGTGACTTTACACACGTGACTAGTGCCTTTAAATTGAAGGCACAAATATAAAACTAGACAGGATAAGGCCCTAACTTTGTAGACCAAATTGTTCATAAAGAATAGCTTAACCAGCTCTAGCATTATGGTTCTGAGCTTTTGAGTCATCTGTCAAAATCATCTTCCACATATGATATTTAACCCTTTTTCAATTAACACAAATATAGTTGGAGTTTGTATAGTTATTTTTTCCAGACCAGGGCCTCAACTCTGCACATGGCTGAGTTTGACTGGAGATATAATATTGCTGCATAGCTAGATGGCAGTGTTCTCATTATTTTTGAGCAACTCCAGAATTATTGGCCAGATTTTCAGAGGAATTTGGTTCCTATTTAGGCATCTAAAATTCTAAGTGATATAGCCAGATTAGAAAAATGCTCAGTGAGAATTGCTGGATGCTGAGCTTCTGCCAGCATACTTAGCGTCTACACTAGGCTCCACAGACATAGGCTCTGTCACGTATGTTGCTTCAGTATAAGACAGGGGTCTCAAACATGCGGCCCGGGGGCCACATGTGGCCCGCGAAGCCCTTCCCTGAGGCCTGTGAAGCCCCCCCCATACCAGTTTGTGGGAGGGAGGGGCCGAAGCGGAGGCTTCTCTGTTGCCTGGCTGGGCCGCTGCCGATCCCCAGCTACCAGACACTGCTGCTGCGGCTTCAATGAACGAGCTGAGGCAGCGCTTCCCAGGAACCCTCTGCAGTGGTGGCCAGGAGCGGTAAGCCAGGCTCCCTGCCGCCCTCCCGTCTCCCTCTGCGGGAGGCTTACTGCTCCTGGCCGCCGCTGCAGCGGGCTCCTGCGAAGCGCCCTGGCTGGGCCGCTCCCGAGCCCTGGCTTCCAGGCGCTGCTGCTGCTGCTGCCTCAATGAATAAGCTGGGGCAGCGGTTCGCATGAGCAAGGTCGTGTGTGTCAGTGAAGAAGCCCTTGGGCCAGTGCACTGGTCCTCATGCGGCCCTCATGGTCATTTGAGTTTGAGACCCCTGGTATAAGATGAGACAACAGATGGATACAGAGAGACCAGTGGGGAGTACAAGGAAGCAATTAAACTAATTAGGACTGGATTCAACCATTGTGTAGTATCTTAAGCCACACAAAACCGCACTGAAATGAAAAGGTTGGTGTAGTCAGCTCTACACCACCCCTACAGGAGCCCAGTGTATGAAGCATGTCAGGAGCATGTTGTGGGGCAGGCTGGGCTAGTGAGAGAAGAGGAAAGTCAAAGCCTTTCTGCACGCTGGCTATCCCCAGCTGCTGGAACAACCACAGGGGCCATTGCAGCTGTGACACAAGTCATCTAACCTGCCCTGGGGGCCAAACTAGGTTTCAGCAGCTCCAAGATCAGGGATGCACACTGCCTTCCCTGTCAGTCCCTGCTTCAGGCCCTTATTAGAACTGGAATATTGACTGCTTTTGGTACCATCAGACTTTAACACCAAGGATACTTCCATGTAGCACACTACATTTTCTTCCCTCCACGTTACGCATCATAGAATCATAGGGTTGGAAAGGACCTCAGGAGGTCATCTAGTTCAACCCCTTTGCTCAAAGCAGTACCAATCCCCAACTAAATCATCTGTTTCAGGGTACCCTCTCGAATCCCGTAGAAACGAGGCTCACACACAGTGGCTAGCTGGAAAGTGGTGAGTTTATTGGAAGGTAGTGACATCACAATGCCTGAGGGCCCCGGCTGCAGGCTGTCACTGATGAGGGATCTGGCACACCCAAGTGATGCCCAAGAAAGGAGCCCAACACAGAAGGGTGTGTCAGCACAGAAATACTCATACTCATTTACATCTCATACATAAACATATCTCATAAATAGCAAGCAGAAAGCAAGATTGGTTGATTACACGCTGTTCAGCCCTTGTTGATTATATGCTGTCCTGCCTCAGTTTACCTATTTAGTTTCACACGCACTTGTTCTCACACAGACGGGGTAAACAACTTCCAAGCTGAGAAGCTGTTCTCAGACACACACGAGATAACAGAAAAACAAGGCCATTCTCAGGCTGATAACCTTATTATGCCGTCCCCTGAAGTCGACTCAGAAGCATAACTGCACCCCCTACCGATTGCCGTCACAATAATCTTCCGCTCACTACATCATCCCAGCCAGGGCTTTGTCAAGCCTGACCTTAAAAACCTGTAAGGATCGAGATTCCACCACCTCCCTAGGTAACCCATTCCAGTGCTTCAACACTGTAGTGAGGTACTTTGGATATTGCAAGACAAGGCACACACACGTGGTTAAGTAAATAACGTAAGTGAGTTTATTGGAAGGTCCCGGTACTCCTTCTGCGGTCGCGCAGAGAGGGTTTATCAGCTCAGCGCGACCGCAGAAGGAGTACCCGGCACTACGGAGCAGTAGCCGGGAAGGAAGAAAGCCCCCGAGCAAATACGGGAGTTGGCTTAAGTACACTCACACATTTGCATCTCATACATACTCATGTCTCATTTGCAAGCAACAAGCTGATTGGTTACACGCTGTCCTGCCTCAGTTTCCCCATTTGGTTTCCCACGCATTCATTCTCACACAGCCGGGGTAAACACTCACACAGCTGGGAACAGTCTGGGAACTGTTCCCAAACACACAGATAACAGCAAGGTCAATCTCATAGCATCACTATGCACTCTCCTGGAGTTGACCCAGAAGCGTAACTACACTTTCTAGTGGGTACCCGTCACAATGTCTTCCAGTCCTAACAACCACCCTTCTAGTGAAAAAGTTTTCCTAATATCCAACCTAGACCTCCCACACTGCAACTTGAGACCATTGCTCCTTGCTCTGTCAGGTGGTACCACTGAGAACAGCCGAGCTCCATCCACTTTGAAACACCCTTCAGGTTCCCCACCCCCCTCTCTTCTGCAGACTAAATAACCCTCAGCCTCTCCTCATAAGTATTATTCCCCACCCCCTAATCATTTGTGTTGCCCTCCTCTAGACTCCCTCCAATTTGTCCACATCCCTTCTGTAGTGGGGGGTCCAAAATTGGATGCAATACTCCAGATGTGGCCTCACCAGTGCCAAATAGAAGGAAATAATCACTTCCTTTGATCTCCTGGCAATACTCCTACTAATACAGCCCAATATGCCAATGGCCTTCAAGGCAACAAGGGCACACTACTAACTCATATCCAGCTTCTCATCTACTGTAATCCCCAGGTCCTTTTCTGCAGAACTGCTGCTTAGCCAGTCAATCCCCAGCATGTAGCGGTGTGTAATTGTCCCAAGTCACTGGGTGGGGACTCGAGATGGTTCGGTTATTGTTGAAAAGGAACCCCTAGAGACCGAACCCGGCCCTTGTTGCTGCTGGCTCCACCTGGCAGAAGGGTTACATGTATAACCCTATTTACTCTAATATTCCATACAATGAACCATGTGCCCTATTTTTGGAGCAGTGTAAAATAGCTAAAATATAGTAAAATTCTTGTTCTTATTCTTCATCTCACTTCTTGGAAGAAAGAGTAATTTGCATTACTTTGTGAGCATGAGCTCTTCATATGAACTAGAGGCTTTTTGAACTCTAGCCCGTATATTAGATTGTTAAATTATTTTAGTTGTAATATTTAATATATTTATGTTGCATTCAGGGATTAATAGGGAAACCCTCCTGAAGCTAATTTAACACATTTAAAGCCCAGTACCTACTAATGAAAAACTCCTTTAGCCTAGTGGCTACACTCTCTGTATTATATTGAAAATGTAAGTAGCAAGTTCAAATCCTGAAGGTTCTATATTTATGAGAAATTCTTCTGATCTTTTGTTCTCTCAGGGCTTTATTCATTATTACATTCTGACACAACTGTTTTTATACTCCCCTAGTGGCCTGTATATATTAAAGTATGAAAAAACCCAAACAGTATAATTAAATCCAGTTTTTCCGCATGTATGTCTTGGCACGTGCTAGGGAATACCCTTTTTTTGAAAACTGCAGCTCTAGGGACATATTTGCCTTTCATTTGCACCAGTGCAACCCCACTGAAATAATTCTTATTCAAGATTGAAGTTAGCTTCACAACCAGAGTCCAGATATTCAGGCTTAATGCAAGAGGAACGTGTGACATTGCACTCTATATGATTTTATAAAAATATGCTAATATAAGTGGAACATGCTTCATTCAAAAGGTCTAAAGCTTATGCTGAAATAAACTGGTTAGTCTCTAAGGTGCCACAAGTATTCCTCATTTTATTTACGGATACAGACTAACACAGCTGCTAATCTTAAACCTATTACAAATCTTATAATCTACTGAGTGTGTTCATCCTATTTGTATGAATGTATCATTCTTATATCTGAAACTAGAAATATGAACTATAACTCCGAGGTCCTATTGTAATTATGCAAGATGTAGGCCATTAATGGTGGTTTAGAATCTTGATGGCTCCCATTAACCAGGACAATTGACTGTAAACTCTTTCTGTTTACTTGCAAGCCTTTCTCTGAGTCAGGCCAGGAAGAATGAAGGCTTGGGGTCTCACAAGACATGTGATCATGTCACCTGGTACTGGAATAGCTCCTAAAGCTGGTGGTTTTCCATTTAGAAGGAGGGGTATGGACCCAGAAAGACAAAAGATTTCCATATTGTGCCAAAGCTATATAAAAGTGGGTGGAACAGAACAAAGGAGGCTGCAGTCATGAGAAATCCTCTAGCTACCACCTGAGCTGGAACAAGGAGAGTACCAGGGGAAAGGATTCGGCCCAGACTAGAAAGGAGTCTAGTCTGTGAAAGAAACTTATTGGAACATCTCTGAGGGTGAGATTTATCTCTAATCAGTTTCTTAATGTATTAGGCTTAGACTTGCATGGTTTTGTTTTATTTTGCTCGGTAACTTACTTTGTTCGGTCTGTTGTTATTTGGAACCATTTAAATCCTTTTAATATTTAATAAAATCACTTTTGCTTATAAATCAACACAGAGTAAGTGATTAATACCTGGGGGAGCAAATAGCTGTGCATATCTCTCTATCAGTGTTATAGGGGGTGGACAATTTATAAGTTTGCCCTGTATACACTTTATGCAGTGTAAAACAGATTTATTTGGGGTTGGGATCCCATTAGGAACTGTGCTAAGGGTTGTGCAACTAGATAGGGAAAGACTAGCCCCTCCCCCCCCCGAAAAGCTTACTCACTAATTATATAGTGCATTTTTTGTTTGTTAACTTTCTTGTTGCTGTTGCAAAAAGTCCTATTTTCTACTAAAATAGGCTGCTTTTTGAGCATGTTAGGCCCATTTCTTGAGTGAATCTGGTTTTTACATGTGTGACAGGGTCAGGCCAGATGGCTTCAGGAGAGTGATAGAAGGTAGATACATTAGCCCCAGATTAAGCCCCTTTCCCCTGATTAAGATAATGGGCTGTTACAGAACAATTAGGAAGTTGCTGGAAGCAATTAAGGCCAGGCGATTGATTAGGACACTTGTAGCCAATTAAGAAGCTACTAGAAGCAATTAGGACAGGCAGGCTAATCAGGGCACCTGGTTTCAAAAGAGGTCTCACTTCAGTTAGCTGTCACGCAGCTGTTACAGGAGACACTGTAGATAGCTGCAATCCATAGGGCCTTGGGCTGGTACCCGGAGTAGAGGGCGGGCCCGGGTTTCCCCCATCCCCCCAACTCCTGATCGGACACAGGAGGAGTTGACCTGGACTGTGGGTTCCTCCAGAGGGGAAGGTCTCTGGTGTATTCCCCAACCCACCAGGTGGGTCAGCAGAGACTGTGGGGATTGTTCTCCTCTTTTTCCCCATGCTAGCCAGTGATGAGGTTAGCTTCATGAACGGCAGGTTTGAACCACTGGCAAAAGTGGCCAAACTGAGGGCTGCCGTGAATCTCTGAAGCAAGCAGATTCACCAGTAATTGGAGGACCCACCAAGGTGAAGAAGGAACTTTGTCACACATGCGAAACAATGCAAAATCAACAGTTTGTTGAAATTGCAATAGAGCAATATTTAGGTAGCATGGAGTCATGACCAATGAAAGAGCAGGGGGGAAATGTGCAAATCTCTGCAAGACAAAAATATTTAATTTTGCCCAGTTTTTGGGTGGAAGGAGTTGTCATGAGATGAACGTAGCAGCAATTTTTTGTCTCAGAGGTAGATCAATAGAAGAAACCCAGGGAGGGCTTCAGTAGCTGGAGGACAAGGGCTGGATCTAGGTGGATGTCAGTGCAGGGCCATTGAGAGCTGGCCCTCCTACGGTCCTGCAAACACTGACACGTGGTCTCAGTTTGACTACAGTGGGATTACTCATGTCTTCACCTCTCCATTTGTTAAAATCCAAATAGGGGCCACAAAAGTTTTATTCCTGCAGGGAATTTCAAATACTGGGGAGGTTCATTTTTGAATTTAAAGAACATGTCCTATAACTTGTATCAGAGGGGCGCAGCCGTGTTAGTCTGTATCCACAAAAACAACGGGGAGTCCGGTGGCACCTTAAAGACTAATAGATTTGTTTGTGCATAAGCTTTCGTGGGCCAAAACCCACTTCTTCAGATGCACTGAGGTTCTTTTTGTTGCATTTCTTTTTGTTCTGTAACATAAGTTTTATGATTCTTTATTTCGGATGGAAATAATTTCCAACACTAAAAATAAGGGGACTGTAGTGGGGCGACTGCCCCACTCCTGAAGAACAAGGAATAAAAGCCCTGCAGAGGACGGCAGCTAGAAAGAAGAGTGAAAGCAGCAGAAGGTGTGGCTGACCACAGCCGTGGCCAGCTCAGTCAGAGCCTAGCTGGCCCTTATAAGAGGGCTATGGGCTAGAATCTGGAGGAGTCTCTCTCTAGCAGTGGAGAGAGAAGGACCTAGTTGCTGAGAGCGAAGTACCTGAAGCAGAGCAGTGATAAAGAGGCTGGCAGATTCTTAAGGCACAAGTTGCCTTGGCTTTCGCAGGTTTTCATACCCAGGCTAAAGATCCTTCTAGCCTGGGACCATCACTTCCCCTTCCCACAGTTCAGTCTTTGTTTGTTTCCAGGTGTATTCTTGTAGGGAGAGTGAAGTGCCCCAGGATGTCATTTCCCCCCTTTTATATCTTCTTCCCCACTTGCTTGAAAGCTCTTTTGCTGTGACCTGGGCCAAACAGTTCCCATTGTGTAGGCCTATCTCTGGGAGGTTTCTATTGCACACAGTTCCTGGGGTAATCCTTGTACTTGCGCACATTTTCTCAATAAGCCATTAACATTGTTTGGCCTCTTTACTGTCATACCTGAAAGGCTGCTTGTGGGAGTTTTCAACCTCAGGACATGTTTCAGCAACACATACATGGCGAAACTTCATAACTTCACATACAACAGTATCCCATACAATCCAATGAGATATTACAGTCTAGCAGATCAAGACTTTTAGAACGACACCTCACAAAGCATACTTTGTGTAAGACGTATCCTAATTACATGACAGTGGTGAATATTGGGGTGTCAGGGTGTAACAATAAGTTACTTGTCCAAGGTCACAGAGTCATTGGAAGATCTGGGAACAGAACTCTGGTATTGAGATAGAGCCCAGACTGGTCCATATTATGGCATTATATTGAGACTGTAAGAAGTAATTTCCAGTAGGGCATTTTCCTGTGAAGAGCCTTAAAAGATGAAGATTAAATGTTCATTTTAGACTACCGTACATTCTAGGACATTTGTTAAAAGCTTAAGTGATTACTAAGGGGAACTTTATCACTCTCCAGACCAGAGTCAAATAAGAATTCAAACTCTCAAGAAGTTGTATGTAAAGAAATCAATAGCTACCTTTATACTATAAATTACAAGGTGAACTTAGCTGACCATTATACAATCAAAGCACCGGTGCACCAAATATCAGAGCCATTTATTGCAGAGACTTTAAATGATTTTGTGTCAAGGTGTAGTGGTCATAAAATGCAAGTCACTTATATTGTACCCTGGAGTATCTCCAGTTTTGCACTGCACAGAAAACATGCTTCCAGAGATATTGGCTTTGTATTGTATATGTGCAAAATTCAATAACACTGTCTTCACACAAAGTCCTGGTAGTCAAGGTATCAGAGACAGCAGTTTGTGATGGAAGAACACTCATTTATTTCAGTTCATTTGCCAGGGGCAGTATGAGAAAGTTTGTCTGAAATGCTTCTGATGAAAACTTTGGATGCATGGCCAAAACAAGAGGTCATTCTTTACTGCCGGGATGAGAATTACACAGTCTGAACAGAGAGGGGAGCTGTTAACAGCAGGGGTGGAATTTTGCCTGAAGAAACTCGAAGGTGCAGGAAAGGGGAGGACAGTGTTTGTGGTCTATTTAAACAGGAATTTTCATTGGGAATGCTCCCTTGTTTTGATGTCAGGAGCAGGAGGGACATGTTCTGTCCACCTGCGCCACCCCCCCCCCCCCCTTCAGAGGCCTGTTCGACTCTGAATGTCTTCCTCCTTTGCAGTGTTGCCACTATTGTTGGCTCCTCTTCATCCCACCGCCCTCCTGCCACCTTTACCACTGCAACCTTTCACCTACCCAGTTTCTTTCCACTACTTACTTTGCTTCTAGCTCTATCTCCTCCTTTCCCCACTCTACCTTCCTGCCTACTCAGTTTCTCTCACTTTTTACTAATTGAAATTATTCAGTGAAACATTTTTCTTTTGATGAAAAATGGCCTTTTGATCAAAATGAGCATTTTCAAAGATCTGTTTCATTGTGGTCATAATTTTCCAATGACAAAAAATGAAAATCAAAAACAAAACAAAAAATCATTACATCATTTTCAGTAAAAATGTGCAGCTCTCAGTTTTTGGAAAACCAAAAATTGTTTATACTTGAGAACCCAAAATTTTATGGAAAATGGTTTTTAAAAACTGGAAATGTTTCAGGTTTTCCCCCAGAAAGCCATTTTTAAAAAAGGAAATCCTCCAATAGGCAGCAGGACAATGGCCTGCCCTGGGTAGCGGAGACAGCTTGTTCAAAGAGGAGCACACAGGACTGGTTCAGCAGGTGAAGTTCTCCTATGTACTAGGGACTCGCTGAGGTTCAATCCCTCCCAGAATTCCCATTGAGGCAGTACAGCTCTGCCCTGACCTCTGCACACAGCTGTACCTATCAGGCACAATTGAACCAGCTGTATTAATAGTAACAGGGAGAGATCAGAGTTGCTGGCTGCAGCCTTCATCTTAATTCATTTAGGATCTAACAAGGTAGTTTTCTTTCTTGGCTCCCAGTAGCTGGGGAGACAGTTCTTCCTAACAGTTCTTCCATGACACACCTAATATAATGCTTGGGTGGAACACTGCTGTCACTTTTCTCATTGGACAAATTCTCTTGACTTCCCCAACACCTGACACTGCAAATCAGCTGGTTTAGAACAGCAGGAGAATTCCACATACTGATAGATTCTCCATATTGTATTTCTGAAATAGAGGATACGAACACAGCATATATCCTATACTTGTCCCCTCCATTGGGTTTGGCTTTATTGGTAACTCATACAACCAAATCTGTTGGGTTTTCGCTGCCCCACTTCTCTATCTCAATCCCTAGATCCCAACAGCCGCTTGTGTCCTGGCTGGACTGAACAAGATTTATGTGCCATTATGACTCCTCAGTAATTGCCCTACCCCTTCAAGCAGAGTTTGAGCGTCTGTCATCAGGAGTTCATCATGCAAGTTCCTAGAGTTTACCACCCTGCTACAGGTACTGGTTGGTATCCTTCACATGGTTGATACACAACCACAACAAAAGGTGTGTTATCATGAGATAGGCACAATGTTAAAAAGTGTGTGGTAAAGGAGGTAAAAATCCAAAATGTATCTCCTATTACAGACAAACTGCAGGAGGAGGACAGAGGAGGCAATCTGTTTGTTCAGTTTCCTGGAAAAAAATCCCCCCAGAGAAAGGTCATTGTGTGGGGGAGCACAAAAGAGAAGATAATGGGACCTCCCAACTCCACAGACCCTGGAAATCTTCAGGGAAGGGAATCCTCAGGTTTGTGCAGTCTGAAGCCATGCCACATAGTTGCTTGCTCTTTTGCACTGATCCACTAGTCCGTTCTCTCTCCTTCCCTTGGCAGCATGGCTCCTTCAACATTGGCTGATTCTGACTAGTTGCTGCAGAAGGGCTCTCCCATAAATTAAAACTACTTTATGCAATGACATCTGCTTAGATTTCCATGTGCTCATCAAAAAAAAATTCTAGTATTGGAAAAGAAGAAAATACCACATAGAATCCATAGGGAGTGTACAAACTCCCTACCAGGCGAGAAGGGGTTAGAGAGCAGCTTTGAACTCAGACAGCCCCACCCTGCTGTACTGACCAGGCATGCCAAACTTGACGGGAGGAACCTTAAAAAGGGAGAAGTTCAATTCAGAAGGGCCCAGCCTGGTAGAGTGACGAGACAGCAAATGTGAAAAATCGGAACAGGGGTAGGGGTAATAGGAGCCAATATAAGAAAAAGATCCAAAAATTGGGACTGTCCCTATAAAATCGGGACATCTGGTAACCCTACAGCCCGGGAAAGCAGACAGACCTCTCATTCTCAAGATGTCTTATCCTCAAATCCCAGAAGGAAGCATATCAGAGTGTGACAGACCGCCTTCTCGCCCCACTCCAAACACAGGCAGGAGACTCGCATGGTGCTTCGCCACACAGGGCAACTTCCCCGGCCTCAATTTCCTCCAGACTCTCACAGGAGCTCGGGGCCTCATCTGTGGAGCTCACCTCATGTTGTGGCCTCAGCCGTTCCTGTCTGTCTAGGTCCTCCCCTTGGTCATTGGGTCGAGGGCCACCACTTCGCTCGGCCGAGCCCCCCTTACGGGTTCTCACGCTCGGCCTCGGGGCAGCCCGGGGCCTCGTACCTCTCACTGGGCCCCAGTCCCACCCAATAATTACGGGGCAAGGTAACCCCTCTGGTACCCCGACCCACTTCCAGCGGAATCGGCCGCTGATCTCTAGGGGGACCTGGGCCACCCGACAGGTCTTCCTGTCCCCGTGGACACACTGCAGGTCCATGGTAGCCCCTGGAATCAACCACTCGGGGCGAACCAATGCTCTCCGAACGAGCGTGTAGGGGGGAGGCTGAATCCACCACCCCCTGATGGGACTTCCTCCCCACCTGCACCCGCAGGGTGGGTATCCACTTACCCGGCTTCCGCCCCCAAACCTCAGTCCACCCACACCAGTCAGTGTAGCCACATTCCATGGCTGGGCAGTCCCTTTTAATGTGCCCTGGCTTCCCACACTGCCAGCAGGTAAGCCGGGCAGTTCTCTCTGGCGCCCCTCTGGGCTCCCCATTAGCTCTTTTTCCCTTGGCCGGGGGGGGAGTCCATGGGCCGATGCCCCAAATCCCGGACTCGTCGTGGTCGGTCCTCTCCCCGAGGTCCCTCTGCCTCCACGTACTCCTCAGTCAGGCGCACTGCAGACTCCACCGTCTCCAGCTGGTGCCTTCTGACCCAGGTGCGCACGGTCTCGGGGAGGCTGAGCAGAAACTGCTCCAGTATCAGGGAGTCCATAATTTCCTCCCCAGACCGGGCCTCCGGCCTCAGCCAACACATGGCCCAGTCCCTCAGTCCTTGGGCAAAGTCCCTGGGTCAGGCCCACCCTGCCACAAGAGACCTATGCTACCTTTGGTTGCACATGAGCACAGAGCAATAGGACAAATGGCTGGTAGGACAAAGAAGCTGATGCCAATATTTGTTTCTGTTAATTTAGTTTCCTTTCCTTTGTTGACTTGAGAACTCAAAATAGGGACAAACATCCTCCTCTCTCCCCCCGTTAAAACAAGCCACCTGAGGTGAAGGTGGGTTAATATAGGAAGTAGCTCAGGGAAGAAGCAAGAGATCTGACCAGACAAATGCTAACCACTCACTGCAAGGGTCCCTGGGCTGGAACTAGCATAGAGAGAGGGACTGGGTTCCCTACAGCCTCACTAGGAAGACTAGTGGGAAGACCCAGGAGGGTTGCAGGGATAGGAACCATCTAGTCACTCTTGCGTTCTTCCCCTTGTTTCTGTGCATCCACTGGAGCAAGGCGTGGTCTGTCACGAGGGTAAACTGCTGCCCCAGTAGGTAGTAGTGGAGAGTCTCCATAGCCCATTTTACCACCAGATAGGTTGTAGATCTTTGATGATGCACTGGAGAGGTTTTAGTCGGGGTTTTAGCCCACAAAAGCTTATACCCAAATAAATTTGTTAGTCTATAAGATGCCACAATTACTCCTTGTTGTTTTCCCTCTGTGTGTGTGTTGTGTCTCTCCAGGAAAGAGGGGAACAGAGGGCAGCAGGAATGCTGTGTAAGGCTCGAACCAGGTATAAAAGTTCATCTTCCATACCTAGAAGAAATTATTGGACAGAGCATGTTTAAATAGACATGATTAGGGTTTCTTTTTTGTTTTGTTTTTTGGCTTATGTATCTCCTCCTTGCTAACCCCAGATGCTTTTGTTTTCTTGTAACCTTTAAGCTGAACCCCCAAGAAAGCTATTTTGGGTGCTTAATTTTTGTAATTGTTTCTTTTGAGGAGCAAACAAAAGAGGTGAGCACCCTAGTCATTATGGAAAAAACTAATGGCCAGCTATGCATATGCTTTGATCAAAAAGGCCTCAGCAAGGCTATAGAAAGAGAACATTTCAAACTACCAACTAGAGAAGAGCTTATGGGTCAAATTGCAGATACAAAATATGTCAGTAAATTGGAAGAATCCTCAGGTTTTGGCAGCTAAAATTTAGCTAAAGGAAGCTCAAAACTATGCACATTTAATACAACATTTGGAAGATACAGATTCTTACACTTACCCTTTGGCATAGTTTCAGCACCAGAAGTTTACCACAAAACCACCCATATGATCTATGAATGCGTTAATGGTGCTGACACCTCAATGGATGACATCATCATCTAAGGCTTAGTGAAAGAGGAACATGATTGTAGATTTAAGGAAATCCTGGATGCAACTAGAGCTGCAAATCTCAAACTAAATAGGGAGAAATGTGTTTTAGGGGTTACAGAACTTATTTTTGTTGGGGACATTATTTCCAAAGAAGGTGTAAAACCCGATAAGAGGAAGAATTCAGCCATTGAAATAATGTCATGTCCCCAGTCAAAGAAAGGTGTCCAATGGTTCCTGGGAATGGTTAAATATCTTGGAAAATTCATACCTAAACTATCTGCCAAAGCAGCAGCTCTGAAAAAGTTCCTAGAGAATTAAAATGAATTGTGTTGGGGTAGAGAACAGGATGAATCATGGAAAAGTTTAAAACAACTGATACATAAACCAGTGTTAAAGTTCTGTGCACTAGTAAGGCCTATTAAAATCTCAGTAGATGCTTCACAGTCTGGGTTAGATGCAGTGATTTTACAGAAGCGTGATGATTGTTGTCTACCAGTGGCATATGCACCCAAATAGCTGACTGAGGCAGAACCAGATACACAGAGATTGAGAAGGAACTTTTAGGAATACTGTTTGCCTGTGACAGATTCAATCAGTGTATTTACAGCCAGACAGCAGAAGCTGAAATGGACCACAAGCCCCCAATAATGTTGGTCAGGAAACCATTTGTTCCAGGGTGACCTAGGCCCAGAGGCCCTCTGCTGAAGGCATCACAGTCCTGTCACTCCTGTCCCAGGAAAGGCACAATGGAGCTAAGTCCTCCAAGAGGCTTAGAGAAACTATGCAGGAATGCAGCCAATCAGGGAGAGGCTGTAAGAGGCCAGCCAACCAAAGGGTTGAAGGCTAGTATAAAAGGAGCTGCAGTGCAGACCAGAGACATTTCCTGCTTGGCCCAGAGAAGTGCAGTTGGTGCTCCTGACTGGCCAAAGGTAACTACCGAACCATAGATAGCTCAGTGCTGGCAGGGACCAGGAGAGTGAGGAAGAGCTCCTAGATCAGGGGTCGGCAACCCGCGGCTCCGGAGCCGCATGCGGCTCTTTGATCCCTCCGATGCGGCTCCCTGTGTGTGCTAATTTTAACCGGCCCGCAGACTGTTCTCTATGCGGCCCGCCAGCACTGTCCAACCAGTGCGCGGAGCCGCAGCCGAAAGAGAGGGGCGGGGTCAATAAGAGGCGAGCGGCGGGGGGGGGAGAAGAACGGAGGCGGAGCCGGGGCCGGGGCCGGGGCACGAGGAGAGGCGGAGCCGGCGGAGAAGTGCGAGTCGGGCCGGGGCCAGGGCCGGGGCAGGAGGCGAAGCGCGGCGGAGCCGGCGGATAAGAGCGAGCCGGGGCCGGGGCCGGGGCCGGGGCCGGGGCACAAGGCAAGGCAAGCTGGGGGAGGAGAGGGGAGGGGAGGGGAGGGGAGGGGAGGGGGGGGGAGGAGGAAGGGGGGGGGAGGAAGAAGAGCGAGAGCACGGCCGGAGCGGGGGGGAGGAAGAAGAGCGAGAGCACGGCCGGAGCGGGGGGGAGGAAGGGGGGGAAGAAGAAGAGCGAGAGCACGGCCGGAGCGGGGGGGAGGAAGGGGGGGAAGAAGAGCGAGAGCACGGCCGGAGGGGGGGGAGGGAGGGAAGAAGAGCGAGAGCACGGCCGGAGGGGGGGGGAGGGAGGGAAGAAGAGCGAGAGCACGGCCGGAGCGGGGGGGAGGAAGAAGAGCGAGAGCACGGCCGGAGCGGGGGGGAGGAAGAAGAGCGAGAGCACGGCTGGAGGGGAGGGGGAGGGAAGAAGAGGGAGGGGGAGGGAAGAAGAGGGAGGGGGAGGGAAGAAGAGAGTGTTATTTCATTTTAAATGTCAAAAGGGTTTTGTGGCTCCCAGTGTTTTCTTTACTGTGGGAAACGGGTCCAAATGGCTCTTTGAGCGGTAAAGGTTGCAGACCCCTGTCCTAGATGGCTGCTGGGTGTGAACGTAAAAGAGCCCTGCGGTAAGGGTGAAACTTTGGTGAAAGCTGTGGCTGTGGGGAAGTGGCCGAGAGAACTTAAAGCAGTTTCATTAAAAGGAGATGGTAGCATTTAGGGGTGCTCATGAGAGTCGGGTGCCATGTAATTACACCATTAAATGACTGTAAATTAAGGATTCAAACAAAGCTGGAAAAGTATGATTTGGTTGTGACCTACATTCCTAGTACATTTGTGTTCACTACAGATGCACTTTCTAGAACAGTGACTCCCACCACAAAAGCAGAGAAGACTTTAGAGACAGAGATGTAAGCCTATAAAGATAGGATTGTATAGTCAATTCCCATAGCTAACAGGAAACTGCAACAAATAAGAAGGGGAATTGGGAAAGATGAATCATAGGTGATCCTTAAGAAATGATAAATGAAGAGTGGCCTGAAGAAATAATCAGTTACTTTCCAAGTATAAGAGACTATTGGAACTGCAGACATGAATTTACAGTGATAGATGGGGTGATTTTCAAGGGCAGTAAAGTTTTATTCCAATGAGCCGCTGGAAAAAAAATGCTTCAGAAGGTCCACGAGGGTCATTTAGGAATTGAGAAGTGAAAATAACAATCAGAAGAGGTGCTATATTGGCCACAGATCAATCACAACATCACTTATGTGGTAGGAATCTGCTTTTCATGCTTGAAATACAAGACATGCCAACAGACAGACCCACCGAGACACCTTCCAGTTACACAAAGATCTTATGAGAAGGTAGACACTGACTTATTTACATGACAATTGATGTTATTTAATAGTCCCAGATTATCATTCTCTGTTTCTGGGGAAATTTTCACACTATACAGTACTAATAGTAAGTCAGCAATAGCCAGCACAAAGGGAATCTTCTCCAGACATGGAATTCCAGTTGAAGTTGAACTCAGCGGGTAGTGATCAATGGCTCCATGTCTATTGGCAGCCGGTATCAAGTGGAGTGCCCCAAGGGTCGGTCCTGGGGCCGATTTTGTTCAATATTTTCATTAATGATCTGGAGCAGGGATCAGCAACCTTGGCACGTGGCACCGCAGGGTAAGCACCCTTAGCAGGACCCGCCGGTTTGTTTACTTGCCGGTTCGCCGATCGCAGCTCCCATTGGCCACAGTTCGCTGTCCCAGTCCAATGGGGGCTGTGGGAAGCGGCAGCCAGCACTGCGCCACTTCCCGCAGCCCCCATTGGACCAGAGCGGTGAACTGAGGCCAGTGGGAGCCACGATCAGCCAAACCTGCGGATCCGGCAGGTAAACAAACTGGCGGGGCCCACTCCCCTGCCTGAGGGGCACGCCACTGATTCTTGCCGGTGCTCCCCTGCCTGAGGGGTGTGCCACTCACTCTTACTAAGCTTTTACTAGCTTGGTGCCAGCTAGGCCATCTTGTGTTCTGGTTTTAGCCTGTTTCCATGTGGCCCAAGAATCTATCGTATGTACAGCTTAAATTGGATATAAACTATTCTTCACAGCCTAATCCTATATGGTGTGATGTAGTGTCGCTGTGTACTATTTCTGTCTTATGCCCTAGAAGTGGTTGTATATCAATGATGCTTTTATATGGTATATTATACATTTTGTAAAGAGCTTTGGGATTCTTCTGGATGAATGGTGCTATGTAGATATAAGCCATTATCCTTACAAAAGGTCATTTTGAAACCCTGTTTGGCTGCATCTTCATTTTCCTACCTTGACTCTTTTAGAAAGGATATCAATTCCTACTGCACACTGCAGTATCATATCATCTCACTCCATTGCTTTAGTTTTCTAGATGTGCCAGCATTATCTTTCCCTAGTAGTCATCATTTCATTGAGCAGATATAAGCTCTTCCTTGTAGATTGCAATTACATCTTAAATCTCTTAGCAGTCACCTTGAGGCAGCTTGCTTGTCCTTCAGATAAATTTCAAGCCTGAGAGCGGGTAGTAATACCTTATTATACTCTATGTAGATCATCTTTACAAACCACTTAAGTGTTAACAAAGTAAATTCTTTCAAAATGACAGTGTCCAGTGTTACTGATAGATTTTCTTGGAAGTGAAATCCTATCTCAGTTGCAATATAGCTGGATTGCGGGAGGGTTAGAAATCTCTCATGGGAGAAAAACAAAGGGCTGTAATTCTATGCTGGTGAGTGTATTTAGCATAAAACCTTTTCATAATTAAAGCTGTGAACAAACATAGTTTATGCTTTAGAGGCAGCCAGCAAAGAAACAATTTGGATTACTCATCTGTTTGCCACTTTTGTCAGCTGATAGCTGCACATAAATACTCTACATAGTTCAACAAACAAATGTCAACAAATGCATGTAGAAAAAACCTCCTGCTAAACACCCTTTCACAAAAGACCTCATAGAGAAGCTGTTACCAGTGGAAGGGAATGACACAGCATATTTGCTTTAGGTATGGGTTTCTACAAGTTGATGTTTACCTTTCTCCCTTGCAAAGCAATTAGTGTGATAGATTGGCTTGAAGCTCTCTGAAGTGCTAATTGAGGCCATGCAATAGGCTAGTTATCTAACTGAAGAAATGTGCGGATGTAGCTACAGTAATGTAATTACACAGAGGTTGTGGTCTCTCGGAATAAGGTCAGCCCAATTGCACAAATCAGGATTTCAGATAGTCTGAATATAAAAATTACCGGCATCATTACAGTAAGGTTGACAAGTTTATTGATAAAAGCCTGGAAATTCAGTGCTGAAGATGAGCAGAAATATTTTTTTAAACATAAATATAGGCCAACTGCACTAAAGAAGGTGCTTGCTGCCTACCCAAAAGAAGATCGCAAAGGAGAAAAAAGCTATAAGCCTTTTGCTACTCACCCTCCCATTTTACTTGCCACTACCCATTAGCATTCAGTTGAAGGGGATGGTATGAAAAGTGGTGCGGTGGCACACCTGGGACATCCAGCAGCAGCAAATGCCTCCTACTTGAACATACAGTGTTTGGCAGCAGCATCAGTTTAATTTTTCTTCTTTATGTCTGTGACTCAACTCTTCCATAACCACTTAAATCCCATGGCTCAGCATGTGTCATGAATGGCTGAAAATAGCAGAAATCTTGTTCCAATGGCCCATAAACTATCAGAGAAGGAGGTGCCACTGCCCTCTTGAGTCAGCACAAGTCTTTCTATGGGAACACTAGAGGTTCAGCTCTGTGGATTTTGGGAGGGTGGTTAACCAGTGTGGAAGGAGGGTACTGTGCGAGCTGAGGAGGGCTGCTTTCTGAGGAGAATCACCTGCTGACAAACAGCTTGGAAAATTCCTGCAGGGGTGAATACTGATTGTCAGAAGTGGCTCCTACACCGTACCATCTGCATAAAGGGAGGAAAACATGGGAGTGGATGGGGACACGATGGCAACATGGCTCTAGATAATACTGGGATGCAAATAATAAATGGAGCCTTGCTGCTGTGGCATGAAGGGCCTGTGAATTAGAGCAGATGCCCTGTGACTTAGAAGTTCCCTACGGACCATGGGGCACCAGGGCTGTTGGAGGTCATACCCCCTTACTCCTGCCATGGGTCCACAAGCCCCCACCTGTCACAAGGTTTCATGGCCCTGGAACTATTTCTATGCCTGGAGCTTCTGATTCTGACATCCATTAATGAGCAGTGCTTCACTGGGCATTTAATGGCACACAAGACATTTAAAATGTCTCATTTAAGCAGCTATAAAAACGGATTATATTAAAATACAGATCATTCACTCCTAATGCTGTCAGGCCTTGTAAGATAATGAAATGTGTGTTAAGAAATTAATTCTGCAACTCTTGCTATTGTTAGTAATCCAACTGCAGTCACTGGGATTACGCATCAGAATAAGGGATGAAGGATTGGACCCATTAGCTCTAGTTAAATTGGCAAACGTTGTGAGTCTTAGCCCTTACAAACAGTATTACAGTAGGACCTTACAGATCACAAATGACATGAGGGCCCCATTGCGCTGACTACAGTTTTTACAAACGGTGGGAAGAGAAACTAAGTCACACAGAGATGAAGTGACTTGCCCAAGGTCACACATACAAGGGCAGTTCTCCTCTCTCTCACTGCAGCATCCTACCCACTAGACCAGTGTTACTCAACAAGAGCAGCTCTAGCCACTTCCTCTCCAAGTGACAAAGATTTATTTTTTTAAAAGGCCAGCTAATCAAAAACACCAAGCAGCACCTGCCCTGCTTACCCACCCCTCCAACTGGCTTTATTTCTCAATCTTTTATTTGAAGTAAAAGCACATTTCATGACACTCCCCACCCCTTTTATATTTACTTCAAAAGAGTAAAATAGATGTAACAATGATAAGCCTATGTAATTTATTGGTCAGCACTGATAAACTGAGAGAGAATACTTGGCCTTGAACGATAAAGCTTTATAGGAATTGAGGGAGCAAGATTTTCTTTGCTTTGGATAATAATAAATTTTTCAATTTGTCACAACTCTCCTGATTTTCTTTCATGACCTTCCTGGGGGGGCTGTGACCCATCCCTTGGGGATCACTGCACTAGAGTATTATAAACCCTCTTCACTTCACGTTCTGTCTGAAAATGTAACAGGAAAAGCTTGTTGTAATAGAATAAACAGACTAAATCATTTGGATACAGGTAGTGAGAAAAACATTATGTGACAACATTCTCTTCCAGAACTGTCAGGTCTGACTTTATCACAATAAACATCATCTGTTGCGCAGAATAAAAAGTGTTATTTAGTAAACAGACTTTTATTGAAGGCTTTGCTCATAATAGCCCAACGGGGCTGAGCTTTTTCTTGAATTTAAAATTTCAACTGAATAGAAATCCTATTCAATTAATTTGTGTTGTTAATACAGAAGGCTCTGCTCCTTGTAAATACACCTTTTCCAAAGCCATCAATGCCTAGAGAAGCAAAAGTCTTTTTCCCTAAAGAAAACTAACCTTATGGTGCTTGTTATGATGTGAAGGGCTGATTTTTACATTTGCAAATAATATTGACTATAGCACAACACGTGTTAGGATTATACAGTGCAAGTGAAAAGCCAGAAGCAGAGGGGAAAAAGTGTCCCCTTTATCTCATTATCTTTAGGAGCCTCAGGATAAAACTGTCAATGGATGTTTGCCTAAAGCTTGCCAGTTCTCATGCAGCACTAATTAAAACTTTGTATACATTTTCACATCTTATGAGAAGCACAAATCAGCTAAGGGGAGTCTAAAATGCAAGCCCTGCTGGCATTCGTGTGACCTTTTAAATTTTACATATTCTCATTATTTTTGTTCCGTACAAGTTGTTCAGATGAGTTTCTGTCTACATCCTGTAAACACTTGCCCATACCGGTATTGCCCTGGCCTCTTCTTTTGTCATTCAGGTTTGCACACATTCTATAACAATGTGCGTTTTCTCACCTTTTGGGGGTGAAGCCAGACTTTGGGTCACCTGCTCCTGCCCTGGCCTCGTCTTTTGTCATTCAGTTTTGTGTGCATTCTATAACAATATGCATTTCCTCCCCTTTTGGGGGCGAAGCCAAACTTTGAGGCACCTGCTCCCCTACTTGGTGTAAACTTTGATTGTGCCAATCAGAAGCGAACACAAACAAGTTTTGGGCCCCGTCCCCTATGACACTTTTGTGATGTCATAGTTGGTACTTATGTTTCTGCCTGCCATGTGCAGACAGAGAGAGGAAAACGAATCCCGTGTATCCGTGTACCCCACGTAACCGAGGCTGATCAACTCGAAGCCTCTCTCTCAGCTCACGTGTTTCAAATAGAGCTTATACGTTTACTGGTCGTGTTATGCGTTGGTTTGTATTTGTAAGTATCAGTTATTACTAAATGCTGCATCTTTGTTTGTAAATATTGTTAGTAGGTATTTTAGTCATTGTGTGTTTTAAGTTTCATTAAGTCTATTAGTTAATCAAAAAAAACCCTGCTCCCTCACCCCTTGTAATTATCCCCAGTAAAACTTTAAATTGATTAATTTTTACTTGTGTGTGTGTGTGTGCATCTGCAGCTTGTGTCCTGACCCACACTCCCCTTACGTCTCTTACCTATATAGTTTATTGCCATGTGCAACCTGGTAAATAACAGGCTTGCAATTTTTCCTCGCCCCTGCGAGTCCGTGGCAATCCACACAAGTGAGTCAGACTTTTTCTGGAAAGTAAATGATGACCTATCGGTAGAAGCCTTTATTATAATATAGTAGGGTACTGTCAGGATTGGGACCTCACCATGCTAAGTGCCGGAGGGAGCATGAGAATAACATTGATTAAAATCACAAAGCATGTTTTCTGCCGTGATGCATTTTCCCCAATATAAACATGGTTTTACACTCTGCTTGCCATGGTGCTTCATGGATCCTGGGAAGCAGAGAGTAGCTGGTTGTGAGGAAGTGTGCCTCAGCCATGTCCCCCATCTATCCCCTGTATTAGGGTGTCAGAGAAAGGCTGGCACAGTGGCCTTCTGCCAGCTCTGCAATACAAGGGGAGGCCCTCTGCATAGGGGTATTCTTGGGACAGGGGGTCATTTCTTCCATCTTCAAGGCCTCTTGATGCAGCCAGAGTGGCATAAAGGGACCTAAGTGTATGTGAGTCTCAGGCTGTCTGTTTGGAACCCAACATTATATCCCACTTACACTGTGGGTAACTGTTCGACATAATATTTCTTTTCATCTGGTTTTCTAGACTCTCCCTCTTTTGTAACTCAGGCTTAATTGTCTTCGGCTCTAGAAGCTGGTTGGATCTTGGTTCTATGCTCCTAAGGCTCTGCATTGGTGACCCTAATAAAACATCGTAAGAAGTACTATGATACTATAATTATGATAAATATGGATCCCTTGAACTTACCAGGGCTTTTTAAAAAAATCACTTTCTTTGCTATAGGACCTGTCTTTTCTGCTAATCCATTTGAGTGAGCATAGCAAAGGCTATGCCTAAAAGGACCTGTCAAACAGAATCACCACGATGAGCCACTTGTGAGTTGTGGATAATTATGTATTATTTATGGTGATCAAAATGCAATTTACAGTATGTTAATGTTTCTTGATGTGTTGTGCAACAACCCAATTAAAAAAGTAATCCATGAATATAGTAATCTTTACAGTTTAATGCCAACACATCTCTGCTAAACTTGGACCAAGTGTGACTAGAAATCTCATGTGGTTTCAGTGTTTGCAGATTTTTACACTTGGACACACAAGCCTGATTCTTCATTGCCATGAACCATGTCTAATCATTTAGACACAAGGAAAATAAGAATGAAAAGTAGGTGGAACAAACTATTAGACTCAGAGTTGCAACTGACTACACAACTGGGGGAAAAATGAGGCTCCTTTATCATTGACTGTAGTGATTATTATTACCATTAATATTAGTATTACCACAGTGATGGAGGATCAGGCTCCAATGCCTAAGATGAGTAACTTTTAGAAAACAGATAACAGGATATGCATTCTAACTTATACTGCATTTATGGTGGCAGAATCTGTATGCCTTTTTAATAATCTTTCTGCTAGTAACTCTAAATAAAACCAAAGTATGATTTGGCAGGTACAACATCAGGCTTTCACACATTTAAGGAGACTGTTTCAAGAGAATTTTCTACCAGTTAAAATCCAAGCACCTGGCAAACATAATGTTCTGTAAAGAGATCTGTTTATTTCACTTGACAATTTTATTAATCTTTAATCACCTTTTCAACACTTTCAGTGTCTAGTCCCTGATGTTCCCAGGGCTCAAATAAGGGACTTTTTTAAAAACTGCGTATTTATTTTCCAGATTCTCTAACACAATGCAATTTTGCTGTCATTTACTGTTAGCAGTAAAGCAGAGACAGAAATTGGTAAGATAAACTGGGGCAGTAAAATAAAATTAAAGAGGGCTGTCAACACTACATTTGTCAATAGTCAGGAGTTTAATGAGCTCTGCAGTAAAGGGCACTCAATATCTGCAACATTTCACAATGCCATCCAACACTCAACAGAACAATATACTTTGGGAGAACAACATTACTGTGCTCTGAAATAATGGAGGTGCCTAGACAATACATTGATGGGTGCTTTGAGCAGCCAATTCCACTTTGCTCCTAATAAAGCTTGCACACATTGTATAAAGTCAAACTTATCTCCTCCCTGGGGTTTATTTTAGTGGTAGCTCAAGCAACAACAACAGAACTCTGGAGCCTAGCAATTCCTAGGGTTTCATCCAGACCCCATGCGTGCTCTGGTTCTCTCTGACCTGCACGTCATGCCCACTTCTTATATTCTGGGAGAGTTAAAAAACTGTACTGACACAATGAGTTGGCAGAATTTACTCAGCAGCTGTAGGGATGGTTCTACCTCTCGCTAATAGAATGGATCAACAGAAGAGCCCTATGTAATGTCTCATGGCTTAAGTGGGCTAGAGATAGTTCAGAGCCATGACCAGGTGTTGCAAAAGTGGTCTGGTAGCCGGGAAGTTAAATGGTATTAGAGACAGTCCAGGCCAATGGTCAGAGTTCTCTCGGGGTCAGTAGCTAAAAGATCTAGTTCAAGGGGAAACGTTGGCAGGATAGGTTGGAAAGGTAGGGTTAGGCCGCAACCAACAGGTTTTTCTCCTGTTGGGGTCATTATATAGTCCATCTACCCAATGAGAATGGTATGTGTCAGCCAATCAGAGGCCTGGGGTGTGGCTGCTGTGGGGCTGTAGGGTTTTAGCACTAAGGTTGTTGCTCGAGGGCAGGGGTTTGTCACAGTGCTGTGGCACAGAGGTCAGAGATGCCATTTAAGGTCCTGGTGGGCCTGAGTTTAATACAAGGGTCCTGACACCTGCAGCCTTCTGTAGGGTCATAGATCCTGCTGCCCTTTACAGTGTCCTATAAATATGCTAGCTGGATGAGCTGATAGGGCTGACTTTCCCCTTACCTACACTGGTTTAATACTAGAGTAAATCTGTTGGTTTCGACAGAATTGCTTTTACTTTACACCTCTGTAGATAAAAGGATTAGCTTCATCAGATTTGCTTGGTCCGTTTTCCCCTACACTGGTGTAATTAGTTATACTGATCCCAAACTTGTGTAAATGAGAGGAGAATTAGGATTTATTCATCAGGCAAAATAGATAAAATATAATGGGTGCCTCAGATGTGCACATGGGGCTCCTATTAAAGTCAATGGGAAGAGAAAACCCCTTGGCATCTTTCAGGTTAGGCCTTTCGTGTGGTTAGCCTCTGCACCCAACCAGAGCTAATTGCTATAGTGGGGCTTTGAATAGCTAAGTAGCTGGTTCTTGTATCAAGACAGGTACTTAGATCTCCAAGAGATGAAAACATCTTTTGCAAGTAACCGCAAATGCAATTTTGTGCTCAGTTATTTGTGCCTGCAATATGTGGGCACAAAAATGAAGTTTTTGAAAGTTTAGCCCTCTGAATTAAGAGGACTTCTTGCAGAAGATCAAACCAATGCCAACGAAGGGCAGTTCTGGAGCCTAAAGCTCTGACAATGTGGCTCCAGTCATGAAACCATTACTCATCGGAGTAGTCCAACTCACTCGCATAAGCCGTCTCTTGAAATCAAAATCCTATTCATGCGAGTAAGTGTCAGTGAGGGTTAGGAGGATCAGGCTCAATATCTTTTTAAGAGTGAATTAATTCATACATTTGAAAACCAATAAAGAAGAGCCCTTGTACTGACTGCAATAAGTAACAACTCATTAATATGCATTAGGAATTTCCACAATCACTTTCTCTCAAGTATGGTACTGTAAAATATCAAGTATTCCTCAAATGTGCAACCCATGCAGGAAATATAACCATGTGTTTGTAACAGAATGGTAATAATTCCAGCCCCGAGACTGATTAGCTGCATTTCTAGGTGTTTTAATGCTACAAGTGTAACCTTTCTGCCTGGCGGAGTTGGCAGCAACCAGGGTCGGGTTGCACAGTCACCTTCTGCTCCCCCCTACTTCCCTATTCTGACCTCTGCAGGTCAATCTCTTGAGGTTCCACCCAGCTCTCAGTAATTTTCAGCTCTTAGTAGTGGAACTTCATTGCTGAAGCAGGCTGGGCAGAAATACCTGTCCCAACCCCCTCTTGCCCTTCACAGGGGTCTGGCAACTGAGCTTCCTGCTTAGAGAGGTCAGTGCTGCTTCCCTTTACTCATACAATAAGGATAACAACATTTCATTAACCCTGCATTCAATACTGAAGTGATTTGTAACCCAAAACCAGCCAAAATTGATCACTTTAGGTGGCCTACACTACATGGTTAGGTCAACAGAGAGCTGGGCAGCTGGGCCCTGCTCCTAGCTGGGAGCCAGAGTCAGGGCCGGCTTTAGCTTTTTTGCTGCCCCAAGCCACCAAAAAAAAAAAAAAAGGTGGCAGGACTGCCGAAACAAAAAAATAAAATAAAAATGCCACCCCTTAGAATGTGCCACTTCAAGCACAGGCTTCCTCATCTGGTACCTGGAGCCAGCCCTGGCCAGGGTCAGAAGCCTAGATGGCTTGGGACCCTGCTCCTAGCTGGGAGCCTGGGTGAGAAGCCAGGGTGGCTTGGGTCCCACTCCTTGGGGGCAGGAAGCTTGGAGAGTCTCCCCCTCCCCACGTCCCATGGAGAACGGGGAGACAAAAAGCCCTGTGTGGCTTTCTCACCATTCCCGGCAGGGAACCGGGGAGTAAGAAGTCCTGGGCGGCTTTCTCCCTGGTCCCAGTGAGCAACAGAAAAGAGAAGCCCCAGGTAGCTTCCTCTCTGCTCCTGGTGGGGAATGGTTGGGGAGAGTCCCCAGGCAGCTTCCCTGCCCCCAGCAGGAAAGAGGGAGTAGACGGTGTGAGGGGGAGCTCGCCAGGAGTCTGTGTGACAGCTGGGGTCCTGGCAGGGACCTGCCAGCAGAGCTGAGAGACTGGAGCCCTATGTAGGTCAGGTGAAGCGTTCCTGGTGAAGACGTGCACCATCGACCCAAATGTGGCATGCACCACCACAGTAGTTTTTAGTGTAGACGTACCCTTTGACAGCATAGCTCTTTGTGCTTGTACCTAGGCAGAGTGGGTGTGTTTATGTAAATACAGTCTGGTCCTGAAGCCTTTTCCCCTCCTCAGCTCATCACTAACTGCCAGGGAGAGCTCCTTCTTCAGATCCTGCTTACACAAGGGAAAAGACACAGCTACAGTGCCAAATTTGCAGTACCAGTGACTTGTCTGTTTGTGTTTTTAAGTGCAATTCAGAATTAACTGCGCATAAGTATTTAACGTATATAAGTCAGGATGATCTGAATTGTTGTTAATCAGGGTAACTTTCTTGGATCCCAGTAAATTTTAGCCAGGTCAGTATCTTTGTTACTTAAAAAAGTTGGGTGCAAAATCAATTTTCTATCATTATTTGCAAAGCTGGTCTTCCTTCCCTTTGGGGCTCCCTGGAAACTTGTGTAAATACAGGAAGGGTTCAGTAGTTCAGTAGGGCCTTATTCAGAACTCCTTTAAGTTAATGGGAAAAGCTCCCACTGACTACAGTGATTGTTAGATCGGGCCCTAAGTCCTCCGAGGTTTATTTCAGAATCCAAAATACAGGAGCCCAGTTCAAACTGAAAAGCTGATTAAAATCAATGTGATCAAGCTAATGTAGAAACAGCAAAACAAAATCTCTGTCAATTTGAATGCCTCAAACATTCTCCTTAGTAATTTTCTATTTCAGATCACATTTATCAAGCACTTACTTCCATTATGTCATTTGTTTAGGCTTGTTTTTATTGACTGAGTAAATAACTCTTGATTACAGTAGTTACAGTTTTCCCTGTGGCAACACGCTGCGTACACTTTAACTGCACTGTGAATTAGGAGATGTGCATTTCCTATATTGTCAGAAGCCACTGAGTTCCCTGTCCCTGCAACTGCTTTTCCTCCATTCTGCCAAGATGAGTGAAAACTAGTAGCTTTGCCAGTACGTCTCTCTGGATCTGTTATGTATGATGGAGGTAGGTAATGTCTGGGGCAGTGCTTCATTTCTATCATCAGTTTTGTAGTAATACATTTGTAAACAATTTCTCATGTAGAATTATTCTCTATTCCTAAACATATCTTGAACATATTGTGTTTATAGCAGTAATATGAACAACAACAAAATCCCTAACTGTATTCTCAGCACTACTCTGGCATTTTTTATTTTTATAACATTTGTATTTATTTTTTATCATTTTTATTGCAAAATCCTTGGTTGGACAAACAAATTAATACTTAGAAGAAGTCAATATTGTACCTGTCATGAGAAACCTGACTTCATTAATAAAACATGCATTAGTGGAGAAATTATGTATCTCTCAATATTAAAATCCACAGAGACTAGAATATGCTGGAATACATATTTGCATAAATAATGCCCCCTGCTTTTTCTAAGTCTTTTCAAGGAGACCGTGAGAATTTGGTCTGCAAAACTGGGTAAGCACATGAAAGGTTTGATCCCACTCTCACTGGAGTCAACTGCAAAGCTCCCATTAAACTCAGGAATAGCAGGGACAGGCCCAGAACAAATGGCTTTAGTTTTTACTCACACACATAAAACTGATAAAGGACTTAACCAGTAGAACTTACTGCTCCAACATCTCACAGACCGAGAGTTTAGTAGGATTGTAAATAAGGATATGCACAACTGCATTTGATAAAATAAAAATGTAGAAGGATATAAGTTTATAATGGATAAATTTGTAATGTTGCTGGGCATAAACTAACCACTAACTACCCAAGCTAAGGAAATTTCCTCAGATGCATATGGTTCTGAACATCGTCAGTGACAAGACAATGGGCTAATGGACTGTAGATGTTTCTACAGTATGTAATTCTCATGTTCCTACAGTATGTGCATTATAGGGAGTTTTATCTTTTTCTGAGGTATATGGTACTGGTCATTGCCCGAACCAGGCTATTGGACTAGATCAACCAAAGGTTTGATGAGATGCAAGTCACTATATACCTGTCAGATAATTATTATTCCTAGTTAATTACAGTGTATGTCACGTTATAATACATTTGCATTGTATTTTAACTCTTCATCGTTACTCCAAAGGATTCATAATCTATTTGTGTACCCAGCTCTGTGTGAAGTGTATTGGGCCCTAAATGTCCCTGAACAATGTGGATTGCCACGGACTCGCAGGGGCGAAAAAAAAGTGCAGGTCTGTTATTTACCGGGCTGCATGTGGCAATAAACTATATAGGTAAGGGATGCAAGGGGAGTGTGGGTCAGGACACGAGCTGCAGATACACACACACACACACAACTAAAATTAATCAATTTAAAGTTTTATTGGGGATAATTACAAGGGGTAAGGGAGCAGTTTTTTGATTAACTAATAGAGTTAATGAAACTTAAAACACACAATGACTAAAATACGTGCTAACAATATTTACAAACGAAGATGCAGCATTTAGTAATAACTGATACTTACAAATACAAACCAACGCATAACGACTGGCAAACGTAGAAGCTCTGTTTGAAAACACGTGAAGAGGCTTTGAGGTGATCAGGCTCGGTTACATGGGATACACGGGATACACGGGACTCGTTTTCTTTTTCCTCTCCCTGTCTGCACATGGCAGGCAGAAACATAAGTACCAACTATGACATCACAAAAGTGTCATAGGGGACGGGGCCCAAAACCTGTTTGTGTTCGCTTCTGATTGGCACAAGCAATGTTTACACCAAGTAGGGGAGTAGGTGCCTCAAAGTCTGGCTTTGCCCCCAAAGGTGAGGAAATGCACATTGTTATAGAATGCACACAAAACTGAATGACAAAAGAAGAGGCCAGGGCAATACCGGTATGGGCAAGTGTTACAGGATGCAGACAGGAACTCATCAGAACAAACAAGTTATTATTATTTAATACCATACTCAGTAACATTTACAAATCCATCCCCATGCCTTATTTGTACAGTAGATTTACATATATATTGATCTTAAAATAAATCTAAATCCAGTTCCCAAATTAGATGATTTACTTAGTCACCCAGAAGCCCCATTAGTGGTCTCACTCAAAATTCTTAGGAAGAAACAGTAGAAAAGGTATAAAATACTCCATCTCCATTAACATCTATTGCAGATGTACTAAGAGTAGCAACAGTACCATTTTCATTGTATTTGATGCTACTGTAACTTCTAATAGTTCTTGCAAAGTCAAATTGCTTGAACCTGACTTGCTGCATTCTTTACTTTTATAATAAAGATTCTGGGATCCTGAACTGGGAACCTTTAGTTGTTTGGGGTTAGGTTCTTTTGCCTGGTGGGTGTTTTATGTATTTTAAAATCTGTTCAATGAATTGCAACAAAGGAGGTAGGGGGAGAGGATCTGATTCCTCTCTTTCTTACATTAGTGCAAATTGGGTAAAACTGAAATCAACATCCATTGAAGTCAATGGAAGTACTGGTGTAATACCAATGTAAATGAGATCAGAGAAAGCCAATTAAATAACTAGACAACAATTAACCATTCATACACCTTAACACACCACTATTTTCCAGGTGCACATGATAAGGAACAATTCTGCACAGTGCTAAGCATTTCCTGTGAGGTGCTGAGCATTTGCAACTCTTGAAGACAATGAGCAATGAGGACACGTAGCACCTGTGAAGGGTGCTCAGCACTTTACAAGAAGTACTCCGCACCAGGCAGGATTGGGTCTTGAAAACACAGGAAAACATGTATTTGTATATGTTCCTCCATCAACGACAGAGACTGTTAGTGACACAGACTGTCATCGAGGCAGAAAAATATTGCACTGGGAATTTGTGCCCAGGAGAAACCCAGGTTAGAACAGCAGAGGCAGCACATCAAGATGTAGGTTTATTGAGCAGACTGTGCAGAGAAACTTGCACATTGTCTGCTGGCACTCTGTCTGTAACCTGGCTGTAACCAACGCTAGGAGTTATTCTTCGGGGGAACTAAATCCACCCCCTTTTCTGAACCAATACTGAAATCATATCAACAACAGCGAGGGAGTTCTTAAAGGGGGAAAGAAGCTGTTTTGGAAATTACAGCACGAGCTGAATAACTGTGTGCCCGCTAGTTTCAAAGAACTGCCTGTGAGGCCAGGGAGCTCAGCATCTTTCAGGGCCATGCCCTCAATCTAAAGTGAATCCCTCTTGGTCAGGTTTGAATCAAATTGGTGGGGCATGTAGGGAGCATGTTGGTGGGCTCCCTGTAGAGAGCATGTCCTGGCACTATCCATGCTGTACCTAAATAGAAGTTTCCTGTGCTTAGTCATTCCTTGAGCTCCCGGGGGAGATGAATAAAATTGCCAAATGTGATGTAGTTACCACTACACGCTGGACTGAGGCCACCACCAACAAACTTCACAAAGGCCATTCAAACAGTCTGTTGTGGGCTACACACTGGGATAGATTTGAGCCAGTAACCGGGAGGTGAAAAGCGTCATGCTCCACTTTCATGGCACTAAGCAAATATAAGAATAGATTAAAAAAAAAGTTGAATATACACATGCTAAGTTTGAAAATGAAAGTATAAGTGCAACCAGTGAAATCAAGTTCTGAAGCGTTATCTTTAATACCTTTAATTTTGTGAGGGATTTTTTTTTCTGATTATTTTACAAAGGCCACAATGCTGACCTGAAAACTGGAGACAAACAGAAATGATTGTCTAAACATGGATACAAAAAGGCTTGGGTTGCTTGACAAAGGGAGACTCTTCCCAAGTAGCGACAGTTCCTTCCTCTCTCCTATGTGTATCTCTTTTTAATGGTTATCAGAAGCAGGGAAGTGTTGCCTCTAGCTTTAGGAACAACCTTTGATTGCTTCTGGGTGTCTGAGAGCAAGATCCTTGGGGCTTCTGGGAGGAGAGTGGAGAGTGAAGAAGGTGAAAAAATGGCAGCACCTTGAGTATAGAGGAATACTGGAAGAGGCTGCTGCTTTCCTTACTCACTGGAATGGGAGGGCAGAGTGCAGTTGCCATAAGATATGTATGAGGTACATGGTACATCATAGGAAAAAGATGTGGGTGGAAGCTTCAGGAGTCAGATTCCCTATCAGATCTACTAGAGCCTGAGTGAGATAAGTTTATATTAAATGCTTAATAAATTCTCAGATAGCAACTTATACATTCAAAGATGTTAAGTCCAGAAGGAACCATGAGATCATCTAGTCTGACCTCCTGTATATTAAAGCCATTAAATTTCACAAGTTACCCCCATATTGAGCCCAATATCTTGTTTGACAAATACATAGCTTCCAGGCAGCTTACAACTGCGAAGAGCTATAAAGGAATCTCACAAAATGTTAGATGGCATTTAATGGTGATAAATGCAAAATAATGTACATTGGGAAAAATAATCCCAACTTTATATACAAAATGATGGGGTCTAAATTAGTTGTTACCACTCAAGGAAGAGATATTGGCATCATCCTGAATATTTCTTGGAAAACATCCATTTAATGCACAGCAGCAGTCAAAAAAAAGCTAATACAATGTTAGGAACAGTTTTAAAATAATAAATAATAAAACAGAAAATATCATAATGCCACCATATATATCCATAAGCCACACCTTCAATACAGTGTGAAGTTCTGGTTGCCTCATCTAATATATATATTAGAATTGCAAACGGAACACAGGAGGGCAATGAAAATGGTTAAAGGTATGCAATGGCTTTCACATGAGGAGAAATTTTTAATGAGGATGTTGTTCAGTACTAATAGTTTAGGTATATTCCATCCGTGCAGTTTCCTTTATCAATCAAGCTTGTAATCTCATAAAAAAAAAAGAGATCAGGTTTGTTTGACAAAGTCTATTTTCTATAAAATTATATTGACTGGCATTAGTTATAGCCATATTCTTTCATTCTTTATTAAGTCTTCTACAAGTGTTTCCATTGGTTTGCCTGGGATTGAGGTCAGCCTAACCAGCTTATAGTTACCTGGGTTATCTCATTTTCCTTTTGGAAACTGACATGAAATTTGCACTCTCCAGTTTTCTGTAATTTTCTCAGTATTCCAAGATTTATTAAAAAGTAATGTCAGCAGGCCAGAGAGCTCCTCAGCCAACTCTTCTGGGTTCAAGCTGTCCAGACTTGCTGATTTAAAAATATTTTATCCCTAGTAGATGCTGTTTTAGTTCCCCTTTAATTACCACTGGACTTCATCATGCTCATGTGACATGAATACATCACCCTGTTTCTTTGCAAATACAGAACTGAAATATTTATTGAACACAACTGCCTTTTCTGCACCATTACTAACAATTTTTACTATATCTAATAATGGGCCCATACCAATCTTTGGATTTCTTTTGTTCCTAATATACTTAAAAAATGTTTTCACCCGCAGGGTAATTCTTTCCAGGTACACACTTGTAAATGCAAGGTGTACATTTGCAATTACAGGTGCTCCATAGGTCATAACATTTGTGGGTTTTTCATCAATCAAGAGAACATAAACAAACATGGTTGATGAAAGACTTTTTAGCATTATCAGTTATAATAAACAAGGATTATGCAGACAAATAAACTGTGACCTGTGAGATCCAGTTATGATTACCTGGGGTATTAATCTCAGTTTTGCATGCTGTGGAGAGGAATTGATACCATTTGTCACTAACAAGGCATTCAGAAACACAATAAAAATATCTAAGCATGACTAGATCAGTGGTAGGTTTTCCTGTAAGTGCACCTGCAGGACTGCTGCCATGTGGTATATATCTAAAGTAAATATTTATCAGCAATGTGATTTAATTATATACACAAGTTAATTGCAGACCACTTGAAATAGCAGAAATTGGATGATCCTGACTAACTGGCAGTGAGCAAGTCTGACTATCTGATTTATCCAGATAATCAAGGACCAAGTCAGATAATGGAAACTGCATAATATTTTCAATTAAAGTATGTAAACACAAGTAAACAGCAGGAAATTTGTTCTAGGGAGCCATTCAAATAACAAAATGATTGGCTTATTGAATTTAGTATTTCAATATACCCAACAGTCCACAAATTATATAATCTTGGCACATATTATAACATTAAGATTAGCAGCCGTGTTAGTCTGTATCCGTAAATAAGACAAGGAAGACTTGTAGCACCTTAGAGACTAACCGGTGCTACAAGTCTTCCTCGTCTTATTATAACATTGTTACAACCTGCAATATGCTTGTAATTTTCCATTATTTTTCTTTTTCAAATTTGCATTTCTAAGGCGCCATGAGATACTTTATGCTTCACCTGACACTTTCTGCTGGGGAAGCGTAGGAGGCTGGAGGGGTTAAAATCCTCTGCTTTTGGGACCTAATCCAATGACTATTGAAGTTAATGGAAAGGGGCCTATACAACTCCCAGTGGGAATCTTTCCATTGACTTCAGTGAGAACTGGATCAGGCCATATCTGAACATAGTGCTAGAGCCATTGCCTCTATAGTCATAGATCCCACAGCATCTCCTCCACCAACCATCAGTGTCACCCTCCACTTATGCAGGGAAGCAAGGAGGGCCCCACGTGACATAAAAAGGGTGCAGTCCTCTGTGCATGCTCACATAACTCCACTGCAGGGTTACAGTGATAAAGACAATTCATGTAGACTGGGTCCAAAAAACACACCAAGTACTGTGAAATTTTGAAACACTGTTGTTTTTGATGAAAAATCAGAACTGACAGATAACCAAACCATTTTTCATTTTTGACAACTGTTTTCTGTAGAAAAATTTATTTGCAGAAACTCAAAATGTTTGAAAATCAAAGTCTGAATCTGAAAATGGAAAACTTTCTCCAAAATATTTTTAGGTTTGGTTTCTGTTTTCTTTTGTATTTTTTAATGTAAAATTTAAAGCAAAGCCACAATCTGCTATGAACATTTTGCTTTGTTCAAAAAGCCATTTTTTTGTCAAGAAAAAACCCTTCATCTAAAAAACATTGACCAGCTGTAGTAACATCCTTTTGCCTCAGTCTAGCAAAAGCACTCCGGTATGCGCATAACTCTTAACATGATTTCAATAGGACTCTTAATGTGCTTAAATTCGCATGTTTGAGTGATTTCCTGGATTGGGGGGGGGGGGGGGGGGGGCTTTGTTAGCAACCTTTATTTACTTCTCCCACAAAACTTCAGAGATGTCAGATCAACACACATTCTGTTTTCAAAACCACCACGATCAAGAATTCCTTCTGAGATTATTTATTTTTTCATAATTTTACATGGATGTTTACATACATCCCACTCCCATAAAAATCAAAATAAAAAGTGATCTGCATTGTTTACTTACAAACAGCAGGCTAATTTCTGGCTAAAACAAACAAGTAGTGATGATGATGATAATAATAATCAGTAAATGTTTTTGAGATGTCAAGATGCTGCTCACCAAGAGAAAAGCTGGTCTGTGACTTGTTACCTGAGAAATAGAGCCCAAGAATCAGTTTCCATAAGATTATCGAGTTGAAACATGAATTCCCTCATGAAAGATTTCAACTGTCAGCTTCTGAGTGTGGATTAACAACAGCTGTCAAAAACAGTTAAATAACAGATGGTATGAATTAAGGCTCTAAAAATAAGGTCCCAATTAATGAAATCATCATTCTTTAGGAGGAAGAGTGTTTAAGCACGTGCTAAACTTTGAGCATATGCTAAAGTACTTTTCTATATCAGGCCCTAGAACTGGAACTAGTGGTAGTCAGCTATCAAATTAGATAATTTCAGAAATACAGAAATGTATAATTTTAGAATTAAGTAAAACACCTTTTCAGTGGTCTGTCATAGTAACAGATATTTTCCTTTTATTTTGAACATAAACAACCTATGTTTTGTACTATTAACAAACAATGTATTAAGGATCGGAATTTAAAATGCATAATTATAAACGCTCCTGACTAGGTGATACTTTTTAAAACAGTATCTCAACTCAGATGAATTATGCCTGGTTTCCTTCCGGAAACAAACTCTTCAAGGTTTGCATGAAGCTCTATGAAGAGTAGAGTTGGCCTTGGACTCCCTTTTCCCCCCCTCACAACTTCCACTCTCTCTTAACGGGCTTCCCTTAAAACTCTCTTCCTTCCAAAGTCTTCCGGGTTTGGGCCCTTTTTGAGTCTTTGAGGAGCAACAAAGCAGGCCTACTCCTACCTCATATCTGCCAGTACATTTTGGGAGCAGGTAGCCTTCACTGTTCTGCAACAACACTGGGCAATGTTCTTTCCATCTCCATGGCTGCTTTTGCCATTGTTACATGTTTTCCTTATGGCTGTCTATCCCCCCAGAACATATTTAAAATTAGATGTGGAGAAGAAGTAGTCTATATTCCTCCTCCCACACCCAACTTTCAAGATATGGGAAGAATCAGCCACTAGCTGCCTGCAGGGGGGAAGGAGGAGTGTGGCAACAGTTGCAAACTACTCTGCCCATTATGAAAATACAGTAAACCCTCGATTTAACGGGCCCCGATTTAACGGACTTCGGATGCAACGGACAAAATTTCCGATGCATCCGAAATCTGTTATTCGGGGGCCGGGCGGGAGCTGTCAACCCGGCTGACAGCTCCCGCCGGGCTCCCCGCTGCGGGGAGCCGGGCGGGCCGGCTGACAGCTCCCGCCGGGCTCCCCGCTGCGGGGAGCCGGGCGGGCCGGCTGACAGCTCCCGCCGGGCTCCCCGCTGCGGGGAGCCGGGCGGGCCGGCTGACAGCTCCCGCCGGGCTCCCCGCTGCGGGGAGCCGGGCGGGCCGGCTGACAGCTCCCGCCGGGCTCCCCGCTGCGGGGAGCCGGGCGGGCCGGCTGACAGCTCCCGCCGGGCTCCCCGCTGCGGGGAGCCGGGCGGGCCGGCTGACAGCTCCCGCCGGGCTCCCCGCTGCGGGGAGCCGGGCGGGCCGGCTGACAGCTCCCGCCGGGCTCCCCGCTGCGGGGAGCCGGGCGGGCCGGCTGACAGTTCCCACCCGGCTCCCCCCAGCGGGGAGCCGGGCGGGCGGGCTGACAGCTCCCGCCCGGCTCCCCGCTGCGGGGAGCCGGGCGGGCGAGTTGACAGCTCGCTCCCGGCTGTGATCAGTAAAACCTCTATATAACGGACTAATTCGGGTGAGGGGGGTGTCCGTTAAAGCCAAAAGTCCTGTTATTTAATGCCCGAATTAGTCCGTTAAATCAAGGTTTCACTGTAGTTGGACGAAGGATGATCCAAGAGATGTGGTACTATAGTGAGTTTTAAAAAACAAGCAAATCTGACTGGGTTTTGTTGATTATTATTTACATTATGGTAGTGCCTAGAAGACCCATCTGAGAATGGGACTCCCTTGCAATAAATAGATACTGGAGAAACATAGTAAGAAAGTCCCTACTCTGAACAGCTTACAGTCAAAGTAGATAAGACAGACAAAGGCATGAGAAAGGTCATATTAATATCCCCATTTTACACACACCGGGAGCTGAGACACAGAGAGCTTAAGTGATTTCCTCAATGTCACACAAGAAGTTTATGGCAGAGGTAGGACCAGAACACCTGTTTCCTATGGCCCAGCCCACTGCCTTAACCATTAGTACATTTTCCTTCTCTTGGTTTTCAGTTTCATTCTGAGGTTTATGGTTCACGAGAACACAGGCATGCCAGACAAAACTTGTGGATGCCTAAACCGAGTGAACTCATTCCACTCACAAAATTCTCTACAATCCAGGCAGACTGCAACCAGTGAGGTTTTGTACAACCTTAAAAATCAGATATCTGAGATGAGAGAGGTGTTAATCACATATCACATACTTCATCCCTTTGCCAGGGCTGTACAGCCCTTTGTTACCGGACATACATTTTCTAGTGCTTTGTGCCATCTAAGATTAAATGTCTTATTCGATGGGACCTCCAGAGTCTTTCTGCAATAAGCCAACATCAGAAGATCCTGTGGCAGACAGAGTGGCTATGTTATAATCTAGGAATACGGATCTGTAATAGGCGACATATACAGCTATACAAAGTCATTGGGCTTTCCTGTATGAATGTATTGGATTAGTAATAGTGGGTTGTTGGAAAAACAAATGGGAAGATAATGATTTAGGTAAACAGCCTCCTAACAAACACTTGGTGACAATTACAATAGCCCAGCTCACAGGGGTGAAGATGCTACTTCCAGGCTCCCTCCCAAGGTTATACAGTTATTTATTTAGCCAGTGCTGGGAGCCTAGAAATCAAAAGAACACTTAATGGTCAAAAAGACTCCCAGAGGGCAAGGGGGAGAGTTGTCAGTGAGCTGTTCATCAGAGCACAGAGACAGGATCTAGGGACATGTCTGACACAGTGGGGCCCATCCCAGGATTCCAGGGGATTATAAGCCTTAGGGAAGACAGACATGTATAGACTGTTTATTGTTTTAAGATATTTACTCTAAAAAGTTTTGGCTCTAAATAAACAATACTTTGCTTTAAGAAGGCTGTTTGTGACTGGAATTCCACTGGTCATAGCCACCAGAGGCAAAATATACGCTACATGTCTCCACTACAAAATTATGTTGACCTAACTGACATAAGCATAGAGCTACTGCAGGTATTAAATCACTTGTGTGCGTGCCCAGTTAGCTCCTCCTGTTGATGGTGCATGTCCTCACCTGGAGTGCTTGTATACATTATACTGTCAGTGTGGGGCATTGTGGGATGGCTCCTGAAGGCCAGAAACAGTCAACATAAGTAACAGTGTTTAAACTGACACTGCATCGACCAAATTACATCAAGCATGACTCTATGCTTCTCAGGGAGGTGGAATTTCTCAGTTGGCATAGAGATGCACTTATGTTCGCGGGAGCCAAATTTAAGTGAAGACACTTCCACAGCTAGTGTAACCCACACACCTCTTGGGTGTGGTGTTCTGTCCAATCAAGACCACTTAGAGAGATAAAATGACTCTGCTCTACAGCCCTAATTAACAGCCAGTTGGCTTTTAGCTCATGTGGTAGTAGAGGCTCATGCACTAAGCTCAAGCAGTCCCAGGTTCGATCCTGCCTCCCAATGACCAGGGTCTGTTCCCATTACACTAGGTCAATGCAAGGCAGCCTATGTCAATTTAATCTATAGGTGTAGACCAGGCCTCAGAGGCTAAACCCAGTCAGTCCTGCTGAGGTAATTATGGTTAGTACTAAACATTCCACTCCCAATGAAGACATAAGGGTGAAATCCTGACCTCAATGAAGTCAGTGGGAGTTTTGCCACTGACTTTAATTGGGCCAGGATTTCCTCTTAGGATTTGAGACCTTGTAGGATCAATCTCCATGGACCTGATCCTGAAGTCACATCTGTGTGGATCTCACTACACTATCTAAGCCTAATTATATAAAGGTCAGGAGGCATGCTGGTTCTCACTGAGCAAAGCAGGAGTCACAGTTTACTCCCATGGAAGTGAATGGCAAAAATCCCATTCACTTCAGATGGAGGAGACAGGGAGCCGTAGAATTCACAAGACAAAACAAATACTGCAGCAGCTAAAGCAAACAAAAAACAGCAACAAAACAAAAACAACAGCAAAAAACATACACAAACTAAGGAGGTGGGAAGGATGCACGAAAGAAAAGATGCTACTTCTGACTATCCGTTTAATGACTCTCTCTTCCTGGCCCACAGGGAAGCAGTCTAGCTGAGTCCATCACTGCTGCTGCTACTCTGTGTCCCTAATCGCAGTAGAATTGCGCAAGGCGGTAATTACAGAGAGAAGCCCCAAGGAGTCCACACAGGGATTCTTGAGTTTCCTTTCAATCACCCAAAAGGAAGCTCGGAGAGGAAATAATTAAAGGTCCAAAGTTTGATTGATCTGTTCCTGCAACTACGTAGTAACTGGCTAAGCTCACTGATCTCCCTCAGATTCAAATCCATACTGGGTCATTTCAAACAATTCCTAGGATACTGATGGACAAATAATCTTATTACTAGCTATTTGTGATATGTTCCAGTTACATGTATATATTATCTGACTCGAGATTATATCCATACATTGGTTGTATGTAAAAATATAAATAAATCTCACTGAGAAATTAATATATTTTCAGTTATGTACATATATATGAATATGAATGATATTTCTATATAAAGGATATTAAGGGACATTATTAAGGGCACAAGAGCATTCTATGCATACTATTTTCTATGCAAACTATCTCACTGCATAGAAAAGATAGGAAGTATGACAAGAGACCACCCTGGCTTACCCAGGAGATCTTCAATGATCTAAACCTTGAAAAAGAATCTTCCAAAAAGTGGAAACTTGGTCAATTTACAAAGGATGAATATAAATAAATAACACAAGTATGTAGGGACAAAATTAGAAAAGCCACGGCACAAAATGAGATCAAACTTGCTAGGGACATAAAAAGAAACAAGAAAACATTCTACAAATACATTAGAAGAGGAAGACCAAGGACATAGTAGGTTCAATGAGGGGGGAAAGACAATAACAGAAAATATGGAAATGGCAGAGTTGCTTAATGACTTCTTTGTTTCGGTTTTCACAAAGAAGGTTAGTGGTGATTGGACATCTAACATAGTGAATGCCAGTGAAAATGAGGTAGATTAGAGGCTAAAATAGGGAAAGAACAAGTCAAAAATTACTTAGCCAAGTTAGATGTCTTCAAATCACCAGGGCCTGATGAAATGCATCCTAGAATACTCAAGGAGCTGACTGAGGAGATATCTGAGTCACTAGCAATTATCTTTGAAAAGTCATGGAAGACGGAAGAGATTCCAGAAGACTGGAAAAGGGCAAATATAGTGCCCATCTATAAAAAGAGAAATAAGAACAACCCGGGGAATTAGAGACAAGTCATTTTAACTTCTGTACCCGGAAAGATAATGAAGCAAATAATTAAGCAAATAATTTGCAAACACCCAGAAGATAATAAGGCAATAAATAACAGCATGGATTTGTCAACAAATCATGTCAAACCAACCTGATAACTTTCTTTGACAGAGTAACAAGCCTTGTAGATGAGGGGAAGCAGTAGATGTGGTATGGTATATCTTTACTTTAGTAATAAGACTTTTGATTCTGTCTCACATGACCTTTTCATAAACAAACTAGGGAAATACAACCTAGATGGAGCTACTAGAAAGTGGGTGCATAATTGGTTGGAAAATTATTCCCAGAGAGTAGTTATCAGTGGTTCATAGTCCTGCTGGAAGGGCATAATGAGTTGGGTCCTGCAGGGACTGGTTCTGAGTCTGGTTCTGTTCAATATCTTCATCGATGATTTAGATAATGGTCTAGAGAGTACACTCATCAAGTTTACGGATGATACCAAGCTGGGAGGGGTTGCAAGTGCTTTGGAGTATATCAGGGGTCTCCAAACTTTTCAGCCCGAGGGCCGCATTAGCTATCAAATAGCAGTTCGGGGGCCGACAACACACTCGAGGTCCAAATAAAAAAGAATCAAAACATGGATGTTGTTTTTAATTATTTATTTAATATTATTTTATTCAGTTATTATTTAATAACACATTGATACACTACACCTGAACACTACACATGAACACTACACATGAACACCTGTTCACTACACATGAACACTACACATGAACACTACACATGAACCCCCCAACTGACCCACCCAGCCAGGTCTCTCCCCCCAAAACCTCCTTTCCTCCAACCCCCCTCCCCCAAATGACCCACCCAGCCAGGTCTCTGACCCCAAAACCTCCTTTCCTCCAACCCCCCCCCAAATGACCCACCCAGCCAGGTCTCTCCCCCCAAAACCTCCTTTCCTCCAACCCCCCTCCCCCAAATGACCCACCCAGCCAGGTCTCTGACCCCAAAACCTCCTTTCCTCCAACCCCCCCCCCCAAATGACCCACCCAGCCAGGTCTCTCACCCCAAAACCTCCTTTTCTCCAACCCCCCCCCAATGACCCACCCAGCCAGGTCTCTCACCCCAAAACCTCCTTTCCTCCAACCCCCCCCCCCCAAATGACCCACCCAGCCAGGTCTCTCCCCCCCAAACCTCCTTTCCTCCAACCCCCCCCCCCAAATGACCCACCCAGCCAGGTCTCACCCCAAAACCTCCTTCCCTCCCACCCACCCCCCAACTGACCCGCTCAACCCGGTCTCTCCCCACAGACCGGTTCGCCGCCTGGCAGTGGGTGGCTCCTTGTTTCGCCCCCTGTAGCTGCGTGGCGGTGCGGCGCGTCCCGGCCCCAGCTCTGAGCCGTCCTTGGCCGGCGGCGGCAGCCGAGCACGGGGCGCGTCCCGGCCCCGCGGCGGCAGCCGAGCACGCGGCGCGTCCCGGCCCCGCGGCGGCAGCCGAGCACGCGGCGCGTCCCGGCCCCGCGGCGGCAGCCGAGCACGTGGCGCGTCCCGGCCCCGCGGCGGCAGCCGAGCACGCGGCGCGTCCCGGCCCCGCGGCTGGCGGCCCGCGCGGCGCTACCAGGCCCCAGCGCGGAGCCGTCCCAGCGAAAAGCTCAAAAGAGCCAAAAATTCCAAAGAGCCAAAAAGATCTCCACGGGCCGGATGAGAGGGCCTCGCGGGCCGCATCCGGCCCGTGGGCCGTAGTTTGGAGACCCCTGGAGTATATGATTAAAATTCAAAATGATCTGGACAAACTGGAGAAATGGTCTGAAGTAAATAGGATGAAATTCAATAAGAACAAATGCAAAGTCCTCCACTTAGGAAGGAACAAACAGTTGCACACATACAAAATGGGAAATGACTGCCTAGGAAGGAGTACTGTGGAAAGGGATCTGGGGGTCATAGTGGATCACAAGCTAAGTATGAGTCAATAGGGTAACATTGTTGCAAAAAAAGCAACATCAATCTGGGATGTATTAGCAGGAGTATTGTAAGCAAGACACAAGAAATAATTATTCTGCTCTACTCTGTGCTGATTAGGCCTTAACTGGAGTATTGTGTCCAGTTCTGGGAGCCACATTTTAGGAAAGTTGTGGAAAAATTGGAGAAAGTCCAGAGAAGAGCAACAAAAATTATTAAAGGCCTAGAAAATATGACCTATGAGAGAAGATTGAAAAAAACTGGGTTTGTTTAGTCTGGAGGAAAGAAGACAGAGTGGACATGATCACAGTTTTCAAGTAAATAAAAGATTGTTACAGGGAGGTTAAGAAAAAATGTTCTTCTTAACCTCTGAGGATAGGACAAGAAGCAATGGGCTTAGATTGCAGCAAGGGTGGTTTAGGTTGGACATTAGGAAAAACATCCTAACTGTCAGAGTGGTGAAGCACTGGAATAAATTGCCTTGGGAGATTGTGGAATCTCCATTATTGGGGATTTTTAAGAGCAGATTGGACTAACACCTGGTAGGGATGGTAGATAATATTTAGTCTTGCCTTGAATGCAGGGGACTGGACTAGATGACCTCTCGAGGTTCCTTCCAGTTCTAGGATTCTATGTTCTATGACTATATACTAAATGTAAATAGGCTTGGAAGGTTTAGACTGGTAGTTTTCAGTAAACATCAGTTTCACTGCACACATACAAATTGACAAAAATATTTTAATCAATAATAATTGAAATTTACAGACATGCAAAGAAAGAAAAATGCTGTTAGAGAACCTTTTAGAGTTTAATTTAAAATATTTACTTCGTGTATTTGGACATGTGATTCTGATAATTTGTTTTAGTGATTATAAACTTTTAACTTTTTGAAGCTCAACATTTATTGTCATTAAATAATTATTGTCTGACTCCCCATAATTTCTCACAACTGTTAAAAATTAAATCGGTTAAAAAAAGATTAAAACATTATTTTGCACAACTGTGGACATTTACATTGATAAAAATTTAAAAATGCTTAAAATAAATATTGATATTATCCATCTAAATTATAAAAAAACCGAATTCTGACATGTCTAAATATAAAGACATCTTGATAGGTAATTGAGGTTTTTACTTTATCTAATCTACCTATCTGAATGATATGTAATATTCATAGAAAGAGGGATTATGATTTAGAATTATAACTAGCACACTCACATTCCTAAAAAGTTGACAGGCACCCTAAGGAGAATAAGCAGTTCAGAAATCAGGTTTTGGTAGAACAGAATAAAGATCATTTTTATCATCTACAGCTATTTTCCTCAAACAGTAGTTACTATTTCCACAAACTGTGTTTCCATAAGCTTTCATATATCACAATATCATATTCAACTATTTATATAGCAAAAAATAAAAAATAACTTCTGGATCTCTAGACAAAACTTCTTTGAAAGAGGTAATGTTTGAGATGTTCAAAACCGAATAAGGAATTTAGGGTCAAATTTTCAAAAGCACCTAAATTACTTAGGTACCTAAGTCCCATTTTCAAAAACGATTTAGGCATTGAAGAGCATAAGCCCTGGTCTACACTATAGAGTTATATCGATGTGAGGCTGCTTACATTGGCCTAACTCTGTAAGCAGCTACACTAAAATGTAGCTCCCACTGATTTAACTTGCCCATTACACCGACTTAATCCCTCCTCTGCAAGAGGTGTAGCACTGAGGTCAATGTAGTTAGGTTGACACAGTGTCAGTGTAGACACTGCATTGCTTAGATAGACTGTTGCTGCCTTTCAGAAGCTCTCCCACAATGCCCCACAATGACAGTTAAGTCAGTACAAATGCTCCTGGTGAGATTCTGCACTGCTGACACAAAGAACATAGTGTGGACATGCAAAAGCAATTTAATTACTGCTGTGGCTGTATGTTAAGGTAATTTAGGTTGCCTTAAATTGGTCATGTAGATTTGCCCCAAGTGTCTTTGAAAGTCAATGGGACTTAGAATCCTAAATCATTTAGGTGCTTTTGAAATTTGAGCATTTTACCCTTAGTCACTCAACTCCCATTCATTTCAAAATCAATTCTGAAAATATCAACAACTATATTTTAAGGTCAGGAGAGTGGTACCAATTATTTAAAATATAATTAAAAGCTGAACAATGTTCATAATGATCCTGATACCTTAGAGTTGTAATAATGTTGTTAAAGTGTTGACTAGAGCAGGTTGAAAATTTTCTATCCACTTTTTTTCCAATGGAAAATGCCTTTTCAAGAAAAACAAAAAATATTTACAAAATTATTAGCTTGGGTCAATTTTTTGAAAACGAACAAAAAACTCATTTTAGTGGGAGGGAAAACATTCTCTCACTTCTTAGTTTTTTCTCTCTGGAAAAAGGAGCAAAATAAAGTTAAAAGTGTTCACCCACCCCACTGAAATGAAACTAAATTGCCTGAACATTTTCAATAATTTGCCATTTGTTTCAAAAACATTTATCAAAAAAATGAAATCTGTCACCAAAAATTTGTAACAAAATGACTGCTCCAATGTTGCCACATTTGGCTCAGAACCTGCAAAGATTCAAGAACATGCTTAACTTTACAGATGTAGGTCATCCAATTAAGGTCAATGGAACTACTCACTGTGTAAAGAATCAGAGAGGTAGCCGTGTTAGTCTGGAATAGCAGAGGAAACAAAATCCTGTGGCACCTTAAAGACTAACTATAAAGTTTTGAAGCATGAGCTTTCGTGGGCTAATACCCACTTCGTCGGATGCAAGCAGTGGAAATGTTTAGAGGCAGGTCTGGGAAAGTAGGTAAGAACCAGGTGGGAGGTGAAAAGGTTAGTCCAAATAAGCTGAACCAGTTTGTTATCTCCGATCAGGGAGTGTGGATTATTCTTCTAGCATTTGAATGGGGTGTGTGAACATGGAGAGAGGAGAAACAATGTCTGTAATGAGCCAGCCATTCTAGATCTTTGTTCAATCCTAGAATGTGTGTGCTGAATTTGCAAATGAATTGAAGTTCTGCAGTTTCCCTTTGTAGTCTGGTCTTGAAGTGTTTTTGCTGCAGGATGGTGACTTTTAAATCTGCTAATGTGTGTCCAGGCAGGTTGAAGTGTTCCCCTACAGGTTTGTGTATATTGCCATTCCTAATATCTGATTTGTGTGCATTTATCCTTTTTCGTAGGGACTGTCCAGTTTGGCCGATGTACATAGCAGAGGGACACTGGTGGCATATAATGGCATATATGACATTGGTTGATGTGCAGGTGAATGAACCAGTGATGGTATGATTGATCTGGTTAGGTCCTGTGATGTTGTTGCTGGTGTAGATATGTGGGCAGAGTTGGCATCGAGGTTTGTTGCATGGATTGGTTCCTGAGTTGGAGTTATTTTCCCAGACCTGCCTCTAAACATTTCCACTGTTCACTGTGTAAAGTTAATCACATGCTTAGTTTGCTTTTTCTCAAAGGAGAGACATTAAAAACTTGCATTAAAATTACAGTATTTAAAGAAGCCTCTGAACATGGAATCTCGCCTGCTATGAAAGTCAGCATAGAACTGGTTATCTCAGGGTTCCAGACCACATTAAAGAAAAGGAAGGGACTCACCTGCAACTCATAGTGGTCCTCCCTCTTCCTCTAGCACCTGTGACATGTATTTAATCTTTCCCTCTGATTGTTACAATGTTTCCCTCATACCATTCTGTGTACCCATCTAGCCTCTCCAAAGGACATAGAATTCAAAGGATCCACACAGACTAAATAAAAAAAAAAACTGCACACAGTCTATGGACAAATACTGACTTCACATTTCCTATTTGCAATACAACCAGGAGCACTACATGTTAAATTCATTTTTAAAGGTAATCCTATGGAACTTTGGTCCCAAACCTTCAAATTCTACCATCGACGTAGAGAAAAAGCTTAGCTGCTAACATTGCATCAAAATAAAAATTCAGACCCTAGCACATTATGCATCATGAGCATTGCAAAAATCCAAGTGTAGCAGTGGGAACCTGCTGACTCAGCCAAATTTTGCTCCTAATCCCCTAAATTCTAACACCACCATAAAGAAGAAGTTGAGTTGCTCCTACTGCACTAAAAAAATCAGGAATTTGACACATTTCAGGGCAGGAGTGCCCCAAAAACCCAGATGCAGAAATTGGATCCTATAAAATCCATCCAAGCTTCGGCCCTTCTCCAAATTCCAGGACATTAACAGAGAATCAGTGTAGCTATTGTGATTGCACTCCAAGTAAAAATAAATAAATAAATAAATGCATTCTGGTACATGTAGTGCCTGGATCCAGCTGTATCTTGGCAATTTTTGGACTCAAACTTAAAATTGTACAATCTCAATAGAAAATAAGTGGAGCAACTGCTCCACTGGAAAAAGTTGACTCATCAATACTGTCAGGATTGCCTCCCCACTTTGAACTCTAGAGTAAAGATGTGGGGACCCGCATGAAAACAGAAATAACCCCCCAAGCTTATTTTACCAGCTTAGGTTAAAACTTTTCCTCCAGAACACAAACTTCTCCTGTGTCTAGACTTGGAATATCGGCTGCCACCACCAATTTAAGCCCACAAAACAATGGGTTTGGGTAAATTGGAACCCTTCCTTTAAACCCCCCAAAACTCTTCCCTTTACCTGGGAGAGGCTTGAGAAAAAAAACCCAAGAAAACCTCCTCTCACTTTCTGTGAGACGTGCCCGATCCAAACCAGGATCTATCCAATGGAAACAAGCAGTCAGAGTCTTAAAAGAAAGATTTTAATTCAAGAAAAAAAGAAGCATAAATCCCTTGTACAGAAATTAATAGAAAATAAACCCACTTGCATCACACAGCATCACTGATCCCCTCCCTAGGAATTCTTCCTCTGCTAGAGCTTAACAATATAAGAAACACCGTGGATCAATTATCAAATGATACAGTTCAAGCATACAATTCACTTACTACTGAACTTGACTTGTTAGAAGATTATAGATAGGTAGAGTAAAAGACATAGGTGTGGTTCATCCCATAGCCAGAGAGAACAGAGCAAGAGAGATAAACTGAAACTAAAAACTCTCTTTGTCTCCGAGGTTGATTAGCATCTCCGGTTGTCATCCCCTCTCAGATTACTTTCAGGTTAACCCTTTACAGGTAAAAAGTAATTCTAGGCTACTTTATACTTATGACAAATACTCACCCAATATCACTAGAAAAACATATACCTAGTACCTGGAGCTTGAGGGAACCTGCCAATTTTAAACTCAACACCCCGCCGTATTCTACTGTCAAAATACTAAGAAAAATGTAGCTTCTCCTAGTGAATCCTCAAGACCCTGTTACAAAGTGATACATGTTTTTGTGGTGCTGCTGTATCTGGCATCCCAAACCCCAGAGTGCTACCAGCTAAAAAGAAAAGGGCAGCTGCTACATTTCCACTGCACAAATCTAGACCCTACTTCATCTCTGCTCAAGTGCTGTTAAGCTAAAACCACATATAATGTGGCCATGCACAGATACTAGACCAGTTCCATTGCAAAATTTAAGTATTATACTATGACAGTTGAATGCATCTAAAAAGATCATGATGTCAGATCTGGGTTCTTATGGCTATGCAAAGATATACAATGCATAGGATACTTACTATACTGCCACATTTCACTATTGATGCTACATGTTTCTATTTAGACAAATCTGTTTAGGTTTTTGCAGGGGTGGGTGAGAAGAAGTTAAAAAAGGTGTTTTCCAGTTCTATGGCATCCATGGATTTCAGGGTCAGATGGATAAGCAACCTATGGCACGCATGCCAAAGGCAGCACATGAGCTGACTTTCTGTGGCACTCACCCTACCAGAGTCCTGGCCACCAGTGCATGAGGCTCTGCATTTTAATTTAATTTTAAGTAAGGCTTCTTAAACATTTTAAAAACCTTATTTACTTTACAACAGTATTGCTTATTTTAGACTTCTAGAAAGAGTCCTTCTAAAAAGGTTAGAATGCGTTCCTGGCACGGGAGACCTTCAATTACAGTGACTAAATGAAGCTCCAGCACACCACTTCCGAAAGGTTGTGGCCCCCTGGTCTAGATGCGTTACCAGTGATGCAGAATAAAATCACATTGGTAGCCTATTCAGATTGTATCCATTGGATCTGGGATGTGGGGGGGCACAGTTGCCAAGATCCCCTGGAGTCTGGGTTTGGTGCAGTGCCCATGAGCCCGCAGGTCCAGTCATTGCCATGTATATATTTGAATCACGGTGCCAAAGGAGGGTGGGGCCCCGCGTGCTGCGGTTTACCGGAGGGAGCCGAAGGTGCGGGGGGGTCACCGCCGCGATTATTCCACGCGCCGTGAGGAACTGCCGGGGCCCGGGGGGGGGGGGGGTCGTTCTCCAATGGCTCGCTCCGCTCCAGCGGGCAGCGGGTGACGGGAGCTGGGAGAGCCGCGTCCCTCTGCGGGCGAGTCCCAGCGGGGACTACTCAGCGCGGGGGAGGGAGGGGGGGGGATCTCAGGACCCGGCCCCTCTCCCGGGGGAGCGTGTCCCGGACCCCCGCGGCCGCGAGTCCCGCTGCAGGGGGCGGGGACCCGTCCTGTCCCCTGGGGGCCCGTAGCCAACCCCCCGGGGACCCCCGCGGCGGGCCGGGTCTCCATGGAGATCCCCCCCCACCCAGGGGGCCGGCCGCGGTTGCTACGGGAGCCGCCGCCGGTCTCAGCTTCCAACGGGCCGGCGGCACCAACAGCCGCGGGCGGGTTGAAAGTAATCAGCGCCCGCGGGGGGAGGGGCTGCGCCGCCCCCGCCCCCGGGACGCGGCTACATAGGCGGGGCGGGGGGCGGCGGCGCGGCTCGGCGCCCTGGCGAGTCGCTGCGGGGCGGCGGTAACAGCAGCGGGGGGGTGTAGTGCTGGGCGGGAGGCTCGTGCGCGCTGGGCTCCTCGCAGGACCCCCGGAGCGGGTGGGGGGCTCGTTCTGCCGGGACCATCCACGGGGCTCAGCGGGCGCTTGGCCCTGGCATTGCAGCCGGGGGCGTGGGGCTGGTGGTTTAGGACTTCCCGAGAGCTCCCGAGCCTGTAACACCCTCCTGCCCTGCCCTGGCAGGGCGCAAGGGCAAGGAGAGCGCCAGACCGGTGTATCAGGGAGCCCTCTGGCCTGGATTACTGTAGGAGCTTCCTTTCAATAGTCTCTTGCCTTGCATCCCTAGCCCACTCCTTCCCTGCGAGTTCCCTATGGAGCTGGTGTCTTGCTCTGCTTCTGTGGCGCTGCAGTGCTTGTAGGGTGTTAATGTCTTCCTACTTCTCCAGAGCTCCAACAGGGAAGCTGAATTTTTTTGGGATGTGGGGTGGCATTGATAAAGGCAAATCTGTTGCACTGTGGGTGTGAAAAAAGATCTACTGCTCTTGAGTCATAGATTTGAAGCTCAGAAGGGGTCAGTGTGAGAGACCTGACATGAAATAATTCCTAGAGTGTATCCTCCAGAAAAACATCCACTCTTGATGTAAACATTGTCAGTGATGGAGAATCCCCCATGGTCCTTGGTAAATTGTTGCAGTGGTTAATAATGAGACCTAGAGTAAGCACCCTACTGTTAGAATAAGAAGCAGTCATGGGCGAGAGCTGCACTCCTAGGAGTGGGAAGGGGAATCTGGAAAATTGTCTCTAGAGAAAAATTGGGGTGAACTTGCTTGGGATGACTAACATGCCACTCTCTCCTCTTTAGCCATCAGCTGCTGACCTTGAAACCATGCATCACAAGGATGAGAGTGATATCTCCCAAGCTGGAAGTTGGGAGGTCCACCGGGTTGCAGCTGGGCCTTATTCCAACCAAAATCCACCACAGAGGGCTGTGCTTGGGCTGCTGACTGAGAATGGGCAGTGCTTGAGAGCATGTGGCCAGGTAACATTTTTTTGGGGGAACCACATTGCTTACACTTATGAGAAGTGTCTTTCAAATGTGCCTTTTGTGCATGTGTGGATGACACTACTTAAGTCAGATATAGCACGGACAGTTGCTATGGAATCTTTTCTTGTCTCCAAACAAATTTTGTCGAGGCCCCTGGTATTCCAGCACTGGGTTTCTTCTTACTATGCATCTTAACCAGAGACTATGAGGAACTATGACCATTTTTTCCTCACCTATCCTGAGTGTTTCTTTAAACCTAGTTCATCTTTTTTTAAACCTTACTTTCGTGAACGGATATGTAAATCATCAAGGGAATTCCTGGGAATGTTGGTAAATATGAGTTTAAATAACATATAGGCAAAATAGGCATCTAAAAATCTGACTGATCAGGCGATATTTAAGAATGTGATACTTACCCTGACTTCATTTTTTCCCCCAAATGACAAAAGCCTGATAAATGACCTGACCCTCAGGTTGCACGGGAGGGACACAATACCAACCATGGCAATTTTGTTGCTAATGTCATGGTTTTTAGTGTTTTCCTTGAAGCTACTGGAATCCTGTGATTAATTGAGAATCTCCATTCAGATCTTTTTTTAAGGATACATTTCTAGCCTATGGAGTTGCAGAAACAGGTTTAAAAATGTGGCCCAAGTGCACCTTAAAGGCTCAAACTAGAAGGCAAATAAAAAGAACCCAGCATTTATTACCTCTTGACTTTTAAGGCTAATTCATGATTCTTTTTGAATGCTTGGAGCTTGCAGTACCGGGTCTACAATATGGAATTTGGCTAACACACATGATTTTCTTTTCTCTCAATATTTCATCCAGAGCACATATGGGATTTAAAAGGGTAGTGCTTCAATCCCTGTTCAGTTAGCAGAGCTTTTTGTGGAGGTCATGGATGGCTAGTATTTAACAGTGGGGCTCTACTGACCATTTCTCCTCTGTTCTAATTTGGAGCCCAGTTTTAGGTGAGGTTTCTGGAGGGAGAAGAACTGTTAAGAGGCTTCTCTATACCCCTGGCCTATGGAATGTAGGGCTCAGGGGAAATGTATATGCTCCTTAACTGCCAACCACTGCTCAAAGGTTCCGTGACTCGGTATACGATTCCTAGTGTGTTAATAGGGTGGCAATACATTCAGAGAGCAAGAACTACTTTTGAGATCGCCTTTTTTCACTGTTTCCCTCATGCTCACATTTCAGAATAAATTTAAGTGCCAGAGCCACGATGCAGATTTTAATCTGGTTAGCATGACACTCTCTCGTACTGTATTGTGTCGTAGACTGGAATGGTCCTTGCATCTATAGTAGTTTTTTTTAATATGGAGATACCTATCTCAGAAATGGAAAGACCTTGAAAGGTCATCAAGTCCAGTCCCCTGCCTACACTAGCAGGACCAAGTACTATCCCCTGATGATTTCCCCCTCCCCCGATCCCTAAATGGCCCCCCTCAAGGACTGAACTCAAAACCCTGGGTTTAGCAGGCCAATACTCAAACCACTGAGCTATTCTTCCCCACCACTCCTGTGCAAAGCTCTTTAGAGGAAAGCAGTCCAGTGGGATTAGAGTAATAACAGATTACCATTTAAAGGTGGTAATCCTTAGAGTACATCTGGTATTGTGCAATAAAAACAGACTCTTTCCTCTCCCCTGCCCCCTGCTGTTTTCAAATCTGAGTTTCTAAAGCCAGGCTCCTAAATAAAGGTACCTGGTTACAGATGTTTGTACCCAAAAATCCCATTGAAGTCTAATGAGAGTTGTAGGGGCTTAAATTTCTGAAAAGTTCTTATTTGAGTCACTGCAATTGCAGCTCTTATTGACATGGTGGGATTTGTGATTGCTCAACATTCTGAAAATTGGCCCCCTTTTATTTCAGAGCCTGGCTTTCAAACCTGAGTGCCTAATGTATTGCTCAAAGACATGGTTTATGATGCACTTAATACAGTGTCTGCTCACTGAGAGCTGCAAGCTCTTACCTTAGGTTCGTGGGATGAATAGACCAACTCAAAACCAGTTCAAAAACTTCATTATAGACATGGGCTAAACTTTAATCCACTTGTGCAGTTCACTGACATACTCACTTGAATTATAAGAAACTTCTACTAGCTTTCATCTACAAGCTTGCTTTTGAATATTGGGGGATCCAGGAAGACTGATAAGACCCTTATAAAAAGCTTTTATTAGCTTTTCAATACAAAAGACATATTTTTTTCCTGAAAACTATAGTCTTAAAATTACCTCTTGTGACATATGGCATAGCATTAGAATACATATGCAAAAACTGTTTTAACAACCTTACTATCAAATGATATAAGACTGCTTTAAACTCTTAATGCACCTCTTGTTTTCTTCAGCAAGCTACAGCAACAAATAGTGGGTTGCACTTAATTTTGGTAGTTCTCAGCATGAATAAATTGAACTGTAGCTCAGAGCTTATTAGAATTGGCATTTCAGCAGAATTGCTCAAGCTGGCCATCTTGCAGATGCTAGTTTGACACTAGCAATATAAGATTATTCAAGACTGAACCTGGTTTACTAAACTGCAAGACAGATAATTCTCCATGTGGCACGAATGTCCATCATTACAGCACAATGGAAGAAAGCAGAATTTCCTAAATGCCAGTTGTAATGATAAGCTTTGTTTCAGCTAATGTTAAAATTATTGATGCAAGTGCTCGCAGTCTGCAATGCTAAGGAAAATTGGTGTCTTTTCCTCTAAAAATATGATTTTCACTGTTTGTACCTAAATCACTTCCTACAGATTTAATCTGTACTTTATTTCAGGGTACTACCATAGTCAGACGCTTCTCTGGCTCTGAAAATGCTTTCCCTCCATCTGGGAAGAATATATTGCCTAGCTGTATGGTTAATGTAACATCCAAGCATGGGTTTGCTATATATGTAGATGAACCAGAGCAGAAAGACAGATGCAGCTGCACCATTGTAGAAGAGGCGGAACCTAGCCTGTGTGAAGTGGATACTAGCACAATGAAACCCAATATTCATCTGCTGTTGGATTTGAGTACAGGTACCTGTCACTGCTCAAAACCTTGCTTGTAATATTAATCTCATACATGAAGGGGCTGGCTTTTTAAACAAAAGTAAACTTGTCTAAATTATCTGTAGATTACTTGTTCATATAAATGTGATTGAATCTCATACTGCCAGTAAATCAGCAGGATAAGTTGAAAGGAAAAATGTCCCATCTAAATGTTTTGTTGGGTGCCTTCTGTAATAAGAATCCTGATTATGCAGGTTCTCCTATGTTGGTGGATACATCATTCCAGTCACAACATGAAGTTCATGTGAATAAGAGTGTGGATGTAATGAATGTGGGAGACTATGCAGAAGATATTCATCAGTACCTTAGAGAAGCTGAAGTGAGTGGCTTTCACAAACCTATAATGTCAGTGTTTCCTTGACCCTACATGTACTGGCAACACTTACTTACTATTTAGATGTAGATTGCCCCTCTTAAAGCATTGTGGCATAACACAACTTTCAGATTCTCAGGTTGTCATTTAGCATCCCTTTACTGCCTGCATTCTCGAATAGTGTTCTCAGTAAGTTCCTTGTGTTGCTGGCCAAGGTCAGAGCAGAAGGTGAGTGAGAAGATACAGGACAGCTTTGACTCTAGCTCCTCTCTCAGATGGAAAGTGTATCTGAGCTTTGCCAGGGTGAAGAGACTTGCAACAGCTCTTGAGAACCTATTTATCAAGTTGAGAATGAGAAAATGTGGCAAAAAAAGGCTGTAGCAATCTGAGGTGGTAGTGGTTACCTGGGGCTCCTAACCCCAACCAGAATAGTGCTCTCCCCCAAAGCACCTACTATACACTAGCTTGTACCTGTGCTAGATCTTCCTCAATTACAGCTATCAAACTTCATGATTAGCTTTTGTTGCTGAACTCAGTACAGCTCTCCACTCATTGATGGTGGGAATCAGTAATGGCCTTAATATATTGACCATCAGTGAGAATAATTGCTTGCACCACAAATGTGGCAAAGGTTGTGGTTGTTATAATGTCCTAATTACTGAACCTCCAATCTTTCCAAACAGATAAGATACAGGCCAAAACCATATTACATGCGAAAGCAGCCAGACATCACCTCAGGGATGCGTGCAATCTTGGTGGACTGGCTGGTGGAAGTTGGGCAAGAATACAAACTTCATACTGAAACATTGTACTTAGCTATCAACTTTCTGGACAGGTTTCTTTCCTGCATGTCTGTCCTCAGAGGAAAGCTGCAGCTTGTGGGAACAGCAGCAATTCTTCTGGCTGCGTAAGTGTTCTTTACGTTGCCTACTGAAGTCTTGACAGGCAAAAACTTCTTTTGGGGAAAAGACTTCTTAGTCTCATTTAGAGGTTGAAACGAAAATCTATTCTGAAGAGTTGTGTAGCTCTGACAACACAAACCTTGCAGTGGTAAGAACTTGTCTTCAATCTAACATTCTGATAAATTCACAAACTCCTCAAGGATTTTGATTTTGAACATGAACTAAGAACCAAAACTTATTTTGTCTGGAGTATATTGTACAGTATTACTGAGACTTTTGGCTCTTAACGCTTAAGCTTTCTTAATGTCAGGGTGAATTCTGTTTAAAAAATGGTACACCATGGCATCCTGAATATTATGGTTCTTGAGGCAGTCTAGTACAGGAACTCCTCACTTAATCATCCTGGTTAATGCTGTTTCGTTGTTGTGTTGCTGATCGATTAGGGAACATGCTCATTTAAAGTTGTGCAATGCTCCCCTCTGATGTCAATTGGCAGCCGCCTGCTTTGTCCACTGCTTGCAGGAAGAGCAGCCCATTGCAGCTAGCTGGTGGGGGCTTGGAACCAGGGTGGATCGGCTGCCCCCCATCAGCTCTCCGCTCCTCTAAGTTCCCTGTACAGCAGCTGCCCAGCAGGCTATCAATTTCTGGCATTTCAGCTGTCCCTCCCCCCGTTGTCATGTGCTATTCCTGCCCTCTGCATTGAAGCTGCTCCCCAAGATTCCTGCATGCTGTGTGAGGGGGAGGGAAGGGAGAGGGGGGCTAATGTCAGTGTCCCCCTCTCCTCTGCTCCTGAAGCCCACTTACCCCATCTTCCATAGAGCAGGGAGACACAGAAGGGCTCAGGAGGGAGGGAACTTGCCCTTGCTACAGCTCAGCTTGCTGATCTAATTAACAAGGCAGAGCACTTAAAGGGGAAATGGTGTCAAGAATCTGCTTGCATCCGACGAAGTGGGTATTAGCCCACCAAAGCTTATGCTTCAATACTTTTGTTAGTCTTTAAGGTGCCACAGGACTCTTTGTTACTTCTGCTATTCCAGACTAACACGGCTACCTCTCTGATTCCAAGAATCAGAGAGGTAGCCATGTTGGATTTGCAGAAGCGACAGAGTCCTGTGGCATCTTAAAGACTAACAAAAGTATTGAAGCATAAGCTTTTGTGGGCTAATACCTATGCATGCATCCGACGAAGTGGGTATTAGCCCACAAAAGCTTATGCTTCAATACTTTTATTAGTCTTTAAGATGCCACAGGACTCTTTGTGGCTTCTAAAGGGGAAATGTGCATCTCTCTCTTATACAGTGTCTATCTCTGCCTGCCCTCCCTCCTTTCCTGCTGCCTGGTAGAGTGTGAAAGTTAACCCTTGAGGTCTCAGCCAATTGCTAGTTCATCATTTAGCAGTAATGCATTTCCTGGGAAATATCTCATCCTTTGTGCAACTTGGTTGAGATGGAGGAGTCCATCATCATCACTCTGTATCAGTATTAAATTGTTTGTTTAAAATTATACTGTGTGTATGTGTATATAAAAAATACACATACACACACACACTGTGTGTGTGTGTGTGTGTGTGTGTGTGTGTGTCTTTTGTCTGGTGAAAAAAAATTCCCTGGAACCCCCCCTTACATTAATTCTTAAAAGAATCCAGTTTCCTCCTAACATAGTTTCACTTAAAGTAGCATTTTTCAGGAACATAACTACAACGTTAAGTGAGGAGTTCCTGTACGGTCAGTCTAAATAGGATTTGTAGGCAAGAGCTGAATGTATCAAGCTTGTCAAAAGGTACCATGTGTGTTACAGGATATGCTTAGGTGGGGGCTGAAATCTATGAATCTTCTTGGATGAAGGTGGACCCATATGCTCATCCCACTATTGACTCCTACAAGCTTTTTTTTAATTATTATTGAAACTTCCAACTTTATAGACTTAATGGACGTTTTGCACTGCTTTTTAGGAAATATGAAGAGATCTACCCTCCGGAGGTAGAGGAGTTTGTGTATATAACAGATGATACTTACACAAAGAGACAGCTATTAAGAATGGAACACCTGCTCCTGAAAGTACTGGCTTTTGACTTGACAGTACCAACTATCAACCAGTTTCTCCTTCAGTATTTACAGAGACATGGAGTCTGTGTCAGGACAGAGAACTTTGCAAGGGTATGTGTTACACTCTTAAGGGCTGTGGAAGGGCAGTGATTGCTAAAGCAGGAACATGTCAAAGGGAGGAGTGAGAACTTCCAGACTCTGTTTACTCTCAGGAGCATCCTCTTGATTGGAATACTACTACAATGGGGAACGTGCTGAGGATGCTTGCCTGTCAGTCAAACATGACTATACCCCAATAAACCAGTATCCCAACTGGAGATTATCAGGCCTGCATTTTATGCAGTGCACTGCACAGGAATTACATTTAAACCTAATAGCAAAATCTATCCCACTTCTTGCTTTCCAAAACTACAGCTTAATGCTGTCCATCTGTATTGATAGTGCAGGTATAGTGGTAGAGGCCCCAACAAAGATCAGGGCCCTGCCATTCAAACCAATATAATTATAGCTCTACAGGACATAAACTTTCACTATCAATGTAAAGGACAAAGGGTAAAAGAAAGCAAGTCTTACTCCCACTGTCACTGATGGGGAGCTGAGGCGCACAAACTAACTTGCCTGAGGCAATCTAAGAAGCCTGTGATACAAGCTGAAAACAAATCCAGGCCTCCTGAGTCCCAGTCCACTGCCTTGACCATGAGACTGCCCAGCCTTCACTCAACTAACTGGTGTCTCTCTAAAAGGTGACTTCTGGCCCAGTTGAAGATTATTGTAGAACTCCTGTTGACTTAGGTGAAATCCTGCCCTCACTGAACTTTCTAAACAGATAAAGTAGCTTTCTAAACAGAGTATATAATCACTGTTCTCCAAAGCGGTGGTGCTGGAAAGGTAACCAATGTTTGTTTAGAGCACACTAAATTGGATCCCACTGTATACACAGAGGTCTATTTGAAAGTAACTTTTGCAAACTTCTTTTGCCTAGTATGTAGCAGAATTGAGTCTCCTGGAAGCGGATCCATTTCTGAAGTACCTTCCTTCACAAACTGCTGCAGCAGCTTACTGTCTAGCAAATTACACTGTGAACAGGCATTTCTGGGTAAGTTCTTAATTCTCTGAGGTGCTGTGGAACAGAGTTTCTTATATGTACAGGTTCAGACTTAAAAATAGTATACGCTACCAGATCTCTTCGGAGGTTTCTAGATCAACTAAACAGGCTTTTCCACTGGCACAGTTAATATCTAGCTAGTCTAAGACTTGCTCCTCTCTTCCATCTAGCACTTCTGCACAAGCAGGAACCATACTCTACTTTGGTTACTGATGGAGACTAACCTGATATGGTACACAGTCCTAATGAGACTAGTCATGTAATTAACCTTCTTCTCAATGTATTAATCCCACCCTATTAAAAAACTGGTAGATTGGCCTCTATACAACTCTCTTTGTGGTTGGGCGGGGGGCGGGGGAGGGGAGGGGATGGGGGGGGGAGAGGAGAGGAGCGAGAGAGAGAGAAGAATTTTAGTGCACATGGTTTTATCCGAATACCAGTCTTATTGGTATTTGCCTACGTGCTGTACGAATAATTTCATCTGGTGGTAATGGTAGGGGACACTAGTCAGAACTGACAGAAAGAGCACTTGCTGGTGTCTTACATCAGAAGGAGCCTCTTGTTAGCCTTCTCTGCTGTAGTAAAGTCCTAAAGTGGATATTGATACTAGGGTGCATGTGGGGATTGAGAGGGCTCCAGATCCTCTATGGTGACTGCTATGGGATCTCACTTCAGCAGCGAAACAGATGCATCTGCCCACCTAAGTATTCAGCAGAAATGTGACTTGATTCTTGACAGAGGACCTCTACTAAAATCTGGAAGACACAGTATCTAGCCAAGCGCAATAATGTACCAGTAATTCTTTTCTCTACTGATCAGCCGGAAACACTTGCTGCATTCACTGGGTATTCGCTAAGCGAGATAGTGCCTTGTCTGACTGATCTACATAAAGTATGCCTTGATGCTTCTCATCGACCACAGCAAGCAATTAGAGAGAAATACAAGCTGTCAAAGTAAGTTCCTAAGACACTAAATGCCTTCTGTTTGGCTCAAACGACAGCAGGGATTAAAATTGGCCTAATCTCCTCAACAGATGCAAATCCTGCTGTTTTAATCAATGATGCGATGCTATGGGAGGTCCTTTGTGCAAGCTATTTAATAAGTTTCTACGTAACATGTAGTCCTATCTAGTAGCTCCCCTAACAAGGTAGTGGCTGATGCTAACTACACACATCTTGACGGTTGAGGCGATCTTAATAGTAAGATTGGCTCTTCGTATCAGAGCAATCTTGTAATCGAGGCATAGCCATACCTGTGTGTTTCAGACTTGCTGCTGAGTGCTTCAGCATTATGCTGAAACCTGAATCATTCTCCTATCTCAGGTAGGGTTTTCTACTAACAAGATGTCAGTTAAGCAACTTGTAACTAACTAGCTGCCTGTTTCTCTTGCAGATACATGCATGTTTCCTTTATGGAGCCACCAGCAGTTCTTCCTCTGCAATAAATGCCAGTGAACCAACATCCTGACTAAAACTGAAGCACTTGCCTCCTGATCAACAGAGTTGGTCTTACATTTTTATAGGGCACTGCAGGTCATGTGTCGGTAACCATGATGCTTATTGTTTTAGCTGACATTTTTAAATTATTTTTTACAAGGACTCTAGACTAGTTTTAATGTAAACTAAAAGCACTTTTAATAAATATCTTGCCTTCTGAATAGGTCTCTAGCTTCATTTGTCCAAGCTTCAACTTACTAAGAATTGTGGTGGATTCTCCATCTTTGGCACCTCTTTAAATCAATATTTGGGTGAGTTTGTTTGAACTGGAGCATCTTAGCGAAAAAAAAACCTCAAGTCCTAAAGCCTATGTTCGATAGGAGGTCAGATGAGATGATTACAATATGGCCTTGTGACCTGTAAATCTTATCTAAATCCCAAAATGGGTTGTGAATGAAGAGGAGAAAATGTATTGACTCTCATCATAAATTAATATAATACCTGCCCTGAAGATCTTGCAGTCAATATGTCATATGAGTCTTGTTTCAAACAATAGGAAGGAAGGCAAAGGCAACGCATGAGATCACCTAACTATGAAAGTTGGCTATTGCAGAAATCGTCTTGACTATAATTCCTTTCAAGTGCTGCACCATCAAATCATCAAAAGCAGCTAGCAGATTGGCTAGCTGCTTTTAGGTGAGATCACAGCAGAAGTGGTCTTAAGGGAATTGGAGAAAGCCTTCTGGATAAGTTCAGTGTTGGTGTTCCCATGCAGAATGTGTAGGCATGTACTGGGGAAGCAAACATGCAATCCTTGAATGCTTAATTGGCAGAGAAAAGAGAGGGTGAGGTGAGACTACAGCAGATCAGTAGTGAGGGGCAGAGTTGTAGGGATTTTATAATCAAAGCTGAAACTTGATGTTATGGCATGGGGAGGAGAGGCAATGCAAAGAATCAAAGGGGAAGTGATGTGATATTCATGACCTCCTTAGATGCCCCTAAAGTTAGGGGACATGTAGATGTTTGAGACCAAAGAAGTGGACACTGCAGTTATCAAAATGCAAGATTGAGTGCTAGCTGTGTAGAAAGAGAGAATCTGAGTCTTCTGGGAGCTGCAGCAGGGTTTGGACACTACTGGGGAATTGGGGGAAATGACAAGGGAGAGAGAAGTCAAAGATGCCACTCGCACCCCAGCTGTGTGCCTGAATGACAGGAATGACTTACTAACAGTGACAGAACTTGAGCAAAAAGAGGAGTTTGGGTTTTGGCCATATTAAACTCTGAAGGTGCTGTGGAGATGTTTATTTCAGCCTGTCTGACTAGACTGAGACAAGTCAGGAGTGAAGAGGTTGGTGGAAAAATATTTGAATCTGTGAAAGTAACTGACAGAGGAATATTTTTTTTAATGGAGTGCTTGTGTGTGAGGGAGGGGGATAGGGGAAGTGTTTTACCTGGTCTTTCTCAAGAAACCAACAAGGACAGCCTTAAAGGATAAGACTTCAGTGGAGAGCAGATTAAAGCAGCAGTGAGGATGAATTTGGGGCAGGCAGTGCAGGGTATCTGAGACTGGACCTTAGAGAAGTAGAATCCATGGTGAAAGCAGAGTAGAGCTTGCGGAAGACTAACCAGAAAGAATCCAGGATGAAGTTGGAGCACATTAGATACTGAGGCCTTAGGTACTTCTATGCTATAGAAATTAGAGAAGGGGTGGCCAAACTTTTTTTTTGGCCTGAGGGTCACATCAGGGTTGAAAACCTTGTATGGGGGGCTGGGTCAGGGAAGGCTGTACCTCCCCAAACAGGCTGTCCCCACCCCCATCCAACCCCCTCTCATTTCCCACCCCCTGACTGCCCCACCTCAAAATCCTGGACCCATCCAACTTCCCCTCCCCCCCCCCCAACTGACCCCTCCAAGGACCCCCCTCCCAGGACTTAACCCTCCCTCACCCTAACTGCCCCCCAGGATCCCACCCCCTTCCCAACCATCCCTGTCCCCAAACTTGCCTGACCCCTGTCCACACCCACGACCCCTGTCCACACCCCCTCCCCCTGATGGACCCCTGGGACTCCCATCCCCTGACTGCCCCCCCTCCGAACCTCCACCCCATCCAATAGCCCCCTCTTCGCTGACTGCCCCTCAGGACTCCCGGCCCCTTATCCAACCCCCGCCCCTCCAGGCCCCTTACCTTGCTGCTGGTGGCCTGGCCGGAGCTAAACATGCTGTACTGTTCTCTTGGAGGAATGTGCAGCCCTGTCCCCCAGAGCGCTGCCCGCGAGGTGTGCTAAGGCTCCGGGAATGTGGGGAAGGTCGGGGAGGGACCGGGAGCACCCTCTTCCGCTGAGAGCTCAGGCGAGCTGGTCAGGACAGTCCCATGGGCCGGATGTGGCCTGCGGGCCATTGTTTGCCCACCCCAAATTAAAGGATATCTCTATATCCCAGTGTAAGATTCTTAAATACTTCAAAAAGAACAAGGAGTAGTTGTGGCACTTTAGAGACTAACAAATGTGTTTATTTATTAAATACTTCACACATTCTAGTACTCTGATCTCTCAATATGCCACACACCAGGATTCCCCTTCGCTTAAGACTAGTCTGTCAGGGAAACTTTCTTAAATTCTTCCATACTTGATTTCATCCCACTTCTAACATTCCCATTTTACCCTTGTAATCTAAACTCTGCTTCTTCGGGTTCATAACCCCACATAAGACTCACTGGGGCAGGAGCCCTCTTGATCTTCCCTTACCCAAGCTATATCTTTTCAAAGAAGGCTTGAAACAAATCTGACTTCCCCTTGGCCTAAAGTCCTTCCAGTCTGTTAATATGTTAACAGACCCAATGCGCTCAGTAAATTGTATGTAAATACTGCAGTCATGCCAGGCTTTAGACTACTACCTCATCTAATCTGAAAAGATGCTTTGGTATATAAAGCTATCTGCCTCTTTTTGCCACAGGACATTTCACATATCTTCCCCAAGAGACTTTCCCTTTGCTCTGAATGCATATTGCAGATTGCTTCTTTAGAAGTAAAAGTTCTAGTGTGCATTTGAACAGCCAACACTATCTACTGCCATCTGTCTCAATCCCTTGTGTTTTTGTTCTTAATGCTGTCTAAAACACTACCTGATTTAGAGGCTATAGGTTGTCATTAACAGCCTGTCTAATCCTCCTTGAGATGACTAAAACTCAATACAAGGAGACCTCCTGCTGACCTGCAGGACCTAAACATATATTGGTCTTGTTTTCTGCTCTCAGTGGCATGTTGACTGAAAAAACCCTGTCTGTATCAATCCAGTGTGAATAAACTTAGTCAAATTTCTTGAGCCACTGGAGTAAGTGCTCTATTAAAATAAAATAAGGTACATCATAGATGTCATGATCAAACTGGCACTTGCAAAAAATGAAATCCAGTTTTTGGGTTATTTAGATTTAATAAATGGTCTAATGTAAGAGTATGGCTTTCTTTTTTTAACTCATTATATTAAATCGAGGTGCAAAAATAGACCAGCGTCAGTTATTTAAGAGAACCTTTATTTAGCAGTTTCTGGGTCAGGTTCAGATCAGGTCTGTCTTTTTATCCCTAGTTCCAGTGTACGCCCTTTCTTTTTAAATTCATCCTATACTTTGAATAAACTAGCTGCTGCTTATAACCAATTGTTCCTGGAGTCCCTCAAAATATAATTAACATCTGAGGGGTTCTATTCTTGTTTGATCTCATAATCAGTATGGAGAGGCACTTTACATTCTGCACGTGGTCTAGTTAAAGATTTATAAGTTGAGCCTGCTATCAACCAAAAGAATAGAGGGACCATTTTTCCTAACAAGCTACAGAGTTGCTCAGTACGGAGGAGGTAGAGTTCTGTACTGCACCTGGGGAACAGGTACAATAATCAGGGGCTATGTTCAGATTTTAGGGTTTGAGTTCAAGAAATCACTGTCTTGAACAGAAATTTGAGAAGCCATTAATCTGAGAGGGGTATAGTACAGACCTGTTTACAGGGCCAGCGACAGGAATTTTGGGGCCCCGTACGGCCCCCCCCCGCCAGTCTCCCGCCGCCCGCGGGGCCCCCCCCCGGCCGATCTCCCGCCGCCTGCGGCCCCCCCCCCCAGCCGATCTCCCGCGGCCCCCCCGCCCCCGGCCAGTCTCCCGCCGCCTGCGTGCTCCCCCCCTCTCCTGCCTCCCGCGCCCCCCCCCCCGGCTGATCTCCCGCCACCCGAGGGCCCCCCCCCGGCCGGTCTCCTACCTCCTGCGGGCCCCCCCCGGCCGGTCTCCTGCCTCCCGCGACCCCCCCCCCCAGCCGATCTCCCGCCACCCGAGGGCCCCCCCCCCGGCTGGTCTCCCGCGCCCCCCCCCGGCCGATCTCCAGCGCCCCCCCCCCGGCCGGTCTCCTGCCTCCCGCGGCCCCCCCCCGGCCGATCTCCAGCGCCCCCCCCCCCCCGGCCGGTCTCCTGCCTCCCGCGGCCCCCCCCCGCCGGTCTCCTGCCTCCCGTGGCCCCCCCCCCCCGGCCGATCTCCAGCGCCCTCCCCCCCCGCCCGGTCTCCTGCCTCCCGCGGCCCCCCCGGCCGGTCTCCTGCCTCCCGCGGCCCCCCCGGCCGGTCTCCTGCCTCCCGCGGCCCCCCCGGCCGGTCTCCTGCCTCCCGCGGCCCCCCCCCGCCCCGCCGATCTCCCGCGGCCCCCCCCCCCGGCCGGTCTCCTGCCTCCCGCGCCCCCCCCCCGCTGATCTCCTGCCTCCCCCCCTGCCGATCTCCTGCCTCCCGCGGGCCCCCCCCCTGGCCGGTCTCCTACCTCCAGCGGGCCCCAACCCCGGCATGTGCTGCGGCCGCGTGGCCGGCCGGGAGAAGCAAAGGGGGGAGGCTGCTGGGGGCCGGGGGAGGGGGATGGTGAGCGCGCCTCACTCACAGCCCCGGCAACAACGGTTACAGCTGTACCGGCCCCAGACTTCAGGGGCTCCCCCCTGAAGTCCGGGGCCCGGTACAGCTGTAACCGTTGTACCACCCTGTCGCCGGCCCTGCCTGTTTACGCGTGAATCCACTTAACACGTGGTAGCGCTTCCCTCCCAGTGCTACCTATTTAACATGTGAGACTCGTTAACGTGGTACAGGAACTTGCTATGTAGTGCTACAGATTTGCTCACTAACTCACTGATATAGAAATCGACAGGAAGTGCAAAGTGGAAACGTTGTAGGCCTCCTGGCATTTCCTCTTCCTAATACAATGGCAGAGGACAAGTGTCAATGTTCCTACACTGTAGAAGAAAAACTAGCACAATAGATTAAGTAGCGGAGAAACCCAGGCCAAAGTTTCAAAAGATATTGGGACCGTGCATGGATCCTGAACCCTGGGCTTTAGTGAGGGTCTGGTGTACTTTGTAGGAATGATAAAAGGATTCCTATGCAAATATCTGTGGAGCACTTTGATATCTAGGATGCAATAGGATATCTAGGACTATAAAAGTCCAAAGCATTGTTTCTATACTAAGCCCTTCTTGACACTCTTACCTGACAGGAAAACCTTGCAGGGGAAAGGGCAGTGAAAAAGGCCGAATAACATGCATACACTGTAGGAGACGCTCTGACTCAGGCCAGAAGTTGTAGTTCAGGTTTGAGGGAGGATGTGGAAATCCTTCCCTTCCTTGCTTTCCAACACACTATTGAAAATCTGAACTGTTAGGTGGTTGACATGCAAACTGTCCCTAAATTTAATTTACTGTAAATGTGTAAACAAAACTCATCATTGAGCTATTACTAACCAGTCTCACCTGATTCCACCAAAACCTAGCTGCTTTTGAGATGTGTGCCCCAAAGGCAGAAACTATTTTGTATATTTGTGTGTAATTTGATTATAGTAGCATGGGCCTGGCCCTTCAGCCCTTATGTTGTAGCCTCAATAGGCCTGATTCTGCTCTCTTACACTGATTTATACAGTGTAGCCCCACTGGCTTCCTGCCATTTTCTTCCTAATTTATGGTGGTGGTGAGATTAAAATCATACCTCTAGGCCTGGGCTACACTGGGGGGGGGGGGGAGTGGGGGAGGGTGTTGCCCTAAGATACACCGACTTCAGCTATATAGTATTAGTGTAGCTGAAGTCGGCGTATCTTAGGTCGACTTACCTGGCCGTCCACACGGTGATGAGTCAACTGCTGCTGCACCCCGGTTGACTCTGCTTCCACCTTTCGCGGAGGTGGAGTGCCGGAGTCGACGGGGAGCGTTCTCTGGGATCGATTTATTGCGTCTACAGTAGATTCCCCAATAGATCGATCACTGCCCGCTGATCTGGAAGGTATTGAAGATGTACCCTTAGTTTCCATAGGAGTACTCATAAGTAAGATCAGGCACCAAGGAAGTTAGGAGCTTAAATACCTATCAGGATCTGGGCCCAAATGTTTATTTCAGAAGCCTTTGATACTATTTTTTTTTTTTTTTTTGCTGAAATTTCTCAAGCTGCAATTTAAGTGGCTGAATATAACTTAGAAGAACGGAGTTTTAAACTGAGGCTATCCAGTATCAACCTAGAAGGAATTTTCATCATTTAGCATTAAGTTCTTGAAAAATAATGGTTTATAATATAAATGTGAGATGAACTGTAACTACTGTATATATCACTACTGCAATTGTTTGTTACTATAAGAGTAAAAATAAAGGAGTTGTAGGCCTCAGACAATAAGTCTTAAAGTATTATAGGAAAAAATTAGTATTGAAATCTGAAACACAGTTTCCAGTACACTGTATTCATGTAACTGGCATATCAAGTGTACCTAAATGGACTAAAGTGAATCATTATTGTAATGTTAGATCTATGGAGTAAGCTTTTTTAGAGGAATAGATTCCAAGGTCAGAGAAGATTAGCATCATAATCTAGATGGATCTCTTGTCTAGCCCAGGCAATTTAATTTTGACAAAATAATTCCTAGAGCATATTTTAGAAAAACATCCAATCTAGATTTAAACATTGTAGTGATAGGGAATCCACCACACTCCTTGATAAATTGTTCCAATGGTTAATTACTCACTGTTAACAATATATACCTATTTCCAGTCTGAATTTGTCTAGCTTCAACTTTCAACCATTGGATCATGTTCTACCTTTCTCTGCTGGATTGAAGAGCCCATTGTTATATATTTATTCACCATGTAAAATACTTAGACTGTAATTAGGTTACCCTTTAACCTTCCCTTAGTTAAATTAAACACATTGAGTGACAGACTCAAGAGCTCAAAGTCCTATTTTCTAATCCTTTAATCATTCTTGTGGCTCTTTTCTGAACCCTCTCCAAATTTAGTGATATTCTTCTTGAATTGTGAGCACCAGAACTGGATGCTGCATTCTAGCAGCAGTCACACCAGTGCCAAACATAGAGGTAAAATAACCTTTCTACTCTTACTCAGGATTCCACTGCTTATGCATGCCAGGATTGCATTAATTCTTTTGGCCACCGCATCACACTGATAGCTCATGTTCAGCTGATTATCCACTATGACCCCCAAATCTCTTTCAGTCACTGCTTCCCAGGATAGAGTCCCCCATCCTGTAAGTATGGCCTACATTCTCTGTTCCTAGATGGAGACATTTAGATTTAGCTATAGTAAAATGCAAAGTGTTTGCTTGCACCCAGTTATCAAGGGATCCAGGTAGCTCTGAGTCAGTGACCTGTCCTCGTTGCTATTTACCACTCCCCCAATTTTTGTCATCTGCAAACTTTATCAGTGATTTTATGTTTTCTTCCAGGACATAGATTAAAAGTGCTTAATATCCTAGAGCCAAAAACCTATCCCTACAGCCATCATTGAAAACGGACCTTGTCATAACCATACAGCTAAGCGAAGCCTAGAATTCCTCCTTACCTGTAAGGGGTTAAGAAGCTCAAATAACATGGTTGGCACCTGACCAAAAGGACCAATGGCGGAAGAAGATACTTTCAAATCTGGGGAGGCGGGAAGGGCTTTTTGTACACGCTCTTTGTGTGTTCTCTTGGGAAGCAGAGAAGCATCAGGTCAGAAAACTCCTCTTATAAACTATCCTAAAATGAGTCTCAATATTGCAAAAAGAGTAAGTAAACAAGGTGCAGGGCTTACCTTTTGTTTATATGGGAAACTGATCTGTCAAGTGGTCCCAGAGGAATTCTTCTCGGTGGCTTGTGGCTGCCAGAGAGTTGAAGTTCAACCATCTGCATTCGGTATGTATTACCTGGAGCAAGAAAGAACTTATTTACTTTGTACACACGAATTTGAGTCTTGCTTTTGGTGTATAGCACCAAGATGACTAGGTGCTATACACTAACCAAGTGATAACACTTACCCAGACCTAAATCCCTTCTGGGTTCTGTTGCTGGCCCATGCCTTTTGTATCTGAAAGGGAAAATATGCAGCTAGTTTGTTACATAGAATATGCTGGCCTGGTTTAAATACCACCTAGTGCTCAGCTATACATAGATACCAAAGCAACTTACACAATTTGAAACATAAACAGGATAAAAATCCCAATCAGAAAGGTATGCTCTGGCCCAGGGACCCCTTGGTGCCAACTGGCAGAGCACAGGGGCTGCCTAGAGTTTTACAGGTATCCCCTGGGTTGGATAGTTATATAATAGTTTGCCAAAGGGTGGCAGTTGAGGTCTCTACTGAGCCAGTAGCCCACTACTCATCATCATAATTGCAAGAACTATGTATGGATAATATTTAAGGGGTTATGTATCTCTACTAAAATTGTTCTGAAGATCTTGGAATTAGGGCAGGTCACCGGGAGCTGTTCCTAACCCTGTGTGGCATACACTCTACAAGAATGTCTGTTTGCATATTGAGCCAGGTGCAAATTCAGAAATTGCAAAATAAACAAGAGAGGAAACCTACCAAATAGCAGTGAGGTCTGTTGGAGTGTGAAGAGACACACTATAGCAGGCAAATGGACAGCATGCTTGTCTCATGGAAGGAAGATTAGAGCCAGCCTGGAGGTAAAGAGGTGCAAGGATTTCGGATGAGTATTACACTGCTAGACACGAGTATCTTGTTAATTAAGGGCTGGTCTTCACTCGCGCGGCGCAGGATCGATCTTCTGGCGATCGATTTAAATCGATCGCCCCAGGCTCCCCCGTCGACTCCGGAACTCCAGCTTGCCGGGAGGCGCAAGCTGGAGTCGACGGGGGAGCGCGCCGCCGACTGCCGCCGCCGTGGGGACGGCAGGTAAGTTGGCGGCAGATACGCAAACTTCAGCTACGTGATTCGCGTAGCTGAAGTTGCGTATCTGCCGTCGATCCCCCACCCCAGTGAGGACAAGCCCTTAGTCTGGGTTCCAGTAAGTGTGTTATAATTTTATTTTATATGTAACTCTTTGTTTCCAATATTTCAACTTGCTACAACTTGAATCTCGATGCTTTATTAAATAAACAAATGTTATTTCACTAGAAACGTAGCTAAGTGTTGAGTTACATGGAGTGGTGATTAGAGGTGGAACTGGTAGAGCTGTGGTGTGCTCTTCTTTGGAAACAGCAGATTGGTGAATACTGTGAGTGTCCAGTGGAGCAGGGGTTGGAGACTCCAGTGAGTCGGGGGCTTGGGGTTTAGAGTGTGCTTGTTGCTAACCTGCAGAGTGACTGCAAGGCATAGAGGGAAGTACTTGTGTTCATAAGCACCGACTCCGTGGGTGCTCTGGGGCTGCAACACCCACAGGGAAAAAAATAGTGAATGCTCAGCACCCATTGGCAGGCCCACAGATCAGCTCCTACCCCTCCCCCAAGCCTTCCTGCTGGTGGGCCCCATCAATCAGCTCCTCCCCTTCCCTTCCAATGCTCCCCCTCCCCCCGCCACAATCAGCTGTTCAGTAGTGTGCAGGAGGTGCTGGGGGATGGGTGAGGAGTGGTGGGAGGGAGGCAAAACAAAATGGGAAGGGGTGGGGAAGAAAAAGGCAGGGTGGGGACTTGGGGAAACTGGTGGAGTGGGGGCAGGGCCTGAGGCAGAGTGGGAGTTTATCACCCCTGGGGAGTTTGTGCCTCTGCTTGTGTTGCCAGTGGAGTTGAAGAGCTGACCCAGGGCAAGCACAGACAAGAGTTCCTCATACTAAAAGAAGGTGGTAATGAGGTACCTCACAACCCTGTGTGCCCTCAAGAAATGTCACACATACCTCATATCAACCCTCTTGATGCCTGAAAGTGTATATCCCAGAGTTTTAGTCAATATCCTAACTTGGAGATAAAATTCCCTTCTGGGGATTTGTTTGACAGATGTATTGGCTGCTCTTTCTTATATTTCTGTATGGAATATATTTTTAACCTAATGAGACAAGAACTCTTGCAGGTGTGAATAGTGTAACAAAACAAATGGAAACAAACATTTAAGTTTAAACAGTAATAATTCCAGTTCACCGCTGCACTTTTCATTGATCTAAAACCAAAACATGATAATCTTTTAAAAAAATGTTTTCTGAGCAAAGAAAAGCAAGTCTTAATAATCTCTTCAAATGGTACCATTCATTTTTAATATTGCTGTGCCTAATCCTGTTCCCACTGATTTAAGAATAGTTGGGGGAATTTTTATACAGGAGCTCAGACTAGATGATCACAATGTTCCTTTCTAGGCTTGGAGTCTATGAAACTTCTTTAGGAGTTTTGCCATTAACTTCAATGGGAGCAGAATCAGTCCCTTGGGTTTCAGCGTGTTGCATTTCAAAGGCTGTATGTTCACTTTGATCTCAGTAAAAGTACACTCTCTCCAGTCTAAAATGTATTAATACAGATCACCAGCAATACAAAGCATGTTGGTCACAGTGCAGACTACACACATTCAAAGAGCCCTGCTTGGTCAAACATTTTGCACATAATCCTAACTAAATCTGCATAATGACTTGCAGCCAGAAAGACATCTGAACAGACTAGAGCCCCAGATATCAAGTTTTTGACTTGTGATAACCATTGAACTGAATATTGGATAAGATTATAATTTGAAACAAGATAAAACTTCTGTAAGAGGGGTTTCCCTGTCCCTATGCTTTGAGTACAGAGATTAGGGCTCTTGTATGCCAGACCAACAAGTCCTTTTCCCCCCACACCCCCACTTTACCTTTTGGGGTTACCAATCGCTGCCACCATTTGGATATACTTCCAAAACCTTGGGGGGGGGCCCAAACTTCCCCACCCTAACTTTGTCCCCCTCCCCGAGGGCCAAAGTCAGGCACCTGAAGGCTATTCACCTTCCCGCCTCCTCTTCTCTCGTTGAAGAGACAGGCACCTGGAGGCTGCTTCCCCCTCCCCCATCTAACCTGATGGTAAGGAGAGAGAGTCTCCACACTTCAGCTATACACTTAGCTGATCCTTTGATCTACCTCCCCTCCTGTACTCTGTCTCCCTCCCTGGGAGCCAGAGCCAGACACCTGGGGGCTGCTTCCCTTCACCCTTCCCGGCTGAAGGCAGACTTCCCCCAACCCTGTCTCTTTCTACCTGAGAGCCAGACCTTCAGAGGCTGCTCCCTTCTACCGAGAGGCAGCCTCCCCACTCCAGCTATGCACTTAACTGCCCTGATCCCTATTTCCCTCCCCTTCTCCCTTCCCAAACTGGAAGCAGACAAAACCGTAAGGGAAATAAACCAGACGGTTTTATAACTAGAAAATTTAATAAAGAAAAAAGGTTAAAACAGAAATACAGACACTTTACAATTTGGGGTTCTCTAGCTCCCTTCTGAAATGGAAAGAACACCCCAAAAGGCACAGGCTTAATAGAAGAATCAAATGATTATACTCACATCAGCTAAGTAGAAGTCTAAGAGAAGAAAAGCTGAGTTATCTCTACAGCCAGAGATGAACTCCCCCCCCCCCCCCACCCCCGGGCCCTGGCCTCCTGCCTCGAGGCCAGCCAAGATGGAACTGACTTTTTACTCCTCCCTTCCTCATGGGCTTGAGGCTCCTCCCTCCCTCAATGCAGGGAAACTCTTACGTCACTTGTCTCAGATAACATAGCACCACCCAGGGAAGGCACACTGTCTTAGATAACATAGCCCAACCCAGGCAAGGCACCCTCCACCCTTATGACAACTTCTTTCAAAATTGGTTGTTTTAAGGCAGGGATCAGCAACCTTGGCACGCGAGACCGCAGGGTAAGCACCCTTAGCGGGGCCCGCAAGTTTGTTTACTTGCCGTTTCGCCGACCATGGTTCTCACTGGCCGCAGTTCGCCATCCTTGTCCAATGGGGGAAGCAGTGGCCAGCACCACGCCACTTCCCCCAGCCCCCATGAGACCAGGATGGTGAACCGGGGCCAGTGGGAGCCGCAGTCAGTGAAACGGCAAGTAAATAAATCGGTGAGGCCCGGTAAGGGTGCTTACCCTGTGGTCCTGCATTTCAGGGTTGCCAATCCCTGTTATAATGGTTCATAAACTGTGAGCCACAGACTACTTACCAGTGTGCCCCAGCAGCCAGCTATGTGGTCACATGATACTGGTTGCTCCTTCTTGGTTTTAGCAGTTAAATAACACTGGAAAAAGCTTAGTAAATACTTTACATATTTTTCTAGTACTTTTCTATGGATGCACATGTAGTTGCCATGGAGATGTTACGGAGTTGCCAATGGAGAGGGAGGGGGTCATGTGACCATCTCTCTACCTGGATGTAGTCCACACTCTGAAAAAGTTTGAGAATTCTTGCTTTATATCCCCCGCCATACACGCACACAATGCATCCAGATGGGGAGTTTTGCTTTGTCTCCTTCCTCTGAAGCATCATCGATAGGCATGTGCAGTGGGTAGAGCCCCCCTTTGGGGAGGCTAGCCCTGACTCTGCACCTTCTACCACCCCCTCCCCCGGCCAGAGCCCCAAGACCCTCCACCCTCAGCCAGAGGAGCCCTGAGCCGGCTGGAGCCATGAGACCCCCCCCCACACACACACACAAAGGAGCCCTAGGACTCACCACCTCAGCCAGAGGAGCCCAGAGCCAGTTGGACCCTTGAGGCAGCACCTTTCACCCTCATTGTCAGAGCCCTGAGACCCCATCCCCCCACCCCGCAAACAGCTGGAGAAGTCCCGGGCTGGCCAAACCCCAGAGCCCCCACACTTGCTTGGAAGAGCCCCCAGTCAGCTGAAGCCCCGAGCTCCCCTGCCCAGAGTCCTGGTCCAGCTGCAGCTGCACCATGTCACACGTCCCCTCCCCAGTCCCCAAGCCACTCAGAGAAAAGCACGTCTCTCTTCTCTAGAAGAATCTTTTGCTATGCCCCATGCGGGTTCCAGGGTGGGGGAGGAGTCGGTAGCACCTACTGCCTCCTCAGCCTCCCTGGAACCTTCCCCCCCAAACCCTGCAACCAGGGGTCCGGTGGCTGCGGCAGCACCATGGGAGACTGAGCCTCCCCATGCCTATTATACTCACTGCCTATGGCCATGGGGCATTGGAGAGGGTGGGCCAGTGGTCTGAGATGGTACTGAGAATTCTCTCTGACAGGTGCTTGGGTGGCTGCTTCTTGTTCATGTGGTAACTAATCATCATATGTTGAGTTGTGAAGGAATCTTCCCCCATGTCAGACTGGCAGTGATTTTGGGATGTTGAATTTTTGGCCTATCTCTGCAACATGGACTGGAGTTATCTGCTGGGATCATCTGGGTCTATCTCACCAAATCAATTCCCTGTCACTGCAATTGAAGCCCCTCAATCCCTGTACTCTACCTGTGACATACAGTAGTTTAGTATCCTGTGTGTTGCAATACTTGAACCTAATTCCAGGTGTCAGGTTAATGTGTGGGTGGCTGTGAGTGTTGGTATAAAGGGGGTCAGACTAGATGATTTTGTGATCCTTCTTACCTTAAACTTCTAAAATGGACAAATAGTGCTAAAAAGAAACATTGTGTGTTTACGCTGTAGGAAGAGATTGTCCCGATAACCACAACTTTGTTTTTTTGGTGGGGGTGGGTTGTGTAGTTGCAGTTGAGTGGGTAATCTAATTGAATAATTCTAGAGAAATAATTGCAGTGTATTGGGATTGTTGAGCTGCTAATTCATGATAGAAGGACATATGCTGACCTGCCTGCTTTTCAGCTTGTTACAGCTTGATTAGTGAGTCTGTGGATATTCCTCCTCCTTGTCCTATTTACAAAGGAGTATTCCTGAGCCATGGAACCTTTACTAAGTAGTAATCTGTGGAGGGGGAGGGGCATACACATCATCTACCCTTGTGTTATGGGTCTGAAACACTCCACTTACAAACTCTTTCTCAGCATGTCAAAGTAGATGCAGACCCTCCATTCTTCCTTTGTATCAGGCAAAGTTAGTGGGAATTGTTATATTTTATTGACTACGAGTAGTGCTCTCCTTGACCCATTGCTGAGTTATTGAACATCTCTTTTTTTTAGGGCCTGGCCATCCTCTCTCACTTTCTAAGCTCTCTTGCTTTGTTTTATGGGCAGTTTGAGCCTCATTCTTGCCTTCTAATGGAAGACAATCTGGAGAAGCTTCCACGTACGAAAAACACAACACGTGTAACAGTAAGATGTCGGTGACATACACCCATTGCAATTGTTATAACTGTCTGGGTAAAAGACATTTGCTTTCCTGTGACTATCTCTAGTACAGCTTGCAAAGACAGAGACACAACACTTAACCTGTTGGCTCAAAGTTATTTTTGACCAGTGAATCCAAGCTTCCCAAGTCACTGTCAGCATCATAAATGGAATCAGTTCCTCTGCTCCATACTCTGACCTGAGATTAAAAAAAAAGACTTGACAGATTCGAGCTTTTTGGTCCCCACAAAGGTGCCAGAATCCATGGCTCGGTTTTATCTTGGGGTTTTGTACTGCTACCTGTCACCAGGGTATTTTATTGTCTTTGGCACTGATGGCATTAAATCCCTGGTCACTGGGCAGAATAGGAGTCAGGCCTTTGTTTTTGGAGTTCTAAAGAAGAAAAAATATTCTAAAGAATTTTAAACTTTTCCCAATTCTGTTTCATATGAAATCAATAGGATCACACTTGTGTAATAGGGGAGTAATGCCACGGTGAATCAGGTCCATAGTCAGATATCAAGTTCTGGCAAGAGATGAGTCTTTCTCCTTCCTCCACCTCCTCTTGCTGTTTTCATGGACAGCAAGTATGAAATAGGAAAGACAGCTGCAGGGCCCAATGCTGTGTTAAATAGAACATCCCTGGCTTATGCCGATGCCTATGTAGGGTGATGAGGCATCAGAAAACTAGAGCCTGATTAAACCCCAGGTGATGATGAGTCATTCCTGTGCTAGGCTACAGTAAATCCACAAGCCAGGAGCTTGTCCGGTGGCTCTCAGGGCAGGTATACAAGCCTCACAGGAGAAACTTCAACACAGTCTGCTGAATGTCACTTCATGGCTTGGAAATCTCCGTTGCCTGATATTGGTAACAGATTCCATAAGCCTTAGCCTACTCCAGCCTTGCTCTTGTTCCAGCTCTGTTCCAGTCCTGCTCCAGCCTTGCTCTTACTCTGGCCTTGTTTCAGCCCTGTTCTGGACTCCCAATTCTGGCATCGATTACTAGGCCTAACCATTACCAACACAGTTTCTGACAGCCTAATGCTAATCAAAGAACTACCTACAATAAAATATAATAAACCCTATCTCACTCTGCCTTATAGCAAAGAAAATTGGAGTAAGACAGTGGTGAATCAGACCCAACATTCTCTTCTTGAAAGAAAATAGATATACGAAGTATCCTGCAATTAACAAAATCAATGACACAAAGAAAAAATGTACATCCTGAGAGAACAAATGAACAATCAGAGCAAGATTATCATAATGAAAGATGATAATGAGATTAAGATGCTGAGGTGGCAAAACAAGATTAACCACAAATTCCATTTTCATAGCAAGTGCCAAGGAAATAATGAACCAACAGCAAACACGATTACATTTTGTCAGCTTTACTTACCTAAGAGGCATATAATCAAGAAATCAATTGTGTTCTTTATAAAGTTTAGTCAGTCAAGAATGAAAATGTGGACTCTTTAAACTCCATTGCAGCAGTAGCCAAAACAACATATTGCCTTATAATAATACTGATGTAAGCTGAGTCAGGATGAGCTCTACCCTGACATCTAGTGGTGAGCAAATGGGCACACCTCATTTGCATGGGCACACCTCATTTGCATGGGCACACCCACCTCGCTGCTTGCCCAAATGTTCACTTTGGCTGCTGTGAGATTTCCAGTTTCTCTGTTACTGGGGAAGGAAGAATAAAGTGTTATCCTGGTTATGTGAATCAAGAACAGTGGAACTGTACTTGCCTTTTTATGATGGAGGGACTCGCCTTAAACTAGGTAGCACTCGCTAGGCAAGGGACAGGGATTCCAAAAGCCAGTGACTTGAGAGAGAGGCTGGGGGTAGATATTTGTACTTGGTGGTGTGGGCCTGAAAGACTAATTGCACCTCTTCCCATTGTGTAATATCAGAGCTAATTTTGATTCTATTAGGAGTCTGGTTGCAGGCCGATGAACTGAATTTACTTTGGGCCAATGGTGCACCAGCACTGAGAGTCTCCTACTAAAGAACAAAAATTGCTAAGATCTGAAATCACTGAATGTTAAGTAGTGGGGGGGGGGAGGTGAAGATATACTAGTGAGTGGCTTGCAGGATGGCTGGTGGAGTGGAGCAGTTTTCAGTGAAGGCTGTAGCAGACCCTCATGAAGAGGTGAGGCAGTCGGCCTTGGAGCGCGTAAGGTCCCCCTTACCTTCCCCCCCTAGTTCCACCCAGGGTGTAAACTCTGCAGATTAACTTTTGAACTCTGGGGCTGCACTGACCAGGGACAAAGACTTTTGGGTTGCTGGACTTTTGGGACTTCGGGTGACTTTTGGGTTGCTGGATTCAAAAACCAAAGGGAAAGGACACTGCCCAATCTGCTTGGGGTGGGAGGGTCTTCTGGTTCATGGTTTTTTTAATGAATCCTGTTTGTGGTGTTTCCCCAACATAATGCCACATTGTTTCTCTCTGTTATTAAAAGGCTTTTGCTACTCTCAGACTCTGTGCTTGCGAGAAGGGAAGTATTGCCTCTTAGAGGCACTCAAGGGGGGTGGTATGTAGTTGTCCCAGGTCACTGGTGGGGGCTCAAGCTGGTTTTGTATTGTGTTATTGGAATGAAACCCCCTAGATACTGAACCCGGCCCTTGTTGCTGCCAACTCTGATGGGCAGAAGGGTTACACTACTACTACTAATAAATAGAATAACTATATTGTCATCTCTTTGCATTTTGGTAGAGCTTAGAGGCTACAATCAGGATATGGTCTTGTTGTAGGTGCTGGGCTTGGAAGGAAACTTATCCAAAGGTTTCCTAAAGGGACACTGGATCAGAACTCACAAAGGCCATCTTATTAGTAGACGATTTTTGAATGTCCAGTTAGCTACGTACAGTTGATACACTAAGATACTGTCCTTCCAGATTTCCCCAAATGTAACTGGGATATTGAAGACCTAATGTCAGGGCATTCTCTGGGATCTCCCAATCTTTTAAATGGCAAATCTTCAGGGCCATATAATTTAAGTAAATTAAACTATTCAGGGTTTATGTATTATTTTAATACTTTTCAGATTACTCCACTAGTTTACCTATATTTTTAACTTTCTTTGTTACTTTTCATAGCTGTGCAAACCAGGAACTCTTTACTTGATTCTAAATTTCTCATGCATTTGTTGGAAAGAAAGATGGAAGCTGCTAATCATCAGCTTGTGAAATGCACTAATAAAAATGTCTTGTATAGGCAAGTTAAAATGTTTTGATAAAGCTGTTTTGATGCAGAAGCAATTTCCTAAATTACAAGGGAGAAGGAAAGGCTCTTGTGCTTTGCTATGCTATGGAACTGGCATAGTTAGTCTTTGGGTATGTCTTCACTACCCGCCAAATCAGCGGGTAGCCATCAATCTTCTGGCGATCGATTTCTCACGTCTTATGAAGACGCGAGAAATCGATCGCTCGCGGCGCCCCCCATCGACTCCGGAACTCCAGCTTGCCAAGAGGCGCAAGCTGGAGTTGACAGGGGAGTGCGCCGCCGACTGCCGCCACAGGACTGACGGTAAGTCAGCTGCAGATATGCAAACTTCAGCTACGTGATTCACGTAGCTGAAGTTGCATATCTGCAGTCGATCCCCCTCCCCGTAGTGGAGACCAGCCCTTAGAGTGGAAGGAGAGTCTCTAGAAAGACGTTGGCTTCTTTGGAGAAAGAAATGGAACATTAAGGATAGCACTGAAGTCTGAGCATGCTCCTCTGTTAATGAACACTTCAGAGATAAGCCTTGTTTCAAGACAACCAGTCAGTTGAACTGTGTTTACATAGTGCTATCACGTAATTACTGGTGTGGTTTTCCTTTTTTTAATGCTTCCTCGTTTTATCTATTCCTAACTTTGAATTGAGTTTTGCTGAATATTTCAAGTTGCTCGCTCACCCAAATCTATATTTCATTCTCTGTGCATGACTACTTTAAAAATGCATTTGCTGTCTGCTCCAGTCTGTAAACAGAGTGAGAGAGAGGGATTTGAGAAGGGTCATTGGGTCATCTTTTTTATAGACGGCATCACAGCTTATAGTAAGAAAGAGGCAAACAAAGCTTTAACAAACAAATGGTTTTACACTTTAGATTTCTTATTACATTTGGCCCTGTGCAGATGTCTGAACTGACATATTTGATTAGGACAGTACTTGAGAACACATTGTCACATGCAGCAAAAACACAGGCTGTCGGGAATGAGGGACTACAGCTGAGCCTTGAACTAGTTAGCTCAGCCTCCAGAATGACAAATGAACACAGCTGAGCTACAGCAGAACCGCCTGATTGGCCCACTCATCTGATTGGGTGAGGGGAGCTAGCAGACCTTCTTTTAAGCTCAGCAGCAGCTGCCACCAATTGCTGGCCATTGAACTATTACACCTGCTAGTGTTCCTGTGTGTGCCTTGCTTTGCCTTGTCATGCTGTCTCTCCTAGTCTTATTCTTTCTCTGGTTCCTGACCCTGGCTCTCCCGCTTGGCTTAAATCCCATTCCTGACTCTGTCGCTTGCCACTCGCTCCCTGGTTGCTGACATAAGCTACCTGAAGGACCTTATGGACAATAGCTACAGAGGGCAAATGCGTGGTTTGTTCTCAGGAGCGTAGCCAGTATTCAGTAAGTTTTCTGCATCATAATCTTTTCAGAATATTATACAACACTGACATGTTATTGCTGAGAAGAATGGATTTGTTTATCTCAAGCGTTTCACTGTACCAACTCTGATTCATGAAGTTGTAATGTGTTTGGTCTTTCTGGAGAGTAATTTTATATTGCACTACAAAAGGGAGAGCTGTGCTGGTTGAATGGTGCAAATATGTCCTGGTGACAGCTTTATTTCTGCTTGAGGCCAGAGCTCTGCCCCATTAACTGATCTACTCTTCCCAGAATTGCTTGGTCTGCTAGCTAATAGAAATAGATTCTTCTCTCAATGTAACTCCTAATACTATTAACAGAGAGCTGTCTGTGCACAATGTCCCCTTTTTGTGTCCTCAGTCAATGTGGGCTATTGACAACTTGGAATAAACATGAAGCATTGTTAATTATATGAAATTGACTACTGTGTCATGCTTTGGTGTGATTTTTGCAGGCAGTGTAGTTTAATATATGATTGTTTGGCAACTTACTTTGACTTTTTGAAAGGGTTTAAATGGCTAGTGCCAAGTGGACTCGAAGCAGGAAATTCCTTTTCTCTGGCCAAATTAAATATTCAGAGCTTTTTGGTAGTTGCCTAGGAAGGAAAACTGAAGTTCATGTGAAAGGAATTTGGAGTTGCTTCATCCAATTATAAAGAGGATGGAGTCACCAAGTCTCCTAAAAATCGCCTGAAGTATAATATATGAACACATACCTAGAAAGCAGCTACATGTCTTTCCTGGTTGCTTGGCATGCTAAAAACCGCCAGGCCTGGCTCATAAATGGTCTATAATGTCCTGGTTTGTTTTTTTCTCTTTGGCCTGGTACAATGAGCCAGTGTCCATTGTAAGGTTGTGAACGGTAATACAGGGAGATGTCCCCTGCAATGGTTCGGGCACAGGAATTGTCTGTGATATTAGTTTGGAAAATTCAATTCTTCGTATGCTTTTTTAAGACAATTCAGTTAGCTTGTGAAAGTAGTCTATATAACCACTACCATTTTCCTCTAAGCCCCATGTTAAGTGACTTTGCTGAGGAATTCTAGGGTTCTATGAGGTTTATTTGATTTCACCTTTCTATCTGACCACCTAAACTTATGTGTTATGGGCAGCACATGACTTTTAAGTGCAGGGTGGAATCCTGACCCCATTGAAGCTAATGGCAAAACTCTCATTGAATTCAGTGGAGCCAGGATTTCACCCATTGTTTTTGATTGAATGACTCCTTCCACAAAACTAAACAACCCTTGTTCATCTCCTTGAAACCAAGGGAAAGACTACGTAGGGCCCGTTGGGTCTAAAACAGGGGTGGGCAAACTTTTTGGCCCGAGGGCCACATTAGGTTTCAAAACTGTGTGGGAGACTGGGGAGAGAAGGCTGTGCCTCCCCCCCCAAACAGCCTGGCCCTGCCCCCTATCCAACCCCCACCCACTTCCTGCCCCCTGAGACTGCCCCCCCTCAGAACCCCTGATGCATCCAACTCCTCCATTTCTGATTGACTCCTCTGAAGACCCCCCCACTCTAACTGCCCCCCCAGGACCCAACCCCATTTCTAAGCCCCCCTGCTCTTTGTTCTCTAATCCCCCACCCCCACCCCTAACCACCATCCCCAGGACCCCACCCCCTATTGAAACCCCCCTGCTCTTTATTCCCTAACTGTCCCCTCCCGAGACCCCCCCACACCCTAACCACCACCTCCCAGGAACCCACCACCTAATCCCCCCCAAAACAACCACCCCCGGGACCCCACCACCTATGCCCCTGCCCCCGCTTACCGTGTTCAGCCTGGTGTGGGGCTCCATGGCTGGCGGTGCTTGGCCTGGCCCCAGATTGTGGGGCTGGTGGCGCTCGGCCCGGGAGCACGGGGTCCTGCAACTGAAGGCACTCGGGTGGGCGGCGCACAACCTGGCTCCAGCACCCCGGCCGGGAGCGCGGAGCCCCACGACTGGAGGCGCTCCCAGCCTCCCAGCCCCACAGCTGGCGGCACTCTGCTGGTCTCCGGTGCGCTGGCTTGGAAGTGCAGGGCTGCGTGGCTTGCCACACTCACCCGGCAGCCCAGGCCTGGAGGGCGGGGCCAGTGGCCCTAGCCCAAGCTTGCAGGATGGGTAAAAAGGGCCAGTGGGCCACATGTGGCCCGCGGGCCGTAGTTGGCCCACCTCTGGTCTAAAACCTGGCTCTGCAGAGCTTCCAGTACCTAGCATCTCAAGGTTATCACCTAGCAGCACTGTAACCAACTTGTGCTCCATTGCCCATGACCAGCTGTGGACACAGATCATGAGAAGTCCCACCTCAAGGGAGCTGATAGGCGACAGCCTCATGGTTCCTGATTGGCTTCCCACCCTATATAAACCCAAGGGGCATTCCGGAAAGTGTCCGGGCAACAGTGTGGATTTCTTGTAGCTGCCATGACCATTCCTGCTTCTGAACTCCTAGCTTCAACTTTGGCTTGATTTGGACTTCACCTCCTGCCCCAGATCCTGAAACCTGAGTTGGACTCTGACCCTTGGTACTGATCCTGGCCTGGAACCTGACTCTGACCACCTCCACCATTCCCAGCCTTTGACTCTGCTCTGATTCTTGGTCCCAGCTGCCCTTGTTAGGATGCTGACAGACTTATTGTTCCATGGAAAGCATTTACAATTAATGTTAAATATGTGTTTGGTTCAGTAAAATAATCTAGTAACCGGATGTTTATATATCAGCTGATCTGGTGTCCATACGAGCTTCACTTTACCTTTTGGCTAGAAGGATGTACGAACACACAAGGTGATATGTTGTGTACATGATGATGATTTGCTTCTGTGTCTAAAACTGGAGACCACAAAGCTTCTGAAAGGCTGTCCAACCAAGAGATGTGCTGGCTTGTTAAGCTACTATTGTATTGTTCCTTAAAAACGCCTTAACGTATTTAGCACTGAAACAAAAAGCTATACGACTTGAAAGGAGATCCAAGGGGATGTCTTGTAATTCTTATGTGCAAAACAATAAACACTTGAATTGAGTGAATAGGTGGCCTGGCTGATCCCAAGGGGATACATACCAAACAGCTGTGTGTCTCTTTCATTCAGAGTGCAAACAAAGCCCTTTGCTTACCTCATGAAATGTGATTTATATTCATTCTGTCTTAAGTCATTAAATGTTTCAATGGCCCCATTGGAAGTGTTTTTTCATTAGTTTTGCCAATGAATCTACTTTCTGGACCTTATTAGGTTACACTGTGTATGTACAGTCTCTCCCTCACTGTAAGGTATCTTTTCCCGTTCTCAAATCACTTTTGTAACGCTTCTCTACAACCTCACCAGTTTTTTCAGCCACATTGTTAAAATGTGGACACAGAACTGGCTGCAGTGTTCCAGTAATGGTCTAACTGGTGCCATAGATCAAAGCCTAGGCCACAGATATTACCCTGGTAGATCTACACTCTCTGGGTGACATACTGTGGAAGAAAACAAGTCTTCACTCTGCGTTTGTTAGCAACAAATCAGACACTTTATTACAAGCAATTGCAAGGGAAGATCGCAGTTGGACCAACGGCCCCTGTCCTTCCTCAGATCTTCAAAAACAAGCACCTTAAAGACAAGTATTTATACTTTCACATTACGTACATCAATGGCTGACAGTTATTTCCTGTTTTTATACATGTTCCTTCTACATGTCAGCATTCCACTCTTATCTTCCTGAAGCAATTCTACACCATCTCTTGCCATTTTCCCACTTGCACAAGGTCCCCCCTCCCCTTTTTGCTCTAAATCAACCAGGATGGCCGCACTCAGATCCTCTTTTTCCCTTTTCCTACTTCCACAATACCTTTGTCATATCAAATTATTGATTACATGCTGGCAGTGTTTTTGGAACAGTATAAAAACTGAAGAAACATGGTCCCTACCACAACTGGCTTTTAATGAAAGCTGAATCACCACGTATATGAATTAAGCATAGTTCCACTGTCTCCGGGCACGTGACCAATGCGCTTATTCTGGCAGAGTTTGGCCAGATGGCTTCTCCACTGAGCAGCACTGATCAAATGCATAATGAATTACAGTTACTGTAACACTACTAAATACCACCATTTGTGCTGATGCTGAAGTCCAATGCTGGTTTTAAAACAAGTAATATTTTACATTCTTCCATGTATTTCTTCACATTTCAAGATTGATCACGGGTTTGATTTCAGGCTGCCGTCTACTTCAGTTAAATTGTAAATTTCAGATTTCAATGGCAGTTGCTGTGTATTTAGTTTTTTTTTTTAGTTCTAAATACATAGAAGGCAAATGACCAATTGTTCAGTATGTCCACTTCAGGTAGGATAAGAAGTAAGGGGGCTTATTATGCAGCAAGGGACATTGAGGTTAGATATTAGAAAACCTTTTCTAAATATAAGGGTAGTTCAATTCTGGAACAGACTTCCACTAAAGCAGGGGTGGGCAAACATGGGGTGGTTGGATGGGGTGGAAACTCGGAAGGGAGCGTGGTCAGGGGAGGGGGAGCAAGGGAGGGGCCGTGGCTCACCTCCCCGGCCGGGAGCTCAGATAGTTTTCCCACCCCTGCACTAGAGTCTGTGGAATCCACATCACTGGATGTTTAAGAACAGGTTAGTCAAACAGTGTTTACTTGGTCCTGCCTAGGCACTGGACTAAATGATTTTTCAAGGTCCCATCCAGCCCTATGTTTCTATGATTCAGTGATGTCTGCTGGGATAAAGCAGTTCTTTAGGTACTGTGGCAGGGTGGGCTTGACCCAGCCTGCCGCCCCTTTAAGAGGGAGAAAAGCCTTCTGCAAACCACCGGTGCAGAAAGCCTAATCAGCCACCTGGCTTGCAGGGCAATCAATTGTATGGGTTGCACCTGGCAACCTCCTCTTGGGGGATAAAAGGCTCCCAGGAAGGAAGCCCAGGGTGGTGGTGGTGGTGGTGGTGGTTTGAGCTATTCAGAGCTGTATGTTTAGAACTGTTTAGAGTTGCATGTTAAGAGCTGGACTATATAGAGTCTGTAAAGCTGTAAGCTGTAGAGCTGAGCTATCAAGAGCTGTATGCTGAAGGACTGTACAAAGCTGTATATATTGGTGGTGGGGTCTTGCACTGTGAATTAAAGAGCACTGTTTGGAGCAAAGAAGGGTTTTCCTGCCTGTTCCTGAGAGGGGTGAGAGAGCGGTCTGGCACAGTACTTTCTTTAGGTTCTTTATGCTACAGTAGACTCTCGATTATCCAGGATTGGGTTAACCAGTTTGTGGATTAACCAGGATGTAAACCCCCCTCCCCCCCCACGTAACTCAGAGGACTGGCTCTGGCTTTGTTCCCGCTCCAAGCACAACCCCCACCCCCAAACACCAGGACACAGGGCAGCCAATGAACCAACACCCCCTCCCCCTGGCACAGGGTGGCTGGTGAACGAACCCCCCCGCCCCATATTTCCTATGGATGGTGATTATCTGGGATTTTATTAGGGAAAAAAATTTAATCCTGGTTATCTTTCTGGATAATCAAGAGGTTACTAGATTTCCATTACATTAAATCTTAGGTTTCCTTTTGCCCTATGCTTCAGTTTTAACACTTGATTAAAAGAGGACTGAAGGAAGAAGGTGGCATCATGCAGGAGTGTGGCACACCAGAAGAGCCTCTTGGGCTATCCAGGAGAACCACAGACTCTTGACACTTTCAGATATTTAAATAGTGGTAATTTTGTATCTATGTTCTTTACCCAGTGACTCAAATGAAGTCTCTGATTTCCAGCATGATCTTGCTTCGGGGGTCCTAGGTGGGTTGAGGGAGGCACAAGGAGGGTAACTGACTTAGTTGCTTATTCTTTCATAGGAGCCCAGTGCTCTTTGGAAGCCCATTACTCATTGCAGGACTGATTCCCTCCAGCTTTCAATCAGTGACCTTCCTGGGTCCTCCTCCTTTGCTATCAACACCAAACCATCCTACTAATTTATCAAATGGGTAATACTGATTCATTTGAAGCCATCAAAGACATTAGCAATAGTTTTATTTGATTAAATATTTGCCACCGGGATAAGAATGTAAATAACCACCTTTACATAAGAAACAATAGGGGTGTCTCTTTCTTCTGTTATAGTTAATGTGAACTTTCCTTCTGTCTGCAGGAAGTCTGGTTTGGCAATGTCTAAAGTAGAAAACATTACTTCAATAGCAAATACCCTTTGAACAATGACAAACTTATCATTCGCTTTAGTATTGAAATGTATTCTGTATGCCTTTCCCTCTCACTTATCTAAAAGCGCACAGATTTGTGTACTTTGAAAGGGCTGGTCATTGACATCCTCTTTCTTAGGATAGTTACAGCACAGAGAGTGGCATTGCACAGTTCCTCATCAGTGGGCCTCAACTTGGACCTGGCGTCATCAGGGAATTAACTGTCTTCATGCCCTTCCAGTCCTGCACTTTGTTTTGCTGAGATGATGTGACAGTCTGTACCCCCATGTTCATCTCTTTCCAGGATTATACGTTTTGTACCAAGTAAGCGTTGTGAAGTATCACGGGAAAACTCATAATTCACTGGTGATTATCCTGGTAAACTGTGTGGGGCAACATTGTCTGTAAAGTTATAAGATTCTACTGTGTAAGACATGTTCCAAGCCTGGGAAACCAGCCTCAAACCAGATGCAAAAAGCTAGCCAATGCCTCAGCCAGGGTTAACAAAGTCAAATGGACCATGATTTGATGAAGTGGCCATTCTTTGTCAGGAAAGAGGACCTGGGCATGAATAACAAAAGGAACAGCTGGGGATTTCTGTCAACACAAACTTTCTCTTCTGAACTCCGCTAGAGATGATTCTCGAACAGAAATGCTGTGAGAAAGTTTTGGGGTATTTTCTCTCCTAATCTTTCTCCTTCCACTCCATTCACAGCATCAACAACACTTGAACAAAGGAAACAGTATTGGGCTGGGAGGGAGATTGTGACCGAAACATTCAGCCAGTAAGACTAAGACATGTGGCACACGAGACTTTTGCTTTGAATCTACTTTGTTAAGTTAGGTATTATCTGCATTTTACTTTTATTTTCTTGTAACCAATTTTGACTTTTATGCCTTATCACTTAAATCTGTGTTTTTTGTATTTAACAAATTTGTTTTTATCTAAATCAGAGCGTTTAGACTGAAGTGTTTGAGAACTGGATTTGTGTGTATTTTCTATTAATAAAATGACAGACTTTATATGAGCTTCTCTTGCCTGGAAGAAGAGAGCTGGGCTGTACAAGATGTTCATTTCTGGGGGAAAGTCTAGGACAGGGAATTTGCTGGTATTCCTCTGCAGTGTAATTCCAAACTGGCTTGTCATAGCACTCATACAATATAGCTGGGAGTAACTCTCATGCTGGAGGCTGTGTGAGAGCAGGAGCGGGAGTAGTTTCTCTCACAACGAAGCAGTGTAAAAGGCGCATTGGAGAATTGAGGGGACCCAGCTGTCAATCAGTCCAGACTGTAACCTGGGTAATGTCACAGATGGCCAGTAAGGGGGGAAGATGGTGGTGGTTTGGTGATAAGACTCCTCTACATTAGAGGCTGAACTGAAGTCACCAACTCATTTCACAAAGACACTGAACAGCTAGTACAGGGGTCTCCAAACTTTTCAGCCCAAGGGCCGCATTAACTATCAAATAGCAGTTCGGGGGCCGACAACACACTCGAGGTCCAAATAAAAAAGAATCAAAACATGGATGTTGTTTTTAATTATTTATTTAATATTATTTTATTCAGTTATTATTTAATAACACATTGATACACTACACATGAACACTACACATGAACACTACACATCAACCCCCCAACTGACCCACCCAGCCAGGACTCTCCCCCCAAAACCTCCTTTCCTCCAACCCCCCCCCCAACTGACCCACCCAGCCAGGTCTCTCCCCCTAAAACCTCCTTTCCTCCAACCCCCCCCCCCCAACTGACCCACCCAGCCAGGTCTCTCCCCCCAAAACCTCCTTTCCTCCAACCCCCCCCCCAACTGACCCACCCAGCCAGGTCTCTCCCCCCAAAACCTCCTTTCCTCCAACCCCCCCCCCCAACTGACCCACCCAGCCAGGTCTCTCCCCCCAAAACCTCCTTTCCTCCAACCCCCCCCCAACTGACCCGCTCAACCCGGTCTCTTTCCCCCCCCCCCCAACTGACCCGCTCAACCCGGTCTCTCCCCACAGACCGTTTCGCCGCCTGGCAGTGGGTGGCTCCTTGTTTCTGGCGGTGCGGCACGTCCCGGCCCCAGCTCTGAGCCGTCCCTGGCCGGCAGCGGCAGCGGACCACGCGGCACGTCCCGGCCGGCGGCGGCAGCGGAGCACGCGGCGCGTCCCGGCCCCGCGGCTGGCGGCGGCAGCGGAGCACGCGGCGCGTCCCGGCCCCGCGGCGGCAGCGGAGCACGCGGCGCGTCCCGGCCGGCGGCGGCAGCGGAGCACGCGGCGCGTCCCGGCCCCGTGGCTGGTTCCCGACCGATCTCCACGGGCCGGATGAGAGGGCCTCGCGGGCCGCATCCGGCCCGCGGGCCGTAGTTTGGAGACCCCTGAGCTAGTAGAAGGTAACAATTTTTAGTTATTACTAATCTGAGCTAAGGTTGACCGAGATTTAAAAGACTCCATTTTACCAATCCAGTCCTCCTCCACCACCATGCCAGGTAACATTTTCAAAGGTGCCTATGTGCCTAAGTCTTATTTTCCTTTTTCAATTGGACTTAGGCTCCTAAATCACATGGGGGCCTTTGCAAATTTTACACACTATGCATAATCTTGATGTGAAGCTTCTAGTGATTACCAGTTCTTTAGGCTCCTCCCCATCATGCTTGAGTGTGTGCTTTGTTTTGTAGTCTGTCTCCATTAAAAATATATTTCTTAACCAAGTTTGATGCCTGAATTCCAGGCTTATATTTTAGCTAAACTACAGCTAAACCCCATTCGGGGAAATTTGCCTTCAGATTATTTAGGCTAACACATGATTTGCTAATGGAAGCTGGGGTGTGGTAAATCAGTCACTAACATTTCAAGGCTGGTCATGGGATTTTCAGAGAAGCATCAGAATCAATTGGTAACTCTTCCCCATGGTGAAATTGAATTGTAATTTTCTTGAAGCCTAATGCTTCACTAAATGTCATGCTATTAATTTTGATTACGGTGGTAATTTAAAATGTGTCTTGTTTTGAAATGATTGTATAAACACACAGTTCCTGTGAAATCCACTGCTGGGGAAAAGCTAAGTGGTGTCCTAACAAGAACTCTGTTCCTTTCACTCCAGGGCTTGGTAATTTTTATGTCTTGGTGCATATGTTGGCATATTACCGGTAATATATTGCCTTCAACATCTACTCCTGGGGGAATAAGGTGCAGGTGCAGAATTAATAAATTCCCCACCCCCCCAGGTTTCTCCCTCCCCACAGAAAATACATTCTGCTGGGGAGGCACTGCAAATACAACTTGGACCACTTCAGCCCCTGGTGGTCAACAGAAGAGAGGGCCTCTGGCTCATGGGCCAGAACAGCCAGCCACAAGAAGGGAAGAGGAGAGGCTGTCTTCCTCACAGTTCCCTGCATGTGGGGCCAGGTGAAGAGGGACAGGATATGCGGGGAGGGGGAGATATGGACAGCAGTGCACATAGGGCTATTGGGGAGGGGTGAGATATGATAAAAGTCTATAAAATAATGACTGTATAGAGAAAGTAAATAAGGAAGCGTTATTTACTCCAGCTCATAACACAAGAACTAGCGATCACCCAATGAAATTAATAGGCAGCAGGTTTAAAACAAACAAAAGGAAGTATTTCTTCATACAACACACAGTCAACCTGTGGAACTTTTTGCCAGCAGATGTTCTGAAGGCCAAGAGCATAACTGGGTTCAGTAAAGAACTAGATAACTCCATCCATGTTATCTTCCATGAACTTCTTAGCCAGGATGGGCAGGGATGCAAAACCATGCTCTGAAGTGTTCCTAGCCTCTGTTTGCCAGAAGCTGAGAATGGGCAACAGGGGGTGAATTACTTGATTATCTGTTCTCTTTGTTTCCTCTGAAGCACCTGACATTGGCAACCTGCCTGAGTGGCATAGGGTCAAGGCTGATGTAGTTAGGTTGACACAGGGTCCGGGTAGGCACTGAGTTCATTACATTGTCTACTACTGGCCTCCAGAAAGTGCCCCATACTGACTGCTCTGGTCACTCTTGTGAACTGTGCTGCCCAAAGGCTAGATGGTCAGGAAGCTGCCTCTTCCCTTTAAAGCCCTGCAGATTTTTGTAATTCCCTTTTCTGGTTGCTGGGCTTAACGACCATACCTTGCAATTCTGTTCTTGTGTGCAGCTGACCATGCCGAAGACTCACTCCTGCTTGAGATACAGAGGCGATGTTGAATCTCCAGGGTCTGTGGGGAGAAAAGGCTGTGCAGGGACAGAAATGTTGACCTCTACGAGCAGACTGCTTGGGGTGCAGAGAAGACGGGCTACAAAATGGACCAGCAGTAATGCCGTGTGACTGCCAAAAGCCAAGGTGCAGAACTGTAGGCCTGCCACTTTTAGCATGAGCTGTATGCCATCCTCAGTGGAGACACCCACCCCTCAGGAGCATTGCGGATACTCGGAGGAGCCCAAGTCACATGTCCCTGCTGCAAACAGTGAGAAGAAGGTGGTGGAGAAGGAATATGGAGGACAGGCAACTGAGGGATTCAGCTACACAGCAAGCCAGTATAGTTGAGTATACATAAGCCTGATGCAGGGGAAGGCATCTCTGGTAAGTAGGCAGTTTGCCTTGAAATTACAGCGATGGAGCCCCCAAAGTAGCAGAACACCTCTGCTGATTTATTCTTTTTACCTGATAGAAGAGGCAGTGAAATAACCAAGTGGTATTATCTGCTTTTCATATATCTCTTGAGTTAGGCGGTGGGGGACACACACATCAGTTTGTTTATATGCACCAGGATGTCCCCTGAATCCTCCGTAGAGATCACGCTGACATTTTCATGGAGGTACGCTGCAATCCTCCGGGCGGGGAGGGGCTGCCTTGTTTCTTCCTCTGCAGTAGGACACTTTCCCAAATGCCTCAGCAGTAACTTCAGCAGGCACCACTGCAGAACACAGGCCAGCAGCATATGGGACCAGGCAGCATCAGGATGCCAGCAGCAGCTGTGCTCTCTCTGCCTCTGTTAGCCTCAGGAGTGAGAGAGCAGCTAAAATCAATGCCTGTAGAAAACAGTGCCAGTATTTTTCCATTGCCCTAGGCAAGTATTATCCATGCCTATGAGCTATCCCTAATATCTCCCCCTTCCCTCCCCGGACCATACTCACCACGGCTGGTGCTGTGCTGTATTTGGTGCAGAGGAGAAGTAAGATTGTAGTGCCTACAGCTTTTGGGGATTAAGGGGAGTGAGTTCAGTACCCTACATTTATTTTTTTAAATATTTCTGTTGTGAATACACTGACAATGGTACCCCTGTGAACTGTACCAGCAGCTGATGCCACTGTGGCTCTGAGGGAGCTCTTGAGCCAAATGAGGAGAAAGAAGAGGATTGGACATCTCCGGTTCAAGGAGATGCTGCAAGACTCTGCTGGGTCAGAGAACAAGACCAGGGCCTTGAGGACGACCATTGCAGAAAGTGTGGAGAAGAGAGAGGCAGGATGCATCAGGATATAACAGGACTTTTCAGGCAGGAAACAGAGATGCTGCAGACTTGGGAGGAACTGCAGGTCCAAGAATTCAATGCTCACCTGCTTCTCTGGCCTGAAGACAATTCAGTGTCGAGACCTCCCTAAACCCCCCCCCCCCTCAACATTCCACCTGGCATGGGGGCCACAGCACTGCCCCTACTACTCCACACGGGGGGCCACTAAAAACAATCTCAGCTCCACGTTCACTGGCCTGTGAGAAACACACAGGTGATGTATGTGTAAATGAAATGGAACTGACTGTTCTTTCCCCTTTATTAAGCTCTAAATATTTATTTGCCTGGTTCATGTTACAGAACAAAATTCTTTTTTCGGGGGGGAACATAATTCATCTTTATTCGTTCACAACAGATGCTGGCTGATGCTGAGCAGGCCTGATAACCACCGATTTCCTGTTTTGTCACAGAACCCATAACCCCGCTCCCAGACAATATTAATAGATGCCTGGGCAATGCTACCATGTTCATAGTCCATTTTGGTCAATTTCAGTCATAGGATTTTAAAAATAATAAATTGCATGATTTCAGCTATTGGAAATGGGTGGAGTGGGGGGTTGCAAGGTTATCGGCGGGGGGCTTGCAGTACCTGCTACCCTTACTCCTGCGTTGCTGCAGGTGCTGGCACTGCCTTCAGAGCTGGGCAGCTGGAGAGCACAGGCTTCTGGGGGCCAGGAGCTCTGCTCTGGAGGCAGAGAATCCCCTACCAGTAGCACAGAAGTAAGAAGGGCATGGTAGGATATTACCACCCTACTCTTCTGCTGCTGCTGCTACTGGCAGCTCTTCCCTTCAGAGCTGGCTGCCTGTTGAACCGCCCCTGCTCTCCGACCACCCAGCTCTAAAGGAAGAGCAGGAGTAAGGGGGGCAATTACACCATCCCCCCCCAAAATAACTTTGCAACCTCCCCCCCCTGCAACTCCTTTTTGGTGTAGGACCCCCAACTTGATCAATCTAGTCTCCCCTGTGAAATCTGTATAATATATGGCAAAAGCACACATAAGACCAGATGTCAAGGGGGAGACTAGATTTCATGGTCTGTGATGTGTTTTTCATGGGCATGAATTTGGTAGCCAGATACAAGGCCTACTTATAGTCCTTGTATTTGTCTATTCAAATTCAGCAGACAGCTGCTCCTCTTCTACCCTGGCAGAAACACCCTCCCTCCCCCTTTCCTTCACAGATGTTATTCAGGATGACACAAGCAGCTCTAACCACTGGATTTTTTTCTCCACAGAGGTCTAGTTTTGTAAATTGACAATGCCAACCACCCTCCAAACAACCAAAGGCACATTCAACTACCGATCTACACCTGCTGAGCCTATAGTCGCAGGGCTTCATGAGTCCTGGGAGCAAGAGCTAGGCTGGGTCTCCCAGGATCACTGTTGGCATTTTAACATTCCCGTCAGTGATCTGCCAGTCTGGAAAGAGCCCCTCTTTTCAGCTTTCCGAATAGTCCTGTGTTCTTAAAGATGTGTGCATCCTGCACTTTCCCTCACCAGCCAAAACTAGTGTCGGTAAAGCATCCCCGGTGATCCCCCAACACTTGCATGAACATAGAAAAGTAGCCCTGTCTGTTGATGTATTCTTTGGCAAGATGGTCAGGTGGTAAAATAGACAGATGCAGCCTCTCCATCACCCCACTGCAGCTGAGGAAGCCCATTCCTTCAGAACCATTCACTGTGTCCTGCACATTGTCTAGAGTCACAGTCCTGCAGAGCAGGAGCAATTAATGGCCCTCAGGGCCAACCTTAGGGAAAATGCTTCCCTGGGTGAACTTGTATTTTGGCATCCCAGGCCCTGCTGCCTCCTCTTCCTCCCCTGGCCTTTGCTGCCTTCACAGGCTCCCCATCCATCCCCATATCACCCCTTGCCCTTAATGCCTCTCTATGATCCCCTACCCATCCCTCCATTGCCTCTGGCTCCTGATGCCTCCCCATCACCTATGGCCCCACCACTACCGCCTAAGGCTCCCCACCCTCCCATTGCCCCAAGCTCCCTTCTATGGCCTCATACCCCAGGCCAACCCCACTCTGCCTCTTAATCACAGCACCCTTTCTAGCCCCAGCACCCACATTGCCCACTTATAAGGCTGGCTCTGGTGACCCTATAGACTTGCATTACAACTGCCCCGGATGAATTTCCTGAGTCCAAATTGATTCCTGACTGACCAGTAGCAATCTGGCATTGCAAGTTTCCACACTGCAATCACCACTCCTTTCTCAATTGTCAGCACAGCTCTTATTTTGGTGTCCCTGCTCTGGGGGGTCTGGGGCAAGTTTGTACAGATCCGGGAATGTGGACTTGTGCATCTGAAAGTTCTGCTGCCACTGGTCATCATCCTAAACCTATCAGTCAGCCAGTGCTTGTTTTTCTGGTGTTCCACCATCTGCAGCTCCGCTTGTGAATGCCACCAACAACCTGAAATTAGTTGTTTCTATGTCCAACAGCAAGCTAGCCTCCAAGGAACTGTCACGTTCCTCGCGGCTCCACAAATACTGCAGGATCAGGAGGTCCATGCTCAGGAGGCTCATGTCGATACTGCAGAGCCGGCAGGCTCCAGGCTTCTGTCCGAGAACGTGGACAGTGAGGAGGGACATGTGAGTTTGTGGGGATTTTGAAGAGAGACTAAACATATTATGGAACGCAGATGAAATTAGGGGATGGAGATTGCACCATTATGGGAAATGGAACCCATGCTCCCAGTCGTACCTGATCCATTCGTTTCGGCCCCATCAGGGTTTGCAAAAACTTCCCCAAATACCTTGTACTGGGCGGTGATGAGTTCCACAGGGGATAGCTACCCACAGTGCACTGTGCTCTGCATCAATACAAGTGCTCCTAGTGAGGACGTGTCCCAATGCCGCAAGGAGCACGGTGTATATGTCCACAAATGATGTAATAACTGCTGCGGTTTGACTTAGTGGTACTTAGTTGAATAGTTGGTGAGGGATCCATGCATCCATCATATGATTTTCTCCTGGATTATTCCTAAACAGAGGTCCAAGGAGCTATTCAGAACACTGGCTAAAATTTGTTTCCATTGGGTAGCAGAAAATAACTAGCTTAGTTCCTCCTCTCATCTTTTTTACGATATTTTCTTCAAATATACTTCAAATAGTGTTGCCATAAATCTTGGCAATCCAACTAATATCTGGAGAAATGAAAGCAATTCAGGTGGGTTGAGGATAGCAAAGGCATTGGGGCCAGACAGATGGGAGATAGCATGTTTAAGATGAATATACTGCCACTCCTCCTGGGTTCAATCTTTTAATATTGTAAGAAGGAGGAAAGTATTTCAGTAAATTGGCTGATGGTCCGAATCCCTTACCTAATTCAATGTGACCAAATAGTGGGGTTGCCTGCTATACAGAGTTTTGAGTTACCCCAGAGAGAAGTCTTGATATGCAGAAAGGGTACACATTATATGCCAAATACTTCTGGCTACCACAATAACTGGTAATTCTTCTTTAGGGGATTGGTAGTAATTCAGATACAGTTGTGGCAGATCGCCTTCTCACCCCCCTCAGGAACACAGGCAGGAAACCCTTTTTTGCTCCAACAGTGCCCTTTAATTTACAGTGCAGGACCCCACCACCAATATATACCGGTTAAAACAGTTCATTAACATCCAGCTCTAAGTAGCTCATTAATATACAACTCATTAATATCCAGCTCTTAATAGCTCCACAGGTTCGGGCTCTACAAACTCTATATAGTTCAGCCCCTAATACAATAATACAAACACAGCTCTTGATAGCTCAAACAACACACACCCAGCTCTTGATAGCTAATACAATAATACAAACACAGCTCTTGATAGCTCATACACAACACACAGCTCTTGATAGCTCAGACACCACCACCACACTGGGCTTCCTTCCTGGCAGCCTTATATTCCCCAGAGGAGGCTGCCAGGTGCAACTCATGCAGGTTGATTGCCCTGCAAGCCAGGTGGCTTATTAGCCTTCCTGCGAGGGAGCTTTGGAGAGGGTTTTTCTCCCTCTTAAAGGGGTGGCAGGGCTGGCTCAAGCCCATCCTGCCACACAGTGCAGTGGAAAGGGGTAAAGAAGCAACCAATTCTGCATCTAGCTGGAGCCAATCTGGGGGCTCTGCAGCATGGGGGAATGAGCTGCGGTTAAGAACTACTGCCTTATGGTAAAGTTTGGAAATGTAAAACCACCTTTTTAGCTAGGGAGCTGTAGTCTTTGTTGGAAGATTCTGGGTTTGTTACGAGCTCGCCACAAGAAGAACCTGAACATGTTGACTGTGGTAAAACAAAAGGAAGGAATTGGATAGGAAAGGATTCAGAAGAAAAAAGATCCTGAGAAGGGCATTCATTTTAATTATTTCTCCCCAAACGGAGAGAGGTATTGCCTGCCATCTACTTAGATAATTTGTTAACTGCATGATTAATGGGGCTAGGTTAACCTTGACTATGTTTTTAATTTCCTTAGGGAACTGGATGCCAAGATATCTCAGATTTGTCTGTTGCCAGCTAAATGTCCCTATAGGAAAGCCACTTCCAGTGAGATCTTCATTGCTTCTGATGTGTCCCAATTTAGCCTATAGCCAAAGAATTTACCAAAGTTGTCTGTTGTTCATAGGATATTTGGAAGAGATTGATCTGGATTTTTAATAAATAGGAGGATGTTATTTGCATATAGAAAGATTTTGTTTTTCTCTAGGGTCCCTGATTTGATCCCTTGGTTGCTCCTAATTAGTATTGCAAATAGTTCTAATGCCAGACTGAACAGGAGTGGGGAGAGTGGGCATCCTTGTCTAATTCCTCAAAACAGATCAAAGGAGGAGGAGATGATGCTGTTTCCTAGGATACAATGGTTGGGATTAGAATATAATCTGTGAAATAAAGGATTTCCCCAACCCAAATTTATCCAGGGTAAGAAACAAAAATTGCCAGTTCACTCTGTGGAAGGCTTTCTCTGCATTGAGTGAAATGATTGCATGGCATTTCTCTGCCCATATCCCCAAATGGATATGGGCCCCCCAGAGAGCAGGGGCCACCATACCATTGTAGACTTTTTTTTTTACTGTCCATTTTATTTCCCAATTTCTTTTAATTTTTTGTCTAAATTTTTTCTTTTCACACACAAAAAAAATGTATCGCTTATGTGACCAAGTAAATTGTGACTGGGTGCCTAGGATAGGCCACACTGAACATGCCACACTCAGGGCAGACTGTAGGAAATAGGACACAATCCCCAAAGCTGGTGGTTTATAGTATAATTAGATTCACGAAACCAGTAACAAAAGAGCTTCTGCAATACCACACTGGTTAACCAGAAGCCAAACATCGTCCCCTTGAGGCATTCCATCCCTGGGTTCCCATCCAGGCAACCCAATCTAATATAATGAGAGGTTATTGAAAACCCATTGTGAGGTTCTTTCTAATCCCAAAGGATCAGATGCAAATCCCCAAGTCAATATGTATCTCAGATCTTACCCAAATATCACATGGCCAGCCAATCCTTAGTAACTAACTAAAGGTTTAATAATAACAGAAAAAGAGAGAGTTATAAATGGTTAATAGATCATATATGTACAAAGGATTGCAAAATCCACCTATTGGGGTTGTAGCAGGCTTGTAAAGTCTCTGTAAACTTCCAAAAACTGGGAGGCCCTCAGTTTGTAGTTCAAGATTCTCTTTTAAACTGTAAATCCACAGTCCAGTGAATTAGAGCAGGGAAGAGGCAAACGGGGGGTGTCTTGTGTGTCCATTTATATCCTCTGCCGTGTGCATGGAGATGCACTCTCCCAAACAAAGCCCATAGCCTGTGTGTGTGGAAAGTGACTAGCCCAAGATGGAGTCCTGGGTCACATATCCCATGCCCCTACATGTTTTCCTGAATCAGAGGGGGTGGCCATTGGCTCCTCTGGAATAGCTATCTGGACAGGATGAGTTTCTTCAGTGGCCTGTTGTGTGGGGGGATTCCCCTGATAGGCCATCACACCTACCTGTCTAGCCCTGATGTAAATTCTGTCTGGGGAGTGTGTGTGTGTTGCTCAGCCAGGAATACAACACATGTTTAAGATACACGTACACAGCCAATATTCATAACTTCAGCTACAAAGATGATCTATGCATATAAATAAGATAATTATATTTTCCATTGACACTTTACATGAAAAGATGTATTGCAATTGTATAATAGTGGCAGCAAGAATGATAATATTCCTTATCCACAGCATCACCGCTTATAGTGAGGAGGAGGCGGCAAGTAAAGCTTTAACAAACAAATGACTTTAGACGTTGAATTTCATTTTTGCTCCCTAGAACGTCACTGCAGAATGAATGGTGGTCTCTCTCACATGAACCATTGCCATGGATAGTTCTTTCGGAAAGCCCAGTACAGCTACAGTGCTCCCTTAATGCCTTCAATTATTTTTCTTAGCTAATGCACATGCCTTTAGAATGTCCTCTATAAAATGCTTAAAGAAAAATACAATTTAAAACACAGGGTCAGGTTCTCCTCGCTCTTGCCTGTGTAAATGGGCATAACTGCTTGCTAGCTATTTTTCCTAGGTACTTCTCTGGCCACTTTGAACTGCTCCAGTACTTTTTTCATAATCTTTAATGTACTTGTTTTCACAATGCCTCTGAGAAACAGGGAAGCATCATTCTCATTTTTACAGCAACGGAACAGAGATATCAAGCACTTTGCCTAAGGCAGGGGTAGGCAACCTATGGCATGTGTACTAAAGGTGGCACGTGAGCTGATTTTCAGGGGCACTCCCACTGCCCAGGTTCTGGCCACCAGTCGGGGGAGGGGGGGAGGAGGAGGCTCTGTATTTTAATTTAATTTTAAATGACGCTTCTTAAACATTTTAAAAACCTTATTTACTTTACATACAATAGGTTAGTTCTATATTATAGACTTATCGAAAGAGACCTTCTAAGAACGTTAAGACGTATGACTGGCACGAGAACTCTTAAATTAGAGTAAATAAATGAAGACTCTGCACACCACTTCTGAGAGGTTGCCGATCCCTGGCCTAAGGTCACATAGGAAGTCTGTGACAGAGCAGGGTGTTGAATGTAGCTCTCCTCCGTCTTAGGCGCATGCCCTACCCACCTGGCCCACTCTTCTTTTGTTTTCATGGAGTTATTCTGGTTTTACTTCCACTGTAAATGAGGAAAATCAGCCCTGATGGATTCTCAGCAGCAACCCTGGGCCTCAGGCATTCTGCTTAGAGAGCCAGACAGCTGTCCACACACAACCTGCTTTGAGCAAATATGATTTCCGACTGAAGTTGGGTGTGGCCCCGACTTTAGTGTGGATGGGACTGGGACTGAGCCCTGTAGCTGTTATTCTCTCTTCCAAGACACTCAGGTAAGCTCATGAACCACTCTTGGTGAGGTGGATAGAAACTACAGTGAATTCCATGTCTGAGTTAAATGAATGCCTGATACAAAGGTGAATTTAATGCATATGTAAGTGGCATAGCTGTTATTTAGCTCTTCTTTCAAAGAAGGGACAGTCATTTTCATTACAAACATTATGAACGTTAATTAGTTGAGTGGTTATAAAAATGGAACACACAATGCACATACCAAACATGAATCAAATAAAGAGGCATAAGATACCTTTACTGATCAAAGGATTGTGTTATCTGGAAATCCTCTGAGAATCTGGCTGTGCATCAGTGCCTCCACTTTCTGCAGCAGTTCATGGTGTTCTAATATGTTTTGCTGCATACTCCTATGTATTGTCTGGTGTCACTATCGCACTGAGAATTTCCAAGGGAAACCATGTGTGTTGAATAATAATAGAATTTGTTCACTGAAAACAGATCCTCGGCATTTGGACAACATTAGTCAGCGTGTCTTCATTTTTTGGCAGATTTTGTTTGGACAAGAGTGTTATATTTCTATTCACAAAGTCCAAATATATTTGGAGTCTAACTGCTTTTTATTTAGCTTAAGGAGAACAATAAGGCAGCACAAGTAAAATCTCTGACAGTGGGCTCAATTCATGTCTCCTTTGTTAGTCTGCAGGGAAAATAATGGCTACTGAACTTTGTACAAAGGGGGAGTTTTGTTTCAAACCCACTCGAAAGGAATTATTTTCTTTTTGGTTCAGATCAAATGCAATCTAGATGTAAAAGGCTTCATTCAGTAAATTCATAGATTAAAGGATCATCCAGTCTGGTCTCCTGTATAACACAGGCCATAAAACTTCTCTTAATTTAAGGGTGTCTCTCACACACATGCATTCTCAGCCCTGGCTGTGCTGAGGGCCATCATTAGAAAGGTGCTTCATGAATTATTCAAAGGCCAGATGGTCAATGCCCTGCTCCTAGCCTATTTCTACAAACTAGTTCATAAAGGCTCATGTTTCAGCTTAGCTCTGAAACTAAGTGACATCCCTGGGCTCAAACAGGCCTTTTTCAATCTTTTACCCTTTCATGTCAGCAAAGCTCCATCTCTGCAGGGTTGGCTGTGCTTTCCAAATGTTATGAGTCCCAGGACGTCTCTGGGGATAAGGGAGAAAGCAGAAGATGGAGGGCCAGTGGATCCTGTTGGCAGACAATAGAAAAAGGATGGCTTGTGTAGGGAGGAGGATGGATTTGGAGGAAAATGAGGTTTCCCTCCCTCACTTTTCTCCTAAGACAAGCTTGTGGCATTTAGCCACAGCCCATTGTAGGGACAGTGCAAAACTGCCTGGCTCCAGGATGAACATTATGAAACACTCTGCCTCAGAGGCAGAGCATTTCTCCCAGAATTCCCTGATTGCTCTCCCTCCACTGGAATATATGATCCTCCTTGAAGAGGTGTAGCATATACCTCTGTGTGGCCAGACAGCGCGGCTACCTGCACTGGGGGTGTACCTTGGCTCTGCTACTCCTCACTTCTCCTTGTGCCTGAGGGGAGCCTCTGGATAGCAGCCCTGGCACTCTCTAAACTGCAGGGGGGCTGCAATATTAACTGCCCTTACACAGGCCACACAAGGGGTGTTGGCTTCTTAAGCTCCAAGAGCAGAATCTGCCTCTGAATATTACTTCCATAAAGCCTCCAAAGCTTTGAAGTTTTTCCATCCCTAAAAAACTACATCTCAGGTCTATTATTATCGAGGGCCACAAAAGCTGAGAAAAATGTGCTAGTTAATTTGATTTAAGCAGCATATGTTCTGATAGTAAAATTATATATGGAAGTGAGTTTGTAGCTAACTAGCTACATTTCCTTTTCTGAAAGGATGCAGTCAAGCTTGTTTTAAAGATCCCCTTACTGTCCCTCTTAGTGGAGTATCCTCTTAAAAGCTATATTTTTTCCCATCCCTGTCTTTTTCCATTTTGTCAAACACTTTTTATTTTTTGCTTTGAAATAAACACCACTTTCTTTCTTTTAAACACACAATCAGTTGCTGCAACAAAATAACTGACTGATGTCAACACAGCTCTGAGAAGGTTGCTTGACAGTGAACACTTGCTGCAAAGCTCAAAGGAGCACATTGTGTGTGTGTGTGTGTGTGTGTGTCCAACAAGACAGGTGACTACTTCAAGTTGAGTTTCTTGGCAACTGAAGTAGTAGATGGATTGTTTGGTTTGTGTGGGTTTTTTTGTTTTTGTTTAGTGCACAGATCTGGAGTCTGTGGCTTTAACCATCAGATGATATAACAGTTTAAGAGCTAGGTCAGTGGTGTCTATACTGGCCTAAGCCTTCATTACATCTCTTTTCAAATCAGAAGGCTAAAACATTTTTTCACCCATGACAAAAAAGGCCCCCAGATAAATATTTCTTCCCTTTCCTTCTCCTTTTGTTCTAAACTATGAGGTTTTCCTGAGGAGACCATTACAGGACGATAATCCCCAAGGCAGAATTTGCTGCAAAAGCTGTACAGATTTTAAACTAATATGGACTCGCATCTTAATTTCTACTTTCATTCATTTTGAAGTTTGAAAGAGGGAGGTTAATTAGAGAGGATTGTCTTGGGACTTTTATGTAAAATAATACAATCCATGTCTACATTCTCTATCCTAAGCCTCTTCCATCAATCAGGATAGAAGACATTGTGCAAACAATTTTTATAACAGGCTCCTCCAGAATTCTTCATCCTTTACTGCAGTAGTTAGTCAGTGATGAGATTGTTTTCTGTTAAGGTTCACAGGGAATGTATCTTGAATTTTAATTTCTTTTGAACAGATAAAGGGCATGTTCTTATCTGTATTCCCAGGAAATGTGAAGTAGCAAAGCCCACAGCATTACCTCTTCATTAAATTTAGACTCAGTGCTTACCCTTTAATTGAATTCTTATCTAATGACTCAGTGCTTCAAGGCAAATGAAACAAGTTTAAGTTTTGCCATTATTATTGGTTAATGATGACAAAGCACATGGTTATCTAGGCCTAGTTTTCTTATTCAGATGCTTCTTTTTTTATTGATAAAAGAAAACTTTCCTCCTCTGAAGACTTTATCTTTGAGCTAGGTGGCTAATTTGTAGTGCCTGTTGCTGTCATGAGATTGCAGGTTCAGTCCTACAAACAGCAGCAGTGAATTTCTGGCCTTGTAAACACCAGGGAAAAGGGTAATTTGTGGCAAACAGTGGCCCTCAGAGGAAACAAAAAGCAAAGGGAATGAATTGAAGCTACATTGTATAAAGCGCAAGTACACAACAATGGAACAGGTTCAAGAATAGCAGCCGTGTTAGTCTGTATCCGTAAAGAAAGCCAGGAATACTTGTAGCACCTTAGAGACCAACTAAGGTATTTCAGCATAAGCTTTCGTGGGCTATAGCTCACTTCATCGGATGCATAGAATGGAACAGAAGTAAGATGCATTTATATACACAGAAAGAAAGAAAAAGAAAAAATATTGTACATTAGCATACCAATTCTAAGAGGGCTGTTAAATGTAGATAATCCATTATCAGTAGGAGAAAAAGACCCACACCTTTTGAAATGGATTTCTGTTGTCAGTGAAATTAACTTAGGAAATGCAATCCATTACTGTAATGAGAGAACCATTTGGAAGTCCTATTTAGCCCCTGGTTAATTGTGTCCAATTTGAAAATTACTTCCAGTTCCTCAGTTTCTCGTTGGAGTCTGTTTTGGAAGTTTTTCTGTTTCAAAACTGAAACCATCAAATCTTTAATGGACTGGCCAGGAAGATTGTAGTGTTCTCCTACTGGTTTTTGAATGTTATGATTCCTGATGTCAGATTTGTATCCATTTATTCTTTTGCGCAGAGACTGGCTGGTTTGGCCAATGTACATAGCAGAGGGGCATTGCTGGCACATAATGGCATATATCACATTGGTCGATGTGCAGGTGAATGAGCCTCTGATGGTATGACTGATGTGATATATGTGATCACTGATAATGGACCATCTACATTTAACAGCCCTCTTGGAATTGGTATGCTAATATACAATATTTTCTCTCTCCTTTCTGTGTACACAAATGCATCTTACTTCTGTTCCATTCTATGCATCCGATGACGTGAGCTATAGCCCACGAAAGCTTATGCTGAAATAAACTAGTCTCTAAGGTGCTACAAGTATTCCTGGCTTTCTTAACAATGGAACAATAGACTATCAGTGATGCCTGCAGCAACTATGAGACAAATAAGCTTCCCAGAGGTGTGTGCTGAGTAAAATGTAAAACACACATAATGGGACTGTTTCCTCTGTCTCACCATCTCTATTGATGTTCCCCAGGATTTTATCCTTGGTGCCCTTTTTTCCCCCTCTGCACCAGAGCTGTCAAACAAACAGCCCGTGGACAGTGGATCTGGCCTGCATATTTGTGACTCAAATGGCATATTTGGATTCTGCAGAATCTGAGCTTTCATATATGAAGAGTAAATTTCTAATGCTCATGGTTGCAAAGAAAACCTTCCAAATCTGAACTGAACATAACTGCAGCAAATAGCATAGCTGAAGTCAAAGTATCTTAGGTCAACTTACCTGGCCGTCCTCATGGCGGCACGTCAACTGCTGCTGCTCCCCCGTCGACTCTGCTTCCTCCTCTTACGGAGTTCCGGAGTCGACAGGGAGTGCATTTGGGGATTGATTTATTGTGTCTAGACAAGACATGATAAATCGATTTCTGATATATCGAACACTACCCGCCGATCCATCAATTTGATGGGAAATGGGCATTGAGTTCACTAGCTGTGGTAGTACTTTCCATGTTGTGGAATTGGAATATTCAGCAACATACATTTATTGAAATACTCCTTCCTCCCCATCCACTGGGCATCGACAGGACTGGAATAGGAGAAGATAGATTTCAAAGCAGAGGAAAGTACATTTAATCTAATGAATGAGCCTGATCCTGCAAAGTGCACTAAACTCCCACTGAATTCAACTGGAGTTCAGGGCACACAGCATCTCATAGGATCAGCCCTTAAATCATAAGAAAATGAAACAGATTGAACTGTTAGCTAAGATAGCAGAAGGTGCAATAGAAACTGTAAAAGTTCTAGCTGGCATTACCAGTAAAATTAATCCCTTGTTTTCCAAGATTAGCTCTTTTTCCAAATTCCTAGAAATACAATAGCAGTACTGGAGAAAAAATACCCAGCCAACTGACATTAATATGGATAATTATGGGAGGGGAGGGGTTTGAGAACCATGTCACAGTTTTGATAGTAATGGAATTGGCACACTAATGACAATGGGATAGCGCCCTGCAAAAGAATTGCAAGGGCCAATAAAAGACATCACTGAAGCCAAGTTCTTGGGAAAGGGGAAAAAAATCCCTCAGCATGTTCTGGCAGAACTAATTCCATCTCAGCCACACTCTGGCCCATGACTGGAGCTCCTAGGTGATGCTCTAAGATAAACAATCATAACAAAACAATATAATCATGGACTGTGTCTTCAGCGCATATCAAAGCCATGATGATCTATATCATGTGATTTACATAGCCACTGAAAAAGGCACAAAGTAAGGGCTGCAGCATGCTTTGTGAGGTTTGTAGGAGAGCGTCCTGTTCTGATGCACATTATTTGATCTGCAGCTATGGAATAGGCTTCTTGTGCAACTTCTAAGGTTTTCAGGAGAGGGGATCCTGCTTTTGAACCTCTTAAAGCATTCCAGGGACATCTTGTATTAGAGTTCCATAGCAATTCATGACAAGCCAGCAGAGAGGGTATTATGGAGACCTGAAATGCTTTCTTTCAATGCTCCCCTTCCATTTCTGCCTTTTAGAAAAATCTAGTACAGTTCATGCCAAAAGCTATGTTCAGACTGGACAGGTGAGCACTCAAATGTCGAGAAATCCACAGTTAAAAATGGTACACATAACCCCCAAGGAGTTCACCTAGGTCCTGTGTGTGTGTGTGTGTGTGTGTGTGTGTGTGTGTGTGTGTGTGTGTGTGTGTGTGTGTGTGTGTAAAACTCAGTGTGAGGCACACTATCCCTGGTAGGGAAGGGGAGCCAAGGGCAGACTTCGAGTCTGTTAGGCAGCCAAGAGGAAGAGACACTATTTAGAATGACCAGGGCCCTTGTTGGCTTCAGGGAAGATAGCAAGCGTGCCTGCTCGGAGGAGTCAAATCATTGACAAGGAAAAGCCCAGGAAGAAGAGCTAGTCTGAACAATAGGGAGTGCTCTCCACTCCTGGGCTCCCAGGGAGGGTGGGAGAATCTTCAGCCAGCCAGAAAAAGGGCAGGATGGGACTGGTTGTGTGGGGAGATGATGAGTCCCAGGTCTGCATGGAGAACTGGCCTCTGGGGATCTGGAAGCAAAAATCCCCCAGTGTGGCCCTTTCCTTCTCCAAGGTTGCTCCCAGTTTGTAGAGTTTTGTTATGAAAACTCTCCTCTGGCCAATGCTTCAGCTCCCCTGGGGAAAAATCACCACATGGCAAGTTCTGTTCTGGCTGCTGGTCAAGTGCTCCCTGCCTGTCATGAATATGTTTGAGTGCTAGGGGGAGGGGGGGAGAGAGGGGAAGAGAGAGAGAGAATAAACTTAGGAATTTTAGTAGAGTTCTGTAACCTGCAGTTGAGCCCCGCACCCTTTTGTAGTGAGGGGAAATTCTGGCACCAGAAGCAGCCTGACTCCTGCACAAAGCAACGCCTCTCACCAGCGATCATCGGCCCCTGTGCGGTGACTGAGGAGTCCAGAGCCATCTCTGAACCCGAGGATCAGTCGTGGAGTTGTGAGTCACCATCTTTTAGTTAGCTAGTCAGGAAAATTGTTTGGGAGACCCCTTACTTCCTGAACTGTCCAGCAGAGGGCAACAAAAATTATTAGAGGCCTGGAGCACATGACATACGAGATGCGGCTGAGGGAACTGGGATTGTTTAGTCTGCAGAGGAGAAGAATGAGGGGGGATTTGATAGCTGCTTTGAACTACCTGAAAGGGGGTTCCAGAGAGGATGGATCTAGACCAGGGGTGGACAAACTTTTTGGCCCGAGGGCCACATCGGGATTGAAAACTTGTATGGATGGTCCGGGTCAGGGAAGACTGCCTCCACAAACAGCCTGGCCCCGCCCCCTATCCGCCCCCTTCCCACACCGACTGTCCCCTTTGGAATCCCATTCAACCCCCCCCCTTGTCCCCTGATTGCCCCCTCCTGAGACCCCCCCCACCCTAACCACCACCCCAGAACCCCACCCCTATTTTAGCCCCTCTGCTTCTTGTCCCCTGACTTCCCCCTCCAGAGACCCTACACATTAACTGCCCTCTCAGGACCCTACCCCCTTCTCAACTCCCCCTGCTCCTTGTCTGCCCCGACCCCTATCCACACTGCCACCTGACAGCCCCCTCCACCCCGGGACTCCCATGCCCTATACACTCCCCTCCCCCATCCCCTTCCCCTGACCGCCCCTCGCCCAGAACCTCCATCCCATCAAACAGCCCCCTCTCCCCCGACGGACTCTTGTCCCTTAACCAACACTCCCCCCCCCCCCCCAGCTGTGCCCCCTTACGATGCTGGTGGCCCTGCCGGCATTGCATATGCTGCACCGCTCTCCCGGAGGAGCGGGCAGCCCTGCGCAGCAAGCTGAGCTCCAGGAGAGCAGGGGAGGGGCCAGGAGCAGCCTCCCTATCTGGGACCTCAGGCACGCTGAGCTCCAGGAGAGTGGGGCAGGGGCTGGGGGCTCAGGCGCTGAGATCCGGGAGAGCGGGGGTGGGGGCAGAAGCAGCCTCCTTTGCTGGAGTTCAGCCCTGCTGAGCTGCAGAAGAGCAGGGAAGGCGGGGGCGGGCCAGGAGCAGCCTCCCCCACCGGAGCTCAGGTGGTCTCTGATCTGGCCTGCGGGCCGTAGTTTGCCCACCCCTGATTTAGACTGTTCTCAGTGGTACCAGATGTCAGAACAAGGAGTAATGGTCTCAAGTTGCAGTGCGGGAGATTTAAGTTGGATATTAGGAAAAACGTTTTCACTAAGAGGGTGGTGAAGCACTGGAATGGGTTACCTAAAAAGAGGTGGTGAAATCTCCTTCCTTGGCGGTTAAGGTCAGGCTTGACAAAGCCCTGCCTGGGAGGATTTAATTGGAGATTGGTCCTGTTTGGGCAGGGGTTTGGACTAGATGACCTCCTGAGATCCCTTCTAACCCTGATATTTTATGATTCTATGAACTGTGTCCTCAAACCAGGGAGTGAGGGTTTTGAGATTTATTACCTGCTGCCTATTAAACCCGAGGAGGGACTTACCACCTTATCCCACTTGAGTCTTTTGGGCTGCACTGAACCCAGTCAACCAAATTGTTAACTGCTTCACAGAAGATATTGTGGTCTCAGGTCACAAAGGGCTCTATGAAGTACAGGTACCAATGGGACACTAATTTTTACATTTGATCTATAAGCTCATATGATTGGGGAAATTCATGGATATTAGCCATTTAGGCACCGGTGCCCCTGAGAATAGTGTTTTACCCTCTTGTGTTATATTTTACCTCCTGTTTAATATAATTATGTTGAATATATTGTATGTGCTTGTATTATTTCTTGGGCGTTTCCAACTATCTGGGGGTTACCTTATAGTTAGAATTTTCCTCCCAAGCTGCCCGGGTGATCCTGCCAGGAAAGAGTGAGAGGGTGGAGGCAATGCCAAATACATTTACATGGGAAGAAAATAAAGAAGTTACAACCTACTGAGTGGGTCATGGGATCCAGAAGAACCCAGTCCATCAAAATCAGAAAGGAGAGTGGCACTAAGGGAGGTACCTGAGTGGATAGGAGTCACTACACATAGAACATTCATTTTGATAATGTGTGTTTACATCTTTAATTACATTATCACATACTATTCTGTAAGGCCAGTGATACAATACAAATAGGACATACATTCTACAACCTTAGGTACACAAGTAACATCTCATCATATTGTGTATTAGAGGGGCCAGGGCAACCATTTATGTGAAATGTGCAAAATAAATATAGTCTACATGTGTAGTGTCACAGCCTCATCTGGTTCAAATCAGCATAACTTCATTGACTTTAATGCAGACTTTCACTGGCGTAATGGAGATTTGCACCAGTTGAGGATCTGGCCACTATGCATACAACAAAAGGTAACAGTAAATATTTGCTGGTATAAATAAGCCTCCTAAGTTAGCTTTGCAGTTAACTGAATCAAGCTGTGAACTGCCCTTAAAGTTGCACTCTATATACGTACCAGCTAAGTTCACTTAGCAGTAGCTCTCTTCTGCTGCTGTGACTGAGTATATGTAGAATTTGGATAGGTAGATATACCTATGTATAACATGCCATATTTATACATTACACATGGATTTAAAATGTAAACACAAATGATCACGAGAAGGATTTATATGCAAAAAAAGTGAATAGGAATTAAGTGATAGGAATTGCAGAAGTGCCTTAGTGTGAGACAGACATTTGATGCACCAATTGTCAATGATCAAAGAAGTGTGTTATCCCACACTAACAGGAGCCTTGGAGTGGTTTGTTGCAGTAATAACCAGCATCTACAACAGGTGCACACACAAATGTAGTTAGTTAGTCTTTTAAGGAACTATAAGGTAATTTTCTATTAAAAGTGGATCAACTAAAACTTTATTTTATCATGGGGGAGGGGGAAAATATACACTGTGTGTGTTACTGTAGGAAATGCAAATGACAAGTTATCTTTTAATTTCTGTATAATTAAAATTCATTTTCTTCCCTCAGGAATAAGCTTTAAATTCCAAGATTACATTTTAATTTCTTAGCTAGAATGTTTAATCAAAAAGTCTGCAGAAGGGCACTACTTAATTAGCATCGAAAAAGTGAGGGATTGCAGAAAGTTATTAGCTCAGAATATCGGTAATGATTGTGTATGGAGCTGTTCACCTCTGGGTTTGCTCATTCAAACCCAGCCCTAGTTAGTAGCAACCAAGAGTTACCTTCTCATGGGCAGGGCCGGCGACAGGAATTTTGGGGCCCCGTACGGCAGATCGTAGGGCCCCCCCCCCGGTCTCCCGCCGCCCGCGGGGCGCCCCCCCCCGCCAGTCTCCCGCCGCCCGCGGGGCACCCCCCCCCGCCAGTCTCCCGCCGCCCGCGGGGCACCCCCCCCCGCCAGTCTCCCGCCGCCCGCGGGGCGCCCCCCCGATCGCCCGCCACCCCCCCCAATCTCCCGCTGCCCGCGCCCCTCCCCCCCACCGGTCTCCTACCTCCCGCGGGCCCCAACCCCCACATGTGCTGCGGCCAATGTGGCCAGCCGGGAGAAGCAAAGGGGGGCGGGAGGAGGCTGCTGGGTGCCGGGGGAGGGGGGCTGGTGAGCGCTGCAGCTGCTGCTCACAGCCCCGGCGACAACGGGGTACAGTTGTGTACTGGCCCCGGACTTCAGGGGCCCCCCCTGAAGTCCGGGGCCCGGTACAGCTGTACCCGTTGTACCCCCCTGTCGCCGGCCCTGCTCATGGGTATTTGGTGGCTTTTACTAAATCAGTGGGTGGTCTCTAGAAGATAACTGTGTACATCAGAAAATCACGGCTATATTTGACTCTAATGGGCAGTGTTAGAAGATGGGCTAAGGCCATAGAAACAACTACTCCTCCAAGTGGTCCCCCGGGGTCAGCACTGAGGCACATTGGGAGAGCTATATGGGAACACTTGTACTGTCACTGGCCTGCACCTATTCTGAAAAGAGAGGACTCCAGTTTCCCAGGCAGTAAATTACCTACCAAAAATGTATCATTATTTAGACTAAAATAAGATGTTGAATGTATCTCAAAATAAATTGTAATAATCCATGGCCTACAGTGTTTAAAACTATACATCGTTCCCTCTTGCTCCTGAGTGTTGAAAGCTACAATATATTCAGAGCACATCTATACCATCTTGCTATGGCTGAACGTGTGGTTTTTCTTATTTTTCACTTTTCTTATAAAAATATTTTGAAATGGTTTTTAGTGCTCATGAAAAAGGTCCTTGTTAGCAGTTACTAACTTTTTTACGTAGACCTTTTGTGCACGAGAACCGGAAACAGAAGTCTGACTAACCTAATTGCCTTCTACGATGAGATAACTGGCTCTGTGGATGAGGGGAAAGCAGTGGATGTGCTGTTCCTTGACTTTAGCAAAGCTTTTGATACGGTCTCCCACAATATTCTTGCCAGCAAGTTAAAGAAGTATGGGCTGAGTGAATGGACCATAAGGTGGATAGAAAGCTGGCTGGATCATCGGGCTCAACGGGTAGTGATCAATGGCTCCATGTCTAGTTGGCAGCCGGTATCAAGTGGAGTGCCCAAAGGGTCGGTCCTGGGGCCGGTTTTATTCAATATCTTTATCAATGATCTGAAGGATGCTGTGGACTGCACCCTCAGCAAGTTTGCAGATGACACTAAAGTGGGAGGAGTGGTAGATACACTGGAGGATAGAAGTAGCAGAGTCCTGTGGCACCTTAAAGACTAATTAAAGTATTGAAGCATAAGCTTTTGTGGGCTAATACCCACCTTTGTCGGATGCAAAGTGGAAGTGACTGGGTTACTGGAGGGTAGGGATAGGATACAGAGGGACCTAGACAAATTAGAGGACTGGTCCAAAAGAAATTTGATGAGGTTCAACAAGGAGAAGTGCAGAGTCCTGCACTTAGGACGGAAGAATCCCATGCACTGCTACAGACTAGGGACTGAGTGGCTAGGCAGCAGTTCTGCAGAAAAGGACCTAGGGATTACAGTGGATGAGAAGGTGGATATGAGTCAACAGTGTGCCCTTGTTGCCAAGAAAGCTAAGGGCATTTTGGGCTGTATAAGTTGGGGCATTGCCAACAGATTGCGGGATGTGATTGTTCCCCTCTATTCAACATTGGTGAGGCCTCATCTGGAGTACTGTGTCCAGTTCTGGGGCCCACACAACAAGATGTGGAAAAATTGGAAAGAGTCCAGAGAAGGGCAACAAAAATTATTAGGGGCCTGGAGTGCATGACTTATGAGGAGAGGCTGAGAGAACTGGGATTGTTTTGTCTACAGAAGAGAAGAATGAGGGGGGGATTTGATAGCTGCTTTCAACTACCTGAAAGGGGGTTCTAAAGAGGATGGATCTAGACTGTTCTTAGTGGTAGCAGATGACTGAACAAGGACTAATGGTCTCAAGTTGAAGCTGGGAAGGTTTAGATTGGATATTAGGAAAAACATTTTCACTAGGAGGGTGGTGAAGCATTGGAATGGGTTACCTAGGGAGGTGGTACAATCACCTTCTTTAGAGGTTTTGAAGGTCAGGCTTGATAAAGCCCTGGCTGGGATGATTTATTTGGGATTGGTCCTGCTTTGAGCAGGGGTTGGACTAGATGATCTCCAGAGGTCCCTTCCAACCCTAATATTCTATGATTTTATGATCTCATAGGATCAACTGTGGGGTATAGTCACATGGTTGTTTCTGAGAGAGAAAATATCCCTGAAGGTTATTGACTATTTCCATCAAGTTAAAGGGAGAACTGCATCCTGGGAGCAAAGGGCAAAATCAGTCTAGGCAGAGGCATCAGTCTGAATATATCATTCCTAATAGCTCTCCATAACGTGACCTTCTTCAATAAGCAAAAACACACCAGAGAGGAAAAGGAGGAACATTTAGGGTAACCTACTGAGCTGCTTGTGCCTCCAAAACATAAGAAATAATAAAATGAGGCTTCTGAATCAGAACTGGTGTATGGATTCTTTCTGCCTCTCTTGGGTTTTGGTGGTACACACCCACCATAATAGTTCCCGCCGGGCTCCCCGCTGCAGGGGAGCCCGGCCGGGCGGGCGCTGACAGTTCCCGCCGGGCTCCCCGCTGCAGGGGAGCCCGGCCGGGCGGGCGCTGACAGTTCCCGCCGGGCTCCCCGCTGCAGGGGAGTGGAGGTGGTGGGGGTGGAGGTGGTGGTGGGGGGGGGGGGGGTTTGACAGCTCCCACCCATGATCAGTAAAACCTCTATATAAGGGACTAATTCGGGTGAGGGGGTGTCCGTTAAAGCCAAAAGTCCTGTTATTTAATGATTTTAAAAAAATTATTAAATAACGGACTTTTGGCTTTAACGGACACCCCCTCACCCGAATTAGTCCGTTAAATCGAGGTTTCACTGTAGTGTAGGCACGGCCTCCACCAACAGAAGTTTTTTCTGTTAGTGTAGGCACACCACCTCCTGAAATGAGGCCATGGCTAAGTGCTACATGCTTCCTACATCGATGGAGGAGGGTTATCCATCAATATAGGTAATCCCTCTGTCAACCTAGCCACGTGTGCCAGACGTTAGATTGATCTAACTACTGTGCTCCGAGCACAACATTTTTCCAAGTCCTGAGCAACATAGCTAGCTCATCCAAAGTTTTAGGTCTAGGTCAGGCCTGAAGTTAGCGGTACCTACGGGAGTCCTCTCCTATTGACATAACTGTATCTACGCTGAGATTTTTTGTGGGCATAGCTATAAGGTTTTTTTCCCCCCCACTCCTCTGACCAATGTAGCTCTGCTACTATAACTTTTCAGTGTGGACCAGCATCGACCAAACCTTGCTTTCTATCCATATTGAGAAGACACTATTCAAATGTTGTGGGAGGGGATACCAGGTGGCACTGTTATACATAGTTTGACAAGTTTTTTGAATGATAAGAATAAGATTTTAAGCCTGGAAGAAAATGGTGTGGTATTGTTGGTTTTCTGATTCAGTTTCTTATGGGGCTGCAACATCTGCTGCTGGTCTGCAAATGGGTGACAACAACAAAATGGTACCTTTAAGATATTTATTCTATTAACCTCTTGCATGTAGGCAACCTTAGCACTATTTGTAGTCCTCAAGTCTCCTTCATTACCTACTTTCTCACACATACAAAGCAGCCCAATTTAAATTTGCCATTTAATTTTTTTTTAATGCTCCAATCTCTAGCTACATCATATATTATGGATTTTCTGTCTGTCTCCATTCCCCTCTCTAGTTTCACTGCTAGCTTAGCACTGGCCTCTTTTCTGTCCTTCCACAAAATCTCATAACTGTCAATGCAAGAGCTTTCGTCTTTACAACTCCTGCCATCTGGAACAACCTTCCTGTATCTCTCTGCCTCATTGACTCTTCATTTCATTTCCTATGTCATCAGAAAATAAAATCCTTTCTCCCTTATCTCTGGCTCTTGGTTCTTCACTGCTTCTGTGCTATTGTTGCCCTTTACAACTCTAACCATATTCCTTAATTCTACAGATTGGTCTGAATCAAAACCCTGGATCCAAACACCCCCCAAATTTGACAGTCATTTTGGATTCAGATCTTTAGTGCTCAAGTACCTTTGAATCAAAAGTACTGCACAGAATAATAATAATAATAAAAACTATTGTATGCAACATGTTCAACATGACAACAAATCCTGCATCATGACAGGGGGCTAGACTAGATGACCGTTGCAGTCCTTTTAGCCCTCTGGTTCGAGGAGTTGATGGTTCTATGATTCTATGACATTTAAAAGGACTGAATGGACATAATGTCAAGAGTTATTACCATCTAATGGGTATTTGGTGGATTATATTAGCAAGTAGCAACCAAAAGTTACATTAAAAGAATCTGTGGTCTCACTCTGCTGCCTACGGAACATAAAGATGTACATCAGAAAATCACTGCTATATTTGAAACTGAATGGACATAGAAAGTGCCCTTACAGTTTTCAATTTTGTAAAAAATATTTTTATAAAACCTAAGGCTAATAGAAATGTTTCCAAATGTTGGTTTACAAATTCCAGAGAGACCTTTTGTTTGTAAAGAAACATTCCCCTGCTGCGAGGGCTAAGGACTAAAAACTAGAATGAGAAACTGAATAAATATCAAAGTGTAGCCAACGTGATTGATGTGTACTGTCCAAGCCCAGAGAATCGCAAATAGTTAAAAAAAGCCTAAATAATTAAAAGAAATTTTGCATTTTTAAAATTCGTTCACCTTTACATATTTTACGGTGTCACTAAACACATAAATAAAGACACTACTCATTTACTACATATGGGACCTGATTGTCCCACAAGGGAGTCAACAGCGCTCCACTAGTGTGAGGAAAAAAAGAGTCAAGCCTATGATATTTCAGATGGCAATGTTGCTTCAATGTTAAAAGTTTTGGGGATATTCTCCTCTTGTGTCCTGAAGGATGTGCAAATAATGTGCATATTAATAAGAGAATAGAAACAAGCTTCCCTCCGTATCTAAATAATCAGAGATTTTTTTAAAATAAAATAATGGCTTTCCCATGTCATTGTGATTCAGAGTGCCTGATGTACAATTAGAACATTTACACCCTTTCCCCTCCTGCCTTTATTTTTACACTGCTTGGGCTTCCAACAGAACAGAATCAAGGAGGCAAGAGCACTTGTGACTGTAATAGGGCCCCTATTGAACAAAGCCCCAATACTCCACCACTGAAATCAATGGAAATTTTGCCATTGACAACAGTGGAGCAGAATAAATCCCTTTCATACATTTGTCTTGAAAGGGAGCAGAGCTGAGCTGCTGGGCTTCGCTCCTGTAGCCTGGACATTGGGGCTCTTCTTAATGGTTAAGTGGCTACAAGTCAGCAGTTGGGTGGAAAGAATCAGTATGTTTTTTCTCAGGTGACTCATACCTGTAACCTCATACCAGCCAGGTCTGCAATGTAAATGTGTATGGCATGGTTTGACTGTTAATATTATACTCTACATAAATGGCAATTAAGTTGGCTCACAGAGATACTAACTGGCAAGAAGCTTTGAAACATGGCTAAAACTGAAACTAAACACGTCTATTTAGTAGATTATATTAAATGATTCTCTTATGAAAATAAATGCAATACTCCAAAGCGCCAATATTTATTTTATGAAATGTTACAGAAGCTTTAATGGAAAAAAGTGACCCTTTTTCTATCATGGAATCTTTTGAGGCTGATGAAATGAAGAATGAAGCTAAAAGGATTCAGCATAAAGCCAGTTCTCACACATCCAAATGTAATACAGCATGACCCATTCATCCATCTTCCTGGTTATTTATGAGCTTGATAGATGAGAATGCTGCCCAGGAGAGCTGCGTTTCTTGCCCCCTGTCCCACATATGCAGCTTTCCCATAACCTTGAAATCCAGATTTCAAAGGACATTTCCAGGATCAATGCTGCCAATTCAGCTATTTTAGTTGAAATTATTTAACTGTCAAGGTTCGTAATATGTGGTATTGCTATCCACTATTTTCTGGGGGAAAAGCAGCTCCGAAGGAATGCTGATGACATTCCCAGTATTTTCATTCCAAAATAGCCTGGGTAGCTAGACAAGCAATTAATTCAGAATGCAAATTAAAGTGCATAATTGGAATAAATTATAGTGACTAAGTGGATTCAATAACACCACTTCTGTCTGGTGGAATTTACCTCTTGATACCTGATAAGAGAAATGGCAGAAGAACTAGTGGAGAACTGCTCTGCTTACTTTAAATGCACAATGATTGCTGTTTATGTATAATTTGAGTGGCTTGTGTTATCTGGGTTTGCTTCTGCACATTTGTATACTTAAAAACATAAGTCAAAGACTAGTCCTATGAACCCTTTTCAAAAGACCCTTATGCTGTAGTTGTGGGGTTGAGGTTCACTGCTGCTTTCTCAGCTGCAATTTTACCAGATATCGGCTAGTAGGGTGGGATTTATGCTAATAGAGACTGCAATCATGCACATGGCTTGAACTCTATCTTATCTACTTGTATTCCTTATGCTCTACAAATCACTTTAGCATCTAAGAGCTAGCTGTGCAGTTAAAGAGAACAAATTCTGTCAACACAAAAACCCAATTTTCCTTCTCTCATCTATCATGGTCCTACTCCTCCATTACCAGAAAGTATCCCAGCAACATGTAGTATTTCATTCCATGATAATATTGACCCTGCTTGCTATTCCCATGCATAGCAGGAGGATGGTCAGTAGTATGGTTAGCATTCTAAACCACTTCAGGAAGGTATTTTCCAATCTCTATGTGGAGGGTCAGGAGGAGTATGAGATGGGGGTCTCTGTTTTATATGTGGAGGGTAGGCATGGGTATGAAGTTGTCTAGATGATAACAGGAGGTTGATAACAGGGTATAAGAGCCTCTACCTCATTTAAGAAAGTTGTTTTCAGGATAGAAATGTCTCTCTGGTTAGTATCTAACAAATCAAAGAACAGGAGAATCTGTTCTGTGTGTCAAAGCAGGATGGGTCTGGTGTTGGAACCATACAAACTTCTCTCTCTGCTAAGCAAAAACAGGTTAAAAAAAGGGAACATCAAACACAGAAGCTTCTATAGGCTATGGTCTCTTACATGATGGCATCTTTAGCCATCTTACTGCTGCCATAATTGACAGATCCACAGATTCCCGCTCCGGGCTGTAGGGGGCACAGGTAAAGGAGAGATTAAGGTAATGAAGAAGTGGCATTCAAAACAGATAAAAGGAAATTCTTCTTTACACCATATGTAACTAAAACATGGAATTCACTGCCACAGGATGTTGTGGGGCCAAGAACATAACAAGATTCAACGAAGGATTGGAGATTTCCATCCATAACAAGAATAGAGTCATCATAGTTATTGTTCACAACATTTGGAAGGATATTAAACCTCATGATTCAAGGTTCAGCCAAACTACTAGAAACCAGAGGTGGCCTAATGTGGTGGGAAGATACTCCACAGCTGCTTCCTGCAAGGTTCTTACACCATCCTCTGAAGCATCTGATGCTGGCTGCTGTCAGACAAAATATTGGACTAGATAGGCCTCAGGATTGATAGAGTATGGCACTTCCTGTGTTCCTCCAAGTGGATTTAAGGAAGGGGAACTGCTGTCCACTCTTCAAATCTCCCCTCATTTGTAGCTGTGACATGTCCCTGGGACCTCTACCAGCCCTGAACATGAATCCTTGAACCAATCCTTCATCTGCTTTGCACAGGAAAGGTGTAGGATGTTCTCTTCCTTTGTTATTATGTGTCTTCCTACATAATCAATGGTACAGCTGTGATTTATCATCCATGCGGAGAAATCCTGAAAAAAATCTAATAAGCAGCCATGAATAAACACTAAAAAATGGCATGGCATCGATCCACCTGCATTTTACAGGGTGCCATTAGCTCCCTTCATTGCTCTTTGAGCTGCTGTCAATGGTTTTCTGCTCCCCACATATTTAAGAAATCTGTGTACACCTACTATTGTTAATAAAGTAGAAAAAGACTAGCTGACAGGATATTTTCTAACCGAGAAGTGTTTGTACCACAATTTTCCTGTAGAATACAGGTGCTTGGGTTTTTTCATGCTGGTCTAACTATAAGATCTATTACTAAATTACAGAAATGTGACATGAAATGTCAGTGGAACTCAAATAATTATGCCTACTAAACAACTTCAATTACCATGTTACTCCCCCTCCCGAGACAATGGGCCAAATTCTGCTCTCTATTATAACTGTACAAATCCAGAGTAACTCCACTGAAATCTGTGGAGTGAACCTGAATTTACATCACTAAGTGAGAGCAGAATTGATCTAAAACAGTAAATTAGTATCCAGAAAGAGAACTGGAAATGCATTGCTCAAGTTAATAGATTAACTGAGCATGAGGTACACATTAAGGGCCTGATTCTGCGAGATGAATTAATTAAACTTTTTGATTCCGCATCATTATACTATAATGCTTGATTCCTTCTGTCATATCACATATCAATACCGGTTGCTACCTTGTTCATGCAAGTAATCCCATTAAAGTCAATGATGCCATTCAGATGAATTAGGATCCCTCACGGGAGTAATAAATTGGGGTATTGAGCCCAGTTTTGGAATGTAATTCTGTAGTTTAGAGATAATTGCTATAACTGGAAGATGCAACTCATTACAGCTGAAGACCTTCAAATTCAGTGTGATAGTATTAGAAGAATGAAAATCATGAACACTTTCTATAAGAAGAAACACTAGATCTCAGTAACTGGGCATCGAAAAACCAACCAAAAGAAACAAGGTCTGATACTGCAACCACGTTGCCTACGTGCCATATTCAAGATTAAATATCTGGGTACTCGAATAGTTTAACAACTGAGTCACTTGATGAATGTGGATGAAGGAACAGAGGTTTGTGCTAAAAGTTGAAGACTAGATTGTGGAATTTGTGCCACTTCTTGACATAGAAGATTCAAGGAGCTGCACTGCTTGTGGAAAAGCACGGAGAACTTTGTGTCTCAGGCAGGCACATTTCAAATAAATGCTTGAGACATCTGGGAAGTGTGAACTTTGCAATAGCCATTAGACTGGCACAGTTTAGTGCCATCAAGAGGAATAGCCCTACTGTGCAGGGCAGTATCTCCCACCTTCCTACTCCGAGCCAACTTTTTGACTTAACAACCTGAAGGGGGTGTAATCAAGAGCAAACCTTTCCTGTGCTTCACAGTGCATGGGCACTACTACTGTGCAACTGCTCAAGGGCCTCCCATAACAAGCGCGAGGGCTCCTTGCATGGTCCCTGCCTCGTGCAGCTGTGCAAAAGCCATAACAATCTAACCTAACAGTCGAGAGCGTAGCATGGATTCTTAGATCCTGATTTTGTAACTCTTGTGCATTGGAAAGCACTGGAAGCACAAAGAAGGCCCTTTGAAATGTCTGAACGGGCCACTTGCCGCATTATTTTCAGTGACAGCAGGGCTGGGAGGTGTCAGGGTACACAAGGACCCTTTCACAAAGTGTAGCATGAGAACTAAAAGTTACCAACAGGAACATCCCTCAGCCCTCTGTCGAATGCATTCACCTAAAAGTATCCCCACACTTTTCAATAGAATTGTGATGATTTGGAGAAACTGTCTATTTACAATTCATAAATTCGGTTTGAGATTATGTACTCTCTGTGCGCTTAGACCCTTATGATTATTTGTATTTTATTCTTCCCCTAAACTGCCTGTGCTAAGGAAATAGCTCTGGCAGTGGCTCCTGCATATCTGCCTATGAATAGGTCAATTGTTAAAGAATCGGCACCTGCATACTTCTTGCCCAGAGAGAACAATGGAGTAACTGCATCCTCCATACAACCAGTTTTCATCAAGGTTTCTGCAGGGGGACTGGGGCTTGAAGGAAAAGAATTTCCCCAGATGCAGGATGAAGAAACTATATCCTAAGCAATTACAGGCATTTAAAAACTCAGAGGGGATCAGAGAGGCAAAGGCAGCTTGGGCCAGGTGAGAGGAGCAAACAGCATACTGTACTTTCATAGCAGAGGGGATCTCTGATTGCTGGGCCACTCACTGAAGGAAGCTTGCTGCAGGAGACAGAGAGACTCCATGTTCCAGAAACAAACCCAAATACAGGAGAATGATCCCAGACACATTAGAAGACCCTGATCAAGTCTCAAAGAATACTCAAGAGTGGTAAGGACATTGAGGCAGGGGATGATGTACAAGTGTTATATTGTTTTTACTTAGAGCTGTATATAGTTCTTGTGCTAAGTAAAAAGTAATTGCATCACAAACTTTTTGCAAAGCCCTTGTTTTTGCTTCCCTGGAGAGGTAGACTGGAGCTTGGAGAGGGTTGCACTTAAGTAGAGGGGAGCTGGCTCTCAGAAGATCTATGCAGTTGGCCTATAGGGTCACCACCCTCAGAAAGTGGTGCTAGAAACAAAAATACATACCCTAAGCATGTGGCTAGAAACCAGAACCAGAAACAATGTCAAAACCAGAGGCAACGGCAGAACCAGAGTAGGTCTACATGGAAGCTGGAAGTTTGATTGCAGGCCCAGACCTCAGCACAGGCTAGCAATGTGAGCATATGCCAAGGGTTCTGGTCAGGTCATATTTTCACTGCTATTTTTAGCAAGACTAGCTAGATTAAAGGTTGTGTGACCACCACAAGCTGCAATCACAGCTCTGATTGCTGTGAAATACCCTGAGGAAAGCTTAAAAGCACAGGGGTGGATCCAGCTTGCAGGACCCAAACACAGCAATCTAGTGAATATCCAGCAGAGGGAGCTCTATCAGGTTGGTGACAATAATGTTTACCCTTTAGTAAAAGATAATAGGCCAGACTCTATAGTGTTAATTAATGTAGTTCCATGGAGCTCAATGGACCAATGCTAGTTTACACCAGCTGAGGGGCTAGACCCATCGCTACTAGAAGTGTGTGTGTCGGGGGAGCTCAATGTCTAGAGAGGCAGTGTTGCCTATGGACACAGCACAGGACTAGGCCACAGGAGATCTGGATTCTATTCCTAGACCTGCAGCTATCTGTTGGGGGAATCTCCCCCCCCCCTCCCCCCCGCCCAATAGATCCAAGGTCAGAAGGAATCATTATGATTGTCTAGTTTGGCCTCTTGTATAGCACAGGCTGTAGAACTTCTCCAAATAATTCCTTCATGAATTGTGGACACCATCGGATTCCAGCAGCGATTGCACCAGTGCCACACACTACCCAATAACCTCTCTACTTCTACTTGAGATTTCTCTGTTTATGTATCCAAAGATCGCATTAGCCCTTTGGGGCACAGTGTTTGAGCTGGGAGCTCCTGCTCTGCTGATAGTCTACCATGCCCCCAAATCTTTTTCAGAGTCACTGCTTCCCAGGAAGGAGTTCTCCATCCTATCAGTATGGCTGTAGTGGTTCCTCGCTCTCAAGTGAGGTGGGAGTCCACTCTGCCTCACTACTGCAGGCAACAATAGTTGGGCTCAGGCTCCCCTGGCCGAGGCAGAGCAACAAGCAGTCTATAGCCTGCCACCTCCTGGCTGGAGTGGATACCAATTAACGGTCTGGGAGCAGTGACCCTCTGAGCTGGGCAGAGAAACAAGCAGCCTTAGTCCTGAACCTCTTGACTGAGGCAGACAACAATCAATCAGGCACAGGCTTTCTGGCCTAGGGGAAGTGTGCAGCCAACCCCAGATGTGGGTGTGGCAGCAGGGGAGTAGTGGGGACCTGGGCCCACCCTACTCCACCAGGTCTCAAAGTGGTCTTGCCACTGGGTCAGCAGGGAAACACAAACATCTTCAGTAAGTTGAGCATTGGTCTGCACTGGTCTGGGATCCCGCCGAGGGCTTGGCTCCCTAGGAGAGATGTCCTCTCCTTCCCTGTTCAAGCCCCCAACTGAGCTACAGGGCCCTTCTTTTATACTTCTTGTCTTGCCCCAGTAATCGGTTTGTCTCTGCCCACCAGCTGCAGTCAATGGTACCTCGCTCTTGAGTCCGGAGAGAGACCACTCCGAGTCACTACAATGGCCTACATTCTTTGTTCCTAGTGGTATACATTTACATTCAGCCATATTTAAATACATATTGTATGCTTGTTCCCAACTTAACAAGTGATCCAGAGCGCTCTGGATCACGACTTGTCCCCTTCCCTATTTACCACTTGCCAAATTTTTGCATCATCTGCAAACTTGATTAGTGATATTATGTTTTTTTTTTCTAGATCATTAACAGAAATGTTAAATAGAGCAGGGCCAAGAACCAATCGCTGCAGGACCTCACTAGAAACACACCTTCACCGATGATCCCGCATTTACAGTTACATAGAGACCTATAAATTAGCCAACTTTTAATCCATTTAATGAGGGTCATGTTAATTTTATCTTTCCAGGCTTTTCATCAAAATAGCATGTGATACCAATCTAAATGTCTGAGAATATGATCTCAACAATATTCCCTATATCGATCAATCTTGTAATCTCATAAAAAAGTTTGACAGGATCCACTTTACATAAACACATATTGATTGGCATTAATTATATTATCCTCCTTTAATTCTTTATATAAAGTCCTGTATCTGCTGCCCCATTAACTTGCCCAGGATTGATGTCCGACTGATAGGCCTATAATTATCCAGGTTGTTCAGGTTTAAATATTAGCACAACATTAGCTTTCTTCTAATCTTCTAGAACTTCCCCAGTGTTCCAAGACTTATTGAAAATCAAACTTAATGATCTAGCAAGCTCCTCAGCCAGCTCTTTAAAAAAACCCTTGGGTGCTAGTTATACAGACCTGCTAATTTAAAAATAATAAAATCTTGGGCTAAGTCACTTGGCCTGGCTGTGCCTCGTTTTCCCCTAAAATGAGGGCAATGAGACTGACCTCCTTTTGAAAGCACTTTGAGATCGAATGATGAAAAGCACTACGTATGATTAGGTTGGTGGTATATTTTTAGATCATTGATTGTTTGCTAATCCCTTTGGTGATTGTGTAAATTAAGCTGTGCAAATACAGAAATAATGTTGCTGGGGGAGATGATTTCTTGTTTGCGAATAAGATAAGGGACCTAAATAGCAGAAGATCAGTATATAGGTTCATAGCAAAGATCAGAAAAATCTTTATAAAGGATCACAGAATCCCAGAGACCTAACCTTATTGTTATCTTATATTATTCTATCACATAAGGAAGATACAAGAGCCTAGAGGAAGTTTCAGCCTTCCCCTTCAAAGTGTGTTCATTAAGGGTACCAGACATGTCTAAATGGGTCACACCTCATGACAGTGTGTATTTATAAATAAAAGCACTCAGGTAGTTGTTCATTATTGCTGTGATATAGTGAGGAAGGGAATCCAGTAGAAAGAAAATATTACAATAACCATATATGAAAGTTACACAGACATATGTAAATCTACACAACAGACAGATCTTCCTAAGATACAAGCAGTGGTGGGTAACCTGCGGCCCGTGGGCCTCACGCAGCTTGTCAGAATAATCTGCTGGTAGCTGCCAGGCCTTTTGTTTACATTTGCACGGCCATCCACAGTTCCCAGTGGCCACAGTTCACCGTTCCTGGTCAACGGGAGTTGCGGGAAGTGGCGTGGGCTGTCACTTCCCACAGCTGCTGTTGGCCAGGAACGGCAAACTGTGGCCACTGGGAGCGGTGAGCAGTCATGCAAATGTAAACAAATGGTCTGGCAGCTACCAGCAGATTACCCTGATAGGCTGCAGGTTGCCCATCACTGCTCTAGAGGGTCAGAGAGGTTCATATCAACTGAAAAACAATAAAATAGATCCTATTCATAAAATAACTGTCAGGCACACAGGCAACAGATGAGATCTAGAACATAAGTGAAACATAAGGTTCAGGGAGAAGTTAGGAGGCCACAATAAATACATGAATATGTATCCATATATCAAGAGCTTAAAAGTTCTTCTTACCTACATTCAAGATTTACTTTCCTTAGTCACATTCAAATTTATGAAAACTTATTTGCTTAATTCCTTAGCCGGTGGCCTTTCATTGTCTCAGATTTGATACTGGAGCACTGAAGTGAATACTTATTCTAGTAGGGACATTTTACTGAGTTTTCTAATACAGGGCATAAAACATACATTAGATGTCTAATGAATCATTAAATACCTGTGACGGCATGCTCTGTCCCCATCCTCTGATGCCCCAGAGACTGCTCAGATTGACTTTCTTTTAGTGTTCAAGCTGTGCTTTATGCCAAACCCTTCTATCCACTCCAGTACAGTGCAATGTCACAGATTTAAATTCCCACATCTTTCAGCCCTTATTTACTAGGGCTCTGGGAGGAAAAGAGCTCCATCTCCCTCTTCCAGGCTCAGCTAGCTAGTCTGCCTTCTTGGCTTTTATCAGGTTGGTCAGCTGAGGGCTAATTAGTTCCTTGCCTCTCCTTCTGATTAGCTAAGTATTCAATCAGCCATTAATTATGGCTCCAGTGATCAGAATACTGACGCACCTATCAGGTCTCAGCACTCTGTTACAATATCCTTGAAATGGAGGGGGGAAAGCCTATCTAATGTACCCTCTTTTTCTCTAATATTTGAGGCTAGATCCTCACATAGTTCAAACCTGCATAATTCCTTGATTTCAGTGGAGCTAGGTCAATTTACAGCAGCTGGAGAACCTGGCTCTTAGTTGTTGAGACATTCTGGACACACCACTCAGTGAGGTTGGAGGCAGACTAGACAGCACTTAGGGAACAACAATTAAAAACCTTTTTGTACAAGAAGAAACTTTTCTTCTCTTTCTTCCTTGCAGAGGATAGAACACATTCTCTGGGAAGACACTTAAAAATTAATTTACTCTTGAAACAAACATATGTTCTCTGATAATGTCCTATGTGAAATTAAACATAATATTTTAACTTTAAAAAATGAGCAAAAAATAAATAAGGACTCTAACTCATCCAGGGCCTGTCACTTTCTCAAGGGCAGAGCTGTCATTCCAATGGATGAACAGCCTTGCACAGACTATATGAAAGCCGTTAACTCTGGCTGAAATTGGATTATTTTTCCCTATTGCCCATAAAGTAAAAATTGACTATACCCTGGGCAGGAATTAATACCATTATATTTGCATAACCAAGAAAGAGAAATTAAACAGAAGCAAACCAAAAAGAAAATGGATTGCACAGTTTAGGCCAATTCTTTTTCATTCCTTCCAGTTTTCCCTGTGTTATAATGATGCAGGCACAACCATCAGACTTTCATCTTTCCTTTACTATTCACAAACATTGCTTGGATAAAACAGTGATAATGTTACAGAAAAACCAGAGACAAATAGCTAGATATAGATGGGTAATTAGGCCTTGCTCCTGCCATGAGATCCACAAAGGCTCGAGCTCTGTACCCACACAGAGCTTGTTGTTGGATTGGGGCTTTAATTAGTGAGAGGATAGGATACAAAAGAGTGAGAAAAATGAAAAGGAAAATGGAAAACTTTAAAAGGTCAGCCACTGAGGGCTTATCTATATGGTGGGATAATGTGTCCGGGGGAGGAGTTGAGGAGGGTAAGGATGGAAATAGTGCTGTCTGTGGCTAAAAGTGTCTTTCAAACCCTGGACATTTTCAGAGCTAATTTTCAAATCTAGCATCTAAAATTGCATGTCAAAAATGGTATGGTCAAGATTTTGCACTAGCATTTTTGTTTGCCCATTTCTAAAGGCTGCCAAACTAGGGTTACCATGAAGCAAATGTGAAAAATCAGGACAGGGAGTGGGGGATAATAGGAGCCTATATAAGAAAAAGCCCCAAATATTGGGACTGTCACTATAAAATTGGGACATCTGCTCCCCCTATGCCAAACCCTGAAATTGCATGTGTAAATTACATTGCACAAAATCTTAGGTGGCCAAAACTCTGCATAAGTAAGCTCACAAGCCAGAATGAGACCACTTTGAAACTCTTCCATGTTTATGCAGGATTTAGCACAATGGGGTTTTGACTTGGTTGATGTCTCCAAAGCAGTTTTTTCAACCTTTTGTCATTTGCAGACCCCTACATTTCAAATGGAAGTGCAGATCCCTTTGGAAATGCACCCGTGGTCCACGGACTCCTACCATAAAAGTCTTAGACTGAAAACCGACTGAACAGAATTTAACTATAAATGCTTCATGTGCCTGGCACGGTATTTGATGCAATGTGCGAAAGAGCGCTAAACTGTGGGATTCTATGGTGATGACACCACTTCTGAGTTTTGACCTTTAGGTGGGGGTATTCACATACTTTTGATTGATCAGAAAAATGGCATGCCTTTTCTGGGATCTGAAACTTTATTTTCATAGTAACCTTTCATGGACCCCTTAGACTTAGTCTGTGGGCCTCCAGCGGTCTGTGGACCACAAGTTAAAAAGCACTGCTCTAAAGGATTACCGCAATATAAATGGTAAATATTGCTACTAGTAATTAGTATGTTAGTAATTGGCCAGGTATAAAAGAGTGGCCTAAAATTTCTTGTTACTCTTCCTATTTATTCTTAAATGGGGGTGGGGGAGAGGGAATGCAGAATGTCCAATTTTGTAGTCCTTTTAAAAAGGCTCTCTCCCAGCTCTGTCCTAGTCGCTGATATCTGAGAGTCCAAATGTTATTTTCTATATATCCTGCCCAATGTTGTTCTTGCTACATTTCTGACCTAGGATTGAGGCCTTTTCAATATGTTATGTAAAGGATCAGCCTCACTGTTTAGCTGTAATGTCTCCAGAAATCCATTTACCTAGAAATGTTAGTCGGTCTAAGCCCCTCGAGCAAACAAGCATCCTTATATCCTTTGTTTATTGTTCAGTTTTCTAACAATTAGATCATGTAGTGGAGTTGCTAGTTTGTGTTCCGTCTGCAAAAGTATAGTGTTGTGTTTGTAATGTAATCAGTTTTGCCATCCAATAATTTTGTATTGTGTGTCTTTGCAAATAGCTTGAGTTTCCATCAAATTTACTTGCTGTTTGAGATTAATAATAGGCAGTCACAATTTGGACCACTATTTGCTGTTTCTGTTTCAGATGTAAATCAATAGCAACGAGTAGGAACCCTTTTTTCCCCTCTTTGAATGTTTATAGCCATTTGGGGGTAATTTCTCATGTTTTGCCAACCATCGTTGTTAGGACCGAAAGACATTGTGACGGGCAATCACTAGGAAGTGCAGTTACGCTTCTAAGTCAACTCCAGGAGAGTGCATAATGGTGGTATTATCTGAGAATGACCTTGCTGTTATCTGTGTGTTTGGGAACCAGTTCCCAGCTGCATAAGTGTTTACCCCGTCTGTGTGAGAATGAATGCGTGGGAAACCAAATGAAGAAACTAAAGCAAGACTGCGTAACCAACAAGTGCTGACCAACCAGTTTGTTGCTTGCTATTAATAAAATAAGTATGTATGAGATGCAAATGAGCATGAGTATATCTGTGCTGACACACCTCTTTGAATTGGGCTTCCTCTTTGAGCACTCTGAACATCGCCCAGGTGTGTCAGTCCTCTTGTATTGCGGCCGTGCTGGCAGATAAGCCCCCCAGCACGAAATGCCGCTCCCTCCAATAAACTCACCACTTTCCAACTAGCCACCTGTGTAAAGCCTCGTTTCTCCCGGCAATGAGATAAGCCCCCTGCAACAATCGTGCATCAATATTATTGTTGATTCTTTTAGTTCTTTCTTTAAACTTTTCTTTTATTTCACATCTTGTAGCAGACTTGTAAGATTATATCTCTGGCAAAGGACTTCAATCAGTTTTCCAAAAGGCTCATTTTGTGCTATGTTGAAGGCAATGTTGTTAGTGTAAAAGAAGGTTGCAACTTTCTCATCAAATTCAACTGCCTTATCAAGTTCAACACCTTTTCATCTGCTTTTATAAAAGAATCATCAGTTGATCTTTACCATTTTTGGGGCATTGAAGATGAACAGAGACTGTTCCTGAATGATACTGATGTTGAACAGTAGTAGAAAGCCTCGAGCAGAAACTTAAGTGATGACTGCAACTACATTTGGATGATAATGATAATGATGATGGCATAAAACCTCTCGCTTGCAGGATCATAAAGCTTGTTAACATTCTGCTTGTCCCCCTTCAACAGATAGTTTCATTCACTGGCACATTTGACTTTGAAGAATTTCAAAACAGATTTTCTGCATTTTTCAGATAAGCGTAAATCCTTTCCGTCTTGCTGTTCAGCATCCCTTGGCAGTGTTTATATTGCCCATTAGAAGAATATTGTGTTTTCATTACTTCAGTGCACCAGACCACTTGTTCCCTACCACTTCCCTCACTTTTAGCCATGTTGACTTAGATAGGTTAGGTACTGAGTTTTGATAAATACTAAACATTAATCACCCATTTGCAGTTTTGATCTGCAGCTTTCACATTTATTATAGTTGAAATGAGGAACACCCACCTAGCAAACTGAACACTCCAAAGACAGAGCACTCAAAACTAAGATATACTAGTTAGCTGTAGATAGACCACCATATTTTTGAGGATCTGCCCACATTCCAGATACTTCTAGAGTCTAGCAACTCATACTTCCATTTCTTTTCATAACCCCATCCACTCCCCACTCCAACATCCAATGACTGTTAATTTCACTACTTGTCAGAGCCTAATCACTAATGATTCCATCTAGTTCACTCCCCTTTAAGATTTTCAGAGATTTATATAACATTCTTATCATTTCCTAATAGTCCTAGCAAGAATCTTGATGTAATTGCTGCCCTTGGAATAGTTTTCTCTTGGAACAGTTTTCATTAACAAACTGAAATAAGCAGCTTATTTTTTCCAGTATCCAAACCTTCATCCAAACCTATGTTCATGGAAATACTTCCAAGTTACATAGATGTTCAACACATGAACTGCCCACCAATTAAAACCTACCAGGTCATTTTTTTCTGAAAAAAAAATGGAGTTTCCATACCTGAATCACAAAAAAAACCTAGATAAGTTCCTGGAGAATAGATCCATCAATGCTTATTAGCCAGGATGGACTAATTGGCCAGGTGTCCATAGCCTTGTTTGCCAGAAGCTGGGATTGGGTGACAGGGGGTGGATCACTTGATGATTACCTGTTATGTTCATTCCCTTGGGGGTACCTGGTATTGACCACTGGTGGAAGACAGGATACTGGAATAGATGGACTCTTGGTCTAACCCATTATGGCCGCTCTTATGTGAAAATACGTGTTGTTCATATATACGCATACACATGTTCAGTGCTTCAGAACCTAACTGTGTTCTAATGTTCAGATGACTCACCTTTTGCACTAACGGTCTGCACTTTCTAAAGGTATTAAGAAAAAACCCACATACAGGTCAGATTAGAAGTTTACAACTAGCTAGCTAAGAATGAATGAGCTCTGAAATGTAGGCTCTTCAGCCTTGTGCATGCATTATTAAACATTATTAAACATTAACAAATGCCTTGGAGTGCCTTATTGCTCAATTATCTGTTTTGAAAATGAATTATTAGTGAAACTGACATTTCTAACGTTAACCAGCTAAAAGATCGTGTGGTGTGACGGCCCCTGAGTTAACTCACCTGATGGAGTATTTTTGCTTCTAGCTCAAATGAACAAATCTGCCTTTCCAATTATCTCATAATTTGTTTCTGCCATAGTCACCCTGGGGTTTTGGGCCCATTATCTCAGGAGAGAAACAGAAATTGGCTGCATTGCAATTTCTAAACAGAAATCTGCTTTTAATTCTTTTCATTAAAGCTCCATCTGCCTATTTTCACCAAGATAAATTCTCAATGGCTTCTTAGATAGTTTTGTAGAATTGTACTTGTCACCTGTAATGTTGACGCTCATTATGTAAAGGTGTAGGCACCAAGCAAACTTCTTTACTGAAGTTAGGAACATAGGGTGGGATCCACAAAAGGACTTAGCTGTTGCATTGCTGAGTGTCATGGCACCTAATTTTTAGGCAGCTAGAAAATCTAAGATTAGTACTGTGATCCCAAAGCGGAGTAGGTGCCTAGGCTCCCTGTACAATGAATAGGAAAAGATGGGTACCTAAGCATGCAGTCCACAGAAGCCATGCAGAAGCCACAGAGGCCTACAGAGAAGCAGCACTGCACATGCCCAGAGGCAGAAACATAGGTACCCTGGGAACTTTTATTCTGAAAAAATTAGGTGCAGAGTGAGTTTAGACACTTCAGGATTTGGTGGGAATTTTGCGGATTGTAGTGAAGCCAAACCAGAGACTTAGGTGCCTAAGTACTTGCATGGATCCGACTTCTAGGAATTGCCATATTAAATAAGAGCAGTGGTCTAACCAGTCCAGTATCCTGCCTCTGACAGGTTCCAGTCCCACATGTTTCAGAGAAAGGTGTAAGAACCCAGGGATAGACAATTATCGAATAACATGCCGATCGAAGAAGTTTTTTCCTGAAGTCCATCAACTTTCTTAGTGGTTGGGTTGTGCCCTAAAACATGAGGGTTTATATCCCTTTTTTGTTAATCCCATCGAATGCAGTTATGGATATTCTCATTCCCACGTGCCATCTAAATGTCTAATTCCTTTATTAAATTCTGTGATTTTCTGGCCTCAACTGTATTTATGGCAATGAGTTCTGTGATTAATATCCATGTGTAAATCAATTTCTTTTTACTAGTTTAAATTTGCTACCTTTGAATTTCATAGATGCTCCATTGTTCTTGTATCATGAATGTGGATGAATACGAGCACCTAATTTGCCTTGTTTACATTATGGGCTGTCTTATGTACCTTCATCATGCCTGACCTTATTTGTTTCCTCTTTAAATTAACAATCCCTTTTTTTTCAATTGCCTTTCATATGCAAAACTTCCATTATCACTGCTTGTCTATGAACTACTCCTATTTCAGGTATATCTTTTTGGAGATAGGGTGACCACAACTCAACATGGTGTTCCAAATGTTGATCAGTTTATGTAATGACATTATAGAATAACACAGAGAGCAGAGGGTGCTAAGGAGACAAGAACTAGGGTACCTAAGAGTGCTGTGCGTGCTCCAAAAGAAAGAGTGAAAGAGGACATGGGAAGGAAGAAAGAGTGCAACACAGCATCAGAAGGAGGATGAGAAAATTAATTTAAATCATTATTTGTAATGTGGTGTTATGTGAGAACCCCAGACAAGGCTCCCTTGTACTAGACACCGAGCAAAGAAATAACTCAAAGACAACCTCTGCCCGCAGAGAGTTCAGAGTCTAATTAGGGTATGTCTACACTGCCCTCTGGATCAGTGGGTAGTGATCGACTGTTGAGGGTTGATTTATTGCATCTAGTCTAGATGCGCTAAATCAATCCTTGAGCGCTCTCCCATTGGCTCCTGGACTCCACCGCTGTGAGAGGCGCAGGTAGAGTTGATAGGAGAGTGGCAGCAGTCGACTTACTGAGTGAAGATGGCACAGTAAGTTGATCTAAGTATGTCGACTTTAACTAAGCTATTCTTGTAGCCGCAGTTGCGTATCTTAGGGCATGCCTTCACTACCACTTTAAATCGATGTTAACAACGTTAGGTCGAAGTAAACGTGTACCTGTCTTCACATACATGCCCTTAACGTCGATGTAAAGGGCCTTAAAGATCGATCTTGGCACTCCAGCCTAACCAGTGACATAAGGCTAATCTCGACATTCCAAGCTCGACCGTGGGCTAGTGAAGACGGAACCCGACATTAATAGCCTCCAGAGGCTGTCCCACAATGCTCCATTCTGACCGCTCTGGACTGCCTCACTACTGCTCCACTGTGACCGCTCTGCACTGCACTCTGAACTCGCTGCTCTGGCCAGGTAGATAAGACCCGGGAACATTTGAATACCATTTCCTGTTTGGTCAGCGTGGCCAGCTCACCTGAACAGCTCAGTCGCCATTCAGAGCAATCAGCAGCACTAGCCGCCATGCAGAGCTCAGCATCACAAGACTCCATGCAGAGCTCATCTACCCTGGAGACCAGCCAGAGGAGAAGAGCTCCAGCATGGTCCACTCGTGAGGTGCTGGATCTCATCGCTATCTGGGGAGAGGAATCCGTGATGTTGGAACTCCGCAACAACAAACGGAATGCCAACACCTACGGAAGAGTCTCCAAGGCCATGCTGGAAAGGGGCCACAACAGGGACACCACACAGTGCCGCGTGAAAATTAAGGAGCTGCGGCAATCGTTCCAGAAAGCCAAGGAGGCAAACGGACGATCAGGGGGCGCGCCACGGACATGCAGGTTCTACAATGAACTAAATGCGATAATGGGGGGCGCCCCCACCACCATCGCGCCGGTCTGCGTGGACTCCACCGATGGGATCATCGTCAGGGAGGAGACTGATTCCGAGGAGGACGAGCATGAAGAGGAAAATCTCACGGAGCAGCAGGAGCCCAGCGGAGAACCTGTGTACCCAGAGAGCCAGGAGCTGTTTGTCACCCTGGAGCCAGTACCCTCCCAAGCCTCCCAGGGGGGTAAGTGTTTCTTTTTTAAGTGATTACATGACGCGTGATTTTGTAAAGGAAGCATTTATTAATGAGTAACTTGCCCTAAGGACTTAGCGTGCTTTCATTGCTGGTCAATTTCTACTCAAAGAGTTTGTCAATATACTCCGGGATTGACCAGAAGTCCTCCGCGGACATTTCAAGGAAGCTATCCAGGAGGTAGCGATGAATCCAGCGCAGCAGATTTCTGGGGAGAGCCTCCTTATGTGGTCCCCCGTGATAGGACACCAACCCACGCCACGAAAGTAGTAAGTTGTCTGGTATCATTGAGCAGGCTAGCATTGCGGCGTATGGACCAGGACTTTGCATGGACTCAAGGAGCATGCGCTCCCTATCTCTCTGAGAAATTCTCAGCAAAGTGATGTCATTCAGGGTTGCCTGTTTGAGATACGGACTGCAATTAGTAGGGAGATAAAAAGATTCCCAGCTGCAAAGTACTCTTTTCTGCTGAGGACCGACCAACCGTCCCCGTCCCCCCCCACGAACGCTGACCGCCCCCCCCCCAGCCCGTAGCGGTAGCTAGCAGGGAATCTGAGCAGTCTGCACGCGGTTACCTCCACTTCAGATCCAACGCGCACCCCACCCCACCCCCAGCCCATAGCGGTAGCTAGCAGGGAATCTGGGCAGTCTGCACGCGGTTTCTTCCGCTTCAGATCCAACGCGCACACACACCCCCAGCCCGTAGCGGTAGCTAGCAGGGGATCTGAGCAGTCTGCACGCGGTCTGAAGAGCCCCAAAAAGACCTTAGCCCTCAGCGAGAGATTTTTTGGCATTTGCTTTGCAGTTTGCGGTTTCAGTGGGAGCCAGCCACGCGGTGGAGGGAAGGGGGCGGGGTTGCTCTACAGTATGCAGGCGCCACTTTTAACTTACCATGGCCGGCTGCACGGTGATTTCAGAAGCCGTCTTGGGCTGAGGCACGCATATGTGTCTGAGATGCTCTGACTTTTCTGTGAGCTTTTAGGTGTAGAACATGACCTTGTACAGAAATCATATCAGGCCTCTGAATACTGAGTTTGCAAATGGCATAGTACTCCCATTGTGTACCGTCCGAGACTGCATTTGCCTCCTAACCTTGAATGTATCTGTCTCATAACTTTCAAACTTTATTTTCCCACACTCGCCCACAGATGAACAATTATCTCAGAATACCCCGGCCTCCACCTCCCGCCCTGCACCGCAGAAAAGAAAGCGTAAAAAGAAAACGCGAACGCGCGGTGAGATGTTCACTGAACTCGTGGAGAACTCGCGCGCTGAGGCAGCCCGCCAGACGGACTGGAGGGAAAGAATGATACAGGCAAGGGATCGAGAGATACGGGCAAGGGATCGAGAGAGAGAGGAAAGGAATCGAGAGAGAGAGGAAAGGAATCGAGAGAGAGAGGAAAGGAATCGAGAGAGGCAGGAATGGAGAGCCGCTGCAGAAAAGAGGGAACAGCGTGAGGAAAGACGCATGGATGCTTTCCTCCGCATAATGGAGGACCAGAGCGACATGCTGCGATCTCTGGTGGAGCTGCAGCATGCCCAAAGACCACCTCTGCAGCCCCTGTGTAACCACCTCCCCCCTCCCCAACTCCCATAGATTCCCCACCCAGACGCGGGGTGAGAACACGGGGGGGCAAGCTACGTGGGCCGCTCCACTCTACCCCACAAGCCAGCAGAAGCAGCAGCAGCAGCAGGCTGACGTTCTCGGAAAACTTTTAAAAGCTGCTGTGTCTTGCCCACCCCTCCTCTCCCCCCTTCCCACCCCCCCCACCCTCCTTTGCCCGCTCCTCCCCCACTGCGACTGCCTGTTTCCCTCCAGGATACCAGGACAGTGATCCCCTGTATTTGTATTTCCGATTAAGCAATAAAGGAACCATGATTTTTCAAACAGTGATTTTATTTCCTCTGCAAGCATGGGGATGGGGGAGGGAAAGCATGGGGAGGGGGGAAGGGGGAGGGAAAGCATGGGGAGGGGGGAGGGAAAGAGGGTTCAAGGGCAGCAGGCTTAGAGCACAGCAAGGGAGCAGATTCTCAAACGCCATCTCGGGCACTCATAAAACTGTCTTTCAAGGCGTCCCTGAGGCGCAGGGCCTCACGGTGTGCTCTTCTACTTTCCCTGCTGTGTGGCTGCTCATAAGTAGCAGAAAGTAAATTTGCCTCTGCCTCCCAGCCCGCCATAAACGTTTCCCCCTTGCTCTCACAGATATTGTGGAGCACAGAGCAAGCAGCTATAACAATGGGGGTATTTCTCTCGCGGATGTCTGAGCGAATCAGTAAGGAACGCCATCTCCCCTTCAAGCGGCCAAATGCACACTCCACGGCCATTCTGCACTTGCTCAGCCTGTAGTTGAACAGCTCCTGACCCCTGTCCAGGGCTCCTGTGTAGGGCTTCATAAGCCAGGGCATTAGGGGGTAGGCTGGGTCCCCAATGATCACGATCGGCATTTCGACCCCCCCCCACGGAAATTTTCTGGTCGGGGAAGAAAGTGCCTTGCTGCAGCTGTCTAAAAACCCTAGAGTTCCTGAACACTCGAGCGTCATGAAGCTTTCCCGGCCACCCCACGTAGAGGTCGGTGAAACGTCCCTTGTGGTCAACCACTGCTTGCATGACCATTGAGTAATATCCCTTCCGGTTTCTGTACTCGGCGGCCTCGTGGTCCGGTGCCAGGATAGGGATATGAGTCCCATCTATAGCCCCACCACAGTTAGGGAATCCCATGGCGGCAAAGCCATCTATTGTGGTTTGCAGGTTTCCGAGGTTTATAACCCGGTGTAGCAGCCGCTCGACGATTGCCCTGCTTACTTGCATCACAGCAAAGCCCACTGTAGACCTACCCACCCCAAACTGATTCGCCACTGACCGGTAGCTGTCTGGCGTTGCAAGCTTCCAGAGGGCTATCGCCACTCGCTTCTCCACTGTAAGGGCCGCTCTCATTTTGGTATTCCTGCGCTGGAGGGCCGGGGACAGCAAGTCACAAAGTTCCATGAAGGTGCCCTTTCGCATGCGGAAGTTTCTGAGCCACTGGGAGTCATCCCAGACCTGCAGCACTATGCGGTCCCACCAGTCCGTGCTTGTTTCCCTGGCCCAGAATCGGCGTTCGATGGCATGAGCCTGCCCCATTGCCACCATTTTTGACAGATTGTCAGTCGCCCTACTTGCAAAAACGGCAGTGTCCATGTCGTCCCCGCTGTGCACATCAGTGTCCCTGTCGTCCCCGCTGTGCATGTCAGTGTCCCTGTCATCCCCGCTGTCCTCGTCCATCTCCTCCTCACTGTCGTCGGGTTCCGGAAAGCGCAGTTCTCCCCGGATCGCATTCCTCCTCTGCAGACGGTGCAGCAGGAACTCAGCAACCGTGATCGAGGTCCTCACAACAGCCATTACTGCAGCCGTGGTGTCAGCGGGCTCCATGCTTGCAATGCTATGGCGTTAGCACGGCGGAGAAAGGGCGCGAATTATGGGATGCCTACCTACAGTGCACCGCTCGGAATGGGGGTGGGTGGCGCGGAAAAAGGGCACGAAATTTGGAAATGCCTACCCATAGTGCAGCACTCGAAATGGTGCCTGCTGGGGGATCAGGGAACTGTGGGATAGGTACCCAGAGTGCAACGCTCGTCATGTCGACACTTGCAAAAGTTTTGCGGACAGACACTGTTGACGTACTGTGCTTAGCTGTGCCTAGTGAAGACACACAACATCGACTGTATACCGTCACGTTCACAACATCGACATAAAGGAAATCGAACTACTGCTGTAGTGAAGACATACCCTTAGATCGATCCCCCTCCCCTCCCAGTGTAGACCAGGGCTATGATGTAGATAATAGCTGACAGGTGAATAAACAAAGGTGGGGGGAGGTAGCAGTGGAGACAGGTGTGATTGCATACATTAGTTGTAACACTAGTCTTAGCAGTCACTGGAGATCTGGCCTAACCTCTGCTACATAGTAAATTAAACCCAGAAAAATAGACATAGGAAAAATGGATTTTGATTGGTAAGGTGCTGGAAAAATTCATATAGAAGGAAAGAAAATATGTAATGAAGGAAAGTAAGACAGGAAGAAAAAAAGCAAAGAGGACTCATAAGTTCAGGCTTATTATGTTTAATAGAAAGAAGAAGGTAAAAATGTTGTATTAAACCTTAGACTGGCAAAACACTGATTTTCTCCTGGGATTTAAAAATAATGCCGTGGAAAACACTGTGGCTTTCTAGCATGGAAAAAATCAATTTAAACCAATGGCTCACAAAAATTAAAAAGGTGAAAAAATGGGGGTTAGAGAAATTGACTTAAAACAAACAAAAATCTATTGGTGTGAGTTATGTTTTTCCATATCAAAAGATCAAGTGTACAAATTCAGTTGGAATAATTTTAATGTGTATGTTAAGAGATTAATAAAAATAAAGTATCCCCTAGAGAGCACTGTGTGCGTGTGTCTGGCTGGCTCTGGAGCAGGCTGTGGGTACAAACAAAAAATGGTGGCTGCCTCTGCATCATTGGAGGGGGTTAACATGGGAGTATGAAGGAGATTGGGATGTACTTCTCTCTATACAAGGTGCAAGACACAGAAAATAAGTTACAACAGATAAAAATTACACACCCCACAGGTCTGAGGGGACATTTTGAAATCTGACCCCAGGCCTTGGGAATTCAGGCTATGTCTGACTGCAGCCAGTGCTATGAATTCCTTGTTACCTCTCTGTTCTGTAACCAGCCTATAACTAATGTGACATTTTAACAGGCTTTGAAATTGGTCCTCCAGTACCTGCTCTCTTTTTATGTACGACGCCAATGTCCAAATTCTACCCTCGAATGTCTGGCAGAGGGGAGCGGCTCCCTCTGGAATCAAAAAAGAAAATGACTTTTGTATTTCCCAGGAACAATGTAAACAGTTATAGCCCTGCCAATTGTGCCACAATAGCTAAGGCCCGTTAGTGCTGCCATTAAACGCAACATATCATATTCATGGCTCATAATTTGTCCATAGTATTTTTCCTGGGCTGAAACATAGCATATCAAAGATATATATACATATAATTCTGACACAGATAAATATACCTAATTAAATTCTGAGCTCTTAGCATTAAGTGAATCACTGTTCCTGTAAATGAGCTGACAACCTGTGAAAGCTCCAGTGTCATAAGTCTGTCCAGTCTATCAGCTAATGCAATTTTGTAGTGAAAGCAAATAATAACCTTTGACAGCCTCCTTATTTGTATGTATGGCTCAAACAGCTTGTTTTTCAATGGAGTCTACCATTAGGCATTTTTATCTGTGAAAATGAGGTACGCTTACAGAGCAGTAAAACTCCCAGTCTCCCAGTGAAGTAACAAATGCCGACTTTTGTGACTCTCAGTATTAGCTGTGTGTCATGTTGTTCCTATCAATGGTTTGTTTTCCTTATCATACACAGCCAACAACAAAAGACTAGTTTTGCTCTTTAGAAAAAATTATTAGGGATACACTTAACCAAAGAACATTTAAAAGTCAGCACATAGCCCAATATTTTTGTGCAGGCATCGCATTAGTAATCTTGCAGGGGAAGAAAACATATTCTTGAAGGCGTGTGTTTTACTGAGAACAGTTTCATTTAGACTGAATCGTTACTGCTTATACCTGTATTTGACACGTGGGCAGTGTTGTCATTTCTTTGAATTTAATGTGGGGATCATGGTATTTCTTATTTTTCTTTAATCCCCAGCACATGGAGTCCTTTGAAAACATTAGAATCTTTTTTAAAGAGGAAATATCTTCATGGTTGCGGAGGAAAATATGAAAGTTGAACCCCCTAAGGTTAAAAAATCGGAAAGGCCAATAAAAAGAGCTCAAACATTGTTCATTTGTTTAAATCTCATGACTTTTAAAACCAGTCATGACTTTTGGGAGCCTACCCCTAGCTCATTGTTTGCAGTTCTTCCTAAGGAGCACATTAGAAATCATATAGACATTTACCTACCCTATGTTATCGGTGCCCCATGTGTGTTTGTTCCAGATCTAGTCATGATAAATAGCTTCCACTGCCTGTCTGAATAGGATGTTATTCTTCAACTAGTTTGCTGTTATTTTAGCTAATGAGGAATGGGAATACTTTAAAAATAAGATGGTGGTTGTTACAGAATATTTTAAACATCATCATAATTCCTGCCCCAAATAGCCTACAGTCTAATGCAGAAAAGATGTGATTCAATGTCTAACACAGAAGTGGAAATAACATAGTTTTCCCCATATTTATTATTTGACTTATTAACTGCATTCTTGTGGGAATTGCAGAAGAAGTGAGTTCAAAGTAAATGAAATACATAAAAGTGTACGAGGTCCTACATCATTTCAGCTTCCCGATAAGTATTCCCAGTTCAAAATGGAAAGGGCAAATGATTGACTGGTTAACCAGATATCAGAGTGACAGCAGTAGAACTTGAATACAAGCAAAATACAGGCATTTTGTCTGAAATAGGAATAGTCTGTAAAGCATGTTAAAAATCAGCAGACGTTCTGCTGAGTAGAGGGAGGGATTGGGCTCATGTCGTACACTGGATGTACCTCAGCCCAAAGTCCACTTCTTCTTAATAAATAATAATAATTAGTAGTATTTTCTAGGGCCCCGATGTGCACTAGTCACTTCACAGAATCATAGATTCACATAGATAATCTCTCTGCTTTAAGATTGCTTTCTTTTTCTTTTGCCCTCTCTTTGTCTGTAGTTAATATTGTAGCTTAGGAAGTATCAACTCAGTGAACCAAAGTTGCCCATCCATCTAAATAAGTAAATACTTCATGTGTTACTTGCAGCTGTAGTCCTGACAAAGGAGAAAACCTCTCCCTTTAGCTCAGAGGTAACTCACTATCGCAAACCAACGCTGACCTAAGCTTTGCCTCAACAAGGATGCCTGGCAGTTTAAATATTTATAAATTGACTGATTGCACTGAGTCAGCCGCTGGCATTTCTCGAGTGTTTTCATTTGTTTTTTGAAAAGCTGTGTAGCCCCTAGCTACTGTGATTATTGGCACAATACAAATCTAATAAATACATTAATAAATAAAATAAATAAAGAGTGGGCCGGATCCTAAGCTGTGTGAGCTGAGGTAGCTTCTATTGATTTCTATTGACGCCAACTTGAGGATCTGGTGCAGTATATCTTAATGGTTATAGCTGCTGGGGAGACATAGTACACTGAGTACTTGCTTTAGGCGATGGATTTATTTATGGAGATGGTGGAATGGTCATTAAAATGACTTTAGTCAGTAATGGGATTAGCCAATGAGCTCATACAACTGCATAATTGTACAGGTAGCAGTTAAGTTTCTTGGCTGTTTTTCAGACCAACACTAAGGGAGAACTCAAGTATCCAGACCAACGTTTGCACTGTATTCATTGATTTATAAAATGGAGCAATGTTATGTGACTGCCTTCTAAGGTCAGAATATGAACCTTTCCTTAATAACAAGGACTATGAAGTACATACAGATATTAAAGGCAGTCAGTAGTTATGAGATTTAAATTCACAATCACTAACGTTTTTGTTCAGTGCATGGTCTCGTAACCTACAGATTAGTCACAGAGAAGAATCACTCTCTCTCTCTTGCCCACCTGTCTCCCCGTCACTGATTTATACCATTCGGGTATATTCTCAAGGGACCATGTTCCAGGTGAAAATTGGTGGAGTGCAAATATGCTCAATTCTATCGCACCTCCTACACTAGAGTGTAGGAATCTGTACTGTAGAGAGTCTTCCCTGCTGGGGGAATTTGTTGCATTCATAGAATTTAAGACAGGAAGAACAATGAGATTATATAGTCCAATAATCTGCCTTTCACAGGTCATTACATTTCACACATTTACCCCTGGGTTGAGCCCAATAACTTGTGTGAGAGTGTTTAGGAACAGAAAATTGGCCATACTGAGTCAGACCAATGGTCAATGTAGCCCAGTTTCTTGTCTTACATCAGTGGCCAATATCAGGTGCTTTGGTGTGGAATGAAAAAAATAGGACAATTATTGAATGATCCATCCCCTGCCATCCAGTCCAAGCATCTTGGCAGTCAGATGCTATGGGGCACCCAGAGCATGGGATTGCATCCTTGACTATCTTGGCCAGTAGCCATTACATAAGAATGGCCATACTCAGTCAGTCCAAAGGTCCATCTAGCCTAATATCCTGTCTTCTGAAAGTGGGCAATGCCAGTTGCCCCAAGGGAATGCACAGGGAGGTAGTAATTGAGTGATCCATCCCCTGTCACCCATTCTCAGCTTTTGGCAAACACCATCCCCACCTATCCTAGCTAATAACCATTGATGGATCTATCCTCCATGAATGTATCTAGTTCTTTCTGCACTCTGTTATAGTCTTGGCCTTCACAACATTTTGTGGCAAAGAGTTCCACAGGTTGAGAGTGTGCTGTGTGAAGAAAAACTTCCTTTTGTTTGTTTTAAACCTGGTGCCTATTCATTTCATTTGGCGATCCATAGATCTTGTGTTATGAGATGGAGTAAATAATGCTTCCTTATTTACGTTCTCCACACCAGTCATGATTTTATAGACCTCTATCATATCCCCTCATAGTCGTCTCTTTTCCAAGCTGAAAAGTCCCAGTCTAATTAATCTCTCCTCATAAGGAAGCTGTTCCATACCCCTAATCGGTTTTGGTTTTTTGCCCTTTTCTTAACCTTTTCCAATTCCAATATATCTTTTTTGAGATGGGGTGATGACATCTACATATAGTATTCAAGGTGTGGGCGTACCATGGATTTATATAGAGGCAATATGATATTTTCTTATTATTTATCCCTTTCTTAATGATTCCGAACATTCTGTTCGCTTTTTTGACTGCCACTGCACATTGATTGGATGTTTTCAGAGAACTATCCACAATGACTTCAAGATCTCTTTTGAGTGGTAACAGCTAATTTAGACTCCATCATTTCATATGTATAGTGGGGATTATGTTTTCCAATGTGCATTACTTTGCATTTATCAATATTGAATTTAATCTGCCATTTTGTTGCCCAGTCACTCAGTTTTGTGAGTTCCCTTTGTAGCTCTTCACAGTCTGCTTGAGACTTAACTATCTTGAGGAGTTTTATGTCATCTGCAAATTTTGCTACCTCACAATTTACCCCTTGTCCAGATAATTTATGAATATGTTGAATAGGACTGATCCCAGTACAGACCCCTGGGGACACCACTATTTACCTCTCTCTATTCTGAAAACTGCCATTAAACTAGGCAAGCACCTAACTCCCCACGTAACAGCCACACGAGGAGGTGCCCAGTGATTAGAGCACTCACCTGGGATGTATTCAGTTCCTGCCTCAGGCAAGATTTGAATAGAGGTCTCCCACTATTCCACTGGATGTGGGATATTCTGGTGTGTGTATTGTGGGGTGGGGATAGGGAAAGCTTCCTCGGTCTCTCTTGTTGATGCTGTTCCATTTGGGATAAATACTTAGCATCATGGGGCCAGAAAGAGAAAGCAACTGTGAGCATGAATGTGAAGCCTGGCTAGGGCATCCACATGGGAGACCCTGCTCCGGGCCCCCTGCTCCAACCACTCTCATTATTAATCCACTGTGGAACAACTTCAACAGGAGAGAGTGAGGGAGTCCCCCAGCCCCCTATAGAATATCCTATAAGGAGTGGTTAGAGCACTCTTCTGAGAGGTGCGAGGCCCCTGTTTAAATCCTTTTTCTTCTCCAGTGCCCGAGGGAGGAATTGAACCCAGGTTTCCCACATTCCTGGGGCTAAAAAGCTATAAGGTGGAAGCCTCCTCTAGCCAGATTTTGAATTCACCCTGATCTGGTTCAGTGCTCTGAGGTCATTTGCCAGTTCGGGACCTGCAGATGAGTTAAGTAGAGGAGCACCTATCTCCACCAGTTTGTGATTCAGGCTTAGGTTACACTTACATGATTATAGCGCTTTTGGTTATAGCGGTACCCATATACCGCAATAGCTATAGCGCTATAAGATGCGATGGTGTGGCCACATTTGCTGCAACTGCCGTGGCACAGGGAGTGGTGCATCATGGGCAGATATCCCGGCATTCAGCTGGGTGCAACGTGCTTTCCAAAGGAGGGGGTGAGGGGGAACGGGGAACGTGTACGGAGGGAGAGCACTCCATGGTGTCAGTGATTTTTATCTACAGAAAAGTATCAGGCTCTGAATTTCACTCAACACAGCTCCATTGGTAAGCATTTTCACTGCTTTAATTGCTGAGTTAAGAGTGGAGTTCTGTAAAGAAACTTCCGCATTCCTAATTCCCTTTGCAAAACAACACAAAGACGTCAATTGCCTTAAATGGCTTCTTAATTGCCTTAAATGGCTCGGAGGCGTGGTAGAGATCCCTTATAGTGTAATGACTGATTACACTTGCCATAACACGCTACAGGGAATACGCAAAAGCTTTTATTCCTTTCGAAAAGGTGGTTTACAAATAGCGCGATAAGATCAGACTTTTAGCACAAAATGTGCCCTGCCAGTGTGTTCGGGGGCAGCTTTATAGCACTCCTGGAGGCTTTATAACACTTTAAAGTGCCAGTCTAACCAAGCCCTCAGGCTGGGGCTTAGGTGGGAGATCGGTATCTGGATGCCTAGAGGGAGGCAGCAATGTGCATGCCCAGAGGTAGACATGTAGGTGCCCAGGGAACTTTTGCACTGAATGAGTTAAGGCACCTACAGTCTTTTGTGGGAGTTTTGTGGATCACAGTGGAGCCTAAAACGGAGATGTAAGTCTCTAAAAACAGCCTTAGGCACGTAAGTACCGTTGTGAATCTAGGCCTTAATGCCTGTGCAGGATTTGAACAACTGTTGACAACAAAGCACATGATGGCTTTACATTTTGCAACACCAGCCATATGCAGCATAACTTAACTCATTCCTTTGGAAAGTGATGCAATATGCCTTGGGTAAAAGGACAGGTGCTGGTGAAACTATATTCTGTTTTATTAAAGGTGACCGCCACAGGAAAAATCAAAAACTAAACCAAGTACAGAAGTATGTACCAGGCAGGGGGAAAAAAGAAACACTGTTGATGCTAAGGGATGCATCCTGTGAATAAATTAGTGTGAACGAACCTTTAAAAATTCTTTATAAGGCACACACGATCTCCTATTTGCTTGTGGTTTCACTTGATATCCCAGAGAACACCATTCTGATTTTGACATGGCATGCATATGCCATGACTGTAGCTAGCATAACGTTAAATAGCCAATTGGGCTCATGAGAGTCACACATTTTCTTAAGTGGCAAGGTTTGCAGTTTACATTTCAGTTTGCCTTTCAGTGTCATAACCCTTTGCCTAATCTGTGCCTGACCATCTGCCAGGAACACTGACTCCAGTGTGCACATGACCCAATAACAAGAGCTTCCGAGCTCTCATCCCTGTTTTTATATTGTTGACGTGTCACATTAGCTTCCCTTTTAGAAGTCTTTCTTCTATTGGATATTATCTTACGTTGTAGTTATCACATTTGTGAGATAATAGGACCAATGTTGCTCACATTAAAATAAAGCCAGTTTGCCACTGACTTCACTTGGAGCAGGATTGGGCCCAATAAATAGTCATTTGAACTGTCACTTATAATTTACAGAGTGTTCGTTAATGGGATGGACTTTGGGCCTGATCCTACAATGTGGTGAATACCCCCAACGCTACTGACTTCTGTAGGAGTGGAGGACGCCAAGAACGTCATGAGTTTGGGTCCTTTGGCACCGTTTGCTCTGAACAGGATGTCTTCCACTGTTTGCAAATCTTTGCATCTCTCCCCAGCCTTTGGAGGAGAGCAGCAGCAGAACTAACCAAAAGAACGACAGCTGTGGCTTACAGTGAAATATTTCCTGCTGGGGCGGATCGTAAGCATTCAAAAAATGCAGGTGGCCTCTTCAAAACAAAAAGGCTTTTTCCCCAGTTCTGCTATGCTAGTGCCTCGGAAGACACAATTATTTTCATTGCTCTTTGTTCAGACGATTTGCTGATAATGTATCTCAACTCTGAGGTGTGAAAGAAATGCCACGGTAAGTGAGAAAGCTCTAAAGAATTCAAAAGCACCCAATTGTATACCTTTTTATTGCTCATCATTGTCTATGATTCTCTCTCAGAAGCTTGAAACTAAAATGGTTTTTCCATCTTGATTTTGTCCATTTGGCAAAGAGATAATTTTCTGTGTTTGCAACAGGACTGGAAATGATCATGGATTTTCTTCAGGCCTACTTCTGTAGCAGTTTCTGACTTCAAAGGGATTTCTGTGCATGGAGTGACTGCATAATCAGGCTCTTCTTGTTTACACAGCAGCATCGCTGATTATGCCAATGCGGAGGCAGGAGGACGATTTGTATCTGTATATTTTATTTTTAAGTGAATTTAGAGCTGGTGTAAGGGGTCATATTGACAGCCACAAACACTGAAGTCTTCTATTTATCCTCCAACCGAGCCTCCTATACACAGCAATGCAAGTCTCCTCACATGAGCCCTGCCAATGTGCTTTATCTATGGTCTGCAGATACTGGGCCAGACTCTCTCTTGCACCAAGAGCCACTTGGCACAGTACCATTGGGTGGCTGATGCCATTAGGGAGCCAGTAACAGCTCCCTGTTTCTGTGGGCCAATCTGCAGCAGCCCTGGTCCCAACATATGTGGACCTCTCACCCATCAAACCTGTCAGTGGATGATAGAAGCAATCAAAACATGATAAATGACTGGAGTGTGGAACCCCTGTCTTTTGTGGTATGTCACATCATATTTATTTATAAAGCCTGTTTTGAAGATTGTTTCTTCACTGCATGAATTAAATAAATCAGATTTTGAAAAAGAAACCCGTAAAAATTGAAATTCCATCATGTGCACACTTAATGACCCCCTGCATGGATTGGCAACAGGGTCTGAATGCACAAACCTCTGAGACCCAGAACACATTTCTACTACTTGAACTAAAAGAGTAAGTGTAATCCTTTACGTGGCCCATGGAGATAGAGAGGGTAGAGGGGATGCAACACATGTTTTGGAAGAGGGTTACTCAACTACTAGCTAGGCAATAAAAAAATGTTAGAGATTAGGAATCCTGGATTCTATTCCTGGCTCTAGGATGGGAGTGTGGTTGTGTGGTTAAACCAGTGGTTACAGACAAGATTTAGTGCACTCATTCTGAAAGGCAATGTGGATCAGTAAATAATACTTGGGTTCCGACGAAGTGGGTATTAGCCCACGAACGCTTATGCTTCAATACTTTGTTAGTCTTTAAGGTGCCACAGGACTCTTTGTTACCATATGAGAGGTGTGTTTTATTCCCACCTCTGCTTAAAATGGTAGTCTAAGCCTATGTGTTCATTGATTTATAAAATGGAGCAATGGTACGTGACTGCCTTCTAAGGTCAGAATATGAACCTTTCCTCAATAACAAGGACTATGAATTACATACAAATATAAAAGGCAGTCAGTAGTTATTAGATTTGAATTCATGGTCACTAGCGTTCTAGTTCAATGCATGGTCTCCTAGCCTACTACCTAGGTCAGTCATAAAAAGAATCACTCTCTCTCTTGCCCACCTGCCTCCCATCCCCAAATGATTTATACCATTCGGGTTATGTTCTCAAGAGACCATATGCCAGGTGAGAATGGGTGGAGTGCAGATACTCTTCATTCTATCACATCTCCTATACTAGAGTGTGGGAATCATGTACAGTAGAGATGATGTACATCTTACATCTCCCTCATTACATGTGTAATGAGAGTACATCATCCTGCTTCTTTCCAAATACGGAACAGTTTAACAATTGCTGTGGCTTTACTAAACACTGCCCATGAAGAAGTGGAATATATATACAGTGCCTAACATCAGATAGCAACAGTCTTTAGATAGACCAAATCTGTAGTCTAAACTCCAGCACTTAAGAGTCTCCCTTTTATTTGTCTCAGAAAGACAGGGTTGGGTGCCAAGTGATTTTCACACTGAGTGTATAGTTTATAGAACTTTTCTGCATACTAATCAAGCAGCTACTTATTTTATCACCACGCAGGCATAAAACTCAGTGACGACCATAAAGCTGATCATTAGTTCTCCAAAATGTCAGGGAATGAATGTTTTATTTGATCTTCTCTCTGTGGAATAGCGATATCTGTAGTCTTGCTGTGATGTGTAGACCTATCTGTCACTTCTTAATGAGCAACTATGAGAGGGTCACACTGTGATGAAATCATTTATTTGTTACACTCTGAGAGGCTGGAAAGGTGACAGGGTGATAATCATCCTGGTGCACTCTCCTCAGAACTCATTATGCCCCCAATAGACCCATGCTACACTTCTGACTAATACTCCTCAGGTCCCAGGTTTTCATTTTTTTTAGTTGCTCTTAAAATACATGAAAAAATATATTTTCCTACATTTAAAAAATGTGCAGTTAAAAATTTGCCTTCACTTTAAATAATTGATCTTAAGAACATAGGAATAGTGCACCTGATCAGATTAATGGTCTATCTAGGCTGGTAAAATCTCTGCAGACACTATCTAACATGAGAATCTGCAGAGGCAGACATGCTATAGCTACATTTGCAATACTAAGGGGTGTTTATTTTCCTGATCCAACCTGGTGATCAGCTTATACTCTGAAGCATAAAGATTAACAGCATTTGTAAATTTTATCCTAGCTTGTATATCTGCAGTCACTTTTCTTATTCATAGATATTTTTAATCCTTTCTTTGAAATTTACTAAAGCTATATTCCTCCCTAATATCCAGCACTAGGGAGTTCAACAGGTTATATGCATGCTGCGTTAAAAAATCAAAAGTTTTCCATTATAAAATGTTGCCTTTCTTTGCTAGCCGATAATGGTGCACTTATTTTGAGCCTGAGTGTGCCATCCTTGCTTATACTGAGTTTTACCTTACCAGGGCTCGGATTAGGCAAAGCACATGAGCAGTGCCTAACGTTAAGCGCATGCTGAAGTCCATCCTTATTCAGTAAAGGAATTAAATATATGCGTAAGTCACATTGACAAGCATGCGTTTAAATGTTTTGCTGAGTCAGGGCTTAGGAGGTAAATAGTCCTGCTGGTGTCAATCGAACCACTTGCCTAGTAAGATATTATTCCATGTAAGGGTATCAGAATCTGATCCATTGAGTGAAAATCACCAGTACTCAGCGCCATAAGGTCTACTTTGAAAGCTAAAAGGGTGGTGCATAGGCCTAGTAATGGCCCTCTGCACTGGGTGAGTTTCACCCAATATGAAGAGCCAGCAACTTGTATTTCTTCTTTGTATTGCTTTCTCCTTGTAATTTTTGTTTTAAAGATTAGTTTCCCATGTGCTTCTGAAGTGACCAAAGATGTCAGTTGCACTGTTCTGAATGATCAATGAAGCTTAATTGCCCCAAAGCAGTGGTGAGAAACCTGCAGCCCGCGGCTGCCAGGGTAATCCACTGATGGGCGGTGAGATAGTTTGTTTACATCGACCATACACAGGCACGGTAACTGCCAGTAGCTGTAGTTTGCCATTCCCGGCCAATGGGAGCTGGAGGAAGCGGCAGCTAGCCCACCACTACCCCAAATAACCTGTTTATTTCCAAGCCTCTTCTATTGTTTTGGTTCAGTGAAAAGTCAATAAAATAACTTTTGCAGATTATAACTTTTTGCTGTTTACAAAGATTTCTTAAATTCTCATAACACTAGCTGAAGAGTAATGAGCAAATCTGCAGAAAAATGGAACAAATTCCCTGATGATTAAACAAACAAATTCCCTAAAGATTAGGCAAAATAAGAAAGTAATATATTCAAGATCTGCAGGGAAAAGTCTTGCTGTTTTGATCTGCCATAGGACTACTTCATGGCAAACAAACCTTTTTATTTTTAAAGTGTGAATCTCTTAAAATGTTCACTTAAAAGGGCAAAGTCAAGATAAAAGGATTATACATATACAAATTCTACAAAGACTTTACCTGTGTTATTAATTATACCTCAGATTTATAAAACTGTGACAGAATTATTTAATATCTAATTTAATTTCCACTAGAGTTGCATGACTAATTTGTAGCAAGTAATTTGTCCAATGAATTTTGCTTCTTTTTCTGCTCATAAATTGTCTGCAAACAGATTCCAATTTTCTCAAATATAATTGCTGTTCATAATTATTTGCAGGAGTCATCCTGCAAATAATTTGTGTCCTTTAACTAATTTTTGAGCTGTGTTGAGTTAATACATGGATCATTTGATGTCCCTTGCTGTCTCTTACTGGAGCTCCAGTTGAGGAAATCATCTTTATTCAGTGCAGCATTTAAACCAGGGGTTCTCAAACTATTGAGAACCGCGACCCCTTTTTCACCTCTCCCTCGGCGCAGCGGACCCTTGTATGTCCGCCGAAACGCCGCTGCATAAATTAACTATGCATTCAGTGGCTATTTTCAACAGACATGCTGAGTGCTTTCGGGAGCGCTCGGCATGTCCGCCAAAAATAGCTGCCGGATGCGGAAGTGATCATGGCGGCGGCTTTTCGGCAGCGCAAGTAGCTCGTGACCCCTCGGGAGGCAGCCGGCGACACCCTGAGGGGTCACGACCCACAGTTTGAGAACCCCTGATTTAAACATTCCTTGTGCAAGGACTTTCCTAATTGGAGCCTGCATGAGTGTAACTCTTAGAAATTGAGAATCAGAGAGGTAGCTGTGTTAGTCTGGAATAGCAGAGGTAACAAAGAGTCCTGTGGCACCTTAAAGACTAACTAAAGTATTGAAGCATAAGCTTTCGTGGTCTGGTTTCTAGGTCAATCTGAAACTTTGGACTCCTGATTCAAAAGTTAGTGTTCTGCAATATTGGTCTAAAATTTCCTGCTCCCATGAACAACCTGGAAAGTAAACTTCTTTGCAAAAAGACTCTGGGAAAGAAAGCAGAGAAGCAAACAGTCAAAGCAAGTTTATTTTGAAAATAAAATGACTATTTGGGGTTGGGGTTTTTTTGTGATAGTCACTGCTTCTGGTTGAAATTTAGCTGTGTTTTTTACAAAGGTTTCTGATCAGCTCAAGTACTTGCCCAGCAGAATTCCTCAGAAAAACCTGGAAAGACGACAAGTCATGCTCTATTTAAATGTTATAGATTTGATACTTTCCTCTTCCTCAGACACTGCCTTTGGAAGAAGACTCCTTAGTGCAATAGTCTTCTTTTTCCTTTGTCTTCTTCCTTTCTAAAGTAAAATTTCCTTCATCTTCATCTTATGGGATTGCTAGCCAGATCCCACCAACTGCAAATGCTTGTTCCAGTGCATGGAAAAGAAACATTGGTACCTGCTCATTTCTTTCCTGAGTCTTGGGACAGATGTTTGCTATTAATGATTTCCATTAGTCATGGTTAAAGCTCTTACTAATATCATTATTGCAAAGCTTTCCTAGTTTGCCAGCAGTCAGAGAATACATAAGACACTTCAACGAAGAAATTATTAAACTGAGATCAGTGAGACCAAGAAGCAGGAAGCCAAACAAAGGGTGCTAAAATATCTAGTTTGTGACAAACCAGCAGTTGTGCCAATTATCAGAAGGCAAAGCTCTCACCTCACTATTGCAATCCATGAAGACGAGAAGGAAAAGATAACAAGCAAGAATTCCCCTTTGTTTCCATTTAAGATTTCAATGAGGAGTCTCCTGCATAAGCTGAAAGCCACATGCCTCTTAGCTCATGTTGTAGCAGACTCATTAAACTTTATTTATTTATTAAACTGGTTAGTCTCTAAGGTGCCACAAGTATTCCTTGTTTTCTTTATGGATACAGACTAACACGGCAGCTAATCTTAAACATTAAACTTTATGTGGTCTTGGTGCCATTAGAGAGGACAAAGCACCACACCCAGGAGGTGTGTGGGTTGCAAATAGACAAGGGGTAAAACTTTCAGAAATACCTAAATGACTTGAGAACCAAGGTTACCTTTCAAAAGTGACATGCATTTAGGTCCCTGAAAGTTAATGGGACTTAGGAGCCTAAAGGCCAGGTTTTCAAACGTATTTAGGCACCTAAAGATGCCAACAGTGGGTGTACAGAAGGGCCTATCAGCATCTTTAGGTGCCTAAGTGCCTTTGAAAATCCTCTCACTTTTGAAAGTCACTTAGGTGCTTTTGATTTAAACTTGCACCCAAGACACCCAATCTCAAGTACAGTGAAACTTCCATTTAACGGACTAATTCGGGCGAGGGGGTGTCCGTTAAATGAAAAAGTCCGTTATTTAATAATAAAAAAAAAACGAGCTGTAGGAGCAGCAGCCCGACTACCACAGCCTGCCCGGGGTCCCGGCTGCTGGGAGCCGGCAGCCAGCCAGCCCGCCCGGGGTCCCGGCTGCCGGGAGCCGGCAGCCAGCCAGCCCGCCCGGGGTCCCGGCTGCCGGGAGCCGGCAGCCAGCCAGCCCGCCCGCTGCTGTGACCCGGGTGGCAGCCGGGAGCCGGCAGCCAGCCCATGAGAAATGGATTTGGGATGCATCAGACTTGCTCAGAAATTTTGTCCGTTGCATCCGAAGTCCGTTAAATCGAGGTCCGTTAAATCGAGGTTTTACTGTATTAAAGAACTGTTTGGTGTTTAAGAAAATTTGTCTACAAGAGAATTATCCTGCTCCTGCTCCTGGGTTGAAATAAGTTGTGAAAATGATTGCACATTTCCTGCCTAAAATTGCACTTGCTGCCTAAAATTGTAGCAAGTTCCCAGCCCTCATCTTGAAGAAAACTTTGAAAACATGAACTGAGGGTAGCTGAGGTTTTCTTTTTAACCAATAGCGTCTGTCTCTCACTTGCGTTTTCAGGTTGTCGGGCTCCTCCATGTTTCCACTGAAAGTGTTGAGTGCTAGACAGAGGAAGCTGGACATTATTTAAATTAGGGGTCTCAAACTCAATTTACCTTACGGCCAGTGCCAGTCCTCAAATCCTCCTACCGGGCCAATAATGTCACTGAAGATGTTGTTCAGAAAGGAAAACATTTATATGGTATTTTTTAATTTCAAATTTCTTAGAAATAATAAAACTGTCATACAACTTTATACAGTTCTTGGCCTGCCAGAGAGTTTTTAGTGTTTGCCAGACACCTGGCAAAGCTTCAGTTCTGTCAGTTTGTTGATGTTTGGCCTCAGTGACTGAGCAGTTGAAACCTTAAGGATTGCAGCAAGGTGTGCATCAGAGAGTGTGCTTCAGTATTTTGACTTTATATATATTGTGGAAAAAATGACGCGGCCTCCATGGCTGACTCTGCCCGGCAACTAATGATGCTGCCTCTATGGGTGACTCTGCCTGGCGACTAGCGATGGTATCTCTTTCCCTCTCCTGTGGCCAATGGTAGCTGCAGGGGGGGGGGGGCAGTGCCTGCAGAAGACATTGCCAGCAGCACGTCTGCAATACATCTCTCCTCTGTAGGCCTCAGTGGGGAGATTCTCGGGCCGCAGATGGCCCGTGTGCCGGGACTTTGATACCCCTGGTTTAAATGTTCCTTTGCCAGACTTCCATAGTTGTATATTTTTTACTGACTCTGAAATTAATTTAAATTATTTATTTAATTAAATTAAACATATTTACATTATTTCACTGGTTCTGCAAGTTGCAACCCATTCCTTGGCTAGCCCTTCTCTTTCGCCCCCGCATTTAGAGATACATTAATATAAATGTAAGATTTCCATATAGAAACTACATTCATTAGAGGTAAAGTTGCTCAAGTGTATTTCCATCCTTACACTAAGCAAAATTCACCCTCTGAAGCCAGCACAAGGCCTAGGCAGAGGCTTGGCTTAGTCAACACAACCACTTATGTCAGTATAATTTATGTCACTCAGGGATGTGAATAACCACGTGCCTGAGCGATGTACGTTACACTGACCTAAGTGCTGGTGTGCACAGCGCTATGTTGGCGGGACAGCTTCTCTTGCCAAAATAGCTACCCCCTCTTGTGGAGATGGATTTATTATGCCAGCGGGAGAGCTCTCTCCCATTAGCATAAAGCGTGTTCACCGGATGTGCTACAGCAGCACAGATGCACTGATGTGGCTGCACCGCTGTAGCGCTTCTAGTGTAGACCAGCCCCTACTTAAGACCTCAACATAGGATGTAAGTGGGACTTAAATGGTGCATAGATCTGTGCTGACCCTGTACAGGAGTGAAATAAATGCAAGGCAAAAAATTAACAATCAAGAAAATAAGGCAGTATTCACATACAACACAATATTTGTCTCCAGCTATTTGCCTACTAGCATCACAACATTCCACCACACTAATGTCCTCTAACAATACTATCACACTCAGTGCGTGCATTTGAGAACTGAAAATCATTAATGCATTTATCCACACAACACAAAGGGGAGGCAGGGAAGGGACTGGATGACTTGGCCAAAATGAGTCTAGAAATCTGTGCCAGTGCTGGAATAGAACCTAGTTTTCACCGAGCCCTAGCTTATGCTCCTTCTTCCGGCTCCTTGTAACCAAATAGCTCAAGAAGAGCCTGATGGGCAATGCTAATGGTATTGTAGATCCTGCCCTTCTCCCTGAAGTGCTAGAAGGTGATAATTTGTAGTGTAACTAAAAATAATTTCCCAGTTCATTACACTTCCCTGTCCTAATTTCCATCGCTTTGTTGATCATTCTTTTTCTTCTGATTCACATTCACAGTGAAATTTTCACCTCCTATGTCAGCCGGTCAATAATTCTCCTGCTGTGCTGTGAGGCACAGAGAAATCTTTTTACCTCTACTGTGTAGAATTGATGAACTGTAAACTCACAATTAGTAATGCCCTTTTTATTGTGCTACTTTGATTTTTCACTTTGTCAACATGTTAATATCATAAAGCCTGACTTTACAGAAAGGTTTACATTAATATTGTCAGTATTTATAGAGTGCTGTAAGCTTGCACTGCATTTTCACAAAGATAAGACCTAGTACCTTGGCTCCAGCCGGTCTCTGTGTGTGTGTGTCTATGTACGTATGCACTAGGTATCTGTCTGCTTTTCAAGAGCGCTGAGTTACCCACAGGTCCAAATGAGGTCATTGGGACCCTCTAGGTTCTCAGCACTTTTGAAAATCAGGCCATTTATTTCACTGCTTAAATATGGATTTAGGTGCTTAACTTTAGGCTCCTATTTTTAAAATTCCTGGTTTAAAATACTAGTTAACCTGATAAAAGATTATGGGGGTGAGCAGGATTTTCAAAAGAGGCTAAGGGAATTCAGCACCCAAATCTCCTTGAATTTAAGTGGGACTCGAAAACCTAACTACCTGAGGCACCTTGAAATTCCCAGCCCATATTTATAGTGTAGGGTCCCTGTGCATCAGACAGTCCATGCTAATGAGTTTCAGTATCATGTCAGAAATAATGTATGATCCTGTTCTCTTTGGACCTCAGTTCTCAGGTGATGCTGGTCATATGGATTCCCTGTTCATTTCAGTGGGTCTCTTCCACATGTGTCTGAGGCAGAGCTTGGCCTTGCCTATTTCCATCCAAGGAAGTAGTTCCAAAAAGAAATGGACAGGAGCCAACCAATCCTGTAGTCTCTGTCAGAAACCCCATTTGATTAACCAATTGATGTTTATTAAATCAGGATCCCACATTTTTAAATCGCAAGGGTCAGGTAGTCTGTCGCCCTGCCAAGATGCAGGATTTTTTGTGTCTAAACCATCCAGGACAGATAGCTATTCAGTGTCTTTTTGAAAACCTCCAGTGAAGAAGCTTCCATACCTCCCTAGGCAGTCTGTTCCTACTGGTCTTACAGTTCGGAAGTTTTTCCTGAGATTTAACCTAAATTTGCTCTGCTATAGTTTGAACACATTGCCTCTTGTCCTGTCTTCTGTGAAAAGAGAATGATTTGGCTGCATCTTTCTTACAGCAGTCTTTCAAGTATTTCAAGACTGCCATCATGTCCTCCCCTTAATCTCCTCTTTCCCAAACTAAACATATCAAGTTCCTTCAGCCTTTGCTCGTAAAGCTTGCACTCAATCCCTTGGATCATCTTTGTCACTCATCTCTGGATCCTGTCCAGTTTCTCTGAATCCTTTCTGTATAGTGGTGACCAAAACTGGACACAGCACTCCAGCTGAGGACTAACCAGCACTGAGTACAGCAGTACTATCACCCTTTGTGACTTGCATGTGACGCCTCTGTTAATGCAACCCATAATTGCATTTATTTTTGCACAGCAGTTGACTCATAATAAGGCTGTGATCCGCTACAATTCTGAGATCCTTTTCAGCAATGCTGCTGCCAAGCCAATTATCCCACAATCTGTATTTGTGCATTTGGTCTTTCTACCTTAAGTGTAGCACCTTACATGTATCTTTGGTGAATTTCATTTTGCATGTCTATTGCTCAGTTCTCCAATTTATGCAAATCGCTTTGAATTTTAGTTCTATCTCCAAAATGTTTTCAAGCCCCCCTAGCTTTGTGTCATCTGCAAATTTGATCAGTATGCTCTCTATTCCTTCATACAGGTAATTAATAATGACGCTAAACAGCCCTGAACCCAGAACAGATCCCTGTGGAAGCCCACTTGAGACTCCCTTCCAATATGATGTCATTCCATTAAACTCTTTGTTTGCAGGTTTTAACCATTTATGTAATCACTTATAGTAGCTCTACCAATACCACATTTTTTCCAGCTTACTTATGAGAACGTCATGTGAGGCTGTGTCAAGAGCCTTGCTAAAGTTCAGGTATATTATGTCCACTGTATTCCCCCTATCCACCAAACCAGTTACACTGTCAAAGAAGGAAATCAAGCTGGTTTGGTATGATTTCTTTTTGTTAAATCCATGCTGGCTGTTAGTGATCACCACTTCAGCTTCCAGGTATTTGCAAACTGAATGTTTTATACATTTCTCTTGTAGCTTCCCAGGTATCAAGGTCAGGCTGACTGGTCTATAGTCCCCCTGCTTCCTCCTTTCCCCCCCTTTTAAAGATGGGCGCTACATTAGCCCTGCTCAAGTCTTCCAGGACCTATCGTGTCATCCATAAGTTTGCAAATATTATCATCCGTGGCTCCAAGATTTTGTCAGCTAATTCCTTCAGCACCCTGGGCTGACTAGCATCAGGCCCCACTGACTTGAATTCATTCAAATTAGTCAGAAGATCTCTGATGTATTCTTTACTTATGTCCCAATCCAAATCTTTCCCCCTTTATTGTCTGATAACTTCGCTACTTGTCTGGTCAGAATTATTTTTTGTGAAGACTGAAGCAAAGTAGGTATTGAGCAACTCAGCCTTCTTATCCTCATCTTCAACAGCTCACCTTCTCCAGGACTACACCATCCATGGTCTTTCTTTTGTCTGATATATTTGTAGAACCTTTTTCTTGTTGTCTTGTTGCCTTTCCTTTCCTGACTTTGTCCCTACACACTTGTGCTATTCTCATGTATACATTCTTAGTGACATGCCCCTCCTTCCATTTCCTCTATCCTTTTTGGATTTTAGATAGCTAAAAAGCTCCTTGTGCAGCCACATTGGTCTCCTGTGGCTCTTCTTATCTTTCCTCTGCATCAGACTAGCATGATGTTGAGCCTCTAGTATTATATCTTTTTAGGAACTGCCAACCCTCTTCAATTCCTTTTTTCCCTAATTGGTCATTCCATGAGCCTTTCCTACTATTTCACCGAGTCAGTTACAATCTGCCTTTCTGAAGTCACGTCATTGTTGTTCTGTCCCCATGTCCTCCTTTCCATAGGATCTTGAATTCTATTAGATCATGATCACTTCCTCCAAGTTTCCATCCACCTTTACAACAGAAACTAATTCATCCCCATTAGTCAAAACCAGATCCAAAATGGATGACCTCCTTGTTGTTTCCTCAACTTTCTGAATCAAAAGTTGTCCCCTACATATGCTAAGGATTTTCAGGACATATTAAGTTTTGCTGTATTAATCTTCCAACAGATGTCAGGGAAGTTAAAATCTCCCATTTATACTAGCCCAGGTGTGTTAGCTAATCTTGTTATCCGCTTGTAGAATGACCATCTACTTCCAATTCATGATTTGGTGTGGCCTATAATAGTCCTGCACTACTATTCTTTTCCCTTTTTATCCTCACCCAGATTCTCTCAGTAGGTTTGCCACTCACTTCCTCTTGGATCTTGGAGTACATGTATACATTCTTGGCATGCAGTGCAACACCTCCTTCTTTTTTCCCATACCTATCCTTCCAGAACAAGCTATATTCCTCAATCTCGGGAGCTATCCCACCAAGTCTCTGTAATGCCAATTAAGTCAATTTTCTTCATATACCATAACTTCCAAGGTATCCGCCTTGTTCCCCATACTCCTTACACTGGTATACAGGCATTGAAGATATTTTGTAGACATGGCCTCAGTGTCTTTTCTCTACATGTTGCTTTTCCCTTCTCTCCTTTTATCCCCACTCCTTCACCTCCTTTTGAGGCCTCCTCCATCTGGCTCTTCTCTCTCCTCACCTTTTGTGGAGGTATTAACTGCCCCCTAGCTTCCCATCCTCCTTTTCACCTCACTTCAATGCCCGCAGCCCTATTTCTTCCCCTCACCACAATCCCTTGCCTTCACTCTGGGTAATGTTACTTGCCACAGCCCCCATTCTGCATCAGCTGCATCTCAGCTCCTTTGATTAGCCCATCTTACCGCTCTCCAGTTTTGGAGTTTAGATCTAAGTAGCTATGTGGCACCCATACTGTCATAGTTTCTGGTTTTCCCCCTCTCATTTCCTCCTCCATGAATGCCAGCCTTTCTCATCCGTTTCTAAATAACATCTCCCTTTGTCAACCTCGAAACTCTCAAACATTGCTCAGCTCATTGTGTCTTTTGCTCCTTGGCTGATTCCTCCTCCCCTATCTCTAACTGCTTTATTTCCCACTGTCTTAAGTGAGTGTCTGTATCCAGTCATATATAAGCCTTTCCCAGACCCTACCAGTCCCTCTCACTCCTCCTTTTGTCTCCAGAATCCAAGTGTGCTCTTTGCTTATTCTACTCAGGCTTCCTTTCCTCCAACTGTCTCCTGGAGCTGCTCCAACTTGGCTTCCATCCTCTTCATTCCACCAAACTGCCCTGACAGAAGATGCTAATGAGATCCTCCCATCTAAGACAAAGGGACTTCTTTACCTCTCTACTTTCTCGCCTCCCTTGAATTCTGTGACTCTGTGTTCTCTTGTCCTCCTTCCTTTTATATAGGCTCCCTCAGTCCTCTTATATATAAACTTGGCACTAGCCTGGGAGTTGGGAGATATGGGTTCTATTCTTCACTTGTGTGACCTTGGACAAGTCACTTAGGACTAGATCACAAGGGGGACTAGGACAATTTGTCTACACTTAAAACGCTGGAGCATTGCTGCTGTAGCACCTCAGTGTAAATACACATTACAGTGACAGGAGGAGTTCTCCCATTGCTATAGGTAATCACCTCTCCAAGAGGTGATGGCTGGGTTGACAGAAGGACAGATGGAATTCTTCCATCCAACTAGCGCTGTCTAATTTAATGTAGGTATTCAGTATATAGTATATAGAGCAGTATAAATAATTCATTGTCTGTATGAAATTTTGGTTTGTACTGACTTCGCTAATGCTTTTTATGTAGCCTCTTGTAAAACTAGGCAAATATCTAGATCAGTTGATGTACCCTCTGGTACACCTCTCCGTACCACCAGGAGTATGTGTACCCCTCTGGTTGAGAACCACTGGACTAGATGACCTCTTGAGGTCCCTTCCAACCCAACATTTCTGTGATTCTCCATAGCTAAGAAGCTGGTGCCATTTCTAGTACTAAACTCATAAGATACATTTTTAATTATTTTACATTTTCTAGAGGAGAATGTCAGACCAAGCCAAATCAGCCACTATATTTGATCTCCGCCTAAAATGTTGTGTCTAACAATGTGCTATATTATGTCATCTGATGATTTCTAATTTTATTTTGTAATCTAAGGAAAGAAGCTATAAACACCATACTGAACGGGGAAACACATATGTTGTATCTTTCAAAGGTCTGCTTTCCTGGTACCTGGCCAGCTTGAATCAGAAGGTACCAGAGAATCACTAAATGATACCCTAATCTTCACTGTAGTTTCATCATGCATGAACTGACAACTGTTTTACAATCTCTCTAATTGGTGATCTGAACAGCAGATGCACCCCTACAATTACCGGTCACATACATGCGCCTCTTTTTTGTAATGTGCTCCTTTAAAGAAGCAAACTCTTATATAATAATACTGTGTTTTATAGTAACATTCCAAAGTTAATTAACAGAAAGCCATTCTGTGGTTACGTTTCAGTCTTAAAACACATGGAATATAGTTAAGTTAGTTCAAAATAGCCCACTTCTTACCTTAGAACAGCTGTTATATTAGTTACTTTCTCAGTGGGAGTTTGGGTGCAGGAGGAGGCTTCAGGCTGGGGCAGAGTGTTGGGGTTCCGGAGAGGGTGAGGAGTGCGGGCTCTGGGAGGGAGTTTGGTGCAGGAGGGATTCTGACCTGGGGCAGGGGCTGGGATGTGGGAGGGGATGTGAGGTGCAGGCTCCGTCCGGGAGGTACTTGCCACAGGCGGCTCCTGACTGGCAGCATAGCAGGGCACAGCAGGCTGCCTGCCTGCCATAGCCCCACGCCGCTCCTGGAAGTGGTCGGCTCCTGGCACATCTGCCTCTGAAGTTTGTAATAAACTGTCTATGAACTGCTTAACGGATAATTGCCTTATGCTGCTGAAAGCAGCTGGTTACCTGTGTATACAAAGAAAATAGGTAGTTCTACTTCAAAGCTGCTATTCTGCACACAAGGAATACTTGCTGTCAAGAAGCTATTAGAGCCTAACAGGGATCTGTAAAAGGAACTCGTGGAGCCTGATCCTGTTACCTCAGATCTGCTTACGCTTCATGAAGGGAAGTTTGATTTGCAAGAGTGAGGTCTCCAATTCCATTCTGTATTGCCCTGATACTGGACATTGGACAATAACCTAATGAACGGATTCTGGAAAGGACTCCCTGCAACTTTAAAGCTCAGTATCTCTATGAAAATGCCTAAGAACTATCTTCCTATCTACATGTGTACTGATCTTTTAACCAATACACTCTCTCTTTTCTTTTTTAATACATTTCAGTTTAGTTCAGTAGAATTGGCTGTAAGCATCTCTTTGGGTAGGATCTGAAATATTCATTGACCTGGTGGCTGATATGTCTGATCCTTTGGAATTGTTATATGATGAACAAGATTTTCAGTAATCCTCATCATATTTGATTTGGATGTCTGGATGGGAGTCCTTAGGCTTGCTTGTGTTAATGGAACTGTATTTTTGGCTTCTGGACAACCAGTGAGGTATTATAGAAGCTGTTTGTTGCTGGATTGGTGAATCTAAGTATTAGAATAGCTGCCAGTTTGGGGGATTGTCTGCCCCATTCTTTCCAATTTGCCCTAACTGAGCAATCTCAGCATGGCCTCCCGGGAACTCTGGTCACACAAGCACCTGACTCTAACCATGGGGCATGACTGCCCACTCCCTACAGAGGATGCAATGAAAGCTGAATATCTGATCTGAAATGATAAGGGAGAACACGACACTACATTGTTCAGGGACTTGGTGAAGCAATAAAGAAGTAAAGTCACTGCTTAAATCCAGCCCAGAGTGTCACTGAGTGAAAGCTGTTTGCATCTGTTAGCAGTTCAAGGGCCTGTGTGAAGTGAGCTGGTGGTCTTAGTGCAGTTCCCACTGGACAGGGGTCAGCATCACAAATCCCCAAGCATAGCTGGGACTAAGTGGTGCCCTTATTGGTAGCTAAAGAACAGAGGTTAAAGTTTGAATGGTCCTGAAGACTGAGCTCACATCCCTAGAGGGGGCCCTTCTAGGTCAGAGCTAGTCTGGGGAAGCCAGCATTGCTACTGCCCATATTATACTTGCTCTGTACATAGAGGACATTACTCTCACCCAGTCAACCCAGCATGATCTTGTGCACTTTGTTTGCTTTAAAAAAAAAACAAGCAAAGAAACAAGCATTCTCTGACAGGGTTACCGGCCTCCTTGATGCAGGGAAGCAGTAGACATGATATTTCTTGGTTTTTGGTTTTATAGTGAGGCTTTTGACTCACTCACATGACATCCCCATAAGCAAACTAGGGAAATGTGTTCTAGATTAAATTACTGTAAGGGGGTGCGCAACAGGTTGAAAGACTGCATTCAAAGAATAGTTATCGGGGGTTCGCTGTCAAACTGGGAGGCAAATCTACTAAGGTCTTGCAAGAGTGAGTCCCAGGTCCAGTACTAGTCAATATTTTCATCAATGACTTGATAATGGAATGGAGAGTATGCCTCTCAAATTCGTGGATAACACCAAGGTGGGATCAGATGCAAACATTGTGGTGATCAAGATTAGAAATTTAAAATGATCTTGACAAATTAGAGAACTGGTCTGAAATCAATAAAAGGAAATTCAATATAGATACTATACTGCTGAAAAACATCTGGGGGTTATAGTGGATCACAAACTGAACATGAATTAACAGTGTGAAACTGTTGCAAAAAAAGGCTAACATCATTCTGGAATGTATTAACAGGACTATCATATGTAAAATACAGGAAATAATTTTCCCACTTTTTCCGGCACTGATGAAGCATTAATTGGAGTATTGTGTCTAGTTCTGGGTGCCAAACTTTAGAAAAGATGTGAATAAATTGGAGACAGTTCAGAAGAGAGCTACGAAACTGATTAAAGATTTAGAAAACCTGACCTATGGAGAAAGGTTAAAAAAAAACTTGGCATGTTTAGTCTTGAAAAAAGAAGACTGAGGGGGGACCTGATAAGTCTTCAAATATGTTAAGGACTGTTATAAAGAGGGTAGTGATCAATTGTTCTCCATGTCCACTGAAGGTAGGACAAGAAGTAATGGGCTCCAATCTGCAGCAAGGGAGATTTAGGTTAGATATTAGGGAAAACTTTCTAACTGTACATGTAGTTAAGTTCTGGGGTAGGCTTCCAAATGAGGTTGCAGAATCCCCATCATTACAGTGTGGGGTTGTTTTTTTTAAAGGTTGGACAAAAACCTGTCAGGAATGATCTAGGATTACTTGGTCCTGTCTTAGTGCGGAGAGTTGAACCTGATGACTTCTTGAAGTCCTTTCCAGCCCTATATGTCTAGGATTCTATACTTCTGTGGTTGTTTAGAAATGGAGAAATTTTATCTGCCTTTTGTTGCTTAAATAATCTTAAGAATCGCTGACAAATCATAAAGGTTGCTTTAACTACTGCAGCAATCAGCAACCTTGGCATGCAGGACTGCAGGATAAGCACCCTTAGCGGGCCTCGCCGGTTTGTTTACATGCCAGATCGCTGACCGTGGCTCCCACTGGCCCTGGTTCGCTGCCCCAGTCGAATGGGGGCTGCGGGAAGTGGTGCGGTGGACCAGGATGGCAAACCGGGGGCAGTGGGAGCCGCGGTCAGCAAACCAGCAAGTAAACAAACTGACGGGGCCCGCTAAGGGTGCTTACCCTGTGGTCCTGCGTGCCAAGTTTGCCGATCCCTGAACTACTGTCAATAGCTTTCTGTAGCAATGGCACAGTGCAAATGACAAGATTCTGATGAGCTGTCTCTGCGATCCTTTCTTCACATGAGTGCTGGCAGTTCCCATCCCCAATGCCGTAGCTAAGTCTTTAAAGAAAAAACATTATCTACAGTCTAACACTGGCTTCACAAATTCCATTTGTGACTCAGCTGTTTAGTAGCTTTGCTGGAATGAAGTACAATGGTGCCGTATCTATTTAATGTCTGCGATATACATCTGAGAATTGCCTTTGGAAAACGGTCCTGTGGCTTTCCTACAGGTTTACAATTTACTACCGGGATGCAGTTGCTGTGGGTTAGGACAGAGAGAGCAGTCTCTCGCAATGGTAAAATAACAGACATATATACAATATGAGAGGTTATTCAAATGACTTTCAGAAGCATAGATCATTGTGATATTTCTTTCTCCATTCTGGTTTCCCTTCTTCATGCAAAAAGCACCATTGTATAGGCCACAGAAAGGAACTAACTGCAGCAGATGTAATGTTGCCATAATATCAGATGACTGTTTCATAATTATGAGAAGCATAGATGCTATTTGTCCCATGAAAGTTAGTGCAATCAGTGTAACTGGGTTGTCCAGATTATGTCCCACAGGTCCACATGCAGAAGTGACCCTCACTGGGCAGCTCTCTCCTGTCCCATGCAGAAGGGAAAAGGGTCAGCTACTGAAATGTCACCAGCCTTCTCTCTTTCCTGGACTCCTGCTCGCATACGGTATGTCTACACTGCAATTAAAAACCCACGGCTAGCCCATGCTAGATGACTTGGCCTCAGGGAGCTCAGGCTAAATGGCTGTTTAACTGCGGTGTAGACATTCAGGCTCAGGCTACAGTTTGAGCTTTAGGACTCTGTGAGGCGAGAGGGTCACAGAGCTTGGGCTGCAGCCTGAGGCCAAATGTCTACATCACAATTAAACAGCCTCTTAGCCCAAGCCCTGTGAGCCCAAGTCAGCTGGCAGGGGCCATCATGAGTTTTTAACTGCAGTGTAGACATACCCTAAGGGGCTGGGATTCATATGGGGGAAAGCAACTAGTCCCCAGGGCCGGCGACAGGGGGTACAACGGGTCCAGCTGTACCGGGCCCCGGACTTAAGGGGGGGGGGGGGCCTTAAATCCGGGGCGGGCCCGGTACGCTGCTGTACCCCCTTGTCGCTGGCCAGGGGGGGGGCCGTGGGCGGCGGGAGACCGGCTGAGGGGGGCCCCACGGGCGGCGGGAGACCAGCCGGGGGGGCCCCCCCACGGGTGGCGGGAGACCGGCCAGGGGGGGCCCCCCACGGGTGGCGGGAGACCGGCCGGGGGGGGGGGGCCCCGCGGGCGGCGGGAGATGGGGGGTGGGGGCCCACGGGCGGCAGGAGACCGGCCAGGGCCCCCCCCCCCACGATCTGTGTACGGGGCCCCCAAATTCCTGTCACTGGCCCTGCTAGTCCCAGTTGGGTGGCCAAGGCTCCCCATAACTAATGCCAGCCCCACAGAAACCTAGACAGCCTGCTGCTGTATTACTTGTTCCAGGAAGCCCATTCATGGTGGGAAAGCCTCCATCTTCTTCGAGGGAGGTACTCTTGGGGCAGCCATGGCCAGTGGGACTACCTGGTAGTACCATGTCCTAGGAGCAGGTTGGAGGAACACACTGAGTTGCCAGAGCCTTTGCATAGATGGCCCTGGTCTTCTGAGGGTTTCAGATGATCTACAGAGTTTTTGGGGAGACCATAGCTCATTCTGTAAGGAGATAACCACCTTCCTCCATGGATCAACATGCTACTTTCTGCCACTCCCACCCAACCCCCTCCTCCCAGTTCCTTGTCCCATGACTTCCACAACTCCTATTCACACCCCTGCCCCTTGATGGGCCTGCTGGGACTCCCACACATGAATCACATAGCTGAAGTTTGTGTATCTGAAGCCAACTTACCTGCCGTCCTCACGGCGGCGGCAGTCAGCGGGGCGCTCCCCCGTTGACTCCAGCTTGCGCCTCCCGGCAAGCTGGAGTTACGGAGTCGACGTGGGAGCCGCGAGCGATCGATTGCCAAAAGATCGATCACTACCCGCCGATCTGACGGGTAGTAAAGACCAGCCCATAGAGTAGATTTTAATGTGTTTGCTATGGCAGGTACTTTTAAAATAGCTTCTTTCTCCCCGGGGGGAGGGGAGAGAAAAGATCATTTTAAGGGCAAAAGTTGACAGATGTGAATGTCAGTTTTAACCCACAAAAGATCAGGGGTATTTTGAATTCAATCCATCACAGCAGGAGCTAGTGCAGCCTAGTAATAGAATTTTAAATTGGGACGTTGGAGACCTCTGCTCATCAGGAATAATGTAGTTGTCGTTTATGAATATTGATTCTGGGTCTTCCTCTTCTCAATAGGAATTGAGGGAGCATGATCTAGATTTCCAAACAGAATACTTTAAGGTGGAACAGAATCCTTTGCACTAAATTCAACTGCTTAAAAATAACTTACCTGGAAAATAACTCCATAATTTTCCTAATAAATATGCTAAGTGGATCGTGGGCAGAATTGTATAAAAAGGAGAAAAAAATTAAAGCAGCCCTGACTAAATATCCTCTTGAAGAGATACTTTTGAACCAAAAAAAGTATGAGTAAATCGTTATCATTCATTGTACTTTAAACTCAGCACTTTGGAGGTTTTTATAATTAATCACATGATTAGCATCTCTGTTGTAGAAAGCTATTTTTATATAAATCTGAATCAGATATCCCGGGGTTTGTAACATACAACAAACAACTTCATGGTATGTCTATATCTTGCAACCAAAATTCCACTTATGAAAAGGTCAGATCTAATAAGCTGCTTCTGTAGAAAGTAGGAAAACAAAGATCAGATCGGTCACTGCATTAATAAATGGCAGGAATACTTTTATTAAGAACTGCTATGAGCTATGGAGGCTTTGTTAGACCAGGTGAAGAAAGAAGAGCTGTATGTATCTTACACAACCATTTTAAACATATGGGTCCAAATTCTGCTCAGACTTACATCATGAGCAACCTTGTTGTCTTGTCTCCAATGTAAATCAGTGCGATTTGGCCCATTGCGCTCTGTTTTTGTGTGGATTCTCATTGCGAATTATTTAAGTGCTGCTGACTTACAGCCAAGATTTCTAAATCTGGTGCCTAAAGTTCAGCTACTAGATCCGCATTCAGCAAATATATAAATGGCATGATTTTCAAAAGCACCACTGAAGTCAATGGAAGCAGTGAGTGCTCAGAACCTCTGAAAATCAGGTGATTTAGACTCCTAAGGCTTTAACTCCTAAGTCTTAACTTTAAGGACCCATTTGTGAAAAATCTTGGCCTATATATTTGGTGCTGAACAAGACACAAAGATAGGCCCTGTCCAAAGGCGCTTACAGTCTAAAAGAGAACCAGGATGTACTGCAGGAGAGATCTTATCACACTTTAAGGGTATGTTTATTTTTCTGAAGCCACTTGGGTCCCTGTAATGGACCAGATCTTCAGCTGTTATAAATCAGCTGAATGGTCAGTTTGAACAGAGTGATGCACGTTTACACCGGATGAACTTAGAATTAGTTTTTCAGAGGGAAAGCAGAGAATGAGGATATAAAAATATTGCCGTAGGCAGTTTTTGAAGAGCAGATTCTTAAATGATCCCTGTTTTTACCTTGAGGAGCAGAGAAAGGGAATGGAGCAACCTTTCCTTTTGCACCAAGAGTATAAATCTGTCTAACTCTATCCTTTGTGCATATGTCCGAGTCTAAGGAGACTTGAAAATTTATTTGAGGTGAGCGCATCCTTAGGTAGGTAGAATTGGACCAAGCAATCCACCTACTTCAGTATCCTGCCTGACAATACTGAGTGCCAGGTGCTTCAGAGGAAAGTGCAAGAAATCCCCTGGTGAAGAGCTACCCATAGAGGAAATTTCTTCCTGGCCCCCATCCACTGCTAAATGAATTATACAAATAGAAATATTTTCTTAGTCGGGCTATCTAATATAACCATGATGTGCTCATTACCCATATAGATGAGATCTTGACCACAGTGATACCTTGTGGCAATAAAGTCCACAGGTTAATAATGTACTGTGCAAGAATATTTCCTTTTATATTTTTGTGGACAGTTCTTCAAATGTAAACAGCCTTCATTATCCTTCAGAACACCAACTCAAGTGGGGTTTCACTGAGAAATGTGTAAAATCCAAACATCAACAGCTCTCTATAAAAATCCATTGGAAATGAAATCTGCTAACAGAAGAGCTTTAACTAGTTAGTCTCTAAGGTGCTACAAGTATTCCTCGCTTTCTTTAACTAATGAGCTAATTCAAATACTGATTCCACCATTTAGAGCTGGGTGATTATTCTGATCACTGGCAGCTTAAAAAAAAAAGTTTCATCCTGAATTAAAGCGGCAAATTCTGAAAAATTTTGGCAAATCAAAGAAAATGGCTGGAGGAGGAGCCTCCCTTATAACCTTTAGCTCACTGACTGAGGCACTTCCTCGGGATCTGGGAGATCTAGGGTCAATTTTCCGCGCTCTGCCTGATAGAGAGCAAGGTTTTGAACCTGGCTCTCCCACATTGTAGGAGAGTGCTCTAGCCAGAGGGTGGTGTGGGGACGGTCTTTTTCAGTGTCTTCTATTGAAGCTGTTCCATGGTTTATATAACGTTGGTTTAGAAATGGCATGGAAATTGACTCTACAGCTTCATAGGTAGAGAATTCAGCTGGGAGGGGGTGATCTCTGTTCAAATCCTTTCTCCAAATCAGTCAGAGAGGGAGTTGATTCGAAGTCTCCCACCTCCCAGGTGTGCAACCTGCTCACTAGGCTAAAGGTTAGGGAGGCAGTGGTGGAAGCCAGCTCTCCCTCACCTTCCATTTTGTGAATGTCACCTAGTGCTCCCACCACTAGCTATGAGTTTGAATCAGAACTGTGAGGTGGAACACCCAGAAATTGGGGGAGGAACAGTTCAGAATCCAAACCCTGATCTCGATTTTGCACTTGGCTCCTATGAGCCAGATCAAAAGCACCAATACAAACAACTCCGAACTTTGGGAGGAGATTTTAAGATTCTGGTTCTGCAATTTGTGAGTGGAAGGTAAAATCCTAGCCCTGAGATGTGGTTTAAGCCTTCTCCTTGTTTGCTGCTCAGAGTGGCTTCTCCACTCTCACTTCAGGTTATGGCTCCTGAGTTCTGTGCCTGGTGCCTCCAATTTTTCAAAGTTGCTGAAGGTCCGCAACTCCTGCTGAAGTCAGCAGTGTGGTTAAAATCCAGGTGGGCACTGTTCACTAGAGATTTTTGCACCTTTGCTGCCACCTGTGAAGCTGCATCCTTTGCTGCAATAGTGGAAAATTTTAAGACATGAATAATATAGGCAATGGCCCTGTTTCTGATCCGTGGGACGTCAGAATCTGGCAGTGAAACCAGGATATCTGCAGCTCAGATTTTTTAGGATCTTAATGAGGTAACTGTTAAAATCCCTTTTAGCTAAACCTGTGCAGGTCACCATTAGGAGACAGAAAAAATTACACACACACCCCTACGCACCTACAAATGTTGCTGGTGGAACCAATAAAAACAAATCTTTTCCTTTCTCTCTGTGCCCTGGTACTGTGCTATTATGTCAGCAGGAATGTGCACAAGCTGTGGAAACGTAGCTGTACATTAGCAAGTGGCATGCATTGTTTCTCTTGTGTGCAGTTTTAAAAAACAGAGGATGAAATTCTGCTTTGTTACACTGGAGTAAATCTGGAGTCACTCTGTTGACTTCAGCTGAGCTAGAGTGGATTTACACTGCTGTCATGAGAGCAGAATTTTGCACAGTGTGTGTGTGTGTTGACTTGGCGTTCAGAGCAGAAGGCATTTTGGTATGACTGATCCTAGCAAGCCGAGGGCTGGGTAAAAGTAAGACACGTCGAGGCCCCCGAAATAAATATAGCAATGTTGGAGGATGGGAGGAGGCTTAGTAGTTGGAGGTGGAAAATATGGGTAATAAATTACAAAGCTACTTGGAATTCAGGGGATTGCTGAACTCAGAAAAGAAATCACGCACATTTACTAAACAAGACAAATATGGACCTGTTTTCGGGAGGGGAGGGGGGATGGACCACTTTTGAGCAAAACCAGGCCTTTTTTAATATATTGAGTAAAAAGGGCCTGTTTTCATTGATAATGTTATCACCCAGCAGATTTGGGGAGAGGCACACAGCAGACCAGCATAAAAGATTCCCGCCTTGTGCAAAAGATATGTAAGGTGGTGAAACAAAACAAAGAGGGTTGCAATCATGAGAAATCCCCTAGCTACCACCTGAGCTGGAACAAGGTCTGTACTAGGGAAAAGGATTGTGCACAGACTAGGAAGGTCTCCAGTCTGTGAAAGACGCTTATTGAAACATCTCTGAGGGTGAGATTTTATCTGTATTTAGTTTTCTTACTGTCTTAGGCATAGACTTGCATTTTATTTTATTTTGTTAGTAATTCACTTTGTTCTGTCTGTTATTATTTGGAACCACTTAAATCCTACTTTTTGTTTTTAATAAAATCTCTTTTTACTTATGAATTAACCGAGAGTACACGTTAATACCTGTGGGGAGCAAACAACTGTGCATATTTCTCTATCAGTGTAATAGGTGGCAAACAATTTATGACTTTACTCTGTATAAGCTCTATACAGAGTAAAACATATTTATTTGGGGGGTTGGACCTCATTGGGAGTTGGGCATCTGAGTGTTGGAGACAGGAACACTTTTTAAGCTGTTTTCAGTTAAGCCTGCAACCTGTGTGGGACATATTCAGACCTGGGTCTGGGTTTGTAGCAGGCTAGTGTCTGGCACAACCAGGCAGGATTCTGAAGTCCCAAGCTGCCAGGTAAAATGGGCTTAGAAGTAGTCCCAGCACATCAGTTGGCAGATCCCAAGGGGTTTTCTGTGATCTAACCCCTCACAGCGCTCTTATCCAATGCATGTTACAATAGTTAGCTAACAGTACAAACAATATTTGGAAAGATTATTAAGGGTCCACCAAGACCCTTAGCAATTTTCAAGTGGTCTGTGGGGAAAAAAAGCTAGTCTATTAAAACAATCAAGATACCTCACTTTATTTTCATTTACTTCCTATTACTTATAATATAGGATGAGGATGAAGAAAAAAAGAATGAAAAACAGGGATGGGGGAGATAAGAGAGACTGTTCTTTTTGTTGGCTGGTCCCCGGCTTCTCCTCCCCCCCTCAAAAAAATGAAGCTGAGCACTGGGCCACACTAACTCTAAATCTGCCATTGCAACATAGCCCAAGAAGGATCTTTTTGTTTGAGTGTTGATGTGGAGTCTTTAATTTCTTTAGGGGAACAGAACTAGAAACAGGTCACTTGTCTGGAGAGCTAGGAAACAGAAGTAGTAGACAGGGAACAGGCCATCACAGAGCCAACAAAGTAGCCAACATGGGGAGCTAGAGACAAAGACCCCTGCAATACCACTCTGATGCCAAGGAATGCTATAGAACCGTTTACATTTACCATCAGGTAATTTTAAATTTATTGTATTTGTGAGCATGGTGGAAGAAGTACTTTAGGGAGGTTACCGATGACCACAGATTGGAGGCCTAGTAGCTTAGCTGCTATTCTCCTAGACTAGGGGTTCCCAAACTTGGTTCGCGGCATGCTTAGTGTAAGCCCCTGGTGGGCCACGAGATGCTTTGTTTACCTGAGCATCTGAAGTTCGGCTGCTCACAGTTCCCAGTCCCTCATTTCCCACAGCTCCCATTGGCCAGAAATGGCGAACTGTGGCCAGTGGGAGCTGTGAGCGGCCGTACCTGTGGACTCTCAGGTAAACAAAGCATCCCGTGGCCTACCAGGGGCTTACCCTGAACATGCCGCGAACCAAGTTTGGGAACTCCTGTACTAGACATACACCAAGAGGTTTAAATTCACCCCAATGAGTAGCACATGTAGTCACATCTGAAATATACGAGCAAGAGAGCAGAAATTCATCAAATCCCAACTGGAGTAACAATGTATCTTAACTTTGTTAATTTTCTAGAATTGTAGCATGATAAACAATTATACTGGCAGATCTGGAATTGAAGGAGATTGCAGAGTTTAAAGATTGTTTTGTTAATGGTCAAATGAACCTTTTCCAAGTCTGCAGCTACTTATATATACACCAGATAAGCAGTTCTTTATGAATTCCCATCACAGACACTGTCTGTTCACTCTACAATCAAAAGAAAGGATTGAACCGGTGAGTAAAGCTATGTGGAAAATGCTCTCAATGGATCATTTTATTTCAGAGTCATAAGATTTCCTACATACAGAGAATAATTTTATCTGTTCTACTGCTGCATGGGAAAAGGGTTGGTGCTATGAAACACCACAGCACAGATGGAACAACGCACTGCAGTACCTTAATTACAGATAGACTTGGTATTTCATTGTTTATAGACATATTGTTCACCATATTTCCTACAGCAATTTCGCTTGCTCCAAGATACTTATATAAACTTTTTAATTGTAATATGAATGTAGCTTTCTGAGTGTCCCCTCTTCACCCCCTGCAATGAGGCAGGGAAGTGTTATCCACATTTTACAGATGGGGGGCTTGGGCACAGATAGATTCAGTAACTTGTCCAAGGTCACCCAGGAAGTCTGCGTCAGAGCTGGGAAATCCAGATCTTCTGAGTATTAGTCCAGAACCTTAATCACAATCCCATCCATTTTCTTCATAACCAGCCTAGATGTAGGAAAGGTGATGGCAGGGATGCTAGCTTATCTTATGGATGTGCACAGAATGACTGGAAACCATTTTCTTGGCAATGCTTAGGTGTGGGTTCATCCTTCAACATTCTTGTGGGACTAGGCATCAAATTAACTGAAAAAGACAAGCAGCGAACTAAAACACAACTTGAGAAGTGCAGCCCACTTACACTGATTGAGTTGGCAGGAAACAGATACAATTACAGTGAGTGAAAAAAAATGTCTAATTGGATAAATTGTGTTCCTCTTATACAATCTTTGACCTCAACACCACTCTCTTATGACCTTAATCCATCCCCCAAAACATAAATGGGAAGGTGCCTAGTCTGAATGAGGGTTAAAAAAATACTTTATGGGATAGTAACTATCCAGATTCATGGGATGCCCGAAGTCCATATTCTTCATTTGTAACATTTAGCTTTTGATCTTACTGCTACGGTCACCTTTCTTTATGAAAAAGTTAAAACTTCATGATGAAAAGAAGGGAGAATGCTCAGATTTGCTGGGCAGGTTTTCATGGTCAAGCTTATGCAATGCATTGATTTGCTAATACTTGTATCACTACAATCTTCTAAAAATGTATATTATCAAGAATGAGTGATACATTGGGACACTGGGATTCTGGTTCCCAACAAGCTGGAATCGCTGCTCCTGCTGTTCCTGTTCGGTGAGTGCTGTCAGGCACATACTTCGTCTAAAACCTGCTGAACGATGCTGATCTCCAACCTGCTATCATAAACTCCAGTGTAATCTTACCTGCCGTCTGGAAAAAGAACACTTTCTCCCTGGCCATTTTGCTTGATGTAAACCTGGCAAAAATGTAGATGCGCAAGTTACGGCCTATCTCGTTTATTGACTCTGGGATGTTGGCAGATAAGACCGTTCTCCTGACAACGGACACGGGGGCATTGATCAGACAACTAATTATATATGTACAAGCAACAACCATTAGCTCAGCTTTGATGGAAGAAGCTTAAGAACATAACATAAGAACGGCCATACTGGGTCAGACCAAAGGTCCATCTAGCCCAGCATCCTGTCTACCGACAGTGGCCAATGCCAGGTGCCCCGGAGTGAGTGAACCTAACAGGTATGATCGAGCGATCTCTCTCCTGCCATCCATCACCCCCCTCTGACAGACAGAGGCTAGGGACACCATTCATTACCCATCCCGGCTAATAGCCATTTATGGACTTAGCCTCCATGAATTTATCCAGCTCTCTTTTAAACCCTGTTATAGTCCTAGCCTTCACAGCCTCCTCAGGCAAGGAGTTCCACAGGTTGACTGTGCGCTGTGTGAAGAAGAACTTCCTTTTATTTGTTTTAAACCTGCTGCACGCCAATTTCATTGAGTGGCCCCTAGTTCTTCTATTTTGGGAACAAGTAAACAATTTTTCCTTATTTACTTCCTCCACACCACTCATAATTTTATATACCTCTATCATATCCCCCCTTAGTCTCCTCTTTTCCAAGCTAAAAAGTCCTAGCCTCTTTAATCTCTCTTCATATGGGACCCGTTCCAAACCCCTAATCATTTTAGTTGCCCTTCTCTGAACCTTTTCTAGTGCCAGTATATCCTTTTTGAGATGAGACGACCACATTTGTACGCAGTATTCTAGATGTAGGCGCACCATGGATTTGTATAAGGGCAATAAGATATTCTCCGACTTATTCTCTATCCCTTTTTTAATGATTCCTAACATCCTGTTTGCTTTTTTGACTGCCGCTGCACACTGCGTGGATGCCTTCAGAGAACTATCCACAATGACTCCCAGGTCTTTTTCCTGATTGGTTGTAGCTAAATTAGCCCCCATCATATTGTATGTATAGTTGGGGTTATTTTTTCCAATGTGCATTACTTTACATTTATCCACATTAAATTTCATTTGCCATTTTGTTGCCCAATCCTTAGTTTAGTGAGATCTTTTTGAAGTTCTTCACAGTCTGCTTTGGTCCTTACTACTTTGAGCAGTTTAGTATCATCTGCAAACTTTGCCACATCACTGTTTACCCCTTCCTCCAAATCATTTATAAATATGTTGAATAGGATCGGTCCCAGGACTGACCCTTGGGGAACACCACTAGTTACCCCTCTCCATTCTGAAAAAGTTCCATTTATTCCTACCCTTTGTTCCCTGTCTTTTAACCAGTTTTCAATCCATGAGAAGATCTTCCCTCTTATCCCGTGGCAGCTTAATTTACGTAAGAGCCTTTGGTGAGGGACCTTGTCAAAGGCTTTCTGGAAATCTAAGTACACTATGTCCACCGGATCCCCCTTGTCCACATGTTTGCTGACCCCTTCAAAGAACTCTAATAGATTAGTAAGACACGATTTCCCTTTGCAGAAACCATGTTGACTTTTGCCCAACAATTTATGCTCTTCTATGTGTCTGACAATTTTATTCTTTACTATTGTTTCAACTAATTTTCCCGGTACGGACGTTAGACTAACTGGTCTGTAATTGCCAGGATCACCTCTAGAGCCCTTTTTAAATATTGGCGTTACATTAGCTATCTTCCAGTCACTGGGCACAGTAGCCGAAGCTCTGTTGTGGCCATATGTTGGCTCAGCACTTTGCCCATGTCATCTTGGAGGGAGAAGTGAGAGGCTCACTGGCATGCAGTTGGTTGTTGCTGGGACAGGGCCATGGCTTCCTTTGGAGTGAGTTGTGCTCCAGGGGCCAATAGGAAGGAGAGTTCAGTTGTGAGTGACCACTTTGAAAAGAGGGGCAAATAGGAAGCTTCTTACTAATTCCCTGACAGGAACAGGGTAGTCTGACCATTTTAAAGGTCAGAGGCCTGGGGTCAGCCAGCCCTGTTCATGAGTTGGGTACAACTGACAAGGGGACAGGTGTTCCCTATAGTATAACCCAGGCTGTCAATAAGGAGAGGGGAACAGGCATCAAGGGCAGCTGGGAGTCCTGTGGGAGAGGAGGCTGTGAGAACTGCTAGGAAAAGAGGCTTCTGGGGAGAAAGACAATGTTCTGTTAAAAGAACGAAAGACTTGAAGAGAGCCTTGCTTTTGGATATTTGTATAGACTTTTAGTTGGACTTCAGTTACACTGGAAGGAGTTAAATTTGTTTAGTGACATGGCCAGAGAGCCAGACCCATGTCGCCAACACTGACGTGTAGGAAAGTCCAAGAGGAAATTGAGGGAAGTCCCTGAACGGGCCACCAGAGGATGAGAAATGGGACAGAGCTGCTGCAGTGTCGGGTCTTACCATGATGCAGGTTCTCGGCGGTGAGTCTTTTAACACTGATCCTTGGATCTGAAGAAAGAAGTCCCCATTAGTATCAACATGTGCACAGGTTCTCTGTCATTCTCTTTCTGCCCTTACCTACAATGCACAAAATGAGTATTTCAGTGATGACTGCTCTACCATTTCCACTCAACATCACCTGAGCTAAAAGCTGGCAGAACAGTTTACATTTAATTTAACTGCACGTTGTTGCAGAAATATAGGCAGATTAAACTCTAGGCATGAGATGAAGACACAGTTGGCTGGCTAAGCAGAAAAGCAGGTTGTTAAACCAGACAGAGGCAGAATGCATAAATAAATTGAATCGAAAGGAGCATGTGCCACTCAGTACCATGTCAGTGGAAACTGTAGAGGAAACTGGATGGAATGGAATGATCCTAACGTGGAAGAATAAAGTTTCATGGACGAGAACGTAGAATTGTAGCTAGCGCTTCCCAGGGCGCACAGATGGCAGCGCAACAGAGCAAGGGCTAGCTTGTGTTTTATGACTAGTACAACACAAAGGGTTCCTGTGCCTTTCAAGCACAGTGAAGGCACTGGAGTCACCCAGGGAGTACAACTGCTGTGTCACCCTAAAGAAGATAAAGTATATGCTCTTCCCTGCAGCCACTGCCACAGGTGGAGGGAGTGAGGCCAGAGTCTTAGCTTCATCCTCTCCATCTCCAACCACCAGGACTTCCTACCAGCACTAATCCCATGCACCCAAGTGAGAGCAAAGCCTGTGATTAGTCTCTAAAATGTCACTGTCCTAGGTTTGCTCCAGAACCTTGAAGTCTGTCTTCTCTTTTGTCATGAGTCCTCTGATGCAGCCGAGACGGAAGGAGATAAGAGTGGTGGCTCCTTGCGTTATGAAAATCATTTATGAAACTGAACAGCCTGTTATACATGAATCCACATGAAAACAAACCTCTCTCATGACGTGCCAGTTCAGAGTTTGAACTCAGATTACCAGCGCTGCACACTGAATGCAATAGTGCTGTAGCCATGTTGGTTCCAGGATATTAGAGAGACAAGATGGGGGAGGTAATATCTTTTTTGGGCCAACTTCTGTTGGTAAGAGAGACGAGCTTTTGAGCTGAAGAAGAGCGCTGTGTAAGCGCAAAAGTTTCTCTCTCTCACCAGCGGAAGTTGTTCCAGTAAAAGTGCTGAACTTTGCCAGATTAGCTCAGCCAATGGACTTGGAGATTTATCAGGTAAGGGGACAGACCTGTTAACAAAATAAGCACTGCAGATAGAATAGAAGCAGTAGTATAAGGTTCCAATGGATATCAGAAAACACCACAAGTACAGAATGGGAGAACAGAACCTCATATCATAACAATCTCAGAATCCCCAATTTATTTGTAAACCAAGCAGCTCCTATCTCACAGAATGAGAACAGCATGTCTGGCAATGGAAGTGTTGTTTTGAGGAGCAGTCTCCCAGTCATAAAGCTAGACTAGAAAGTGAATCGGTGGGTGATCAGATCTAGTCTTTTCAGAAAGCCCCTGTGACATGGTGGTAAACTGTCATTTCAGTATGAAATTATTTCAACCTTGGCCCTGAAAAATCATGCCACACACAAAGCAAGAAAGTAACAGTGCACATTTTACAAGTCGTTAAACTAAACCCTGACAAATCCTGCCTTCTATGGGAGAGGGACTACAAAAATGGCTCTAACGGGTCTTTGACAGCTGTAGTTACTGTGAAGCCATGGTTCTTTGAAGGCTGTGACTGACATGCTCATTATCCCTGCACAGCCCCGAATGCAGCCTGAATAATGTGGCTGAACGAATTAGAGGAACAAAGGAAACAAGACAATAAAATATTTCTGGTGTTAATTAAAGAAAGAAAAAAGTAGCTGAGTATCACAAAGAAATGGAAACTCAGTGGGTTATATTGTGAGGGATGCTAGGAACGGACCACTCCCACTAAAGGCCAGCACTGTTTTAGGTGCTGGTCACATTTCAGGATTTTTGTGCCAGTGACTTTATACATCACAATGACTGACCTTCCCTTGCGTGCTTTGGAATAGGAAAGTGACAGCTGTGGTGGTGTTCTGAGCATATCTAATGGAGATACCCCAAACAGAATATTAGAACAGACACCCAACTGAACAAAAAAGGTGGTGGAGGGAAGACAGTTTACAAAAAATAAATGACTAGGAGGAAGTCTGATCCTTCTTTGCCTATCCCCCTAGCTCACAGGCAGGTTTTAATTCAACCAGCCCAAAGTGGAAACCAAAGCAGAGCGGAGGAAAAAAGAAATCCAGTTCAAATGCAAATAAAGCTAAGATGAAGCAGAGAGGCGTTCTGGCAGAAAAGGGCAGCAGATGGGATGTCTTCGTGAAAGGTAATTTGAATGATGTTGCCAAAGGTACATCACTGCCATGCATATCTTTACCTCACACCGGCTCAGAATGATGTTCGGTGCTCAGAAGTTAACTAACACTGTTTCCCAGCCTGTGTTTTTAGCTCACCTTCATTTTTTCCCAGTTGAATGTCATCAGGAAACATCTTTCCTAACTGTGCGCCCACAGTTTCACATTAGCTTTTCATTCACCTGGGCTTGGTGTCAGTGGCAATTTATACCAGAGGCGCTATGTGGCAGAGGGATGCAGCAGATCACATCAGACCAATTGGTCTTTGCAGCATGTAGGCAGCACAACACCCCTGCAAACCTTTCTAATGTGCAGACTTCAGGACTGTCCCCCACACCTCCTCAGCCTCTCCAGCATCTAGAATGCATGGTGCCCTTGCAGATCTTTCTCACTGTGCTGGACCCCTAAAATCCTTTCCTGTACCTATATCTTAGGGGTTTTGTGTCACCACATTATCTCAACACCCTGCACATAAAATTGATAGGTACTTGGAAAGTACTTTGGTTCTTCCTCTTTTCAGCTTATGAAAAACTCTGCTTTGGTGGGATCTTTGGGGTGGGGGAGGGGAATGAGTTAAGGGGACAGTGAATGTCATGTCAGTTATGATAGAAGAGTTTTATCAATAAGGAAGGTTATGCAGTGTTTCCTAAAGATGGTCAGTTTCTAGAAATTTTATTTGATCTTCTCTGGAGGCTTGTTCCACAGCCGGATCCCTTTAGCTGAGAATGCTTTGTCCCCAGATCTCATGCTTCATTGTGGGCTTTGTGATCTGCATTGTCCCAGAGGACCACAGCTGTCTTGGTAGTTCATAGACTGAAACTCAGCTTCCAGTGTAGTTGGGACCTGCTCAATTATTTGCTTTGAAGATCAGGAAGAAGGCCTTAAACCGGCAGTAGAAGCACGCTGGGAGTCAGTGGAGGGACTGGAGAAAAGGCTTGATGTGTTCATGGCAGCCTAACCCATGAAGGAGGTAGGCAGCTGCATTTTGTACCAGCAGGAGCTTTTTCACTTTCAGCTCCACTCTTTTGCCATATGCAGAATGGTCAGTTCCCTCAGAGGGGCCAAGAAAATTCTCTTGAACAGTTTTTAAAAAAGAATTCATGATATAAATAAGCAAAAAATGGAGCGAAGAGATCACTAAAGTGAGGCAGCAGGCTGACCTCCAATAATTTCTATCATCACAGGTAGACACTGCAATGGAGTAGACATTCCTGTCTACACTACAGCTCCCCCTGTATTATTGTAAAACTCCTACCTGTAGGCATGGCCCTAGAGATGAAGAACTCAAACTCAGAGCAGTTAAGTTACTTGAACATGGTCATTTACTAGTTGCAGTACTGCTGTAATGCCACAGTTTGGATTAGTATTGACAGCAGGAGTGGTAAAGGCAAGGAGGAGATTGGTACCCTTCCAGTTTAGACTTAAAAGGGAACAGGCCTACAAAAGTCAGCAACCCATAAAAGTGAGAGAGTTGTAAAAACACTGTATTATAGATAAAGACAGAGAGGGATGAACTATATGAGTAGAATACAAGTGGAGTTTTAAATTTAAAAACATTCTCCTTTTTGACATCTAGAAACTTAATGATTTGCACACAGTTAAAAACGAGTGCCTTGCAATTAAAAAAAGAATTATATGGATCTCCACACAGAGGCCTGACTGATTCCCAGAATGCCACCAATAACGTGTGCAAAAGAGCCTGTGGCTAGGAAGGAAAGTGCATCCACTATGTTAGATTATTGTGTGTATCTAGAAAGGTCACACAATTTCATCTCCAACATGTAGCACAAGTCGAAAGTGCTTTGTCTTTCCAATCAAAAATGATTAAAGCTCTTGAGAGATTGTTTGTTCTTTCCCTGACCCAATATATAACTTGACCTTAATACAACATATGTCTCTTCTAATCTTGCATTTATACCCAGTGACTTTCTTAGAGGGGGAAATATATATAGTTAGTGTTGTTAAAGCGTTTACTTTGATGGGTTTTATGTTATTAAAAGGACAAGAGGTGCATGTTGCATTCTAAACATAAACTGTTAACATGTACCTATTCTTATACTATTTTACATTTACCAGTAAGAAATATTGCAACATGTGTCATAATTATTATTTCTACTGGGGTAGTGCATAAGGACCCCAAACAGGGTTTAGAACTCCATTGTCCTAGGCAGGGCCGGGGACAGGAATTTTGGGGCCCCGTATGCAGATCGTGCGGGGGGCCCCCCCGCCAGTCTCCCACCACCCGCGGGGGCCCCCCCCCGCCCGGTCTCCCGCCGCCCGCGGGGCCCCCCCACGCCCGGTCTCCCGCCACCCGCGACCCCCCCCCCCTTGCCGGTCTCCCGCCGCCCGCGGGCCCCAACCCCCGCATACACTTTGGACGCGTGGCCCGGCCGGGAGAAGCAAAGGGAGGCGGGGGGAGGCTGCTGGGTGCCGGGGGAGGGGGGCTGGTGAGCGCTGCAGCGGCTGCCCAGAGCCGCGCCTTGCTCACAGCCCCGGCGACAAGGGGGTACAGCTGCGTACCGGGCCCGCCCCGGACTTCAGGGGGCACCCCTGAAGTCCGGGGCCCGGTACAGCTGTGCCCGTAGTACCCCCCTGTCGCCGGCCCTGGTCCTAGGCAACACACACACAAATAACACAAAGACAGATGTTGCCCTCGGGAACTCACAGTTTAGGATGTGTTTACTATTATGCTTACATGCATTTATCACTGTCGTATCTGAGCACTGTTTTCATATATTTAAAGACAACAAAGTTTTCCCCAAACAGGAAACTGTATATTTAGCATCAAGGCAATAAACTGTCCCTTTAAGCACAGGAAATGGTAGGCCAGCTGCCAAGGTGATGGTAGGAAAGCCTGACCAAATAAATATGATTTGCATAAAGCCATAAATGTGGCAAGGCTGGTGGCCAGATGGATCTCTGGTGGGAATGAATTTCAGAGATGAGGCCCTGCCCTGAGGCATTCCTCTCTGCCCAGTCCCCATGTGTTCTTTCTTAGCCATTGAAAACCAGATCATCCTTATTGATTGTAATGGCTGCAGTAGAATAGAGAGTAGGGGAGGGAAGATAACTGAGTTATAGTCCATATAGGTAATTATTAACACTTTGAATGTTGTACAAATGCAAATCAGCTAACAGTGAATAGCCTGGAAGACATATAATGTAGAAAATTGAACAAATATATTAATGCCTTTTCATTCCCTCTTCCCTAGTATTCAGCTCTATTGCTCCTCAGAACATAAATAATATGCAGAAGCTTAGATATGAATCAGAAAAGAGGAAGTTTTAGCAGGCATTCTTCTGGCTTAAAAAATAAAAAAGGTGATGGGGAGCCCGGTGGCATAATAATTCAGAAAGTGTCTGCATTTTTGCTTGTGCAATTTATACCTATAAAATATCATGCCTTTCTTTTGTGCCCCAAGTTCAGTTACAGGCACAAATCTAGCTACTTACATTTGGTTGCTAGGACAAGAGAGCAGTGGCACATTGGCACCTGCAATGATTAAATCTGGCCTCAGCCCTTCTGAAAATGTATTCCAAAGTATAGTGCACCAGGAAATAAAATCAGTGACAATATGCAACCTCCAACAAAATTCGCCACAGGAGCAGCAAGGTTTGCAGTGCATTCACAAGCAACAGCTTCTGCAAGTCAATGCAGCTGGCACATTGAAAACCTGTCACAATTGTTTAACAAAGCAGAAACAAGAAGAATTAGGTAAAAAAATCATTGAATGAACTAACACCCGCCAGAGTTTTCAAATTTAACATCTTGTGATTATAATCAAGCCCTGGGAGAAGGGCAATGTTAAATAAGGCAATTTCTCTTTCAAAAATTCTCAGGAAGGCACATAGTGCGAATACACAAATTATTAATGTCTTAGATGTAGAGAGGGGAGCATATTCCTCACCGGGTATTGCTCAGTCAACATACTTCTGTGTCCATTCATATGGATGCAGCACCATATAGCTCCAAAATGAAAACTACAGGAATATTAGAACTCCACAGAGCTTTCCCAGGCAAAACTCTCATTAACTTCAGTGGGATGAGGATCAAGGCCAAGGTTCCGAATCATTCCACTGAAAGTTAACAAATAAAATACAATAATGAATAAAGACTAGCCAGGGCCATCCTTAGGCATACGCAGCATATGCGGGTATGTGCAGAAAATATGGGACACCATAGGGACTCGGGACGGCCTTTTGGGGGTGGGCAGCTGGGGTGGGTGCTAAGGGTGGGCTGCCAAAGAGGATGCGCCTGGCCCGATGCTCCATGTGCGCCACAGGCAAGTGGCCACGGTGTTGCTTCCTTTCTGTCCTAGCCCCTCCCCTAGGCTGCTCTCAGCCGGCGGGCCAAGGGCTGCCTTCTCCCCTCTCCCCTACCCACTCTCTCCTCTTGGCCAGCTGACCACCAACTGAGGGCTCCTCCCAGTGACAGGGACAGAGAGGAACTCTCAGCCACCATGTGCCATTGATAGCTGGCCTCCCCCGTGATGCAGCCCCACTTCTTCCCTTTGCTCTCAGGCTCCTGCCGGGCCTGGGGCAGTGCTGCTGGGTGGGTGCTGCACATGCAGCTCCCCCACTCCCTCATGTGTCCAACCTGGCCCCGCCATTAGTCAAATGCAGAGGCCGGGGAGCATGGGGTTCCTGGACCATGCTGGGCAGGAGACGGCATTGGCATCCAGTGGATGGATACCCTGACCAGTGGGTGCTCCTTGTTCCAGGTAAGCCCCCTTGGCCCATGCCCCACAGAGCAACTGGAGACCCAGTTCCCTCTGCCCCATCCCCACACAGCACCCCTGGGGGACACCCAGTTCCTTCTGCCCCCCCTCCGGGAGACACCCAGTTCCCCCTTCCCCATCCCCCCAGCAGCATCCCTGGGGGAGACCCAGTTCCTCCTACCCCTTGCCCCCCCCAGCACTCCTGGGGGAGACACAGTTCCCCCTGCCCCATCCCCCACACCAGCAGGGTGACTCAGTGTCCTTTGCTGCCTTGTCCCTCCTCCTGGGGCGGTGAGCCTGGGCTGCTGCTGTGTCTGCTCCATACAAAATTCTGAGTGTGTCAGCAATGGGTGGGGGAGGAGGGGGATGGGACAAGACAGCAGAGCCCATCAGCATTATAATGTGCTTAATTTGTTTAAATTGATTTTAAGTGCATGTGGGGTGGGGGGATAGCTCAGTGGTTTGAGCATTGGCCTGCTAAACCCAGGGTTGTGAGTTCAATCCTTGAGGGGGCCATTTAGGGCAATCCTGCTAGTGTAGGCAGGCGGATCCTGCTAGTGTAGGCAGGGGACTGGACTCGATGACCTTCAAGGTCTTTCCAGTTCTAGGAGATTGGTATATCTCCATTTATATTATATATATTATATAAGTTTTCCAATACTGTAAGCTTATGTTTGTGTTGCTAAGAGCAAGTCGGACATAGGGGCACAAGTTTAATAATATTGTGTAGGGCGCCAAAATCCTAACGATGTCCTTGAGATTAGGGCCATGATTTTCACAGGTAACTAGTGAATTTTGGGCACCCAACTTCAGATATCTTAAAGCACCTCATTTTTAGAAAGCATGGAGCACCCAAATTCTGAAAATCCATCCCCCTTTCAGGTGTACTGGGTTAGGCACCCAAAATCACTAATCACTTGAAAATCTTGGCTTAGATCTAAGGCTGCTCCTGGCCTCTGCTTCGTATACCAGGGAAGGCTTGCTGACACTTCTCCAAACCTCCTTAGATCTTGAGGGCAGTCAGGGACTGGTGCAAATTAGAGCAATTGAGAGGTTGCTCTAACTTGTGCCAGCTGGAAATGTCCCTTATGAGCTATTTTGCTGCTCTTGCTGAAGTGCAGTCCACTCCAACCACATACCTGGCATTCCCCAGCACACCCAGTGTGTCGGGGGCCAAAAGCAGATAGCACAGAACTGGCTAGTGCAAAGGACAGAGAGGGGTCTAAGAATGCCACCCAATGGGCCAAGTCTGTCCTTCTAACTCTATTGACCTCAGTGAAGCTCTACCAGAGATCATTTCAGCCCAATGTTCTGGTGAGCTTACCATGCAGCCTGAGGAATACAGTTCACTAAAATCAGGATAAACTAAACTAAATGCAAAATACAGAACAGACACTAAACACCAGATGGACATTTCACTAAAGTGTTATTTTAAAAATTGAACTGCTTTTTTCAGTGTGCATGTGTCTGTTTTATATCACATGCTATCTCTACATTTTGGCTTTGCTTCCTCATTTCATATCATTTTCAAATTCTCCTTATTTTGTCTTGCTTTTCTGTTAAGCCCCAGTGCTTTTTGCACCTCCCAGATCAGTTAAACTGTAGACTCCTAAATAGTATAAAAGCAGCATAAATCTCCGTTCCAGTGCAGAATCATGCAAAAAGTACGTCTTCAAAAAACAACCCTGGAACCAAACAATGAAAAATGATGCATGCATGCACACACACACTCCCTCTCCCCCTACCTTCAAATCTGAAATCTATATATATAAAAGTCAAGTGGTGTATGTATGTATGTACGTATGTATGTATGTATGTACGTATGACTGCGAAGTCGTCCCGCACTGTTTGAGCTAGAGACTTGAAATTTGGTACAGTGAGGGGTCTTGGGGTCTAGATGCTGGTAAGGGTCGAAAAATTTTCGGATCTCACCTCTGACGCCCCCCAGGGGTGAAAGTCTTTCAGGGCCAATCACATCGGCTGGGAGGTTAGGTGGTGATGATGTCATAATACCCCCCTCCAACAGACACCTCACTCGCTCAGCTCACCCCTCCCTCCTCCAACGGAACCCCGGAGATCCCTCAGTTCTCTGCCCCTCCCTCCTCCAACGGAACCCCGGAGATCACTCAGCTCACTGCCCCTCCCCCCTCCCAACAGAACCCCGGAGATCACTCAGCTCACTGCCCCTCCCTCCTCCAACGGAACCCCGGAGATCCCTCAGTTCTCTGCCCCTCCCCCTCCAAACGGAACCCCAGAATCCATCAGCTCTGTGCCGCCCCCCACCTGCAAAGGTCCCCAGAATCCCTCGGCTCTGGGCCCCCTCCCCGCCTGCGACGGATCTGAGTTGGGTTTGGTGGGACGGTAAGTGAGGTGGGGGTGTCGGGTTTGGTCGGGGGGTGAGGTGGGGGTGTTGGGTTTGCTTGGGGGGGTGGGAAGGTATCGGGGTGGGTGAGGGGTGAGGGGTGGGTGTTGGGGTTGGTCAGGGGGTGTCAGCTGTCTGCCACCTCCCCACCTCCGACTGACCCGAGCAGCGCCGGGCACTTATGCTAGTCCCAATATAAAAAGATACTGTAATGTTTCCTAGATTTTTCTTACCTTACTTTGTGGAACTAGTGCTGTCTCTTGAGAGGAGCACTCCTGAAACTTGGGAAAGAATACTGAGTAATTCTAGAGCACTTGATTGGCCTGGGAGCACATTTAAAATACCAAAGAGATTTTATTTTATTAGATGAATTGTAGTCATTCAAGCCAAAATCTTCAGAGGCATGTAGGCGCTTCACTTCCATTTAAATCAATGGGAGCTAGACTCCTAAATTCTTTTGCGGATCTGGGTCTCCGTTTTTAATTTAATGTTCTTGTACATTTATTCTGAACCCCTTGAAGAGTCAGGACTTTCTTTACACAACAGGATCCCTATCCTGATTTTATCAAAGCCAGGGGAAGCAGGATTGTTAAATGAAGAATATCCCCAAGTGATCAATTTGAACAGTAAATTGTTCAGATTTATTATCATGTTTCTAGCCACCTTCTGCCAAATAGAGACAAAGTACATTTCAGATAAAACCGACATAGCAAAAGTCCTATAAAATTAATGGAAAATGATAAACTTTCTATAGGTTTATTTAACCATCCCAAATAATTATATTTATATAGTGCCTAGCACAATGAAGTCCAGTCCTAAGTACAGCTCTATGTGCTACCATAACATACATTGTTAATAACAACCCCTTCTGTAAACCTACAGACAGAATATGTAGGCTGTCAAATGATTCTGTGCTAAATTCTATAGCTTTTTAGGGTATTTTCTATAAAACCCATATTGGTTTCATCCCTATTCATTTCTATTAGACAGTTCCATATGGAAAGCAATCCAGATACTTGACTGTTTAGGGTTCTTCGGTGACCTTGGTTTGTACTTTGGAAGATGTGTTCAGATGAGTTCCTGTCTACATCCTGTAAACACTTGCCCATACCTGTATTGCCCTGACCTCTTCTTTTGTCATTCAGGTTTGCACACATTCTATAACAATGTGCGTTTTCTCACCTTTTGGGGGTGAAGCCAGACTTTGGGTCACCTGCTCCTGCCCTGACCTCGTCTTTTGTCATTCAGTTTTGTGTGCATTCTATAACAATACAGTGAAACCTCGATTTAACGGACTAATTGGGGCGAGGGGGTGTCCGTTAAAGCCAAAAGTCCATTATTTAATAATTTTTAAAAATCATTAAATAATAGGACTTTTGGCTTTAATGGACACCCCCTCACCCGAATTAGTCCGTTATATAGAGGTTTTAGGAGCTGTCATACGCCCCCCCCCCCACCTGCCTGGCTCCCCGCAACGGGGAGCCGGGCGGGTGGGCTGAGAGCTCCCGCCTGGCTCCCCGCTGCGGGGAGCCAGGCGGGAACTGTCAGCCCGCCCGCCCAGCTCCCGCTGCGGGGAGCCAGGCGGGAACTGTCAACCCCCCTGCCCGGCTCCCCGCAGCGGGGAGCCCGGCGGGAGCTGTCAGCCCGCCCGCCCGGCTCCCGGCAGCGGGGAGCCCGGCGGGAACTTTCAGCCCGCCCGCCCGGCTCCCCGCTGCGGGGAGGGGGGGGGTTGACAGTTCCCGCCAGGCCCTCCGCTGCGGGGCCGGGCAGGAGCTGTCAACCCCCCCGCCCGGCTCCCCGCAATGGGGAGCCGGGCGGGGGGGGGGGTTTTGAGAGCTCCCGCCCGGCTCCCCGCTGGGGGGAGCCGGGCGGGAACTGTCAAACTCCCCCGCCCGGCTCCCGGCAGTGGGGAACCCGGCGGGCACTGTCAACCCCCCCGCCCGGCTCCCTGCTGCGGGGAGGGGGGGGGTTGACAGCTTCCGCCCGGCCCTCCGCTGCGGGGAGCCGGGCAGGAGCTGTCAACCCGGCCGCCCGGCTCCCCTCTGCGGGGAGCCGGGCAGCCGGGTTGACAGCTCCTGCCCGGCTCAAAACCCCCCCGTCCGTCCGTCTCCCCGCTGCGAGGAGCCGGGCGGGGGGGTTGACAGCTCCCGCTCTGCTCTCCCCAGCGGGGAGCCGGGCGGAAGCTCTCAAACCCCCCCCCCCCGCCCGGCTCCCCGTTGCGGGGAGCCGGGCGGGGGGGTTGACAGCTCCCGCCCGGCTCCCCCCAGCGGGAAGCCCGGCGGGAGCTGTCAACCCCCCCGCCCGGCTTCCCGCTGCGGGGAGCCGGACGGGAGCTCTCAAACCCACCCCCCCGCTTCCCGCTGGGGGGAGCCGAGCGGAGGCTCTCAAACGCCCCCCCCCCCCGCCCGGCTCCCCGTTGCGGGGAGCCGGGCGGGGGGGTTGACAGCTCCCGCTCTGCTCCCCCCAGCGGGGAGCCGGGCGGGAGCTCTCAAACCCCCCCCCCGCCTGGCTCCCCGTTGCGGGGAGCCGGGCGGGGGGGTTGACAGCTCCCGCCCGGCTCCCCCCAGCGGGAAGCCCGGCGGGAGCTGTCAAACCTCCCGCCCGGCTTCCCGCTGCGGGGAGCCGGGCGGGAGCTCTCAAACGCCCCCCCCGCCGCCCGGCTCCCCGTTGCGGGGAGCCGGGCGGGGGGGTTGACAGCTCCCGCTCTGCTCCCCCCAGCGGGGAGCCGGGCGGGAGCTCTCAAAACCCCCCCCCCGCCCGGCTCCCCATTGCGGGGAGCCGGGCGGGAGCTCTCAACCCCCCCCCCCGCTTCCCGCTGGGGGGAGCCGAGCGGGAGTTCTCAAACCCCCCGCCCGGCTCCCCGCAACGGGGAGCCGAGCGGAGGCTCTCAAATGCCCCCCCCCCGCCCGGCTCCCCGTTGCGGGGAGCCGGGCGGGGGGGTTGACAGCTCCCGCTCTGCTCCCCCCAGCGGGGAGCCGGGCGGGAGCTCTCAAACCCCCCCCCCCCCCCGCCCGGCTCCCCGTTGCGGGGAGCCGGGCGGGGGGGTTGACAGCTCCCGCCCGGCTCCCCGCAGAGGGGAGCCTGGCGGGAGCTGTCAGCCCACCCGCCCGGCTCCCCGGAGCCGGGCCGGGGGGCGGGGGGTTTGACAGCTCCCGCAGGGGTCCCTGCTGCGGGGAGCCGGGCGGGAGCTGTCAACATATAACGGATTTCCCCCAATAACGGATTTCGGATGCATCGGAAATTTTGTCCGTTGCATCCGAAGTCCGTTAAATCGGGGTCCGTTAAATCGAGGGTTTACTGTATGCATTTCCTCCCCTTTTGGGGGCGAAGCCAGACTTTGAGGCACCTGCTCCCCTACTTGGTGTAAACATTGCTTGTGCCAATCAGAAGCAAACACAAACAAGTTTTGGGCCCCGTCCCCTATGACACTTTTGTGATGTCATAGTTGGTACTTATGTTTCTGCCTGCCATGTGCAGACAGAGAGAGGAAAACGAATCCTGTGTATCCGTGTATCCCGTGTACCCCACGTAACTGAGCCTGATCAACTCGAAGCCTCTCTCTCAGCTCACGTGTTTCAAATAGAGCTTATACGTTTACCGGTCGTGTTATGCGTTGGTTTGTATTTGTAAGTATCAATTATTACTAAATGCTGCATCTTTGTTTGTAAATATTGTTAGTAGGTATTTTAGTCATTGTGTATTTTAAGTTTCATTAAGTCTATTAGTTAATCAAAAAACTGCTCCCTTACCCCTTGTAATTATCCCCAGTAAAACTTTAACTTGATTAATCTTAGTTGTGTGTGTGTGTGCATCTGCAGCTTGCCTCCTGACCCACACTCCCCTTGCATCTCTTACCTATATAGTTTATTGCCACGTGCAACCTGGTAAATAACAGGCCTGCAATTTTTTCCTCGCCCCTGCGAGTCCATGGCAATCCACACTTTTTAAGGTACTTTCTATAAAACCCATATTGGTTTCATCCCTATTCATTTCTATTAGACAGTTCCATATGGAAAGCAATCCAGATACTTGACTGTTTAGGGTTCTTCTGTGACCTTGGTTTGTACTTTGGAAGATGTGGGAAAGACATGAGCTCTCTGAGAAAGCATTGTAATTTTTTAAGCTGTGCTAATTTAGCTGTCTCAAAAAGACTGTCAGTTTGCCCATTGCTGGCTGACTGCTGTTTGTTGGCTGTCTAGCTGTCTACATGACATGGCAAAATGTTAGCTATCAGTATATGTCGCAAAGATAAATTTTAAAAAAGGAGTTCTGTTACTCTTATCAAGCCTGACAAACTCACTACACCTAACACATTGCTGCCATGATATTTATCTATAGAGAATGTCATGTAGATATCAAATGAACAAAGTCCCCTGTCATTTGATCCTGTAGCATCTTGTTGATTAAGAACTGCTTTATTAAAATAAAAATATTCATACATTACACCCACAGTCCAACCTCTCCTTGCCTCAGAAAAGAAGCAGTGAAGTGGAGTCCTCCAGGCCTGCCTAGAAAGGCTTCAGGGAAGCAGCTAATCAGAGCCCAACGGACTTAGTTAAAAGGAGCTGCAGGGCCTCAGCAGGTCTGTTCCTGGCTTGGACCAGAGGAGTAAGGAAAGTGCTCCTTGCTGTAGTTCAAATGAAAACCATAAGATAGGTTCTGGTGGCATTTGCATTCCATGAGGCAGGAGGGGAGTTGAGAACTTCAGCTCTGAGGTGAGGGTGAAGTGGAAGGGACTACGTGGGAATCAGCCTGGAGAACAGCAGCAGATACTGTTAAAAGAAGCAGCATGTGGCTGTTATTTGTAGGGTTCTTGGGTTGGGACCCAGAGTAGTGGGTGGGCCTACTGGTGAAGTGGCCAAAGCCCCAAGAAAGGGGGACATTTTGTTTAGCAGCCTAAGCAGAGAGCTGGAATTTAAAGGGCTCCAGGATGGGGCCAAAGATCCTGCATAGGAGCAACCATTTATTGAACTTTGTTACCTCCCCAGAAGGGGACTGAACTTAAAGAAGTGACCTGTCTGGAGAGCTGGAGCAATAAGAACCGGTAAGGCAAAGAGTCTCCTGGGAGGAAGCCCTAGGGGCACTGCTCTACACCAGGGCAGGCATCTTCTTAAAGCCAACCCAGAAGGGGCTGAGGACTGAGCCCAGAGACAGAACTAAAGACTTTAACAAGGGCACAGGGACAGGTCCTGTTGGAACTATCAGCCCAGAAGGGGTTTGTTTGTGCATAGTGACTATGCGTGACTTGACCAGAGGGTTGGGCCACTGAAGACCTACCTGATGAGGCTATTAGCCAACAGGGGGCACCCGGATCAGAGAAAGTGAGTGAGGGCAGGTTCACACCCAAACTACAGGAGGTGCTCAGAAGAGGTAGATGGCCCCCATCACAACATGCATCTGAGACCTTATATTATCTTTGAAAATGGAAGGACTTGCAGATAGATGTGAGGATTTAAAGTTGAAGGAATTTAAAATGTTCAATGTTTACTGGAGAATTCCCTGAGCTAAGTTTCTCCCATGTATCCTTTATAACAATAGAGACAGTAGGGATTGATCCACCATTATACGGAGCATATCCCTTTTCTTTAACCTCACATGCAAGTGAATGAGTATTCCATACATATGTGGAATCTAGAAATGCAATGGCAAATGCCAATTTGATAGTCTCTATCATGGCTTTGGAGGTCAAAAGCTCTTGCTGTTTTCTTTCTTCATGCTACGATGCCAAGGAATGCTAACTGAACTCCAAACACCTTTGATGAGGTTTTGATTATGACACATTTTTTTCTGACAGGAGCGGCTTTCTCCATTTCAGATAGCTGTTAAAAAACCACAGCACCCACTAAGAGCCAAAGGTCTGATCCAAAACCCACTAACATCAAAGCAAGTCTCTCCACTGACTTCTGTAGGCTTTGGATCAAGTCCCAGATGCTTGGAAATGCTAAGCACTTATAACCCCACTGAAGTAAATGGGAATTTTGCCTGAGTAAGGAGTTCAGGATCAGGCGCTAAATCTGCTAACGCTATTTTCTTACAGTACATTACAAATTAGCTTAATCCCTACTAGTAGGATATGGCTATATATAAAGTTTGGCTCCCAGTAAATTCCCTCTAGTACACTCAATCGTTGATCAATGACTTACCCTTGGACAGTTTGCCCTCCAATAAGCATACCATGCAGAAAATTACTCATTACCCGTCTACTGTCCTGCTTGCCAACCAGAAATATAGGAAGGATATTTTTACTTTTGTGTTCCCTATAAAATTGTCTAACCTAAAAATGTGAAAAGTAAATCTAGGGCCACCTGCATTCCCAGTGCAAGACTACTGACTTCAGTGGGATAAACCTAGTCCCGAATGGCCTGATTTTTTAAAAAGTATGTGAAGAAAACCTATACCTAATGGAATGCACGAAGGGCTGTATCACCTTCTGCTAATGATAGATTATTATTATATCTATCCCGGTGTGCCATCATTTTGTGCCAGCTCAGAGCAGGTGGAGGGTCCATGACTTTGCGGCTCCTCACAGCTGCCAGCCTGGCTTTTATCATGGCCGCGTTGCAGCTCCGAGGCACCTCCCGGGCCGGAGCCAGGTCACAGAGAGCCACGTGGGCAGCTGTGGGGAACTGGCATGGAGTCGTGGACCCTCTTCCTGCAGGGAGCAGGGACACGGGCTGGGGGCTGCTTTCAGCCCTCCCCCCCACCCCCGACATCTCGGGCAGATGGAGGGTCTGCTACGGCTCCCCACAGCTGCCCTGGCCGACTCCCTGGACAGGCTGGCCAGACTGGGGGGTGGCCTCTGGCGGAAGAGGCGGGGAAGGGGGAAGGGTCCACCTGGGCAAAAAATGGACAAGACAGGCAGGGCCCCACAGGCAGTTTTGGTAGGCTTAATGAATAGCCTGTGTTTGTATGACATATCCTTAGGCTCTCCTGCTTGGGAAGTGATGGTCATTATTAGTCATTGTTTAAAGCTAAGGTGAGGGGTTTACCCCTCTCTGAAACCTGTGATTTGCAGTGGGTTATATTCAGGACTGAACTATCTTGAGCTTTCTGATCAATGCCATCCCTCCGTTTGCATTGTTCTTTTAAACATTCCCATTAGATGAGGCCCTTGTGTAACACATCCATGTGCTAGAGACTGTACAGACACAGTAGTAGGCATCCTTCAATGAGAGGTAAAGAATTTACTCAGTTGGCTTTATGGCATCCATCAATGTGGCTGAAGAGACCCACTCAAGAGAGACAATCTGTGCCGCATCTGTCACATTTAAAGGTGGTGTTTTGACCCTTTGGTCTCTGCGAGTTCTTTTCTCCTCTGCTAAGCTGGACGGCTTCCTCCTGGAATTCCAGAGACCTTTGTTAAGATCTTGTTTCCAAAGGCTGTTGTCCTGAGCAGGATCTTCTCCTTTGTCCATGTCCCTGTCCTTTGAGGTCTCGCTACCACACATCCTTGAAATACAATTTTGGGGCATCCTTTGGGTCTTCTTCCAGATGCCGATTTGCCATAGAGGATGTCCTTTGGGATACAGACACAAAATCAGAATAAATTAGAACTGCATTCTGGACCTTGGTTTTTTAGCTCCAGAAACACAGGGGGCTACACCTAAACCTAAAGCAAATCTCTATCTATTGATAGGAGAAGGTCCCTTTTGCTCTCTATGAGACAGCCACTCCAGTCATGGTTAGCTGGTATTTTCTGACTACAGTTAACACACACAAAATATGTAGGATTCTATTTCTTTTCTTTGTGATGGGAACTTTGAAGACAGGAAGAAGAGTTGAAATAGGTAAAACAAGATTGAATAACACTAACTGAGTAATGGTCTCTCTCCTCCTCTCCAGCTCTCTCTGTCTCTTTGTTTAGGTCTCGCAGTCAGTTAAGCAACCAATATGCAGCTTGTATTGCATAACATTTATATTTTATAGTACATTACAATGTTGCCTTTGTAATTAATGTTACTTCAATATAGTACTTAATATAGGCACTGCCCGAAATATGGCGGCAAGTGTAATAAAATGCTAAACTGTATTATACTGTTCAGCCACGAGGTGGTACTGTTGTAAAGTACCTTATTTGAATGAATCTCAGCCATGTGTATTAAAGGATCTTATGGTAAACACAATTGGTGAGTATAAGCAAGTTCTGTAGCCACTCCATGTGTGGTACAGGATCATGACATGATGTCAGGAGTAAACTAATAACAGAAATAGAAAGAAAACAGCAACAAAGGTTGCAGAATCTCATCAAGATGCCACCCTTCAGTGACCCAGAGAACTTCAGCTGTGACAGACTTTCACAGTGGACAGACTGGAAGTAATATTTTGCAAGATTTCAAAATGCAAACAAACTCCACAAAGAAACTGGTGTTCAGGTATCTTCTTTAATTTACGCTATGGGGAAGCAAGCAGAACATACCTTTAAGTCCTTTGATTTTACTAAGAACAGTCACAAAGATGACTATGAAAGAGTTCTAGTTATGTTTGATTCATACATTATACCTCAAGAAATCTGGTTTATAAAAGACCAAGTTGTCACCAGAGAATTTAAGAACCAGGGGGAAATGTTGAATGTTTTATAAGAGTGCTGCATACATTGGTTGAAAACTGATTTTTGGAAATGCAAATATGAAAATATCAGAGACAAGCTGGTTATTAGGTTAACAGATAAAAACCTTTCACAGAAGCTACAATTGAAGAGAGATTTAACCCTAGCTACAGCTATACAGATAGCAACTCAGTCAGAATTAATCAAACAGCACAAAAGGCAAGAGCAACTTGAAAAATCTGAAACTAGCGTAGAAGCTATGAACAGATACTTGAGTGTTAAAAGTCACTATTATAAAATCTCTGAGGCAAGGCGAAACAACTCCAGACTACATACACAAGATATGGAAAAAGTCATATCCCAAGAGCTGATGCATTTCCAGGCAGAGGCACACAGTGTAATAAATGCATGAAATATGGACATTTTGAAGCTGTTTGCAACACTAAAGCAGTCAGGAAATTGACTTAGATTGCAGACAATCAAGAGCCATTGTTACTGGGATCTATCTATTGTGGTGACATGCAGCCTGCCTGGTGAGTGAAATTTAATATTTAATATTCAAGATTATTGACTTTAACATTGAACCAGGAGCTGATGTCACAGTCATCTCAAAGGGACTTACAGTCAGCTTCAGCTCCTTCCAGAGCTGAAGTCACCTGGCACAGCTCTGACTAACATTGGAGGTATTCTGAACTGCATGGGCCTCATCATCACAGAAACAGCTTAAAAAGACAAAAGCTTTGCATTCAGAGTGCACGTGATCAAAGGATCAAAGACCAACAACCTTCTTAGCCACAGTGTGGCAGCCATGATGGACCTAGAGAGAAAGGTAGGAGAACTTGATGGAGGATTTGATGATATTGGACTTTTGAAAGGGGATCCAGTACAAATCAACTTAAGACACAATGCCGAACTATACAATACACCAGTACCAGAGAAACCTTGAAAGAGACTAGCTGCAGATTTATATGAATTCAGAGGACATCATTATCTGGTCATAGTGGACTGTTTTTCAACATAAATAGAAATAATGTACTTGAAAGACATGTCCTGGTGTTACTAAGAAACTGAAGTGTACATTCGCTCACTTCGATATTCCAGAACAGCTAGTGATGGACAATGAACTATAATATACTGCAGGGGAATTAAAGTCATTGATCATATAATTTGCAACCCACATTATCCACAAGTGAATGGAGAGGCTAGGAGAGCTGTATAGACAGCCAAGAAAATTCCTACAGCAGGAAGATCCATTCCCTTGCTCTTCCGAGTTACAGATATAGTCCAGCACAATTGCTGATGGGATGACAGCTCCGAACTACAAGTCCAAATTTGGAAAAGAATCTATCTCCGAGGTGGCCAGACATGAAGATCACATCTGAATCTGATTAAAAAGGCTAAAAAAGCTTGTAGTGGGGTGGCTACCTGCTTGAGCCCTGAAAGGGTTAAAAGCCAGCCCTTGGAGAGGGCTAGGGGCTGAACAGAAGGGCTAGACTGATTGGGAAGGTAGCCACAGATGGGACATGCCCCAATTAGCCCCCACCCGGCCCTGTTATAAGGGCCCAGTGGGGAGCTGAATAGAACAGTTTCCCTCCAGCCTTGGAGGGAGCTGGACCTAGCTTCATGAAGGGAGAAGCACCCCCAGGTAAACGAGTACCGGTGTCCGGGAGGGATATGCGGGGGTGGACCCATCAGATGGCAAGACACCGGCCTGCAGAGGACATGCTGCAGCTGGAAAGAGCTAATTCCCGGACAACCAGCAGGAGGTGCCGCAGGGGTGAGTCGTCCAGCCACTGCAGAGCTTATGAACACTTTTACAACAGATGGCCCTGTGACCAAGGTCCGGGGGGGGGGGGGGGGGGGGGGCGCTGCAGTTACTCAGTTAGGGCACAGTACAAAGAATGGGGCAGACAATCCCCAAAGCTGGTGGTTATTCTAATTCTTAGATCTACTAAGCTAGCAACAGAACAGCTTCTAGAACTTCTTACTGGTTACGCAGAAGCCAAAACATAGTTCCCTTAAAGCAACCCAGCCTTGGGCTTCCTCCCAGAAAGCTGAACTAAAATGTATTTAAAAAGAGAAGAGAGGAAGTACAGGAACTCCTCACTTAACATTGTACAGTGAAACCTCGATATAACGGACTAATTCGGGCGAGGGGGTGTCCGTTAAAACCGAAAGTCCGTTATTTAATAATTTTTTAAAATTATTAAATAACGGACGTTCGGGTGACACCCCCTCGCCCAAATTAGTCCGTTATATGGAGTGAGTCAGCCCCCCCGCCCGGCTCCCCGCTGCGGGGAGCCGGGCGGGGGGGTTGACAGCTCCCGCCGGGCTTCCCGCTGGGGGGAGCCCAGCGGGGGCTCTCAAACGCCCCCCCCCCGCCCGGCTCCCCCTTGCGGGGAGCCGGGCGGGGGGGGTTGACAGCTCCCGCTCGGCTCCCCCCAGCGGGAAGCCCGGCGGGAGCTGTCAAACCCCCCGCCCGGCTTCCCGCTGCGAGGAGCCGAGCGGGGGCTCTCAAACGCCCCCCCCCGCCCGGCTCCCCCTTGCGGGGAGCCGGGCGGGGGCGGTTGACAGCTCCCGCTCGGTTCCCCCCAGCGGGAAGCCCGGCGGGAGCTGTCAAACCCCCCGCCCGGCTTCCCGCTGCGAGGAGCCGAGCGGGGGCTCTCAAACGCCCCCCCCGCCCGGCTCCCCCTTGCGGGGAGCCGGGCGGGGGGGTTGACAGCTCCCGCTCGGCTCCCCCCAGCGGGAAGCCGGCCGGGAGCTGTCAAACCCCCCGCCCGGCTTCCCGCTGCGGGGAGCCGAGCGGGGGCTCTCAAACGCCCCCCCCCCGCCGGCTCCCCGCTGCGGGGTGCCGGGCGCGGGGGGGGGGGTTTGACAGCTCCCGCCTGGCTTCCCGCTGGGGGGAGCTGGGCGGGAGCTCTCAACCCCCCGCCTGGCTCCCCGCAGCGGGGAGCCCGGCGGGAACTGTCAGCCCGGCCGCCCGGCTCCCCGCAGAGGGGAGCCGGGCGGGAGCTGTCAGCCCACCCGCCCGGCTCCCCGTTGCGGGGAGCCGGGCGGGGGGGCGGGGGGGTTTGACAGCTCCCGCCGGGATCCCCGCTGCGGGGAGCTGGGCGGGAGCTGTCAACCCAGCGCAGCCCCCATTAACGGATTTCGGATGCATCGGAAATTTTGTCCGTTGCATCCGAAGTCCGTTAAATCGGGGTCCGTTAAATCGAGGGTTTACTGTAGTTATGTTTCTGAAAAATGCGACTTTAAGTGAAACGATGTGAAGCGAATCCAATTTCCCCATAAGAATTAATGTAAATGGCGGAGTTGGGTTCCAGGGAATTGTTTTTCACCAGACAAAAGACTTCTATTCTATTGTATTGTGTATACACACACACACCGTATAAGTTTTAAAGAAATAATTTAACATTGGTACACAGCAATGATGATTGTGAAGCTTGGTTGAGGTGGTGAAGTCAGAGGGTGAGATATTTCCCAGGGAATCCCTTACTGCTAAATGATTAACTGAGCCCTCAAGAGTTAACTCTCACACTCTATAAGGTAGCAGGAAAGGAGTAGGGGTAGACAGAGACAGAGATACACACTGTGCATTTGTGTGAGAGAGCTTATGTGCATTACCCCTTTAAGTACATTGCCTTGTTAATTACATTAGCAAGCTGAGCCGCAGCTGCTGCCCTGTGGTGTGGTGTTCCCCCTGCTCTATGGAAGATGGGGTAAGTGGGGTGGAGTACTGAAGTCGACAGGAGAGTGCTCTCCCATCGACTTATCACATCTTCACCAGACCCGCTAAATCGACACTGCTGTATCGATCGAAGTGGTGCTATTTTAGTGCCACCATGAAGACTAGCCCTCAGGCAAACTAATGCTTTCGATATAGGAATATATACACGTATAATCAAATGACAGCACCTAAGTTAATGTAGCTGTGCAATTTGCCCTTCATGCATATATTCCCAGGACACTTCAAAGCAATAGAAAATGTAATTAAGACTTTCAGATGATAAATGCATTGGAGGATAAAACTGGGGGTGTAGGGTGTTCCCACGAGGTATAGAATGTCACAAACCCATTTGATAGTTAATATTTTGCACCAATTCGACATAGGTTTAACTAGCCATCTGAGGTCAAATGCAGAAGAAATCTGTTTTCTTTTGCTGCTGCTTGAACATAAAATGCAGAATCAGCTCCATAATTTCATCATGTCCAAAACTGGAAACATTCTGGTCAGAGGTGATGTTATCATAAATAGCATCTGGGAAATTTAAATAGCCATCCCTGCTGCAATTATTCCTGTTGCATGATTTTTTTTCAACACTTCAGGGTACAACAAAATGCTTTTAAGAATGAACTGCCATTGCTTTTTCGTGCAGAGGGATTAATTTTTGAGAAGGTGAAAAGGTGTGAAGTTTGCAGTGATAAAAGACAGCTATACTGAAGGATAATGGCTGTATCAGAGCATCTAAGAGACAAAATACAGGCTGATCATGCAACCCTTCCTTCCATTTACAACAATGGGAAGCCTCACAAGTAAGGATTGCTCATATATGTAAATGTTGCAAGACTGGGATCTGTATGACAGTTTAATTTGTTGTGTCTTGGATAAATCCACTTCATAAAAGAAAGGGAGAGAATACATCTTTTATTAAGATGAATTTAAAATACAAGTGCTCAACACTGCCAGCCCCTTCTCATTCAGACTGTCCTTGTATTGAGAATGGGCTCACAGGCATGGAAGTGGTGGTTCTGTTCTTTTTATATATAATAGTGTGGTGTAGGGGCTGTTGTGTTTTGTAATCTTTTCTTCTACACTTTAGTTCAATATAGTAAATAATGAGTTAATAGATGAAGCAATACAAGGTTATTATATCTCAAGAAAGCAAATTTTGCAGATTAAAAACAATAGTGAGCTCCATCTTGCAAACAAACACTTTGAACAAAAAAAAAAAATCTTGCAAACAAACAGATGAGTAACTTCATTCACTGCTTGCATCCTACGACGTGGGTATTAGCCCACGAAAGCTTGCGCTCCAATACTTTAGCTAGTCTTTAAGGTGCCTGTGGCAGGGTGACTGCCCGCCCCCTACCAGAAGGGGCTGGAAATAGCCTAGGAAGGGGTTAAGGCCAGGCTTCCAGGCCTGATTGGGGAGTAGGCCCAGCTGTGTGGCCACGCCCCAAACACTCAGGCCAGGGGATAAAGGCAGTGAGGCTGAGACAGAGAAACAGTCTCCTCTGTACCCGGAGGGAGACAGGTCTTGCTGCAGGGGCTTAAGCCGGGTACCTGGGTTAGGGCAGAGCTGGGGCAGGGCAGAGGGAGCCGGGCAGGCTCTAGCCAGGGAGCCCCAGGCCACCGGGCCTGATAGAAGGCCCGACCCAGGAGTACCAGGGTTGCAGGGGGCAGCCCAGGGCTGGAGATAGCAGCAGCAGGCCAACCCTCCTTGCCGATGATGAGAAGCCATGATACTGCAGTCTGCCTCAGTGAGCGGGGGCAAGTGGTGACTGGCAGTGGCACATTCCGAGGTGAGGTGGGGATAGGGGGTAGAGGGTTCCCCCAGGGAGGGGAGACCCTCAGACCAAAGGGGGTACTGCAGGGGTGCAGCACCCACAGGAGAGGGCACCGGGGTCCGGGAGGGACACGGTGCCAGGAAAGAAGCAGGGCATCAACGCGTGGAGGGCACTCCGGTCGCTGAGAAGGCTAATTCCCCAATCGACCAGCGGGAGGCTCCGCAGGGGTGAGTGTGCGCCCTGTTACAGTGCCACAGGACTCTTTGTTACCTCTGCTATTCCAGACTAACACGGCTACCTCTCTGATTCTTCATTCACATGGGAAGTTCTAGAAGGCTCTGTGATTTTCAGAATGAGAAACAGCCATGTGATCCAAAAGTCATTTAAATTCAGACACAGTAGCTATTAAGAGATCCTATAAAAAGGATATTAAGCTATTGAGAGATATCCCTTTAACTTCTCAGGCAGGGCTTCGGGTCATCTACCTCCACCTTGGACATCTCTATTTGTGTGTTTTATTACAGGGCTGTATTTGTGGTGATTGTGTTTTTGGTTGTATTATGATTTGCTTTTGATTTTTCTGGGTGGAGGAGGAGTAAAATGCAACAACTCACACTGGAGCCAGAGGTTAATGACCCTCATCTTGATAGGATATTAACTTTTTGCAAAGCTGGCCCATATCAAGTGACTACAGTTAGGAAATAAAGTTCTTACCATCCACCCTGTATATCACCTTTATTGCAGAGATTCCTAATAAAGCACTGCAAGTGATCTGTGGTAGGTCTGTTCTTATTTAATATATTGGTTAACGCTGTGGAAAAAAAGAGAGCAAACAGCATCTTAATGAAAACTGTAGATAATGGTTGGAAAACACAATATAATATATCTGAAGAAAAATAATCTGCAAGTGAGATAGTCAGTGGGAGGTGGAAAACTAGAAAAGAATACTGCTGAAAAAGGCTTAGGGGTGAGTGGGTAAACACAGAGTATGTACTCAGGGGAAACATCATAGTTCAGAAATATATCCATGAGCCAGGTAGAAGCAGTGCTAAGCATTGGCTTTTTCTCCCCTGCAGCCCTAGTCAGGTTTGTCAGGGTTTCAGAAGTAGAATAGCGGCACCTTCTGTGACACCTACTTGTTAAGTCTGTAGTTGCTGTGCTTTGGAGACTTGCACACAAATCGCTGCCACCATGTGTCATTAGCAGTAAGTGCTGCAGCAGGCAGGCAGATTTATAGTGAAGAGATCAGTATTAACCATGGGAAGTAGCCAGTGTTACATAGAGAGGCTAGTCTGAGAGCTGTCCATCTGACCGCAGTTTGCACTCCCAAGCCCTTTAGATTAGAGCCACACTGAGCTAGGTTCCTCCTGAAACCCTTAGTTGATCCTTTTTCTACATTTCAATTCATGCTACACCGTTGATCAACTTTTCAGTCAGGAGTGGAAGTAAATTCCCTCTTCCACTTGCAGTGTGAGTGCTGCTGTTAAGATCTGGAATCAGAGAGGTAGCCGTGTTAGTCTGGAATAGCAGAAGTGACAGAGTCCTGTGGCACCTTAAAGACTAACTAAAGTATTGAAGCATAAGCTTTCGTGGGCTAATACCCACTTCTTCGGATGCAACTGCTACTTTGTTGCATCCAACGAAGTTGGTATTAGCCCACGAAAGCTTATGCTTCAATACTTTAGTTAGTCTTTAAGGTGCCACAGGACTCTTTGTCACTTCTGTTAAGATCCGAACACCTTTACGTGTCAGCATTGCCTTTTCACTTTAAGATGACTCCAATTTCTACTCTCTCCTGGGGCACCTTTCAAATCCAATGGGGCCCTATTTCTACATCTTGTCCCCAAACTTGTAAATCCTGGCTATGGCTCTGGGAAATCATTATCCGTGTGCACTGCCAGTGTCCTCTAAGGTAGCGTACTCTTTCAGGAAGCACAAAGTCACAGAACGGTGATAGGCAGCTCATCATGAGTGAACTTGTCAAAAGCTTCAGGTGTCAAAGCTGGCAGTAGTCAGACCTGCAAAGAGAGTTCACCCCCTCTGTATCCTTGTACTGGAGTGCAGCACTCTGAAGCTTGCAATAACACAACTGCTTATGCGAGATGTGGAAGAAATGATTTGCTCACAGAGCAACTTCTAGAGTGTCTCTCAAATAAGTTGGTGGCTCATAGCTCTAAGTCAGCCAAAATGCTGCCGAAACCTAAATGGCAGGAGGATGAAAATTTCTAGACTGAGTTTTCCAGGCTTCCTGATGTGGAAGGTGCATTATTGGTGGACAGGTGTGGAGAAGATCTGGGGGAGGGCAGGTTATCATAAGTCAAATGAGACTTTAGAAAATGTAGCTCACTAGCTGGAGGAAATGGAGAGATTCTCAGTGAGGCTTTTCAACCATCCTCATGTAATGAGAATGGAGGGTTCCACAGATTCCCATAGATTCCTAACTTTTCTACAGATTTCCTGCGGTCTTGGTGGGGGGCGGGGAGAGGAAAATGGACATGCAGTCCAGTTTCACTCCTAGCCTGTCCCCTCCTCATGTGTGGATCCCCAACCCCACGTGTGGATTTTTGTGAGGTCCAGAGCAGCAAGGAAAGTGCAGTTGTGTAGCTGATGCCTGAATCTCCATTCACAGAAAGGACCGTCCATGTCTTTGTTAATGCTAATGTGTAAATTAGCTCTGAAAATGGGGACAGAGCAATGGGGGGGGGGGGGCACAAAGGTAAGTATAAAAAAAGACCACATGCATTATTCTTCTACTGGCCAAACTTTGTATTGTCTTCACGTTTCTTCTCCCACCTTGACCCCTCCCTGCATTGTCATCTCGTCCTGGTGGGGTTGTTTAATTTAAACTGAAAACTCTTTAGGGCAGAGACTGCATCCTTACCCACTTTTGCAAAGATGAATGCACATCTAGAGTGCGATGTAAGTAATACATTCATAAATAATTCATAATAGCAGGGGAAGCCATAGATGCTGGAACTAGGGGTGCTGCAGCACCCCCTGGCTGGATTTCCATCATATCCCCGGCTTACAGTTTGGTTCAATGGCTCTCAGCACCCTCTCTATAAAGTTGGTCCCAGAACCCACGGGGACAGCAGAAGTTTCCAAAATGACCTTTATTATTCATTCATTTCCATCAGACTAATACTTTCTCACAGTCTCTCAGGATATTGCTAACCCGTGCTTTACATCTGCATATAGTAAAGATACTGAATAATGACAATCTTTAGCACTTGTACTTCATGTTACATTTTCAAAGAACTGTACAAACATTACATACATTGAATCCTTTGACTCCTCCAGCATAAAAGGACATGATGAATTGCAAGGCATATGCCAACCTTTCTGTAATATATGTACAATACACTTATTTTCAGATATTGCACACAAGACAGGAATCAAATGAAGAATATCTTCGCTTACCCTTTGCTGCTGCTATGTGCGCTGAGCAAGCTGTGGCTGAAACCGACCTCCTACTAAGCCTCTTCATTTAATCTACTTCTGCTACAGGTAGAAATAATCTGTGTGGTAAGACTGTGCATCAGCACTATTGCTGGGCAGACAGTGCACGTGTACAAATATATAGACTGCACCCTGTGATCCTTAGGCCATGACTCTTTATGACCTTTCCCTTTTCCTGACATAGAACACTTGCAGAGCTCCCTCTCCTTATTCTTTTAGACCACCAGCTTCTATCCCAAGCTCCTGCTTCTGGCTCTATTCGGTGGTTCAGGTACTATGGTGAGGGGTATGATATGAGAAACCAGGTGATAGACAGAGTCATATTTTCCAGTATGCACATATGCAACACTCAAGCCACAAATGACTCAAAGAATGTATTAATGCTCATTTAGACTGCATAGGTTAAGAGATTAAATGGTACATAATTAATTATTCCATTCTCATTGTAAACTCCAGTGACTGTCTTAATAATATTTTCCAAAAAACACGAAACCAAAAAGAAAGCAATAATACAGTATTTCCAACACATAGTTTCCAAAAGTTCAGAATGTCCACTTCTTCCTCTTTGAAAATCGACTGCTTTCATCGAAATGCATAATACCATCCATTCAAAAGAAATCAAGCCTCTTTCCTTTGATTCTTTTTGAATGGCTGGGAATTTATCCTTTCATCTTCTTGTAAATACATAGCTGAGTGCATGTCAGTAATATGACTGGTAATTTAATCATCAGCTACCATCCCTCCTTGCTCTCAGAATGAGTGAGACTTTCTTATTTTAGGATCGGGTTCTATATCACAGTCGTTCCAAACAGCTTCAGAATATCAGTGAGACGTCTGAGCCACTATAGCTTCAGTTTATTACTTTCTTATAACATATGCCCATTGTGCCTACTGTAGGGCATCATTAGTGAGACACATTATTATTAATTATTTATATTGCAATAATACCTAGAGGCCAGGACGATCTCTCCCAACCCCTTGCAATCTAGCAGGATTACAATATTATCCAGGCACACATCAGTAACAATAAATGCTACATTTTACTGTGAGATCTAGCTCTAGTTTAAACTCCGCTCCTCCCCATGCAAGGGGAGTTGCTCATGATGATTTCTAGTTTTTACTTAGCAACCTTATCAGCTTTATCAGAGCACAGATTGCTATATGGCAAAAACTTTGATACAACTTGTCCACCTGTGGATTCTATAGTTACTAATTGTTCTATGTCCAATAAGCTAAGTAAGTAAGTTTTTGTATTCAGCAGGAGTTGTGGGCACTACTGTACAGAGTTGAGCCCAGACCCTCAATGGCAGTTTGCAGCTAACGCCTATAAATTTCAATTGGAATTAGATGCCTAAAATACCTTTCGTGGTCTTAGCCCAGGAAATCTCATGATCCCTAAAATCTATTAGTCTATAACCGGGATTCTCAAAGTGGGGGTCACGACCCCTCAAGGGGTCGTGGGCCACTTTTGTGGGGGTCGCAAGCCCCTACTGCATCTACGCGCTGGTGTGGGATCCCCAGGGGCTGGCAGCGGCTCGAGCTGCGATCCCCGGCCGCTGCCGGCGGCTCGAGCCCCAAGCCCTGGCTGCCCCGAGCCCTGGCAGCTGCTAGAGCCAGGATCCCCGGGCGCTGGCTGGAGCCGCGATCCCCGGGCGCCGGCTCGAGCCGCAATCCCTGGGCGGCGGCTTGAGCCACAAGCCCCGGCCGCCGGCGGGGACCGGGGCCGGGCCGCAGCCGGGAGCCCGCCCACGGCGGGGGCCGGGGCCGCAGCCGGGAGCCCGCCCGCGGCGGGGGCCGGGGCCGCAGCCGGGAGCCCGCCCGCGGCGGGGGCCGGGGCCGCAGCCGGGAGCTCGCCCGCGGCGGGGGCCGGGGCCGCAGCCGGGAGCTCGCCCGCGGCGGGGACCAGGACCGCAGCCGGGAGCTCGCCCGCGGCGGGGACCGGGACCGCAGCCGGCAGCCCGCCCACGGAGGGGACGGGGCCGCAGGCAGGAGCTCGCCCGCCACTGGGGCCAGGGCGCAGTGGGGTCCGCGCCTGTATTTCCACATTCAGTGGCTTTTAGCTGCCGAATGCAGAAGTACTGAATTCTGCGGCTTTTTGGTGGACATGGAGGGGTCGTCCCGAGCCACCGGAGCCAAAAAAGGGGTCCCGGTCTCAACAAGTTTGAGAACCGCTGGTCTATAAGGTGCTACAAGACTCTTTGTCGCTTTTGCAGATCCAGACTAACACGGCTACCCCCTCTGATACTAAAATACCTATGAATATCTGGGCCTTAGAGACTAAATGACTTACCTAATATCACATGACTCAGTTGCAGAGGTAAAACTAGATGCCAGGTCTCCCAACTCCAAGTCTTATGCTGTAGCCACACAACACTTTACCTCCAATATTACCTACTTGTGTGTAAGTCCAGTACTTACTTGCACAGCCATTTATTTTGTTGATGAAATTAAGGCAATTGAAAAGAGCCCTTAATATCCAATAGAGTGGTTCTTTATTTTTATTTTTTAAAGTTTATTGGGCCAGATTTTGTTCTCCACTACACAGATGTAAGTCCAGAACAACAACTGATTTCAATTTACTTACTCTGGATTTACACCATTTTTATTGAGTGAGATCAGAATTTCCCTATTTTCTCTAAATCACAAGGTCCAGATGAAATCCTACCACATAAAACCAGCCAATAAATCTACAAAAATGTAAATGAAAATTTCTTTTTAAGCTTTATAAAATTCAGTTAAGGTTCCTGGGACTTTTCCTAAATCCAGCAGATTAATAAAATTGCTCACTTGAGCAAATTCAGTCATTTCAGTTACATGCAAAATCAGATAAATCAGTCTCAGATGCATTACGGTCTTGACATGAAAGTGACTCGATAGCCATTGGTTTCAAATAACTTTCTAGTTATGAGGAAAAAAACATCACCTCAGTGAGGGGAAATGTTCTATATTGCTCTGAAGCAATCTGATTAATAAAAAAGGCCATATATAGCTCATTTCATTTCAGAAATAGCCCTATCCTCCTTGTCCCACTTAAACTGCCACAGTAATAAATTGCCTGTCTGTTCCCCCATGCGTAAACCTTGGATCAGTGAGATTATAACTGCGTTTCAGACTACCTCAATCAGGAGTTTATTAAGCTCTCATGATGGATAATATTGTATCTGTTAAGAAGACATCAGGACAATGTGTTTTCCTGCTGTGAGTCTCTTCTACTTATTTAATTATCCTACCTAGACAGTCATGCTGTGCTTTTCTTCCCCATTAATGCTAATAACATTAGGTTACCTCTTCTAAACATTGTTAACGTCTCCCAGAACAAGATTAAACAAGGGACGGAGCCCTTTAAAAAATATAGCACAGCTCAACTAAAGGAAGAGGCAACAAATACGCTGTCCTTCACTTTTGCATAGCTCCTAACACAGTGGGGGCTCCAACTTGATTGAGGCCTCTTGGTGCAACTGCAGTATATATACTAACAACAACATAATGGTCACCATTTAAAAAAAAAAATCAATATCACCAATCCCATCACGGTAGGATCTAACATATGGTAGACCTTACCTGTTCTAAGGAGAGAGAAATACTGCAGTATTTCAGCTATCTCATCATGGTACCTAGTCATAAAAGCTGACTTTTCAAATGGCTGCCATTGAGGATGGTGGGGAAAGAGAACCTGCGTGCACACAACTCCTGAGTCGTATCAGCCTCATCAGAGCTTGCTGATTTTGTCATCCTTTTAAGATCAATACACCTGGACAAAAATCACTTAATACACAGTCTTATTTTGAATTGTATTGCCTCAATATCAGTAGTCCTACTAAAGGCCCAGGGCTACACTCTCATAATCTTCAGCCACATTACTTTTAGTATTGTTATGCTAATGGATACTGGTGACTGCTTAGATCACAAACCTCTTTGAGACCGGATGTGAATGCAGCCTTCAATTAACAAAACTGCCAGGATAATCAGGAACCCTCCACCCAAGACAAACCCACCCAGGAATTTGTGAATCCACCCAAGAGTATGTGAAGAAAGAGAGAACACACAGAAACCGACAATGGACAGGAACAGAAAGAGAGGCAGCAGCAAAAAACCACAAAAGCCAAGCACCAGCCAGTGAGCACAGTGTGACTCTGGAAAAAGCTACAGAGAGAGAGAGAGAGCGAGCGCTTTGGTCTGGTGTTGATGTAAGCAGTGTCAGGGAATTGCAGGAATTGCAATGACTTTGCAGTGTCAGTATGGGTGACATCCAGTGGTGAGTTGCAGAAATTGCAGTAGCTTTTGGAAAATAACACCTGATTTGCTTAGACACACCCACCGCACCTGGCCTGCCCTCTAACAGCCAAAATGATCACTTTGGCTACTGTGGGACCCCCAGTTTCTGTAGTATTGGGGCAAGAATGATAGAGTGCTGATTAACATGTTTATGTGAATGAGGGGTTGGGACATTGATTTGGCCTTTGGCATGCTGGAGGGACTCGCCTTCAGCTAGGTAGCACTCGGTAAACAAGGGACAGGGGTTCCAAAACTCACTGAATTGAGAGAGGCTGTAGACAGGCTCAAGACCTTGTGGTCAGGGCCTTGTCTGAGGGTCGCACAGGCCTATTGCACCTGGCCTCTCTCCCCTGTGGAATGTCAGAGCTGACTTTTGCTTCCTTTAGGAGTCTAACTTCAGCCCACGGAGCTGAAGTTGTTTTGGGTCTGGTGGTGCCTCTGCACTAAGGCCCCCCGCTATGAGCTGAAATCACTCAACAGCTGAAATCACTTAAGAGCTGGAAATCACTTAAGAGCTGAAAATCACTGAGCTTTATCTTAAGTGGGGGGCCCTAAGCAGAGCGGTTCCTGTGCCAGCTGACCCGTTCCTGAGACAGCTGGCTGAGCAGTCCCGGTGCCGGCTGACCCGTTCCTGAGACAGCTGGCCGAGCGGTTCCTGAGCAGTTCCTGAGACAGCGAGCAGAGTCGAGCCGCGGGCAGAGCAGTTCCTGAGTCGGCTAGCAGGGCGGCTAGCGGAGCCACCAGCACCCCACGGAGAGACTGGGCCGTCGGCCTCGGACCTCATGAAGGTACCCTCCACTCTGCTCTCCACTTCCACCCAGCCTGGGAGGTAAGACTTGGCAGAGTGACTTTCCACCAGGGACTCCAGAGACTTTGGGGCTGTTGAACTTTTGGGACTTTGGGTGACTTTTGGGGTTGCTGGACTCCAGGGACTTTGGGCTATTGGACTTGTGGGACTTTGGGTGACGTTTGGGTTGCTGGACTCCTGAACCCACAGGAGAGGACACAGCCCAAACTTGCTGGGGAGGGGCAATTTGCTCAAGGGTTGGTGTATGAACCCTAGGTGTGGTGTTTTTCCCAGTTTAGTGATGTCATTTACCTCATGTTAATAAAGATCTTCTGTTACACCAATCTGTGCTTGCAAGAGGGGAAGTATTGCCTCATTGAGGCGCCCAGGGGTGTGTTAGGATTTTCCCAGGTCACTGGGTGGGGGCTCGAGCCAGTTTGCATTGTATTGTTGAGAGGGAACCCCTATTTACTGAACCCGGCCCTTGTTGCTGCCAATTCTGAAGGGCAGAAGGGTTACATTGACTAAAGAGACTTGGGGTTATAAGCTAAGAAACTTCTCCTTTTGTTCTTGCTTCCGGAGTTTCGAGAAGCAGGACTTTGTACATTCTTAGTAAATAAACAAGATTGCAAGGAAATGATCCAGGCCCATAACAGGATGGTCTGACATAATGGTTAGAGCTGGGTGTTGAGTTTGGGTCATGGTCAGAAGCCACACCAAACAAACATCCAGCCAAAGTCAGAGTTGGAAATCATGCCAAGGGTCCAAGCCAAAATCAGAAACCACACCTGGGATTAAGCCAGAATCAGAAATCACACCAAGGGTCAAAGATGGAGTCAGCAGCAGGGTCTGAGTGTGGAAGCAGGAGCAGGGATGAGGCGTGGTAACAGCAACAAGGCAAGGTAGCAGGGGGAAGGATCAAGGAGTAGAAGCTAGGCGAGGAGGCAACGACTTGGTCTCAATCTAGGCAACAATAAGCCTAGCAAATAGTTGCTCAGACAAAGGGTAGGACAAGAACAGGAAGCTTTATACTTGATGGTGTCCAATCAGCAGTCTGCTGCTAATCACCTGACCCTGCTGAGTCAGCATGTGCAGCCTCTGGTGGCGGGTTATTAGACACAGTTCCCTCATCTGACCTGGTAGTACGGTGACACAGAAAGTAAGGCTCTCTGCTTGGCAAGCCCATGGGCCTGGCTTTGAGGCGTGCGATGCCTGACAGAAATGCCTCACAGGCACCAGTTATTTGTCCTAACTGAAACATTCCCCAGGGTCCTGAACTTTGACTAGCTGCTCAGGTCAAAAAGGGGCAACAATATTACAATGGTGCCTAGAGGCCCCATCCAAGTTCAGAGCCCTATTGTGATGGTGCTGTATGAACACATAGCAAGAAACTGGTGTTGCCCTGGAGAACTTATAGTCTAGCTAGACATGGCAGAGAAAGGAATTATTATTGCTCTCATTTTACAGATGGAGAATTGAGGCACAAAGAGATTAAATGACTTGCACCACATCACAGGGAAAATCTGTGGCAGAAACTGAACCCAGTTCTTCTAAGTGCCAGTGTAATGTCTTACCCATATAGCCATCCATGGAGTTGTGCCCCAAGAGAGGAAAAGGTACTCATTTCCCAGAACATGTGCTTTAACAAATATCCAGAGGGGAAAGATGAGATTGGTACAAATATCAGAGGAGCTGGATATGAGACACTTCTTTCCCCAAACAGCTGAATGAAATGGGCCAAATTATTATCTAATTTCCACTAATGTAAATCTTGAATTAACTCCACTGAAGCTAGTTACCTTACACAGTTACCTGGAGATAACTGAGACCAGAGTCTGGGCCTCTTACAGCCATTTTTCCACCTCAGGAAGCTTGAGCCAGGTTGGCACAAATTTGAGGGGAAATAATTAAAGCCGTAGGCATGGCAGTACAGATTAATTAAAGTATTTGGCACTTTGTCACAGTCAGGAAACACAGAGGCCAAAGTTTGCAGTGACCCAAACCATGGGGGGGGGGGGGGGGAGAAGGAGACAGATGGATCATAGCCAGCCTAAAGATGTGCTACCAAGATGGGGAGTGAGGTGGCCAGACTACAGATGGCTAGAAATGCTGCTCCTTTAATGAAGATGAAGTTTATCCATCTGTTAGCCTACCTCACAGCCAATCAAGGCAGATAAAACCCGACACAGCCCAAATCTGCACAGAGCCAGAGAGACCAATCCTGTCAGTGATCCATAGACAGCACAGAGGGAAGGAGAAATCTCATTCATCATCTCAGTAGCACAAGGCTGAGAGAGAGTCTGTCAGGAAGTTTGACTGCCCACTGCCAATCCAGAGAGAGACAGATTGTCGTCCAAAGCCAGTCAATCCACCTAGCCAAGAAGTGTCAATCAGACAGCCAAGAAGAAGCCAGCTGGCTATCTTAGAAGTGCCAGCCATGCATGGAGGTGTTGGGTAAGAAGTGTCAAAGGGTCTTTGGGACTCTGACAGTGACGTATGATTGTAAGTAAATCTTTCTGCATGATCTTAAAGGCCTGATCTACACTAACGGCAAGGTCAACCTAAGATACTCATCTTCAGTTCAGCTACATGAATAGCGTAGCTGAAGTCGATGTATCTTAGGTCGACTTACCTGTTGTCCTCACGGCGGCAGCAGTCAACAGCGTGCTCCCCCCGTTGACTCTGCCCTGTGTCTTTTGGCGAGCTGGAGTTCCGGAGTTGAGGGGAGTGCCTCTGAGGATCGATATATCGTGTCCTCACAAGACGCGATAAATTGATCCCCAATAGATCAATCTCTACTCATTTATCCAGCTGGTAGTGTAGACAAGGCCAAAGACGCCGGAGAACACAGCCGGGGAGAAATGGATCCAAGGGCTGGGCCTAGATAATTCTGCATAACGCAGGTCTTGTTGAGTACTGCAGAAACAGGGTTTCTGCATGTTCATTCAAATTCACAACAACTGTTTATTTCACCTTATTGCTACTTGTGTGCATTCATTCAAACACATTTTTTGTACACATGTATGCTTTCGGAATGGCTGTTCATGCAGGTGAGGGTTACCTCAGACACAAACCAAAGTATTGGTTATACAGCTGGGTTAATAATAGATTTTTTTCAGGTCACATGAAATGTTTTGTCAATTTTAAACAATTTTTAATTTTTGTTTTAAATTAAATTAAAATTAAATGAAAAATTATTTTGAATAAAAAATGGAAATATTTCATTAGAAAATGTCAAAACAAAATATTTTAAAAACTTTTTGACCAACAATTCAGTGAAATATACACACATTCATGAAATGTTTTGGTCAATCCAAATATGCATCTTTTGCCAAAAAAAAAAATTGGGCCAAATATTTTTGACCAGCTATAATTTGCTATTATTCGTGATTATATTATCAAATCATAGAACAAAAACAATACCATGTGCCCAATTACACCTAACAAATAATCAACAGTGCACAGCCAATATGCAAACAGTTTGTGAAAGACAATTAGATGGACATTGTTCATCCTGACTATTTGGTGTATACTAACAAATATGGCTGCAGAAATCAAGATGGGTTCATGGATAATACAGAACTCAAGTAAGGGATATACATTTATCAGATAACTTAGTCACAGTGAACAAGTCAGCAATCTCTAGTACACTATATGTTTATTCAAGAGGCAAAGTGGAGATAGTCGGGGAACCAAATGTAAGATTTGGGGCTGAGCATCAGTCAAACATGTGCCTCCCTGAGGATAATTAATGAAACACGCAGGTGGTTTCCTCCTGAAATGTGAGCATTTTTGCTAAGTTAATGTGCCCGAATATATGAAATGCTGTGCTTTTGATGGCAGTAGTCCTCATATCATTTCTATAAAGCTGAGATTGGACATGAACTAAAAGCCCTTAACTGAGGGTCATTTAGCACCCACAGTAAATAAGGAGTATAAGGACTCTTTATCCTAAGGCAATGTTTGAAGTGAATTTGATTTTTTTATGATTGTGTGCAGCTCTGTTGTACTTTCTGGCCCTGGTCCCTCTCTCACTCATCCCTGTTGTAGGCCAATGTAGCTCTATTAACTTCAGAACTGTTCCTTGTGATTTACATCAGTGCAAGTGAGAGGAGAAACAGGCCCTGTGAAAGCCACATCTGTACATCAATGAAAATTAAAAAATGTTCTTGATAACTTCATTTGATATCAATTAATTTCACTGCTAGCTCTGATTAATTGGAAGCTGGGAACCATCATATCCTGCACTGCATGACAATTAACAGCAAAATGATAGTTTGATAAGGGCTTATTTTTGGAAAATGTTAAATGGCTTTGCTTCAATTTAATTGATGACTGAATTTTGATAACTTTACCGTGGATTGTGTGAGTCATATCAGAAAGGCCAATAAGATGCTGGTGTTCTCATGTCCCTTGGATTATTCCTAAATGAAATGAAGGTACTATACAAGGTACATTATATACATTTTTTGTATATAATGTTATTATATCTGTAAAGTGATTTGAGAACCTTTGAGATGGGCAATACTACATTAATCTGTTTATTAAGCATGGCTAACATTGAGACAATCTCATTTCACATGAACTATAAAATAGTTATGAAGTGGTAACTCTGCAACCTTTGGCTACTGCTGACCTGGACTGGATATGAACCACTAACCATAGGGCTAAGGACACTTTACCCCACTACCTGTCTTGTAAATACTGATAATCCCAAATTCTCTCTAATTACTGTAAAACCTCATAATTATATGTTAAATTGCTGAACTGGGAATTCAGTGCTGATGTATAACAATAAACCATTTTCAGTGGTAACAGACTTCTGCTGTTAAATAGCAGTTACCTCATTTTAACAATTACAAAATACTGGGCCAAATCCTTCCCTCAGTTAAACCCATGCAATACTTCAGTATTTCAGATTCTTTACATCACCAAAGCAGTGTAATGCAGCCCAAAATGTATTCGTGAATCTAGCTCAATGGGTTTGTAACCAGAGTCAGAATTTGTCCCTCAGGTCTTCTCTGTTGTGTTAGGCATCTTACAAATATGACAGACACATAGACAGAGTTGCATGACTGGAAATCAGTGAAATGTAGAATTACACAAATCCAGATCCTAAGCAGTGGCGGTGGTGTTTTAATTACAGAGACTAAAAAATCTGCACCAGCTGAGTTCTCTTAATCAATTACAAAGGACAACTTGAAATGGACAAAGAGCTATTATAAACCAAATTATAGTCTTGTTTGCAGTAGCTCTGTTGGCAGCATTAGCAAATAGCTGCCAAGTAGTCATCATTTCACAGATTTAAATATTGGAAAGGGGGCGCAAGTCGACTGCATTCCAGAGTATACAGTGGAAATTAATCTGTCAATTTGTGGATAATCAGCAGGGTATTTAAATTAGTGTCAATGGTCCAGCTTGTACTGACATGAATCATTGATGCCAATGAAGTTACAAAGGTGTAAAACTGATCTGAGAAGAAAATCAGTCCTGGTCCCATTGGCATTGCCATTAACTCAAGTGGGACTAGGATCCAGACATGGTCCACAATACCCTGGAATTGCTCAGCCAGTTTTCTGTCACTGCTTGAGCCCAGTTGTCCTCACTGCATTGCTGATCGGTTTGATTTCTCGCTATATTGTTATTAAATCATGAATTTTATGAGAATAATATATTTTATAGCATCTTTCATTGGAAGGGATCTCAAATGCTCTAATACATTGCAGATGACACTGTGGAATTCTGGAGAGAGCTCTCATTGAAGCTATTGAGACAAATCATTCCTTCTAGGCACAGGAAAATACAAGTTGCATTTCTCTGAACCAGCACACCCCTTAACACATGTGGGGCAGTTCCCCCTAGTGTTTGCAGATTTCTCAGTTTTATAGGGACAGTCCCGATATTTGGGGCTTTGTCTTATATAGGCGCCTATTACCCCCCACCAACACCCCATCCCGATTTCTCACATTTGCTGTCTGGTGACCCTTTTAGTTCCCCAAAAGGGAGGGAAGACAGCTTTAGTTTAATCACTGTCTTTGCAGAAAATGAGATGGTCAATGGGATGAGCTGAATTATCCCCACATACAGATGCCCTAGACTTTTTCTATCAAGCACTGTTCATATTTTCCGTCATGCTGGATCCTCTCGAACTCTCCACTGAAGGGAAGGATGTGAATGTGTTTTCATAGCATCCACATTTCCATAACTTCAATGGAGCTATGCTGCTTCAAACCAGCTGAGGATCTGGCCTATGATTTTTAAATTGACAGTGTCTCTATAAAAATAATATTCATCCTATAAGTAAATCCCTGCTTGTGTGTGTGTGTGAATTGCAGCACCCTTGGGGTGACCAGATGTCCTGATTTTATAGGGATAGCCCCAATTTTGGGGTCTTTTTCTTATATAGGCTCGTATTCCCCCCCTACACACACACACACACTCCCATCCTGATTTTTCACACTTGCTGTCTGGTCACCCTAAGTGCACGCTCCTCTTCTCATCATATGAAGGGACTCATATTCTTAGAATGGTTGTAATCCCTCTGTTAAACTATTTATTTAATACTAGCATAAGTGCCCGGCGTTGCTCGGGTCAGTCGGAGGTGGGGAGGGGGCAGACAGTTGACACCCCCTGACCAACTCCAACACCCACACCTCACCCCTCACCCACCCCGACACCTTCCCACCCCCCCCCCCTGACCAACCCCAACACCCCCCGGCTCACTTACCCCCCGACCAAACCCGACACCCCCACCTGACCCCCCCAAGCAAACCCGACACCCCCACCTCACTTACCGTCCCACCAAACCCAACTCGGATCCGTCGCGGGGGGGGGGGCCAGAGCCGAGGGATTCCGGGGACCTTCGCAGGTGGGGGTGGGGGCACAGAGCTGATGGATTCCGGGGTTCCGTTGGGAGGGGGGAGGGGCAGAGAACTGAGGGATCTCCGGGGTTCCGTTGGAGGAGGGAGGGGTGAGCTGAGCGAGTGCGGTCTCTGTTGGAGGGGGTATTATGACATCATCAGCACCTAACCGCCCAGCCGATGTGATTGGCCCTGAAAGACTTTCACCCCTGGGGGGCGTCAGAGGTGAGATCCGAAAATGTTTCGACCCTTACCAGCATCTAGACCCCAAGACCCCTAACTGTACCAAATTTCAAGTCTCTGGCTCAAACGGTGCGGAAGGAGTTCGCGGTCATACATACATACATACATACATACCACTTGACTTTTATATATATAGATGTGCCTTATTTAAATAATGCCACAGTTTTGCAAATTAATAGAAATTATAATTTTAAAATGGAGTGAAAATATTTCCAAGATTAAAATTAGGTAGACTGCAGGCTCAAAACACAGGGAACCCAACCTGGAACTCTGTTATGTGCAAGACTCTGACTTATGTATCTCCTGACCTCATAGATGTCAATAGGGCTACAGCAGGTCTTTGTGGAAATGGCACCCCTTCCTCTTGATAGTCTTCTTCTGGTTTTCCAGTATTGCCTTAAAACCCCAATCAAGCTGGGGTGTCATTGTGTCAGGCACTGAGTTTACTTCTGGTCTGGGAAACAGCCAAATCTGAAACAATAATAGGAACCTTTGGACAAAGGCACATAAAATAGAAGGGCAAAAGTTAATACAATGAACCTCTGGACTAAGCCCCCTCTTTGGCATCATGCAGAATTTCAAAATTGAGAGGGTGTTATCAGAAAGAACCAAAGGAGGCAGAAATAAGAGTTCTGTGAGATTTATAACAAGGATCAAGCATGGTTACATAATATAGCTTACATCCTGGACGCAAAGGTCCACATCCTGCAGTGTTCTGGGCATGTCCTGTGAACCTTTAATTCTAGGGCATCCTTTGCTATAGTAAATGAGCAGCAAATGCAGAGTTAGGAGATGAGGACTTGCAGCTCATGGCAGGAGGTGCTTATTCAGTGCCTCAGAGGATCAGACCCATAAGGTTTAAAGACTGTCTTAATCAAAACTCTGCAAAAGTGATCAGCCCAATTACCACTATTGAGTCGCCTGAAGCTCCAGAGAGACAGTATTTGTTCCTCTTTCATGTGTGCCAGTCATAGACAACATGCCAGCTAATGTCTAAAATCAACCCATTATTATTTATCCCAAGCGTTATCCACCTCCAAGGCTGGATGGGAATTCACAATTTCCTCAGAGCACTGAATGAGAATAAACCATAAGAGGGGATGCTAACAGTTATTATTTCTCCACTCTTGCCTGGTGACAGAAACTGCATTATTTTAAAGGGGTTGAGAAGAAAAATTAGTCTCCTAGGAAAACCATACTCGGATGTTCCTTAGCTGGGCTTGAGCCAATGCACACTCAGAAGGCAGAAGCCTGATATGTTATCAGAATTCTTTTAGCACCACAGCTAATGTCACAGAATTTTATGCTACTATACTTTTATATAATTTTATGCCTCTGGTCCATGACTAGGGTCCCCAGGCACTATGGTAATTTTCTGAATAACTCTCTATGGTGATAATATAGTAGGTAGACGTTATTTTATTCTGATGAGGTCAGGAGGTTTTTGGATAAGAAAATGGCCTCTCAAGAAATGAGAGAAGAAGCAAAATGATGATAAAATTGTCAAAGCCTCTCATGTCCTTAAATTCTAATGAAGGTCCCCCCCCTCCCCCCCCCCCCCCCGCTTCTTTCTTTAGACTGGTTTTGAGATTCCCTTAGTTCAGAAGCTATTGTTGTTTATAGTGCTTTTTAATAGGTGGAGGCTCCCCTTGGAAATGTTACATTTGACATAGCAATATAGATGGGGTGATAGCAGTTGAGCTTCAGTCATGGGGAATAACAGATTGCTAGATGAGACAGGACTTTTATGTTTTGGTTTTGTTTTCCCATTCTACCATCTCCTTCCCATACCTTTTTACAGGCCTCAGACAGAGGGCTGCCAATGAGAATCACATATACTTTGTCAACTCTATTTTTTGTGATCCTTTTTCTGGCTCATTTATCTTTGTGATGGAGGTCCTGGGGACTCCTCATTCTCATTTATACAAGGGCCACTGCACACTGCTCTTGCAGTGGAATGGGCCTTAGAGTGGAGTTTAATTACATTTATGCTCATTTTAAGGCCGCTTTACACTGCCAGAAAAGTGTAAAATACCCTTAGTATAAATTAAATAGCAAAAACTTTTGTTAACACACAATTGACGTGGCCGGGTGATAGCTTGTGCCCTTCCAGAACATTGCATTCAGAAAAACTCAAGATTACAAAAACCAGGATCTACAGAGTTAAGATGAATGTCCACATGCCCTTAACTCTGCCCTCTCTGAGTGATGCCCCAAAATACCTGAAACACATTCACTCACATTATGCCCTATGCTCAAATACTGACCCTATTTCCCTGGCTGAATACTACACTTGCAAAATTTAACAACCAAAACCCTTTTACAACCCTGTCATACTTGCACAGAGGATATCACTTAAACCTACCTTTTCCTTTAGCCATAATTAAATCCACAGGCTGCTCTTAGATCCCACCTCACTCACTACTGACAATACCAGGGCAAAAAGACCCCGTTGCCCTGCTACTGACACAATCTCAACAATTTTGTGATGTAAAGGGATTCGATGCAGTTGTTAAATTTTACAAGTGTAAAAGTTGAAAGGTAGAGTGCAAGTATATGTGTTTTGGGGCATCATTCAAAGTTGGCAAAGTTAAGGTTATGTAGGCATTTACCATAACTCTTGGTTTCCCGGTGTTCACAAGTTTGAGTTTTGCTGAACTTTGTGTTCTGGAAAGGCATGAACTATTGCCAGCAATCTTAACTCTGCATTAATGTAGTTTTTTGCCATTTCAATTTCCTAGTTTTTTAAAGAGAAAGAGAGATGTCTGTTGGTAGCAGTTAGTTGCCATTTAGGCAGTTGTAGTTCTCACATAGGTTTGCAGCTGATATGCTGGTGTGACTAGGTAATGATAAAAAGATCTAGTTTTAAACGGTGCTTTTCATCAGTAGATCTCAAATAACTTTACCTCATTAGCTCTATTTTACAGATGGAAAACTGAGGCACAGAGAGGGGAAGTGACTTGCCCACAGTTACACAGCAGGCCAGTGGCAGAGCTAGGAATAGCCCCAATCCAGTGGACCCTCCAGTAGGCCACACAGTTACTATGTACTTCCTTAGTGCTCCTCTCCCCACACCCAAACATTTAGTTATAGTGGAGTAGGGATAATGGTCCTGCTTTGAAATATTTGCAATGTGTAGCTGCTAACAGGACCAGTGAGAGAAATCTCATCCATGGTTTATGCCTCCAAACCTTGACAGCTTTATTAAATGGTAGTTACAGTAACTTCTTCAAGCATGAGAGAAGACTGATGTGTGTCTCTCCTTCTCTATCCCATGTCCCACCCTACGCTGCAACATGTAGCCTCCACAACATTTCCAGATCCCTTCTCCCCTCCCTGTTCTATTAAGTCATGTTAGCACTGTAGAAGCCATTAAATGTAAGAAGTTGCTCCTTGCTGTCTCCTGCTCTAGGGCCTCTAGGCTGCTGTGTACAGATATCACAGGCAGCAGCTTACTGAAGAGGTGGATATTTCCTAGATCCGTGGTCCCCAACACGGAGCACGCAGGTGCCATGGCACCCGCTGGGGCATTTATGGGCGCCCACAGAAGCCGCGGCCCCGTGCCTGCCTGCCAGGGACAGAGAACTCCGGGGCTGCAGGCTGCGGGTGCCAGTGTTCTCTGTCCCCAGCAGGCAGGCGTGGGGGCCATGGCTTCTCTCCATGTTGCCTAACTATTCTTTCACCCCATCACCCCTCCCCCAAGTACTTGTTCATAATTTATTTTCTTTTCAAAAATAGCTTGAGAATCTTCTTAATTATCTGCTTTACTCAGATTACATTTAGCAAAAAACAAGACCATACAAAAAAACCCACAACCGTGAGAGAGGCAGATTTTCCCAAAGTGTTTGCAGTTAATTCTCAGATTTCTGCCCAGGGTAGATCTCAAACTTCCAAGTTCCTGGAATCTGTGAACTTAATGAAATGTTTTGTTTTGGTTTTCTTGGGGACTGTCTCTCACGAACCCCTTGCTCCAGGGACCCCATATTTCAATCAGTAGCCATCCCGTACATTCCCATGATGCATAGCAAATTTCAAGACAATCTGTATAATCAGGTGGGTTTTAGAGCACAAGGAAGAGTGGTCCTTTCAACAAGAAGAGCGGCCTGACCTTAGCTAAAGCAGAGCTGGCACGCCACTGGAATATTGTGTAAAACTAGAGGGAGGATGGAGGTGAGGGCTCTACAGCTCCATCAACAGCACAGCAGGCTCAGAGGTAAAGTGACCCATTCATCTCAGTGAGATGTTCTCAGATGAAAGGAAATATTCACTGGAGATGAAAACAGGCTGGAATTAAATGATTTCCCTCTAAAACTGAAGAAAGCGCAAATAGACTTTCAGAAGTTTTTTGTGAAAGTGACTGTTGACGGAGTGGCAGCAGGGGGATGGATAGCTCAGTGGTTTGAGCATTGGCCTGCTAAATCCAGGGTTGTGAGTGCAATCCTTGAGGGGGCCATTTAGGTATATGGGGCAAAAATGGGAATGTTCCTGCTTTGAGCAGGGGGTTGGACTAGGTGATCTCCTGAGGTCCCTTCTACCTCTGAGATTCTATGATTCACTGCAGAATTTTACAACACTTCCAGGTTGTATGTATACACTGGACCTTCATGATAGCTGTAGCTTTCTAAAGGTACTTGAGAAATTGTATTCAGTCTTTGCAGAGCCAACCAATTATCAGATGTTTCTTGACATGCAGGCTGATTTGGGTCTCAAGCATCGTGCAGCCAAGTCATACACATTGGGCATGTAAGTGGAGAAGTGTGTTTGCAGGAAATATGCAATACATTGCCATCATGCTGTGTCTAAATTAAAGATCTGAGTGAACAAGGCAAAAAGTGGTCTGTGGAAGCAAACAATCTTTATCATCACATAACTGGAGTTTCATTCGTTGAATGCTTTATTATCTTTCAACATATTATACAAGTTGTTCATGTGCCTCACAAAGGACTACCAAGCATCAATACCACACTTGCAAAAGCTTCCTCTCTCATAGAGAAAGTGAAAGCGCATTTTGAGCAATGAAGAATTGAAGAAGGCTGGAATGAAATGTGAAAAGAAATTACAGAATTCTGCCAAGACCATAACATTGCAGGGCCAGATGACACACTTCACGCATCAAAAAGAAAGAAGAATAGTAAAAGCCTCAGCAGCTCTTATGGACTGAATTGTCCCAATAACTTTGGGTCAAAGAGAGCATGTAGAAGAGGCAACAAATGATTTTGAAATGCCCTAGACTGTAACTGTACCTGAAAAAAACAGGTGGTATCAGCAGCTGTACATTCCTATTTTGGATGCCATAATTTCAGAGTTATAGAATATGATTCTCAAAAGAATCAATGGAGATTGCTAAAGCGTGTGACTCAGTGTTGAGGTGTGACAAAAACGACATTCATCCACTCTTGCAAAAATATGCAGACCTACTCAGTCCTCACCTTGCAGCTGGAGAACTAAACATTTTTACCAGTACAGAATCTCCTGTTACCTTTCCAAGGCTTCAAGAAGAAATGTCTCAGATTATGTACCCAAACTATTATGAACTCATTCATTTAGCTCTCACATTGCCAGTCAGGATGGACACAACAGAAAAAAGCTTTTCTGCAATGAGATGGATTAGAAACTAGTTGTGTTCAACCATAGAAGACAGATTTTCTTCACTGGCTCTTCTTCACATAGAAGCTGATTTAACTGCAAAGCTAATTCCAGAGAACACTGTGGACATTTATGCTAGCCAAAGGGAAAGACAATTGCTTCTACGTTAAGATAAATACAGTATTTTTATATTAAGACAATGTTTATATAGCTGGAAAACCAGTAAGATTGGATTCATAGTTACATGGAAGTGCTCAGTTCTGTTTATTTAAGAATTGGGTTTTATGATAATGTTAATTTTTCAGTGGTAGGTGGTAAACATGGCAAATAAGATCAAATAAAAAATAAGGGTGATTAAATAATGACTGCAAACTGTATATGTAATTTTAAGTACACTTTAATTTAAGTACCACTAACAATCAGTAAATCCAGAAGTTAGACCTATATTTATTATTAATACTATTAAGTCCCTTGCACCCCCAAATACAGAAGTCAAACTACACCTATGCAGGGGACTCCTGATCCTGGCACACACATGCAACAGCACAATATGGGTCTGACAGATGCCCTGGCCCTATTCTTCCCCAGTACTCTTGCCATTCACCCCCTTGCCAATTTTCCTCCTTCTCTCCCTCACCTGAGCCCCTAACCCCTCCAACTTCCGCTACCACCCATCCCGATTTGTCTCCCTTCCCATAATCCTCCCTCCCATTGACACAGTCCCAAATTCCTTTCACTTTATCCCCTCTCACTTCTCCACCACCTAAAATTTCCCTCTTCTGCCAACAAGATTTGCATGAATAATTTTTTTACAAAAATACTTTGAGACCCTGGCACTCCAATATTCATCAATGTCATATAATTAGGATATCTTTTGTACAAAGTATGCCTTGTGTGGTAACATTCTAAAAATCTTGATCTGATAGACATTAATATCTTGTTGGATTGTATGTGCTATCATCCTATGTGAAGTTATGAACTTTGGCTATGTATGTGTTACTAAAGCATGTTGTGAAGTTGAAAACACCCACACGCAGCCTTTCAAGTACAACAATAAAAAGGCCAAACAATGTTAATGGCTTATTGAGGAAATACACACAAGCACAAGGATTACCCCAGGAACTGTGTACAATAGAAACCTCTCAGAGATAGCACTACACAATGGAAACTATTTGACCCAGGTCACATCAAAAGAGCTTTCCAGCAAGCAGGAAGAAGATATAAAAGGGGGGAAATGACATAATGGGGGGACCTCACTCTCCCTACAACAACATACCTGAAGCACTTGAAGAATAAAGACTGAACAGGGGGCACGTGATGGTCCCAGGCTAAGGGATTTCTAGTCTGTGTATGAAAACCTGGGAAAGCCACGCATAAAAGACAAAGCAGCTTTTGCCTTAAGAATCTGTCAGCATGTTTATCACTCAGGGTGAGGAGTAAGTTAATCTCAGTTTGAGGTTTTGTTTATTTACTAAGTAGCCTGCTTTGATCAGTGTGCTTTCACTTATAGTCACTTAAAATCTATCCTTTTGTAGTTAATAAATTTATTTTATGTTTTAATCTAAACCAGTGTTCATGGTCCTCTTCACATTGAGGGAGAAGCAGACCGGGTATTAAATCCAGACACGGGCCAGATTTGACCAGAGCTGGATGGTACTGTTATGGGGTCCCAAGCTGGGAAGCTGCTGGTTAAAGAGACTGCATCTAACTGCAGCTGGGTGTGTCTTTGCCTGTATGAATGCTAGTGACAGTGCAGGCTGGAAGGCTTTGCAGCTTGCCACAGAAGCACAGTGTGAGAGAGAGCCCAGGCTGGTGGTGGTGTTGTACAGGATTAAATGCACAGCCTGTTGTTCTGAGTGAGATTGGCTCTTCATACCACTGGCAGTGGTTTTAAGTCGTTACTAGTTTGTTTGGCCTTTCTATTGTTGTACCTGAAAGGCTGCTTGTGGGTGTTTTCAACCTCAAAATATGTTTAAGTAACATCTACGTAGCCAAACTTCATAACTTCACATAGCAGCAGATCAAGACTTTTAGAATGATACCTCACAAGGCATACTTTGTACAAAATATATCCTAATTATATGACCGTGGTGAATATAGGCGTGCCAGGGTGTCACAGCGCCCATGGCAGGATTGGAGTCTTAGTAACAGGACTCCTTTTAGCGTTAATGGGAGTCGCATGGGAAAATCTTCATCTGTTGATCTGAGACTACAATGCATAACTGTTTCTGCATACCCGAGCCTAATTCTGATTTCCCATACACCCATGTAAATCAGATATCATTTCATTCATCAATGGAGTGAGGCTGGTGTGAACCAGTACAAATTAAATGAAAATAATCAACATTTCTAGTATATATCACAAGTTATTAATCTGATCCTCCACCCTTTAAAGTAAATGTCAAAATTGATTTAATTGTGAGCAGGATCTGGCCTTATGTTAGAGGGTTGTTTTCTTCTGACTAGTGGCCATCCATCAACTTCCTAGTTCCAAGAAGTGAGAGTTGATGCAACCATTGGATGTGAGAGAAAAGAATGGCTGACCTTGGGAAATGAATTGTGTTTATTTGTTCTCAAGCAAGGTATTAAACAATGAATATATAAATATGAAAATTAAAAGGATTCTAAGATATATGTTAAATAATAACAGATTGAGATGATGCATTTTAGTGTTTTATATAATATACAAAAAGTGTGTGAGGGGACTTGTCCTTTTTATTAGCATGGGAATTTGTTAATATAATGCAGATGACATTTAGGAAAATGAATTACCTGGTGTCCCATAGGGCTCTCATTAAAGATGTTGCATCTCATGAGGTTACTTTGGCTGACAAAATTATTAAATGAATTAATAGGAAGAATGGATTGACTGAATGAACTCTGTAGTTACTACTTTAAAAAAATGACTGTAGCTGAACTATAGATAATTAAAAGGGCTAAAGATATCACACCAGGAGTATTCTAGGTTTTACAATATATTAAAGACACGAAATTATGGAATAAATAGGGCTGTAAATCATTTAAGAGATTATACAGATCTGGTTTAGAGTACAGTAGCTTTAATGTGACTGAGGAATCAAAATTTAAACATCACCACAATAGGTCTTTAAGGACTTTTTCTACTTGCATCATTTACTATTAGTCTTAAAACAGTAATATGTAAGTAGATACTAGTGGGGAAGCTCTTTCAATGTTTGAAAGCTTTACCTTGCAAGCACATTTGATTTTGTCCATTGCAAGCAGAGAAAACCTAAAAATATTCTGAATATCTACTCTGTGGCTATACAATTTACAGTACTGCAAGAGTCGACTAAACACAGTGGCTAAAACTACATGGTCAAATTCAGGATGAGATTACTACTAAAGCTGAATGAAAAGTTGATTATTATTTTTTGTTCACTCACCAAACTAAACAATCTGGAAAAAAAAATCTGGTCCAGTGAAAAATTTTGTTCAACCCAAAATGAATTTTTGAGGATTTCTGTTTGTTTTATTTCATTATCTTTTGGGGTGTTTTTACTCTTTAATTTAAAAAAAAAACAAATCTACTTACATTTCAAAATGAACTATAGTTCCAAAACAAAAAGTCAAAACATTTTATTTTGAAAATGTTGAAATGAACCACTGAGACATTTAAAAATAATTTGTATTTGGCTTGAAATTATTCTCAAAATTCAACCAAACTATTCAACTGAGAAATTGTGCCCGGCCCTAATCACTATCTCATCATCTTATTTTGTGAGGTTTAATGGGGAAAGGAGAAGGCTGAAGTGTGTGAGCAAAGAACAAAGCATCAAAGAAACATAGGGCTACTTTTTCAACCTGACCGTTGGTGGGCCTGCTTTTTTTACCCACAATTGTTTGCAAGCACACGGATCTCACACAGATGTACAACTATCTGAATGGTGGGGAAAACATGGACTTGGGTATATTAATGAGGTAGCATTGGGGAGTGCAAAATGAGAGGGTGTTTTTTTAAAAAAATCTGGCCTGGAGATCCACAAAGGTAAATGAAGATCTTGGATTAGATGTTCAAAATGCACTTTTAAATATTTTCTTGGTTAATAGTTTGATTCCCTAATAAAAAAATATTTCAGCCTTCCACACTACAGAAACTCATACAAAGTTGGGCTTCCTGGCCCTCACAGAGAAAAGGGAGTGTTAAGTGTTAAGACACTTAGGAGGCACGTTTAATCTTTTATATTGAGGACTCAGGAAGGAGACAAGGGAAATAACTTGCCAGCACTGTCAAATAAGAAAACAAAAACACCCTAGGCATGCAGTGAAAGGCCTTGTTACTGACACACTTTCTGAATGAGTCTCTTTGTGGATTCAACAAAGTTGCCTGCCTAATATATACACCTATGCCCCGTCCCCCTCACACACACACACTTTGGGTGTCATAATCCATTAATATAAACAACTATTATGGCAATTTTTCACATTTCTGTATTTGTGTTAGGGGTCCATGAAAGTGACACTGAACTATAGAAAGTTCATGTATGTTAATAAGGATAAAATAAAAAATTAAAGAAAAGGATGCTGAGCTCTAGAGGCAGAATGGGACTAGAATCATTAGCAAGATACTGGGCTAGAATCTGATCTCAGTTACACCCATTTAGATCCAGGATAACTCTGTACGTTACGTCGGATTTGTGAGTGAAATCTGAATTAGGCTTCGATTTCAACTACATTTTTAGATGAGACTCATTCTCATCACTCCAGGCATGAGAGCCTTTTCCTTTGCACCCCCTGACATCTGGAAGAACCTGCATCATGCCTGTATTTCTCTCCCTCATTTACCCATCACATCTTTTCACACCTCATCTGCAGCCATGGATTATCTGTCTTTCTGGTACTTCTTTCCATCTCTCTCTCTCTCTGCCTCTTCCACTACTGAATGCTGTAATTTTATTATTTAATGTTGCAAAGCAGTCTGAGTTAGTATGAAAGCATCTGACCAGAGTAAGGTTGGATCACACTGTGTTGTACTCACAGAAAAATGAAAAGGAGGAAAAGCGATAAAAGAGTTAATTGCTGCAGAACTCTGGTGCGTCATACCCACCATAGCCTCTGTGTGAGGTTCTGACGCATAAACTGAAGCCGACTTTGAGGGTGGTGGTCTTGCTGATAACTCCTCTCCTGCTGTTATATCCAGAGGAGCTCACAGCAAACGAACACCTCATGAATAACAGCATGGTATCAGTGATGTAACACAACCTAAAAAAAAATCAATGAATATCCGTGACTCCTGAAGAATAAAGGCCCACTGCTTCTTCCTTCGCTGTTGAACAAACACACCTGAATTTCAAATATGCACTCCACTACTTCTCTATCTGTATGCATCACCTACCCTTCTTGTTGCTTTATGTAGGAAAACAGAGCTAAAAACAGGGGGGGGGGGGAAACTTTTTGGCCCGAGGGCCACATCAGGATTGTGAAACTGTATGAAGGGCCAGGTAGGGAAAGCTGTGCCTCTCTAAATAGCCTGACCCCCCACTCCCTCCCACATCCTGCCCCCTGACTGAACTCCTGACCCATCCAAATCCCCCCCCCCCCCCGCTCCTTGTTCCCTGACCATCCCCATCCAGGATCCCCCGCTCCTAACCGCCCCCTGGAACTTCAACCCCTATCCAACCCCCGCCCCCTTCTCCCTGTCCCCTGACTGCTCTGACCCCATCCACATCCCCGCCCTCTGGCAGCCCCCACACCCTGGGACTCCCATACCTATCCAACCCCCTCATTCCCCACAGAACCTCAGCCCCATCCGACCATCCCCTGCTCCTTTTCCCCTGACTGCCCCCTGAGAACTCCTGCCCCTTATCCAACTCCCTTGTTCCCCGCCCCCTTACCATGCTGCTCAGAGCAGCAGGAGCTCGCAGCCCCACCACCTGGCTGGAGCCTGCCGCACTGCCTGGCACGCGTGCCAGGCCAGTGTGCTGGCAGAGCGGCAAGGTGAGGCTGCAGGGCAAGGGGACAGCAGGGGAGGTGCTGAAGAGTAGCCTCCCTGGCCGGGAGCTCTAGGGCCAGGCAGGACTGTCCCACAGGCCATAGTTTGCCCACCTCTGGTTAAGAAGCGAGATCTCAATTCTCATTAATTTCACGAGCACTAATAAACATTTGTAGCTGTGCAAGCTAAGATAATAGAGCTTGGCCTGAGCTGCAATATTTGGCTCTAGACTTTGAACTACACCACATTTCAGGGATCTTTAAATGTGGGCTTTTACTCCGGTTTATTATAGAGGTAGGGACTGGCTGCCGAATTGGAATCAGAATCCAGGTTTGGCTTCTGACTCTCCCAAAATCAAGAGTTATTAGCAAATCGGGTCTCCCTCGTTTTTCAGGAGCAAACCGATCACTGGTCAGGAGACAGGAAGGAATTCCCCCATTGTTTAATTCACTCAGGTCCTGAGGTAAATAAAGCTAATTGAAGTTGGAAAGACTTCATTATGACCAGGAGGGAGGGGGTTAATTTCCTTTGGAAGTACTGGATTTTGGGAACTGCTAGACACAGATGCCACCAAGAAAGGCCATTGTTCCAATCCGGAAAATTCCTTGCACATTCATTCCCATTTCACTTGCTTTTTCTCCTCTTCTTCTTCAGCGGGAGATTCTTTCTGTCCTAATTTCCCCACTTTTAATTAGTCTATCTGAATAATTGACCTGTAAGTTTGGGGAATTCTTCTTTTCTTTTTTAAAAAAGATACTTGTTAGGACCGGAAGACATTGTGACGGGCAACCACTAGAAGGCGGAGTTATGCTTCTGAGTCAACTCCAGGAGAGTGCATAATGATGGTATCAATCTGAGAAGGACCTTGGATTCTTGTTATCTGTGTGTTTGGGAACCAGTTCCCAGCTGCATGAGTGTTTACCCTGTCTGTGTGAGAATGAATGCGTGGGAAACTAAATGGGGAAACTAAGGCAGGACTGCATAACCAACAAGTGCTGAACAGTGTGTAACCAATCAGTTTGTTGCTTGCTATTAATGAGATTAGTATGTATGAGATGCAAATGAGCATGGGTATATCTGTGCTGACACACCTTTTGGGGTTGGGCTTCCTCTTTGGGCTTCTCTGGACATCGCCTGGGTGTGTCAGACATCTTGTATCGCAGAAGTGCTGGACTCGAAGCCCCCCCAGCACGGAATGCCGCTCCCCTCAATAAACTCACCACTTTCCAACTAGCCACCTGTGTGAAGCCTCGTTTCTCCCGGCAATGAGATAAGCCTCCTGCAACAATACTATACATTAAAGTGCATTTTTCACCAGACAGATTTCTCCAGTCCCTTGCAGTTCAGTGCCATCATCCATACTAGCAGAATAGAACTAGTTTTGGAGCCTGTGAAGCCATCATTTATCTATGTTTGTAACCAGTGACAGGCAAATACAGAACTTGCCATGAGGATTGCTCTGTGCACAGTATCCAAATAAGAAAGAATACAGCAAATTCTCTGCATTTTTGTTTAAATGGCTTCAGCAGGGTTCCTTGCCTCCACTGGGAACTGATCATTGCTAACAGTATATTTTCAACTTGATTTGTGTTTATTTGCCACAGCAAATTTGCCATAGTAACATCTTAGCCACATGTGTCCCTTTCAACAGTGTTTGCAAGTTAAGCTGAGCCAACGTTAAGCAACTCCATTTTTGGGATTTGATAGTATGAAATAAATAGTCTACTCTGGTTCTTATACCATGCTCACAGTTGTTGTTGTGATGTCCGAACATCTAAATAAAAGAAGAAGAAATTACTTTTCCCAGGGTGAAACTTAGAAGGAGATTTTGCCAATTTGGGATCAAATTCATCTCTCTTGATTCATCTCTCATGACCTCCACTGATGTCAATGGTACTATACCTGAGATGGATTTGGTCCATTTTTGGGGAATGATTTTACCTCTAGGATTTATTTTGTATTCATTTCTGCTGCTCATTCCTCCAAAGCTGGCTTTATATCATGATCTCCCAAGCTGCCCCTTTCCTATTATGAAATTGTGTAAACTGCATCATGAAAGGCGATATGTTGAAGAAGTACCTAAGTGGCACATTATGAAATGCACAGCTCCCATAGAGCAATTAAAAATGATGAACAATCTTTTCCAACATTCTCCTCAAAACTGCACATGGGCTTCAGCCAGTTACAAGATTGAGCTGCAGCAAATGCATTAAACGACCCATCTGCTCTTCACACTGTTCATCACTGATTTATAACCCATTTGGCCAACAAAAACAGAACTGATGAGATGAATTCTGCAGAGACCAGCTACAGATTTTCACCTACAATATCCAAAGAAAGAAATGTGTCCCATCCAGCTAGTGTTTTCCCAGGATTTGGACCGAGCAGATATGTTATTTGCAAGCTTCATGCACATGTCATTGTTTGTGTGGACTTACTGGACCTTGTTTAGGTGTCAGTTATACTCCTGGAAATACAATAATTCAATTGCCTTTAGTGGAATTGCTCTTGATTTACTCCAGTGTAACTGAGATCAAATTGGTTAGTCTCTAAGGTGCCACAAATATTCCTCATTTTGTTTATGGATACAGACTAACACAGCTGCTAATCTTAAACCTGAGACCTATGGTGCCCTCCAAAGACTCATTTCAGAGTAGTAGCCATGTTAGTCTGTATCTGCAAAAAGAATGAGGACTACTTGTGGCACCTTAGAGACTAACAAATTTATTTGGACATAAGCTTTCGTCAGATGCATAGAGTGGAACATATAATAGGAAGATATATCTATAGATATATATACAGAACATGAAAAGGTGGAGGTTGCCATACCAACTCTAAGAGGCTAATCAATTAAGGTGGGCTATTAGCAGCAGCAAAAGAAAAACTTTTGTAGTGATAATCAGGATGGCCCATTTCAAACAGTTGGCAAGAAGGTACAAGTAACAGTTGGAGGATACTTAGCATGGGGAAATAGTTTTAGTTTGCGTAATGACCCAGACACTCCCAATCTTTATTCAAGCCTAATTTAATGGCATCCAGTTTGAAAATTAATACCAGTTCAGCAGTTTCTCATTAGAGTCTGTTTTTGAAGATTTTTTGTTGAACAATTGCCACTGGATGGAAGCTGGAGGCATGTAGGTAAATATAGCAGTCAGTAGGTTTCTGGGATAGGGTGGTGTTTATGTGACCATTGCTTTTTTTAAAGTGGATCGCTTGTGTGGATTGGTCTAGGCTGAGGTTGATAGTGGGATGGAAATTGTTGAAATCATGGTGGAATTCCTCAAGGATGTCTTTTCCATGAGTCCATGTCATCAGTGTAGCACAAGTAGAGTAGGGGCATTAGGAGATGAGAGCTAAGGAAGAGTTGTTCTAAGTCAGCCATAAAAATGTTGGCATGCTGTGGGGCCATGCTGGTACCCATAGCAGTGCCACTACCTTGAAGTCTTCCTCATTTTATTTACTAACTTGAAGGTATATATTGTCTCCAAATGTGAAATAGTTGTGGGTGAGGACAAAGTCACAAAGTTCAGCCACCAGACTTTCTGTGACATTATTGGGAATACTGTTCCTGATGTCTTGTAGTCCATTTTTATGTGGAATGTTGGTGTAGAGGGCTTCTTCATCCATAGTGCCAGGATGGTGTTTTCTGGAAGTTCACCGATGAATTGTAGTCTCCTCAGGAAATCAGTGGTGTCTCAAAGATAGCTGGAAGTGCTCATAGTGTAGGGCCTGAGGAGACAGTCCACATAGCCAGACAATCCTGCTGTTAGAGTGCCAATGCCTAAGATGATGGGGCATCCAGGATTTCCAGGTTTATGGATCTTGGGTAGCAAATAGAATACCACTGGTTGGAGTTCTAGGGGTGTATCTGTGCAGATTTGTTCCTGTGCTTTTGCAGGGAGTTTTTTGAGCAGATAGTATAGTTTCTTTTGGTAATTCTCAGTTGAATCAGAGGACAATGGCCTATAAAATGTGGTGTTAGAGAGCTGCCTTCTCTAGAAGCCTCTTGTTCATATTCCAACTTATTCATGATGACAACACACTTCCTTTGTCAGCCTTTTTGATTATGATGTCAGAGTTGTTCCTGAGGCTGTGGGTGACAGTGTGTTCGGCACAGCTGAGCTTATGGGGCAAGTGATGCTGCTTTTTCACAATTTCAGCCCATGCATGTTGACAGAAGCACTCTATGTAGAAGTCTAGTCTATTGTTTTGACCTTCAGGAGGAGTCCACATAGAATCCTTTTTGTAGTGCTGGTAGGAAGGTTTCTGTGGGTTCTTATGTTGTTCAAAGGTGTGTTGGAAATATTCCTTGAGTCAGAGATGTCGAAAGTAGGATTCTAGGTCACCACAGAATTGTATCATGTTTGTGGGCCTAGAGGGGCAAAAGGAGAGGCCCCAAGATAGGACAGAATCTTCTGGCGGGCTAAGAGTATAGCTGGAAACATTAACAATATTAAAGGAACCACTGCTGTGGCTCCTTGTGGCATGTAGATAGTTTAGGGTCTTTTTTTTTTTCCTTTGCAGAGAAGCAAAATGTGTGTTGTAAATGGCTTGTCTATTTTTTTAATCAGAGAGGTAGCGGTGTTAGTCTGGAATTGCAGAAGTGACAATGAGTCCTGTGGCACCTTAAAACTAACTAAAGTATTGAAGCATAAACTTTCGTGGGCTAATACCCACTTCCTCGGATGCATGTCTATTTTTTGTGAAGTCCAGCCATAAGGCACATAATACAATTCTCACCCTAACCCCTTCCCCGCCCCCATTTGAACCCCTTCCCTAAAGTCTCCACCCCAACTTCTCCCCCTCCCTGCCTTCCCCAAATACCCTCCCTGGCCCCCCCTCTTCCATGCCTCCTCCCCTGAGCACGCGGCGTTCCCACTCCTCACCCTCCCTTCCACAGTTTGTTATGCCACGAGAGAGCTGTTTCACGGCAGCAAGTGATGAAAGAAGAATTGGGGATGCAGAGCGCTCAGGGGAGGAAGTGGGGGCATAGGCGAGCTGGGGCAGGGGGACAGGGCAGGGAGCTTGGTGGAAGGATTCACACACAGAGCGGGCAATAGGGATGGAAGGGTGGGGGAAGGTTTCACACACACAGTGTGGTGATGGTGTTGGAGAGGTGGATGGAGGGATTCACACACACGGAACAGAGCAATGAGACTGGAGAGGTGAGGGGAAGGGTTCACACAAACAGAGCAGGACAGTGGGGCTGGAGGGGTGGATGGAAGGCTTCACACACACAGAGCAGGGCAGTGGGGCTGGGGTGGGGGGTGCATTGGTGGAGGGTGGACGGTTCACACACAGAACGGGGGCGGGGGGTGCATTGGTGGAGGGTGGGCGGTTCACACACAGAACGGCGGCGGGGGTGCATTGGTGGAGGGTGGGCGGTTCACACACAGAACGGGGGCAGGGGGTGCATTGGTGGAGGGTGGGCTGTTCACACACAGAACGGGGGCGGGGGGTGCATTGGTGGAGGGTGGTCTGTTCACACACAGAACGGGGGCGGGGGTGCATTGGTGGAGGGTGGGCAGTTCACACACAGAACGGGGGTGGGGGTGCATTGGTGGAGGGTGGGCGGTTCACACACAGAACAGGGGCGGGGGGTGCATTGGTGGAGGGTGGGCGGTTCACACACAGAACAGGGGCGGGGGGTGCATTGGTGGAGGGTGGGCGGGTCACACACAGAACAGGGGCGGGGGGGTGCATTGGTGGAGGGTGGGCGGTTCACACACAGAACAGGGGCGGGGGGTGCATTGGTGGAGGGTGGGCGGTTCACACACAGAACGGGCGGAGGGGGCATTGGTGGAGGGTTGGCGGGTCACACACAGAACAGGGGCGGGGGGTGCATTGGTGGAGGGTGGGCGGTTCACACACAGAACGGGGCGGGGGGTGCATTGGTGGAGGGTGGGCGGTTCACACACAGAACAGGGGCGGGGGGTGCATTGGTGGAGGGTGGGCGGTTCACACACAGAACGGGGGCGGGGGTGCATTGGTGGAGGGTGGGCGGTTCACACACAGAACGGGGTGGGGGGTGCATTGGTGGAGGGTGGGCGGTTCACACACAGAACGGGGCGGGGTGCATTGGTGGAGGGTGGGCGGTTCACACACAGAACAGGGGCGGGGGGTGCATTGGTGGAGGGTGGGCGGTTCACACACAGAACAGGGGCGGGGGGCGCATTGGAGGGTGGGCGGTTCACACACAGAACAGGGGCGGGGGGTGCATTGGTGGAGGGTGGGCGGTTCACACACAGAACAGGGGCGGGGGGCGCATTGGTGGCGGGCGGGCGGTTCACACACAGAACGGGGCGGGGTGCATTGGTGGAGGGTGGGCGGTTCACACACAGAACGGGGCGGGGGGAATTGGTGGCGGGCGGGCGGTTCACACACAGAACGGGGCGGGGGGTGCATTGGTGGAGGGTGGGCGGTTCACACACAGAACGGGGCGGGGGGAATTGGTGGCGGGCGGGCGGTTCACACACAGAACGGGGCGGGGGGTGCATTGGTGGAGGGTGGGCGGTTCACACACAGAACGGGGGCGGGGGGTGCATTGGTGGCGGGTGGGCGGTTCACACACAGAACAGGGGCGGGGGGTGCATTGGTGGAGGGTGGGCGGTTCACACACAGAAAAGGGGCGGAGGGGGCATTGGAGGAGGGCGGGCGGTTCACACACAGAACGGGGCGGGGGGTGCATTGGTGGAGGGTGGGCGGTTCACACACAGAACGGGGCGGGGGGCGCGTTGGTGGCGGGCGGGTGGTTCACACACAGAACAGGGGCGGGGGGCGCATTGGTGGCGGGCGGGCGGTTCACACACAGAACAGGGGCGGGGGGCGCATTGGTGGCGGGTGGGCGGTACACACACAGAACAGGGGCGGGGGGTGCATTGTTGGAGGGTGGGCGGTTCACACACAGAACGGGGCGGGGGGTGCATTGGTGGAGGGTGGGCGGTTCACACACAGAACGGGGCGGGGGGTGCATTGGTGGAGGGTGGGCGGTTCACACACAGAACAGGGGCGGGGGGGCATTGGAGGAGGGCGGGCGGTTCACACACAGAACGGGGCGGGGGGTGCATTGGTGGAGGGTGGGCGGTTCACACACAGAACGGGGCGGGGGGCGCATTGGTGGCGGGCGGGCGGTTCACACACAGAACAGGGGCGGGGGGCGCATTGGTGGCGGGCGGGCGGTTCACACACAGAACAGGGGCGGGGGCGCATTGGTGCCGGGCGGGCGGTTCACACACAGAACAGGGGCGGGGGGCGCATTGGTGGCGGGTGGGCGGTTCACACACAGAACGGGCGGAGGGGGCATTGGTGGAGGGTTGGCGGGTCACACACAGAACAGGGGCGGGGGGTGCATTGGTGGAGGGTGGGCGGTTCACACACAGAACGGGGGCGGGGGGTGCATTGGTGGCGGGTGGGCGGTTCACACACAGAACAGGGGCGGGGGTGCATTGGTGGAGGGTGGGCGGTTCACACACAGAACGGGGCGGGGTGCATTGGTGGAGGGTGGGCGGTTCACACACAGAACAGGGGCGGGGGGTGCATTGGTGGAGGGTGGGCGGTTCACACACAGAACAGGGGCGGGGGGCGCATTGGTGGAGGGTGGGCGGTTCACACACAGAACAGGGGCGGGGGGTGCATTGGTGGAGGGTGGGCGGTTCACACACAGAACAGGGGCGGGGGGCGCATTGGTGGCGGGTGGGCGGTTCACACACAGAACGGGGCGGGGGGGCATTGGTGGAGGGTGGGCAGTTCACACACAGAACGGGGCGGGGGGCATTGGAGGAGGGCGGGCGGTTCACACACAGAACAGGGGCGGGGGGCGCATTGGTGGAGGGTGGGCGGTTCACACACAGAACGGGGCGGGGGGAAGTGGTGGCGGGCGGGCGGTTCACACACAGAACGGGGGCGGGGGGTGCATTGGTGGAGGGTGGGCGGTTCACACACAGAACGGGGGCGGGGGGTGCATTGGTGGCGGGTGGGCGGTTCACACACAGAACAGGGGCGGGGGTGCATTGGTGGATGGTGGGCGGTTCACACACAGAACGGGGCGGGGGGTGCATTGGTGGAGGGTGGGCGGTTCACACACAGAAAAGGGGCGGGGGGGCATTGGAGGAGGGCGGGCGGTTCACACACAGAACGGGGCGGGGGGTGCATTGGTGGAGGGTGGGCGGTTCACACACAGAACGGGGCGGGGGGTGCATTGGTGGAGGGTGGGCGGTTCACACACAGAACGGGGGCGGGGGGTGCATTGGTGGCGGGTGGGCGGTTCACACACAGAACAGGGGCGGGGGGCGCATTGGTGGAGGGTGGGCGGTTCACACACAGAACGGGGCGGGGGGTGCATTGGTGGAGGGTGGGCGGTTCACACACAGAAAAGGGGCGGGGGGGCATTGGAGGAGGGCGGGCGGTTCACACACAGAACGGGGCGGGGGGTGCATTGGTGGAGGGTGGGCGGTTCACACACAGAACGGGGCGGGGGGCGCATTGGTGGCGGGCGGGCGGTTCACACACAGAACAGGGGCGGGGGGCGCATTGGTGGCGGGCGGGCGGTTCACACACAGAACAGGGGCGGGGGGCGCATTGGTGGCGGGCGGGCGGTTCACACACAGAACAGGGGCGGGGGGTGCATTGGTGGCGGGTGGGCGGTTCACACAGAACAGGGGCGGGGGGCGCATTGGTGGCGGGTGGGCGGTTCACACACAGAACGGGGCGGGGGGGCATTGGTGGCGGGCGGGCGGTTCACACACAGAACAGGGGCGGGGGCGCATTGGTGGCGGGTGGGCGGTTCACACACAGAACGGGGCGGGGGGGCATTGGTGGCGGGCGGGCGGTTCACACACAGAACAGGGGCGGGGGGTGCATTGGTGGAGGTTGGGCGGTTCACACACAGAACAGGGGCGGGGGGCGCATTGGTGGCGGGCGGGCGGTTCACACACAGAACAGGGGCGGGGTGCATTGGTGGAGGGTGGGCGGTTCACACACAGAACAGGGGCGGGGGGTGCACTGGTGGCGGGTGGGCGGTTCACACACAGAACGGGGGCGGGGGGTGCATTGGTGGAGAGCGGGCGGTTCACACACAGAACAGGGGCGGGGGGCGCATTGGTGGCGGGTGGGCGGTTCACACACAGAACAGGGGCGGGGGGTGCACTGGTGGCGGGCGGGCGGTTCACACACAGAACAGGGGCGGGGGGCGCATTGGTGGCGGGTGGGCGGTTCACACACAGAACAGGGGCGGGGGGCGCATTGGTGGCGGGTGGGCGGTTCACACACAGAACAGGGGCGGGGGGTGCACTGGTGGCGGGCGGGCGGTTCACACACAGAACGGGGCGGGGGGCGCATTGGTGGCGGGCGGGCGGTTCACACACACCCAGTCCCGAGGCCCCCTGCAGCAGCCTGGCCGTGGAGAGCCGCTGTCATTACGGCCGCAGCAAGCCGGTGGCGGACGCGCTGATTGGCCGCCTGCCGCCCGGCCCGCCCAGGGCAGGGGAGTCGCGCTCGCCCGGCGGGCGCGGGGCTCTGTGGAGTAAGACGCCGGGCAGGGGCAGCCGCTCCGCCAGCTCCGCGCCCGCTCATTGACGGGGAGACCTGGGGCCGTTTCCCAGAGCAGGTCAGTGAGCTGCCCGCCCCCAAGCTGGGCTCCCCCCGGGGCATCCCTCTGACTAAGGCGGGGGTGCCGGGGAGTCTCTCTGGGGTGACCCCTGGGCTGCGGCTGGGCAGCGGGAGCTGAGCGGCGCTGCAGTGGGTGCGATGCCCCTGGGCTGCCCCTGCCTCATTTCAGCGCCGGCCTCCAGCCGAGGGACTTTAGTGCCGGATAACCCGGAGCCGCTGGATCGCCTTCAGTTGGGGGGAGGGGGGAGCTGGCCCTGGGGGGTGATTTCCAGGCAGGTTCTCGCTACTGGTGAAGGAGGCAGGGACACCCCCCCCCGCCCCACACCCATTTGAAACCTCGTGTATGGTCCCCGTTTATACAGTCCCAGCCTCCGCAAACCTCACCCGTGCGCCTGCCTGGGCGCGCTTCTTCCCTGGCTCTTTGCTCGGGGCATGGGGCTGGGAGGCGTTTTCCTCCCCATGTGGTGGAGAGATTCGCCCGCTGGGCAGAGCCCACCCGCCTCTGAGGCCGCTCCGGAGCGGAGCCGCGCGCTTGCCAAAGGGACGGGAGAGGATCCGCTTCGGTTCATTGCTTGACTTCCCTTCCCACCGCGGTCACTTCCCAGAGAGACGGCTGGGTCCATTCACCCGGCTGCGCGAGGCAAGGACCGGTCAGTTGCAACACGAGAGTGATACTTTAGGTGTCGATGTTTACAGCGCTGGGTGTGGGGCTACTGCCATGTGCGGGGGTCGGGGAGAAGGGTCTGGAGCCCGTCCCTTTCCGTGGTGGGATTTGTTTGCTGCACAACTTTCTCTTCACCTCCTGAAAAAATTAGTTGCATAGAAATTGGGTTTGGTATGGCTCGATTCCGGGCGTATGACAGTTCTAATCTGACCCCGTTAAGTGTGCATGCAGCTTACCTCTGGAGAGTGGGGTGCAGTGGATAGAGAGCTACAAGGATCCATTTCTTAATGTTTGCAGTCTTCTTATTCTCAGTTCTTCTCCGATCAGCATAGTAAAATGTAAACGCAAGTAGTGTGGATCGGGCTAATGACAGTGCCGTGTAATTTCTGAAGCGATCCTTCGCACTTTTTCATTACTGATTTATGCATCATTGGTTTTCTCGCAGTACCCCCACTGAAACTGATAGTTGTCTGTGTGGGTGGGTGGGGAATTAACATACTTTTTGCTGTGAGATTATGGTTTTTCTGAAGTCGTTTGCTGCACATTTTCACTGCTTGGGTTTTTAATGCAATGTGATACCCAAAGCTGCATAAAAGTCACTAAAGGAAAAGGATTCATGCGTTTTCAGCAAGAGAAGAAAACAGTTGCAGAGCTCAAATCTGCTTCCCCTGAAGTCAGTGGGAACTTTTGCCTTTGACTCCCGTGAGATCAGGATCTGATCCTTAATTAAGAAGGGGGGGGGGGATCTTTGCAGTTGCTTGAAGTTCTAGCTTGCTGCACAGGGGTTGGGGTAGTTTTCTGCACTCTGAGCCATTGTGGTGTGCTTTCTTCATGATTCGAGTTGTCTGATTTCAGTCCTTGGTCAACATATCACACAGTCAATAGTGCCTACACGAATAGATGGGTTATGTGTACTATTTATCTCAGGCATCTTATCACCATATATTACATGTGATAGTCTCCGCACCTACTGACAGGTGAAATCAATGTTGAACAACTCATTAGTAATGTTAACAGAGCTTTCATAACAGGATTTGAAAGCCTGACTTAATTATAGGAAAACCCTTCTGTCCTCTCTGCATCGGGATGAGTTACTTTAGTTACTGGAATTAGAAAGAGAATACTGGATATTTTGTCTTTTCTGTGCCATAAAAGAAAATGTAATAATTAGTGATATCTAATTTGTGGATTGTTTTGTCTGTTTTCCTTCCTGGCATCATTGTTTTCAAACACGATGTGATGGAGTAGGGTACTGTTTTTGTCCTTATTGACTTTTTCTTGACTTGTTCCAGTACTTAATCAAAAATACTCTTTTTTTTCATTTCAGATAAATTGCTTTTGTCTTCAGGCACAGGGATGGACTCTCTCAATGAGCCCAGGTGATGGACTGTGTCTATGAATTGGCTGTTTTAAAAATGAAAAGGATGCAGAGTCAAAATAGTCACATGCTGGTTTTTATTCTTTGACTATCCTGCCAAATGAAAGTTCTATAGTGCAGAGCTTGATTTGTTACATACTGTATATTGTTGCACTTGATTTGTTACATATTCTGGAGCTCTGGACATAGTTAAGGTTGCCACTGGCATTACATCCCACATTGTTTTTTGTGTGGCTATGATAGGTGTTTCCATTGAAAGTGCATGGCAAAATTCCCATTCAGTTTACAGAAGGATCAGGCTTAGACAGTACAATATAGAAAAAATATAAGTTGATGCATCTGCAAAAAAAGTATATGCTCCCAAATCAGTTTCTTCCCAAGTAAAAACCAAGTGATATTGCAATATCAGAGATATAGCATGTTTAATGTGAGGTGATGAAGCCTGGGACAGAAAGCAGGGAAAGGGAACTTTCGCTACCCTTTCATTGCAAAACAATAGGCAGGAGAGGAAGAGGGAGGGAGAGAGAGAGATGTGAGATGGTTAAAAAGCTAAACATTTGCCAGAGAACTTAAGTTATAAAAGCATATAAAAGATATCATGCATAATCAGATTAAATATAATTCAGAGGAAATCATAGTAACATGGTAGAATGTACAAGTAATAGAGCCACATTTTGATGACTGCAGAGTTCTAGCATACTGTACGTAGTACAGGTCATTTTATTGTGAAAAAGGATATGACTGAAATGTAGAGAGGTATGGGGGTAATCTTCCCAGTTCAGAGATTTAAGAACCAAAGATTATGGAGCAGGATCATGGATTGATTCAGAAGGACTGGAGCTGTTCCATACTAATCCCTTATGACTTTGTTTTAAAATTCAAATGGGCCATTGTATTCGATCTCTAGGCTGGAATGGACTGAAATGAATCATGGCTTGGGATCACCCATACTTCCTCCTCTTTGATATTTTTATTCTAAGGGCTTGTCCACATGAGGGATTTTTGCACTGGTGTCACTGTCTATTGCCTGCCTTGCTAACCCGTACTTTCCCTTGGGCAGAGTTGCATCATGTGATCTGAAGGGTCAAGAAAAAAGCATATCCCTCCATTCTCTGACAGCCTTTTAGATGGTATTAAAAGATGTCATTAAAGATGGTACTGTAATAATTGTCCTCTTTGGGGAGAAGAGAGGAAGTTAATTGAGATAGGCTGGAGCAGCTGTTGTTGATGAAGTCAGTTCTCATTTCCTAGAAGATAAAATAAGACACACACACACGGGAGGAGAGAACAGCAAGGATAGAAAATGCAGCTCTCTGTCTCTGCTGTGGACTCACTTGAAACCTCACTGCTCGAAGAACACAGGTACAGCAGAGTCTTATTAGCCACTATGAGACCTGGCAAACTTGTACCAGCATCGGGCTTTCTAGAGCAGCGTTCTTCAAAGATTTCCAGCCATGGCCCCCTTCCGTGGTCCGGCGTCCACTCATGGCCCCCAGGGTATGTCCACCAAAATGCCGCTGAATTGAAAACTTCCGCTTTCTGCGGCAGCATGTCAGCGGGACAAAAATAGACCGCCGGTCTATTCGGCAGTCTCCCGGGCAGGATCTGTGGCAGCACCAGGGTCTCGTGCACCCTCCGGGGGGTGCACGCACCCCACTTTGAAGACCACTGTTCTAGAGCATTGCATTAACTGCCATCCTGGTCACAGGCTTGCTGCAGTATTTCAAAATAAGCAGTCCTGAAAAGCCAGTCTCTTTTTGGACAGTCACAGAGGGGGAAAAGGAGAGGAATAAGAAAAAGAAGAATTCAGGTAGGAGGGAAGGAAAAGGACACATGGAGGAAAGGAGAGAGACGGAAGTCTCATAGGCCGGGTGATGTTCGGTGTTCACCTAGGGCCAATGGAGGTGATGATGTTATCTGAGTCCCTCTCTCCATCCTGCTCTTGTCAGGACATCTCACCGGATTAGAAGGAATGAAGTTTAGGATTCCAGGAAATAGTGGGAGTGACAGCCCTTTTTCTTCTTTCAGCTAGCAATCATTGTGTTCATTTCCACTCTGCTAATTTTCACCCCAAAGTCTCTCTTTGAAGACCCCAAAAGGGAGTGATGAATAGCCCATCCCTCATTATTTTGGCCACCAATTAGGCCTAATTTATGACACACCAATTTTGGTCCACTGATTTTCAGTCCTGTTCTTTTGTTGTTTTCAGGCATGATCTTAACACAGCCTTTATATGATATCAGTAGGCCTTTTTGTTTAGACTAATCTTTTTGTCTCCCTTTTGCATCTTTTCCCATCTACCATTTATTATTATTGGTTATTGTGACATTTGATAAACTTTCACTCCCTTTTTACTCTTGAGTTCACAATTAGAGTAAATATGTAGGCTCAATTACCGCAACACTCCTCATTAGTTAATGGGGAAACTGACAACATGACAGGCCTAAAACTGTATTCTTTGGAAATAAGAACAGTGGGGTCTGATGCTGAATTTTCAGATTGATGTTATTTTGAGCAGTATCAAACCATAGGGGCCCAATCCTGCAAACCCTTAGCCTCACGGGTGAATCTGTCACTAAAGATTGCATTACTTGTGCAATGTGAATGAGGGGTGCTAATAAGGACAATATGCATAGGGTTAAATATGTCTTGTAGGTGTAGCCTATAGCAAATGATGCTGCAGAGCAGCACTGCCCTGAATACCAGGAGGCAGTTCTGCCTCGGGACACAGAGTACCTGCCAGAGCTCCTAGCTGGGCAGAGACTGTGTGCCTGCTACCAAACCCCTTGAGGAGGTGCAGCTTAATTCCCCTTGTGTAGCCAGCCAGCACTGTGAGCTAGTGCATTGTTGCGTCAGGAGGGAGTGAAGCACGGCACAATGCATTCCCCGGGGAATGAAGATGGTGTGGTCCCCTTTGCTCTCTGCAATGCAAGCATTGGAATTCTCTCTGATCTTCACATGGGCCACACACTCCTCATTCCTCTACTGCTTCCTGCATAAGGGCCAGGCAGGATTTGCTCCAAAGAGAGTTCCTCATTGACCAGAAGACACTTAGATCAGAACAGAAAAGCATGTCGCTGTTTGAGAAGATGGGCATGAACGCAAATCACATGCTAACAGAATTCAGCTGCCATTTGTTTACTCGGAGGGCACAGATGGTGTCACCATTACTCATATTGACCAGCACTTTAGTCCATGAACCCTGCTGATTTCTATTGGATTTTTTTTTCACAGCCTGTGCGTGAGGCTGGCAGAACCCGACCCAGCCTGGATGACAAAGGGAGGCCATCAGACAGAGATAATTGAATTTTTTTCAACTTATTTTCATTCAAACTTAATTGAGAATGAAATGTTTCATGAAAAAGTGGGGGTTGAATTAAATCTTGCAGGTTTTCAATGAAAAAAAACAGTCCCCTCCACAGAATATTCAGTTTTAAAAGAAAACTTGTCAGTTTGGGTTGCCCAAAAGCAAACAAAAACCCCCCAGATTTTTTAAGGTTTGTGGGGATTTTGGTTGGTTGGTAGGATGTGGGGAGGGGAGGGGTTTCAGCAATAACAAAACTAAACCATACCTGGTTGACGGTGCTGTTCCTGGTGGGACCAACTGAGAGTGCCAAATCAGGACAAATTGCTTCCAAAAGGGCAACTAGAGCTCAAAGCTGGGGTTTCTCCGCTTCTAACCAAACCAGCCAAACTGAAAAGACTTTGGTTTTGCCCCACTGGCTAGCCACAAGTCACACAAGCAATTCCCTTAGAAACTCCAGCTTCCCAGTATCACCACCGGCAGCCACCTATCCTAGGGATCAATGGTTATGAAAACCAATACCCCAATAAAAGAAAACGGTTCTCCCCAATTCCAAAGAATCAGGCCCCAGACCCAGGTCAATATACAAATCAGATCTTACCCATAAATCACGCTGTTGCCAATCCTTTAGAATCTAAAATTTAAAGGTTTATTATACAAGGAAAAAGATATAGGTGAGGGTTAGGAATGGTTAAAGGAAATCAATTACATGCAGTAATGGCAAATCTCAGGCTTGCAGCAGTGGTAGAATAAATTGCAGATTCAAATCAAAGTCTCTGGAATGCATCCCCTCCAGGGATGGGTCATCAATCCTTTGTCCAGACCTTCCATGTGTAGCAAAGTCCCATTCAGAGGTAGGAGCCAGACTGGAGAATGAAGACAAAATGGAGGTGGGGTACCACCCTTTTATCCTTTCCAGGTGCAGGAATTTTCTTTGTCCTTTGCTGCGGAAACTTAGAGCAAAATGGAGTTTGAGTCATTTGGGCATATCATATGACCATGCATGATGACTCAGAATTCACAGATGGCGGCCATTATTCACCATCTATCTTGCATGTTCTCTGGTAGACTTCTCATGTGGATTGGAGCATTCCAAGCTCCCAGAGTCCACTGTATAGCTGATAGTCCTTAATGGGCCATCAAGCAGCTTAAGCAAAGCTGATCCCCAGTGTTCTGGAATGTCCCCACCAGCATAGCACAATATTTGGAAAGACAGACAGTACAGAGCCAATATTTATAGCTTCAACTACAAAAATGATACACACATCCCAATGGCATCCTCATAATCAGCAGACCATAACTTGGTTGTAGACACCTTATATGACTCCTTTCACATAAGATTTGGTGCCCCTACAGGACCTTGGCTGCACCCATGATCTATGCGATTCCAAATTATTTCAGTAACATGAATAACCTGGATACCTGACAATCTGAAACAAAGAATGGAAAAAAATCATTGACTTTTTTACCGGGGAGAAAAAATAATTTCCCCGGCAGATCTATTACAAGGCCCCTTCCTTTGGGGAGTCAATGTGGGGGAGGTAAATCTTTTTTTTTTTTTGTGAAAGAGACAAGCTTTCAAACTTATGTAACACTGACAGACCCCGGTCGTTGGCAGGTGGGATCAAACCTGGAACCTCTGGAGCTAAATGCATGAGCCAAAAGCCATTTGTTTGGTAGCTAAGGCTGTTGAGCAGATTTGTTAATCAATATATGGCTCTCTCTCTCTCTGTGGTCTTTGTTCCATGAGATGGGACAGAACACCACACCCAGGAGGTTACATAGTTCCTGTAGCTGAGGAATCTCATCCTGAGCTTTAGAGGCTTCCCAGTTGAAATCCTGGATAAGCCCCCACTTGTAACACTGATAGATAATGGTCGTTGATGGGTGGGATCGAACCTGGGAGCTTTGGAGCAAAATCATAGACTATCAGGAGATCATCTAGTCCAAGGATTTAACTCACAACTCTGGGTTTAGCAGGCCAAGGTTCAAACAACTGAGGTATCCCTCCCCCCATTGAGCCTCTGCTGGTAGCTAAGGCTGTATCTCTCTCACACACACTCTAGGTGGTCTCGGTGCCACTAGATGGGACAGAACATCACACCAAGAAGGTGTGTGGGTAACACTTACACAGAGATCACAGGTCTGGAAAAGAAGAGCACTGTGTAGATTTGAAAGCTTGTCTCTCTCACCAGCAGAAGTTGGTCCAATAAAAGATAATATTCTAAGACCAACATAGTTTCAGCAACACCGCATACTACAATTCCTTTGAGTCAGATTCAGCCTCCTCCTTGCTTGGGAGGGCACCGGACTTTCCTTCTTTGTGTGGTCAGGTACAATTGCAGTCCTTGCTGAATAGTACAAAGATTGCTCCCTATTTATTCCCCCAGAGGTTCAGGGAGGAGGCAGGATCTTGGCCTCCTCCTCCTCCCCCAAACTCAGGGGCCCGTAGAGCAAGGCAGAATTCTGCTCATCAAGGCAGAATTCCTCTCCGAGTTATAACAAGGGCAGTACCATGATGCATTCCACCTTAATAGGCTCTGCATAAATGGAACAGCTGAACCTTTGGGAATAGCTTTTAAAGGCATTGAACAGATATTAGAAGGAATAAAAAGTGTGCGATACAATCGCTTATGCAAAGGACCTATTGTAGATGAGCTTCCTGATCTTCTGGACTAACTAGAACTTCTCAAATAGTAATTTCTCAGATAATTCAAAATTCAGCCCTATCCGTCTCAATGGGTACAGCTGCTATTTGAATATGAATGAACACATTCCAATAGACTTGAGGATGAATTAGTTTTTGCATTGCAGCTCCAGCATGTATAATCATTTTTGGCTTGTGTAGGCACTGTTTTCTTTGCTGTGTATGGGAGCCACTGCACTGTATGTAACAGTAGAATAAATAAGCAAGTGCAGTGTTCAGTGTGAAATGAATTTGTTCATGAAAGTCCTCTGTAGACAAAAGAGACATGGAACACAAGTGCAATCATTTGTATTTGTCTTGTTTGAGGACAATATCCATTTTGAAGAGACTCATGCTTCTTCCCTCCAGAGAGTCTTTCTGAAAGAAATGAGTCGATGGAGGTTCTATCCTGGGAGGTGCTGGGTATTGAGGGAGCTCAGCACCTTTCAGGATTTAGTTTTTGGAGCTGTCTACTTAGCAGGGTTATCATGTGATCATGACCCACTTCCTTAAGAGGCATCAACACTTAGTTCCAGAATGGGGAGAGGTTTCCGGGATAGTGTCCTGCTGCCTTTGGGCGGAACAGTGTACAGTAAAACCTCCATTTAACGGACTAATTTGGACGGGGGGTTGTCCGTTAAATCAAAAAGTCCGTTATTTAATAATAAAAAAAAAACAACGAGCTGTCGGAGCAGCAGCCCGCCCGCCACAGGGTCAGGGTGGCAGCTCTGCAGCCTGCCCGCTGCTGGGACCCGGGCGGCAGCCGGGAGCCAGCCTGCCCGCTGCTGGGACCCGGGCGGCAGCCGGGAGCCGGCAGCCAGCCTGCCCGCTGCCGGGATCGGGGCGGGAGCCGGCAGCCAGACTGCCTGCTGCCAGGATCTGGGCGGCAGCCGGCAGCCAGCCCACCAGCGGCTGGGACCGGGGCGGCAGCCGGGAGCCAGCAGCCAGCCACCTGGGAAGGGGACCGGGGCCGCAGCCGGGAGGGGTTGCGGTCTGATATGGATCAGAAATTTTGTCCGTTGCATCCGAAGTCCGTTAAATCGAGGTTTTACTGTAATAAATGTTGTTATTAAAACATTTGGATTTCAGCAGTGTACTTAGCAGTCTTGGTAGCATTAAGTAATTTTCTTTATTGAATTTGGACAGGCGTAAGCCATAAGTAATACAGTGATAGAAGGGATAAAACATACCAATGTGTTAACATATATCCCTAGACAACTATTTCTTGAGAGTAGTTTAGACCAAATGTGCTGAAAGGGTAGAGATTTGAAATATAAAGATGATGTGGGTCTTTTTCCTTTCAGGGAAGTGGCACTATTTGTTTTAATCTGCATGGTCTGGGACTGTTTCCTTGTGTACAGTCAATTTAATCTGCATTGCTGAAGACAGCACATGGGCCAGTTTCTAATCTTAGATGTGTGATATGTAGTGCTTCAAAAAAATTGTTGCCCTTGTGTAGACTTTGTGCTTACTGATGGGCCTTTCAAGGTAAGAAAACAAACTTGTAAGCTCTTTGGGACAGGGGCTGTCTTTTTGTTATGGGTTTGTACAGAGCCTAGTGTAAAGGGGCCTTTAGGCGCTACCACAATATAAATAATACCTATGAATTATTCGTAGTAATATTTATTTTATTAAGATCTGAGCCAGTGCAAGCCCACTTGAGATTAGAATCTAGTTTTATGACTCCAAAGCCGTAAACAGTGCCACAGGAAAGTAAGCTGTCAATGTTCCTCATTTACTCCTTTGGGAGGGCTGAGGAGGAAAGGTAGTAAAACACAGATGAGAGAGGATATTTTTTTTTATAGGGCTGTCAGTTAATCACAGTTAACATAACTGATTAATGCAAGGCAAATTAACTAGATTAAAGATAATTGTGATTAATCACAGTTTTAATCACACTGTTAAACAATAGAATATCAATGTACATGTATTATAATTTTTTTATGTTTTTCCACTTTTTCAAAAATACACAGAATATGAAGTGCACAGTGCTCACTTTGTTTGCATTGTAAAAAAGGTAAATAAAAATAGTATTTTTCAGTTCCCCTCACGCAAGTACCGTAGTGCAATCTCTACGGGGGTGGGGGGATAGCTCAGTGGTTTGAGCATTGGCCTGCTAAACCCAGGGTTGTGAGTTCAATCCTTGAGGGGGCCATTTAGGGCAATCCTGCTAGTGTAGGCAGGCGGATCCTGCTAGTGTAGGCAGGGGACTGGACTCGATGACCTTCAAGGTCTTTCCAGTTCTAGGAGATTGGTATATCTCCATTTATTTTTTTTTATTTTTTTTTTCTATCATGAAAGTGCAGTTTACAAATGTAGAATAGTTATTAGGGCTGTCAGTTCATCACAGTTAACACATGCAATTAACTCAAAAGAAACTAATATTTTTTTAACCAGTGTTAATCACACATCTCTGGAGATGGGACTCGGCAGCGGCCAGGTGGAGAGGGAGGCACCAGCTGTGGTACTGAGCAGGAGGCGGCCAGGGACAAGAGACTCCATAATATCCAGTCCAGATGCACAGATTACTGAAATATTTGTGCCCCTCCCTCCTAAAAAATCTATTGATTTCTTTTACGGGGGGGGGGGGGGGGGGAGTAAGAGCAATCGCCAGCAGCCACAAGGACACAAAGCAGGGAAAGGGAGCTTTAGAGCCACTGACACAGGATCCCAGCCCCTTGGTGATTCCAGCAGTAGCCTCTCCCTCCCCCGGACTGCATTAATCGATTGTGACCCTGTCCTCTAGTCTGTGGGTGATTTGGGGGCAGCCCGTTAAACACCTTTCAGGGGGAAGAGAGGAGCTCGGCCCCCTGCTGCCTGCGCTGTCCCCTCCCAGCTAGACAGGGCTGGCTTTAAAGGTTGGCCACCACCCAGAGCACTGTGCTCAGGGGGGTGCCACTCTGTGCCTTGGCCCAGGGGTGCCCCTCCTCCCACCCCCCTGCTCCACTGCTGCTCCCACCTCTGCTTCCCAGCTCCGTGGAGCCTCCCCTGACCAAGCTGCTGTGGACCAGGAGCTGTGCAGAGTGGGGGCAAAGGGCTGATGTGAGGGTGTCCCTCTCCGCTGCCCATGTACTCAGTCACTGCTGAGCTGTGGTCAGAGAACAGGGGGAGCTTGTTTGTGGCTGTTGCTGGCTCAGGAGGGAGTGTTGCCGACAGCAGCTGCTGCTCACTGAAAAAATGTTCAGGATCCTAAGTGCTCTGCTTAAAAAGACAGCACTTCCCCAGTGCATATACACACACTTCCCTCCCTGCCAACACACAATCCCCCTCCGCCCCAAACACACACACGCACACCCCCAAGCCAAAATCTGAAATGGCACCTGTGGTGAGGCAGGAGTGGCCAGAGGGCTGCAGGAGCGCCATTGGCTCTGGCAAGATGCAGCCCCCATGCAGTAGCATGGAGCCCATCTTGAGCCAGAGGCCAAGTGTCCAGCACCACGAGCTACAGCAGCAGTGCAGAAGTCAGTGTGATCATGCACCATTCACCATGCCAGCCTTGCTTCTGATTGAGTGAACAAGAAATCAAAAACGAACAAAATTGACAGATATATAGTTGCCAATTACCCCCCACCCCCGTCCTGATTTTTCACATTTGCTATCTGGTCACCCTCTCAGGGTCCCACTCGGTTTGTCTTTCATACAAGTGCTTGACCCTTAGAAATTCAGGCATAGTTACCTTTGCCTTGGCAATCTGGTCATCGCTAAACTCTTAAGTTTGGGTTTGCTCTTATAGGAGCCTTTCTCAGCATGCCCTTTTCCTGGTAGCTGTCCCTTTAAATCTGGCTGAGACAACCAGCTTCAGCTCTAATTTAAATGGCCATTTGTCATCTGGCTTCTAGAGTTTGCACTTCCCTGCTAGTAAGTATTTTATTCCTTTGCTTTACTTTCTCTTTCTCACCGTCCTAAGAAAATAGCTAAATGTAACACAGGTTGGGCCTGATCCCCAAGTTGCTTCATTACTAAATGACTATAGCAAAATAAACTCCTTTCAGCAGGAGAAAATTACCTTTATTCAAAGGATTGCTATTCTGACATAAATCCAAAATAGCAGCACGGTGAAGGCTAAGACAGACACCTTCTGTTATTACCTGATCTACCTGGATATCTGAATTAATTTCAACATGCTGCTAAATACCAATCATACAATGCTTATTTGTACACTTTCTTTTATAGAAAAAGCAAATCCAGTGCTAGGATGTGATTGGAAAATTCAATGAATTGGTAATAAGATATGAAGTTTTTCACCTTCAGACCACCAGTTCAAATCTAGTTCAAATCAGTAGTTATTGAAAGCTGTCACTGTCTGATGGGTGTTAGGTGGCCTATGTGCTGAATTGTTCCAAGTTCAGTTTCTACTGGGCAGGTATTGCTACACAAAGCCCATCACAATTAGTACAAATTTCTGTTTCAGATGAGAGAATGAAATTGAATGAATTCTGAAGTACTTTCCAGAACAGAGCTGAAGCTCATTAGCAAGGTGTTGTGGGGGGAATACTTCTGCCTCGGCTGTATCTAGTCTATAGTTAGATGCTAGTGGAGAACAGGTTTTATTTGAGTTACATTCTCCAACCAGTACTGACAATAGATAATCTTTAGTCCTGCTATGAGTGCAGGGGAGTGGACTAGATGACCTCTCTAGGTCCCTTTCTAGTCCTACGATTCTATGAATAGAGAGATCACTAAAGCAGACCAACTGCTGCCATTTTAACCACTTGTCATCCAGTGACATGGTGATTAAAATGCTACAAGCTGGTCTAGATTAGTGCTCCAATGAGTGAAGCTGTGCTGATGGTAGAGCAGAGTGGATGGACAGTGCATGGTTAGTATTCTAAATTAGAACCTGAGCCAGGTTCAATTCCCTGTTCCACCACAGCCTTCCTGTGACCTTATATAAGACATTTACTCTTTGTTCACCTTCTGTAAAATGAGTGGTGATTGCACTTCCCTGCCTCATGGGGTTATTGTGACAATAATTACATTTATAAAATATGATTGTGAGGTACTCATTTAGGATGGTGATGAGGGCCATATAAATACCAGAAAAAAAGGAGAGAGATGGTGGGAGATTCTAACAAAAATACTAGTGTCTAAAACATTTCAGTTTTCAGTGATGTCAAACTGGTACTCTTTATCAGCACTTACAGCTGATATATCACTTGTAGCTAAAATATCTCTGAACTCATAGTCCCAATAGGTCAGAGAGAAACATGAAATCTAGGTGCCATTCCTGAAAAAAACTTGTAAGGTCTGTCACCAAGAAGAAAATGACAGACTTTCTTCTTGCACTCAGAAGAAAATGAATATCCCAGGCTTATCTTGGTTCACCACTCCTCGGCCTTCCCAACTATTTGTAGAGACCCAGGAATTGTGAAGAAGATCCATTAAATTGCATTTTTGCTGAGGCCAGGTGATGAAAGAAAGTGGTTGAATCAATATATGGAGAGAGACGCAACTGCATTGTAAGATGTATAACACTGTGTAACCAACGTTATCTAAAAAAGTGCCCTATTTACTGTATGTCATGTTGAGATTGCAGCAGTCATTTGTAACCCAGTCAAGTCTGCAGTCGGGGATCACAACTGACTCACATACTGCTCGACATTTAATGAAAACATTCAACATATTCGGGTGTCAGAATATTGTATTAATTGATGTTGTCTGCACTTTTGAAAACAGCTCATTGTAATTTTCTCAAGAAATAACCTTTTCAGAAGGGTGCCATTCAGGGAAAGATGTAAACAGGCAATAAATTAGAATAAGATTAGTCAGTTGTAGTTTGTGAATTACACTTAGAGCTGAATGGCAGAATAGCTGGCAGGAAAGTAATATTTAAAGAGCAATTCCACTCTGAAAAGTAACCCCATATAAGAATGGCACAATCATATTCAACAGACTTTCTCCTGGTATGTAGTCAGTCAGATCTGGTGTCTTATGTGACAATAAGCATTTCTTACTTTTTACACCTATTAGGGCCGAAGAGCCAAAACAAAGAGTGGAGATAGATTATTTTCCTTTTTAGCATCATCAACAGATTTGTTTACTCAATTCCAATCAGTTCAAGATATGCCAACGTATTGAAAGGCAATGGGATTGCACAGTGAAAGCCTAATCTGAAGGCAGGAAGGTTACGCAAATGTAAATGAGAGCTCACTTTGGCTCTACTGTTACTAATAGTAGAGTCTCTACTATTGAGCCTGTTTGGGCCTATTGGACCTCCCTGATGATTCTTCATTCCCTAGTGAGCCTTCCAGACCCCAGCTCTTCAGCTGAGTCACTAGTTCAGTTTGATCCCCTTTTGAGTTACAACAGTTCAATTAAATGCTGAGCCTCTTCAGGGTCTTCTGCCTCCTTCTCTGGGCTTGGTTAAGCTACCTTCTCTGAGCTCAGGCCACTCTGCCTGTGGGACGGGACCCTGGCCCACCCACTACTCTGGGTCCCAAACCAACGGCCCTATAAGTAGCAGCTAACAGCTGCTTCTTTTTAAGTACTTGCTGCTGCATTTCCCTGGGCCACTTCCCTTCTTAGCTCCTGCACTTTCAGTTTCACCCTTACCTCAGGGTTGAAATTTTGCTTGAGTCCCAGTCATCAGCAGAAGCACCTTTCTTGCTTCTCTGGCTCCAGCCAGGAACTGCTCTGTCCAGGTATTGCAACTCCTATGTCTGTCTATCCAGGAACACCTTCCTTGCTCCCCTAACTCCAGCCAGCAACTGATCTGCTCTGTCAGTAGCTCCTTTTATATGAGTCTGCTGGGCTCTGATTGGATGCTTCCTGCAGCCTGTCTCTGGTTAGCTGTTTCCCCTCAGCCTCTCTATTAGGGTGACCAAATGTCCCGATTTGATAGGGACAGTCCCGATATTTGGAGCTTTTTTTAATATGGGGTCTTATTACTCTCTACCCCCCGTCCCGATTTTTCACACTTGGTGTCTGGTCACCCTACTCTCTATTCAGCTTGGAGGGCCCATCACTACTGCTGTCTCCTGGGATGGGGTGTGGTAGGACTACGTGGCCTCCAGTAGGGGGCCTCAAAGTCCTGATACACCCCATCACAAAGCCCTTACATCCGTGCTAGCCTCCTATGCTAGCAGGGGGAACACTAGTTAGGGAGATCTGGCTGCTTTCCAGCTTCTTCGTGATGCAGAAACTGCCCAAGAGAACATATCAGGATAGGGCCTACCTGTCTATTTCATTTTCTTTTCTAGTAATAGGTTTTGTACCTTTCTATGAATAACATCAGAACTGCAGAGCCAACCCTGTCATTGAAGTCAATAGGACTTTGCCATTAATGTCAACGGGATAATGAACATTTATAAAAGGCACCTGAGATACTTTTGAATCTAAGATTTCAATGTGAAGTTCAAGAATAGCAGCCGTGTTCGTCTGTATCCATAAAGAAAGCAAGGAATACTTGTAGCACCTTAGAGACTAACTAGTTTATTTCAGCATAAGCTTTCGTGGGCTATAGCTCACTTCATCGGATGCATAGAATGGAACAGAAGTAAGATGCATTTATACACACAGAAAGAAAAAGAAGAAAAAATACAGTAATTACAGTAATTGATTGCATTTCCTGAGTTAATTTCACTGACAACAGAAATCCATTTCAAAAGGTGTATTTTTTCTCCTAGTGATAATGGACCATCTACATCTAACAGCCCTCTTAGAATTGGTATGCTAATGCATGATTTTCTTTTCTTTTTCTTTCTTTCTGTGTACTTTAAATATTATTCCTCGGGGTAAACAATACTGGGGTTAAAATAAGTGTTTGTTCCAACATATTTTATGAATCAGTATAAAGATATATACCAAAAGGGTCAGATTTTCAAAACCCAGCCTTCTTTTTTGTGTCTGAAATTTGCAGGTGCATTTTTGCGCCTCTGATTATTTTGTGGACACAATTTAGGGCATTTGGAGGCCTGATTAAGAATGGCAAAAGTGTGTGCAATAAAACCAAGGCATTTTTCATACCACCGTGTAATTATTTATTAATATATGTAGACAATTAGAATGCACTCATTCACACCGGAGTCTAGGTATGGAAAACAAATTAAGGTTTACAAAAAAAAAAAAGTACTATTATTATTAATATACTAACTACTGCTTAGTTTAGTCATTTTTACTTGGATACTTTGAGCTATTTCTGGCATACTAGCAAAAATACCAGGTGTTGCTCGGGTCTGTTGGAGCTGGTGGGGGGTGGGGGTGGAGAGAGCTGAGCGAGTGCGAGGTCCGTTGGAGCGGGGAGGGGGCGAGATTTTAAAAAATTTCTATTCTTACGTGAGGGGGCAGAGAGCTGAGTGAGTGCGGGATCCATTGGAGGGGAGTATTATTACATCATAACTATGTCACAGAGAACAGCAGCTGTTAATCTGCTGCCCAGCTGATGATAATGGGCTTTAAAGAATTTCACCCCTAGGGGGTGTAAGAGGTGAGATTTGAAAAACTTTTGTTTCTTACTCTGCTTAGGACCCTAAAGCCTATAACTGTACCAGATTTCAAGTCTCTAGCTCAAACGGTGTGGAAGGAGTTAGTGAACATACATACACCATTTGACTTTTATATTTATAGATAGATAGTATTGTCTCCTAAATTTAATTTGTAGTGCAAAGCATGATGGGTAACTTTATGCTAATTATTATAGAGACTACAAGTTAGATTTTTAGCACTCTCAATAGGTGTCTCCTTAGGCTTTTATTAGTCTGCCAGAGAAGAAACAGCATCAGCAGAAACTTCTCATCCTTCTTGAGGATCATTAGTACAATTTCTTGCTTTTCTCACAGGCAGTAAAAGTGTCAGTCTCGTGAAGAAACAGATGCTTAATTAAGTTAGGAGAATCGACAGGAAATGTAAATTTTAAAGGTAAAATTATAAGGTAGAGCATTATGGGAAACCGTGTTGGAACATTTTCATGGACACATAGCAAGATACTTTAGCTTTAGTGTGACATCCAAAAAAGACCACTAAGTGATAACATTCTTATCTGAAGGGCCTGATTCTGCTACTGTTGTTTACACTGCATAGAACCTAAACTGCAGGACGCTTTAGTGAAGTCGCAGGGGATTATCTTTGAAGTAAGATGCTACTCAATGGGAGTAACAATGGCAGAATGGAGGCTTAATAGTGATATCAATGTTTAGTTAAATCTGTTGCACTTGAAAATGTGAGGCCTCTCAAAACAGCCAGTGTAGTCTGTAATAAAAAACATTAATTTTAGGAACAGACAATTCCATTTATTTAAGGGGAATAAGAACACTCAATTTGTTTTGTTTTATTTTTTGTTTTGTTTTTTTTGTTTTTGTTTTACTATTGGGCAATCTCTTTGCCCTTTAAGATAATGTCAGATGAAGGCTGAAGAGTTCCTTGCATCAAAAGTTAAACTTTCTGTTTCACTCATGGCTGATTCTGAACTGGACATATGCAAAGAGACTTGGGGTTAGATAGGTTCAGCCAGCCTGCCACCCATTAAAAGTTTTGTGGTGTGCGCACTTTGAAACAGGAGTAAATTAAAGCACACTGGGGAGCTTCACGTGTGCAGCAGCAGGGTCCACACAGGCACCTTACTGCGTGGCACTGTGTGACACATTAGTGCAGGGTAGATTTGCATCCCAGAGTGCAGTGAAATAAGTCCTGATCTATACTGGGCGGGGACGGGGATCGACCTCAGATAAGCAACTTCAGCTACAAGAATAGCGTAGCTGAAATAGACATATTTAGATTGACTTGTCATGGTGTCTTCACAGTCCTGAGCCAACTGCTGCTGCTCCTCTGTCAACTCTGCCTGCGCCTCTTGTGGCGGTGGAGTTCTGGTGTTGACAGGAGAGTGCTCGGGGATCGATTAATCGCATCTAGACTAGCTGTGGTAAATTAATCCCGAAAGATCAATTGCTACCCGCCTATCCAGTGGGTAGCGTAGAACTGCCCAAAGTGTTCGTCAGGATGACCCCTTAGATTGAGGCAGAGTTTGCTGAACTGTGGGTGTCGGAAGGAAAAGGTGCAGTTTTGGGCTGAGAAGTGTATTTTATAGAAGCCACCTTATCAATAGCAGATCAGTCCTGTAATTACTTGATTCTTGCATTTTAATCTTTGTATATGCACTTTATGAAATCAGCACAGTTTTATAAATGTAAAATAAATAAGCCACAGCAAATTTCCTGGTTCTGGTTACCTCATGCAAGACTACATAGAGACATAGGTTTAATAGTGGTAATGGATTTACCATCTATCACCTTGCTTAGAAACCTGGCTCTAGGATTATAAGCTTAAATAAATTTAAAAATCCTTGTATAGAGTTATTTATTGGTGTGGAAACAGAAAGTTGATGGTCAATTCCTGAAATCCTGCATTTTGTAAAGATTCCCCATAGCAAAGAACTCCTACTGTAACACAAACCTTCACATTAGATTATGAAACAACATTTATTTGGCCAGCACCATACTCCAACAGGGTTTGGGAGTAGCTGGGATATCACCAGTTTAATTCATGCTGAGGCATCGCATGGCACATGAACTGGCAAACATGACGGTAGATGACATCAGTAGAAAGGGCCTGAGACTAAATTCAGATCTGGATCTTCCTTATGAAACCTCTCCTTCCTCTACAAAATTTGAGGGTGCTTAGATTCTGGGTTCATTTGGCTGGCTCCATGTGGATATAGTCAGCGAGAAATCTGGATTTGGGCTTAAAGTCCAAGGTTTCCTCCCACATCAAGTTCAGAGCTGTTTGGATCAGAAGTTTTGGATCTGGCTAATCTCTAGTAAAAGCGGTGGAAAATTTATATGCAGAATTTTCCCTCTATCCTTGCTTTTGGGGAAAATCGGACCACAAAGCAACAGATACTGATTTCTTTTTTGTTTTTTAAATCCTTATGGGGAAATAATTTACTCTTTTTAAAGTTATATTGCCTCAGGTGAACAATTAAAGCACATGGTCTAATAGTAAATTAATTCTATTTTTCTTTACTTTCAGGACTGAAGGATACAGTGTCTTATATTACCTGGGGTTTGAGAAGTGAAGAATAACTCTGATCACAGGGTGACTTGTTATGCCTATCTTGTGATGGAAAAATGAAAGCATCTAGAATACAGCATTTTTTATACTTCTAAAACTGCCTTTGACTACAACATCTATTTGCTTAAAAACACACACACCATGTCAGAACTTGACCCTTCATCTGGATTAGTAGGAAACATGGAAAATGGGACTTTTCTGGAACTGTATCCCACATCCCTGTCAACTTCAGTGGATTCCTCATCTGGCCGCTTATCAAATGTCTATGTCTATGTTTCTATATTTCTCAGCCTCTTAGCATTTCTTCTTTTGCTATTAATCATTGCACTTCAGAGGCTGAAAAACATCATCTCTTCCAGTGCCTCGTACCCAGAATACACTAGTGATGCTGGAAGTTCTTTCACTAATTTAGAAGTTTGTAGTATTTCTTCCCAGCGATCTGCTTTCTCAAACCTTTCTTCATGAAAAGAAATGAAGGAAATACATTGGGAAATGGAACAACTTTGTCTAGCTTTTAAGGAAAATAGTGCATGTAACATTTGCCATTGAGGACTATTAATCATGAAAAAGGTGACTTTTAAAGTTCTCTTGGAGTTTTTTCTCTTTTTAGTTTCCATTTCCCCTTTTATTATGATGCTTTTCATCTTGGAGCATGGAAAATGGCATCTGGTTGTAGCTTCATGTATGTAATAGCAATGCTACCTTTCTCTCCTACATATACACAGTCTTCCTGCCAAATTTGAATATGGTTCTAGGTGGATGTTCTAATTCTTCGCAGTTGTATCCCTCGTTCCTGAATTTCCCTTTGTTAGTGTGTCATTGACTTTTCACTGGGTAGCGCCTTTTGGACAAGACTGCTTTTAAAAAAAAATGTGACCACATTAATTTAATAAACAAATTGGCACCTTGGCCAATTTTAAAGTTGTTGAGGGGGTCTTTTGTTTTTGTTTTTTGCTTTTAATTGTGATATTGTTTCAGTATTTAAGTTATGTTATTAAAACTAAAATAATTATTTGGTTAACAAATATTAATTTTGTCTATGTATACCAATCCATTGAATTTTTCTGTATAATGCCTCAACTTTCACATACACTTTGACATATTTGCTTAATTTTATTTAGCAAAAGCAAGTAGAATAAATATGCACCGTTGTAAACTGAAGCTGTACTGTATGTTGTAAAGATATTTTTAGAACTTACTTGCATGCAGTTGACAGGACTACCTGCTTCTCAGGGGGATGGTTTCTGTCTCTGCATCACAAGTACAGCACACCTCCTTTCCATACTTCAGTGCTTCTCTAGCTTATTGTTAATGGAGCCAAACACAATCTGAGCAGCCTTTTCTCTCCTTGAGAGACACATAACTCCCATAACTGTTGCTGGCAGCTGATTGCCTGTATTAAGAGCCCTTCTAGGCATGAGGCGTTCTTACCTCAGTGGAGCTACTTACATCAATCAGAACTAGTGAAGGGCCAGGTTCCGCGTTCTCCTTACGTGGCTACACAGTGGGGTTGAGGAGCAAGGCAATTCCTTCTTGGCAGTGGCCTTTGTAAGGGCCAGGCAACGTCGTAGCTCCTTCATAGAGCCTGCTCTCTCCTTACTCCATGGGGATGCACAGTGCCCCAGTGAGGATAAGAAGAGCTGGGGGGAGGTGAGGCCATGCCCCTGTCCATCCTCCTCACTACAGAATGGGTCCAGTATGCATAGTAGGAGAATAATCTGCACCCCATTAAGAGGTGTAGTAGAGGGCATGCCTTCCCCATGCTCTAGGGAAGTCAGGGTCAAATATGTTGACCCTGGATGCCTCCCAGTGCTCCACACCCCCCATAGTTTGGGCTGTGCTGAAATGGCAGAACCTAGCCCCAGGGGAATAAGGGTTTTCAGGACTGTTCCCGGCATAGAGAACAGACCCATGCACACTTACTGAGAGTATACCATACCATTTATATAACTGTTCATTGTGTCTAAATGTAATGCACTAGCTCTCCTGATTAAAACAGAGTCTTGTATTCGGTTACTATCATAAAGCAATTATTATTATTGCAAAGCACAATTCTGTGAGGGCTCCAGCACACCTGACGTGGGTTTGGTCCCATTAAATGGGCAGTGATTCAATATGGAATGCAGACATTGGTTTGTCATTGCAGCTTCCAAATTGTTCCAGATTATTACATTAGAGCATCATTACAGAGCTGTTCTAAGGGGAATAGTTGTACATTGGGCTCAATCCTGCTCCACCCAAAGTCAATGGGTGCTTTGCCCTTGAGCAAGATTCAACTCCATTAAAGGACCACAAGAAGAACAGAGACATGTCATTGCTGGTTTTAACTAGTAGAACTGCGCTAGTAGCTCTGACTGACTGAGGGGTCACACAGCAAGCTACTGGTGTTATCATTCCTCTTACAAACGGTGTGCCTGATCCTGCATTGGTCTGTGTGCCTCCTGCAAAGTACCAGCACCACTCACACCTGTCACCCAGCATCTCTCAGAGATCATTGGCTCTTTGGAGGGTTAAGGCATGTATTATTTGGCCAGCATGATGTTAAAGTTAAGGAGGACTTGGTATATTCCAGCCTATGGGGCCACAGCTGTACATGGAACACTCCATAAACTTTTTTACACATTTTTAAACATTTTTATCCTCCAGGTTATCGGTTTGCTACAGGCAGGACGCATATCCCAAAATCCAACATTAATTGTGTGCTCTGTAAAAATGCAGGTTTTTTACTGTCAAATATAAATGTACTAATTAGAAATATCATTATTCAATGCCAAACAAAGGCAGATTAAATTGGAGTTGTTTTCAACTTTTAAAAATTAACGCATTATACAATACGTTTTGGTGTTGATTAGATTCTTATAAGGGCCAAAGCATTTTCATGCAAAATAAAGAATTTAAGTCAGTGGGATTGCTTTTATAAAGATATTTAGTTTCTCAATTACTCTATTCATCCAGAGTTTTCCTGAAACAGGTTCACTCAATTTTCACTGGAAGCCGGTGAAAGGATGTGGGGAAATATTAAGTTATTTATTTAAAGTTGAACAAGAAGTAACATTTCTTTTATGAAAGCTGTTTAAAATCCCAAAATCTGTAACCCAATGTGTTTGCGTGTAGACTTATAAATACAAATAAATTAACTTTAAAACAAGATAGCTGAAAACCAGCTCCATCTTCATTTACCTGCCAAGGCCTGAATTCTGTCACCTGTGTCTCCTTTTCAGACAATGAGGTTATTACTCTCATAAAAAATGGAATTGGGAGCCGCAGCTGGAAAACGGGTAATATTATCTAAGAATGTGTCTACACTACACAATTAGGTCACTTTTATTTAAGTTGACATTGAGCCTCTGGCTTAAGCCAATCGATTCTGCAAGTCCCCACTATGCACATTGTGTCAGTGGAGGCCATCCTCGCCGCACAGAGTGCTGCACTGTGGGTAGCTATCCCACAGTGTGTAGAGCTAAGTGGAATGTTGGGTTGGGGTTGCAATGCCTCATGGGACCAAAACATTTGCACGGGTGGCTATGGGAACATGGCAGAAGCGTCTCACAAGGCACTTGCCTGCCTCCCTCCCTCCCTCCTTGAAATCAACAGTAAACAAACCAAGCCTTTTTCCTGGCTTTTTTCCAAACCTGGGTTACCTGCACAGATGCCATAGCACAGCAAGCATGGACCCCACTCAGCTGTACACTGTTGTGAGCATTACAAACACCTCATGCCTTATCCTGCAGAGTTTGTTCAGCTGACGCAGGAGCCGCGTGGCGGAACAATGTGATGCCATGCAAGCAGCCCTGCTAGAAGCCATGGAGTGAGGCAATTTGCTGATTCTTGCAACAGTTGCGTATCACCTGTACCCGGTGGAGTGCCACTTCTGGGCCCGGGAAACACACTGACTGGTGCACCTGTGGGATGATGAGCAATGGCTGCAGAACTCTTGAATGTACAAGGCCACTTTCATGGAACTATGTGAAGAGTTTTCCCCATTCCTGAAGCACAGCAATACTAAAATGAGAGCGGCTCTGACATTGGAAAAGCGAGTGGGGGTCACTGTGTGGAAGCTTGTAACGCCAGACTGCCACCGGTCAATGGAGCATCAATTTGGAATGGGTAAATCAACTGTGGGGTCTGCTGTAATCGAAGTTGCCGGGGAAATCCACAGACTTCTGCTAAGAAGGGTAGTGACTCTGGGCAACGTGCAGGATATACAATAGTGGATGGTTTTGCTGCAGTGGGGTTCCCTAACTGCAGTTGGCGATAGATGGAACACATATCCCTAGCTTAGCACCCGACCATCTTGCCAAAGAGTACATAAACTGAAAGGGGTACTTCTCAATGGTGTTGCAAGTGCTGGTGGATCACAGGGGCTGTTTCACCATCACCAGGGGATGGGCAGGAAAGGTGCATCTTTATGAATTCCGGGCTCTCAGAAAGCTGCACGCAGGGACTTTCTTTCCAGAGCGCAAAACAACCATTGGTGATGCTGAAATGCCAGTTGTGATCCTGGGAGACCCAGCCTACCCTTCCTCAATGGGCTCGTGAAGCCGCGCACAGGCAGTTTCGACAGCAGTAAGGAGCAGTTCAACTATAGGCTCAGCAAGTGCAGAATGGTGGTGGAATGTGCCTTCAGTCATTTAAAACAGGGGTCTGCAAACTTTTTTCCCCGTGGCCCCTGTCTGCGGAGGAAAAAGTCTGATGGCCCCCGGGGTGGGTATGTCTGCCAAAATGCCGCTGCAAAAACCAGAAGCTGCCGCCGGCGGCATTTCGGCAGGACCAAAATAGCCCGCCCAGGAGTTCGGCGGCCTTCCAGGCAGGCACAGCAGCAGCACTGGGGCTCTCGCACCCCAGTTTGAAGACCACCAATTTAAAAGACCCCTGGTGTAGTCTGCTTACTAGCTCAGACCTCAGTGAAAGCAATAGCATTGTTACTGCTGCTCCATAATATCTGCGTAACAAAGGGAGAAAAGTTTCTGGTGGGGTAGAGGGTGGAGGCAGATCACTTGGTGGCCAGTTTTGAGCAGCCAGACACCAGGGGCAATAAGAAGAGCACATAGAGGTGTGCTGCATTGCCATGAGGCTTTGAAAACTAGTTTCATCAATGACCGACAGTAATGTGACACTTGTTTGTTGTTCCTTACCTAGCTGTCCCCTTCATTGAATGTGCTCCCCTGTAAGCTACAACCCTGATAACCACTGTGTGCTGAATGAATAAAGACCCTTTTGTCCTCAATCCAGTAAGTGTTTCAACCACCTAGACTAGACAGCAAAGCAAAGTAAGATAACGTGGAGGGGGGCGGGGGAAACTACAACAGGTTGCTTACAATTGCACTGCTACAACAATTAAGGATGTGGGACTGGGTGTCTCTGGTCTGTTTACCCTCCCCTGGTGTTGAGTTCAAGGGAGGTACTGGACTTCCGCCCTCCCCACCCCCGCCGCCTCATAGGACGTCTGGGGAGAAAGATGTGGAACTTGGGAACGATAGCAGCAGGTTCAGCATTGGCTGCAGCAGGACTCTAGCATCCAGCTGCCTTTCTTGAACCTCAACCAGACACCTCAACTTGTCAGTTTGCTCTCTCATAATCCACAGCATCTCATCCTGTGTGTCACGCTCGTGTTCCCTGCATGTTCTCCTGTCCTCGCGGTCATTGTGCAGGCTGTAGGACAGCACGATCCTCCACGTGCTGAGCTCTGTCTTGTCTCTCTCTTGGAGGTGCATATCAACTCATTGAACACATCCAAGTCTCATTTTTCACCTTCTAATCTGGGAAAGTCTCCAAACCGGTGTGGAGGTTGCACCTTCGGAAAAGCTTTCAGCTGCAAAGAACACAAAGCACAAGGGTAGCATTGACAGTGCATGCATTGTTTCTGGTGCAAGGTTAAACCATTTTATAAGAGAAACACCCCTCAATTCGGATGACTGGACAGCAAGTGTGAAAAATAAGGACAGGGAGTGACAGTTAATAGGAGCCTTTCTAAGAAAAAGACCCCAAAATCAGGATTGTCCCTATAAAATCTGGTCATCTACTCACCCTACCCTCAATACACTTCCCTGCAAGCCACAGGCTACTACAAGAGTTGGTTTCCACTACGCCCATGGAGAGTAAGGCTATCAAGCATGGGCGAGAGGTCTTGTGCGGCAGCCTTTGTTAAGTGACAAAGAGTCCTGTGGCACCTTAAAGACTAACTAAAGTCTTTAAGGTGCCACAGGACTCTTTGTCACTTCTGCAATTCCAGACTAACACGGCTACCTCTCTGATTCTCAGCTTTTGTTAAGACATCCTAGGGATCAATAGTTGCAACCTCAGCACAACCCCCTTTCCTGTAGCCACCTGGATGGTGCTTGAGGACAGGCACCAGCATAAAGCCCCACAAATAGTTAGATTGTTACAAAAGCAGCACTGGGCTGGGGTGGAAGGGAGATGAACAGGAAGCACTGTCCCTCCCCCCCCCCCCAAATGCTGGCTGCAATACACAGTGATCCCTTCCAACCACAACCAGGGCATGCTCAGGAAAGTGTCATTGTGTGACCCAAAATTCACCAGACAAGGGATGGATTACTTATTAGATTGCTTGCGGTTTAAGGGTTAGCATTTAAAACGTCCCCGCCATTTCCTCTAGGTGCCCCTATGCAATACCACTCTTCTGAGGGTAACCGAGGCAGCAAGGGAACAGATGCTGCAAACGTCTCGGTACAGACTGGTCCTTATGCTGCAGTGCCTTGTGCCACAAATGATGCCAGAAGAGTTAATACTGAAGTGGCGTGGGAAAATGTCCTACAGTGGTGGACAAAATAAGACAGCCCTCCCCAGAAACCGTGTGCAAAGGATTGCAGAGTACCTCTATGAAAGCTTCCTAGAGATCTCAAGGGAGGATTCCTGGGCCACCTTTGGGCATATAAACAGTCTTGTTGGGAGAGTACCCTCAGCATAGCTGGAGTGGCCACCAATAACTTCTAGCCCATTTTTAATTCAGATTCAACATTAAAAATAATAGTGTGTGACCCCTACAGTCTGATTGAAAAAGTGCACTCACCAGAGGTGCCTTACCTGACATCATACTCCGCCAACAATTGGTCCTGTGAGCAGGGCCGGCGACATGGGGGGTACTATGGGTAGAGCTGTACCGGGCCCCGCACTTCAGGGGGGTCCCGGTACAGGTCTACCCGTAGTCATCGCGCGGCTCTCCCCCGGACGAGCGTGTGTCCCCAGCCGAGCAGTGAGCCCGGCCGGCGGCAGCGGCTCAGTCCGGGGAGAGAAAGGGCGGGGAGGAGGGGTGAGCAGCAAGGCAGCAAAGGCGCTGTCAGCTGGGGGGGGAAGGGAGCGCCGGCTGGGCTGAGGGCCCCCCAGCCGCTGTTGGCTGGGCTGGGGGGGGTCCCCAGCCGCTGTCGGCTGGGCTGGGGGGGGGCCCAAACTATCAGAGTAGGGGGCCCCCAAATTTCTGTCGCCGGCCCTGCCTGTGAGGGGATGGGCTCTGGAGTTAAAAAAAGCTCTTGGCTGTCAGGGAGAATGGATCCTCCACTTGCTTGCCTCACATTCTCCTCATCATCAGCAGCAATGTTGCCTTTGTTGTTGCCAAAGGTTGCCCAGGGCTCCTGGGAGATATCCACAGAGCATTTTGGGGTAGTGGTGGTTTCACCATCTAGAATCTCGTGCAGCTCCTCTTAGAAGTGGCTTGTCTGTGGTTCAGACCCAGAGTGACTGTTCACCTCCGGTATACTTGCCAAAGTGCCTTTATTTTCACATGGCACTTCTGTGTGTTGCTGGTGTAACCCTTCTCCCCCATTCCCTGTGCGATCATGGCATAGATGTCAGCATTTCTTCTGTTGGTTCAGCGCTTTCCCTGCACAGACTCTTCTCCCACACGGCAATAAGATCCACCACCTCCTGTGTGCTCCATACTGGAGTGCATTTGCGGCTGTGTGCATCCACTGTCGGCTGTGCTGGCGAGGTCTCCATGCCAATCAAACAGGAAATGAAAATTCGAAAGTTCCTGGGGCTTTAACAGGGGGTCGGCTGTTTTCTATGTACCTGGCTGACATGCAGGAGAGCTGAAAGTGCTCTCCAGAGCGGTCACAGCAGAGCACTGTGGGACGCCTCCTGGAGGCCAATTCATTCGAATTATGCAGCACGGCTACTCTATCCCCATGTCAACGTGTGGATGTCAACTGAAGTGCTATACCTCTTGCAGAGGTGGAATACAGAAGTCGACTTTACAAGCCCTTTAGGTCAGCGGAAGGGACTCGGTAGTGTAGAGACATACATTATTAACTTGCCCTAATGCAGCATATGTTGACCTAACTTTGTAGTGTAGACCAGGCCTAACTTTAGTAGCTAAGGGAAAACCATATACATAATCTCAGATAGCATCAGAGCAACCAATATGGCCTGGTTGCTCGTCCTATCCAATTTTGCCACTCCTGACACCAGGTCTCTATTTCACCTTCTAGAATATGCTCCCTAAAGTGCAAGACATGCCACAGCTGCCCCTTTTGAAAGATGTATTTAACTCACCAAGTTCCCATCTTAGCTCAAGGCACCTCTGTTTGGACAATTCCCCTAAAGACCCTTGGTATCCCCTCCAGGTGGCAAGAACAAGCTTGAGACAGAGTTAATGCTTCTCTTGGGACCACTCCAACAGTCCAGCCCTGTGGTTTAGAGTAGACGGTCTCTGGGTAAAGTCCAATCATTTCAGATGCAGACTGATCAGATGCACTGATCAGGAATCTAAGTGCAGCCTCATTACCCTTTGCTGTGGTGACCCATTAGGCCCATTACTTTCAGGCTGCACCCATTGGACAGGGATGCCTGGTTCCCTCAGGGACTTGCACAATGTTCTTCTCTCAGTTATTGAATGGTTAAACCATTTAGACTAACATGCTTGACTTGACCAGCTATGTAGGGGTGTGTGTGTTTCTGTTTTTAAAAGAGTTTTAATTCACAATGATTCAGTGTTCACCATTACTATTATGTCCTTCAAGATGTTAAAGATCTTCATTTTTCTACAAAAACTGTAGGAAGTTGACTTTGCTGGAAATTTTTAGCTGTGTAAATAAAATTATTATTACTTCCGTCCTTCAGCAACATGTGGGACTGTATTCAGCCATCAGGATTGCAAAGGAGTTGTACCTTTTTCCCCAGATGGAATCTGGCTCATAACAAGTAAATTCCAACAGAATACCTACAGGAGTAAGCACGGGCTAGTAGATACTCACCATTAAGTTTTATGGGATTACTAAGCACTAGTTATTTTATGGAAAAAATAGTACATGAGCTAATAACTAGACCTGGTCAGGACTTTTAAATTTTGACAAAAATGAAAATGTTTCGTTTTTGTTGAATTTTTTTCTTGTTTTCATTTAAAAAAAATACTTTTGTTACCTTAAAAAAAATTTATTGAAAAAGTTTGGAAGAAAACTTTTTGATCAGCTTTGCTAATAACAGATATTTTCATGCTGAAGAAAGTGAATATAATTATTTTTATTCTACATTATATCAAATTCCTCAAAAATACACAATCTGCAAAAAAAATTCCCTTCTAAATCATGATGCAGCCCCAGAATGCATATAAAGTTATACTAGTTATAAAACCTTACAGAAATACAAGTAATGGAGGAAGCCAGAACAACATCTGGTTTTGCATGTGACCAGTATGTCCTAGAGTAGTATGCTCCCTAAATCTGACTGTGAAGGAACTCCAGGGGACTAATGAGAAATTCTGAATGAAATCCTTCAGTTAAACCTATATTAGAATCATAGAATATCAGGGTTGAAAGGAACTTCAGGAGGTCATCTAGTCCAACCCCCTGCTCAAAGCAGGACCAACGCCAACTAAATCATCCCAGCCAGGGCTTTGTCAAGCCTGATCTTAAAAACCTCTCAGGAAGGAGATTCCACCACCTCCCTAGGTAACCCATTCCAGTGTTTCACCACCCTCCTATGAAAAAGTTTTTCCTAATATCCAACCTAAGCCTCTCACATGGCAACTTGATCACGACTAATTGGATCATGACTAATTTATTTGATAAGGTTCTATGGAGGACACTGGGTGTTAAAAACTCAATTCGTCCTCAATTTTTGGTATGCATTCAGCTTTTATGAACTGCAGGATGATGTCTCATTTAAGAATATTGAACAAGAAAATGCTTCCCTCCCTACATCTCTACATCTGTAGAGATGATCCTCCCCACTTAACAAGTCTCAGAACAGACACCGGGTAAATTTCAGATGGTATCATTCCCAATTATGCCTAGTTATATTGTTGAAGAAATGACTAGGGATACAATTAATTGCCTGGGCACAAAACAAAAAAATAATAAGAAATTAAAGATCAGTGTATGGGCCTAAATCAGGGTTAAACACTGAGTTTGTTTGAGAGGTTTGTGGCTCTGATGACCTTTTCCATAGTTGGATAGACAAAAATTATTCACTTTAGGTGTTCTTCTTCCCTGAGTGTGTACAGAGATCTGCAGATTTGAGGTGCTTCAAAAGGGCAGAACTGAGGCAATAAAATGGACTTTTGGTAAGAATTTTAAACAGCTGTTTTCAATTATACTGGTGTGTGCCCAGCAAAGTATTCTGGATTTACATCATTGTAAATGACAACAATGTTTAATCCTGTCTGTCTTAATAAGCTGCATAAACAGTATGATTTTTCTAAAATTAATTGTGTTTAAACTGCTATTAGGGAAAGCTGAAATGCAGTACAACAGGTAATTTGATAAAGAAAACTGTCAGTTTTATATGACCTTCTGATTTTTCTTCTGGGAGGGAGAGTTTTATTCTGATTACCAAAAAAATGAAGGAGGAATGTTCCAGGCATATAAAAACACCATTAATTGGATCTATTGATGCATGCCTAGAAATTTTGATCTCAGTAACATAAGTTATATATGTATACTGAGAAGAAACTAGACACCTCTGTATAATAATGTTACCCCTCCCCCTGTACCCATCTGAATAAAGGCAACATTACATTAGAACACACTGTCTTCCGTCTTCAAGCTAAAGGCTGGCAGATTCATTATGTCTAGACATACTGTGAATTCAGACTCATGCAAGCTTTTCACCAAAGGTGCTTTCCAGTGGCTAACTCATCAGTATTCATTAAGTAGAGATTTAGGCTGCTGTGACAAAGAAGAAACTCAGACACAGTAGCTTGAACTGTGGCATCATCAAAAGCAATTAATTACATACGAGAGTGACATTGCTTTGTTCAATGTGGAGTGGAAGATGATAACCAACAGCCTTGCTCAGCAGATTCTGAGTGTTACACTCAGCACTTGTGTTATTTTGTAATAATGAAGGTGTTTACAGAGAGAAAGGTAGAGTGAGTAAAAATAGGAACTAGGACAGTAAGACAGTGTAAGTATGCACTGATAAATGGCTCTCTCCAGCTCCTACATTGTCCAAAAATACCCTGAATAACTGTCAACAAGGACAGAAGTTGCTTGCTTTATCTAGTCTTTCTAGCTAGCTATCAGGCCCTAGACATCCCCCTAATTAACATAACCCTTCCTAAGGGAGCAGCTTCCATTATGGATTCTTTCCCTAAACCAAACACAGCTCCTAGTGCAGAGCTGCAGCAAGAAACAAGTAAGGGAGAGAAAGAGAACATGGAATGGGAGAATAGATATGGATGGGGGAAAGAGTTGCAGAGTGTGGGTTCAGTCTCCATCCAGGTTGCCCTCTCTGAAATTAAAAAAATAAAAATAAAATGAGGGAATAAAGGAAACTAAAGGAAACCTTTACTTCTTTGCTCCCTATGGAAGAGGGGGAATTCCCCTCCCTGCCATAGATAGACATGCTGAAATGGGAATGCAGACCATCTCCAGCCTGCGTGTGGTCCAGTGGGGGCGACGCTAGACTCCTGGGTCCCGTTACTGACTCTATCACTGGCTTCCTATTGTGACCAATTAACCAAACTCAGCCATTTTATTGCCCCAAGACAAAATGGAACAATACAACAAGGAGACATACACACCTCTCCTTTCAGGAAGTACAGTATTCCAATCTCACAGCATGTTCACTTTGAAGATACACCCTCAAAATTACCCCTCTTTATAGTAGGGTTGTTTACAAGCGAAAGCACTTTATACATCGCCTAAGATCCAACCCACCAGTTCAGGCCAGTTCTCAACTTCTTGTTCTGTACCTTTCCTTATCATATTCCAGGTACTAATAGGCATCAAGGCACCTCTTAAGCTTGTACTAGGGCCAAGCATTTCTGTATTGTGCTTTTGACAGGTTTTATATTTGCTAATACCAAAAGCTACATTAAGCTTGTGGGATATAGAGCTCTTGATATAAGTTAGCAAAAATGTTACCAGGCTGCATTTTGAATATAATACAATAATACTATCATGCTCTATGCCTACTATATATGTATTGGATAACAGTTCCCCACTTGGTGCCATGATTATTATAATATATAATTAATAAAATTGTCAAATTGATATATGAAGTAGAGGTAAGAGCATTCATGTGCAACTTATACTGCTTTAGCAAACTGCATAAGCAGCAGTACATAATTAACACAACTATTACTCTTTTTAACATAAGAATGTGAGTGTGTTTTTGATCAAGGAATGTTTTTAAAGTTAAGGTTAGTGGCTCAATATGTATGTTAAAACCCTATATGTATTTTTCAACTTTACCCTGGTGCTGGGGCTCACTTTGAATCATGGAATCATTTTTAAAAAGTGTAATAGGCATTATTATAGTGTAACCCTTCATGTTATATACAAGAGGAGTAAAACAGAAATTTGGAGGATTAACATTACAAATGAGGTTTCAATACACAATTTTATAATAATTAGTTACTACACAGTCCACAGTATAGGCTACCTTTTATGCTGGTTGTTGCCACTTGGTAAGCTTCACAGAGCAGGAGACAGTAGTGGCTAACTTTTCTGCCTGGTCCAGATTGGCATGGCTACTTACTGGAGTTGCAATGTCAAAAACTTCACATCTACAAACATATTGACGTCCCTTAACAAAACAATGGGCTGTGTGTGTTGCCCTCCAGGTTTGCATTGCTGAGGGCAAATTCCAGCAGCAAAGGAAGCTATAGATGTTCCTTGTACCTGCTGTCTTCCAGCTAACCTACAAAATGAACAACAGCCAATTTATCAAATATTGCAGTGCCAGGATCCAATATCAGTAAACTGTAAAAGAAATATATATGGAACCCAACACTGAGAATGATTGTTTTGAACAACAGGTACATTGATTAACCAGGGGTTAGTCATGTATCTTAATCAGGGGGCAGGGCTACTCAGGAAGAACAGAAGTTTAAAAAGGCAGCTTCTAAGCAACCAGAGGAGCTAGTGAACAGGAGCAGCTAACGGGAGTTTTGCGAGAGAACTGAGGGAGCAAACATGAGAGCTAAATATGCCCGATTAACATTCTCTAAACTTGGGCAATAAACCCTTTGCGCTGCCCCCTTCTCCCCTCCCACCGCAAAAAAGAAAAGAAAACACATTTAAAGAGCTGCAGGAGTAAAAAGAATGCAGCAGAAGTCCAGCGGCAGAGTGGGGGCTATCCAGTTTATTGTACTGAATGCAGCATGTCTGATTACCTGCAGGTGCGACATGTGTGCGTTTGTTGCAAAGAGCTCCTGGGCCTCAGAGACCAAGTACAGGCTTTTGAGACCAGAGTGGCTGAACTGGAGGAGCTAAGAGTCTCAAGACATAGATGACACTTTCCAGGACACAATTGAGCAGTCCCACCTCCCGTCTGACAGCCTCTGTGCTATTCAGGAGGATGAAACTGGAGCAGAGGGAAACTGGAGCAGAGGGAAACTGGAGGAGAGGGAAACAATCCCATAATTGGAACCATCCTTCCAGACGATGTCATCCTCTTGCACTGAGGATACCTCTCTGGGGCAGTAATATGATGGGGGATTCAATCATTAGAAATATGGAGCGTTGGGTTTGTGATGACTGGGAGAACTACATAGTGAATTGCCTTCTGGGGGCGAAGGTTGCGGATCTTCTGAGCCATTTGGACAGGCTGATGTGCAGTGCTGAAGAGGAGGAGTGAGTGGTCATGATAAATGTAGGTATCAGTGACATAGGGAAAGGTAGGAGAGAGGTCTTGGAGGCCAAATTTAGGCTGCTAGGTAAGAGACTGAAGTCCAGGATTTCCATGATAGCATTCTCTGAAATGCTTCTAGTTCCACGTGCAGGGCCAGTTAGGCAAGCAGAACTGCAGAGTCTCAATAGTGGGCTAGATGGACTATTGGTCTGACCCAGTATGGCCATTCTTGTGTTCTTTTAGGTTAGGATGCAATGTCATCCTGACCCCAAATTATGAAGTGTGCTAAATGGAATTTGCCTACACGATTTAAAGCATTGCCAGTTTACAACAACCTCTGGTATACACTGATGACTGATTAGCCATTTGTTCATCATTAATGAGATTAGACAATTTCCCCTTTTTGATATTCCCTAATGAACTGATTATGGTAGTTAATGCATAGCTCCCATAAGAGGTGCACATAACTTTTCTACCTACACCATTTTCCTCCCTTTCTTATAGTTTTCCGTGTTCAATTAGTTAACATGTTAATTTTTACTTGTGTTTGTTTAAACAGTTTAGCTATGTCCTCTTGTCCAGCTCTTGGGTCTTGTGCGTGTTTCTGATAAGACGCTACTATATAAAACAAAGTTATACAAAGGTACATTTGCTTTTACACAATGACTAAATTCAGCCATATTCCAACAATAAAGATTCAAAATGACAGTTAGAGTCTTGATCAATGTCCCAGGTATGGATGTAGCAGTCAAATACTGAGTGGGCCCAGTTTCATCTTAGGCCATTGTAATTTTTCTATAGGCAATTGCATATTTAACTGTCCACACACAATAGGTTGAAATGTAATTGACCAGTTTATCATCTGTAGGTTTATCTTTTCTTCTTCCAACACCCAAGGGTTTCTTCACTGGGCATTAATATATTCTAGTGTCTCCATTCTGTGAGATATACCCTTAAAGAGCATAAGTTGGTTAACATGATAAACTTCTCCACATTTCTCTTGTTTTTAATAACCCAAATTATACATAAATTAACTTAGTTTATTTAGAATAGCAGCTGTCTTAGTCTGTATCCGCATAAAGAACAGGAGTACTTGTGGCACTATAGAGATTAACAAATGCATTTAAGCATAAGCTTTCGTGGGCTACAGCCCACTTCATCAAATACACGGAATGGAATATATAGTAGGAAGATATATATACATACAGAGAACATGAAAAGGTGGGAGTGGTTATACCAACTCTAAGAGGCTAATTAATTAAGATGAGCTACTATAAGTAGGAGAAAAAAACTTTTGTGGCCATCATGATTATCACTACAAAAAATTTTTTTTCTCCTGCTAATAGTAGCTCATCTTAATTAATTAGCCTCTTAGAGTTGGTATGGCAACTTCCACCTTTTCATGTTCTCTGTGTGTATATATATATCTCTTCCTACTGTGTGTTCTATTCTATGCATCTGATGAAGTGGGCTGTAGCCCACAAGAGCTTATGCTGAAATAAATTTGTTAATCTCTAAGGTGCCACAAGTACTCCTGTTCTTTTTAGTTTATTTACAATAGTATAGGGACCAAGTCATATGACACAAGTTATGCTTTGGTACAGCATATGACAAGTACATCACCTGATTTTCTGCTCTTTAATTACTTTTCTTCTATTCTTTTATTAAAATACATTTTTGTCTTTTGGCCTGATTTTCTCAATCCTTTAGCCAAATATGAATGGATTTGTTTTAGATGATTTTTGAGGTTTTGCATAAAGACATCCATTTTTGCTTCCTTGACATGTACACTAATAATTTTCCATAATAAATGGAGCACTTGACTACTGAAACAAGTGCTCACACTCCTCTAAGAAAAGATTTATTGCTTCCCACCCCCAACAACACTCTGTTTTAGCAAGTCAGCAACAGAATTTTTACCCACGCTTTTTTGAGTGAATTTGTTATAGCAATTCAACCTTTGCTACCTGAGTTAAAGCACAAACCTGAATAACCAAGACTGGTTTTAACATAGCGCAAAAGAAAATATAAAAAACTTAAATCAAAAGGAAGCTTAACTGCAGGTTTATGTAAACACTTCCAGGGTAATGAACTCTTATGACATTTGATTTGCTCATGCCTGGGATACAAAGGAAGAAACCTGTCCTTTTAATTCGGCTTCTTCTTTCTATATATTGAGTGAGCTGCTGAGAATCTCACCAGTACCATGTAGGGTGACCAGATGACAAGAAAAAAATATTGGGACACATGGGGGGGGAGGGGGGGGAGGGGGGACTGAAGGAGGGGAGTGGGGGGGAGGGGGGGACTGAAGGGGGGAAGTAGGAGGGAGGGGGGACTGGAGGGGGGGAAGAGGGGGGACTGGAGGGGGGAAGTGGGGGAGAGGGGGGACTGGAGGGGGGAAGTGGGGGGGAGGGGTGACTGGAGGGGGGGAAGTAGAGGGGAGAGGAGGGTGCCCCTTCCCCCGCCCCTGCAGCATGTGAGGCGGCGGCAGAGAGCTGTCCTGCCGCTGCCTCCTGCCCCTGACTCTTGAGGGGGGGGGGGCGTTGATGAGGGGCCGGACTCAGAGCCGGGTTGGGGGGGGGGCGGCCAGGGGCTCTCTGCCCCTCCCCCTCTGCCAGTGCAGCCTGCAAGCAGCCTCCTTCCCCCTCCTTGCAGCACGTGCAGCCGCGGAGAGCCTCTGCCTGGGGCAGTGAGGTTTGCTGCCTGCTCCTGCCGGCGGGAGGGTGCTGCGGCCGCCCCGGAAGGAGCGGTTGGTGACGCGCGAGTCTGACGCCGGCCTCTGGAGGTCCCAATATCGGGACAAAGGGCGTCCCGACGAAGGGATGATCGGGACACGGGACAAGTCCCCGAAAATCGGGACTGTCCCGATAAAATCGGGACGTCTGGTCACCCTAGTACCATGAGCGCTAGAACTGGGAGTGCTATAGCATCCCCTGACTTAGAGTGATTTCCATCATATACAAGGTTTACAGTTTGGTTCAATAGCTCTCAGCACCCCCCCATTATACACATTGTTCCAGCACCCCAACCAGTACTATTAGTAAGAAGTGAAGCCCTAGAGGGCCCTGGACTGGGAATCACAACACCTGGGTCGTAGTCTCAACTCTTCCATAGATATAGATAACCCACTTCACCACTGTGTTTCCTCTCAGCCTTTGTCAGCCTTGTCTATTTAGATTATTAACTCATGGGCACTGGGCTCCATATGTGTTTCTACAGTCTGGCACAATGGATCTCTAGTTTCAGTTGGGGCTTCTGGGTGCCAATGTAATCCAAAATAACTATGAATCAGAGAGGTAGCTGTGTTAGTCTGGAATAGCAGAGGTAACAAAGAGTCCTGTGGCACCTTAAAGACTAACTAAAGTATTGAAGCATAAGCTTTCATGGGCTAATACCCACTTCGTCCGATGCAAGCAGTGGAAGTGTCCAGGGGCAGGTATAGATAAGTAGGCAAGAACCAGGTAGGAGGTAACAAGGTTAGTCCAATCAGCCTGAACCAGCTTGTTATCTCGAATCAGGGAGGGTGAGGTATTCCTCTAGCAGCTGAATTGGAGGTGTGAACTCAGAGAGAGGAGAAACTGTTTTTGTAATTAGCAAGCCATTCAAGATCTTTGTTCAATCCCAGATTGATTGTGTCAAATTTGCAAATGAATTGCAGCTCTGCAGTTTCTCTTTGCAGTCTGGTCTTGAAGTTTTTTTGCTGCAATATGGTGACTTTTAAATCTGTAATTGTGTGTCCAGGCAGATTGAAGTGTTCTCCTACAGGTTTTTGTATATTGACATTCCTGATATCTGATTTGTGTCCATTTATCCTTTTTCATAGGGACTGTCCAGTTTGGCCGATGTACATAGCAGAGGGACATTGGTGGCATATAATGGCATATATGACATTGGTAGATGTGCAGCTGAATGAACCAGTGATGGTGTGCCTGATCTGGTTAGGTCCTGTGATGGTGTTGCTGGTGTAGATATGTGGGCAGAGTTGGCATCGAAAATAACTATGTTAAAGAATGGGGAGATTGCAAACTCAAAATTAGGAAATGCCCCCTTAGGCATTACATCCTCAAGATTACATATTATTTTTTCCCTCTAACTCACTCAGTGCACAGGATGGTTGATGCTCACTGTATGAGCAGGTATTCAATATTTCTTTTTATCCTCGGCCTGCAGTGTGTAGACCCAGGCTTTCTTTACTGCAAACCATCCAAGCCCTGCACTGAATACAGAATTATTAATTTCTTCATGGACTTTCCTATAGTCCTCTCATCTTTGTATCTTAGTGCTTTCCAAAGATTAATGGATTTATCTGCACAAGACTCTGGTAAGATGCTGTGGAGATACATTCATTTTACTTATGGAGAAGTGGGGGCCAGAATCTAAAGTTTCAACCAATTTTGGGTGCTCAGTTTGACACACCTAGAGCTTCCCTACCCCCAAGTATTTAGCATTTCATAGCACTTTGTATATTCAGAACAGTGCTCCCACTGTCCTCACTTGTAGCTCTTAGCATTAAGCATTTCTGCACATCAGACCCCAGGGATCTCAGGTTGAGTTGCCAGAATATGAGGAACACACAATGTGGTCACCTATGAACATTTTGGTGTCAGTGATTTGCCCAGCATCATACAGGAACTCTGTGACAGAGGCAGGGATAGAATCCAATTCAACTGCCTTAATCATGAAACCATCCTTTCTCTTTGCTCAGTACCATACCTCATTCACTACACACCCTGTGCATCAAGTAACAAAGTCCTGTGGCACCTTAAAGACTAACTATAAAGTTTTGAAGCATGAGCTTTCGTGGGCTAATACCCACTTCGTCGGATGCAGGCAGTGGAAGTGTTCACAAACAGGCAGTATAGAAAAGTAGGTAAGAGCCAGGTGGGAGGTGAAAAGGTTAGTCCAATTAAGATTTAAAAGTCACCATACTGCAGCAAAAAAACTTCAAATCCAGACTACAAAGGGAGACTGCAGAACTTCAATTCATTTGCAAATTCAGCACACACACTCTTGGATTGAACCGAGATCTACAATGGTTGGCTCATTACAGACATTGTTTCTCGTCTCTCCATGTTCACACACCCCATTTAAATGCTAGAAGAATAATCCACACTCCCTGATCGGAGATAACAAGCTGGCTCAGCTTAATTGGACTAACCTTTTCACCTCCCACCTGGCTCTTACCTACTTTTCTATACTGCCTGTTTGTGAACACTTCCACTGCCTGCATCCGACGAAGTGGGTATTAGCCCACGAAAGCTCATGCTTCAAAACTTTATAGTTAGTCTTTAAGGTGCCACAGGACTTTGTTACCTCTGCTATTCCAGACTAACACGGCTACCACCCTGATTCCTGTGCATCAAATATGGCAGGAGCCCTACAGACAAGAATCTCTTTCATACACAATCCTGATTCATTCCCAGGGCACAGTACATCCGGTGAACTGATGAGACCTGGGTCCAGTAGAAGTAATATGTGATCACGTAATTAAAGATCAAATCATAATGCATAGGCACAAGGGGAAGAGCAAAATTTATTTGCAGATATAGCCTTAATTCTGGCATCTTCCAATTTCAGGTGCTTGAATTTGCAACCTTAGAACATAAGAATGGCCACACTGTGTCATAACAATGGCCCATCGAGCCCAGTATCTTGTTTTCCGACAGTGGCCAGTGCCAGGTGCTTCAGAGAGAATTAACAGAACAGGTAATCATCAAGTGATCCACCCCCTGTTGTCTACTCCCAGCTTCTAGCAAAGGGAGGCTAGGAACAATCAGAGCGTGGTGGCATTCCTTCCCTAATATGACTAATAGCCATTGATGGACCTAGCCTCCATGAACTTATCTAGTTCTTTCTTGGACCTTGTTATAGTTTTGACCGTCACAACATCCCCTGGCAAAAAGTTCCATAGGCTGACTGTGCATTGTGTGAAGAAGTACTTCCTTTTGTTTATTTTAAACCTGCTGCCTATTAATTTCATGGTGTGATCCCTAGTTCTTGTGCTATGTAAAGGAGTAAATAACACTTCTTTATTCAATTTCGCCACACCATTTGAGATTTTATAGACCTCTATGATATCATCCGTTAGTTGTCTTTTTCAAGCTGAAAATTTTAATCTCTCCTCATACAGAAGCTGTCCCATACCCCTAATCATTTTGTTGCCTTTCTCTGAACCTTTTCCAATTCCAGTATATCTCTCTTGAGATCGGGCGAACAGAGCTGCACAAAATATTCAAAATGTGGGCATTCCCATGCATTTATCTAGTGGCATGAGGATATTTTCTGTCTTGTTATCTATCCATTTCCTAATGGTTCCTAACATTCTTTTAATAGAACAAGGAATACTTGTGGCACCTTAGAGACTAACCAGTTTATTTCAGCATAAACTTTCATGATACTTCCACTGCATGCATCCGATGAAGTGGGTATTAGCCCATGAAAGCGTATGCTTCAATACTTTAGTTAGTCTTTAAGGTGCCACAGGACTCTTTGTCACTTCTGAAATAAACTGGTAGTCTCTAAGGTGCCACAAGTATTCCTCGTTTTAGTTAGGATACAGACTAACACGACTGCTAATCTTAAACCTAACATTCTTTTACCATTTTTGATTTCCATTGCACATTGAGTAGATGTTTTCAGAGAACTAGCCACAATGACTCCAAAATCTCTTTTTTGAGTGTGGTAACAGCTAATTAAGAACCCAACATTTTGTTTGCCTAGTTGGGATTGTGTTTTCCAATGTGCATCATTTTTGCATTTATCAGCAATGTACTTCATCTTCCATTTTGTTGCCCAGTCATCCAGGCTTAACATTAGGATTCTTAGAATTATTTTATGTAGTTTCAATGTAATTTCCCATGGTTTTTTAAGACAGAAATTGAGGGGGAGAGAGAGAGAAATTTGAAAGTGTGGAATTGTACTGACCCATCACCTTGGGTCAGCGACAGAACTGGGATATTCAGATCCACAGCACAGTCCTCTGCCACATGAGCTAACAGACTAGTAGGATTTGAATACTATTATCTTCTATGTGGACCTGCTACTTCTAGAGGACTATGAAGACACATTTCTCTAGTGGTTACAGACCCTTCTGCCCTGTTCCTTGTTCCTTTCTGCTCTTATCCCCCCTCCCCAGCCCCAACACCTACTCCCCTACTGCTATCCTCCAGCTCCTGATCATTCTCCCCCCACCTGACTCCCCTTGCTGTGCCCCCACACCCACACTCCTATCCTCCCACCGGATCCTGCCTGTAGTGAGCCCGAGTGGTCTCCCTCCCATTGGGAGTGCGAGGGAGACGCCCCTTGGAGGGTGGAGCCAAGGCTGCCCCGCCCCCCTTGCCGGAAGTACAGGGACGGGACCGGGGGTATAAAAGGCCATCCCTGCAGCCCAGAAGAGAGAGAAGCAGCGGAGGAGAAGGATGCTCCGCCTGACCTGGTGCTATCCGGAGAGGACTCTAGCCTGAGTGGTGCACCCACCCCCGACGCTGAGGACGACTGGCCCGGAGTACCTGCTGCCGTGTATCCAGAGGAGCCGGAATCCGACTGGACGACAGAGGTACCCACTCCTTAGGGCTGCCTGTGCTCAGAGGCCCAGGCCCCAGTCCTAAAGACTGGTTGTTTGCTGGCTGCCTGGGCTCAGAGGCCCAGGCCCGAGCCCCAAAGACTGTTTGCTGGCTGCCTGTGCCACGCCTACGCTAGAGCCAGCCCCCCGCCCCCAAGACTGTGTATTGCTGGCTGCCTGTGCTCAGAGGCCCAGGCCTCAGCCCCAAAGACTGTTTGTTTGCTGGCTGCCAGGGCCACGCCCAGGCGGGAGGCAGCCCATCTCAAGGCTGTGCTATCTGCAGGCGGCCAAACAGAGCCTAAACTGGGCCGGTGCGGACCGGCCCGAGGGGACTCCCTCCGACTGGGAGTGCGAGGGAGTTTACACTGCCCCAGTCTCTGTCCTCTTTTCCTGCCTCCTACACTCACCTCCACCTCCTGCTTCTCTCACCCACCTGTTCCTATCTTCCCCTGCTCCTGGCTTCTGCTCATAGCCCCACCCATCAAGTGCCTAGCCCTTCACCCCATTCCTCCCCCCTTTGGATTCCACTCAAAGTGCTCCTCCTCCCCCACTCTGCCTGGGCACCAGTAGGGGGTAATATTAGTGGCACAGGAGAGACAGTGTTCTTGCTCTCAGTTCTGATGACCAACGCCACAGCTGCTCCTGTCTGTTGTGGGGAAAGCCCCACTCAGATCCAGCAGTGCTGGGCTGGAGCATGCTCAAGTCGCTGTGTAGGATGGCACATGTGCAGTCCTGTCAGCACAAAGGAGCTGTGAGGGGGTGGAGCATGCTCAGTGCAGACAGAATTGTCAGAGAATTTTGCTGCCAAAGTCAAACAAGCCTCTACTGAGCATATGCAAACAGAATTTTTTTTTTGGAGGCTTATAACTTTGCCAGATTTGGGAAGATTTTCATGGGGATGGCAAAAGGCACATCCAAAATTCAAGTCTCTGCTCCACTGTATGCAGGCATTAGAGATTCTCAATAAGCCAACTGTAAGAATTTTGGGGCATGGAAAATTTCAGCTCCAACACTTAAAGTCTGTCAAATTATACACTTCTGAAGACAAAGCCTTATAATAGAAAATGCTCTTAGCCCCACTGCCTATAATAATAGAATACTTTTTTGATTTTCGATCACATTCATACAATATAATCCCAATAAAGTACAATATGGTGGGGAAAATGTGTTAAACAGCTAATAGTTAAAATATTATAATACACACTACACTGTGACACATGCCTAGAAAGGGTTAAAACATCCTGCAAAATAAACGACTCAAATTCAAAGGACTCAAATTCAATCTTTAAAGACATGTGGAATGGTAATGGTTGTGTTTTTGTGTACTTACATATGTATGAGTAGGGTTGACAATGTAATCAACTGCCCCTGCTGTATTCTGATCACAGAAAGATCAAAAGAACATCCTAGCATTTAAAGGAATAGTAAACACAGATGATCTCTATATTCATTTATCTTTGAAATGTATAGCAAACTAGCGAAAATACCCGGCGTTGCTTGGGTCCATCGGAGGTGGGGAGGGGGCAGACAGCTGAGCGAGTGTGGGGTCCGTTGGAGGGGGGAGGGGGCAGAGAGCAAACCCGACACCCCTACCTACCACCACAAACAAACCCGACACCCACACCTCACTTACCCCTCGACCAACCCCGACCCCCCTCCTCACCCCCCCAAACAAACCCAACACCCCCACCTTACCCCCCACCAAACCCAACACCCCCTGACCAACCCCAACACCCACACCTCACCCCTCACCCACCCCGACACCTTCCCACCCCCCCAGACCAAACCCAACACCCCCGGCTCACTTACCCCCCCCCCGACCAAACCCGACACCCCCACCTCACCCCTGGACCAAACCTGACACCCACACCTCACCCCCCGACCAAAACCGACACCCCTACCTCACTTACCCTCCGACCAAACCCAACTCGGGTCCGTCGGAGGTGGGGAGGGGGCAGAGAGCTGAGTGAGTGCGGGGTCCATTGGAGGGGGGAGGGGGGCAGAGAGCTGAGCAAGTGCGGGGTCCGTTGGAGGGGGGAGGGGTCAGAGAGCTGAGCGAGTGTGGGGTCCGTTGGAGGGGGGTATTATGACATCATAACTATGTCACAGAGAACAGCAGCTGCCCAGCTGATGTGATTGGCCTTTAAATAATTTCACCCCTGGGGGGCGTCAGAGGTGAGATTTGAAAAATTTTTGGCTCTTACCCTGATTAGCACCCTAAGACCTATAACTGTACCAAATTTCAAGTCTCTAGCTCAAACGGTGTGGAAGGAGTAAGTGCACATACATACACACATACATACACGCACGCATACAACATTTGACTTTTATATATATAGATAATCTGTGAATGGTGGAGGAACAGCAAATTGCCTTGTTAATTCTGTAGCTAAATACTGGTGATGCATCCCCTTCAAAGTCATCCTAATTACTTTTTATTCCCCGAGGAACTCCAATTTGTCAAAAAGGACATGACATTGTCTAAAAGATCCTTGGGTCCTGATCTTGTTCATCACAGATCTGCGTAAGATCTCATGCAGGGGAAGCCTAAGCCACAAGGACTGATATCCCAGTTCTAACTGGATCTCCCTGAACTCACCATCTCTGCTATGAATCTGAATCTTAAGAATTTAACTCATGTCCGTAAGTATATTTAAACCATACTCCCTCTCTTTCTTTTGTTTTTGAATACATTTTAGTTTAGTTGAACAGACTCGGTTGCAGTGTATATTTGAGTAAGATCTGGAACACTCAACAACTTGGGAGGTACGTGTTCTGTCCTTTGGGATTGGTAGAACCTTTTCCTTTATATGATGAAATAAGATTTTCATAGATCATATTTGACTTGAGTGCCTGCGTGGAGGCCTGAGGCTGGATCACTTTAAGGCAGTGCTTCTCAATTTTTTTCCGTCGTGCCCCCCCTAGGGGGAAGAAAACATTTCGCGCCCCCCCGCTCCTCTCTGCCCCTCGCCGGCGCCGCCCCTGCCGGGCGCCAGCCTATATCTAGGGCGCAGCGGCCCGGCGCGCCCGGCCAGGATGGCAGGCGGGAGGCGGGGGCGCCTCACCCGGGGGATGCGCGCCCGGCCGGCCGGTGACTGAGCGCGGCTCTGCACCGGGCTGTGCGCTGCGCGGGGCCCGCGGGCGGGCTGGCGGGGCGATGCTGCCGTGGCGGCGGAGCCGCGGCAGCCCAGCAAGCCGCAGGGCTATGGGGCGAGGCTGCGCCGCGCCGCGCCGCGCCGCGCCGCGCCGCGCCGCGCTCGGCTCGCTGGCCCGCGCCTGCCCCGAGCGCGCGCTGCCCCGCGTGGGCAGCATGTTCCGCTCCAAGCGGCGCATGGCGCGAGCCCCCCTTTACGGAGCCTCGCGCCCCCCCCTGGGGGGCGCGCCCCACTATTTGAGAAACGCTGCTTTAAGGGAACTGTGTTGTTCCGACTTCTGAGTAACCAGTAGGTAATAAAGAAGCTGTTTTATGCTGGCTTGATAAATCTATCTAAGTATTAGATCGAAGTATTAGAATATCCATCAGTTTTTGGGGGATTGCCTGCCCCATTCTTCACAGTTCACCTAATTGAGTGACCACAGCTGACCCCCACTGGGACCCTGGTCACAAATGTGTTAAACAGCTAACAGTTAAAATGTTATAATATGCACTAAACTAAACTAACACTGAAGAAATCGATAGTTCCAGTGCCTTGAGGCCATGGGATTTTTCTACGCCCCCTTCTTTTTTAAAATGTCCAGAGCTATAATGGAAGCGCTAAGGAAATGTGTCAGTGATTTCTATAAAACATCTGCACTCATAATCTGATTGTGAAATTCTGCATAATTTGTATCTCTGGGCTAAAACTGGTAAAAGAATTGTTAAGCAATTTCCTTCAGTACAGACTAATGTCCATGAATTTTAATAGATTATAAATATACAGTAGATAGGATTTTGTTTCCCAGTGTGGTTTTCTCTTTTCTGAAATAAAATCATTTTGGTGTATGTAATTGCCAACTGCTTCTAAATAAACATGAATACACTTTATGATTTAAATGAATTCCTAAAGGGCAGGCTTTATGTATGAAGATAACCTCCGAGATGATTGTTTTCCTTAGAACAATATTGATATTATACTGGGATATTGTGCTTTCTGAAAACATCGTTCTCTTTCCAAATCTTTTTTCAAATGCTTTCCATTTTCTTATGAAATCCATCTACATGATTATGCCTCTATATCACAGTGCAGCAGGAGTCCTGTTAGACCCCAAATCACTAGTACCTACTGGACATCATTCTGGTGTTTGCACTAGCCACCCCAATAATTTAGGGGCCAGAATCTGCTACTGGATCTGTGCCTGCTCAAGTCCATACCCCTCAGTGATGTAGCTAGGTTCATTTACTTTTTAGGTGTAGATCAGGCCTCAGACACTCTTCCAATGCACAGTTTCCCTCTGTGCCCACCCTCAGAAGAGAGGCATTATTAGAGACCCCAGCTGCAGAGCCCTGGCTCTGTAGCTCAAGCTGTAGCCACCAGGGCCGGCTCCAGCATTTTTGCCACCACAAGCGGAAAAAAAACCCCAACAACCCTGTGATGGGTTGGGATCACAGAAACCCCCTTAGGAGCTGCCACCCGATGTGCCAAGGCTACTCCTGCCTCAGTTTTCCTGCCCAAACAGCTTAGGACCTCAGTACCCTGCCAGGTCTGAGCCACGTCCCCTAACAGCTATGGACTTGCCTGGAAACAGGCAGAAATATTCTTAGCACATTGGATGGCAGCTCCTAAGGGGGTTTCTGTGATCCCAACCCGTCTTCAGCTGGCTCAAAGAACAGCCTCTCCACCCCCCAAGGATATCTAGAAGAAACTGGAACAGAGGACTGTGACTGCAGGGTGTGTGTGCGAGTGATTGCTGGACCCAGACTAAAAGCGAGTTTAGCCTGAAAGAAGGAATTCACTGAAGGCGAGGCTTTTTACTGTATTAGTGTTAGATTTGCATGTTCTATTTTATATTATTTGGTAATTCACTTTGTTCTGTCTGTTACTACTTGGAACCACTTAAATACTACTTCCTGTCTTTATTAAAATCACTTTTTACGTATTAATTAACCTGGAGTACGTGTTGGTACCGGGGGAGAGGGGCAAACAGCTTTGCATATCTCTCTATCATTGTTATAGAGGGTGAACAATCTATGAGTTTGCCCTGTAAAAGCTTTATACAGGGTAGAACAAATTTATTCAGGGTTTGACCCATTGGGAGTTGAGCATCTGAGTGCCAGAGGTAATAATACTTCCTGCCTGTTTCCAGGGAAGCCCATAGCTGTTGGGGGATGTGGCTCAGAGCTGGCAGGGTACTGAGCTCCTAAGCTGTTTGGGCAGGGAAACTGAGGCAGGAATAGCCTTGGCACATCGGGTGGCAGCTCCTAAGGGGGTTTCTGTGATCCCAACCCATCACGCACCCCCACACCCTCACCGGAGCGCCAGCTGAGCAAAATAAATAAATAAATAAAATGGCGGGCAGAGCTGAAAGTGCCGTCCTAATATTGGCCTGAGTTTCGCCCCTTATGAAGGGCCACCCCAAGCATGTGCTTCCCAGGCTGGTGCTTGGAGCTTGCCCTGTAGCCACTCATGCTCTTTCATGAGCAAAGTGTGAAGCTGAACACGGCCTAGGTTGAACAAGTGGAACTTTAATAAACTCTGCGGACTGCTTTCATGTCTCTAATGGCTGGATCCTCACAGAAGTGCCTGTCTAAAGGGCTGACAGGTTCTTGACTGGCCTGTTCTAATCTAGTGCCTGCTTTCGCTGCTTGTTGGCCATCTCCTCTCACCAGTGTCCCCATCTTTGTGTCTGCTACGTGTCTCCCATTATTGGTAGCAAGGTGTTTGGTCTGGCATCCCCTCAGTGCCTGAGCTGGACTGGTTTGGCACCCTAGCGATGGGGTACTCTGGTGTGCCAAAATGATAATAAGGGATTTGAACCAGAAGACACAGCCTTTTGCAACAGTCTCTTAGCTGTGTTCACAGCTGATTCAAGGTGTACAGATGCTGGGACAGAGTGTGATGATCATACTCCCATTTGCATGCAAATTCTGGAATTCATCTGAGACAAATTGGTGTCAGTTGTTAATGAATAGTGTCTGTAACAAAATGGGCCTTCAGTTTGCCAATCACTGACTTACTCCTTGTGTCAGGTAGGGCTTCGACCTCCCAAAGATTTAAATGCTAGCCTGCTGTAATCAAATACTGCTTTTCCTTGAAGGTAAATAAGTCCACTCACAGGTTGGTTGGTTGGTAGAGTAGGTCGTGTGGTAACAGAATGTCTTTCTGATAGTGGTTAGCACATGACCAGAAGGAGTCACACCTATCTACTAAGAAGTAGAGTTTTGTATTAATTCCCATCCAGTAAACATGCTTTTGAGCCCATCTAAAACAGCGGTCAGTGCCCAGGGATGAGACATATTTGTTGCATGACATCCTTATGAAGTGGGGAAAACAGCTCTTTGTCCTTGAAATATAATTCCATCCTGTACACTCAGCTCCTCTTTCATTAGAAAATATGGTTGTGATCCTACCAGTACTTGACCTTTGCCTTCTGGCCACTATGCTCTTGACTGTCAGTAGTTGAATGTCCTTTTCCTTAGCCTCTTTGATATCCATTAGCTTCATTGTTGAACCTGGGAGATTGAATCCATTAACATGCTACACTATATCCTGAGCCCCTTCACTCAGCTTGTTGATGTTGGGTATCTGTGCTCGTCTTGGGACATCAGCTAACACCAGTAATTGTCCTGGGCAATATCTGATCTTACCTGGTAGCGCTGAGTTGCATCAACTTGTGCTGCAATCTTTTTGGAGCACCCCAGAAGAGGCTTTGCCATGATTGTCTCTAGGAGCTTGTCTGATAAAACTATTACTGGACAGGCATTGCTGTACTGAAGGAGTCGATCTGATCAAAATACCATGGTCAGAAGCTCTCTTTCTGTTTGGACATGCCCCAGCCAGTCTCTGACAGGGCGCTGCTGGCCCAAGTTACTGGCTGCTCCTGCAGAAGAGCTACACCCAAGCCCAGTGTTTCTCCTGGCTGGTAGTACTTCAGGACAGGGGCATCCATCACCATTTGCTTCAGCCTGTCAAATGCTTGTTGCTGGGGACCTACTCAATCCCACCCAACATCCTGCCTCGTGAGCTGACGTACAGGTTCCACTGGCTGCAGCAGGTATGGACAGAGCCTGGACAGACATTTTATCATTCCTATGAAGCTCTGTACCCCTTTCATATCCACCGGAGCTGGCATGTCTCTGACTGCCTTAATCCCGTTGGGATCTACTTTCAGTCCCTCTGCTGTGAGCAGATGTCTAATGTGTGTTGCCTCTCACTATTTAGTTGCATTTTTTCTGGGTCGAGTGTTTTATGTTCTCGTCCCTACTTCACTGGAGGAAAACTTGTAAATGTCTGTCATGGTCTCATTCAGCTTCTGTCATATTGCTCCCTTCACCTAAAATTAGGATATCATCTGCAATTATTTACATCCTTTCAGCATATGGGAGAGTTTTCTCTGGAACACCTCTGGTGAGGAGCATAGGCCCATTGGCATATACAGCCATCTGTAGTGGCAAATGGTGTTGCACAGGTTGTCAGCATGCTGGACTCTCTATTCAGGCTTATATGCCAAAACCCACTCCTCACATCACTGTCAAGGTTCTGGCTCTGGAAAATTCTGGCAATATGTCATCAATTGTTGGCAGTGGATAGTGGTATCTTTTCAATGCCGGGCTCAGTGGCTTTGCATAATGAACAATTTGCCTGATGTTTTTTTTTTACCATGACTGTGATGCTCACGCAGGCTGTCCTGGCCTCTGTTGGAGCTATGATATCCCTGTTCTGCAGACTTCCAATATGCTTGTGTACTGGATTACATAGTGCCACAAATTGTCCTTTGTGGTAAGTACACACTTTCCACGAGGGAGTCTATTTCCAGTCACAGCTTTCCTTCAAGGCACCCATTGCCTTTGAAAGCATCCTCATATACTTTTAAAATTCTTTCATTGCTGTCCAAGGGATTCCTCATTTTGATTCTTGCACTGCAAGGATACAACTTTGATACTGCACCCTGTTCAGAGTCCTGGCTTTATACATATTCCCTAAGAAGGGTCTGTGGTGCTTACCATTCACCACTACAACTTCAGTTAGTACTGTTCAGATCAGTTCCTGTCTGCATCCTGTAAAACTTGCCCATACCAGTATTGCCCTGGCCTCTTCTTTTGTCATTCAGTTTTGCGCGCATTCTATAACAATGTGCTTACCCTCACCTTTGGGGCAAAGCCAGACTTTGAGGCACCTGCTCCCCTACTTGGTGTAAACATTGCTCATGCCAATCGGAAACGAACACAAACAGGTTTTGGGGCCCCTCCCCTATGACACTTCTGTGATGTCATAGTTGGTACTTATGGTCCTGTCTGCCATGTGCAGACAGGGAGAGGAGAAAGAAAAACGAATCCTGTGTATCCGTGTATCCCCGTAACCGAGCCTGATCACCTCGAAGCCTCTCTCTCAGCTCACGTGTTTTCAAACAGAGCTTCTACGTTTGACGGTCGTTATGCGTTGGTTTGTATTTGTAAGTATCAGTTATTACTAAATGCTGCATCTTTGTTTGTAAATATTGTTAGTAGATATTTTAGTCATTGTGTGTTTTAAGTTTCATTAAGTCTATTAGCTAATCAAACGCTGCTCCCTTACCCCTTGTAATTATCCCCAATAAAACTTTAAATTGATTAATTTTAGTTGTGTGTGTCTGCAGTTCGCGTCATGACCCATACTCTCCTTGCATCCCTTACCATAGAGTCTATTGCCACGTGCAGCCTGGTAAATAACAGGCCTGCAATTTTTCGCCCCTGCGAGTCCGTAGCAATCCACAGGTACCATCTGTTTTTCAGGTTATTTACTTTGAGGTCATATTTTCCTATGTGCTGCATTATGGTCTCATTGCACATTATAGAGTGTGTTTGGTTTGTCACAGGCGCATTTCAGTCCAGTTCACCCCTGAGGAATCACATCGCAGGAGGCCCTGTCTTTACCTTATTAACATGGTTGCATGGTCAGAGGTTATTATCCCTTGTTGCTTTCCTGTCCCAACCTCCTAAACCTGATATCCTCTTGGACTCAAGGAAAGAGCCATGATGTTACCACGGCCATCTGATATGTCAGCCTCCTCTTGTACAAGTCTGACTGAGTCTTTCAGAGACTTTCCTCTGCTCTTGCACACACTAAATGGTTCAACTTGCCACAGTCCTTGCAATGCTGTGCTACTTGCAATGGTGTGCAACAGCCCTATTAATATTGGTTCTCCATGGGTACTGAATGAACATAACCCTTCAGCTAGTGACTCACAAGAATGCCAGTATCAGAGCTGCCGAAGAAGCTGCAACAACAGGGCCTGGCTCCACCTGCCGCCCTCCTACACTGGAGCGGTTGCGGCAGCAGCGGCCATGGGCGTCTCTGGCGAGACAGGTCACGGGGGTGGGTCCCTATGTGGCATGACCAGGACAAAGTGCACCGAAGGGGGAGCGGAGAAGCAGACGCAGAGCAGTGCCCCACCCACAGCCCCCCCCCCCCCCCAGTCGCCGCCAGCACGTGTGGGGGGGTTGGCGGGCTCTTGCACAAACCCCGCTGAGTACCAGCTGTGTTCAGCCAGGCGGGCAGCCAAGGCTCGTGGGCGGCTCGGACCCTCCCTTGGCAGCCGCGGCACCTCAAAGCACAGCCGTCGTCTCCCACATGGGCTAAATACCCCACAAGCGGCTGTGGCCCTGCCCACGGGAGCCATGTTAACGCAGCCACCCCGGCCGGCCTCGGAACAGGAAGAGGAACCACCGCACTCGCCCGCTGCCCACCCGGCGGCCTCCTCCCCACACGCGACCGGAGCGGCTCGGCGCGGCCCCTTTAAGAGCCTGGCCCGGCCATGTGCAGCGGGGAGCCGGGTGCTCCAGGCCGGCGGGGGCTCGCCAGCCCCACCCGGGCGCCCATGGCTCCTCCTGGCGCCTTCGGACACCTGAGCCTGCCGCTGGGCACCAGGGCCAGCGCCAGGGGGGTACTACGGGTACAGCTGTACCGGGCCCTGGACTTAAGGGGGTGCGTCGCTCCATCTTCCCCCCTAGCGAGTCGCGTCCGGAGCAGCGGGACCCAGCAGGCGACCCACATAGGCCCGGGTGGGGCAGGGCGCGGGCGGTGGGAGACCGGCCGGGGGGGCCCCACAAACGATCAGAGTACGAGGCCCCAAAATTTCTGTCGCCGGCCCTGCTGCCTCAGTGGAAGATAGAAGTCTGAATGGAGCATTTTCGTAAATCAAATGCTTTGCTCGGCCATATTTTGTTGGCTGAAAAGCACTTTGCTACTTGATGAGAGCACAAGATTCCTTCTTCTGCAAAAAAAGCTGAATGCCGACATGATGCTTTTAGTTTTCCATGGCCTTACACAAAATCGCCACAGGTGTCTATTCAAAGCATTGAATCTGAGTCTCCCAAAGGAAAAATGAACAGTAGGTAATATGGCACACATTAATACTGACTGGACTATTCAGAAAAGCACGTGTTGTACCTCAGAATGGCACCCTGTAATCCTCAGCTTCATCATTCATATATGTTTGTGATATTTCATACAAAGCATATAATATAAGGTATCATATGAGAGGACATTATCTACTGAAATCCGTTGTTCTATCCAGATATGTATATCAGTAGAATGTATAAAGTTATGATATTTTGTTGTACAATTGTTTCTGAAATATGCTGTAAGTTTGCTAGGGACATACAAAGGTCCCCCACCCAAGAGGGTGCTCCATGACCATTAATCAGCAGGGGAGTTGTAATCAAGGGATTTATAATTCAATGACAGTCGACTAAGTCCACACAATGGGGATCTACTGGATCACGGTGACTCAGCAAAGCTCACCGGGACATGTTGGGATTGAGAGTATAAAATAAGGAACAGTTGCAGAATATCCTGAAAGCATTTGTGTATGACTGTACCACTGCGAGGAAATCCCTCTTGAAATCTTTTCTCCTCCTCTGGCAGAGAGAGGAATTGAACCTGGATCGCCCACATCCCAGGTGAGTGCTCTAACTAAAAAGTTAAAAGGTATAAGGTAAGTGACAGCACCACTACCTTTTCTGGCCAGAGTTTGATTGGGACACCTATCAGATAAGGCCCTCCACGTGACTTAGGCATTCATCTTCCTCTGGTTTGTGAATCAGTGAAGAGCTTAGGTGGGAGATAGGTGTAGGATCACAGAGGCAGAAGTTTAGGTGCTATGGGGATGCTTACCCTCAAAATGTAGCTGTCAACTGAGTTTAGACACCTACAGGGTTCAGCAGAAGTTTTGTGAATTGCAATGGATCCAAAAATGAGACTTAAGCACCTGCATATCTTGTGGATCTGGACTCGAGAGACTGTGACTGTCTTAAGATCACACAAGTCTGTGGCAGAGCTGGGAGCTGAACATAGACAGCCAGGGTCCCAATCCAATGCTTCATATAACGAAGTGCATTTCGAATTCAGCCTTATAATGAACATCTTCTCCCTGGCCTGTGGCTTTTAACCCTCTGTCTAATGTAACAACCAAAGCCTCCTAGTTGTCTGTGCTAAATCTCCCCCCCTTTCAAATTTCAGTAACCATGTTGAGCAAAATACACAATGGAAAAATTCATGAAAAATAGGTCTGTTTGGGGTATCCTGGCAAATGAAAACAGTTTTAAATATTTCACTCCCCATTCCCATTTTCAGCCGCCTCTGCTGGTTAAGAGTTCCCCTTTAAGGGCTGATACACAGAGAGGAATGTGAGCTTCTGCTGTCACCTGCTAAAGGAATTGCTCCTGTTACTCAAGTGGTGGAAGCTTGGACCATTGGTGTTGAAGATCCTGCCTTTTATCCAGCTGCTAATCTGTGGTAGGCAGGCTCTTACAGGTTGATCTCCTATCTCCCCTTTCTGGACACTTCAGTCCTTACCAGGTGCTTTACGGCGCCTCCCTCCACTTGCAGTGCTGAGCAGTGTTCTTGTAGAGTTCCCCACACTCCTTCCCCCACCATGTAAACTGAGTGGAAAACATGCCATGTAGTGACAGACTAAAGGAGCTCAATTGATTTAGCTTTACAAACAGAAGATTAAAGGGTAACTTCATTACAGTCCATAAACCGGTCATAAGGAACAGTGGGCTCTTTGATCTAGCAGACCACAGTATAACAGGATCTAATGGTTGGAAGCTAGACAATACAGGGTGGAAATAAGGCATAAAATTTCAATACTGAAGGTAATTAACCTTTGATACAATTTACCCACGTGGCAATTTTTAAATCAGAATTGGATGTTCCGATTTTAAAAGACATGCTCTAGTTCAAACAGGAATTATTTTGGGGAAGTTCTATGGCCTCTGTTGTACAGGTCAAACTAGATCAGGCAACCTATGGCACGTGTGCCAAAGGTGGCACACGAGCTGATTTTCAGTGGCACTGACACCATCTGGATCCTGGCCACCGGTCTGGGGGGGCTCTGCATTTTAATTACATTTTAAATGAAGCTTCTTAAAATTTTAAAAACCTTATCCACTTTACATACAACAATAGTTTAGTTCTATATTATAGACTTATAGAAAGAGACCTTCTAAAAACATTAAAATGTATTACTGGCACGCGAAACTTTAAATTAGAGTGAATAAATGAAGACTTGGTACACCACTTCTGAAAAGTTGCCAACCCCTGGACTAGATTATCACAAAGGCCTTCTGGCCTTAGAACCTATGTCCCTCAATCCGGGTCTATAATGACCACTGTGAGCTGGCAGAAAGTAGTTGTTTTTACACTCATTCAGTCTTTGTAATAGCAATACTAATAGTTTTGTGAAACTGCATTTGTTAATTTCACATAATAGCCATCAGGTGGTAAAACCTTTTCATCACTATTAGAATATCAGGGTTGGAAGGGACCTCAAAGCAGGACCAGTCCCCAACTAAGTCATCCCAGCCAGGACTTTGTCAAGCCTGACCTTCAAAACCTCTAAGGAAGGAGATTCCACACCTCCCTAAGTAACCCATTCCAGTGCTTTACCACCCTCCCAGGGAAAATGTTTTTCCTAATATCCAACCTGACCCCCTCCCACTACAGCTTGAGACCATTACTCCTTGTTCTGTCATCTGCTACTATTAAGAACAGTCTAGATCCATCTTCTTTGGAACCCCCTTTCAAGTAGTTGAAAGCAGCTATTAAATCCCCCCTCATTCTTCTCATCTACAGACTAAACAATCCCAGTTTCCTCAGCCTCTTCTCACAAGTTATGTGCTCCAGCCCCCTAATCATTTTTGTTGCCCTCCACTGGACTCTTTCCAATTTTTCCATATCCTTCTTGTAGTGTGGGGCCCAAAACTGGACACAGTACTCCAGATGAGGCCTCGCCAATGCCGAATAGAGGGGAATGATCATGTCACTCAATCTGCTGGCAATGCCCCTACTTATACAACCCAAAATGCCATTAGCCTTCTTCGCAACAAGGGCACACTGTTGTCTCATATCCAGCTTCTCGTCCACTGTAACCCCTAGGTCCTTTTCTGCAGAACTGCTGCCAAGCCATTCGATTCCTAGTCTGCAGCAGTGCGTGGGATTCTGTGAGAGATGTATCAAAAGCTTTGCTAAAGTCAAGGAATACACCGCTTTCCCCTCATCTACAGTGCCAGTTATCTCATCATAGAAGGCAATTAGGTTGGTCAGGGTCATGACTTGCCCTTGGTGAATCCAAGCTGAGTGTTCCTGATCACTTCCCTCTCCTTTAAGTGCTTCAGAATTGATTCCTGGCTAGAGTCCAACCCATGACCTCAAACTGGCAGGTTCCTGTCCTAGTACTATCCAGCCTGCAAATAACTGGTATTTTAATGTACTGTGAAAGTTAATGTCTTCCCTTGTTAGTTTTTATAGTTTAATTTGGCTTGCAGTTTACTTTGTTTTCTCTGTGGGCTTTTGGAACTATGTACTCACCTGCACACTTATTATTCATTGATAATTCATTGATTGCTGTCATAGATTTAAAGGTCAGTTACTGTAGATTCTTCAGAGAATACTTCTGCAAAGCATAAATAGCTCTAGGAGTACTAGTGTATTGAATTATTACAAACTCCATCACTAAAAATGAAGATGTATGTCATCATCAGCCACTGTGTGGTCTAATGCAGTGGTTCTCAACCAGCAGTCTGGGGCCCACGTGGAGGGCCCCCCAAAGCAGGGGTCCACCAAGCATGGCTGGCATTAGACTTGCTGTGGCCCAGGCAGACAGCCGAAGCCGTACCACCTGGGGCTGAAGCCTGGGGTTCCAAGCCCCACCACCCAGGGCTGAAGCAAAAGCCTGAGCAATTTAGCTTCACAAGGCCTCCTGTGGCGTAAGGTCGCCCGGACAATTGCTCAGCTTGTTACTCCCTAACACTGGCCCTGCCTTTTAAGTGCAGAAAAACAGTTGTTGTGGCACAGGTGGGCCAAGGAGTTTTTATATCTTGTTGAGGGGAGGGGACTCAGAAAGAAAAAGGTTGACAACTCCTGGTCTGATGGACTGAGCAGAGGACTGAGAGATGAGATTCTCCTGCTTTCTAAACCTGGGTCTGCCATTGACTCACTGTATGATCCAAAATAAGTAGCTTAGGATCTAGGGGCAGATCCTTTGCTGATGTGAATTATCTCTAGTTCCACTGACAATAGAGCTATGACCGTTTGCTCCAGCAAATAATCTTCCCCTACTTTCCAGGGGTGCTGAGCACCCACAATGTCTGCTGAAATAAATGGCATCTCCAGGTGCTCAGCACCTCTCAACACTTGCCTCTGAACCTTGGCATGTCTTATTTCCCTGATTTGTTAAAAACTGCGAGATCAGTAAATACCTGTGTCACTGGGGTCAGACAATGTTCAAAAAGCACTTTGAAGATGTAAAGAGTTCTCTAAAGCTGAACTCAGAGCAGCTGTGGAGTGGTGAGGAGCAAAGATTTGTTACACTACCTCTCTGGCCCCTGCAATCTTGGGACTGGCCAAAGAGTAGTTTGCCCCCATACATAAATTGGAAACGTCTCAGGGTACTCTAACTTATGTTGGCTAGGTCCCTATGAGGACTTTTGCCAGCAGAAGATCAGCTGGAGCACTGTATGTTACCCTTTCCCCATCCCTTATGCCAGGGAAAGCATCAGGAGTCTGTTTAAGATAGTTTTAAATCCCTTTTGCCTAGCTGAACTTCAGAACAGGATTGAGCCCATGGTGGACATGGAGTTGAGCTGTAATTGTTTTATGAATACATGATTGAGCTGTTGAGATTGTCAAGATAAGTAACAGCCCAGTAAACACTTAAAAGACAATAGCCAAGCTATTAACAGTGGAGAGGCAACTCCCAGACTCCAGTCCATGTTACACTGCTCTCACCAAGGCTGAAACCCTAGAGATGGAAGTGAAGAGGTGGGGATGAGCTGTTAGTAACTACTCAGAGATACTGATGGAAACAGAGGCTGCAGGTAAGCAGTCAGCCATGCCTGGTCCGGTACCTGGGGGCAGGGAAGCACTGGGCTAAGTGGAATTTGCATAAATTGTCAAGGAAAGGTTGGGTTTAGGTAAGGTATATGAATATAGGCTTTTATTGTTACTCTGTTCTCTCTGCTTGTTAAATTACTATGGGCAAATAAGTCATACTTGGGTTTGAGGACGCTGTCCTGAGTCACTGGATTTCATTCTGCTCACAAGCTCTCACAGAGGATTTTATAGCTCGACTCAAATCCAGTTGAGTTGACTGAAGTAAATATGGTTAGTAAACAAGGGTGTTGTAGCCTGTCGATCCAGTCTAAAGTGGGGGTGAACTGCTTGATTCCACTCGGTGAAGTGAAGTTTTGTAAGCCTGACACTTGGAAGAAGTGCCCAGGGAAAGAGTGAGAAAGATCATAGGTGCAGCTCACCCATGAACCATAACAGAGCCCTGTATCTTCACTGACTGCACAGAAAAGACAGAAGTTTTGCCTTTCTGAAACTAATCCAAAAATGTTTTGTTTACAGAAGGTTTTACTACCACTTACACTTTTGCAGTGCAAAGTTGACTACAGTACACAAACTAGACTGTTCCTATTCAGAGGGGGCTCTCGTGTGTGTCCATTTTGCACCATACAGCTGATGCAAACGAGTAATAAAAATGAAAAAAAATGTTAGTGAACAGTACACTGAAGATCGATTCTTTGCTGAAAACCTCTATAAAAATGGCATTGTGGGGTTTCAGGTTTATTGTGTCTTGCTGACTTCCTGTTCATATTTGCTCAGTAGACAAGTCAAAAGATATTGGGATAGATCCTCAGCCGGTGTAAATCAGGATAGTAGAGCTACAATGATTTACAGCAACTGTGGAGGACCTGGCCCATAGTTCCTAGATGTGAGTCCTGCAAACTCAACTTTGTCATTAGTGACAAAGATTCTAAGGGACAAATTCTGCTCTCAGCTAAGCCATTGAAACCCCATTGTATCTGTTAGGTATACCAGAGAGCAAAATTTGGCTCTGCTATTAGATATTCAGTTAACCATTCAGTTGATGAGGCATGAAGTCAGATCAGAATGCAAATCACTGTGTCAGATCTATGCCAGCTCTGCAGTGCAAACAAGTGTAAAAGTAATGGAAATTTATTTTTGTCACACACTGGGAGTGCATCTGTTGGGTAAAAATGTCAATTTTGCATAATCCCTTTTCACTGAAACAGTTTACCAAGGGTTATGGTGAATTCTCCATCACTGACCATTTTAAAAATCCAGATCCTATGTTTTTCTAAAAGCTATGCTCTAGGAATCATTTTGGGGAAGCGCTATGGCCTGTGTTATATAAGAGATCAGCCTAGATGATCACAGTGGTCCCTTCTGGCCTTGGAATCTGTGAATTATAAAACTGCATTTTACATGATCTTTCCATATTTGTTTAAGACTTGATAATGGCCTATTACCATAATCAAGAGCAGGAGTGTGAAACTCTTGCTAATTTTCATTAACGAGTCGGTGACACATCGGGAATGATCCAGGTTTTTGACATAATGAACAAACATGATAAAAAAAAAAAAAAAACCTGCCAAAGTAAGGCCCTTGCTCCACAAAGTGTTATTTTGCTCATTCATTTGATAATAGTTCAGTTTTGACAGTGGGTTCATTCAACCCAAGCTCTTGGTAACTTTTACTCTGTGCAAGGTGGTGTCAGGAAATAAATCAGGGGAGACATGGCCATCCGACCAATAGATGACTGGCACAAACATGACAACACAGGAGTGTTTTCACTTAAAGCTAAACTTTACTTAGGGTATGGCTACACTACCCGCCGAATCGGCAGGTAGTGTTCGATGTATCGGGGATCAATAAGATGCGATAAATCAATCCCCGAATCGACTTTTGTATTCCACCTCGGCAAGAGGAGTAAGCAGAGTCGGCGGGGGAGCGGCCATGGTCGACCCACCACTGTGGGGACGGCCAGGTAAGTTGACGTAAGATACTGCAACTTCAGCTATGCTATTTGCGTATCTGAGGTCAACCCCCCTGCCACAGTGTAGCCCAGGCCTTAGATTCAAACACTTAACACACGTCCGCAACAGGTTAGTAAAACACCCCCAGCCCTCGATAATTACCAAAGCTGAGTGTGGCTCTCAAGTGGCACAGCAGTAGACGGGAACTGCAAGCTGTATCCAGAGGAAGAGTCCAGAAAAGTCCAACTACCTCAAACTTCCCCCCTTATTTATACATTAGTGTGTCCCTTAAAGAAAACTTGTTACAAGCAGTTTCAATGGTCCTGCAAGAGGTTTGTTCTAATTACTGAATAACCAGGTGTGGGTTTTTCCAGAGTTTGCACCCTTGAGACCTCCCCCCAATAGATATTCCTGGGACACACCCTGTTCTTCTAAAATGCATGTATCAGCAACTTCAGTACAATTCTTATCAGGAAGGACACGTGGTCAAGCTGTCCTCTCTATGGCACCCAAAAACCCCTCCCCTCCTGCCTTGGTCAAGACGAGGCTGTGACTTGGCCAATTTACATCCTGCTGACTTGGCTGCTTTTAGCAATAAGCCATAGTGGTTTCAGGCACTTTACTAGTTTGCTGACATCCCGCTCATACAATTTTACTCTGGAACAGGGCCTATATGAGGAGAAATTAAAGAGGCCAGGACTTTTTAGCTTGGAAAAGAGGAGACTAATGGGGGATATGGTAGAGGTATATAAAATCATGAGTGGTGTGGAGAACGTGAATGAGGAAAAGTTATTTACTAGTTCCCATAATATAAGAACTAGGGGCCACCCAATGAAATTAATGGGCTGCAGGTTTAAAACAAATAAAAGGAAGTTCTTCTGCAGACAGCGCACAGTCAACCTGTGGAACTCCTTGCCTGAGGAGGTTGTGAAGGCTAGGACCATAACACGGTTTAAAAGAGAGCTAGATAAATTCATGGAGATTAAGTCCATTAATGGCTATTAGCCAGGATGGGTAACATGGTGTCCCTAGCCTCTGTCAGAGGGGGGTGATGGATGGCAGGAGAGAGATCACTTGATCATTACATGTTAGGTTCACTCACTCCGGGGCACTTGGTATTGGCCACTGTTGGTAGACAGGATACTGGACTGGATGGACATTTGGTCTGATCCAGTACAGGCATTCTTATGTTCTTATGATTAGGTGTTTATAGCAGCCAGTTCTGAAAACACTATCTAGGATCTAATAGTCAGGCTGAGTTCTTTCCATCTCATGAGCAAAAGTTCTCTAGGTCAAATTATGCCTTTATTTTCTGCATCTCGTTGTCTTCCAATTACACACACATTTACAAATGTGCAATTCCAGTGCTCTGGAACTGGAACTTAGTGAGCAATACTGATAGAAATACACTTGAAGCAGAAGAATCCAGATCACTTTCCCTTAGTTGTATTGGATGTTTCACGGTGCTGGCAGGAATGAAAAGCAGTAAACGTGTATTTGTCATAAAGTGAGCAGCTGTAACTGAGTGCACACAGGGAACAGATGTGTCAAGTAAGAAGTTACCATTGCTACACCACCACTTTTCAGATTAGAACTGCTCTCTATTTTTGACAAAACAGCAGAGTAAATGCATGATGATATAATTTGTAAAATTAATGAAATCTTAGTAATATCAGACATCACTGCAGCACTTGGCTATTAATTTTTAGTGAGTAAGTAATTATAGAATCAAACATTATAGATAACCCATCCATCCCTTTGTCAGCACAGGTATGTAAGCTGAAACAATGAAGAAATGGAAAATTGTTAGGTTTGTGAGTTAGTCAAATATGAATTAACAAAGTGAAATGAACTAAGAAGTCTCAACTGTACAATGCAATGTCAAATCTTGTTGGACAGTCTAATCATAAGTGAAAACATGCATCTAAGAATCTAAAACACAAGGTAGCAAGATACATGCTGTGTTCAAGATGGTTTCTTACCTATATTCGGTTTCCAAAGACTTAAACACTATCCTTGGTTGAAGGACCCACCTTTCTCAGCTTGCAAGAGCTCTGTTCCTTTGTGTCTGTCTAGCGATGGATGCCAACAAGGGCTTCTATCTTTGCTTATATCTTCCAGAGTTGTTTCAAGAGGCAGGATGACCTCATGCCATTCTTCCCTTCCTGAGGACTCTCCAGCCCCCTGTATGTAAATAGGGATTCCATTGTTTTGATTCTACCATGCTTAATTTACACAGGAAACAGGTGTGTAGGTACAGGGGTGCTCAGTGTCACAGAGAGCTAGCACAAGCAAGCTTGGAATCATAGTTCTAACTACAAGTGTAGATGTAGCTTTAGTGAGAAGCAGGCAAGTGTGGGATAGTTTATAGCTCAGCTTGCTGCAAACTGTGTTTGTTTAGACAAGCCCTAAAATAAGCTATTTTGCCTAAAACCATATATTTTGCTTTTTGTGCATGGAAATAAAACAGTATACATACATCTTGTCTGACTGGATGTCCTCCAAATTCCAACCTGGAATTAATTCATAATGCCTTTGGAGGGGGCTCATTCATTGCTGGGGAACTTCTTTACGGCCACATCTAGGGATTTGCTCCTTTCAGGTCTGATGCCCCTTCCTGATGGCTGCTGACACCATATTCTCCACCACTCCCCCCTTGTTCTCTAGGGTTTGCATTGCTCTCTCTTCATGGCTCAGCCCACCTGCCAGCTCACTGTACAGTCCTCCCCTTCAGACCCACTGGATCAGCTGTCTGCATGCCATTCCAGACAGTGTTCCCAACCAGGGCCAGGTCTACCCACTACTCCAGCTTCTAGCCCAGGGACCTTATGTCCAGCAACTAGTCAGCTTGTTCCCTGACTCTGTCCTTATTTCCTTGGACTACTTCCTACTTTCCTTTTTTACCTTCTGTCCCCTTCTGGGTTTATTGGCCCCAACTTCTCCTCTCTGACTTCTTGCCCATACTCCATAGCCCCAAAGAAACCTCCCTTTATCCAGGGAGTGACTGCAGACTGCTTTACTTGTCACCCGCTTTCTGTTCTCAGCTTCATCCCTTTATACGGACCCAACTTGCTCCTTCCTGGCTGAACATCATCTTCCATTAGACTTTATTGAGCTCTGGCTCTCCTCCAAGTGCATCACATAAGGGAACTGTAAATGACCTAATTTTACCTACTCTGCCTTGTCCTGTTGGATTCTGGGAAGTGGGTGGGATACTCTGCCTTGTTCTGTTGGGTAGATACCACATCACAGAGACACAAATTAATGTTTTGTCATTCAGTCATCTGAGTTTTGTTTGGAGTTGGACATTTTGGAGATTACATGGACAGTGGAATAAATATTTAGTTGACTCACTAGGAATCAAAAGCACATGTACAAATCTTTGCAGGATTAAGATCTTAATCTTGCTGGCCATATTGTCTGCTCCCAAGAAAAAAGAAAAGTCCTTGTATAAAACCAGGTCTACACAACAGAGTATCTTGGTATAACTACATCACTCAGGTGTGTGAAAAATCCACACCCCTGAATGACATAGTTATGCTGACCTAATGTCCCATGTAGACAACACTACTACAGATCTTCTCCCATCGACATAGCTGCTGCCTCTCAGGGAGGTGGATTAACTATGCAGATCGGAGAAACAGAAAAAAATCAGAAAAACAGCAAACAAGACTCCTAAGTATTGTCAAAACATTTCATTGATGAATTATTTTCTGTCACTTTGACATACAAAAATAAATTCTCAAAAGCAAACTTCTATCAACAAGAGTTGTCAGACACAGTGGTGGTGAAACAGGAACGTCAGTTAATCATTGTCAGGAAATATAGAATAAACTAATAAACCACCCATATCTTTATTATTACACAAATCTTCCAACTGAGCACATAAGAAAAATGTAACACGATCATAATAAACCCCCCTGCATAATACTGTTTTCTTTAGTCATTCTAAGTTTTGATGGGAGAAGAAAAGAGATGCAGCAACCTAATGATAAAAGGTTTACATCCAAAGTGCCAATAGCTTAATTACTACATGCATTATTGACTTCCCTTAGATATGGGCAAATCAAGATTCTTCTCTTTTGTAACAGTGTAGTACATTTCAATCTCCGGACATTAGCTGCTGTCATCAATAACATTTCCAGTAGAAAGTGTGGAACCTGGCACTAAAGCATTTAGTAAGAAGGCCAGTGGGGGCAGGGAGAAATGTGTCCATTGTTGATAGAAATTTGTCAACAGCTCCCTAAGGGAGGGAATATTGCCTCTTTCTATTAAGGAAGCTGCTATAGTACTGCCTCGCAAAATGCCGTCCTCGTAGCAACTATTTATTGTTCAGTGCCTAACTTTCCAATTTTGGTTAAGAATATTGAGGAGGTTGGGACAAGAAAACTCTTAGATGATCTGATTGCCTCAAATCTCGATCCTTGTTACTCTGGGTATGGGTGTCAGGGGGCCAGATACAAAGCTGGCATAAATGAGGATTACTCCATTAAAGTCAGTGAAACTACCTCAGTTGACACCAGCTGAGAATCTGGTCCCGGGTACCCAAGCTGATGCTGTTCAATCTAACAGCTGCCTTGGATTTTCAGGGCATAAATACACGACTCATCTTTTTATCCAGACATTTGGGGAGAGGGAAGCACACTAAAGGTATGTCTACACTGCAATTAAACCCTCGTGGCTGGCCCGTGTCAGCTGATTCAGACTTGCGGGGCTCAGGCTGTGGGGTGGTTTAACTGCAGTATAGATATTCGGGCTCAGGCTGGAGCCTGGACTCTGGGACCTTCCCCTGTTCCAGGGTCCCAGCAAACGGACTCCAGCCCGGTCATCTATACTGCAGTTAAATAACCCTGCAGTCCAGGCCCTGAGCCCAAGTCAGCTGACACAGCTGTGGGCATTTAACTGTAGTGTAGACATCTCCTTGGGGCTGGTTTAGAAGGCAGGATGGTTTACTATTGGGATATGGTTGATGTGATATATGTGTTTTTAGGGTAGATGGGCCTTAATGGTCCTTAAATATTAATCCTTGTCCTCTTAAAAAGCCTTGTTAATCAGTACCAGTGTCTACGTGATATGGTCATGTTGGATTTATCACAATGTCAATCTGAGGTACTGTACTGAAGAGTCTAAGGGATTGGAATTGTTCCTTTGTCAGATATGCTTTTAAAGTCTCATACAATTTTCATTTTATTGTAATTTTTCTTTGTACAAAAAGCCTAGATTAGAAGAAAAGTCACATATTGTATATTTTTAAATTCTTTGAGCCGAATTGTCTGCCCCTTGCAGATTTCCTGTCATCTCCGGGAGGGGGGGGGGAAGGGGGGAGAGGAGGTGTGGAAACAACCTGAGGAAGAATATAATGTCCTTTGGTGCTAAAATGGGTAATAGGCTGATAATTCCTTTTCCAAGAAATTGATTTTCAGAGAAGGAAAGCTCTGTAATTAAAGTTTCAGTGAAAAGCGGTCACAAGTAGTGATGCCAGCCTTGCATTTACATTTAAAAGGACCACTGAAAACAGGCATTTAAGAATTTGCACATCTTTCAGATTTCACAGCAGGCTACCAAAACTCTTTGTTTGCCATCCAAATATCTTTAGGATTGTATCAACCAAACTGAAGTCCAAAGACACTTTATTTTCTTGTATCAGAATAAACTAGTATTGTAAACAATTAATAATTTACACAGGGGATTGCAAGGACATACTGATCAAAGCAACACAGCATATTCAGCCATTGGAATTCACTTACTGAAAAATCAATAAGGGGTTCTTGTGGCACCTTAGAGACTAACACATTTTTGGGCATAAGCTTTCATGGGCTAGAACCCACTTCATCAGATGCATGGAGTGGAAAATAAAGATGGGAGTTGCCTTACCAAGTGGGGGGTCAATGCTATTGAGACAATTTAATTAAAGTGGAAGTGGGCTATTAGACTGACTCCCCCCCAAACTTAGTAAGGCAACTCTCATCTTTTCATGTACTGTGTATTTATACCTGCCTACTGTATTTTCCGCTCCATGCATCTGATGAAGTGGATTTTAGCCCATGAAAGCTTATGCCCAAATATATTTGTTAGTCTCTAAGGTGCCACAAGTACTTCTCATTGTATTTGCTGATACAGACATGGCTACCACTCTGAAGCCTCTTACTTACTAAAAGTATCTCTATTTTTGTTCATTATTAACTTCCTTTTAAAGAGTTTTGTTAATGCTCATTTACAAAAGCAACATCAGAAGCCCTTTCTCTCTGTTTACTCAACCATGGAAACTACGAGAGTTTTTGCCTGCATAAAAAAAAAATTAACAAGTGAATAAGGACTTCAAGATTTGGCCTATAAAGTTTTTGTGAACAGATAAATACCAAAATGGGTTGAAGAATACTTGATAGGAAAAAGATCTGTATGCATGTTTATGTGTAGTTCAATGCAGTCAACAAGACAGAAACATTACTTAAAACACACTTTGTACTGAAAAAATTAACTCTCACACTAAAAGACAACAGGATAAATTATATTTTAAATAGATACCAAAACAGAGATGAAAGCCAAATATATATTGTTGATTCCAGTAATGGCTGGATTGTAAATACAAGGATTTCAACAATAATCCATATTTTGAGAACGGAAATACTTCATGATCCTTGTCCCACTCCCCTCTTACTCACAAAAAGAATCCTCTCTGAAATGAATTATATTTCACAATGCAGGCAAAATACACTTGTATATTGATTTGAGGGGAGCATTTTTATTTGAGGGCAGTGGGGCAAGAATCATTAAGCATTTCCATACTCAGAATGGAGGAGGTCCATCTGGGACCAGTTTTCTATAGGCAGCAATTCTTTGATCCTGCTCACATGAAGTCAAGTTTTGCTAGTAGTGAAGGGCTGCAAATAGTCACACGCCCTTAAACTAAACTAAACACCTGCCACAAGGAAAATGCATGCATAGATTTTAATATTAAATATTACTTTTAATCAATCAACATATAACTAGATGACTCCAATCCTACATTGGGCACATTATGAAAAATACTTTATCTTAAAGATTCACTTATGTCATCAGTCCTAAAATGTTTAAATGATGGGCCATTTTTAGTACAATTTCAACAACACTTTTATTGTAAACCTTTTGCACAGCTGAGCTAGCTGAGTGAGTGAGCATTTCTTGGCACATCCACAGTCCCCAAGATGGGGTCCTCGCATACGGGAAGTAACTATGATTGGGAATCAGGTATGTGTCTATTTTCCTGCCTCTCTTTCATTAAATGTAATAGCGTCACTAGCAACAGGAAGTGTGATATCTATGTAATCTCTTCCAGCAATAAATGCATGTGACTCCTCTGTTTAATTAAATTGTGCCTGCTGTCATTTTTCCACTGCTGGTTTATATAAGCCCATCAATGAGCTGATTACAAGGTCACATCACAGTGTGCCAGATGTATTGTTAGTCTAAAAGTATAAGCAGGTGATGAGATACTGTCAGTGGTTTGCTTGCAGTCATATGGTTTATTAGGGAGCCATGATTCTGTTAACGTGTCTGCTGAAGCAATTGAAGAACAGTTCTGCTATTAAAGTGACACTGTCATGTTTATTTCAGCCTCAAAATTGAAGCTTTGTAAAGACAAGGTTTCCAAAAATCTAAGATTAAATAGAAATTTTCTCATGTCTTTAAAATTCCAGTGGAAACTGTTTTTTAATCGGACTTGAACATCCCCTGCTGTGTTTACAGTGTGCCCGGTGCTAATCACAGTGCTTAATCTAGTGCTGAAACCATGAAGGTTTTAGTAACAGGACTTGGGTAGAATAAAACCTATATATTCTAGTTTGAGAGCCCAAGCATGAAACTGACTAGTAACAAATAAGACACTAACTAGCTAATTTACATTGTCCAGCCCAATGCAATTCGCAAAGAATAGGGGTCGCATTACAGTAAAACCTCGATTTAACAGACTAATGCGGGCGAGGGGGTGTCCGTTAAATCAGAAAGTCTGTTATTTAATAATTTTTTTAAAAACGAGCTGTCGGAGGAGCAGCCCGCCCACCCACCCGCAGGTGGGAGCCGGCAGCCAGCCCGCCCGGGTCCTGGCAGGGAGCCGGCAGCCCGCCCGCTGGCGGGACCCGGGCGGGAACCGGCAGCCAGCCCGCCCGCTGCCGTGACCCGGGCGGCAGCTGGCAGCCAGCCCGCCCGCTGCTGTGACCCGGGCGGCAGCCGGCAGCCAGCCCACCCGCTGCCGTGACCCGGGCGGCAGCCGGGAGCCGGCAGCCAGCCCGCCCGCTGCCGTGACCCGGGCGGCAGCCGGGAGCTGGCAGCCAGCCCTAGACAAATGGATTTCGGATGCATCAGACTTGCTTAGAAATTTTGTCCGTTGCATCCGAAGTCCGTTAAATCGAGGTCCGTTAAATCAAGGGTTTACTGTAATTATAAAAAGGACCTTAGATTTTAAAGCCTTTTGGGTTGACTCTAACCAAATTTTGTCAATCTCAGCAGAAAAACTAAGAACTGAGTGAGCATGGAGACTGAACCCTTTTATTATAACTGGTAATGGTCCTTCCAATTTATGGAAGGGGCATATTGACAAGATAGCATAGCTAAGTTTGTCCTGTCCATACTGTCCAATAGCTGATTTGCATGTAGAGTTCCTTGAAATCCAGTAGAACCAGTCAGGAATTTTTTGATGAAACTTGTGGGGGAGAGAGTGTCAGAAAATGCTGCTACATTTCTGCTGAAAGTTTCAATGAGTCAGTTTCTGTATAACATGGGAGAGCCAGGGTTTCAAATCATTGCTCTGAATCAAGGAGCACAGGGACTTAAACCTGAGTTTCCCACATCCCAGGTGAGTGTCCTAGCCTATTGGCAATTCTAAGCTGGACCTTGGGTGCGTTTTTAAGTGTGAACAATTTTGAAAGGTCTAGTTTTTCTTTCATAGTGGAACAAAAAATGTCTACATCTCAATTTTTCTCGAAATGGAATTCCTTTTTTCCCCATCCAGCCCTAGTTCCTCAGTGCTTTCAATCTGGCATTTGAAGCTGCATTATTAAAACAAAGCTAAACCTTTCCCTTGTATAGGACTAGGCTGCCTTAGGCCCCTCATGAAGTCTCGCTGCCCCCTGGTGGAGAACTGGAAGAGACTGTGCCTAGTAGCTGGTACTTCTGTGGGTACAGGGTGTCTGCAACTTGCCTTCATTGCTAGCCTGCTGCAGGCTGCCTACTTTGTAGGCCAATGTGGAGAGTAGGGTAGAGTCTTGCCCCCCTCCCTTCACCCCACTTGGGGTGGTGTGTGCTTCTAGGGTTGTGACAAGGTACAATCTGGACTATTAAACAATTGAGTACCCTCAACTCTCAATTTTATACTGCTTTGCTGCAAGACCAACCACTCCTGCCTGTTCACACATGGCCTCCAGCAGGCAATTCACTCCCAGCTAAGTTAAATGAATGCTATGGCCAGCCGTTCATGAATTATATTGCAGACTGAACCCAGCAAATTACTAGTTCCAGACTTGTCCCCAGAAATGTGCATCTTATATTGCCCAGCTCTTTCCTACTGGACACTACAAGCTCATAGAAAGTCCCTCACTTAATTAATAGAAAACGATATGCTCAAGACCTGCTATCTCAAATGGAGGTTCCCAAATATACTGGTTTAGATAAAATAATAAAACAAGTTTATTAACTACACAAAGAAAGATTTTTAAGACATTACAAGTAATGAGGCAAAAAAGTCAGAATTTGATTCCAAGAAAATAAAAGCTAAAAATGCAACTAACATATAACTTACCAAGCAGAATTAACCCAAATCCAAGGTTTTTCTCATCACATGCTTTTCAGTTCTACTGGCTGAGTGCCTTTCATGCAGAAACCCTTCCACAGTTCCGTGTCTTTTCAAGTGCTGCTGATACCAAGAGCAGAGAGAATGGGAGGGGAAGGAGTGACATGTTCTCACTTCTTATAGCCATTTTCCTCTTTGAAGATCATCTCCAACTAGATTTCAGGAAACAGATGGTCTTGGAGACAGGAACCCTCTCTCTGCTTCTTAGAAAATATATAAATTTCTTGCTCAGACCTGTCTTCCTGCCAAAGAATGGCAGGCTAACCAGGTGATAGTCCATTTGATTATATTGATACCTGGCTGAGGTGTCGGTTTGCCTTTTGTTTCTGAGGAACTGGTTTGTGTTTGCTTTTTTAAACCTAGTAATGCCATACAGTAGAATCTTATAGCTTAACATACAATGTTGTCACATATATTTTACCAAGACAATAATGTTCAGCAGATTATGAGTTTTCAAATGATAGCTCACAAGTCATACCTTATATGAAATTTATCATAGTATCATAAAACAGTGAACATAATGGTACAGACTGTCACAAGGGTACACTGAGGGACTGAAATCATGTCTAGTCTTTGTGAAGGTCATTCAACAGGGAGGAGAGAGACACCTGGCAACTTTCTCCCTCCATGAGTCTGCACAAGTGTCCTATAATATACAGCTTTATTTCTCAGACTGCTAATTGCCTGGGTTCACACTGAACTAGTGAATAAGTATCACATATGTCACCTTGATAACATTTTAGGTTCTGCTTTAGTTAACTGAATTTTACAATGGTAGAAACAGGAAGGTCTAATTATATATTCATAAATTCAAAGTATCCTCATTTTAGGCCAGGGGTGGGGAACCTTTTTTCTGCCGAGGGCCATTTGCACATTTATAATCTCATTCCCGGGCCGCTTCCTCTCCCCTCCCCCCCCCCCAAGGAAGCCCAGGCTGGCAACGGGAGCTGAGACCCCCAGCTGGCAAGAGGCCAGCAGGGGAAACCCCAAAGCAGTGGCAGATGGAGTGCTTAGCCAGCCAGGGTCCTGCTGCCTGCCCCAGTCAGCTCCCGCTGTCAGCCTGGGTGTAGGCCAGGGGGTGATCTTCCTTTCCCTCGCCCAGCCTCCCCCCCATCTAACCGCCTTCCCTCCCCCACCCCTGCCTGGTCCATCCCACCAAACCTAACCTCCTCCCCCCTCCCACTCCCAACCCAGCCCCCTGCCCCCCATGCCTGACCCGCCTAGCCCAGCCTCCCCCCACCCAAACCTCCTTCCCTCCCGCACCAACGCCTCGCCCACCCCATCCAGCCTAGTCTCCTGCCCCCCTCCCTGCCCAGCCTGGCCTCCCCTCCACCCACCCCTTGCCTGCCCCCCAGCCCAACCACCCCCCGTTCCCCCAGGCGCTTCCCGGCTCCTACCTTCAGCGCGGAGCCGCCCCCGCCTGGCGGCCCGCGCACGTCCCTGGCCGGCGGCGGCCCCAGGTGCTTCAGCGCGGGGCTGCCACTTGGCGGCCCGCGCGGGTCTTCTCCCCACGCCCCAGTGCCTGACCCAGCCCTGGCCCGCCGCGGGCCGGATGGAATGACTCGGTGGGCCGTTTAAGGCCCAGAGGCCGGAGGTTCCCCACCCCTGTTTTAGGCCATTGATATTCCCCCTTTGTTTAATGAAGGAGAAAACTGTCTTTATTAGAAATGTCTTGTACAACAGGAAACTAAGATAGTGATAATCAGTGAAGAATGGCATCATGCTGTCTGCAACATTTGACTCCAGCAGCTCCTTGCAGAGCAGGGGTAAAGCCCTTGTAAGCAGAGGGGATTGGGCTATGGCCTCCTCCCTGGGCATCTTTTATATATCAGGGTGCAATTTGTTCCTGTCAGACCCGTTCTCTGGTATCCAAAGTGTGGAGTGAATGGTGTTTGTGTCAGGGGAGCCACTCCTCTCAGTAAGATGCAGTAAGCTTTGTTGTTTCACTTTGCTGCAGACTAGCGCCTTAGCATTATAAGTAAGGATGGCTGAGCCCAGACAAACATGGGGTCAGGTCTCCATAACAAGAGAGGTCAAGAGAACAGTGGTCAAGCTCTCTCTCCAGCATGCTTCTCTGGGCACCATGCAGGTTTCCTAACTAAAATCTGCTTAGGAAGCAATATCAATGAACAGTCCTTGTGGCACCTTAGAGACGAACAAATTTATTTGGGCATAAGCTTTCGTGGGCTAAAATCCACTTCATCAGATGCATGGAGTGGAAAATACAGTAGGAAGATATATAGGGAGAGTACATGAAAAGATGGGGGTTGCCTTACCACTTCTAATGAGACAATTCAATTAAAATGGGCTATTATCAGCAGGAGGAAAAATCACTTTTATAGTGGTAATCAGGGTGGCCCATTTCAAACAGTTAACAAAAAGATGTGAGTAACAGTAGGGGAGGAAATTAGCATGGGGAAATAGTTTTTAGTTTGTGTAATGACCCATCCACTCCCAGTCTTTATTCAGGCCTAATTTGATGGTGTCCAGTTTGCAAATTAATTCCAGTTCTGCAGTTTCTAATTGGAGTCTACTTTTGAAGGTTTTTTTGTTGAAGAATTGCCACTTTTAGGCCTATAATTGAGTGCCCAGGGAGGATGAAGTGTTCTCCAACTGGTTTTTGAATGTTATGATTCCTTTGATTGTTATGATGCCATTTATTCTTTTGCATAGAGACTGTCCGGTTTGGCCAATGTACATGACAGAGGGGCATTGCTGGCACATGATGGCATATATCACATTGATAGATGGGCAGGTGAACAAGCCCTTGATGGCGTGGGTGATGTGATTAGGTACTATAATGGTGTCCCTTGAATAGATATGTGGACAGAGTTGGCAATGGGGTTTGTTGCAAGGATAAGTTCCTAGGATAGTGTTTTTCTTGCATGGTGTGTAGTTGCTGGTGAGTATTTGCTTCAGGTTGAGGGTTGTCCATAAGCAAGGACTAGGAACATTAGGAAGCAATGTTGTTCACAGTAGCATTAACGCCTCCCCTGTTGTGGCTAGTCTCAGAAGGAAACAGCCAATAGCAGCAAGACTTATTTAGATGCCATGATGCCAGGGGTCTGGAAAGGTTGAGGGTAAATCATAGGGGAGATGGCTAATTATATAAATGACCCTGGGTTATATGAAAAATTTTGTTCATCCCAGTTACCTGGACATATGGTCTTTTCAACTGACACAGATATCCTTCCAACCCTCTGCTTCTGGAATGAGGGATACTTTCTTCCAGGAAACATGCTGTGAGGAAAAACTAGGAAGGAAGGAGATGAACAGAGAATTGAAAAGTAGTGAAAAAATAAATGTCATCATGTGATTTTCCCCTACTTCCCCCCCTTTATTTCTGAAGAGTGTAATATGGAATTAAAATCTTTAGTTTTAGAAATGATTAATGCCGGGTAAGAGAAATGAACCACCATCTCAAGCTGTCTCAATGCTATGTAAATAAGGATCCAGAATGAAACCCATTTGTCATAATGAAATGTGGTTTGGTGCCTCTCTGCAGAGATTAAAAACAGAAGAGAAGTATCCAGTTTAGATTCTGAATGAATTTCTTGCTGATTAATAACTGTTAGATTGTTGTCTGAGGTATTTGTACTGTGCCTTGAATGAAAATAAGATTAGGCTATTGCAGGGTTTGTGTGCACTGCAACACACATACACAACCTCATTATTTTGTGAATGCCTTAACATGAGACTATGGACATTCAGAGTGAGCCAGTTAGACAGCTCGATTCTCCACTGAACATAGACCAAATGTGACAGATAATTTTGCTGGATCAAACAGCAAGAGGTATATGAATGTCTGATCTTCAACACTTGACATTTTCTACCCATTTATAATGTGTGCACTTCTTTCCACACAGAAAATCTCTTAGGAAAAAATACTCAGTATTCTTTTGTCACTCAAATAGTACAGCATGCGCCCCTAATTTGGAGATAATCTCAAACTGCTGTGCTATGTGAACAAACTACCTCAGTCACAGGGTCTGAAATATCCACAGTGACAGATGTACAGCAAACCTTTTAAATATGCTATTTTTTTAAGGCTGTACATAAAGGGAACTGGAAGGTTTAGGGGACTGGTTATGGGTCATGTTCTTCTGCTACCTTGTATAGTTATTGATACTTGTGCAAAGTGGGTATAAAGCACTATAGGCCCAATTCTCATTTACATTAAGACCACTCTGACAAGGTAAAGTGGCTTTAGAACATAAGACCGGCCATACTGGATCAGATCAATGGTCCATCTAGCCCAATATCTTGTCTTCCAATAGTAGTCAATGCCTGGTGCGTCAGTGGAAATAAATAGAACACACAGTCATCAAGTGATTTATCCCCTGTTGTCCACTCCCAGCTTCTGGCAGTCAGAGGCTAGGAGCACCCAAATCATGGGGTTGTATCCATCACCATCTTGGCTAATAGCCATTGATGAACCTATTCTCCAGGAATTTATCTAATTCTGTGTTGAACCAGTTATACTTTTGACCTTCGCAGTAAGCCCTAGCAATAAGTTCTATAGGTTGACTGTACGTTGTGTGAAGAAATAATCCCTTTTGTTTATTTTAAACCTGCTGCCTGTTAATGCCATTGGTTGATCCCTGGTTCTTATATTATGAGAAGGGGGAAATAACACTTCCTTATTCATTTTCTCCACACCATTCATGATTATATAGGCATCTATCATATCCCCTCTTAGTCATCTCTTTTCCAAGCTGAAAAGTCCCAGTCTTATTAATCTTTCCTCATATGGAAGGTGTTCCATGTTCTTAATCATTTTTGTTGCCCTTCCCTCTAGCTTTTCCAACTCTAATGTATCTTTTTTGAGATGGGGCGATCAGGACTACATATAGTCTTCAAGGTGTGGGTGTATCACAGTTTTAGATAGTGGTATTATGGTAGTTTCAAACATATTATCTATCCCTTTCCTAATGGTAGCTAACATTCTTTTAGCTTTTTTTGACTGCTGCTTCATATTGAGCGGATGTTTTCAGAGGACTATCCGAATAACTTCAAGATCTTTTTCTTGAGTGGTAACAGCTAATTTGACCCTATCATTTTGTATGTATAGCTGGGATTATGTTTTTCAATGTGCATTACTTTGCATTTATCAACACTGAATTCAATCTGCAATTTTGTTGACCAGGCATCAGTTTTGTAAGGACCCTTCATAACTCTTCGCATTCTGCTTTGGACTTAATTATCTAGAGTAATTTTATATTGTCTGCAAATGTTGGCACTTCACTGTTTACCCCCTTTTCCAGATCATTAATGAATATGTTGAACAGCACTGGTCCCAGAACACATACCTCAGGGACACCACTATTTACTTCTCTCCGTTCTGAAAACTGACTATTTGTTCCTGTCCTTTGTTTCCTGTCTTTTAACCAGTTACTGATCCATGAAAGGACGTTCCCTAAGGCTATGACTGAATCATATTTTTAGTAAAAGTCATGGGCATGTCACGGGCAAGAACCAAAAAATCATGGCCCATGACCAGTCCATGATTTATATAATAAATATCCCTGATTGAATCTTAGGAGGGGGGGTGTTGCAGGGGGCCTGCAGTATCAGCTGCTGGGGAAGGGGGAGAGTCCTGGGAGCCCGCTGCCAGGGGGGAAGCCCCAGGGGACCTGCTGACAGGGGGTCCAGCAGCTACTCCAGTCGCCACCATGTGGGGAGCTTTGAGGGAGGCCAGAGGTGGGTCTGGCCACCTGGGGACCACTGCCGGGAGCCACAGAACTGCGGCAGCTCCTGCTGCCACCAGACCGCTGCTCAGGTGGTCCCCAGGGCCAGCCGCATTGGCTGCTGCTCAAGCACTTCCTGGGGTCAACTGCATTGGTTGCTGCTCAGGCCTGTAGCGATGTTGTCCACTCACCCGGCGGCGCCCCCGTCTGCTCGTCTGGGAATTAGCTCTTTTTGACCCCGGAGCGCCCTCTGCCGGCCGACGTCCGCTTTTCCACACTGGCCCCGTGTCCCTCCCGGACCCCGGCGCCCTTTAGCTGGGGGTGCTGCACCCCTACAGTACCCCCCTGGTCTTAGGGCCTCCCCTCCCTGGGGACCCTCCACCCACTATCCCCAACTCGCCTCAGATCCAGCCACTGCCTGTCATCACTTGCCTCGATTCACTGAGGCTGACTGCCATCTCATGGCCACTCATCACAGGCAAGACGGGGGTTGGGCCTGCTGTTCCTATCTGGCCCAGGGCCGCCCCCTTGCAACCCCCAGTACCCCGTGGGTCGGGCCTTCCCTAGGCTCAGCAGGCTGGGACCCTCTGTCTAGAGCTTAGTTGCTCCCTGGCTCCCAGCTGCCTTGCCCACGCCCTGTCCCAGTCCAGGTACTCTGTTACTGCCTCCCTGCAGCCAGGCCCTGTCTCCCTCTGATTACAGAGGAGACTGACTGCTTCCTTTCTGCCACTCAGGCTTTTATGCAGCCTGAGAGTTTGAGGCGTGGCCACCCAGCTGAGCCTAACTCCCAATCAGCCTGGGAGTTTACAGGCTCCCGGCCACAGCCCCTTCCCTGGGCTGCTTCAGCTCTTTTCAGGGGGGGAGCGGGTGGTCACCCCGCTACAGGGCCATCCCCAGGACCAGCTGCCCAGGACCACCAGAGGAGTGGCCGGTGTGGCTGGTCCCAGGGCCTTGACCAGAGTCAGCCACACTGGCCATTGCAGAAGTCGCAGAGCCGGAGGTCACAGGAAGTCACACAATCCGGGACTTCCACATCCTCCATGACAAACTTGGAGCCCTACCTATGACTGCTTACTTTGCTTTACGGTTCCAATAAGTGGATTTATACATCCTGGGACTAGGTCAAGTTGGTGATGACTGTATCTGAGACTCAGCTAACTTCAAGATTCAGATGAAGCCATGTGGCATAGCAAAACACCAGCCAGATCTCTTACTTTTCATTTTCTGTAGCTAATACTGTAAATATATTGTAGAGTTTCCACTTGTCTACTTTTGTTTATGAAATAGCCTTATATAGGGCACATCTCTGCCAGGGAGTTCTTTCGTTACTAAACTGATTAGAAATCCAGGAGCAACACAGCTGAGCTCTATTATAAGCTATCAGTAACAACCACTACTGGGAATTACTGTGTACTCCTGAACGAGCAAAACCCATTTGAAGTCAGAATGAGAGATGCGGGAGAGTCAAAGGAGCTAGGGAGGTGACTGCGTAATGTTATCGGATAATAGATTTAAAAACCATTGATTTCTCGAAGCTGTACTTACTAATGTACTGTAAAACCAGGCCCGCTGGAACTCTCCATGTCCTCAGGGCCAACCTGAGTAGCAAAGGAAGAAAATTATGACGTAAATCGGTTCCGGTTAGTGTCCTGATTGACATGACTTTTTGAAATTCCATAACCATCAAATATACCTGAACTTTTCAGAGCACTTAATCACACAGCAGACAGCCCCCAAAAGGGTTCTTGTAAGACGGCATGGACGTGCCTTAGAGTTCGTCATGAAAAACTGCTGAAGTGCAAAACCCTCAACGTGAAAGAAAGCCTCAGAGGGTACAGGCAGCTGACAAAGGTGTCACTGAAGTTGAAGGATAGTTTGCGCTCTCTTCCCAGTAGTGTCTGACGTCATCATTGTCATTCATGTCCTATGCAGGTTAATTATGCAACACTGCATCATCACGCAAGTTAACAGCATGAATGCTACCGTCACACACCGAAATGTAGGCAGTGTGGCCTAGTGGTTGGAGCAGAATCAGAGAGCAGAGACTGAGGTATGGTCAGAAGGTAAGCCAGTGGTTGGAGCCAGGAGCCAGAATAGAGCCAGAGGGCAGAGCAGGAGTCATGGTCAGGAGAGAGCCAGTGGGCAGAGCCAGGAATCAGTGGGGTTCAAAGGAAGCTGGGGACTAGGGCTGGAGCAGAGCATGGGCTGGACAGGAAATAGGTTTGGCATGGAGCGCATTGAGAAGGCACTGTGCTGCTCTTGCTATCAGGTCTACACAGGGATCTGTTGGCCCTTCTGTCCAATCAGGCAGCACAATCACTTTGTGAGGGTTTATTGGGCCCAGCCAAGCTCATTGGGTTGCTAGGAAACCATGCCCAGAGCCAGCTGAATTCCTGACAACTGCCAGTCTCAGTACAGAAGAAATCATGAGAGACTTGGCTGATTTCTGTATTTTCTGGATATGACATGGTTATGCACAACAGTACACCAGAACACTGTGACGCAATGGCTCATGAGCTGATGTAAGCCTTACACAGATTCACAACAGTAATTTCACAACACAGGCATATGTGATGTAGAGAAGACTATGCTGAAATAACAAAAATACCAATCTGGAATAGCCTCTGTGGTTAAACAGGGTGCGTTTGAGCAGTGCAAGGGTATTCCTTGTATATAAGGACAGCAATAAGGGAATGCAATTCTCATGAAAGCAGGCAGTAGAATAACAGGCCTGCAATGACACAAGCAGAGGCAGTGCAAGCTTGTCCAAGTTCCCCCTCTGATGTACTTCACCATGAACTATATCCACATTCAGTTCTCAGTATTTCTGTTGACATGGCCAACATGCTTGACAATTAGAACAGAGCAGCGTCTCTCCAACATAGACCCCTGGGGATCCACGAGGATACTTCAGAGAGTCCGCAAGTCATATCTGGGGCTGCTGGCTGCACTGATCAACTGCTCCCCCTCCCTACAGTTGTTCAGCGGCATGCAGGAGGCTCTGGGAGGGAGGAGGAGGAGTGGGGATGGGAAGAAGGACAGGGCAAAGGGGTGGGGCATGGATGGAGTGGGGGTGGGCCCTGGGGCTAAGCAAGGGACTTGGAGATCCATTAAAATTTTAAAATCAAAATGGGGGTCTTTGACTTGCTAACATCTGAGAACTGCTGGTATAGAGGATAATACGCTACGAATATTTATATAGTAGGAACCGGGCTGAGACAACTCACATAGACCATCAAAGAGCATTCACCTTGTAACAACTTTTGGTTACTCACAACCTGGGCTAGGTTTGACCTGGTGACCTACTGTGTGATTTTCAAAAGCATCTAAGTGACTTAGGCACAACAGTCCCATTGGCCAACACTAGGTCAGCTATATAGGAAAGTATTCGCATACACAGTCCATTGGCTGCTGGTGTGGATTAGATCTGCTCACCTGAACCAGTGTGGGAAATGGGGGAACATCTTTCAAAAATGCCCCTTACAGTAGATGAGTCATGTCAGATTCTGCATCAAACTTCCCAGCCTTAAATTACCCCATTGTCAACTTGTGGCTTGTTGTTGTTGTTGTTCCAAATACTGAGTATGCTTTGGTCTGTTAAAATGGGTTGGCCACATTTTTTTCAACTGCACTGTGAGTCATAAAAACCTCCCTTTCAAACAGTGTTTACCCTAGAGATAGTTAGAAAGAAATTTGTACCAGGGCTACTACTTGTGCAGCTGAACCACTATTGAGAATGTGGAGGGAGGGGAGTCTCTCTGTTCCCCCCACCCCCAAAGTCCCTAATGTAAACCTGGCATTCAACATAAGGGTGCAAATGTTGAGTGCTAACTGCCAGCTTCTAGTCTTCTTATTTAAGGCCTTTCAAGCACTGGAGTGTTAACCTGCCAGTGAGCTGATGTATCTGCAGTGGCTCTTTGCAGAAAGAGACAGGCAAAATATGAGTGCTGAAATGCAGTGAAACAAAGTGGGTATTAGCCCACGAAAGCTTATGCTTCAATACTTTAGTTAGTCTTCAAGGTGCCACAGGACTCTTTGTCACAAAATGCAGTGAGTATGTATCTACTGCAACTGTATGACCTTTATCTGCTAGAAGTTACCAGTCAGTCTTCTATGCATTCAAATACTAGCCCCCACAACTAGATATTTATTAGATGGACAAAACAATAGCAAGGGAGACAAATGGATGGCCCAATAGATGACACAAATACAGTACTGTTATTTGCATTCATCTCACGTTTGTTTTCACTAAGCCACTCTGACTCAATCCTTCAAAGAGAGGACCAAATTCTCTGATTTCAGTGGAGTTATGCCAGCAGCAAATTTGGCCCAGAGATTTATTTTTGTGTTGTCAGCCTTATATTTGAGACCAAAAGGACCAGATGGAAGCAATTCTAGTAACAATTGTGCTCTTGTAGTGTGCTTCAATGAAACAAAAAATTACAAATAAGTCTTTTCCATCTATAATTGTATGTCAGCTATGATCTTCAGAAGAGCAGAAGTGCTGGCTGGCAATAAGCCAGCTGATTTTTAATTCTCATTCATTTAGGGCTCTGGAAGCAACAGCAATACAATTTTACAGTACCAGGTTCAGGATGATTAGAGCATAAACTATTTCATTGCTGTTCCTCCAGCTTCTGAAGTGTCGGTGTTTAGCCCCAGATATTCCATGATTTTTGTGTCAATTTCAATGAAATATTGCTATTAAAACTGTTAAGACTAATAATTATTTTTAATATTTATGCAGAATCATTGGTGTGACTGAGATATTTGCCTTAGAGACCTCACCTGCACTAGGAAAATTACCTCCTGCTGACATTGGGTCTCCCTGAACTAGTGCTGGAAGAGTTTAACCACAAGTGAGCATGGAACCTGATCATTTTCAATGCTGTTACAGGTATTGTTCTTGAGACTTAGTTGGGACAGCTCAATGGGACATATGCTTACAGCAACTGTCAGCAATGGGTCAATTTCCTAATGCTGATGAAGACTCTGAGGCAAGGCGAGTCTCGTGACATTAATATCAGTAAAGAACCAGTCACACCAATGGTGCTATATAAACAACAACATAATTATTAGCTATAATCATTAATGCTAATATTTCATTGAAATAACAAGAAGAGATCATGGACTATCCCATGGCACCAATTGTGCATGAACAGAAGTTTATTCTACTCAATCTTCATATGTTGCACAGTAGCAACAAATCAGTTAAACATGTAGGGATAAGGCATGTGCTTTTATTAACCTCTTTTTATTTTCTTATATGTAGGCAGTGCTCAGTGCTCTGAGAAAGCTTTGTGACATTTCAAAGGTCATGATTTGAAGGGCATTTCATAATTTACTGAGCCAGAAGGAGAGCAAGATCCAGACTTTATGCTTCTCAGCTTGGGATAGCTTTCTAAGGAGCTTTAATTTCCTGGCACAAAAGCTAGGCCACGTGTTGGGACCACACTCTGCCATTGTTAGCTGCTGGCTCGGAGGAATGCTCCTCCAGCAATTACAATTTTTCATCTGTGAGAAAGTACTTTGATGAATCAGCCAGGTGGTAGTTTAATTACAGAGATCAAGCATGATCTCATTTTGAATCAGGAAAAGGCTTTTGAATACTAAAATCATTCCATTAGCTCAATGTTTCCCATATGGATTTGGTGAGAGTCAATAAAGACACATGGTACTATTAGGCAGGATGGAGGGCAATGAGGAGGGAGACTTTTTTTGTGAGATTCCTCAGTTTTGGTGTGTGATTAGCTTTGTATTTTGAGTCCTGACCAGCAGAATTTTAAAAACAACGGAATGCAAGTTTCTTAGGAAAATCACAGGGAAATATATTAACATCAAATGAATCAGGTGGCAAAAATAGGACTGCACTATTAGTGCTCTACACTTATTTGAGGGGCCATGACTGGACTTACGGGAATGAAAAATTGCGAGCAATTTTATATATGTATGGGACTATATAAGGAGACTGGGGAGGGGACAAGCAGAAATGAGTGTGTCCGGTGACACATTAAGGAAAAACTAGCCAAAGGAGGAACAGGGGAAATGAGTAGATTATAACTAACGATGGGTGAATGCAATCTTTTCAATAGGAGTGCAATGGGGTCCAGTCCCTTCTCGTGAGCGCCCCCGTTGGCCAAGTGCGTGTTCATGCCCTTTCTCACTGATATCTGTGGTGACTCCTGAGGAGAGACCGCTATCAATATACATAGCTCACGGAGCTCATCACCTTAGGAGGTGGCTGCATGCTGTACTTGTGGATGATCCTCAGTGAGTAAACAACTACTTGGGGGTCTTGTGCATGACCACAGACTAGTGGGGCAGAGCTGTAGTCATGACATGGAATAAGCGGCAATAGCTGCAAAACTTTAGAACGAGGAAGCAGACTTTCCTGAGTGTTGTGGGGTGAGCTAGCACCAATATCACAGTACCAGACCACAAGGATGAGAACTCCCATCCTTATGAGACAGAGTGGTGTGAACACCCCATGGATAATCACTGGTCAGTGGGCACCAGCTTGGAGTTGGGAGCTGGGTTGCTGGAACAATTTTTATAGTGGTGTATGATGGATGCTTCTGTGGGGGAGGCTTTCAGGGCAATCCATTGTGTGCTGCAGGGGGAGTTCAAGGTGGCCAACATGCCAGAGATCACTGAGAGAGTTAAGAAGTTGGGGTACTTGAACCGTGCAGATTTCACTGAGGTAACCCATGTGCCACAAAATCCCAGGAGTACAGTCACAGAAAGAGGCTCTGTCCACAGTCATTCAGGCTTTGAGGTTTATTGTGGAAGATTCATGGCTGTGTCAATAGGATGCCAGGCAGGCTGCATCATGCTAGAATTTTCACAAATTTAGACTTTTGATGATTGGAGAAAGAGGAACTCTACACCTGCTGAACAACACTGACATTAATGGTGTTTCTGTCCCCAGGATCATGGCCTTTTTTTTTTTGCAAGGTGCTAACAAATAACTGACAAATAACAAAGACAACAGACCCTGCACCAGGGGGATTACAGTCTAGCTGTCATACAGGACGCTACAGGTGGACAAAACACACAGGAGGTACATGGGAAGACCAGGCAGCAAAGAGAACAGAGTTTAGCAAAAACCCTAAAACCTTTTCTCAAGATTTTTTTTCTAAATGTTTTTCTCTCCTTCTCTGTCTAACTTCAGGGTATTTTATTTTCTTCCACTCTCTTCCCCATTCTTTCCCCCCATAACTACTGTATCCACTCTTGGTCCTCTCACTCTGTTACTCTCTCCTCACTATTTCTCTTCTCCTTGAGCCTCTCATTATGGAAGGTATAGAGTATGTCTTGATCATATTTCATATTGGCTGGATAAGCATTTTGAGGATGAATGGGCAAGTGGAATTTGCAGGCATTTCCCTCTAGCAGCCTGATCCAAAGATTCCCAATTCACATCAGTGGACATTGGAGCGGGCCCCCATATAGGTGAGTTGACAGGTTTGCTTCGCAACATCCTGTTCAGTCTGCCTCAGCTAGAATATTAGGTTCTGTAACGCAGGGCTTCAAGAGTAAAAGTGAAGTGTAAAATAAAAGAAAATGGGAAAGGTTTTAGGGTTCTGATGAGGACGTGGAAAAACTCTCCAGAAACAAACAGTGAACATTAGGCCAAGTGATTCAAGGCCTAAGCTATTTTACAGTGGCATTGCTCTTTACAAAGCCCTAACGTTATTACAGGAAAAAGCCTATAGCCTTCCAGGCTGCACTTAGGTTTAATCACCAGTATAGCACATTTGCTGGAATTACATTTACTCCACATGCTAGCTAGACTCAAAGTTAAATATATAAAACCATTTGAAGGGTGGTTGGCAAGTCAGGAGTTTTTATTGCTATTGTAGAGGTTGGATTATGCAGTATCACTCGTATGCTGCTTCAGTAAATATAGATTAAACTGAAAAATGCCCCTTTAAAAATTTCTCTTTTGGAATCATGCACTGATATTTGAAGGCTGGCTGTATAATATGTTCTGCAGTAAACTGCTGAACTTCTGCAAAAGGACACATTACATTCCTCTTGCAGTAGATAAGAGCTTTGGCACAAGAAGAGGCTAATTCCTAAACACTTTTTTTTGATGCTGTCACATGTGACATTCTCATAAGTGAACTTGGGAAATGTAGTTTGATGAAATTATGAGTGACAAACTAGTTGAAAAAACCATTCTGAAAGAGTAATTATCAATGGTTCACTGTCAAACTGGAAGCATGTATGTAGTGGGAGGTGGGGTCTGTCCTGGGGTCTGGTGCTATTTACCGTATTTTTCGGCATATAAGACGCCCTTTTAACCCCCCAAAATAATCACAAAATTAGGGGGGGCGTCTTATATGCCGAATATATGAAACACTTACCGGGCAGCTGGAGCTGGGGCGGCTGCAGGTGGCCCGGCGGGCGGGGCGGGGCGGCGCTTCCCCCCCGAGCCCACCCGCATGTGTTCGGGGCCGGCGGGGAACGAGAGCAGCTCGGGCCCCGGGGCCCCTGGGAGCGCCCGCCCGCGCGGCGGGGATGGGAGAGCGGCGCGCTCCCACCAGCCCGCCCGCGCGGCGGGGATGGGAGAGCGAGGTGATTTTTTTTTTTTTTTTTTTGTCCGGCTTTTTTATTGAAAAACTCGGGGGCGTCTTATAGGCCGGAGCATCCTATAGGGCGAAAAATACGGTAATATTTTAATTAATGACTTGGATAGTGCAGTGGAGAGTGTGCTTATAAAATTTGTAGATGACACCACACTGGGAAGGATTGCAAGCACTTTGGAGGATAAGTTTAGAATTCAAAACAACAGTGACAAATTGGAGAACTGGTCTGAAATCAACAAGATGAAATTCAATACAGACAAGTACAAAGTATTATATTTAGGAAGGAAAAATCAAATGCAGAACTACAAAATGGGGAATAACTGGCTAGGTGAAAGAATGCGGAGGTTATAATAGATAACAAATTGAATATGAGTCAACAGTGTGATGCAGTTGCAAAAAAGGCTAATGTCGTTCTGGGGTATATTAGCAGGTATATTATATAAGACACGGGAGGTAATTGTCCTGTTGTATTGGTACCAGTAAGGCCTCAGCTAAAATAATATGTCCAGTTTTGGGCACCACACTTTAAGAAAGATGTGGACAAACTGGAGAGAATCCAGAAGAGAGCAACAAAAATGATAAACCTGACCTATGAGAAAAGGTCAGCATCCACCGTTCTCCAGCTGCCCAGCTCTTAAGCAACGCCACCACAAGCAGCAGTGTAGAAGTAAGACTAGCAGTACCACACACTTCCCCCCGCACACAGTAATCTTACAACCCCCTCCCCCACAACTCCTTTTGGGGTCAGGACCCCTCTACCATGAAATTTCAGATTTAAGTAGCTAAAATAATGAAATTTATAATTTTAAAAATCCTATGACCATGAAATTTACCAAAATGGACCATGAATTTGGTAGGACCCTAATAATAAACCTTCATGGATATGAAAAGTAGCTTAATCTTTCTGCTGCTGGGCTTTTTCCAAAAGCAAGATGGATCAGACAGATACTGTATGGATAACTAAAGGTATCATGAGCTTCTCGATGTAAGGGCTTTATTTATAAAATGAAACATTGACCCTTTCCCCCAGTTCATCAAGTAAATGATGCTTAGTGCCGAATTCTGCCCTGACATAATATAATTGTACAGAATGTAAGTCAGGTCAGAATTTGTCCCTTAGCATTTTTATATATATATTATAGAAAACAGGCATATTTGTACATAATATCACTATCTCAGATCATTATACACATTGTTTTCAAAAGTGAAAACAGCACAGAAAAACTTTGTAACAACATACGAGCAGATTAATATGGCTTGACTGGCATTTATGAAAATAATGTCTGCCCACAGTAGATGAGGTAGCTGATCAGAACTACTAGGTACTGTCCTCCAAAAGATCTTTTGTGACGAAAACTGAAACATACTGAACTAAATTTCATCTTGTCATTATTTTTACTTTCCAGAGCTCAGTCTTTGCACTATTCCTTCCTCACCAATAGAATCACAAATCCACACCATCTCCACTTCCTACGTTCACCCAATTCAGATCCCATTGACCAGTTCACCAGCAAACGCTTTACCCTCTGAGCACCCCTTGCTTTCAACTCTTAGCTACATGTACACTAAATCTCTTTTACCAAATGTTTAGAGCCAGATTCTTCCTCCCTTACAATGACTCCGTACAGAGGAAGTTATTATGCAGAGTAAGTAATGGTGGCAGAATTTGACCCACAATAAGTGACAGTGGCTGAAGAAGCAAAAGACTAACATGGCTTGACTCACATGCTTTCAGATTTTTAGAAAATACCCCTCTACCTTATAATAACTGCAGAAAAACAGAATGAGATTAAAGTTTATGGTCTGACTATTAATTAGATCCTTAATCAAATTTGTACTGTTATTTGGGATACCATATGCTTGGTTTCAGCTTATGTAACAGAAATGACTTATAAAGGGGGAAAGAATCAATGCTGCAGTAACTAAGTTATTTTGTGTACAGTTGTACAATGTGCACTTGTAATGTGACAAGGCACACTGAAGCTGGTGATGCCTTCAAGGGGAGAGGGAGTATGCTACCATCCCCACCTCACTGTCATTTCTGTGAGGAGAAAAGCATAGTTGCTGATGTTCTGAGCATGTGCAAGGTGCGACTTTAAAGTATTCCCAACTCCATGTTTTTAGTGTATAACAATTTAGAGCCAAATGTTTCCCTCTATTGTGCACTTGCAGAAAACTGGGTTGAAAACTGATCTTGAAGGGGAAAGCGGCCTAAGCAGTGTGTGTTTTCCCCTCCCTCCCAGTTGCCTCTCTATACAAACGCAGTTCATTTGAAGATCAATGGGTCTGATGAGATATGATTGCCAAGATGGAAGGCAGAGTCAGACAGCAACTGCAGGGATAGGGCAGATACATATATTAGTCTGTTTCTCCTTCATCAGCCATTTATGCATGTTTCAACAGAAAACTTATTGGGTAGCGTCAGCAGGAGAAAAAACCAGGGAGAAGCACACAGCTGCTTCAGCATGGATGTGTTACATTCTCAGGATCATTCAGTGATTCAGTCCGGTGAATAGTGTGAACCTTTCTCTCCCCTGGAGGAGTTCTTTCCTTCTGAGATGCTCTGGACTTGATCCCACTGAAGTCAATAGAAGCTTTTGCTATTTACGTCAGCAGGCTCTTGACCAGCTAATGGAAAGAGAGTTAAAGCCCTGAGAGCAGCTGGCTGGCAAAACACATTAATGAAGAACTTATAAATCTTAATTAGGGACAGTAATATGGTCTTAATCAGTGACTGCATAAGCCAACAACTCTCAATCTTTTCCATACCAGGACCACCCATCCTCCCTATACCCCCTTTCATCTACTTGGTGTCTAGCTGAGACAACCTCTCTCCCCACTAGCAGTCTGTGATCCTTGATTCCCATTCATGACAACCAATTTAATAATAATAAAAATGTAGCTTCCTGAGGACAAACAAGTAATTGAAACCGCTGTATCTGCATATAAGAATTTGCTATTTCACAGCTTGAACAAGGCAGTAGGAAGAGGTGAAGAAATATAATTGCAGTCCAAGAAAAGATCTTTCTGTACATAACATGAAACAATTCTCACCCATGGAGGTGACTCATGAGTGCTACAAAAAACAATAATAATGAAAATCAGAAAAAATGGATGATTTTAAAAACACCTATCAGTGAGAAATTCTTTGCATAAGACCAGGAAGACAAAATAAGAATATAGTTGTTGAGCTAAATATACAAGCAGAAAGAAGTTTTAAAACTTTGCAAGAAGTAGTTGTATGGAAATATTGGTTGACCTGACACAGAATGACCACAGTATGTACTATGCAAGTCTCACAGGCAACATTTTGCTGGCTGACTAAAGTGAAGGCAATAGGTCTACCTAGGGAAAAACTTGTTTGTAGCTGGCTTGAGATGAATTGCTCCATAATCAATGCATGAAGGAAGTTAAGTATTAGAGCCAAAAAGATGGCCCCCTGGCCCAACCATTATTACGAGTTAGAGAACATAAACAACTGAAATTCCCCAAGGCCATAGATGTTAGAAGTGGAAACACTTGCTGGACTTTATAGATCATCTGGTCCATCTCCCTGAGAATGCAGGATTACTTCTTTATTATACACTTTCTAGTGCTTTATAAAGTCTAGTCTTACATGTTCAAAGCAACGGGGCTTTTGTCACTTGTACTGGGAGAAAGTTTCACAGGCTAATGGACCTCACTGATATTCCTGATATTCCACCTCATTTTTTTCATTTCTTCATTTCATTGCATTACTTACCCTTTCCACTTTTTCAAGCACAGTAGTTATGCCTACTTTTACCATACGCAATAATTTTTCTCTGTATTTGGTGCTCACACACTTTGGGCTGCAAACATTGAGATCTTCTGCATTGTCAGTGTAAAGTGGAAATGGATTAAATGCTTTAGAAAAATAAAAGTCAACTGATGTAACAATAGTCATTAGAATCACAGATATTGACCCATGCCAAAGAAACCACTATGGTATCTATATCAAAGTCATACACTATATCCACACAAAAGGAACAGAAGACATCTAATCACAATCAAGGACACTGGCTCTGTATTTGTTGAGGACATCCAAAATGCTACTGATAGTGCACCTGTGTTAAGAGAAATAGCATATGCCCACGCTGTCACAGGCAATGAAAAACACGATAGCAGGAAACATGGGCTCCAGATGTCAGATCCACTCCGGCTGCTGAAAAGGCCAACACAGAAGGCTTTGTGTTGAGAACAAGAAGTGGCCAGGTAACCAAAAAGCAGCTGAGGTTCAGTGATAGTCGTTCAGGACAGGTGTCTGAAAAGAGGCAAAATAATCCCCTTTTCTCTCCAGGAGACTGTGATCATCTTCCCTGACGTCCCTCCTGCATATTTCTACTTCTGTGTTTTATTAATTTTATTCTACCATTTTATTTTCATGTAATATAAAATAAATAAATGAAGAGGAGGAGGAAGATATAACAGTAACCATTAGGATCAGTGGATGTGCCCTGCCAGGGGACAGAAGTACCCCTGAGAAATGTCATGTGCCTGAGACCAAGAAATAAAACTAGCATTTTACCAGCACTCTGAGTTGTCACACCTTTATTACAACCTGAACCTTTGTCCACAACTCAGACCAAACTGATCCCAAACCTTTTTCTGAGTGTGACATACCAGGGCACAATCCAGATTAGCTGGGGGTGGTGTAGACTGCCTGTAACCTGGGCTGCCCTTTACACTGTTTTGGTGCTGTAGCCTCCAGTCTGGACTGATCATAAATAGCCTCCAGGTTACTCCCAGCTATGTCTGTGTGTTTGCTGCAGCGAGCCAGCCACAATTTGGCTCTTACCAGTCTTGGTTCTGCTGCAGGGTGACCCTAACACACCCCAGTCCCTGATTTTCCCACAGAAATGTACGTCCTGTACTGCTCAGCCCCCTTTGGAGAGTTTAACATATTAAATTTGTTATTTCTTTAAGGGAATAATATGCCATCTTATTATTTTAAACAGTTATCCAGACATTTCATTTAAACACACTGCATTAGATAAAACAGTAAAACAAATGTATTAACTACAAAGAGATAGATTTAAGTAAGTGCAAGTAATGAGGCATAAAAGTAAGAAAACTAAAGATAAAACATTTACTAGTGCCTAGCTTAACAAACTATATTAGATTCAAGCAAAATTTGTCACCACATCTTCCCAGCAAGGTTACTGACCAAACTCTTCAGGTGAGGACCCTTCCCACAAAGTCCAGTGGCAGTTTCTTTTTGTTTTCTTAGGTGCCAAGAGTGTGCTGTGTAGGAAGAGAGAAGGGAGGGTGTCTTGGGGTGTCTGTCCCTTTTTTAAATAGTCTCTTCCCTGCTTCGAGAAGCATTTGCAGCTGGGAGCAAGGCAACAGGCAGTCTAGTGAAGAAAGAAAACTCCACACTGTTTCTTTGCTAAAATGTAAGTTTTTGTCCCTTCCCAGTTCCTTGCCAAAGAATGGCCACTTAGCAGATAATGGTCCATTAGCTTTTTTAATGTCCGGCTGAGGCATCAGAGTTTACCCTTTGTCTCTGAGAAACTGTTTTAGCCATACCCTAAACTAATCTGGAAAACATACTTCAGTCATGATTTCACCTTATGTTCATAACTTTACATATAATGTTGCTATGTGCATTTTGTCATGATATTATAGATGAGCAAATTATTTAAATAATACCTCTGAAGTCATATCTTGCACAAACATTATTACAATAGTGTGTAGGGTGAACACAGGGTTATACTCTGTCACACTGCGGTTTGCAAAAATGTAGTCAATTTTTATATCTGAAAGGCTACATCCTCCAGCGTTCCAGTCTTGTCTGGAAAACAGAAACACTTCAGTACGGTGAGAAAGGCTATTTATAGTATTTGATAATGTAAGCCTCAAAACTTTTGTTATCAAAACCAAACTTTAAGAAGTTCACCTCAAGAAGTTGACCTCATGCAGTTTGCATTCCCATTAATGGTGGGAGTTCAACATTCGTTGCTTTCAAGGAATTAATATTCATAAGGCACATTTCACCATTTTGTTTGTTTTGTCTTTGTTGAGTGGATTGGGTTTCCTATTCCAAGCTTTTGAATCTCCTCATGGCTTTCTCACTAAGTTATACAACTCAGTATTATGGATGGTGTTAAGTAGAAAAATGAGCAATAAAACTAAAGAACAAGAAGCCTTTTTTTCTGCTGCCAACTTTTGATTCCTTTTCAAAAAGAAGTGTCTTTGTTAAGAAATGTGTTTTTAATGAGACTCATTCTCAGTTTAGGGTTGCCAACCCTCCAGGGTTGTCCTGAAGTCTCCAGGAATTGAAGATTAATCTTTAATTAAAGATTATGTCATATATAATGAAATCTTCAGGAACACATCCAACCAAAATTAGCAACCCTATCACAGCTTTACTCAGAAGGCTCTATTTCCTCGTATCTTTCGAAGCTGTGTTTCAAAATATCAGGCACTCTCCTTGACTTGATGTTTTCATTTTGTAATAAGGTTACAAGATCATTTACATTTAGATTATGGTTTCTCTGTAGGGCCACCTTAACATTGGCTGTATGAATTTCATCATCTCACTTTCCACTGAAGTTCTTAATATTTCATGAGATACACACATTAAAAGATAACAGCAAAAGCACTTTGTGTGCAAAACACTCTTAAATAACAATAAGCAAACAGACCTCATACTCTCTGTCCTCATAAGAGGGAAATTTTTGCTGCAGCTGCAAGTATACTTGTGAGTGCCATCTTATCCCAGAACTAGAGCAGATCAAGTGGCATAATCACTTCAGATGGATAGTGGAAGAGAGGTTGATGTGCTAAAACTTAGTTCACACACTTATATTAATATTTGGAATAAACATCACTGCCTGTCAATCTATTCTTAGTGTATTCCAATCAATAATGGCTTCCCCAGTTCCTCAATTATGATGACCATATATCTGTAATTTATCACCAGTCCATACATTTGTACAAAATGAAAAGTGGCAGTAGTAATGTTAACAATATACTTGGGAATTTTACCTCTGCTACAAAATTACATGAAGACATGAAGAATACAAGCACCTTACATCAAAGAGAAAAAGATTCACTGGAAACTTTGAAAAATTTATTATTTGTCAAGAAAATCAAAACAATGCAAAACTGTCAAAAGCCACCAGTGCTGGGTGGAATTCTGTGCTGCTGGCAGCAGAAGCCAGGAGAGATTAATTGTATTGGTGGCTACTGGGTGAGTTTACTAGTTTAGATGATGTGCCATGAATACTTTCATCATCACCAAGATTCTCACGATCTTTTTTAGTTCTGTTCCCCATGACTGCTTTACTAATGAATACTTCTCACTGCTCTGGAACACCAAAATGAACCACTTTATGAGCACTAATGTAAATAGCAGAAATATTCAAACCAGGAGTAGGAGCCTGCACACAGATCTATGATTTAAGCATACAGGTTTTGGCATCTGATGTTAGACACACCTGGTAAGGTCACTCAGGGGTGTGTAGATCTATACTGTGTAGACCAAACCTCAGTATAGCCATTCTTATGTTCTTATGTATTGTTATCTTCATTTTTTCAGATGTAGAAATTGAGAAACAATTATACTAACTAAGGGCCAAATTGTGCCTTTAAGGCCCAGCCCTCTAGTAAGAATTCCAGTGCTACAACTGAGATCAGAGAAAGTGCCTGAGATATCGTCTCCCCAAATGAAAAGAGAGGGAGCTGCCAACAGGGTGTTCTTCGCAAAGAAATCTCAGTTTTGGACATAATCCTCCACTTTAGTCTGAAGTAGCCCATACTTGTTGGCCTTCCTGGCATGTTGCAAAACCCATCTGGCCTGACAGGGCTCTTAGGGAGGGCTGGGGTATTTGGTAAGGAGTTTTGTCTTCGCTTGTTGGGCATGTGAAGGGGTCTGACGTATAAAATATGTTCCAATATATGGTTTTGTGGGGAGGAAGGGAGAAATGTGGTAGTATTCTGGTTTTATCATTATTTGTGTATTGTGTTTTCAATTAATTGGAAGGACTTCTAGAGTTTCAGAAAGGCATTCTGTCTACATCAAAACAAATAAAAATCATTTGACTTCAGCAGAACTACCGAAGTTCACCATTGAGTGAAAGGGTTCTGAGTATAGCCCTAGTTGTTTGAGGTGTGTATTATTAATCTCATTACTATTTCTAAATATTTGCAGTAGTGCATTCTATGTGCTAGGCACTTTCTAAACACCCATGAACAATCCCTGCATCATAAAGCTCACAATCTAGAGACAGAGATCAGGGAAGGGAAAAGAATAATAGTACATAATAATAATACAATGTATATATACATCAAGAGGATTCACTTTAGGCACCAATTCAGAGATGGTTCTTTCAGAGCAGTGGTCGCCAACCTTTCGGTCCTCACGGACCACTAAAGTCAAAATTTTGAATCCCGCGGACCACTAACACCGCAGCCCCCCCCCCCCCGGCTCGAGCGGTGCGGCTCCTCCCCCCCCGGCTCGAGCGGCGCGGCCCCCCGCGGCTCAAGTGGTGCGGCCCCCCCGGCTCAAGCGGGGCGGCCCCCCCGGCTCGAGCGGCGCACCCCCCCGGCTCGAGCAGCGCGGCGCGGCCCCCCAACTCCCCCCCCCCCGGCTCGAGCAGTGCGGCGGACCACCAGGGACGGGGCGGGACAGGCGCCCGCAGCCTCTTGCCTGCCCGGAGGGGCGGCCGTGAGGGCGCCCGGCGCCACGGACCACCAAAATTTTCTCGCGGACCACCAGTGGTCCGCGGACCACCGGTTGGTGACCGCTGTTTCAGAGGACTACAAATGTGGCAACGCTCTTGTTGCATGAATGCAAGAAGGCACATCAGTGCTTTTCAATGATGGAAGGTGTTGGTGTTGAGTTTGAACTGTACCCTGGCTTTGTGGCTCTGTCTGAACTATCAGCCTAGGCTCTGACCTGCTGGCAGCCCCTGACCTTTTCCCCACCTCGGCAGCCATGTTTCCATTGTCTTTCCAATTAGCATTTCTTGTGCAACTATAACACTGGTTCTAACTGGATTCACCCAGCAGAATCTTGATTGATTATGCATGACCATTATGACCTGTTAATTACTTTGTTTACTTCTGTGTATAAATATTGATGTTTACCCCTAATGAAGTTGCCACACTTACTCTGAAGCTTTTGAGCTAAGAGAAATGTGAGCCCGTTGATCAACGAATTGGTGTCTGTGTACTTGGTCTCTGACAGCTTGTGAGCCCTATACCAACTCCGCACAAAACTCGGGTGTTGGAGAGGTGAGTAAGGACTTGTTATTTTTACCTAACATTGGTGCTGTTGATATCTGTTCTGGTTCTTTCCACTGCAGCTTAGATAGAGTTGGGTAATAATGGAGCAGGGAGCAGGCAAGACTCTATTCAGCCCTAGGTGTAGGGCTGCAAACAGGCTGATTTGTGAGGTAGATGAGCAAGACAGTTGCCTGGATCTCCATGTGGCTTGCTTTTTTTTGCTGGGCTGCATGGGGGAACGGACACCTAGAGGGCTGTCCATAAATTACATAGCACGTTTAAGTGTCATTTTCACCTCCTCCTCCTCTTCCTCCTTTGCAACACTGTAAAATACGCAGTATTAAAATGGGCCCCTGACAGACTGTGCTCCTGTAGCCACCCCTTGCATACTATTGTAATAATCTTTGTACAAAGTAAGCCTTATGAGGTATCATTTGAAAACTCATAATTTGCTGGTCGTTATTGTCCTGATAAAATATGTGTAGCAACAATGTATGTAAAACTATAACATTCCACTGTATAGTGTTCCTAAAATGTTTCAAGTCTGGCGAGTGACCAAACCAGTTCGTCAAAGACAAAGGGCAAGATGACACCTCAGCCAGGTGTAAACAAGGTCAATGCCTTATTACCTGCTAACTGGCTATTCATTGGCAAGAAAAAGGGCCTGGGCAGAAATAACATAATAGATAATGCTTTCTGGGCTATACAGCCGTCTACATTTTAGCAAAGAAGCAGAATGGGGTTCCTGTCTATGGTCTGCCTGTCACCATATTCCCAGCTGGAATGCTTCTCAAAGGGAAGACCGGACTATAAAAAGAAAAGGAAAACACGCCAAGGCACCCTTCTTCCTTGCTCTGTTGAGTCACTGCACCATAAGAAACAAAGGAAGCAGCCATCAAAACAGGAGGGGTCCTGACTTAAAAAGTTTGGCCAGGAAATCTGTAGAGAGCATGTGGTGAGAAAACTTTGAGTTTAACATAATTTAAGTTAGGCACTACTGTAGTTGCATTTTATTTTTAGTTTTATGGTAAGCATTTCTGACTTTTTTGCCTCATTACTTGTATTCGATTAAAATTTCCCTCTCTGTCATTAATACACTTATTTTACTGTTTGATCTAATTCAATGTGTTTAAATTAAAGTGTTTAGGAAACTTCATGTGGAACAACACAATCTGTGCATATCATTTATATTAATAAAAGGAGGGGGGGGGATAGCTCAGTGGTTTGAGCGTTTGCCTGCTTAAACCCCCAGTTGCAGGTTCAATCCTTGAGGGGGCCATTTGAATCTGGTGCAAAAAATTGATCAGGGGACAGTACTTGGTCCTGCTAGTGTAGGCAGGGGACTCGACTTCATGACCTTTCAAGGTCCTTCCAGCTCTATGAGATAGGTACATCTCCTCCACATATTATTTTAAGCTACATTGTCCAGGAGTCCACACTGCACACTTGTGCCTGGGGAAATCCAGGGCTGGGGGAGGAGGGGCTGCACTGCGGGTCACCCCCACAGTATGACCAAGGCTGGAGAGAGTCAGATATAAACTGTGTGCGGCTGGCACGTGCACACAGACGCTTAGGGTGTGGCCTGCACCCTGGGAGTTCCTTTAAACGGGGCGTGTTTGCAGGGTAGGTGTGACATTCTCATCACTCTGGGTTGTACCCTCAGGGGAGCCCCAGCACGGGCGCTCACGCGCAGGCACATCGGCCTCCTGCACAACAACACGGCCCCGCCCAGCACGCGACACGCACATGACCCTCCGCCAAAGAGGCGTCTGCAGTGTCACGTGACCGCCCCAGCTACCCGCACGCGCGCGCCTCGTTTCATTCCTTGGCTCTTCGCCCACCCCGTAGCTGCTTTGCGCACGTTCAGTAAACTGCGTCGCGATAGCGCACGCGCACTTGATTTTCTGTCCCGTTGGTGTGGCACGTCTATAGATGCCGCCAATTTAGCTTTCGATAATACGCATGCGTGCTCACTCCACGGTCCCTTCAACAGGGGCCGCCGTAAAGCGAGCGAAGTCGCGAGTCTGTCCCCGGGCTCGGGCATGCGCAGTGGGCAAGGGGGGGAGGGGAGAGAGACGCGTACGGTGTACCTGCGCACGCGCACTAGTCTCGGTGCTGGCCCGCAGCATGTCAGGTGGGTCGCCTGTCAGGGCTGCTGCGCCTGCGCAGTCTCTGCTCTGTGGCTCCGGGTCCGGAGCCGCCCGGAGCGCCTGTCACAGGCGCTGGGCGGGGAGCGGGACGGAGGGTCCGGGCGGTAGCAGCAGGGCCCTGCGGGCCGGTCCCGCCGCCGCTTCCTCCTCGCCCCCGCAGCTGACGCTGCTGGTGATGCAGCCCTGCGGCGGCGGCGACGAGGCGGCGGCGGGCGGCCCCGGGCGGCAGCAGGGCCCCGCGCAGGCCCCGGACCCCGCCGGCGGCCTCGTGTTCCTCTGCGAGCTGGGCCCCGGCGAGGGGGACGCGGCCGAGGAGGGCGAGCCGGGGGGCGGCGAGAGCGCGGCCAGCCCCGAGGAGCTGGAGGACGAGGAGGCGGCGGCGGCCTCCGGCGGGGAGGCGGCCGCGGGGGGCGGGGGCTGCAAGAGCTGCACGTACCAGGGCTGCCGCGAGACCACCACGCAGGTGGCCAAGCAGCGCAAGCCCTGGATGTGCAAACGCCACCGCAACAAGATGTACAAGGACAAGTACAAGCGCAAGAAGAGCGACCAGGCCCTGGGCGGCGGCGGGGCCGGGGCGCCCCCAGCGCAGGGCGGAGCTGCCACCCCGGGGGGCAGCGTCCGGGCCGAGGTGAGGGGTTAGCGCCCGGCTCGGCGCGGTGCCCAGGTATTAGGATAGAGATGGGCGGGAGGAGCCACATCAGCCCCTCACACAGCCTGTTAGCAACACCCCGAGTCACATGAGCTAAGGGGGAGTCGCGGGTATCTGCTCTTCGGGGGGCGGGGGAGACCCAGCCTGCCACTACGTGCTGCTGTTACAGGTGTCTGGGAGCGACACCGCCCCCTTGGAGAGCCACATGAGTCTCCTAGTAAAGTTCTCCCCTCCACGAAGGTAGCGCTGCAGTGCAGAATGGCGCTAGTTATTTACATTGCCTGCTTAGCTGTAGATCAGCCCCGGCTCCTCACACAAAGCGAGTTCTTTCTAAGAGCCTGTCAGCCTGGTATGATTTCCTGTCCTGTCTGAGTTTCAGTTATCTAAGCATGTTTGTGATGGCCCAGGTAGTTCTAATAATAGTAATTCTCCTCTATTAGAGGGAAATCCGCACCCCTCTTATAAACTGAGGGCACTGTGCTGGGGAAAGCTTTGCAGAGAATAACTTTTTGGCGAGTTGCTTTTCTGCTCCCCTCTTCTTGCCCCGTCTGTTACACTTATGAAACCCTCCAAGTATGCTTAGTCCTTGTATAATACTTTAGAGTGGTAACCATGTTAGTCTGTATAGCCGTGTTAGTCTGTATCAGCAAAAATAGAGTCCTTGTGGCACCTTAGAGACTAACACATTTATTTTTATTTATTTTTCGTGGTTTAATCTTATGCCCACATAAATGTGTTAGTCTCTAAAGTGTGACAAGGGCTCCTAGTTTTTTTTATAATACTTTAAACATTCAGAGCTTTATTGAGCTTCACAACATTTTCATAAATGCTATCTTCATATTAGATTGAAAAACAGAGGCACAGGGATCACACAGTAAATCAGTGGCAGAACTGGTATTAGCACTCAGCTTGTTTTTAGCAGTTTGGTCTCTCAATCCCTAACTCTATACAATGTAGTCTCTAGTTGCCATATTTTTATAACGAGGGGAGAGGAGTGAGGGCACTGCAGGTTCGGGGAAGGGGGCGGAAAGGGGTGGAGTGGGGGCAGGGCCTGCAGCAGAGCCAGGGGTTGAACAGTGAACACCTCCTGGCATATTGGAAAGTTGGCACCTTTAGCTCTAGCCCTGGAGTTGGTGCCTATTCAAGGAGCCGCATATTGACTCCACAGGTTGGCCACTCCTGTCCTAATAGGTGTCTTCATTATTACTAGTTTCTTCAACTGTGTTGAAGTAGCAGATGCTAGGATAGATATTTGCCTGATCCCTTTTAGTTGGAAGAATAGTTAAACTTTACAGGGTGTGATGCCTCAGGCCAGAAAGAAACCAGTGTGAGGAATCTGCAGGATATTGTGAAGTTAACACCTTATCTGTGCTGAAATGTGGCTAGAATTGCCCCAGCTGGAAATATAGCCTGACCTAGCCTCTAACCGGCTCTAGATTCTCTGGACACACATTACTTTCATGGAAATATGGTTAGAAAGTATGGAGGGAACAATTGGACTATTTCAAATTACTTATTTTTTAACCAAATAGATGAAAGTTTTATTAGCTAGCTGTGGTAACTTGGTTAGGAGTCTAATTTATAAGTCTAATTCACCAGTTTCTGGAGTTGTGCTCACTGTGGCGAGTGGAGACTGGAAGCTTATGAAGGGAAAGGGCAAAAACAGAACACTGGGTGGATTCTTTTCCTCTCTGTCACACCTTCCTTCCTTCCTTCCACGGGTTAGGAAGGGGAAGCAGGCCCTTTTATTCTGAGATATTTTCCCTGTAGAAATGAAAATGCATTATAATGACAGAGCATATAACATCTATCTTTGCTCTTGTATTTTGTCTCTTATGTCCAGGATTGTGTTGAAGGTTCTGTTTCTGTTACAAAACAAAGAACAGGGTCTATTGGTGATCGCCCAGCAAGACCTACTCTTTTAGAACAAGTATTGAATCAGAAAAGACTGGTAAGTACCCTTGTTTCACAAGGCTGAAGATCGTAGGGTTGCATTTTGAGAACCAGTTTTAGAAAAAGTTCTATTGCTCGCTCCTTTTCTTAAAGACGCATATTGAACAGGGATCGGCAACCTTGGCACACGGCCCCGCTGGTTTGTTCACTTGCCAGTTTGCCGATTGCAGCTTCCACTGGCTGCGGGTTGCCGTCCTGGTCCAATGGGGGCTGTGGGAAGCGGCGGCCAACACTGTGTCCCTTCCCACAACCCCATTGGACCGGCATGGCGAACCGCGGCCAGTGGGAGCCGCGATTGGCGAACTGGCAAGTAAACAAAGCGGCGGAGCCCGCTAAGGGTTCTTACCCTTCAGTGCCGCATGCCAAGGTTGCTGATCCTGATATAGGATATGTAGTGAAAGTTATTGGTTCTTCTCTGGAAACTTGGAAGTCAGTAGATTGCTGTTGTGCATTACATAGTTTTATAAGCAAGTTTAAAAAAAAATTTTTTTTAAATGTAATTTTTTTTTAAAAAAATATCCCAGTATACATGAAAGATGCACATTTTGACATCTCAGAACACAAATATGAATAATCACAAGAGAACATGAATATCAGTTCCATTAGCTGCACATGGACATTTCTGTATTATTAGAGAAATGTGTCGTTCGTTCTTTGGGCAGGTTCTGAGGTCTTTTCTTTAAAGACTTTCATCTTCAAAATATCTGGGACCTGGAGTTCTCCATTTTAATCAGGCACATAGGTGCCTAAAGAGACTTGCAGCATAATAATCAGGGCCAGTTATGCTGCTTTTCATTGTTAATGGAGGTAGTAGATGAGCAAACCTTTCTGTCTTGATTCAGTTAACTGGAGGTGGCATTAGCATTGACTCAGTTTCTTTTCTGGAGGTATTGTAATGATGAAAACAGTTCTTTGGTGTTTTGTGGGCATGTTTTGTAACATGTTAATTTCATTGAACTCCCATTTATAAGGCATTGTGAACAAACTGATATAATGCATATTTCACAAATGGGATTTTTTTCTATGCTAAATATTGGTGTCAATTTTTTTAAAATCCTCTTTTCTTTCTTTAAGTCACTATTAAGAAGTCCAGATGTGGTACAGTTTCTGCAGAAACAGCAGCAACTGCTAAGTCAACAGGCTTTGGAACAAAGGCAGCAACAGTTTCCAGGCGCACCTGTGTGATGGGGACAAAGATCTGCAGCAGAATCTCATGCTGAAGTGATGGAGGGATATATATCTGACAAGTGAAAAAAGACGAGTTAAATATTAAGATGGAAGACTAAACTAAATTTGCTGCTGCTGTATTATACTTGTATTGTTCTGTGGTTGCACTTTTGGGGTTCTGAGCTGCATGGATGTTCACAAATTTGTGAGCAAATCAGGAGGAATCTGGTTCCCCATTCTGTTTCAGAAATGTAACTTATTCATAATTTTTTTATATAAATATCATCATATCAGTAATCCTTACATAACCCCCTACTCCTACCAAAGTCTTCCATTATAAGCTAAACACTTTGCTATGTGAAAGATTTCATAGCTTCAGTGTAGTCTTTGATGACAGTCATTGAAGAAATAGAGGCAATTACTTTCCGTGGAAGTTGTGAAATTTTAAAAGTACTGACTTTGAGCCAGGCCAGTAAGATGACATACAGCATATTGCTTAGGGATATAGGAGGCTTGCAGTCATTAGATTCTGTTGCACTAACAGTTAAAGACAGAATAATGCCATGCAGTAGCCGCACTAATGGCTAAGAGTGTAAGTCATGGGTTGATCCTGTTGGTGTGTGTCCATAATTCACAAGTCTAGCTGGATTGGGGTGCTTAACCACTCTCTCTAAAAGATGTGCGACAGGGCTGTAACCAGCATAATGGGTAGTTTGAAGGAATTGATGTGGAAAATAGCCCCAGAAAGAATAGAAAGGAGAAATTGCCATTTAAAGGAAGAACTAAAATGCAAAACAGAAAATAACCTAAGGTTGTTTCATTGTTTACATGGCCTTCCAATATCCCAGGGATTGGAAACCTTGGCACGAGGCACCACAGGGTAAGCACCCTTAGCAGGCCATGCCGGTTTGTTTACTTGGCGGTTCGCTGGTCGTGGCTCCCACCGGCTGCGGTTCGCCGTCCTGGTCCAATGGGGGCTGTGGGAAGCGGCGCCCGCTAAGGGTGTTTACCCCGCAGTGCTGTGTGCCAAGGTTGCTGATCCCTGCAATATCCAGTGCTCATGAACTTTACAAAAAGTAATATTTAAAGAATTGGAGGTCAATAGTGGTGGACCATAGCTTACTGAGTGATACTAGAATAAAGTGACTTCATGGATGAACCAGTTTAAGAATTATATTTTATTTATTTGTCTTGGATTTGAAAATCATGAGTGACTTTCATTTCTGTCTGTAAGTGAATAAAATGAAATATTTAGAGTTAGTTATAACAGCTGTGTGCAAAGAATAAAATTAATTCTATATCACTTGTTCTTTCAGTAATCTTCCTCCTCCAAAACCAAACATTTTTAAAGGAGCTTAATATAAAAGAAATAGAATCTAATCCTTTCAGGTTTCTAGTTAATTAACATTGTTCATTTTAACAATTGATTTACCCATTTAAGAATCGAAACATATCACAAAATAATGAACTCTGAGTTTTTCTTAGTATTAAAACTAGTTTTCTAGTAGAGGGTTTTTAAGTAATAGTATAAGTACTTATGAAGCTGTGACTTTGGTACAAACTTTTAAGGTCCACAAATAAGTATCAATTCAATAATATTTCTGTTCTCATATGGATGTTGTGTAAGATGTGTTTATTTACACAAGTTCAGTTAGGGATCTATTAAACAGCAATTGTGTGCCTGGAATTCTGCAGGTGTTTCTCATTGCAAACATTTTAAAAGAAATTTTGTATAAAATTTTTTGGACCAATAAGTGTTCTTTTTTTGTAAAAACTCGTGTTCCTTTTTTTCTTATTTGAACTTATTGTACATTCACTTTTATGTTCTGTCTCTGTATTCAAATGGCTAGCTCTGGTTAGGTAGCCTTAAATTTTGCTGCATTTCCAAACTGCTTGTATTCTTTGAGAGAGACAAACCCCACATTTAAAAAGAAAAAATCAGATAAAGTGTTTTCAGAGTGTTAATAGTTATATGAAAATTAAAAATAAATACTACTTTTATAAATTTTTATTCTGATATTTATATATTGGAAAAAGTAACGGGGTTTTTGGTCTAATTTGGATAATGTTTTTTTTTTGTGAAAACATTTTGGGGGAGACAACTTGCAATTCAGTTAATTAAAAAAAAAAAAAAAAGAGTAGTCTTAGGTACTATACTTGCCCCAGAGCTCCCATGCTAATTATTGTGATTTTTTACAATCTCATTTTCTGATAATTTAAAGTTTTTTTGCCTGTTAACAATTTTCTGGGCTCATACATAAGAACATCTATACAGCATCAGACCAGTAGTTCATCCAGCCCAGTATCCTATTTTCTGACAGTGGCCAATGTCAGATGCTTCAGAGGGGATGAACAGGACAATTATCAAGTGCTCCATCTCCTGTTGTCCACTCCCAGCCTCTTGTAGTGAGAGGGTTAGGACACCCAGAATATGGAGTTGCATCTCTGGTCATCTTGACTAATTGGCATTGATGAACTTACCTGATTTTTTTTGAACAATTATAGTTTGTCTTCACAACATCCCCTGGCAATGAGTTGCAAAAGTTGACTGCATTGTGTGAAGTACTTTTGTTTGTTTGTTTGTTTTAAACCTGCTTCCTGTTAATTTCATTGGGTAACCTCTGGTTCTTGTGTTATGAGGGGGTAAAAAATGCTTTTTCTCCACACCATTCATGATTTTATAGGTCTCTATTATATACTCCCTCCCATCCCCCATAGTCTATTTTTTCAAGCTGAAAAGTCCCAATCTGTTAAATCTCTGCATATGGAAGCTGTTCCATACCCCTAATAATTTTTGTTGCCTTTGTTTTCCTTTTCCAATTCTAATGTATTTTTTGAGATGGGGCAACCAGAAGAAATTGGTTTACAAAGAGTAGATCTGGAAATGGACTATACAAAGTGCTGTCAAATGCAAAAGTAAATTAGAAAAATTTCTTTTAATCTTTTAGTAATAGTTAACATGACTGCTAAGTGTTATAATAATACATAATTATCAGAATTTGATTTGTTAATGGTGTGTCCAAAATGTCACTCAAAATACTTATTCTATCTAGGGACTTGTCCTCACTAGGAGGGGGGATCGACGGCAGATACGCAACTTCAGCTACGTGAATCACTCCAGCTTGCGCCTCCCGGCAAGCTAGAGTTCCAGAGTCGATGGGGGAGCCGCAGGCAATCGATTTATCGTGTCTTAACAAGACGTGAGAAATCGACCGCCAGAAAATCGATCCTGCACCGCGGGAGTGAAGACGAGCCCTAAATTATATTTGTGAATGTTTAAATTGAAGGTCTGATTCAGCAAATCCTCCATGTTACACAGCTACCAGTAATTTTCAGTATTTGGATATTGTGATGCTGAAGTAATTAGAAAAGGGTGATATTCCTATCTGTTAAAAACAATCTGACAATTTACTGAAGTGAAGTGATAACTCAGAAAGTAGTTTGCTGTTTGTGATTTATTGAGCTTGTAAAGTATGTTAGAAGCTGTACAATTTAAAGATGACATAAAATGACTTCAGTTAGAAGAACTATGCTTCAAGAATTAGGTTGACTCAGAACATGAAGAATAAAATGTATGGGATGAAAATAAAATATAAAAAAAGGAAAACAAAATCAATCCTGTTGGGACTAGCAACTTCTTTGTGAGGCTTGTGATCCTTATATATTGATAACTTGTTATTTTATTGTCTGTCCCAGTAGATAGACATAACAGCTGGTGATTAGATTTCACTCTGAGTGCCCTTGACAGTCTAACAAGGAAGCTATATTTATTCACATGCCTTCCTTAAACTCTTGAGATATTCTGGCATCTGAATTAGAATTTTGCATGCAGCGGTTGAACAGGCTACTTCCTTGCCTAATAACTTTTGCATATAAGTCCATTTTGCAAGCACATCACATAACTCAAATATCTGTTATCTACCATATTGCAAGAGGACTGAACTCAGAAGTACACGATCTATGCTATTTTAGTATCTGTTAGCTCCATTTTCTCAAGTATATCTATTTGGGGCAGAGTCTCTTGTGTTTTCATAGTTCCTTTTCAGAGTTTAACATACTAAATAAGTATAGTTCATAGATATAGCTTACCTAAAGGTACACATTTTTAACAGTGTGATTAATCATTGGAACAAGCTATGAAAGGACGCAGTATATTCTCCATCTCTTGAAGTCTTCAAAAGAGACTGGATGACTTGCTGGAAGATTTGGTCACATAAGTTCATGGGCTTTTACTCAGAGTAACAAAGTGGTTAGAACACTCTCCTGGGATGGTGGAGACAGATTCAAAATCCCTGGTTTGCCTGATTTGGAACAGAAACTTCAAGCCTGGTCTCTCACCTATATGCCCTAACCCAGGGGTGAGTAAACTATGGCCTGTGGGCCACTTTTATCGGGCTGGGGAGCGGTGCCAGTGGCCCCGCGCTCCCGGCCAGGGGGCCCGTCTGAGCGTAGCGCACCGCGCTGGCCCCCATGCTCTTGGGCTGGGCCAATGTGAAGAGCCCCCTCTCCCGGAGCCGCGCTGCGAGTATAGAGCTCTAGAGGACTGGTGCTGCATGTCCCCTTTTCCCCTGGAGCCATGCCGCATGGACAGTGCTCTGGGGGGACAGGGCTGCACGCCCCCTCCCCTGGAGCCATGCAGACAGAGCTGCCCGCTTCTTCCCTCTGGAGCTGTGCCAAGCAGCTACAGTAATGGTGGGATAGGGGGTGGGGTTCCAGGATGGTGGTTGGGGTGGGCTCTGGAGGGGGCAGTCAGGGAGCAGGGTGGGTTGGATAGGGGGTGGGGTTGTGGGGTGGTGGTTAGTGGGTGGGAGGAGAGGGTGGATAGGGGGCAGGTCAGAGGACAGGGAGCAGGGGAATTGGGTAGGGGGTGGGGTCCTGTGGGGTGGTTAGGGGTGTCTGGCAGGGGCAGTCGGGACAAAGTCGGGGGGGGGGGGTTGGATGGTTCGGGGTTCTGAGGGGACAGGGGGCCAGAAGGGGGAGGGGGCCAAATTGGGGGTGGGGACTTCCCTACGTGGCCCTCCATAGAATTTTGCAAACCTGATGTGGCCCTCGGGCCAAAAAGTTTGCCCACCCCTGCCCTAACCACTGGGCAGTGGGATATTCCATTATGGGTTTAATCTCAGTATCTTCTGTTGATGCTTTTCCATTTTAAATAAAATAATTAAATAATCATTGGAGTAGGCATTGGAACCTGGGTCTCCAGTGTTTGTGCTAACCCTGGGGCTATAGAGTCATTCTCTCAATATTTAAAGTTTTTTTTAATATACAAAGCTCCTACTGGAGAGATTGAGAGCCCTACTTCAGATTATGATTTAGCTCAGCAGCCAGGGGCTCTTGTCTGAGAGGGAAGATCTGGTCTTCAAGTGCATGTCCCAAAACAGACAGAGTGGGGATTAGAACCATCATCCTCTACATTCTGGCTGAGTTCTCTAAGAGATGATATACAGAATGGGGGGAGTGAGACATGCCTGGCCTTCAAATGTATACACCACTTAACCCAATGTACAAAGAAATCTTTGCTACTCCAAGTTAGGGACCAGATAAAACTCGCACTCCTACTCCACCAACAACTTACTCGTGCTGTTAAAATGAAACCAGATTCACAACAAGTCATGTTGATCTATGTCCAATCCCACTTCTTTTTTACGTTTCAATGCAGTGACACTGGCTGATCATCAGCTACAGAGAAGCCATTATTTGATGCAATTTCCTAGATCAAATGTTCTGCCAGAAGGCCTCGCAAGGCTCACAAACAGCTGTTCAAGCTGTATAGTCATTGAGTGAATGGAGTGACCTGGATACAGAGTATTGTTTATGGTACTGGATCTGTCACATTCATCTGTGAGAGGAAATGATTAGGTTATTATTGTCGTCTCAGGCAAGGCACCATGGTGCCTCCATAGTCCCTGAAAGGGGCTGAGCCTTTGTAGTGATTTAGTCCATTTATGTTAAATTTTCTACAGAGGCTTCCTATTTATCACTTTAGTTTGTCACATTAGCAGACCAGGTATTTTTTGCCTGCTCGTAGTAGTGAATGCAGGCAGTGATCCAAGAAGCAATTCTTTGAGCAGACACCAGATGACCTTTCATTCTGTTGGCCACAGCGACAGACAGCTGCGTAGATTTGCAGAATGGCTTGGTCTGTTCAATGTAGAAGGCTAGAGCTCTTCTGACATCTAGGGAATGCAGGGGATGCTCCTCCAACTTATGGGGCTTTGGAAAAAAAAGATGGGGAGATAACTCTCCTGGCCCATGGATGTGGACGCAGTTGGACCTTGTCCTTGCAAAAGACTGTATAGGGTAGTTCTGTAGTAAGTCCCCTAATCTCAGAGACCCTGCAGGCCGAAGTTATTGTGATGTCACCTTCCAAGAAAGGAGGAGAGACTAGCAAGCCAGTGGCTCGAAGGGGTGTGCGCCATGAGCTGAGATAACACGAGATTTAGGGCCCATGGAGGGACTGGGTCCTTGAGGTGCTCAAGGCCATTGAGGAACTTGGCAGTCATGCCATGGGCGAAACCCAACTTGCCCTCTAGTGGCAGATGGAAAACTGAAATAGCAGCCAAATGGACCCTAATGTATGACAAAGACAGGCCTTACAGCCTGAGGTGCAGAAGGTAGTCCAGGATTAACTGCAGCGAAGCCTGCTTGGGCCGAATGCCTTTACTGGAGGACCAGTACATAAAATGTCTCCACTTGGCCATGTAGGTCGATCTAGCTTTCTGCTGCCCAGCAAGACTTGCTGGACTCCGGCCGAGCTCTCCTGCTCCTCCACATTTATCCATGCAGCAGCCAAGTCGTCAGGTGCAATGCTGCCAGGTTCGGGTGCAGGGGAGCGCTGTGACTTTGTGACAGAAAATCCAGCCAGAGCGGTAACTGAAATGGAGCCATCACCAAGAGGTCCAGCAGCATGCCGAACCAGTGCTGGTGTGGCCAAGCTAGCGATATGAAGATCACCTTTGCTCTGTCGTGCTTAATCTTCATGAGGACTCTGTGGATCATTGGAACTGGGGGAAAGGCATACATTAGAGCCTCCAACCATGGGAGCAGAAAAGCATTCGCTAGAGAGCCTCTGTCGGATCCCCTGAAAGGAGTAGAAGACGTGACATTTCCTGTTGTGTATGGACGCAAACAGGTCCACCTTGGGAGTACTCCACCTATGGAAGATGATGCTGACCACCTCCAGATGGAGAGACCACCAATGGCAAGACGAGAAAGTCCTGCTAAAGTGATCCTCCAAAGCGTTCCTGGCCCTGGGGAGGCTATGAGAAGGAAGTCATATTGCACACAGAAGTCCCAAAACCTGAGAGCTTCCTGGCAAAGGGCAGATGACCAGACTCCATCTTGCTTGTTGATATAGAAGAGAGCCACTGTATTGTCTGTCAGGACCTGGGCCCTCTGATTTTTCAGGTGAGATAGGAAGGCATGGCAGGCTAAGTGGACTGCTTTGAGCTCCCTGATATTAATGTGTACACTGCTATTACACTGATATTAATGTCTACACTGCTATTTTTAGCCCTGTAGCATGAGCCCCAGGAGCTCTGAGACTTGCTGCTACGGGTTTATTTTGGCAGTGTAGACGTATCCAAAGTCACTTTTTTCTGGATGATGAAGTTTTGTTCAGGTTGTGATAGTGGGAGGAAGAAAGGGCAGAAATCAAACAGAGAGAAAACTTATGTTTTTTACTCTTGTATATTTAGGCTTGGCAGAATTAGCTGTTTTAGAAATAATTTTGACAGATAATGATGTTTAATTTTAAGCATTTTTCAATTTTTATTTATTTAAACTTTCACAATTGCACAAAATTATGGGTTTTAAGCATTTTTTAATTTCTATCCATTTAGATTTTCACAGTTGCAGGAAATTATGGGGGGGGAGGGGTTCAGACAATAATTATTTAATGACAGCAGACATTGAGAGCCAAAAAATTAAAGCTTTCTTTAACCACCAAAACACACATTTTCAACATCACATATGAAAATATACAAAGTAAATAACTTCTCATAGGTTCTCAAACTGCATTTTTCTTACTTCACCTATCTGTAAATTTTGATTATTACAGATAGATATTTTCCCCACTGGTTTGTGTGTGTGTGCTGTGAAATTGATGTTTACTGACATTCACCAATAAAAATCTAATCCTTCCAAGCCTTTGTATATTTATATATTCCATTTGGTACCAGTTTTTCCCCTCAACTACAGCGTGATAACGAATACATACCAATAAACAGCAGAAAACCTCTCAAATCCATAGTTTGCCCCCTCACATGCATACATCTTTGGAGGATTAGAGCCATCATTATTATACACACTTTATAATCCACACAGAAAGGGTTAATCTCCCCACTTATCAGCAAAATTTAAATAGCAGAGGCAGTTCTGTAATGAGATCTTGAATGACTAACAATGAGTGATTGTTACAAATAAATTTACCATAGCATATTTTGTATTTTAGAAAGAATTATAAATAATTAAAACAGAACTAAAATTGCCAAAATAAATGAAGAAAATGTAGTGATGAGTTATCCCTGCTCTTTGTTAAGTTTGTTCCCGGGCTCACTAAGCTGCAGTGTCTCGCAGGCATGAGTGTGAATTAATGAGATTCTACCACACATTGTAATATCAGAAACATTTGGATACAGATGACATGATAATGTATTTGAAAGTGCAAAGGATTAACCAAACTTCCATGGATTTCAATTTATGATGAATTATGTATTTGAAATTAACTGGCTGGTGTAGTTTTCCTGTGTTATTATTATGCATGGATATTTTAGGACTAATTCAGAATACAAAATAGCAGTATATTTACAAAAACACCGTAAGACTGCACATCAGAAAAAAAGTTCACAATTAACTGGACGCATTCACACTGGCAATGATGGACGTGGAATTGACTCCAAGGGACTCTGTGTGTAATTTAAAGCAGAATTAAGCAAACCTCAAAATGCTTATTAACCAAGATGGCAACCCCATGCTCTGGCTGTCCCTAAGCCTCTCTGAGTGCCAGAAGCTGGGACTGACAGGGGATGGATCACTCACCAATTGCTCTCTTCTGTTCATTCCCTCTGAAGCATCTGGCATTGACCACTGTCGGAAGACAGGATACTGGGCTAGATGGGACCATTGGTCGGATCCAGTATGGCCATTCTTATGTTCTAACCCAGGGAATCAATTTAGGAGGAAGTATTTGATCTAATTTGCACAGGCAGCTGATTGTAAAATAAAAGCTGCATGTTGTCTTGTCTTGTGCAGGTGCTCTGGGGAAAAGTGGGTGTTGGACAGGAGTATTAGCTGACCCCTGCTAAACTCAGCTTCTCCTCCTTGCAGAGATGCTCAAAGGAAAGGGCTCTGAGAGTGGTTTCTTCTGGGAGGAGAATGACATTAAGAAGATAGCTCTACACCAGGAGTCATGGTGTTATGCTGGAGCCCCCAAGCTGGGGAGATGTTTTTAATCATGCAAACTTATTTTGATTTCTTGTTATAAAGGTTATTTATGCCTTAAGAAACAGGCTTTGCTGACTGTGACTCAGGGTTTTTTCCCCCTGTCCAGTCATTCCAGCATCTTACTGGGTGGAAGAGGGTACAGGGATTCTCTCCTCTATCCAGGAGCCAGGCAGAACACTGCCTGACAACTCCCTAAGAGTGTGGGGGCAGGTCATACCCCCTGATATGCAGTGCCCAGCCAGACTGGGACTATGGTTAGGCCCTTTTGCCCCATGCACAGACTAAGATGGAAGGATAGGGAAGCATACATAGCTGCACCTTTCTGCACCACAGATAAGTACAGTGTCTGGCATGCTCCCTACCATCACACCTTTCCTTGGGGCAATGGGGGCATTCTTCTCATGAGCTACATCTCCACTCTCCCTGGTCCCTCAGTGATGCAGAATTTTGTTCTAAGAACTTTAGAAAGCTGCAGCCCTGCATGGACCCTTCTCAGTTCTTTCACTAAAGCTCCCAATTGCACCTGCAGACTGTTCTGACGAGCTGCCTGTCCCAACTCAAAAGCAGGAGACACCCAGGATAAAACCAGCTTCCCGAGTAATGGCACAATCTGTATTATGGGCAACATGTCTCCGCTTTGAAAATGACACTTTAATGAGTGTTCTATTCTGAGTGTACGCCATTGTGCCCGCACTACATTTCAAATGTTCTATAGATCTCCCCCCAGATTTATCAGATAGAACTTGAGTGTTCTTAAAGTTGCATATGAAAGAGAAAAAGTCCCTAATGAGCCAAGAACACTGGCTTTCCCCTTGAGATCCTTTCCAAGCCCGGGTAAATTCGGCCACGCTTCTTTATTAATGATTCTATTCAACCAAAAGAAACAGATGCAGTTTCTCCCATAGTATTCACTATAGATCTAAGGGACTCTCCATCTTGCTAAGAATCAAGTGGAGTGATGCTTCCGGATTATTATTTGCTTGCAAAGCTAAGAGAATGTTGTCAGCCATGAAAGAGCAGGGTCAGATGAGACAAAGCTAGACACAGGTGCCTCTCCCTCCATCGTGAAGTTGAGGGGGCCCCACTGATGTTCATGCTTCAGTGCCACAAGGTTTGGAGCAAAAGTTGTCTCTCCTTAGCAGAACTCTCCTGTGATAATATTGCAACCACCACCTCGGTCACGACCAGGGATGAACCTGCAGAGCTAATGTGGGGGCCACTTCATTAGTTTGATTTAAAGAACTAGAGTCCTGTCTGAAAACCCATTGGACTCATTGGAAAGACTTATTGATTTCAGTGGGTGTCGGACTGGGCTCCTGGTCCCCTAGCTGGCAGCTGTGTCACAATCATATCCTCTGTGGAGCAGCGACAACAGGATCTTGGGCCCTAAGGGGAATGAGGACGTCTGCCCTTTTATTCCAGCCATAACTATTGCACTACAAGGCCTTCTGTGCTCTTGTTTAACAGGAAACCTCCTAACTCTCTCCACAAACACACCCACCAGGTCTGAACACATTACATACATGCCCATGTGACGTGGGGTGCATGGGGATTAAGGCTCAACCGATGGTGATATATTAATACTGGTATTTCTGAAGTACTGGCAGCAACTAAGTACTGGCACAACAATTTTCTTGCATTGACTTTTTAACAGGAAAATAAGTGGTCTGAGCACCATGATGAATGTTCTTTGTGTCACCAGCAACTCAAATCTCATAACTCTCTCGATACATTGCACTTCACTGTAGGAACCTTAAACATGGTTTGAATTGTTGATGCCCAGAAGCTTTAAAAAAAACACAAACATTAAAAAACCTATCTGAGCTAAGTAGTTTTCCTTCTAAGTGGCTTTTAAATCTCTTTGGCAGCCTATCTAAAAAGCTGGAGTATTTATGAGTTCATTTAAAGGTTTTTTAATTGAATACTAGCTGACGGCTTCGTGAAGACCTTTGAGCAGAAAATATCACCATTTACAATGGGGAAACTTTGCAGTGAAATACGGAATTACCTTGCCATCAGTTACAGGAAATTTATGCTCAGTTTCAGACAACATGGACCTGGCATTCAGAAGAGGCCGCGCAGCCAGCTAAAGTCAATGAGGGCTGCAGACACTGAGGCCCTTTGAAATTCAGGTCCAAGGGACCAGATTCTCAAAGATGTTTAGGCCCTCAGCTCCCATGGAAATCAATGGTGGTAAACATCAAAATATCTTTTAGGATCTGGTGTTAGGTGGCTGAAGCTGGGCACTGCAACTGCTTTTGTAAAATTTGGCCTGAGTGGAATTGAGGGTTTTGCCATGTCTGCTGTGATTGCTTTAAAAACTGATGAAATCCCTTAACGAGGCAAGGGGGGAGGGGGGGTTTACACACTAGGAACTTTAGTTCTACTAAAGTCAACAGGGCTATTTTGATAAGGATTACTCCCAGGAGCGTGGAATGCAGGAGGGAAAAAGCCAACCTGAGGTGACTGGTGTTTTAATCCCACACAAATCACACGGGTTATTACTGTACAAATGCCATTGCTTTCCAGAGGTGAACCCCGCTAGACTGGTGCAGCCACTCAGGTGTTTCTGGTGCACTACCGGCGGGAGACAACTGGATTCTAAAATTGACAAAGACTAGGTGCACCTTGGAAGGGACACGTAGAAGAGAAAGGTGCTGAGAAGGTCTAGAATCAAGTCCATTCTATACAGCATGAACAGGGGATTGCGGAGGAGGAGGAGGTTGCTACTTCTGCCCTCGGGGCTGGAGGGATTCAACTGTCTTTCACTGAAAAGGGCAGCGCAGAAGGAAAGAACAAACCTGGGATACAGAATGGGGGAAACTAGCTAGCTGCTGGAATGGAGCGAGTGGGCTTTCTCCATTCTCAGTTGCTAGAAAGGGAAGGGGAGCCGCCGTTGGAAAAGCACAAAAAAATTGGTGGAGAAACGGAGGAATGAGTGTTTTGGAAACCACAGTTCAACGACCCCTGTAGGGTGACACTGATGATGCAGAGGATGCTGTGTAGAGAAGATTAGAGAGCTGATGAAAATGTCTTTTCAAACGAATTTTCCTCAACTCTGCTAAGCAGTAAATGGCATGTCTAGAGTTTCTTTGTACCAATATTACTTGATTTCATTGCTGTGGGAGATTATAAAGCTTCTCCTATCAGATAATGATGCTGCTATCATCAAGTGGTGACAGAATGGGGCTCTTCACCAATACACATTTCCCATTTAAACTTGCTATCTTGCACAGAATTTAATAATCCTTTGTTATTCTGTGCACTAACACTGTTGGAAGTGCATGAAGCTGCATTCAAAGAAAGTAACCCTGTGGGTTTATTAAAAATTCTTGTGTTACATTCATAATTATCACTTTATAATAGGTATTACACAGCTTCTAGAAGTTGTGAGAAGTCTTTTCAACAGCTGTTTGGCTTTTATGCAAAATATATCTAAAAGTTTCAGAAATCCTCTTCTTACAATTAGACAGTGCAATGCTTAGTTCTAGATATTGTGCAAGGAGAAAAGAAAAATCATTCTGTTCAATAAAAGTTCCAGGATAACACTTCTGTTGAGTAAAAAGCGGGATCTATGAAGTTACTAGAGTTTCTGTCCCTTACAGCAACCTGGTTCCTGGCAGCTAGCTAAGCTGGCCTGCCTAGGAATAATCAAATATTCATCCACCCTTTCACATGTTGTTGGTGATCATGAAAAAGGATTAGTGTCCTTCAGAAAAGATTACGTACCCTGAGCAAGTGGAGTTTTGCCAGGCTGGTTCCAGGCACCAGAGTGTAGGCAAGAGCTTGTCCCACTAGCAGAGGGAATGTGGACTGGAAGCTTGTAAAACATTTGTGCCCACTGCTTTGCTCTGGACATCCTGTTCCCCACGCAGCCCTGGCCATTCCCTGCAGCATGGCCAAAACCACTGTGCAAATGCCAAGGCCTCTGGCTAAGATGGTAAACAGCTGTTCCACCAACTGTAGGGATGGATACTATATCCTTTGCCCCCTGAGGCTGGCTGAGAGCATCACCTGCTGAGCCCCTGAATAATCAGTGGCCCAGGGTCAGTCCCCGAAGGAAGGCACATCAATACAGTAAACATATCTGACTCAATCCCACTCCCACCCTTGTATGTTTGCTGCTCCCAACTCTTCCACATACCCAGTACAGAGGCTTTCCCAAGGCGAATGATAAGCTAGTTATGTAATTCCACAATTTATACTCCACTTCCCTTTTGTGACTCACAGTCCAAGTCCCTTGTAGATGTACCATGGATAGCAGCACAGTAGTCTAACTACAGATAGTTCTAATTTTAAAAACAAAATACATCAATACTGCTCAGTGGAGAGGATGAAGTTTACATGCCAGATAAGTATTTATTTATTTATCTTGCAAAAAGCAGTGGAAGTTAACTCCTTTTTAAATTTATATATATGCATAGATTTTGGTTTTGTTTAAATGAAATTGTTCTTGTTTTTCAGTGCAACAGTACCATACACTGCTGTATCAACAGTAATCGGACTACTTGGGTTAGCCCAGGATGCTCTGACAAGGAAGAGCTGAACACCTCCTGTAAGCCAGCAGCTCCCACTGAAATCAACGGTAGATGTGGAAAAACTAAGCTCCTCATAGGACCTGGCCTGTAATGCTTTGCACCAGTGTGACAGACTGTACTCCTATGTTCACCACTTTTCCAAAACTAGGATAAGTCCAGTACAAAGTATGCCTTTGTGAGCTATTGTTTAAAAAAATCATAACTTGCTGATCATTATTGTCCTGTGTGGACAACATTGTATCTCATGTGCTGAGAAAACCTTTGCTTTGAATTCACTTTGCTTGATAAGTTAGGTATTAGTTTGCATTTTACCTTTTATTTCTTTGTAACCAATTCTGACTTTTATACCTCATTACTTGTAATCACTTAAAATCCATCTTTCTGTAGTTAATAAACTTGTTCTATCTAAACCCATGTGCTTGGACTGAAGTGTTTGGGAACCTCCATTTGAGATAATAGGGCTTGTACATATCATTTTCTATTAATAAAATGATGGACTTTCGATGAACTTGTATTGTCCAGGAAAGTGGTAGGCAGTACAAGACACACATTTCTGGGGACAAGTTTGGGACTGAGAATTTTCAGGTGTCACTCTGTAATATAATTCAAGAGAGACTGGATAGAATACTCAGATCTTTCAGCTGGGAGTGATTTTGCATGCTAGCGGCTGTGTTTGAACAGGTCAGGAGTGGTTACTATCACAACAAAGCAGTGTAAAAGGCAACCCCAGGTTGAGAACAGAGGGGACACAGCTATTGAATAGTCCAGATCGTACCCTGCTGAATATCACAAACAGGGAGACAGACTGGAACAGCAGTTTATTCCTTTAACTCTCCAGCTGAAAATCACCCTATGCACACTTTGGTCCTGCTTACGCCCTAAGAATTTAAAATGGATTTAAGTGGTGCGCTGCTGTGGTGTTGGTTCTCTGCAGCCAGGAGTTCTCAATCCATGTGGCGTGCTGAGAATTCTCACCTCTCAAAGAGGTGGGTGGGAAGTGAAGACACTCACAGGAAATGTTTAGCTCTTTGCATGGATCTGTTTTATTTCATATGAGAACAGATGTGCTAACCCGGAATTTCTAACCTTGTCATACTAGCATCATGTTAACTAGAAACGACAAAACATACCATGAAAAGAATAGGGATAGTAGACTATGTATATATATTTACATCTAAATATAGAAACTTATTTTAATTGGAGATTCTATAAGCCACTGCCTGCAATAGCATCCATCCTATATGTAATATTAGAGATGATTCTTAAGAGACTGAGGAGATGGGGTTATGAGGTGAGCCCATCTGTGTGAGCACCTTATCCAGCCATTGCAATGGTCCGTGCAGATGAATCTCAATCCAGCAGGGAGTGCTTGTAACGTCCTGGCGATGATACTCCGCTCCCCAGCCCTACAAAAATACCGAAGGATCAAAAGGTGAGTTTCTTGTTAATTGTAATTCTACCACTAAAGGCCCAGCCTCATTGTAGCCAATGGGAAAGTGGCCAGCGACACCAACTAAATTGCCAGCATTTAATACATTTTCCTAGGGACAACTTCTCCAACAAGTGGGGAGCCTCAAGGGCCAGAGCTGTCTGTCCAGTTCAGTGAATTTAAGATTGTTGGTGACACAATTATCTAAAAGTCTGTGGTTCAGACAGATGTTTGAATACTGAGAGTCCTACAAGGTCCCATCAGCCTCTTCTAATTTACACTTAGTTTATTTATAGGCTTTTCCCTCAACCCCCTTCCTCTTCTGGAGATTCTAACCTGCAATTGTCTCTTGTGGGATGGCTCCGTAGCTTTCTCATTCTGGGTTCTTGAGGGCATTGGTTTCTCTCCCCCTGCCTTTCTTCTAATGGGAGGGGGGTTTCCTCCTCTCTTTGTTTCACCCCTATGGAGGGGAGCATTTCGGGCTTCACCCATTTGTGTATGTTCCCTTTTCCTAGCTCATCATTCCTTCATCTCCTGCTCGGCTGTTCTCACTTTGGGTCTCCAATCTTCCCATGTCTCTCATTTCCTATTTCCCTCTGTCTCCTCCATCAACTACACCCTCACCTTAAGATAAGGTAAATGGGGCATACACACACCTGCTCTCCGTTCCTGGCTCTCACAAATCCCACCACAGGGAGACGGGATATACAAGAAGCCTCAGGCTTTTCAACAGTTCTCCACAGTGGATCCTGTAGCAGGAGGCCACTCTGCCAGCTGCCCAGGCTGGGGGTTGAGAGACCCCACGAGAGTGCCATGGGGTTAATAATGCATTGGAGTCCTGGAGCACCAGGACAACCAGCAAGTCTGTTTCAATGGGAGCAGAACTGAATTCTTATTGTGCAACTAACTGCATAAAATAAACCACAATATTCAGTATGAAACCTAGTGGAGCTACTATGCCCAGTTTCAGCCCAAACACAGAAGGCCCAATTCAACTACACCTAGTGGAGCTACGCAGTACCTTACCGTGCTGATTTCACTGAGTTGAGCGGCTTGAGAGATTACAAGACTAGCTCAAAGTCACATTCTGAGCAATGTCAGAGCCAGGAACAGAACCCTGATGTCAATAGGACTAAGCACAAACTAAGGTACTAGTCAGCATGAGTGGGGTTGGAAGCAGTAGACACTTTTAGTGGGTCACTAAGCAAAGATGCTGAGGTTTTAATCTGTGTTGCTCCTGATCTGGAGGGCTAATAGGTTTGCCATCGCCAAAGAGACATTTACTTTAATATGGTGTAATTTTTACAGGAATAAGAGTTAGCTTTGGGGCCTGTTGAACAGGCTCCTTTTAATCAATTAATGTCATTCTGGGCTGCAGTGAAGTCAGTTTACATTAAAGTTCTGGAAACGTTTTCACAAAATCTCTTTTCTTTACATTGGCCCCAGTTTATCTATCAGATCTCCTAGATCTGGAATTCTGATGAAAAAAAGAGCACAGAACACATCAGTAAGTGCATAGACAGTAGGACAAATGTCAGAAGTGCCTAAGCCCCTCACTTTATTGGTAGTACTGCCAATCTGGGGGGGGGGGGGGGAACAGTTTGTGTGTACACCTGACTAGTTTGGTGCATGGAACAATGACTTACACTGCAGCAAGCCAAATGTCAAATCCATCTTGTTTAGGTGGCTGGACAGCTCCCTCTCATGGCCGCTTGAACACATTCTCAGGCTCTTTAATGGGTTTGTTACTATTCATGCTACACAGTCAAACCCACGGTGATTAAAATGGCGAGGAACTGCCGCCTTCTGTTTGTATCTCTATCAAAGAAAGTTACTCCAACTCCACTGCTGCTTATGAACAGCCTGTCCTGGGCTGCAGCTGGAATTCTTAGTTCCCCGTACTAAAATGAAGCTGGAAGATTAAACAAGAGAGGAGCTCTCTGAAGTGATTATAAAGGGAGTGCAATCAAAACTACAGGCAAAATCCTAACCTCGTTGTCTTGGGCCACATGACTGCGATGGGGATGGCAGTGACTAAGTGGAGGGGCCAAGAGCCAACAGAGAGCAAATGGCTCAGGGGTTTGGAGACAATGAACTCAGCAGAAGTCGATACTGGCAGCTCCAAGTAGGAGCAGCACAGGCCCCTCCTGGCAGGTTCTGTCAACAGCCACCTTCATGCAGGGAGCCTGGGGCTTGGCCATGCTCTAGATGAGCAAGCTATGCAGTCCCTTCAAGCTGTGGAGCACCATGCTAAGTGTGTTTTCCAGGTCCTCCTCTGAGCACTGCGGCCTCAGGTAGTGTAGTCCAAGAGGAAGTGAACCAAACTGGGAGTCTGAAGACCTGGGTTCTGTTCCTGATACTGACAAGCTGTGTGGTTGTGGATGTCTCATTTAATCTCTCTGTGCTTCACTTTCCCCATCTGCAACAGGGAAAATAATACCCACCTTTGTAAAGAACGTAAGGATCTATAGATGAAAAGCATTCCATAAGTTCTCAGTATTATTACAATTAACAGCACTCAAAGGTGCATCACATTGTAATCCTAGCCAGCTGGTGCACTGGGGGAAGCAGGGACAGAAAGTAGCTTCCTGCACTCCCCGGTGGAGGAGAGGACAAGGTTTTGCTGCAAAAATGACCATACGAGGACTCCCACAGTAGGTTTCCAAAGAACAAATAAAAAGGAGCAATGAGGTTTGAAAAGATTGGATGATAGGGAGCCAACAGGGTGATACAGTGTTTACAATTGCTTCAACAAAGCAAGATGATAACATGGGAGCAATCTGGTGCAGCATGAAAACACAACAGCATTCCCTGCCACTCGGGTTTGATTCCAGATAACACATCAAAGAGAGAGAGGACAGCAAGTTACTGAGATAATGAAGGTGTTGCGTGCACTTCCTGAACAAACATGCCCATTCATGTCTTCCACTAACAGAGAGCACTGTTTTTTCTACTGATACTTGAGTTGTACAAGACTTCAACTCCTTCCCAAACTGGAGCACAGCGTAGCAGTGCAGGTCACAGCGTAGCAGCGCAGGTCACATCTTGGGAGACTATGGCTTGCACTCTTAGGAAAAAAGTGCCAGGGGATTTTTAATGTCCACAAAATGCAGATAAGACTTTGGTCCTCAAGGTTTTATAGGAAAGGTCAGCAGCCAGGGAGCTGTTTAGAGACTTTGCAAGGAGGAGCGGGGAGTTTTGACCCTGCTGATATTCATTCTTGGCATATCAGTCCCGATTCTTGGCCCAAAAATCCCGTTCCCTCTGGCATAAATACAGTCATCTTACTCTAGTCATTTGGACAGCACCCACTTCTTGTATAAAGCTGCAGAGACCTGTCAGTTATTACAAACAAGATCAACTAGACTGGGGGAGTCTTCCAGAGCTGAAGAAGTGAAGAGAAAAACTTCCACGCCTCTGTGGTTAGCTTTCTCCCAGAACTGCAAAGATAAGCTCGAGAGGCACTGGGAGAGGTTTGTTCAACCACCAGGCTCCTCTTAGGCTATGTCTACACTGGCAATTGAACGACGACATTCAGCTGTGTTAAACTTTAACAGGGGGGTTAAAGCAATAATTGGCAAAAGTACCAACAAACAGGGGATGGAAGGGCTGGTTTTCAGAGGTGCTGAGCAACCCCAACTCCAAAGGATACTGAATGGGAATGATGGCAACTCTTAAAATCATCCCATCTTTATCTAGGTGCCTAAATACAGATTATGGGAAGTTGTCTTCAATACTATTGATCACAAGGGGTTGCTAACTCATTAGCTGAGCATGGCTTGGCTGGATGAACATCTTTGAAGAGATTCTCTTCATTCCTTGCAGCAAGAGACCAGAAATGTGTGGAACTCCATCAATTCCTATCAAGTTCAATGAAAACTGAAGGTGTTCAGCACCTCACAGCAAGGTCCCATCACTTTCTTTCTACAGCAACTACACACTGAATTGTTTAGCAGCATTAATACGTTATTTTATGTTGTGGCTAGACAAAAAACGATTGCAAAAGAGCAACACAGTTAACGGTAATCCCAGGGATTTCCCTTTTCTTTCCCGAAACGCAACAGAAGAAAAGGAATCCTTACTTTAACAAAGCTCATTCGGATAGTGCACATCTTGGTTAGCTCATAAACCACCTCAAAGCCATGGTTGACTGACTGGGCGAGCAACTGGGCGAAGAGCTGGTTGTTGAAAATCTTGAGGCTGCAGCCGCTGGGGATCTTGCAGACAGTGGCTGGGTGGAAGCCATGTTGATAGTTACAGTTGCGGCTCTGTACAAAAATGCTGCTGTCACTCACGCATTCTGCATACACCTCACCACCAACATAATAGAGATGGACGCCTTGAAAGGACAAAACCCACAAGTTATTTCTCTGTAATCCTTGACATAATATATCAGGGCTTTAAACTTTGGATACTTTACTTCTATACAGTGTAGCAAGGGGGCGTGGTCTCCCTCAGAGACTGATGGGAAGGAACCCACGTCCACACCTTGATGGGTGGAGCCAGGACACCCACACCTACCCTGCCAGAAGCAGAGGGGTGGGACAGGAAGTATAAAGGGCAGGTCCTGAAGCTCAGTTGGGCTAGAGAGTCACCAAAGGAGACAGATGCCTCCCACCTACTGCTAGAGCGGGAGCCTGAAGAAGACCTCAATCACGCTAACTCATCAGGATCGCCAGAGCTGACGGCCAACCAGGATGCCAAGGAGCTGCTGGGACTGTCACTGCCTGACATATTCTGGGGAGACGGGGGGGGAGGGGGGGACACACGACGACACAGGTACACAGCGAAGGAAGTAGCCCAGTGACAGCCGACTATAGTCCAATTGTGTTGTTGCCTGAATCCAGGTCAGCATGTTTCAGTTGGATCACCAATGACCCATTGGTGGAACTATCGGCCAATGTTAAGGCCCTGGGCTGGAACCTGGTGGATAGGATGGGCCCGAGCCTCCCCTACTGCCAACCCCACCCTAGGGTGGCAGCCTCCCCACTTTAGGCCAAGAGTCCTGCACTGGTCTGCCGTTTGCTAAAACTAGGATGTCAGACTCTTTGGTGCTCCACCCTGCCTGAAGGCCTGAGCTCCTAGACTGCTGCTCTGCCCTGTTTGCAGGCCTGAGCCCTAAATTGCTAGTTGCTCTGTCCTGCCCGAGGGTCAAATCTTGTTAGACCACTCGTTTTTCTTCCCTGCTTGAGACCAGAGCCCTGAACTACTTGCTGCCTGGTCCTGCTTAGAGGGCCAGGGCCTCAGAGACTGCTAATCCCCCAGTAACCCTTGTCTTCCAGGGGCCCGGGCGTAAGGGGGCATGGCCTCCCTCGGAGACTGATGGGGAGGGACGGACCTGCAGTCCTACATACAGGAACTAGTCCATTATTACTCCATCCATGTAATTCCTGTATCTCGCCCTAATGGTAATTACTGTAAAGACGCAAATTTCCTATAGAAAATAATAAAATATTTCTACTGATACATATAAACATCTACATACATACACTTTAAATGTAACATGTATCATGCACAGAATTATGTGCATTATGAATTACAGTGAATTATGCCACAATTACATTCCATATTAAAAAAAAACGATCCCAAAAGAACATTATTAAGGTTGCAAAAATCAAACATACTACACAGTTCGAAAATGCCAGAATTAAGGTTGCCTGTGGAGTCTTAATTTCCTCCCCTCCCCTCCCAATGCACACTTGATATGCCTCATTCAGTACATAGAATGGACAGTGCTCTTTTATTGAACAGCCATTCAACAGTTTTATCCTCATTGTTCAATGTGCGGTCCCTGCCTTATACACATTACTCAAACCCTGCTCCAAAGACAACAGTATTAATTTCCTCATGCATTTTTTCCTACAGCATCGGAGTGTTTAAAAATATGAATTTATTTCCCCAACACTGACATGAGGGGGCAGAATTTCCGCCTTCCACATGGGGAACCGAGGCACAGACAGATTAACACCAAATGCATTCACTAATTTTGAGTGCCCCGTTTGAGACATTAACATCTGATTTTTCAGAGTACTTAGTATTAGGGCTGTTGATCAATTGCAGTTAACTCACACAATTAATTCAAAAAAATTAATCGTGATTAATTGCACTATTAAACAATAGAATACCAATTGAAATTTATTACATATTTTTGGATGTTTTATATATTTTCAAATATGTTGATTTCAATTACAACACAGAATACAAAGTGCTCACTTAATATTATTTTGATAATTTTTACAATGCAAATATTTGTAATAAAAATAAATAGTATTTTCCAATTCATCCTTATTCAGTGAATAGCTCAAACAAGTTTGTTTACATTTGCAGAAGATAATGCTGCCCGCTTATAGTTACAATGTCACCTGAAAGTGAGAACGGGTGTTCTGATGGGACTTTTGTAGCCAGCATTGCAAGGTATTTACATGTCAGCTATGCTAAACATTTGTATGCTCCTTCATGCTTTGGCCACCATTCCATAAGTCATGCTTCCAAGCTAATGATGCTCATTTAAAAAAAAAAAAAGTGTTAATTAAATTTGTGACTGAACTCCTTGGGGAAGAACTGTATGTCTCCTGCTCTGTTTTACCCACATTCTGCCATATATTTCATTTTATAACAGTCTCAGATGATGACCCAGCACATGTTGCTCATTTTAAGAACACTTTCGCTGCAGACTTGACAAAACATAAAGAAGTTACCAATATAAAATTTCTAAAGATAGCTACAGCACTCGACCCAAGGTTTAAGAATCTGAAGTGCCTTCCAAAATCTGAGAGGGACAAAGTGTGGAACATCCTTTCAGAAGAGTTAATAGAGCAACTCTGCAGTGCAGAAACTTCAGAACTCGAACCACCAAAAAAGAAAATGAGCCTTCTACTGGTGGGATAGGACTCAGATAATGAAAATGAATGTGCATTTGCCTGCCTCGCTTTGGATTGTTATTGAGCAGAACCCATCATTGGCATGGATGCATGTCCCCTGGGATGGTGGTTGAAGCATGAAAGGACATAAGAATTGTTAATATATCTGGCACGTAAATATCTTGTGATGCTGGCTATCACAGTGCCATGCGAACCACTGCCCTTACTTTCAGGTGACATTGTAAACAAGAAGATGGCAGCATTATCTCCTCCAAATGTAAAAAAAACTTGTTTAAGCCATTGGCTGAACGAGAAGTAGGACTCAGTGGACCCGTAGGCTCTAAAATTTTACACTGTTTTATTTTTGAGTGCAGTTATCTTTTGTACATAAATTCTACATTTGTAAGTTGCACTTTCATGATAAAGAGAGACATTGCACTACAGTACTTGTATTAGGACAATTGAAAATACTATTTATTTTGTTTTTTTACAATGCAAATATTCGTAATCAAAAATAAGAATATAAAGTGAGCACTGTACACTTTATATTCTGTGTTGTAATTGAAATCAATACATTTGAAAATGTAGAAAATATCCAAAAATATTTAAATAAATTATATTCTATTTTTTTAATCACGTGATCATGATTAAAAAAAAAATTTCCTTGACAGTCCTACTTAGTATTATGTAGCACTTTTCCTGTAGTCCCCTGCCTTGTTCACCACACACCTTCCAACTCTGGCAATAAAGGAAGAAGGAATCATTCAAACAGTTGCCTTCACTACACAGTCTTGATTCATTTCCAGAGCAGGTCCAGCCTATGCACTGAATGAGATGGATTCTGAGGAAAACACATATGTGATCATGTAACTAAAGATGGTATCATAACGCACATGCATAAGGAAGCCAAATTAATGTTGCACGGGCACTAACTAGAGTTAATTTCTCGCTCACAGTCTGGTTGCTCTCACTCAAGCTAAGCCAACTCAAGTGTGGTAACTGTGGTGCTACCTGATACAATGAAGACAAGCCTCTCTGCCTTCCCCCACCCCCCATCTGTAAAGTGGGAACAACAGGGGTGCTGTGTGATAAACACACGAAACACACGTAATTAGAGTGAGCTGCTCAGACACTACAATGAGGGGCAATAGAAATATGTGATATAGGCAGACAGAGGGAGAACACTGCCACTGACTAGTCTCAGGGCAAGAAGAGAAAACTAGGAACAAATATTCACTGTGGCTTAAATTTTCAGCAGATGCTGGTAATTTTGGGTGCCCAATTTGAGACAATTTAAAGGACCTGATGTTCAGAAAATGCAGAGAACCCACCCTCTGAAAAACAAATCCCTTTAAAGGGACCTCAAACTGAGCATCCAAAATGAACGACAAACAAACTCACAAGTCATTTCTGAAAGTGGAGATGACAGTACTTTATTTTTGTGGATTTTTTTTTTGAACCATGCATATAATGACACTAAAATTCCAGCAAGTATTTCCATTTCTCCAGTGTGCATTCACTGCAGACAAGCACCCTCAATGACAGCCAGTCAGCTGCACTCACTTCCAGAATCCCCAAATCAGGAGCAGCCCCCATGCTTTTATGGGATTTTGTTCATCTCTTCAGATCCCCGAGATCTGGCACCCTAGAATCCTCCAGATCTTTTTGGTACTACAAAGTAAATAGATCAGAAGCCTCACGTCTGTCTTTGAAGTCTGACTGCTGAAATTGGACCAATTTCTAGCAGATAATTGCACTATGCTCTGGATTACTTGCTTTGATGTGGTGTTTCCAGGAAACAGTTTCAGGCTGGTACACTGGATGACAATTCTATTACATACACTTATCCTAGTGACCTAATCTTGTTTACTCACAGTTTTCTGTAAACAGAAGAGATAGTTGTATCCATTTCAACAGCTTTCATCAGTCTATCTGACATGCTTTAGGAACTATGAATCATTAGACCTGTCCTACAGTCCTGTGCTTAGGGCATTTCCATTCCTTCTGGGCATTTTCCTTTCAAGTTGGATGAATAGGAAAATGCAGAGAAATTAAGAGTCTTAGCTGGACCAGGATCCTCTGTGGGCAATTAGCTTTCTTCTTTTGAGTAGATTCCTAATGTAAGGTTCTAGGATTTTGAATTAACACAGACGGATCTTCAAATCTGAACAGATGAGAATCACTAGGGTTTACCAGATTTTCTTCTTTCTCTGGAGATCATTCCCGCTCTTCCCCTTTGGGCAGAAACTCATAGGATCTAGCTGCCTCAAATGAGAATTTTAACCGTGAGAGGCCTAGCAATTGCTGTTTATGGATCTACAACACACTACTATACTAGAGTACCGTATTTTCCGGCGTATAAGACGACTGGGCGTATAAGACGACCCCCAACTTTTCCAGTTAAAATATAGAGTTTGGGATATACTCGCCGTATAAGACTACCCCTCTTCCAACGCACACCAAATAAAAATTAAAAAAACATCAGATTTGAAGGGGGTCAGGATGGTCTCAGGGTGTCTGCAATGCTCACCCTTTTCAGCAAAGAAACCCTCACATACCCAGTGAACAGACTCAAAACCAGTTACAGGCAATGCCCCTGGGGAAAAGCCACCCCATTCCCAAATCAACCCCCACCAACCCCAACTCACTCCAGCCTCCACTTCCTAAATCACCCCACCTCAAATCTCCACCCACCCCACCCCCTAACTCACTCCAGTGCACGGCCCCAAATCCCCTGCCCCACCCCACCTCCAGTCTCCACCCCCACAACCCTCTAACTCACCCCACATCTCAAATCCCCTGCCCCAACCCCACTCACTCCACTCAAACCTCCCCCCAACTCACCCCAAGGGAGGTCGCACTGGGGGGTGCCCCAGGGCTATGAGGGAGTCACTCTGGGGGTGCCCCTCCCCTAACTCGCCCCCCAGCCGCCACCGCCTCCAACTCAGTGCCTAAGAGCCATAGTTACTAAGTGATAAACATCATCGGGTCCAGATGCAGAAACAGCCAATCTGGGGCTGACATGTAGATGTATTTAGAAAGAGGCAGCAACAGGCTGCTGCAGTGAGTACAAACACACATGCACACTGTCTAGCAAACACATGGCACACGCACACCTTGTATTTCTCTGAGCCCAGACTGGAGCCCTTCATTACAGGACAAGACCAAATAGTGCTGAGTACATAGGTGCCAGTGTATGTAACTCTGCAGAGCTGCACACACCACACGTACTGGACAGGCTAAGCAGCCACCTTAAACTCCCCTAGTACCAGTAACACCAATGTCAGATCAGAAAGCCTACTTGAACCAGGAGAGCTGCCATGGGGAGTTAGAGAAAGGGGTCCTGGTGACGGGCAACATGGGGGGAGAGGATCTGGTAAGGAGGGGAGAGGATCTGGTATGGAGGGAGCACAGAGGATTGGGTGATGGGGGAGAAAGTGCACCGGGGGGCACAAAGGGTTGGGGGGGCAGAGCGCAAGGAAGTTACAGAGTGGGGTGAAGGGGGATGACACAGAGAATCGGATGAGGGGGAAGGGAGAGTCCGGGTGGAGTGGAGGGGGTTGGCAGAGAGGATCGGTGAGGGGAACAGGAGAGCCTGGGGGGTGGGAAGAGGATTGGGGTGGGAAGGAGAGTCGGGGGGGGGGGGAAGAGCACCCCAAGAGGGGTGCAGAGGGTCTGGTGGGAGGAGGAAAGAGTCCCGGGGAAGGCACAGATGCACAGAGGATTGGGTATGGGGGAGGGGACAGTGCCCTAGGGGGGTCACAGAGGATCAGGTTGGGAGGACGGGGAGGAGGATGAGGCACAGAGGGTCAAGTGGAGGGGGAAGCCCCAAGAAGGGGCACAGAGGGTTGGGTGGAGGGGATGACACAGAGGGTCTGTTGGGGAGGAGTGACAGAGTCCTGGGGGGAACACAGATGATGTGGTGAGTGGGGGGGGGCGAATCCAATGGGAGGACACAGAGTTTTGGGGGAGGGGAGAGCACCCCGGGGGGGGGGGCAGAGGATGGGGGAACTACAGACTGTGGAGTGAAGAAGGGGAAGCCCCGGGGGGCACAAAAGTGACGGGTTCTGGTGAGCGTGGGCTGGGGAACCGAGGGGGTGGGGTCTGGTGACGGGGGAGCTCAGGTTCTGAAGAAGGAAAACGAGGAGTAGGGGCTCTGGAGCAGAGGGAGGGAGCCGGAGGGCGGGACCTGGTGAGGTGAAGCCCAGGGGAGGGAGATTTGCTGAGTGGGAGCGGAGGGGGGAGGACCGGGGGGGGGGGCAGAGAGCCGGTGAGGGGGGACGGGGGGAGCGGTGCTGACGGGGGGGGGCACACAGCGGGGTCTGGTGACAGGGAAACGAGGGGAGCCGGTGAAAGGCAGCGCCGGGGAGCCACGGGCCCAGGGACATTTGGTGATGAGGGGCGCCAGGGCGGCCGGGTGAGGGGGGCGCTGCGGGGGGCGGGGGCAGTTACCGGACTCACGAGGCTCAAACTCCACGGAAAGTTGGCGCAGCCGTGTGGGTCACTGCGCCGCGCCCCGGCCGGGCTGCGGGCGCCTCACGTACAGCCGGGACTAGCCGGAGCCAGGTGCTCCCGTCCGTGTCCCTGGTGTCATTCGCCTCGCCCCACCCCCGCGCTGAGTCCCGGGGGGGGGGGGAGGGGGAGGGTGTTCCAACCCCGCGCCACCGGGCGAGCAGAGCTCCCGGCCCCATCGCCCACATACACACATACGATCGGCCCAGCCACCACAATACACCTGCGCGACCGCAGATTCTCCAGTCCGGCTCGGCACCCGCCCTATAAGACGACACCCGGCGTATAAGACGACCCCCGACTTTTGAGAAGATTTTCCTGGGTTAAAAAGTCGTCTTATACGCCGGAAAATACGGTATGTCTATCTACAGTCTTTGTCTTTATTTTCGAATAAACTGGAACGGGACAATTATCTCATTTCCACTGTTCAAAAAGAAATATGAACTATTTGGGGTGTCATAAAGCATCACATCATCTTAACTGTTCCAAAAGGCAAGACATAGAAAGGTGGGAGGCCGAGGAATAGCGTCCCTGCATTTGGCCTTCAGACTTGCTGTTTTTTGAACCAATAATATAAGATTTGTTACTTGGCTTAGGCCTCCACCATATTCAATCACTCAGTCTTGAAACTGGGCTAGAGACAATTAAAGTGTTGTTTTGAGACTGGGAACTGGATAGGGACACAGAGTTGTATTCTGTTGGACCCTCATTTAAAAAAAAAAACAACCCACAACATTTAGCTGATTATTGCTTCATGAAAGCTTCTGACCAACACTTACTACTGCCACTAAATAAACTACAACCTGAAAAATCGAGTGTTTCTTCAGCAGGGGATAGTCTGGTTCAGTTTGGCTGTTTTATGTCCTCCAGCAGAAGCCATTCCAATGGAAGGGGGAAATCCTTAACTGAACACTTCAGTTTGTTTGTTTTTTAAATGCAGACTTCAATAGAAGCAGTTGGGATTATATCAACAGGGGCATGTAGGTTTATTAATTACTAGCAAAAATACCCGGCGTTGCTTGGGGTATTTGTAATTGGAAACTTGGATGTAAAAAGACTACCATGTTTTTTATTAATACAAATTTTGTTCAGACGTCTCAGCGTTGCTCGGGTCCATTGGAGGGGGGAGGGGGAAGAGAGCGGAGCGAGTGCGGGGTCCGTTGGAGGGAGGTATTATGACATCATAACTATGTCACAAAGAACAGCAGGTTTTAACCTGCTGCCCAACTGATGTGAATGGGCTTTAAAGCATTTCACCCCTGGGGGGGCGTCAGAGGTGAGATTTGAAAAATTTTCGACTCTTACCCTGATTAGGACCCTAAAGCCTATAACTGTACCAAATTTCAAGTCTCTAGCTCAAACGGTGTGGAAGGAGTAAGGCAGCATACATACACGCATGCACGCATACACCATTTGACTTTTATATGTATAGATTCTGGATCCCAATCCAGAAGGGAGACATTATTTAAAAGGCTAGAATTCTCCTGGCAACACTTGTCGTAGAGGTTGGGTTGCTTACTTTTCTGTGGCAGAGCCAAATTTGGATCTCACATTTCTTCCCATTTCTGCCGTTGGCATGCCAATGCATCAGTGACCTATAGCAAAACCTTTGTAAGACTAAATGTCAATATCACTGCTCGTACATTGTTTTAGATTTTCTAAGTGCCATTCGGACTCTAACTTAATCCTCAAACAACTAATGTCAGTTAGATAAGTGTTATTATTTCTGCTTTACGGAGCGGAAACCAAGACAGAGAGTATCAGCAACTCATCCAATGACTTAGTGGCAGAGACAGAAACCGAATTCAGGAGTTCCTGGCTCCCAGTCTAATCTTCAGTCATTTCGTGGCAAGTGCTGAGTCAAGGTTGTGTGAACAAGGAAGAGGACCAGTCACAGAAGATCATTTGGTTCAAATCCACAAAGGCATTTAGGCTTCTAACTTTTATTGATTTCACTAGATGCTAGGAGCCTCTTTTAACTGAGCTTTAGGCCGTGTCTACACTAGCGAGCTTACACCAGCACAGCTGTATTGATGCAGCTGAGCCGCTGTAAGATCACTTGTGTAGCTGCTCTATGCCTGTGGGAGAGAGTTCTCCTGTTAACATAATAAAACCACCTCCATAAATGGTGGTAGCTATGTGGTAGTGTAGACATAGCCTTGGATAAGATATAACTAGCTATAGCTCTGCTAGTTAGTGTGTTGTCTGTCTCCACCTGCTTTTTGGTAATAGAAAAATCAGCAGCAAGGCACCAATAATTAGTGACATTTCAATGGCAACATTCTCAATTGACAGACATTCTGATAAATACAAATGAAAACACATACTTCTAAGTTAGAGCAAAGATTTGTTTTTAACTATGGGTTCCATGTAGGCCAAGTAAATAACCTGTGTAAAAAGCTACCCTTTTCCCAGTAAAGAACCAATGTCTCATCTACTGCTTCAGAGAGAAGCCAAGCAGGTGGCTTAACATTCATGTTGGTTAGGTAGACATATACAATTGACAGACAGATTTTTCTAGTTCTAGACCATGGACATTCTTCTTCCAAGCTCTGTTTCTTACCAATAAGAGGGAATTTGCTCTTACCTTTTCCTATGTGCCGCCTGGTGTTTTCTATAGTAGAATTCCTGTTGACATTAGAGAGCAGTCCAAGACAGAATCGGTTCCTGTTATTTGAAGGATCCGTGAATCCATCTATAAGAATACTCCGAGAAGAAGCCTGGAAAGTCTCCCCAACTCGGTTGTTGAGTTCATAGTAGGCAACTGAGCACCAGTGCTGGGGTTCCTCATAGCAAACAGGTCGAAAGTCTGTACGAAATAAAATAAATCAGGTGTCTAGGTCACACTAATGCTGGTTTTTCTATCCACACTCTCTGACCATGATCTCCAGCTAATCCGTCACTTTTTGTCAGGGGCTGACTCAACAGCAGGTTCCATTTCTTCTTTGTTTGCCGACTAGCGCTCCCAAAGGGAGAACATTGGAGAACTTGAGCATGTGCTTAACTGGAAGCACGTGAGTCATCCCACTGACGCTCCAGTGGGACAACTCTTATGCTTAAAGTAGAGCATGTGCTTAAATTCTTTACTGCACTGGTGCCCAATCACCCCACTGGAAGCTTTCCAGGTGGAGTTAGCTTTGCAGTGCCCGGCCAGTTATGTGCACTGTATCTCTGACAAACAACAGGAGCCAGGAAGGAAGCAAACTGGTTTAGTTTTACAATAAAAAGTGAGCTGAGCATTCATGCAACGTGCAATTAAACTTAACACCAAGCAAGGAGGTTTTGCATGTATCATCCCTTTCTTTTATTTCTTATTTTTAATTTTCGCACACCTCACGATGGCCTGCTTCCACCTGAGAGTACAGGAAGAAATGCCAAAATGCCACATAAAGGCCGTTCTTGCTGGAACCCCAAGCTTTGCAGACTCAAAGCCTGGATAAGGATCCATCTTGGTGCTTATTTGAACTGAATCTTGTCTCATGAGCATTAATTAACCTGTACTCCTGCCATGGGCATGTGAGGCCCAAAAAGCAGTGAAACCCACTCCTGCTGTGCTATGTACAATATGTTTCCAACCGAGAGTAATTAGGCAGGTGGCCAGCAGGGATCAATGATGCCCTTAATGTTTCTGGGAGTATTTATTTGTGGTGGGGGGAGGGGAGAGGAACGATGACTGGAAACCTGGTGGTTGTCACATGGGTGTGATATGTACCTACATGTTCCTACCAGAGTTACCCTCATCCTCCCTCCCCTCCCGTTGTCTGCTACATACACTTGTTACTCCAGTCTTCATTGAGATTGTAAGCTTTCGAGGGTAGGGACTGTCCTTTAATTATGTGTTTGCACAGTGCTCAGCACAGCGAGGCCCTGATCCCGGCAATACAAAGAGCAATCATAACAACTGCACTCAGAGCAGAGGGACTCCTCTTACCATAGACTCCATGGGGCACTGCTCCACAGTGGTTGTCTCTGAGACAGGTGAAGGGGTGGGTTAAGGGAGGAGCAAGTCAGTAGGTCTGCAAGCTGAGGTTTGTAGTCACTCCTGCAGCCCAGAGGCCATAGAAAGAGGAAGTTCCTCACCTTCTGAAGTAATGATGATTCTTCAAGATGCGCCCCCACCCCCTGGGTGCTCCACTGTGGATGTATCTGTGACCTTGCGGCTCTAATTGGAGATTTATGGGCTGTTCAGCCCGCACATGCGCTCTCCCTCCCTCGTGGTCTGCCTCAAGGTTTTCCAGCGCAGCGTAGGCAAACCCCCCTCAGTTCCTTCTTTACCACAGAGCCCCATATTGAGAACTCCAAAGTAGAGGGGAGAAGGGCAGGTTGTGGAGCACCCATAGATGCACAAGGTGAGCAAGTTTTTATTGTTTGAATAGTGTCCCTATGGGTGCTCCGCTGTAGAGGACTTCACAGCAGTATCCCCCATGAAGGGCTGGGGCTTCGGAGTGGAGTTTGTTACTACAGGGAGTACTGAGGAGCCGAAGATGATGTCAGAGGCCCAATCTCCAGTGATCATATAATGATCTGTGAAAGTGTGGGCAGAGGCCCAAGTTGCTGCTCTGCAGATTTCTGAGACAGGGACATCTTTAAAGAATGCAACCGAGGCAGAAATTGACCTTGTGGAGTGCGGAGTGTGTACAGACTCTGGACAGAGGCAACAGGCTGAGTCTTTGATAACAGAGATTAATGCAACCCAAGACCCTTTTGGATAGTCTTTGAGTCAATATCACGGAGACTTTGTGTCTTTCTGCAAATGAAAGAAAGTCCTTAGTCCTGTCCAAGTAGAATGCTAGAGCTCTTCTAACATCTTGCATATGTAGAATGCCCTTCCTGTTGTTACAATGTGGCTGGGGGGGTGGGGGGGAGGAGGGGAAGAGAGGGAGAGGATCTGTTGGTTCATATGGAAGAAGGAAGCAATGTTAGGGAGAAACTTGGGATGCAGCCTTAGGGTTACTTTGTCTTTAAAAAAGACTGTGAATAGGGGGGGTGCCATCAGAGCTGCAATTAGAAAAGCGGTCTTCATGGACAGGTGAAAGAGAGAGAGAGAGCGCAAGTTGTCATGGGTTCAAAGAGAGGTCTAGTCTAGGTTAAGATCCCCGGTCAGAGAGGGTGGTCTCATATGCAGGAAGAGACCACCAATGCCTTAAAGAACTGATGCATCAGCGGGTAAGCAAACACCGAGTATCCGTCTACTTGATAGTGGAAGCCACCTAGCCTTCTCCCTCCGCTGCTTTTGTAGGCAAAGCTCACGGGCTTCTCGAGTTCTGAGTGGGAAGGAGTGACAGGTCCTGCACTTTGCAGAGATATGTGCCTCATCCAGACAATATAGGCACTGCTGATATTCAATCTGATGGAAAAGGAACACGGGCAGGAGATGCAATTCTTGAATCCTGGGAACCTGAGCATAGTCCCAGAGCAGGGGAGGAGGCTCCTCAACCAAAGAAAAGAAATACTCTGTACTAACTACTAATTACTAAGCTAAAATATATAACTATTTACAAATATTTTCTTTCTTTGCAGGTTTTACAACTGAACAATGGAGGACTTGAGTCTGACTCAGACCATGTGGCAGTAAGAAGGAACTGGAAAGATGCTGACCCTCACTTCCTCTTATACCCTAGGTCAGGAGCACAAGGAGACCTACTATGCATGGGTGGGCCAACAGACACTCCTTTGAAGACTTTCCAGACTCGGGCGCAGGGTGCAAATGCATACCCCATATGGGATACACATAGGGACCAGCACTCGAAAAAGAACAATAGGCCCTCCTGCTCTGAAGAATGTATAATAATTCTTTGGCTAAGAATTCTTCCCTGGGGAGCAGTACAAATACTTGGATATTTTCAGGTTCTCCAGCAGCAGATTTACCTCCATTGGGCAATGATAGCACTAACTGATTGTCAGCTGTTGCATCCACTGTGCGTCCCTTTTGGTTTCCTGGTGTTTCTCTTGCATTGTAAGGTGGGGGTGTTTCAACTAAAAAAAACAGAAAGACACTGAGATCAGCAAGTTGGTTAATTCTACCCAGGTCCGCCCGATAACTATTCAACAGTTTGGCCTCAAATCCAAACTCCAAGGAAAGAGATGGGCATCCATCTTAACAGTGAGTTCCCTGAACCCACGCTTCACATGGAATCCTGGTGAGAATGGAGAGCAAAGACACTAGCTGACCTCAACTGCCTTGACAGGGGGAGAGACAGCCACACACAGGCCTAGACTAATACACAGCCAGAAAGACCTGGAAATTAATCAGATGGATTACAGGCAGAATGTGGAACGTAGGCATTGCTAACTGCCTTTCCCTATGCCATGAAGCAAATGAGAGCTATTGCATTCTGCAGCCATTGCAGCCTCTGGATCAGATTCAAGCCAAGGCCAATCAGGACTGAACTGCAATAGTCTAACCAGGAGGTGAGGAACGTGGGTGTAACTGTAGTGAGTTCTGCATTAGACAGAAGTGGGCACTTTCCAGGTCTAGTGATAGCCACTGTGAAGTTGCACCGTACTAGGAGTTTCCATTCTGGAAAGCAATACAGAATAATCCCTATTCTTCTAACCTGCCTCCCAAGTGGTGGCCTTGTTCTGGGCATAATGGAGGTGCATAGAGCATCCACACCGCTTCAAAACGGGAAGTGCCAGAAACATTACATAAGCTTTATCTGGATTGAGTTTCAGCCAACTGTCCCCCATCCTAACAAATCTGTCTGTAAAACAACCAAGAGATAGTTACAACAGGACAACAAGGAGGCACACAGGTAGAAGTCACTAGTATCAGTCCGTATCCGTATCTCCCATCAATCTCCTACATGTTCAACAAGATAAGGAACAGAACAGAGCATAGCAGGGAAACTGGACAATGATGATCTCTCCCCCCTCCTCCCCCCCCAAGCTTTTGGAAACTCCCTTCTACAAGGCAGCTCAGTCACAGCAAAGACATGGCAACACCCACACCTACCATGGACTACAGAGAGGCTACTAACACCTGGTGATAGGTCTAACATAATTAGTAGGGAGCAGATACCCTTGTCCCTTACTAGCAGATCTTCCACCATATTCATCAGAACTCTCCGAGTCATGAAATGGTCTGGACCTAGATGTGCAGAGATGTATTTAAACAAAAATGATCTAATCCAGGTGGGATGAAACCAATCCCCACTGTCTCAATAACTGCAAATGGAGGAGCAGAGGCTCGCCAGTAATTTGCAGAATGAATATTTTAGAACAGAGGCTGCAGTTCCACAAATGTATGCACAGAGGACGCCTGGCCTCTCAAACGTTTGATCACTTCCACTAGCACCTTCCCTCTAGCCTTAACCAGCCAAGATAATCTATGGCACTGGCAGCTGGCTACCAAGGATACCCTGCCTCTCAGAAAGAGACACAAGCTGACGCTCATGCAGGACAGAGGGGGTATTCATCCCCTCACATTTTGGGAAGGGCCAACTCTCTTTTCATCTGACCAATCTTCTTGTCAAAGAACCATGCGCACTAATGAAAAATAAACAAATGAACTACAAAAACAGCTGTCCTAATTCCTGAACTGTTTCATTTACAAAACAGCATCCTAGGAACAGGAAAACGCATCCTCCATTCTAATATATGCCAAGAAGGAATAGAGTGCATTAGAAAGCTGAAATAAAGACCTTATTTTTATATTAGAGAACACAGATGTAGACCTTGATCCTGCAAACACTTAAGCATGAGTCAATTTACTTATGCAAGTAGTAATTTAATGGGACTACAAACAAGTAAAATTGCACAGGTGTTCACATGTTTGCAGGACAAATAAAAATACCTAGGTTGAAAATCTGTGTTGACCTGGTTTGAGATGAGTAATTGGACATGGGTGAGAACTGATTTATTGGGAGATAGGATAAGAGAAGTAAATGGATCGGCAGGCTGGAAACAGCAAGTCTGCACCGGCTAAGACAAGGGGGTGAACACCCAGGGAACCATTTAAAATAGACAAGTTAAGCCAGAAACATAAAGCTGGGGTAAAAAATAAAAAACATGGACAGAGCGTGCTGTACAGCGATTGGTTCCTACAAAGTGACCAAGTCAAACCCAAAACATGTGATGCAATATATAGTAAATGCAATGTAATTTGTAAATGTATATCAAGGAAAATTTGCAGTGTAACTTTGGATGTGTTGTACGCCTTATATCCAGGGTTGGCAACCTTCGGCAAGTGGCCCATCAGGGTAATCCACTGGTGGGCTGTGAGACATTTTGTTTACGTTGACTGTTTGCAGGAACGGCCACCGCAAATGCTGAAGGTTTCCGACTCTGACCCTATACCAACCCCTTACACTTGAATCTGATCAATTCAGCATAGCTTTGCTGTATGACCACACACACACACACACACACAAAAGATCCCGAGTGACGAGAGTTGCCTTGGCATCTGCCTGGGCTGCGGCATCCCCCGGATACTAGGGTTCCGGGCTCCCATTGACCCTTGTCTGGGGTGGGTGGCGCACATCTTTCCTCCACAGCAGTCAGTCCCAACTGAGCCGAGCTGCTCCCTTTATATCAGTGCACCTGGGGCATGCCCAATAGAGTACAGTGCAGGGCTTCCTCAACCCACAACGCAGGGTTAACCCTTCCGCATCCAGTGCGGGGCAAGTGCGCCCCGTCACACACTCTCCCCTTTAAGAATGGATCTGGCGGGGAAGTGGTGTCTCTTCTCTTGCCCGCTGGCCAAGAAAAGAAGTCAGCATTGGCGTGCACCTTTCCAGGGTGGTGCATCACTTGGAAATCATAAGACTGTAGGGATAAGGAGTATTGAATTATAAATGGACTGGTTTCTTTCATGCAAAGCAACTAGCGCAGGGGTGCTTGGTCAGTAACCAGTCTGAATGTATTCCCCTACAGACAGTACCTTAGAGAGTGTCTATGGGTACGTCTTCACTACCTGCCGGATCGGCGGGTAGCGATTGATGTTTTGGTGATCGATTTATCGCATCTCATTAAGACACGATAAGTCAATCGCCAGTGGCACCCCCGTTGACTCCAGAACTCTAGCTTGCTGCGAGGCGCAAGCTGGAGTCGACGGGGGAGCGCGCTGTCAACCACTGCCACCATGAGGACGTCAGGTAAGTCAGCTGAAGATACGCCGACTTCAGCTATGTTATCACGTAGCTGAAGTTGCATATCTTCAGTCGATCCGCCACCTAGTGAAGACCAGCCCTATGGTCGACTTGGCGGCTAAGGCCTCTTTCTCTATGGTTAAATAATGAGTTTCTCTGGGGAACAGTTTTCGACTCAAGTACAAAATAGGATGTTCTTCTCCAGAGTCTCCCTGAGACGGTACTGCCCCGATCCCAATCTCAGATGCATCAGTCTGCAGGAGGAAGGGTTTCTGGAAGTTGGGATGGACCAAGACTGGCTCCCGGGCCAGCCATTCCTTTAAGGCCTGAAAGGCTGCCTCACATTCCCTAGACCACTGGACAATCTGGGGCTACAAAAGTCACAAAATCCAGTACAAAACGCTGGTAATATCCAGCTAGACCGAGGAATTGCCGGCCCTCCTTATTGTTGGTGTGGGCCAGTCCTGTAGCCAACTAAGAGTCATAGCTCGCCACCCCCAATAGTATAATAGAGGTAGGTTACTTTGTTCTGCCCAAAATGGCATTTTGTTGGATTGGTTGGGAGTGCTGTCTCCTTCAATGCGTGGAGGACCTTAGAGAGGTGTTGAAGGTGGTCTTCCTACCTGATGCTATACATCAGTGGTCGCCAACCTTTTGGTCCTCACGGACCACTAAAGTTGCGTGGCGCCCCCCCCCCCCCCCGCTTGACTCGCCCCCCCCCCCGCTCGACTCGCCCCCCCCCCCGGCCTCAGCAGCGTGGCTCGCCCCTTTCCCCCCCCGCTCCAGCGGCGTGGCTCGGGCCCCTTCCCCCCCCCCCCCCCCCGCTCCAGCGGCGTGGCGCGGCTCGCCTCGGCCCCCCCCCCGCTCCAGCGGCGCGGTGCGGCTCGGGCCCCCGACCTCAGCGGCGCAGCGCAGCGCAGCTCGTCCCCGCCTCGGCTCCAGCGGCGCCGCGGACCACCAGAATTTTCCCGCGGACCACCAGTGGTCCGCGGACCACCGGTTGGCGACCGCTGCTATACATGACAATGCTGTCAATATAAGCGACAGCGTACTGTCCCTGGGATTGTAATATCCAATTCATACATCAGTAGAAGGTGGTCGCTGCCCCATGAAACCCGAATGGCATGGTCACAAATTGGTATGGACCAAATCGGGTTGGGAAGGCCATCTTTGGGCATGAGGTCAGGGTCAGAGGGATCTACCAATACCCCTTGGTGAGATCCAGAGTCGACAGGAACTTAGCTCCCCTAAGTGTGAGTGGCTCTCTCAACCCACAATGTAGGGTTAATCTTTCCCCATCCAGTGTGAGGTTCACAGTCCAGAAAAGAGATGAATTGCTGTTTGTGGGTTGGCTTAATAAAATGTTTGGGAACCACTGTGCTAAGCACTGTACAACACATCAATAAGCTCACCCGTCTGGAGTAATTTACAATCTAATTTGTGGGAAGATGCAACAAGTGAGAGCGACAAAGAAAAGGAAGGGGGAAGGGAAGATGAAGGTTATGAAAAAAGGGTCACGCGGTTACCCAGATACTTGCTGTCCCTGGCTGAAGACATCCACACTGTGTAATTAACAACCGGCCTCATCTTCCAAGGACACAAGTATCAATCAGGAGCAGCTCCACTGAAGTCAATAGTTACCCAGGTGTAAAACCACAGTGAGTGAGAAGAGAGGCCCTACTCTTACCCTGTCATCCTGAGGAGTACATCAGTGAGGTTGCGAAATACAAGCTAAAATGACTAAAGATGCAAAAAAGAAACAATAGAAAAGATAGGAAAACAAAAATATTTCAGTGTTTATAGTGTCAGATTATAAATAAATAAAGGACAAATGAGAACATTAAGGACAGGGATTCAGATGCTCAAAAGTCAAACTGCAAGATTCAGTCCTGAATTACATCCATGTAAACCCAAAGTTGAAATCAATGGAGTTACACTATGAAATTGAAGTTGAAATCAATGGAGTAACAGGAGCAGAATCTGAGACAAGATTTCTGTAGTAATGTTAACTTGGAGTTGTTTCCTGGCACATGAGTATCAATATATTCCTAGAAACTTTAAAAAGTAAGAGGTTCACACTATGTGCAACATGAATGAGTGAACTTTGCAAAGACGGGAATGATGGAGCTGACTCAACAGCCTCTGCAATCCATGGGAATCTCTCCATCATCCTCAGTGGCTGCTAGATCAGGTCAGTTACCTTTTTTATTTCCTGAATGAAGTCTTTCTATTCATGAACTTTAAGTGACATCAACAAATGTCTTTGTATTTTATTTTCCCTGTTTTTCTCCCCTCAGGGAAAAGTCCAAACCTAATGAACTTGGGGAGTTCACAAGCTCCACTGACTTTCCTGCTGGAGTTTCTACGCTCCTTGAAAGCTACTGGGTTTGCCCAGAGCTCACAGGCTGTATTAAAGGAGAACCTCATTTGATTGCTTTTCATCTATTCAGCCTCCTAACAGAGCATGTCCATCTTTTGTTTCAGCCTCCAAACACCATGCAGGATCTCCTCCTGCATTCACAGGCACAGGTGGGCACCCGGAGACCATCATTACCTCTTACCTGTGAGTTGATATGGACTTCCTGGTCCAGAAGAACTTCCTGGAGAGTTAGGGTAGCTGATGCTGCTGGGAGACTGAGCGAACATGTTACTGGGTGATGACGGAAAAGGGGTGCAGGGAGTCTGCTGGAAAGAATCAGGATAGGTGGCATTATGTGGCATCAGAGGCTCACTGTGGAGGGAAGCACTCCGGAACTTGGCCAGGAGGCTGAGATGCGGGTTAAACTCACTGTGTCTTGGAACCAGGACTGGAGGCAACACTGAAAATAAACACAAGAGAGTGCAAGTTTTAGTCAAACGCCCACTCTAGCATGCTATATCTCTTTCTGCATCTGAGCGACAGGCCACACTACTAAAACATCACTTCACATACACTATCCTCTGAATGCTGCTATAAATGTGACACCAACATATTTCAAATACCCTTGACTTGCACCCTCACGGTGTGTTGTTGTTACAACTCACTTCATCCAGCACCCTCATTGAAACTAGAGCAGAGGTGGCCAATCTCTGCCCGAGAAGGAGCCAGAATTTGCAAATGTACATTGCCAAAGAACCAACGTATTTTCAGCAGCCCCTCCATCAGCTCCCCTGCCCCACATGCCAGCTGCCCTGCCAATCAGCACCTCATCTCCCTCCCTGTGCCTCACGCAAGATGCAGGAGGCTCGGGGGGGGGGGGGGGTGAGGAGAAGAGTGAGGGTGCGGCAGGCTCGAGGAAGGGGGTGGGAAGGGACAGGGCCTTGGGAGGAGGAGTGAAGTGGGGGCAGGGCCTGTGGCAGAGGCCGGGGTTGAACAGTGAGCACTGGAAAGTTGGCACCTGTAGCTCCAGCCCCGGAGTCGGTGTCTACGCAAGGAGCCGCATATTAATCTCCGGAGCCGCATGCAGCTCTTCAGAGCCACAGGTTGGCCACCCCTGAAGTAGAGGATAATAAATGAACTGAACTTTCTTCTTTCTTCAGTGGCAATACTACCATTCCTTACACAATATGACGAATGCTTTCAGATAGCAGGCCCAGTTCTGCAGCTGCTACAGGAACAAAACTCCAACCATCTTCAACAAGGAGAGAGAGTATCCATGCACACATATCCCCCCGCCTCCCTAAAATAATGGAAGTGGCACATTTATACCCATTAAAATTACAGCTCCCATAATCTCTTTTCTGGGATGGTGAAGAAGTCAGAGATTTGCTCAGTACTCTCGATAAGCAGAATTTGTCAAACTCAGAGCCCACTTTAATAATAAATAATAATATTTGGCACTTTTCAGGGATAGGGGTTAGTATAATTACCTGAATTTTACAGATGAGGAAACGGAGTCATGGAGAGGTTAGAGACCAGATTTTAAAAGCTATTTATCTGAAAACGCAGATAGGTGTTGGGTAGGATTTTCCTATAGCATTCCTTTCAGCATTCAATTCATTGATTTGTTCTGGTATTTCAACCCACATCCAGAGAAACAGGGGAGTCAAGGTGCTCATGGTGGAGTCCATGTAAGAACAGCGGCAAGATAGACTTGGCTAAATATGGTTGCTAACAGCATAGCAGAGTCAGCAAATGCATCTTAAATGCCTGGAATAACCCTTCATGCACTCTAGTCCAAGGACTAACCCTACTAGCAAGGGTGAAAATTAACTTGTACTGCTATGTTGCTCCCTAGGTCATGCCCTTCAGCAATGGAAAGGGATAGAGCTGTGTGTTGTACAGTCGGACCCCGCAATACCGCGACGATCGGGATCCAAAAATACCCAATCGCGGTAAACATGGGGTCGCGGTATTGCGGGGTCACGCAACATCAAAGTGCCGTGCGCCGCCATAGGGAGCTCTGCGCACCCCGTGTTAGAAGCGGATTCGTGCTACAGCGGGGCGCGGTATTGTGGGGTTCCAATGTATTTAATTACAGCAAATTGTCAATTAATTTTCCATTTAATAGATTTTTATGAATGTAACTTATGGTCACCTTTTGGGTTAGAGTTCCTTTCACTTCCTGGTTTCACTTCATTCTCTTTTCTGTGAAAAAATGAGGGTGCAACTTTTCCTGTCTGTAGCATCTGTTGTTTTTAAATTTTCCTTCTCTCTCCCTTCATATTGTGGTCTTTTTCTTGCCCAACATGACTCCACTAGATTCCCCTCCCCAGATATTCTGTTACTCCTGTTGTCCCCATTTGCCACCCCCTGCAATCTCTCTTTCAATATCATATTGCTCTTTCCTAACTTACCCCATCAACCTTTTCCTATCTCCCCCAACACTCCCACCCACCAGCACATAACACCAAAGAACCTGAGGACTGAATATTAAAGACCAGTCCAAATGGTTGGGATGGAGTGGGGAGGGGATTCATTGTCCAGAGGCAATGCCCAAGAAAAAACCCATCACCTCAACTACTGGGAAACAGGGAAGGCACTGGGGTTTCCTACCAGGGTGCTGTCCAGGGATCCTACTCTAGGGGCTGGTCTCCACTGGGGGGGGGGGGGAGGGGGGGAGAGGGAGATCGACTGTAGATATGCAATTTCAGCTACGTTAATAACGTAGCTGAAATCGGCATCTCTACAGCGACTTACATGCCGTCCTCACGGCGGCGGCAGCGGGGTCCCCTGTCAACTCCAGCTTGTGTCTTTTGGCGAGCTGGACTTCCGGAGTCGACGGGGGAGCTGCTGGGATCGATTTATCGCGTCTTGATGAGACCCGATAAATCGATCGCCAAAAGATCGATCCTTCCCTGCCATAATGAGGACAAGCCCTAGGACTCCATCTGTCTAATCTGCCTCTTGCCTGAATGTGTCCTATTGGTGGGAGGGTTCCAGTTTGACCAATCCCTTCTAGCTACTGGAAAGAAAGAAATATTTGTTCCTGCTCCTCTTTCCTGGTTGAAATAAGTTCAGTTTGGTGGGGTCCCCTCCCCCACCATTGCGCAACTGTGATGTGTCTGCTACTCAACCTCTCCCTTGGCTGCTGGGGTTTAAAAGTCTTCTTTCTCCAGTGAACAGCTCTTCAGTGTTGGATGCTCCTGCTGTTCAGAACTTCCTCAAGGAGCAGCATGAAGACTTTTGTCAGTTTCCTGGTGGCCCCCAGGGTTTATAACAGCCTCAAAGGGCAAGGCTGTGGTCCGTTTTCACTCCACTGTAGTTTGTGGAAGCTCTGAGCAGGAACAGTCCCACTACAGCAGCCTGTCTATAGGCTCAGGAAGCTAGCATCACTGCATCACTTGTGCTCTCTTGGTCTATGGGAGGTTTTCTTTGCCACTGTGAGAACTAGAAACAATTCTTTTCCTAAATGACCCCTGATGGTCTGCAGATGCTGATGGCACTGCCAGGGAAGGCTTCTTACTTGCCCAGGATAAGTGGGCCAGGGGAGTTTCCAAGCCTTGAAGCTCCCTAAGTTCAATAAACTGGCACACCCACACTTCTCCAGTGCACTGCTTCTGTCACATCACAAGCCCCTGTACCCCAATCCCATTTCCTTGGCAGGAGCACCGGGAGGGGAAAGGGGGGCACTGCAGGTGGAAGGGGCCCCCACTTGCTCTGGCCCAGGGCCCCACAAACCCCTAATCCACTTCTGGGTACAATAGCACATCCTCAGGTTCTGACCCTTGTGCACAGCCACAGAGTTTTACACTTTTGAGAGTGCAGTCCTAGATGAGATTCCCCCCGCGCCTGAACTTTCCCTGTGCTCTTGATCATGGGCAACCCTACAGTAACAACAACATGTAGCATGTGAAGAGGGAAAATGGTCAAGAGACAGATTTCAGTTTTAAGCTTCACAAAGATTCAAATACCTTCCCAGGGCCCTTTTCACTCTGTGACCACAGCCACTTTTCCATGCTAACAACCATACAAATATTGTGGAGTAGATTTTTAGGCAGCCCACTGGCTGGGGAGTTACCACATCTTCCTTTCTGGACAATGAAATTCATTTATAGGAAGTCAAAAGTTCACCTATGCTTCTGCTGTCTGCAGCAGCACTGCATATTAGAAGCCCCATTATCTGTCACCCGGTACACAGAGTTATTTCATTTAAAAATAATAGAGCAGGCAATTTTGACATTAATTTAAAATTGTAGTTTTGGTTGGCAGTAATCCATTTCTAACTCAGACTTCTGACCTGGACAATGGGGAAATGACTCTAGCCACCCACATCCACCTCCTCTAAATTGGAAGGATTATTCTCTAACTCCAACTCTCAGTCCTGTGAATAAAGGGGATGTTTCATTTTGTTCAAAGGAGAGGAATGCCTGACACCAGAACCAAATACTGACAGAGCCTGACCCTTAACCCTTTGAGCTTAAGGGCAAAGACAACAAACTTTAGAGCTCCGGCAGCAGCAACCAGAACTGTTGCAGAACAACAGCTGATAGCAGACAGTGAATAGATCATAAGCTCTGTGCTGTTTGTGGTTAATATACTGATTTAAATGGAATTATTCCTGATTTGCACCAGTGTGAGAGGACAATAACACCAACAACCTTTCAAAGGAAAAGATACACAAAATGGATATTATCTTAGTGCCTTTTTAAAGATCATTTGAACATCAAGTCAACCACTCCCATCCAAATTAGACAAACTGTCAATTCACCTGGGAGATTTTAGACAAAACCATGTTTTTAGCAGCTCAGATCCATTTCGGAGTGAGAGCTCAGTTTTAAAGTAAGGAACATCAGGAAGGGGAGCAGCCGTTGTTGCATATATGTTAACAAATGCCTTTTTCTCTCTTAAATTATATGAAAGAGTAATAAAAAGAAAAATCCCAGGGTTCATTTTATCTGATCTTAATCTCACTTCAAAGTTTATGACTGACAGAGGATCATCAATGGCAGTACCTTGTTTACAGTTACTAACTGCAAACCTTATTCACTAGTAAATTGCCACAAGACCAGCATTGGACTCAGTTTTACAATCATTGTTCAGCAGTTTCTTTGCCTCACAGATCCAATGGATGATCCCGTGATAAGGGCAGGGATTTGCAATGCTGGTTGAAGTCTACCCTGAAGATGATCCTCAACAAAAAAATTTAAAGTTGCATGAGGACTGGTGGGGAGGGGTGAAGGGGGAAAGATATAAATGTCCACCCAGCTAGGAAAAACTCATAATGGCAGGAGAGCAGGCATTTTAAGAGGAACTGATCTAAGGTCTAAGATTTTTGGTGCATCTTCATGACAATTAATCCATCCCTGTGGATCCACTCTAATCTTTAAAAGGGCCATTTACTGTGGATTAGCAAATCAGCTTTTGCCCTTTTAGAGTCGGGCAAAGATCCAATCAGGATGGAGAGACTAGTTTGTGCCTACACTTCATACTAATGGGCACAACAGTGTCAGCACATTAGCTAGTGAGGTTCTCAGGACAGTTAGCACCCAATACATCAAAGGAAAAAAGCTTTCAGCACCCTGGACAAGTTCCTGATGTCTAATTCTCCTCTCACGGGTCAATGGGATTTCTTTCTATCCTACCAGAATAGAGTAGAGCCCCCTGTAAATCACAATTATGGGCAGAAGCTAGCTCTGGGATCCCTTTCAGAAGAAAAGTCATCTGATTTTTCCAGCTGAACAGAGCCTTCTTTGTTATGATTTCCCAATAAGATTAGTTATGATGCAGCAAGTATAGATTTTTCACCAAAGAGCTGGTGCATATTTATATAATTTTCGTCATATATATTACCTGGGGTCTCCACCCGCCGATAATGGTAGGGGTTGATGCAAACTTCTTTCTGCTTTGAGCCAAATGGGAACTCGCAACATTCCAGTGGTTTCAATTCATGGTGAGACTGTAGATCGGGCCAACGCCACACTCGGCAATAGATGACATGGGGCAGCCCCTTGCGATGAGACACCTGCAGCCTCCCGTCCAAGGAGCGTGGGATTGTGACGCACCTACTGGGCTGGCCAGGACAGCTCAGAGCCCTCTCAAGTTCTTCCATAGCGCCTTTCTTCTTCTTCAGTTTCTTCACCAAGGAATCTACAGCCTTCTCTGCCCACTTCTCCTCTTCATCTCCTTGCTTCCAGCCCAGCAGTCTCTTCACTGCTGGGCTGGTGAAGGAGAACAATGAGCTAATAGGGGTGCTGGAGTGCATAAGAAGCAAAGATTGTGTGTAACTGGAAACAGAAGCACAAATCTCTCTGCTGCTTACAAAGCCTGGATGAAGTCTTCACAATATTCAGATGGGCAGCTGCCTTCACAGAATGTCTCTTCCCCACATAACAGTCTTCCTAATCTTAGACACAGTTTGAGAACATTCCAACTGGGTGGGACTCAGACCTCTCCCCAATACCAAGGAAATGTTGATCAAGTCTGAAACAAACACACAATCCATAGTTAGGTTTAAAACATTTCCTGACTTATGTTTTTAATAAAATTAGATAAAAAGAGAAATAAGTTCAAAAGTGTGTACATGTTTCACTCTGTTTGCTATTTTGGGCCCAATGCTATCCCTGGAAGCTGGGCCCTTGGTTTTTACATTTCTCTGACATTCGATTGAGCACTGTCTAGTCACTTTAACTAGTGTTTACAGTGAGCTTCTAGTGAATTCAATTCCTGTTCTCCTGTGGTGGTCAGCTTCTTGAGAGCCTTCCTTAAAGCATGAGAGGTAGAGGACCTCAAGAAGCTGACCACCACAGTGCCTGTGCCCAAGCGAGTCTATACACCCTGCGCCCAACAAGGCTCTGTACCCAAGTGCTTTCTTCTGTGGACAAGGAGGAAAGGACATTTGTCATGCAGTCCCAAATCACAGTGGTCTTTGTTGTTGCCCACATGACCCTATTTGCCCAGCAGATGCACATCACAAGCACTGGGAGAAAAGACTTCTCATGAAAACATGAATGGCCTGAGTGAATTGAAAGCAGGGAGGAAGAAACACATTTGTGTGTTCAAAATACATGCACGCTTATTTCAGTGCCATAGTGCCAGTCTCTATGCTATGTTATAAATGAACACAACAAGCCAGAATGATTTATCAAAAGAAAATCGAGTAGCTGATAAAGCAGTGAATTGTAGTTGGTCTAGGTCAGCAATTCCCAGCCTTGTGTAATGACTGTATCAGTTTACCAAACAAATGGCCGGGTCCTTCCAGGAAGTGTTGAGTGCCCTCAAATCTGAGTGACTGATGCTCCGCACTTCCTAGAAGCAGGCCCTAAGGCCTGTCTGGAATCAGCTAGGCAAGGCTGAGAGCTTCTTAATGAGGCTTTGATCATTAATTTGTTTAGGATCCATTAACCAGGGGACAGGGCTACTTAGGGAAAACAGGGGTTTAAAAAAGCCAGTGCCTAAGCAACAAGAGGAGCAGCAAACGGGAGTTCTGAGAAGGAGCCAGATCCACCAAACATTCTCTAAACTTAGGCCAATAAACCAATCTGCACCCAAACCACCTTCCCTCCCAGCACACATATTCAAAAACAAAAAAAGCTGCAGGAGTAAAAATATGCAGGGAGAAGTCCAGCAGCAGAGCGGGGGTTCTCCAGTTTATTGCACTGAATGTAGAATGTGTGATTACCTGCCTTGTGGGAGGCACCATATATGTGCATTCAGAAAATGTGCTCATGGCCCTCAGAAATGTATGGGCTCTTGAGACCAGAGTGGTTGAACTACAGGAGCCAAGGGAGACCGAGAGGCATACAATTGACAGTTTCCAGGACACAAGAGTAGTTCTACCCCCAGTCTGACAGCCTTTGTCTGTGCTGTTGAGGATGAAAGTCTCAGGGAAGGAGAACATCAAACTGGAGAGGAGAGAAATGATTCTATATTTGGGACCTTCCCTCCAGATAATTTCATGATAGCCTCTTGTGCAGAGGATACCTTTCCGGGAATGGAATTCCAGTTATTGGGAACAGCCTGGTATTTGAACAAATGGGGGATTCGATCTTTAGAAATATAGATAGCTGGGTTTGTGGTGACCAAGACAAGCGCATGGTGAATTGCCTGTGGGGTACAAAGATGGTAGCTCTCGAGACACTTAGACAGGCTTATATGCAGTACTGGGAAGGAGCCAGTGGTCATGGTACATGTATTAACCAATGCCATAGAGAAGGATAGGAAATAGGTCCTGGAGACTAAATTGAGGCTGCTAGGTAACAGACTGAAGTCCAGAACCTCCAAGATAACATTATTTGAAATACTTCCAGTTCCATGTGTAGGGCCAGTTATACAGGCAGAACTGCAGGAGGAGATGATGGTGTAAGGAGGGTTATAGGTTTATTGGGAACTGTGGAACATTTGGGAAAGGAGGAGTCTATACAGGAAGGATGGGCTCCACCTAAACCAAAATGGAACCAGATTGCTGGCATGTAAAATTTAAAAAGGCCATAGAAGAAGTTTTAAACTATGGGCTGGGGTAAAGCTGACAGGTACAGAGGAGCACACAGTTTGGAGAGAGACATACCATAGGGGAGGCTGTATTAACAAGGATTCTCTATATCCCAGTAAAGAGAAGACAGAATTTGATAAGTTCAGCTAGGAACTGCAGAGAAAAAAGTCATATGACAAAAAGTCCCATTCAATTACATCACATGAAAGCAGACAACTAAAAAGTGACAAATTATATAAGTGCTTGTATACAAATGCTAAAAGTCTAAATACTAAGATGGGTAAACTTGAGTGCTTGGTATTAAGTTAGGACATTGATAAAATAGGCACCACAGAAACTTGATGGAATGATGACAATCGGACATGGTAAACCCATGGGGGGAAATATGTAGGAATTATAGAGTAGGTTGTGCTGGTGGGGAGTGGCACTATATGTGAAAGAAAGCATAGAGTCAAATATACTATAAATCTTAAACGAATCAACCTGTACCATGACATTTCTATGGATAGAAATTCCACACTTGAAGAGTACAGAAGTAGGAATATTCTACTGATAACCTGACTAGGCTAGCGATGGTGAGAAGGCTAGAGAGGATCTAAAAATAAAGAACTCAATAATAATGGGGGATTTCAACTATCTCCATAGTAACTGGGTACATGTCACCTCAGGAGGGGATGCAGAAAATTTCTAGATAACTTAAATGACTGCTTCTTGGAGCAGCTAGTCCTGGAACCCACAAGGGGAGAGGCAATTCTTGATTTAGTCTTAAGTGGAGCCCAGGGTCTGGTCCAAGAGGTGAATATAGCTGAACCACTCAGTAATAACAACTGTCATATAATTAAATTTAACATCCTTGGGGAGGGGAGAGAGAAATACCAAAGGAGACCAGCACAGTAATGTTTAATGTCAGAAAGGGGGGCTGCCCAAAAATAAGGAAACTAGTTGAAACAGAAATTAAAAGGTATAGTCACAAGAGTGAAATGCCTGCAAGCTGTATGGACTTAAAAAAAAAAAAACACTATACAAGAGGTTCAAATTAAATATACCCCTAAAATTAAAAAAAAAAAAAAAAAAAAACCCAACAACCAACAACAACAACAAAAACAGGGTGAAAGTGGCAGTTAAAGGCAACAAAGCAACCTTTAAAAACTGGAAGTCAAATATTATCGGAGGAAAACAGAAAGGAGCATATAAACTCTGTCAAGTCAAGTGTAAAAGTATAATTAGGCAAGCCAAATAAGAATTTGAAGAACAACTAGCAAAGGACACAAAAATGAATGGTAATTTTTTTAAAATACATCAGAAGCAGGAAGCCTGTCAAACAATCAGTAGGGTCACTGGATGATCGAGGTGCTAAAGGAGCACTCAAGAAAAATAAGGCCATTGCAGAGAAACTAAATGAATACTTTGCATCAGTCTTCACTGCAGAGGATGAGAGGGAGATTCCCAAACCTAAACCATTTGTTTTAGGTGACAAATCTGAGGAACTGTCCCAGATTGAGGTGTCAATAAAGGAGGTTTTGGAATAAACTGATAAATTAAAAACTAATAAGTCTCCAGGGCCAGATAGTATTCACCCAAGAGTTCTGAAGGAACTCAATTATAAAATTGCAGAACTACTCAGTGTGGTATGTAACCTATCACTTAAATCAGCTTCATGTGATGTTAATGCTTAAAAAAAGGCTCTAAGGGTGATTCTGGCAATTACAGGCTGGTAAGCCAAAAATCAGTATCAGACAAATTGGTTGAAACGATCGTGAAGAACAGAATTTTCCAAACCATAGCTGAATATGATTTATTGGAGAAGAGTCAAGACAGCTTTGGTAAAGGACATTTCTCTTTTCACAAATCTATTAGAATTCTTTGAGGGGAGTCAAACAAACATAGGGACTAGGGCGATCCAGTGGTGATAATGTACTTGGACTTTCAGAAAGCCTTTGACAAAGTCCCTCATGAAAGACCCTTAAGCAAACAACGCAGTCATGAGATAACAGGGAATATCCACTCATGGATCAGTAACTGGTAAAAGATAGGAAACAAAAGGTAGGATAGGAATACATGGTCAGTTTTCAGAATGGAGAGAGGAATCAGCAGTATCCCCCAAGGAGCTACCCCAGGAGCTGTGCTGTTCAACATATTCATAAATGATTTGGAAAAAGGGGTAAACAGTGAGGTAGCAAAGTTTGCAGATAATACAAAATGAGTCAAGATAGTTAAGTCCAATGTAGTCTGTGAAGAGTTACGAAGAGATCTTGCAAAAGTGGGCAACTAGCCAACAAACTGGCAGATGAAATTCAGTGTTGATAAATGCGAAGTAATGCACACTGGAAAACAATCTCAACCATACATACAAAATGATGCAGTCTAAATTAGCTGTTTCCACAATAACTCCAAGATTTCTTTCTTGAGTGATTAGTTCTTGAAAACATCCATTCGATGTGTAGCAGCAGTCAAAAAAAGCAAACAATGTTAGGAACCATTAGCTGTATGCAGTGTTGTAGTGCTGTCAGTCCCAGAATACTAGAGAGAAAAGATGAGTGAGTTAATATCAGAAGAGTTCTGTGTAACTCAAAAGCTTGTCTTTTGAGGTTGGTCCAATAAAATATATTAACTCAACTACCTTGTCTCTCTAGGAACCATTAGGAAAGGGATAGATGATAAGCCAGTAATCATAATGCCACTATATAAATCAATGATACCTCCACACCTGGAATGCTGCATGTAGTTCTGGTCACCCCACATAGGTGTGGGAACTAGGAGTGCTGGGGGATGTGGCAGCTTGAAGTGGTTTCCATCATATATAGATAGGGTTTACAGTTTGGTTCAATGGTTCTCAGCACCTCCCACCATACAAATTGTTCCAGCACCCTGTCACCCTATCTCAAAAAAGCTAGTACTGGAAATGGAAAAGGTGCACAGAAAGGCAACAAAAATGATTACGGATACAGAAGAGTTTCCATATGAGGAGGGATTAAAAAAATGTTGAACTGTTCAGCTGGGACGACTAAAGAAAGGAAATAATAGAGGTCCATAAAAATCATGAATGATGTGGAGAAAAAAAGTGTTATTTACCCCTTCATATAACACAAGAACTAGAGGTTAACCAATGAAATGAAGAGGCAGCAGGTTTAAAACAAACAAAACGAAGTATTTATTCACACAATGCACAGTCAATCTGTTGCCAGGGGATGTTGTGAAGGCCAAACCTATAACAGGGTTCAAAAAATAATTAGATAAGTTCATGGAGTTTAGGTTTATCAGTGGGTATCAGTCAAGATGGTCAGGGATGCAACCCCATGCTCTGGGAATCCCTAAGCCTTTGACTGCCAGATGTTGGGTCTAGACAACAGGGGATAGATTACTTGATAATTTCCTTGTTCATTCCCTTTGAAGTATCTGGCATTGGCTATTGTAAGAAGACAGGATACTGGGCTAGATAGACCTTTGGTCTGACCCAATAGTCAGATATTCAGACTCTACTCCGTACACAGCTATTGAGTTTGGGCTGCTCCAAATGCCAGCCTCATGAGATAAAACAAAAACCTGAATAGGAAGGAGCACTGATGATGAGTATGGATCAGGCCCTATGGCAAGAATGGGGAAACGAGACAGCCAATGACTAAATCCTGCTGTATCAGTACGGTAAGTACCTGCAATAGGCTGATGGGGAAAATGAGGCACATTTCTTATCTGAGGGGTTTCCCGAGGCATTAATGTATGTAAACAATTGCTCTTGATAAGGTAATGTACTTTTACAATTAGCAGATCTGAGGGCATACGTGGAATACAAACTTACATACGTAAGAATATTGTTCTGAGATTTTTTTTTCCATTTTGAACAAAGTTTTAAATAAACACATTAATCTCTTCCAGTCAAATTAAATAATTCAGCAGTGACCTCAGCATGTGTCTGAACACTATTGTTGTTAGTGGGAGAGAAGCCAAGGGTACATGTATAAAAGCAAAAACACTGCTCTGTAGACCATGTGATGAAGTCTAAGATAAGGCTATATTGCACGATTTCCTTTCATGCTCCTTCCTTTCTCTCTTAAAACAAGAATTTTTTTAAAAAAACCCTGAATGATCATACAAAGTATAAATGTTATTAAATGCGGCTTTTAGATATACATGCCCTATACTGCTATTGACTAACATTATCATCCGAACATCCTACTTCAGTGCTATTAGATTACAGAATACTGCAGGCTGCTCAGCAGACTAAGCGATTTGTTCCTGTGCCCAGCTGTTCCATTAGGAAATACTCAGGGAGCCTCTCTGCTATAGTGCTGTAAAGACTGAAATATGGTAATTCACAACTTAATTTAATTTAAACAATCTTTTAGGCCCACATTTGTTTCAGACCTAAGCATCTCGTATTGAGCAACTTATACTGGGAGCGGTTGCCGCAGCACTGCCAGGTTAACGTTCTAAAAGACTTGAACTGGACGCGATTCCAGCATTGATGGTCGACACGTTTTCCTATGTGGATGACTTGAGTCCATGGGAAAAGCGTGTCTCAACTCTGATCATCAGAATCAGATCATGGGCTTTGTCCATGTCAGATCCAGTGTGTTACCACCAGTTCCGGTCTCACTGTCTCTGAATTTCAAGCTTTGTGGTGATAGCACATGCAACACCCCTGTGAATGCCTTGCATCATTCAGTCAATAGTTACTTCCCTGACATACCTCACTTCCCACAGAGCTCAGGGTGGAAGGGTAAGACAGCATGAAGCCATATTACTTTCCCACTGATTCCTTCTGTGATGGGTTCCTCAAAGGGTCTTCCTTAGGGCTGCAGTAGGTTACAGAATACGCTGGCAGTGTGGCTCTATTGAAGTCATCCTGCTAGGGAGCCTGACACTAAAGCCAGGTCTACACTACCTGGATCGGTGGGTAGTGATTGATCTATTGGGGATCAAGCAGGTGGAGTCAATGGGGGAGCGGCAGCAGTTGACTCAGCGCCATGAAGACGCTGTGGTAAGTCGACCTAAATACGTTGACTTCCGCTATGCTATTCACATAGCTGAAGTTGCGTATCTTAGGTTGATACTCCCCTTGCCCTCCAATGTAGACCAGGGCTTAGAGGAGAGGACTGCAGAGGACACAGAGCCATCATACGCTTGCTGTTTTGTCACCTGATCCAACTCCCAATGAAGTCAGAGAAAAGGCATCTAATAAGTTAATAGAAGCTGCATCAGTTTGTCCAGTAGCAGCGCACAGCCCTGGCATGGTAGAGTCCTGCATTTAGGAATGGCTCTTGGAAATCTCAGACTCTGGGACAATTCAAGTAGCGCCCACCAAAGAAGTGGTGCAGCCAGTGGAACTTACTCCTGGATAGAGGACTAGCACAAGGTTTATGCATCAATTATGACCCATTTAAATCCAATTTTGAGGATTTTAGTGGGGCATACCCCTTGTGCTGATCTTCTACACGGGGTGAATTTCACCCAGCAGATATAAGCTTGTTCTTGTTGAAGTCAATGGGAAAAGTTCCACTGGCCTTAAAGGAAACAGGACATGGCTACAAGCTATTGTGTAGAGAGCAGAAGCCAGTTTTGTCTAATGCTGTCTACATAAGAACATAAGAAAGGCCGTACTGGGTCAGACCAACGGTCCACCTAGCCCAGTATCCTGTCTACTGACAGTGGCCAATGCCAGGTGCCCCGGAGTGAGTGAACCTAACAGGTAATGATCAAGTGATCTCTCGCCTGCCATCCATCACCCCCCTCTGACAAACAGAGGCTAGGGACACCATTCCTTACCCATCCTGGCTACATATCTACAGTAAGAACTGCACCCTACTGCACATCCATCCAAGACGCAGTGTAAGACTGTCTTGCTCTCATTGTACACCCAACTGACTGACTCACAAGCAGCATGGGTACCAGTCTAGAAAAAGACTGCTGTCATCAGTCTTGGTTATCACTGAAACGGCTAAATACGTGCACAGAGTAGATATTCTCAGAGGGCTGTCTAGACATATACTAGTCTACACTAGACATACACTGTGCAGTGTTTTGGGATCACATATTGCTAGACACTGGGAAATGGGGAATCTATCGGACAGCAACTAAACCTCTACAAGAATCAAAGTGAAAAGAGACCATATGCAAAGAAAATCTCTCCAATATAAAGGACTGTGTATTTAAAGCAATACTATCTGTACATTTCTTACATATTACTGTTACAGCTAACACCTCAGATTACTGTAACTAAAAGAGATCATAGGGAAAGAGTGTTTTTCCCCCCAGAGGTTTTTCTAAACGTGTGCCTTTGACACCACTTTGTGTATATTCTGTTTCATTGCAGTCATTTCCCCCTGTTCTTTGTGTAGGTCTTTCACACAGTAAAGGACAGAAAAAATAATTAAAAAATATGAAAATGTGGTAAAGTCACATACATTTAGGTCTAAAGTGAGTACAATGCTTTCCATAACTAGCTCTTATCTAGTGTTTTTCATCAGTACATCGCAAAGAAAGCAGGAAATCAGTATTAGTTCCATTGTACGGATGGAAAACTGAGGCAGAAAGGTGAACTGAGATCAGTGGCAGAACTGGGAACAGAATCCAGGTCCCTGAGTGTGAGTCCAACGCTGTATTCACTAGGCCAGTGATGGCGAACCCGTGGCACGCGTGCCGCTGCCGGCACGCCGAGCCGTCTCTGTGGGCACGCCGTCAAAACGCCGGAGCAGAGGGGCGGGGTCAGTAAGAGGCGGGCGGGCGGTGGAGGAGGAAGTGAAAGGACGGCCGGAGCCCGGGAAGGAGAGCGGAGGCGGGGCCGAGGCGCGAGGCGCGAGGCGAGGTGCGGCGCGAGGCAGGAGGCGAGGTGCGGCGCGGCGCGAGGCAGGAGGCGAGGTGCGGCGCGGCGCGAGGCAGGAGGCGAGGTGCGGCGCGGCGCGAGGCAGGAGGCGAGGCGACGCGCGGCGCGAGGCAGGAGGCGAGGCGACGCGTGGCGCGAGGCGAGGCGAGGCGACGCGCGGCGCGAGGCGAGGCGAGGCGACGCGCGGCGCGAGGCGAGGCGAAGCAAGGCAAGGGGGGAGGCGAAGCAAGGCAAGGGGGGAGGCAAGGCAAGGGGGGAGGCAAGGCAAGGCAAGGGGGGGAGGCAAGGCAAGGCAAGGGGGGGAGGCAAGGCAAGGCAAGGGGGGGAGGCAAGGCAAGGCAAGGGGAGGCAAGGCAAGGGGAGGCAAGGCAAGGGGGGAGGCAAGGCAAGGCAAGGGGGGGAGGCAAGGGGAGGGAAGGCGAGGCAAGGGGAGGGAAGGCGAGGCAAGGGGAGGGAGGGAAGGCAAGGGGAGGGAGGGAAGGCAAGGCAAGGGGGGGAGGCAAGGCAAGGGGGGGAGGCAAGGCAAGGGGGGGAGGCAAGGCAAGGGGAGGCAAGGCAAGGGGGGAGGCAAGGCAAGGCAAGGGGGGGAGGCAAGGGGAGGGAAGGCGAGGCAAGGGGAGGGAAGGCGAGGCAAGGGGAGGGAGGGAAGGCAAGGGGAGGGAGGGAAGGCGAGGCAAGGGGAGGGAGGCAAGGCAAGGGGAGGGAGGGAAGGCAAGGCAAGGGGAGGGAGGGAAGGCAAGGCAAGGGGAGGGAGGGAAGGCAAGGCAAGGGGAGGGAGGGAAGGCAAGGCAAGGGGGGGGGAGGGAAGGCAAGGGGGGGAGGCAAGGCAAGGCAAGGGGGGGGAGGCAAGGCAAGGCAAGGGGGGGGGAGGCAAGGCAAGGCAAGGGGGGGGGAGGCAAGGCAAGGCAAGGGGGGGGAGGCAAGGCAAGGCAAGGCCGGGGGGGGGGGAGGCGAGCCGCGCTGCTGAGGCCGGGGGGGGGGGGGGGGTGAGCCGCGCTGCTGAGGCCGGGGGGGGGGGTCCCGAGTCGAGCGGGGGTGTTGGCACTTTGAAAAAAAACACGTCGTTTTGGTTTGCAGTTTGGGCACTTGGGCTCAAAAAGGTTTGCCATCACTGCACTAGGCTACACTAACTCCCATAACAAGGTACAGTTGAGAGGCATGCAAAAAAAAAAAAAGCTGAGGGGGTGAGGAAGACAGAGAAACCATTTTGAACAGGAAAAAAGGTAAACCAGGCAGACAGGACAGGAGGAAAAAACCTGAAGGGAAGGAAAAAATACAAGGTAAGATGGAAGAATCTTGTTGCTGCTGCAGATTTTAGCATGACGATGAAAGGAGACCTGCAGCTGAAGGGAATTCAATGACCCACACTGAGTTTATTTTTAAGTGGCCTGTATTTTGAAGCCTGTGAATTTCAATTTCAAACTATCTACAGAGTTGAACACTAGGCCCCACCCTCCATTGTCATTTACAATTTCTAAACCCTGCCTGCTAGGTCTGAACAGGGATACCATTTAATCTAGCTTTAACTTGTTTATACTAACTGTGGTTTGAGAGAAGGATTTTTGATAATGGTAATTCTAAACCTTGTCTTTTTGTCACATGGACATGCAAATACTAGCAAAGCACCTGAGGTGAAATCCTCGCCCTACTGAAAGCAATGTGGGTTTTGCTACTGAATTCAATACGGTCAGGATTCTACCCCACAGATTTTACCCTTAAAGAATTCTCTCACTCACTCACCTTTGAAAGGCCCTGAGGGCTTGATTATACTGGCACTTTATAGCACTATAAAGCCTCCAGGAGCGCTATAACTCACTACCCATCCAGACTGGCGAGGCACATAGAATGCTATAAATCCACAGTTATAGGGGTCCTGGTAATCCTCCCTTCCTCGAGGATTAACACCTATAGTGTATTCAGTGCTCCGTATTATCTTCAGTGTGAATGGGCATTAACAATCCAGCACTTTGAGAGATCTCTGGAGATGCCTCTAAGCCATTTAAGACAATTGACGTCTCTTCCCTTTGTTTTGAACTCGGCTGGAGGAATGCAGAAGTACGTTTCAGCGTTTCTCTCTTAACTCCGCCAGGTGGGGCTGGTCACCTATGAGGTCTGGCAACCAGACAAGAAAAAGAAACAGCAAGTCTACGAAGTCTAGTTGCCAGCTGGTATCAAGGGGAGTGCCTCAGAGGTCAGTTTTGTTCAACATCTTTATTAAGGATCTGGATGATGGGATGAACTGCACCCTCCGCAAGTTTGCAGATGACACTAAGATGGGGGAGAGGGATGATGGAAGAAAGGCACAGGGTCCAGAATGACCTAGACAAATTGGAGGTTTGGGCCAAAAGAAATCTGATGAAGTTCAACAAGGACAAGTGCAGAGTTCTGCACTTAGGAAGGAAGAATCCCATGCACTGCTACAGGCTGGGAACCAACTGGCTAAACAGCAGTTCTGCACAAAAGGGTTTGGGGATTACAGTGGATGAGAAGCTGGATATGAGTCAGCAGTGTGCCCTCGTTGCCATGAAGGCCAATGGAAGATTGGGCTATATTAGTAGGAAAGTTGCCAGCAGATTGTGGGAAGTGATTATTCCCCTCTATTCGGCACTGGTGAGGTCACACGGAGTATTGCATCCAGTTTTGGACCCCACTACAGAAAGGATGTGGACAAATTGGAGAGAGTCCAGAGGAGAGCAATGAAAATGATTAGGGGCCTGGGACACATGACTTACAAGGAGAGGCTGAGAGAACTGAGGTTATTTAGTCTGCAGAAGAGAAGAGTGAGGGGGGATTTGATAGCATCCTTCATTTACCTGAAGGGGGCTTCCAAAAAGGATGGAGCCAGGATGTTCTCAGTGGTGGCAGAACAAAAAGCAATGGTCTCAAGTTGCAGTGGAGGAGATCTAGGCTGGATATTAGGAAACAATATTTCACTAGGAAGGTGGTGAAACACTGGAATAGGTTACTTAGGGAGGTGGTGGAAACTCCATTCTTAGAAGTTTTTAAGACCCATCTTAACAAAGCTTTGGCTGGGATGATTTAGTTGGTGTTGGTCCTCCTTTGAACAGGGGTTTGGACTAGATGCCCTCCTGAGGTCTCTTCCAACCCTAATATTCTATGGTTCTATGAAATCTCTTAAAGCCATGGCAGGATTGAGAGGGGCTGCTGGATTGCCAGACTTAGGACCCGTAGCCCCCATCCATGACTGATTCTGGAGAGCCACAGATTGGGGACAACCTGACCCAAGAACAACAAAGGCAGGTCAGGCATCTACGAAAGGCATTCCCAAAACCTTCATAGCCTGACAAGGATAGGCCACCTTCACGCAGCATACGATATTAACGATGGCAGGGAAGATTGTCGAAGAGACCACTCGGCCCCTGGTGCAACGAACATGGGAGATCGTGGAAAAGGGGGTACGGGCAACAGGGGACCTGTGGGCAGTTGAAAGGTCCCAAGCAAGTGGCGCAGCCCCATCGTCCTCATTCCAAAAGATGACAGGATACTTAGGTTTTGTATAGATTTTAGGAAGGTAAATGCCATATCCAAGTTTGAGTAAATCGGCAGAATAGCATTTCAGGTCTCCAGCAGGAGATAGCCCGGGTCGGTGTGGGCCCGGCTCTCTAGGTGAGGCTAAGCACTTAAACTGTCCATGGCCCTCAGCCTCCTGATTGCGGAAAACAGCAACGCTATCACTTCAGCCTTCTGACTTAAAGTTGAGTGCACATCCAGCTCCTCATACAAGGCCAGGGTCACAGTAACTGGGGCTCACCCTATTCCACCAGGTCTCGGCCTAGTATATATCTAAGTAGCACAATTACTCAGAATCATCTCCCTTTGATTGTACTGGCCTTCTGGGTATTAACTTCTTAGGGAAACTGGTGTCCATGTTTATACATAATGAGCCACACTTGGCTTCACTCAGGGCTGGTCTACAAGAAAACTTACATTGGCATAGCTCTGTCTCTCAGATATGTGAAAAACCCATGCCCCTGGGAGAGATAGCTATGCCAATTTAACCCAAACGATTCTCCCATTGACCTCGCTACTGCCTCTCGGGGAGGTGGATTAACTACAGTGACAGGAGAACCTTTCCCATTGGCATTGGCTGCGCCACTGTCACACTTCAAAGTAGACACTACCTAAGCCGACAGAAGGGATTCGCTGGTTGCTGTAGTTAATCCACCTCCTCCAGTGGCAGTAGCTTGGGTAGATGGAAGAATTCTTCCATTGTCCTAGAGTTGTCTACATGAGGATTTAAGTCACCTTAACACACCACTCAAGGATCTGGACTTTTCATACCCCTGACATAGTTAACCTTATCTAGTTTTCAAGTGTAGACTGGGCCTTTGGTGCATAGCTGGGGTTTCATTCTCCAGCTGAATCTCAGATGTTGATTTCAATCGATGATCTAGACCACGGGTCTCCGAACTACGGCCCAGGGGCCGGATACGACCCGCAGCTTCGATTTGTTCGGCCCTCCAGCTGAGCAGGCATGCCAAGCAGGCACATAGGGAAGCCGACACCACCGCCGCCCCCGTGAGCTGCTGCCGCGGCCACATGTGCAGAGGGGTGAGTGACCCTGCAGCAGCGGCCAGAGGAGTAAAGGGGGGGGAGCAAGGGGGCGTGGCAGTGGCCAGAGGAGCAATGGGGGGATTTTGCATATATTTGCATATACTGAATTTTTTCCACAGTTACTTCGGCCCGCGAAGCCCTTTCAAAAATCTAATATGGCCCTCGTCTCAAAGTTTGGAGACTCCTGATCTAGACCGTCACCAGAATAAAGAACAAAGGCCCAATCATGCAGTCCTTGCTCAGGCAAAACGTCCATTTGAAGCCAATGGGGAGTACTGTTTTACTAAGGGCTGTTGGGAGGGGCCTCCCGAGACCAAAGAGGAGGCTTAACCAATTATTGCTATTATTTATTAGTGTCTGGACTCCCCAGTGATAGCAGGATCCCTTGGTGAATGGCACTATAGATACACAAAATAAGAGAAGGCTCCTTCCCTAAAGAGTTTACAACCTAAATAAAGAAGACAGACAAAGGGCATGTCTTCACTAGGACTTAACGTCGACTTTAACAACGTTAAGTCGAACTAAAGGTGTACCTGTCTTCACCTGCATGCCCTTAAAGTCGACTTTGTAACTCCTGCTTGACGACAGAAGTAAGGCTAAAATCGACTTCTCTACGTCTACTGTGAGTAGTGAAGAGGCATCAGATGTTAAGCCTCAGACCTCCGAGCAGCCCCACGGACCCCCCCCGCTCGCCCAAGCAGCCCGGCGCCGGCTCGCTCCCCCCCCCTCTCGGGCGGGCGGGGAGATCCGCGGGGCTGCTTGGGCGAGCGGGGGGTCCGGCGCGGGGCTGCTTGGGCGAGCGGGTCAGCTGCCTGGTCAATTTCAATGAAATTGACCAGGCAGCTGACCCGCTTGCCCAAGCAGCCCGGCACCAGCTCCCCCCCCCCCTCGGGCGGGCGGGGGGGTCCACGGGGCTGTTCGGGCGGGCGGGGGGGTCCACGGGGCTGCTCGGGCGGGCGGGGGTCCGGCGCGGGGCTGCTTGGGCGAGAGGGTCAGCTGCCTGGTCAATTTCATTGAAATTGACCAGGCAGCTGACCCGCTCGCCCAAGCAGCCCGGCGCCGGCTCCCCCCCCCCCTCGGGCGGGAAGGGGGTCCGCGGGGCTGTTCAGGCGGGGCAGGGGGGGTCCGCGGGGCTGCTTGGGCAGGCGGGGGGGGGGGGGGGGTCCGGCACGCATTGCACTGTGGGCTACCTACCCACAGTGCAATGCGGGCTATGTCGACCCCTGCAAATGTTCTAGGACAGACAGTGTCGACCACTGTCGACCTGCTGTCCTGGTGGGGACACACTGATTCGATTTTCTAAAATCGAGTTTAGAAAATCGAATTAAGGGAAATCGACCTAGTCCTGTAGTGAAGACATACCCAAAGACTAGGCGAAAGGAAATATTATCCCCATTTTACAGGCAGGCAGAGTCCCGAATTCCTTGCATACCAAGCATTCCCATCTAAATTGTAGCAATGTCCAACATTGTTTCTAAAAACAAAATGGTTGGAAAAATTAGGAAAAAAACTGAGTTATTGGTTTTTAAAATAAATGCTGTCCCTTCCCAACTGAAGTGCACATCCAAATGCCATCAGAACAAACATTTACAAGAAGAAGGAGACTGCAGAAGTATCTCAGTGTCCGGGCTGAGCTAGAATGTATTTGCATACTAATCAGATCCTGTTATCCTTGTGATCAATCACTGGGATTCCTGGAGATTTTCCCACACAACCATTTTAGAAAAGGAATAGCTCGGAATTATATGTTCAACATATTGTAATGGAGATATATGTAAAGAGCTGTTACCTAACCTGTACTTAATGTGGACTTTTCATTTGGAGGCTATTTTGGGTGGAAAATTTAGTATCTCAGGTCCCTAGAACATACTGTACTATTTGATCTATACTGTGCAATACAAACAAAGGTACTAGATGAAGCAAATATTATATCTTCATAAGTGTAACATTTTCCAGCTTATTACAGGAGAAATTTGGGGCCCAGTTCAGTGAGGTCCTACAAGGTGCCGAGAGCCTTCAATTTCCCCTGAAATCAGGGGAAACCAAAGGTGTCTGAACCCTTCAGCAGCTGACTATTAATGTTACGTTAAACACAGCGCGATATGTTTTACAAAGACATGATTTGGTGTAGCCGAATGCAAAATAAAATACAGATAAGATTTCTAAATAAACATTCCAGAAGAGAGAACTTTCAGAAATTATTCCAATCTGATCGACAGCAGGTACAAAGCAGCTGTAATTCCATCCTCCTCCATTTTCTCCTAAGCACACAAATTTTAAAGTGGGTATAAGGATGCACAGAATTTTTTTCTTCTTTTCAGTTTTTATATAGATTTTTTTAATGTACAGAAGAGATTTCAACTTCCCATATCAGCAGTTTTCCACTGAATCTCAGTAGCGTTGCTCAAGTCATATCACATTTGAATATGTTTTTCCTAAATCAGAGAGGTAGCCGTGTTAGTCTGGAATAGCAGAGGTAACAAAGTCCTGTGGCACCTTAAAGACTAACTATAAAGTTTTGAAGCATAAGCTTTCGTGGGCTAATACCCACTTCGTGGGATGCAAGCAGTGGAAGTGTCCAGAGGCAGGTATAGAAAAGTAGGCAAGAACCAGGTGGGAGGTAACAAGGTTAGTCCAATTAGGCTGAACCAGCTTGTTATCTCCAATCAGGGAGGGTGGGTTATTCTTCTAGCAGTTGAATGGTGGGTGTGAACATGGAGAGAGGAGAAGCTATGTTTGTAATTAGCAAGCCATTGTAGGTCTTTGTTCAATCCTAAATTGTTTGTGTTAAATTTGCAAATGAATTGTAGCTCTGCAGTTTTCCTTTGCAGTCTGGACTTGAAGTTTTTTTGCTGTAGTATGGTGACTTAAATCTGTAATTGTGTGTCCAGGCAGGTTGAAGTGTTCTCCTACAGCAGGGGTCTCAAACATGCGGCCCGGGGGCCACATGCGGCCCGCAAAGCCCTTCCCTGCGGCCCGCCAAGCTTCCTGGCACCCCCCCCCCCTGGTCCCCCCATAGCAGTTTGCAGGACGGAGGGGCCAGAAGTGGAGGCTTCTCTGCTGCCTGGCTGGGCCGCACGTGTTTCTAGCTCTGGACTTCCTATATTGCTCTTGCTTTGTTTGCCAAACAGCTGTTGGTGGTGCCTAGCGCTTTCCAGGAGGGAATGGGGAGCTGCGTGCTCAGAGGAGGAGGTGGGGCAGGGGTGGGATCTCTTGGAAGGGGTGGAGTGGGGGCGGAGCCGGGGCAGAGAGAGCAGGGTGTGTGTCAGTGGTGCGGCCCTCGGGCCAGTGCACTAGTCCTCATGGAAGGGGTGGAGTGGGGGCAGAGCCGGGGCAGCGAGGGTATGTGTGTGTGTCAGTGGTGCGGCCCTCGGGCCAGTGCACTAGTCCTCATGCGGCCCTCATGGTCATTTGAGTTTGAGACCCCTGTCCTACAGGTTTTTGTATATCAAAGATGGAAAGTTGCAGCAGTGGGGACTAATGTTGTGGCAGCAGTGAAAGAAAGGAAGGGAGGAATCTGGAAAGTATGGTAAAGAAAAAAAGAGAAGAAGAAGATTTGACTGAGGATGCGAGGAAAGAGAGAAAAGTCAAAGTTCTCACCAAGAATTCAGATGAGGGGAGGATAGTGATGTTATTGACAGTGACAGAGAAAGTGGGAAAAGATACAGAAATTGCACTCCTGCTCTGAGAATAGTGAGGATACACAAAGGTGTTCCTAATCAATTGGGGGTGTGGGGGGAGTATAGGGTGAATTTTACAACCTCAACCTTAAAAAGTCAACCACCAGAATGATAGTCATTAGCTCTGTGAAGGCGTGTTGCATTTGAAAGTAGGTTGGAAACAAAAAGCCATAGAAATTTTCTACATCTGTGCACCTGCTGAGGTAGGTGCACAGGAGTCCCCAGAATATATCTGTCTGGAGGAGTTGCACCTCGTTGCCTTATTTGCTGCAATCCTGATTCTGAACTTAAAGAAACAGTCTATATCTTGTTTGTATAAGGTGTTGCAACAATTCTTGCAGAAACCTTTAATAGTCAAAACCACATCTGTCTAAAGCCATATGGATCTGCAACACAAATCTGGTATTTTAGCTTAATTCTAATTCAAATGCATTTATTAGAAAGGATTTTAGTAGTCTTGGTTCCAATCCTGCAAACCTTTAGTACTGCTCTCTTGAGTAGAGATTGTAAGACTTTTAGTTAACTAAAAATAATAGATTTTCCACTGCATTCTCAGAAGCAGTCCCAGCTTTTTATTAAAAGCACCTTCTCCTAAATATTAATCTTATTATTCAAACATAATGCAAAACAAACAAACAAAAAAACCTGCCAATGAGTTTGGTTATATTTTTGAATGATCATTTTATGAAACTGAATTCTGTTTCTAATTTTTTCTTATGTCAAATGCTCTCAGACAGTACTAAATGAGCGTTAAGCTCTCATATTGTCATGTATTTATTATTTTGTGCTGATAATGTACAAATAAATATTCATATTACTGCTTATATACCAATGAGCAGCAGGAAATCAGATAGTCAGGAACAACCACTAACTGCATACATTTTTTTTTATATATTGTTTTTACTTAAAATATTTACCATGCTTTCTTCCCCCCTCCTCTACCCGCACACTTATTTCCAAATAATATTTGGAGCAAATAGAATCTATACAAACACTATGCAATCTGTTCCATTATATTATTTGCAATGGACAAATAACTCAAAAGCACATTTTCTTCCTTTTGGCCAGCTTTAGTTTAACTTTGTTTAAATCAGAAGGCACAGTCCAGCTGATCCTGGAATTGCTACTAGATGCTGTCATCAGTAGTAATACTCTACTTAGTGCTCTGGTTAGCTGTTAATTATTAGTGACCTTTACCATCCTCTGAATTAAACAAGGGGAAAATAAAACTTTATCAAGATGGATTAGCCTGGCCACTAGAATTACAACAGTTTAGTATTCAAAAGAGAGGATCCTGTGACACACTATCTCCCTGACTGATAACAGCAGACAGCTAAAATGAAGAAAGTTTGTAAAGAAAGAAGAGGGGGAGGGGGAATTAACTGTTCGATGTTTTGTGACATCTTTTATTGTTTATCTAGTCTGATTCCAGGAGTTTAGGCCCAATTATGTTCCCACTGAAGTCAATGAGTGCGTGTGCTACCACTGATTTCCAATGGAAGCAGCATCCAGACCTTCCTGATATTTGATTCCTCTAAGAATATTTCTATCCTCAACATATGTTTTGAGCATGTGTGTGTCTCTTGGGTTTGGACAAATGTGTTAAAATAAGATACTTACCTACCTCACAAGTGCATTGTGTAAACGAGTGTTGTAAAGCCCTGGGGATGTACACCATTATATTTTAGTTCAGTTTTATATATAAACACAAGCGTCTATCCCAGATTCTGGGTACCTTTAATAATTTTACCACCTTTATTACCACAGTGAGTGGTAATAAAATATACTAGATCCATATTTTAGTCAGTTTTGCAAAACTGTTGGTGTTTCTAAATACCAGGAATAAACTGAAGAAGAAAACATTTTCCTCTCCCAGAAAAGCCAGACAGATGAGAATCTGAAATCACTGCAGACCTCAGTAAATATATAGCTATATATATTTCTCAACAAATTTCACTTACCAAAAACTTTGTTGATATATACTTATTTGAACTGGTTTAACAAAGGAAATGTTGTAAAAATTACTTCTCTGTTTAAAAGCAAATAGGAAGCAAACACTAACCAGCCAACAAATGTTAGTACAGATCAGCAATGGCACTGGTACCTATCAAATCTAAAAGAAGGGAGTTGTCTGGCTGAATAAAGAGGATGAACTTCGAGTGATGACAGTTGTCCAAGCCATTGCTGTGAGGATTCATTGCTCACGGAAGAATTTTACAGTACTTCCTTTAGCCTACACTGCGGAAGATTAGAAGATATAGTACTCCTAACTTTTATAAGCATGTTATTATACGCATCTCATTTATAAAGTACTGAATCTTTGTCTTATCTGCACTGTCCTTCCTGCACAACCCCAAATCTGAATATAGTCCAAGAACTTGTACCTTATTTCAATCATACATGTATTCTTAATTTTTATTCAGATTAATGAGTCGTTTAAAGCAAGTACAACCGGTAACCGTTCATATACACTTAGACTGAAAGGACAAATATCTGGAAATAACCCACTATATTATATAACACTTTAGAAATTGAACCAACTATGAATTTCCTCCATTTGCAGCTGTCCAGGCTTGGTTTAAAATATCTATCTAACTATATATCAGGCAACTTCCCAAAGCTGAGACTATTATTTTGGAAATCCTGCTCAATGGTAGTAACCGCTTGTCCAAAAGAAACTGGTCAGATTCAGACTGGTATGGTAGTTACACAAATGTGCTAACAACAACTGAGAAATACTGACGTTTCATTGGCAGGTATTTCCAGTAGCAAGATTTCTAGCCTAGAAAATGAAATATGAAGAGGGAAAGTGCTTCAAAACGTGCCATGTGGGGTTTTTTTCTGCTAAATGAGAAGGAAAGAAATCATAATAGTGGGAAGACATGTCAGCGTTTAGCCATCCATAAAAGTGCTTTTCCTTGTGCTCCTCCTTTCGATCACAATACTGGCGTCAGTTTGTCTCCTGTATCTGTTTCCCCCCCTCCCTCCGTCTTGCAAATATCTGGCATAGGAACAGCCAGCAAAAAAAAAGGGGGGGGGGGGGAATCAAGTATTTTAGCACAAGGAAACAATCCGCGTAGCAGCCTAAGAACACTTGAGAAGCACAATCTTAACTTTGTTTTGAAATGCCTACAAGGTAAGTGCCATGCAGAGCAATCCAGAGGACGAGATCCACGCGACCCCCCCAGGGGAGAGGCCATTGCTTTCAGTGCCTCCCCTGGACTGCAATGATAAAACCCTGCAGGGAGGCGCGTTTCCTTCTGGGTCTGTGCCCCGAATCAGTGCCCGGGCAGACCCGGCAGCCTCCACCCGCGGCGCCCCCACCCTGCCGCAGCTGATCTGCTTCGGGGCGGGCAGACCGGCGGGGAGCGCGTTCCCGCTCGGGGACAGGGGGACCCTGACAAAGGTCCGGTCCCGTCTCCCCCGCATCTCTCCCGCCAGCCTCAGCACCTTCCTCCCCAGGTGCGGGGCGGGCACGTGCCGCGGGCTCCCGCCGAGCGGGGAGTTTGCAAAGCCGCGGGAGGTTCGCGGGCAGCCCGCGGCCGGGGGGAAGCCCCACGCCGCGTCCCCGGCCCGCGTGGGGAGGGGAAAGGAGGCTCTTACCTGCCGCCCGTGCCTCTCTCTGCGGCTCGCACAGCCGCTCGCGGCGGGGATGGGGCAGCGGCAGCGGCAGCGGCAGCGGCAGCAACAGTCCCGGCCGGCGTCAGTCAGGCTGGAGCCGCCGAGCCTGTCTTAGTGCGCCGGGCTGGAGCGCGGCCAGGGAGCGCGTCTGCCTCGGTGCCGCCCCTGGGCGCTGCCCACGCCCACCCCAGACGCGGGGGGGGGGGGGGGGTCAGGGCTGCGGCGGACCCTGCTCCGCTCCCGCCAGCAGCGAGGCGGGCTCGTCGCGGGGGGGAGGAATTCTTGGTATTCAGTGAGGGGACCCCCCCCCCCCGAGTGCTAGACGCTGTACAAACAGGCACCTCCGTCCCAGGCCCCGGCGAGCTAGGCGCTGTCCAAACCCTAAACAGAAAGGCTCCCTGGGCCCCCTTCACTTGTGTGTGTCACTGCCCTGAAAGGGCTGGACTTCACTTGGGTGCTTGGGGGGCTGGAGAATCCAGCTGGCTGGTGTTGTTCAGCCCCCAGCATCCATGGCAGTTGGCAATGCAGGGAAGTTAGCTGTAGAAGGTAACCAGTGGGTCACCCCCTTGCGTCCCTCTGCCCAAAGCAGGATTGTTCCCTGAAGAGGGTTTTACCTACTCACGCACCTGTCCCAAGCAATGGCCGTTCTCTTGTGACTCATTCCCACCTAAGGTAATCCTTAATGCCGAGGCTACATTTGTAATGAGTTTATTCCTAATGCATCCAACATTAATAGACAGCCGGGTTTCTCAGTTCATTGCAACAGAACGTGTTATCAGGGTGTTTATAAAAGGCATTAACCGATTTCATCCTTACCCAGAAGTAGACAATGTTGTAGTGCTCTATAAGCTGCACTAATATATAATGGGACAAACGTTGGAAGGCAAAAGACGCTCTGAAGGGCCCCATTAGCACAGCCTTCTAGGAGTCAAAAGCACAAGGGGTCAGGGCCAGCATTGACAGCAATACTGCTCCTCTTCATCCCAGGAGCCCTGGAAGTATTATCTATTATCTATCTATATATATAAAAGTCAAGTGGTGTATGTATGTATGTATGTATGACAGCGAACTCCTTCCGCACTGTTTGAGCCAGAGACTTGAAATTTGGTTCAGTTAGGGGTCTTGGGGTCTAGATGCTGGTAAGGGTCGAAAAATTTTCGGATCTCACCTCTGACGCCCCCCAGGGGTGAAAGTCTTTCAGGGCCAATCACATCAGCTGGGCGGTTAGGTGGTGATGATGTCATAATACCCCCTCCAACAGACACCGCACTCGCTCAGCTCACCCCTCCCTCCTCCAACGGAACCCCGGAGATCCCTCAGTTCTCTGCCCCTCCCCCCTCCCAACGGAACCCCGGAATCCATCAGCTCTGTGCCCCCCCCCCCACCTGCGAAGGTCCCTGGAATCCCTCGGGTCTGCCCCCCCCTTGCGATGGATCCGAGTTGGGTTTGGTGGGACGGTAAGTGAGGTGGGGGTGTCGGGTTCGGCCGGGGGGTAAGTGAGCCGGGGGGTGTCGGGGTTGGTCTGGGGGGGTGGGAAGGTGTCGGGGTGGGTGAGGGGTGAGGTGTGGGTGTTGGGTTTGGTCTGGGGGGGGAGGAAGGTGTCGGGGTGGGTGCCCAAACCAAACCCGACACCCCCCCCGGCTCACTTACCCCCCGACCAAACCCGACACCCCTACCTCACCCCCCCACCAACCGCAACACTCCCTCACCAACCCCAACACCCACACCTCACCCCTCACCCACCCCGACACCTTCCCACCCCCCCAGACAAAACCCGACACCCCCTGGCTCACTTACCCCCCGACCGAACCCGACACCCCCACCTCACCCCCCTACCAATCGCAACACCTCCAGACCAAACCCAACACCCCCTGGCTCACTTACCCCCCGACCGAACCCGACACTCCCACCTCACCCCCCCAAGCAAACCCGACACCCCCACCTCACACCCCCACCAACCGCAACACCCCCTGACCAACCCCAACACCCACACATCACCCCTCACCCACTCCGACACCTTCCCACCCCCCCAGACCAAACCCGACACCCCCTGGCTCACTTACCCCCCGACCGAACCCGACACTCCCACCTCACCACCCCACCAACCGCAACACCCCCTGACCAACCCCAACACCCACACCTCACCCCTCACCCACCCCGACACCTTCCCACTCCCCCAGACCAAACCCGACACCCCCCGGCTCACTTACCTCCGATCGAACCCGACACCCCTACCTCATCCCCCCAAGCAAACCGACAGCCCCACCTCACCCCCTCACCAACCGCAACACCCCCTGACCAACCGCAACACCCACACCTCACCCCTCACCCACCCTGACACCTTCCCACCCCCCCAGACCAAACCCGACACCCCCTGGCTCACTTACCCCCCAACCGAACCCGACACCCCCACCTCACCCCCCCACCAACTGCAAAACCCCCTGACCAACCCCAACACCCACACCTCACCCCTCACCCACCCCGACAACTTCCCACTCCCCCAGACCAAATCCGACCCCCCCCCCCGGCTCACGGTGCACTGTGTAGCACACAGATTATTAAATACACTGTTCGGTCGGCGGGTGAGGTGGGGGTGTCAGGTTTGGTCGGGGGGTCAGGTGGGGGTGTTGGGTTTGGTTGGGGGGGTCAGGTGGCGGTGTCGGGTTTGGTTGGGGGGTAAGTGAGCCGGGGGTGTTGGGTTTGGTCTGGGGGGGTGGGAAGGTGTCGGGTTTGGTTGGGGGGTGGGTGAGGGGTGTGGTGTGGGTGTTGGGGTTGGTCAGGGGGTGTCAGCTGTCTGCCCCCTCCCCACCTCCGACTGACCCGAGCAACGCCGGGCACTTTTGCTAGTCTATATATATAAAAGTCAAGTGGTGTATGTATGAGTGTATGTATGTACGTATGACTGCGAAGTCCTCCCGCACCGTTTGAGCCAGAGACTTGAATTTTGGTACAGTGAGGGGTCTTGGGGTCTAGATGCTGGTAAGGGTTGAAAAATTTTCGGATCTCACCTCTGACGCCCCCCAGGGGTGAAAGTCTTTCAGGGCCAATCACATCAGCTTGGCAGTTAGGTGGTGATGATGTCATAATACCCCCCTCCAACAGACACCTCACTCGCTCAGCTCACCCCTCCCTCCTCCAACGGAACCCCGGAGATCCCTCAGTTCTCTGCCCCTCCCACCTCCCCAACGGAACCCCGGAGATCCCTCAGTTCTCTGCCCCTCCCACCTCCCCAACGGAACCCCGGACTACATCAGCTCTGTGCCCCCCCCACCTGCGAAGGTCCCTGGAATCCCTCGGCTCTGGGCCCCCTCCTCCCCTGCGACGGATCTGAGTTGGGTTTGGTGGGACGGTAAGTGAGGTGGGGGTGTCGGATTCGGTCGGGGGGGTGAGGTGGGGGTTTCGGGTTTGCTTCGGGGGGTGGGAAGGTGTCGGGGTGGGTGAGGGGTGAGGGGTGGGTGTTGGGGTTGGTCAGGGGGTGTCAGCTGTCTGCCACCTCCCCACCTCCGACTGACCCGAGCAGCGCCGGGCACTTATGCTAGTGCTTAATACAGGAATAAGGTTTTTCTTCTCCACTGGTGGAGCACTGGAAATCCACTCCTGTGTGCATGAAGCTTTCATCAGGGCCTTCCCTTTGCCCTTTTAATACAAAATATGTTGTAAATAACATCAAGCCACGTTTGTAAGGGAGTTTTGGGTTGTTACATCAATTTAAGAGATTACATTGTCCTGAGAAACTCATCATTTTTAAACAGTTAATATTAGCAGATATATGACCTATCTGTAATACTTAGGGTGACCAGATGTCCGGGTTTTATAGGGACAGTCCTGATAGTTGGGGCTTTGTCTTATATAGGCACCTATTACCCCCCACCTCTTGCCCCAATATTTCACACTTTCTCTCTGGTCACCCTAGATATTAGCTATTAAATATTAAAATAATCATTTTCACTCTGTGTAAGAGCTTGTAACAAAGCATATTATATAAAGCAGTGATACATAGAGTTAAAGAGAAATGACGGCCACCCGTGATCTCTAGGGCTACGTATACTGGCAATTGAAGTCCCTAGAAATAACGGGTACTTGTGAATGTAGGGCTCTAGGCACTGATACTTGAGACTCTGTGTCTGCCATGGAGGTCGTGGAAGTCACGGGTTCTGTGACTTCTGCAGCAGCCGGGGTGGTTGACCCCAAGGACCAGCTGCTCAGGTGGCCCCGGATAGCCACACCAGTTGCTGCTGGAGCGGCTCTGCAACCAATCGCTCGGGTGGCACTGCAGCAGTGCAACTGGAGTGCACCGGTAGCTGCTCGGGCAGCCTCAGGGAGCTGGCCCGAGGGACTGCCTGAGCAGCAGCTGGTGTGGCTGCCCCAGGGGACCACCACAGGAGCTGTCCCGGGGGCGGCAGGAGCAGTGGTGTGTGGGCGGCCCAGGGACAGCAGGAGCAATGGTGTGTGGGCAGCCCGGGGGGCAGCGGGAGCAGCTGCTGCTCAGTGGCCCCTCTGGCCCCACTGCCAGCACCCCACCCCTGACTCCCAGTTAAGATTTAGTCAGGGATATATAGTACAAGGCATGGACAGGTCACAGGCAGTGAATTTTTGTTTATTGCCCATGACCTGTCCATGACTTTTACTAAAAATATCCCATGACTAAATCATAGCCTTACTGATAGTACCTAACAGGCACTGGCTAAATCTAGAGCTACCGTTGCACTGAGGGGTTCCAGTAGAATTGAATTAGAGCCCAAACCTCTGAAATCTGGCTGCACGGATGATTAAAGATGCTGCCAATGTTGGTCAGTTAATTTCACCCTGCCAACTTTTTCATTACAAACTGCCTACATGGTAAAACATAATGGCACAGCTAGGTGGTTTGGGTAGGCAATAGAATACCTCCCGACACACACACACTGAAATGGAATTATAGCTCCATAATAAAAAGTTTGCAGGGATGGGGGGATAATAGAACTATCCAATTCTAGGACAGCTTCAGCTTCCCTGCCGGGTCCTATGCATCTCAAGGCAGCTGCCACTTCCCTACTGTTGCTGTCTTCCATCACCTACTTGGAGGCTTCTTAATAGATGAATGGTCAAACAGATGCAATAACTCAAAAATCTATTATAAACATTTATAAAGTGGCCGTCACCATAGTACCTGGGTGCTACATGAGCCTTGACACCCATAATAGTGTTTATCTGTAAGATTTATATACTTAAAACATTACACCGCAGAAGTAAAGGAAAGGTACACAATCGGCTGCAGTGTTCTATAGCAGCAGGGTTGTTTACTTAAGTAAAATACTGACTTTAAGCTAAATTGATATAAGCTAGTTGTAAACAAATTAAAATGTGTCCACACAAGCCTTGCACAGATTTAACTAAACTGATTTAAAAATGGATTTAGTTAAACACTGGGGCTAAGTAGGTGCGCCTGTTGTATCATCTCTCCTTGGTCCACTCCTGGAGCGCTCAGTCAGGTGAGAGACCTCCAGTTGTCATCCGTCTCAGGGCAAGGACCCAAGTCTTACTCCCTTCTGACTGGGAGATTTAAGGCTGCACAGTCCCCTGCCCTTTACTGTGATACCCCCAGTGAGCCAGTCTGCCTAAACACCAGCACCTGGGCTGTGCTTCCTCTCCAAGCACAATGAGCAATGAACGCCAGCAGCTACAAGTTACCACACAATTCTTCCAAAGCAAAGTGCATTTATTTTTAGGGCAAAAGTATTACAGAAAAAACTAAAGCAATACGGTGCCAACATGCTTATTAAACATACCAGAAATCACTCATCTTCCACATGAGGCATCTGGGAGGCCAGTGTTCCTTCCAGTTCTTCAGCAAGGGTTTGGGGATGTTTAGGACCAAAGCTCTGGTTCATTGGCTAAGCTAACCGGAATACCCTGAGTCTGTTTAAACTCAGCCTTTCTACCCATCTCTCTCTCTCTCTCTTGATCTCCAGAAAACCCAGTTTGAACAAGTGTACACAGACCATCCCAGGGAGTCATACCACCCCCTTGGAATTGTTTAGAGTCTTACTGACTCACCTTACTCAGCCCCCACTGTTTTTAGTTCCTGTAGGAGCTGTGGCAACCCTCCCCCATGCAATAGAACACAATTATACACAAACCATTAATAAAGTCCCCAAAGATACTGCATGGGATTGCAATATCTGTCACCGTGAGCATGTTTCCCCAGTTCCAGTTCAGATTATACAGCACACCTGCTGTAGTCACTTTATCACAATGAGAGGATATGATAAGCATTGCTTCAAGCCCCAGGAAAGCAACCAAAAAGCACACCTCATGAATATAATTAATATGTTTTCACAGCCCTTGTCTGTATCACCCCTTCCTACTCTGAGTTCCTTCATTGGCTCCAGATCCCCTGCTGTGTCAATCTGAAAATCCTTGTTCTCACATTCAGACTCTGCACAGCTCTGCTCCAGCCTACCAGTCATCACTTATCACCCATCACTCTCCTGTTCAAATACTGAGCTCTCCTAAACCCGTCTTTCTCCATGCCTTCTCTCTCCCCCTCCCCCGCCAAGTTCTTGGCTTCTCCCATGCTGCCCCCTATGTAAAGAACATACAGTAAAACCCCGATTTAACGGACCCCGATTTAACGGACTTCGGATGCAACAGACAAAATTTCTGATGCATCCTAAATCCGTTTTTCGCGGGCTGGCTGCCGACTCCCGGCTGCCACCCGGGTCCCGGCAGCAGGAGGGCTCGCTGCCGGCTCCCGTCTGCGGGCGGGCTGCCGGTTCCTGTCTGCGGGCGGGCTGCCAGCTCCCGCCCGAGTCCCGCCAGCGGGTGGGCTGCCGGTTCCCGGCTCCCGCCCGAGTCCCAGCAGCCGGGACCCGGGCGGGCTGACTCACGGCTCCTGGCTGCCGTGATAGTTTAATATGATAGTTAAAAGTACAGTAAAACCTCGATATAACGGACTAATTCGGGCGGGCTGCTGCTCCGACAGCTCGGGTTTTTTTTATTATTAAATAATGGACTTTCGGCTTTAACGGACACCCCCTCGCCCGAATTAGTCCGTTATATCGAGGTTTTACTGTACTCCCTGATCCTACATGTCATGTAACCTCCTTCAAATCCTTCCTCAACACCTAGCATTTCCTACAAGCCCTAAAACTGTGTGACAATTCTTCCCTTACCCGTATGTCTGTATTTTGTCTTTTTAGACTGGAAGCTGTATAGAAGAAACAGAGAGTAAATATAACAGTGTATCTAAAGAATGCTCTGTTTTCTTTACTTTTAGGATATAAACTAAATACAACCTCCATACTATAATGTGAACTGAAGTGTTCTGGTTACAATAGATTAGGGTGACCAGATATCCCGATTTTATAGGGGTTAAACAAGGACTATGAGTGGCTTTGTCATTATACTAATTGAATGCATTTCCCTAGTTAAGTTCCCTTCAAAGGTTCTTATCACCTGTCAGTCACACATCCACAACAAAAGGTTTTTTTCTCCTGCTGATAATGGCTCATCCAAATTAAACAGCCTCTTAAAATTGGTATGGTAATGTACAACTTTTTTTGTTTTCTGTGTATATAAATGCATCTTACTTCTGTGTGTTCCATTCTATGCATCCGATGAAGTGGGCTATAGATTACGAAAGCTTATGCTGAAATAAACTGGTTAGTCTCTAAGGTGCCACAACTATTTCTTGTTTTATTTACGATTTTATAGGGGCAGTCTCGATTTTGGGGGCTTTTTCTTGTATAGATACCTATTACTCCCTACCTTCTGTCCTGATTTTTCACACTTTCACACATTCTACAATAGATTGTAAACTCTTCAGAGCTGGCACTTTGTCTCCCTCTGCGTACCTAAAACAACAAGGCCCAGATCAGGTACTTACACCATATAACTTCTAACTAGCAGCAGTCTTCAAATACAGCCTTTCTAAAATTGTCACAATAAAACATTTGTTCCCCACAAAGACATTCGGTCAATCTGTTCTTCCTGCTTGTGACTTGAGAAGCCAGTTCCTGAAAGAAAGATGGGACATTTTACAAAGTGAACCAGTTGCCAACTCGTGCAACATCTCATCAGGCTCAGCACTACTGCACTCATAGTGAGTCGCTTGATTCTCTATTCTCTCACAGTGTTTCACAACTTCTGCTGCAGCTTTTGAAAGATAAATATAAAGCTAAAGAGACAGAAGAAGAAGGCACAACAAGGGAGGCAGTTAGACAGGTTGAGTCGTGGGGGGAGTTAAAGAGCAAAGGGAAAGGGGGGAAATAATCAGTGCTGGAATGATGTCCAAGGATCTGAGAAGACTATAAGAATATTTTAGAGGTGCAAAGAGACCTGAAAGAAAAAGAGAAAGATAGAAAGTTAGGGCAGCAGCAGCAGCAAAAACAAGGCTCAAGCCAACAAGTTAGTAATTATCAGAGTAAATTGTGTTAATGTAAATAGTGACCAGATTGAATGGCTCAAGATACAGATAACGAGCCTGTGGATCAGAAGCTGGTTCAAAACAGTAATGAACTAAAACTTGCCATGTTACAACTTTTTGGTGGCACTTTTCTTGTTAGACTCAGAGGAGATGCAGGAATGGAAAGGGCACAATATTTGGGGGGGAATGAAGATGAACTATCAACTACTTCAGAAACTCAAGATGACTTGAGTTATTGGGTTTCTTGAGGTTCCAGAACTTGATAGGGCACTTTTCTACACTGCACTAGTTCAGTTTTGGCTTATTGAAGATTTTTATTGTTCAGTTTATGTAAGTACCCTTCTGCATTGTCATGTACTGGCTATTCAAGAATGAAGTATTACTATTTGTGATTATATTTTTTGAGCCAAATTCTACTCAGTTACAATGGTATAAATGTAAGCATTCTGCCTATCAGAGTTGGCAGCAACAAGGGCTGGGTTCAATATTTAGGGGTTCCGTTCCAATAACACAATGCAAAACTGGCTTAAACCTTCACCCAATGACCTGGGACTAATGTAGACCCCCCTCCCCCCCCCCGCACCTCCAAGAGGCAATACTTCCCCTCTCGCAAGCACAGAGTCTGAGTGTAGCAAAAGCCTTTTAATAACAGAGAGAAACAATGTGGCATTATGTTGGGGAAACACCACAAACAGAATTCATAACACAAACCATGAGAAAAAAAACCCACCACAAGCAAATTACGCTATGTCCTTTCCTTTTGGTTCTTGAATCCAGCAACCACCCAAAACTCACCCGAAGACCCAAAAATCCCCCAAAGACCCAAAAGTCCAGCAACTCAAAAGTCTCCGTTCCTGGTCAGTGCAGCCCCAGAGTTCAAAAGTTCATCTGCAGAGTTTTACTCCCCCAGCCTGGGTGGAAATGGGAGGAGGAGGTAAAGGAGTGCCTTACATGCTCCGATGGCCAACTGCCCCACCTCTCTGTGAGGTTCTACTGCAGCCTTCACCACAAGTTACTCCTCTCTCCCAGCTGCTCCTCTTCAGTAGCCGTCCTACGAGCCGCTTCCCTCCACCAGCCATCCTGCGAGCTGCTCACTAATATATCTTCAACGCCCCACTACTATTTAGGGTGACCAGATGTCCCAATTTTGGGGTCTTTTTCTTATATAGGCTCCTATTATCCCCCACCCCCATCCTGATTTCTCACACTTACTGTCTGGTCATCCTACTATTAAACACAGTGCTCAATGATTTCAGCTCCTTAGTGATTTCAGCTCATAGTAGGGGAGCCTCAGCGCTGATGCACCATTGGCCCAAAGTGAATTCAGCTCTGCAGTCTATAACCCCACTCCTAATGGAATCAAAATTAGCTCTGATATTACACAGTTGGGGCGGGGGGGAGGGCTCAAAGGGAGCCCACAACACCAAGTACATATACTTATCCCCAACCTCTTTCAATTCACTGGATTTTCAAACCCATGTCCCTTGCCTAGTGAGTGCTACTTAGTTGATGGCTGTGGATTGCCACGGACTCGCAGGGGCGAAAAAAAATGCAGGCCTGTTATTTACCAGGCTGTACGTGGCAACAGACAATATGGTAAGGGATGCAAGGAGAGTATGGGTCACGATGAAAACTGCAGACACACACACACAAAACTAAATCAATTTAAAGTTTTATTGGGGATAATTACAAGGGGTAAGGGAGCAGCGTTTGATTAGCTAATAGACTGAAACTTAAAACACACAATGACTAAAATATCTACTAACAATATTTATAAACGAAGATGCAGCATTTAGTAATAATCGATACTTACAAATACAAACCAACGCATAACGACCGTCAAACGTAGAAGCTCTGTTTGAAAACACGTGAGCTGAGAGAGAGGCTTCGAGGTGATCAGGCTCGGTTACAGGGATACACAGGATACACAGGATTCGTTTTTATTTCTCCTCTCTCTGTCTGCCATGTGCAGACAGACCCATGAGTACTAACTATGACATCACAGAGGTGTCATAGGGGAGGGGCCCCAAAACCTGTTTGTGTTCGTTTCCGATTGGCATGAGCAATGTTTACACCAAGTAGGGGAGCAGGTGCCTCAAAGTCTGGCTTTGCCCCAAAGGTGAGGGAAATGCACATTGTTTTAGAATGCGCGCAAAACTGAATGACAAAAGAAGAGGCCAGGGCAATACTGGTATGGGCAAGTTTTACAGGATGCAGACAGGAACTGATCTGAACAATGGGGAATCCCTCCATCATAAAAGGCCATGTACAGTTCCACTATCCTTGATTCACAAAACCAGGATAACAACACTGTATATCTTCCTACCCCAATAACAGGGAAACTGGGGGTCCCAGAAGAGCCAAAGTGACCATTTCGGCTGCCATGGGCTCATGTTGGCAGGGTGGGTGTGCAAACAAGATCAGCCCCTGAAGTACTTTTCCACAACTCACCACCAGATGTCAAGGTAGGGCTCATTCTGACTCTGCTTACATCAATCTGAATTAACTCCATCAAATTTGTCATGATCAAATCTTACCAGTGCTCCACGGATTCTGTGTTTCTGACCCAATTCAAAATTCTGGTCCTAATCTAAAAGGCTTGTAAGAGGATAAGGCACAACTACCTATCATTATTTGTTACCAACGGAGGAGACAGCTGTTCCTCCACAGGGTAAATGCAGCTGAAGACATCCTGGATAAGATTCTCAAGCAGTGAGGAAAGTGCATTGTTGGTGAGACCTGAGCTGCAGAACCACTCGTCCAAAGAGATCTGACTGAGCCCAAGACTAACTGAGGTCAGACTCAAGAATAGCAGCCATGTTAGTCTGTATCCGTAAAGAAAGCCAGGAATACTTGTAGCACCTTAGAGACTAACTAGTTTATTTCAGTATAAGGCCTTTGTTATTGATTAAGTCTTGCTTTCCCTGTTTCTCCCTCAGAAAAACAACCCACATCTCCAAACTAGATACCACGGGGAGATAGAGAAAGAAGAATATCTACTGTGGGATTTTTTTCCAGCTTTTTACTTGATGGTGTTCACAATTTAGTGGCCTATAGTATTGATGCTTTAAAAACCCTTGGATAAGATAGATAATGATAATGTTAGGTTTCCATTTCTTTTAGCTGAAGTACGTGTTACAAGAAGTTACTTCCCTGCTGGCTGCCTGGCCTGGATGAAATATTTATATGTTTCTCTGTTTCAGTTGGCATTGGTTCAAGAACCAGTATAGTTCCCTGCCTTTACTACTTCCTGAACTTCATTCATGGTATTGGGAAAAATATTGGCTATTTCCTGTGTGTTTGTGAAGATTCTCCGAACTGTTTATCCCATTCGCCTGAGCCATTTCCTTTACTTCAGGTTTTGTCAAATATTGCCATGGTGCAAAAAAAACCCAATATTCATAAAATCATAGATATTAAGGGCAGCAGGGGCCATTGTGATTGTCTAGTCAGGCTGTATAATACAGGCCATGGGACTTCCATGAACTCCTCAGTCCAGTCCAATAGCTGTGATTGACTCAAGCAGATCTTTTACAAAAACATCCAGTTTTGATTTTAAAATTGCCAATGTTGGAGAATCCACTAAAAACCTTTGGTCAGTTGTGCCAGTGGTTAATTAGCCTCATTGTTAAATGTACACCTTACTTCTAGTCTGAATTTCTTTAGCTTCAGCTTCCAGCCAGTGGATCTTATTATACCTTTGTCTGCTAGACTGAATCTATTATCAAATTTCTGTTTCCTTTATAGGTACTTACAGACTATGATGAAGTCATGCCTTAACTTTCTCTTTGATTAGAGAAATAGATTGAACTTCTTGAGTTTCTCATTATAAGCCTTCTTTTCCAATTCTTTATTTTTTTCTCATGGCTCTTTTCTGAACCCTTTCCAATTTTTCCCTATCCTTCTTGAATTGTGGACACCAGAACTGGACACAGTCACACCACTGTCAAATACAGAGGGAATATAGCCTCCCTACTCCTACTTGATATTGCCCTCTTTATACATTCAAGGGCTGCATTAGTCTTCTCCTTGCTCTCCCCCCCCCCCCCCCCCATCACACTGGGAACTCTTGTTCAGCTGAGTATCCTAACTGCCAAAAAAATTTCAGAGTCCCGGCTTCCCAGGATGCAGTTCCCCATCCTGTATGATGTTTATTCCTAGATATATGACCTTATATTTGGCTGTATTGAAACACATATTGTTTGCTGGTGCCCAGCTTGCCAAGAGATCCAAATCACTCTGTTTCACTGACCTATCCTCCTTCTTATTCACCACTCCTCCAAACTTAGTCTCATCTGCAGATTTTATCAGTGATGATTTTATGTTTTCTTCCAGGTCACTGATGAAATATCATAGAGCCAAAAACTGATCCTTGTGGGACCCCACTAGACATCCCCTGCTCGGTGATGATTTCCCAGTTACAATTAAGTTTTGAGTCCTATCCATTAGTCAGTTTTAATCCATTCAATCTGTGCCACGTTAATTTTATATCATTCCAGTTACATAATCAAAATGTTGTGTGGTACCAACTCAAATGCCTTACAGAAGTCTAAGTATACAGAAGTCTATACAGAAGTATATTAAATCAACACTATTATTTTTATCGCTGAACTTGTAAGCTTATTAACAAAGTTAATTTGACAAGATCTGTTTTCCATAAGCCTGTATTTATTGGCATTATTCCATATCAGCCTGCCATAGGGTGCCTGGCCCCACAAGAAGGAGTGGGGGTGAGCAGGGTCCAGTGCACCTGGACTAATTACCTGCTGCCCAATACGACTTCAATGAAGGAATCTGAGCCTTCTAAAGAAGGGGGGTGTGGGGTGGGAGACTGAGATCTGTGGATTGTCGAGAGATGCTTACAGACACTGCCAGGACTAGCAAGAAGACTCCTGCAGGGCCTTGAGTCAGTCAGCAGCGGGAAGGTCTATGGAGAAGGTCATACTCCAGGCAGGAGGTGCTGGGAGAGCAGGAAGACAGATCTTCAAAGAGAAAGCCTGTTCCCTCTAGGAGTGTTGAAACTGAAGGGTAGATAGGTCCTCAGGATGGAGAGGCTGGGCCCAGATGAAAACGGGATGAAGGCTCTATGTTTTAGTTTTCTTTAGAAAGACTCTGCAGGACTTAAAAATTGCACCCCAGAAAGTTCATTGGACCCCAGAATATCTAGCCTGTGGGAAATTAAGGGGAGGGGAGCAGAGTTAAGGGGAAACTGAAACAGGCCTCAATAGAGACATGCTAGCCAGAAGAGGGTGCTACAGTCATATTCTTTGACACAGCTGTTCCATTGTTTTACTTGGGAACAATATCAGGCTGACAGGTCTGTTGTTACTCAGACAATCCTGTGTACCCCATTTCATTATTGACAACATTAGCTTTCTTCCAGTTTTCTAGAACTTCTCCTGGGTAATAAGACTCATTGAAAATCATGGCCAGATGACTCCTTGGCCAGATCATAAATGTCTTAGATGCAAGATATCTGTACTGCTGATTTAAAAATGTCTAACCTTAGTAGATCCTGTTTGACATCCTAGCTACTGTAGGAATTGAAAGTATTTTATCATCATATGATATAAAAACATCTTGCTTTTTTCCAAATATAGAACCTGTTTATTGAATACTTCTTCCTTTTCTGTGTTAATAGTGGCAGTTCTACCATTTCTCTCTAGTAATAGATCAGTACCATTGTTAGGATTCATTTTGTTCTTAATGTACCAAAAACTCCTTCTTATTGTCCTTAATGCTGCTGGCTATAGATTTCTCCTATGTCCTATTGCTTCCCTTATCAATTTTCCTAAAATTCTTGGCTTGTACTTTATATTCATTGCTATCAATTTTTTTGAATAGTTGCTTTCACCTCTCTTCTCAGTCAGGCTCTTTAAAAAAGAAAGAAAAACAGCATAGTCTTTGTTCTCAGTTTGTGAGAATGTGGCTTTTGGGTCATGTAGTAAAATGTTCTTCAGCAATTCCCAGTTTTCATTCACATTTTCTGTTTAAATTCTCTCACACGGCTCTTTGGCTCATAATTGTGTTCAGCTGTGTAAAATTGGCCCTTGAAAAGTACCAAGTAGAATTGGATTGGACTTAATTCTGTTTACACATAACAAATGTAATCAAATCAGGATCAACTACATCTAAGCAACCACTAGCTTTTAGTTTTGTGATTAATTTCTGTTTAATTTATTAAAACTCTGTTGGATACAAACTTTTTTTGCATGAGGAAATCTAACATAGAAATTCTAAGGATGGTTTAGTACTGGCAGCATGAAACATGTTCAGGTGTCCTCTTCTCAAATTAATGTTTTTCTTCACAATTTTTGGGGGGCTTTTGAGGAGGACATGGTGAAAGAGGACTAGTATGTTTAAGAAGCATTTAAATATATGGGACAATTTGCTAACTTCTGTTTCCTCCTGGCTTCTTTCCTCTTAAGACTCCGCAGAAACATCTATTCTAGACAATACTCAGTACATAATAGAGGACTGCTTCTGCTGAGTTTATAGCTGTGCTTTATAGGTCAGTATCCCTTTAAATAGTTTGTGAGTCCTCTAATGGTGCTTACTACATTGTATGTTTAGAAATCATCCAGAGCAGTTCTGTATATATACAGACACAAACATGTAGGCTTGGTTATGTATATCCTATATATATATTTGGAGTCTACCATGCACATGTGTTTACTTTCTTATTATGTATTTTGCCTTATACAACAATGGAATGAAAAAAAAAAGCAATATTTTTTTTTCCTTTTCATGGAGGTGACACCAGCCTCTCTCAGAAGAAACAGGTGCATCACTAGGGATGTGAACCTAGTGGTTTGAGAAACATTCATCTAGCTTAACCCCCTCTATAAATAGTATAGTGATCTTCCTCCCTACATGCAAGCATGATCACAATTAATGATGAGGGTGGCCATCAATCTTTTTTATTTTAAAAGATGCAGATTTTCCAACAAGGACAATATATATTTCCTCTGCAAAAGATATTTATAAAATGAATTAATTGAAACCCAAAACACAAAAGAAAAATCTTTGGCAACACAATATTCATTAGCATATGTCTGTTCAGAACTGGGATCAAAGGAGGATTCAACAAGTGGAGCGAGATGTCATTTGTACTGGAAAACTATTTTTAATTAAAAACTTGATTTAGATGGAGCGAATTTATCTCTGTTTACACTATCTGGCAGAAGTAAGGAGAAAAAGAGCCTCAGTGAAAATTTAGTGCTTGAAACTGGCTGTGTCAAGCAATACATCTTTTACTTAGTACTTAGCCCAGCCATTTCCAAAAAGCATGTCCCAACATAGCCATCCACCCATAACAAACAATAGCTCTTCTCTTATAGACCAAAGCCGCGTCTATTCCATAGAACCATTGATGCCACAAATGCCCTTTAAGATCCTTCAGAGAAAGGTGTTTACATAGTTAAGACTTAATCCAAAGCTTTTGAGGTCAGTAAGTCTTTCCACCTACTTCAGTGGTCTTTGTATTAGGCTCTTTTGAGTAAGTGTTGCAGGATTTGGGATTTATGGATGTGACAGATTCCTTCCTTCGGGAATAGCCTGATACCATACTATCAGGTCTTACATTTCGTCAGATATCTATGAAACTAAGTAATAAAACTAAGCTGTTCATTTTAGGCCCTTAAAATTGGGCATATTTTACTTTAGAGAAGAGAAGGCTGAGAGGGGGGACACAGCCTTGAAATGTGTACACGGTTCTTATAATGAGGATGGTGATAGATTTCTCCACGTCCATCGAGGGTAGGACAAGTGGTAATTGGTTTGGTTTGCAGCAAGGGCCACCCAGCTGAGCTGTTAGGAAAAATCTTGCCAACTATAAATATAGTTAAGTACTGGAACAAGTTACCTAGGGATACCCATCATTGTCTAGTCTGTTCTTAAAAACCTTCAAACACCTGTCGGGGATGGTCTCTCTCTCTCTCTCTCTCTCTTTGCCCGTCACCCCCCAGCCGGGGTATGGGCTAGGTATGCTTAATCCTGTCTCAGAGTAGGGGACTAAACTAGATGTTTTGAGGTTCCTTCCAGCTCTGTTTCTGTGATTTTACTGAATCACTTCTTAGCTGATGTTTGCTAGACAGTCAGAATAGCCATGCTTGTACTCCTGTAGAAAAATCACTGGAGCATTGTTCTCCATTCCAGAGGGCAACTGCTTAGGATTGTAAACATCAAGTCAATTTCACTTAACAGGAACCAAAGGCAAAGTACCAGAGAGTAGAGCTAGTTTTCTTCTACAGGCTTGATCTGAAGAGGAAGGAAACAGATTCACACAGAAGAAATGGAGCAGAAGACTATAGTAATCCCCAAAGAATTTTCCCAACTTTGGTAGCCCAGATAATTTTCACTGTGAGGACAATGGATTCAACTTTAGACATGGGCCACTAAAACTTACTGCTAAGTAGATCATTGGATTAACCTGGAACAAATCAGTTTGTTTACACTGATAATATAAACAGTCACACATTTCTAGAATCCTGCTACTCTTGCATTATGCAGATATACACTTGTATAAAAGCTATTCTCTTTTTATTTATTACTTTATATTTTGCCATTTTCCAAATCTTTTATCACAAAATATTTTAGGATTAGGAACACATTCCTAAGTAGAAGCATTGCCAATCTAGATTAAAATGGCATATAAATTTAGGGCCAAATGTCTTCTGATGTTTACCCTCCCTTTATCACAAGACTTAAAGGCACCATGTTCTACAAACTAACACATTTAAAGCCAGTGAAACCCCATGTAACTGTGCACTAATGTAATAGCAAGAAATGTAATTAAAGTCACTACTGTAATAACATCTTACTGGAATGTACAATGAAGACAAACTTGGTTACTCCAGAGACAGAGGTTTTACTGCGTAGGAAACAGATAGTTCAGAGGGGTTATTTGGTGTACAACCAATAGCTTTTTAATTGTATTATTATTATTTTTTATAAATAGCCCCACATTGTTTCTTTGGCAGCTGGGGGAAAAAACATTCAGAAAAGAGAGGATTGCAGGATCAAAGAAATGGGAGAAGTTATGTTGTCTGGTGAAAACACTAAAGGAAAAAATTCTAAAAATGATCTTTATTTCTAAATATTTAGAAGCATAGATGCTGAATAAATACCTCATTGAGTAGAAGGCTGCAGAACAACAATTTCTGTATAAAAAGAATCAAAGGAAAAATAAACTAGGTTGGTGACAAGTATGTAAACTGTATCAAAATACCACAAGTATGCACAAGGTATCAGGTTTTCCTCACAAAGGGCAAGAAATTAATGACTCATATGTATTATTTTGTATATAAATCAGACAAAAAGGCAATTGAGGGAGTCAGAAGAAACTTCAGAGATTCCCAGCTTCTGGGAACTGGGTGGATTGAATGGGCTCTTAAAGCCATGGGGAGAGAGTGGGGCTTGGAGAGCCAGGTAGCCTAGCGATTAAAGCACCCAACTTCCAGCCCCTTGTCCCTCAGTCAGGGTGGGAGGGTGCCTGTTTTGACCTTAAACCAGGGATCTTCAGTTCTTCACTCACATCTGGAGCTAGGCCATTAATGGCATCCAGCAAGAAGACCTGGACCCTCCCTTTCCACCAAATCCCAGCCTAGGGAAGTGACATCAGCAGAGTCCTCCCTGCAGTAAATCTATGGGGATCTCTACACTGCAGTTAACCCACAGCTGGCCTGTGCCAGCTGACTTAGGCATGCAGGGTTCAAGCTAAAGGGCTGTTTAACTGTAGTGTAGACATTCAAGCTCAGGCAAGGACCCAGGCTCTAAGACCCTGAGAGGTGGGAGGGCCCAAGAGCTCTAGCTGCAGTTCAAGCCCAAATACCTACAGGACAATTAAGCAGCCTCTTAGCCTGTGTCCCACAAACCCAAGTCAGCTGGCATAGGTGTCTGACTTTAGAGTAGACATATTCCTAAATTGCTTTCTTGGGCTACTTCCTACCTATTGATCCCTTCAGTTTGGGGCATGGTTCATGTAGTCCAAAGAGTCGATCACCCTACAACCAAAACAGTCCAAAGGAGCAGGACCCTGTAGGACCTGTTGATTCACAAAGTGGGTAGTGGTAGGAGAAGGCACTGCCTGGGGCCTTACCTGCTCTGTGGCCTCCTCTCAGGCCCACTCTTCTGCCCAGAGAAGGATTCCTCTCTCCTGTAAACTGTCCACCAACATTTGCCTGAGCTTCTGAGCTCCTTTTAACTTGCTTCTCCAGTCAGAGCATGCTCAACAGGCTGGAGGGGTGGGACCCCAGTATTGACTTTTAAACCCTTTGGGCCCAGTGTGGGGTCGTGTACCCCATCACACATGTTATAGGCTAAGCTCACGCTAGCCTCTTCCAGAGGCTGCCCAAAGAAGCCCAGGGAAATTCAGAAGAAAAGAAAGGAGCTTTCTTTTTTGGTTAGCGCTCACCATAACGGAGTTACTCCTGGGGCAATTCTGCACCACTGTACATGTGCTGAGTTCATGTCTCCTGCCAATTTTTTTTTCTCCACAGAAAATACACTCTGCAGGAGAAGTGCTGTAATTACACCTTTTGCCCACCAGAGGCTGTTGTGGCACCAGACCAGATGGTACCTTCTGCCAGGAGGGACCAGCCCCAGCTGCAGCCAGAGAAGAAAAGAGGCTGCGTCCCTCACAGCACCCTTTGTGTGGGGCTAGGTCAGGAGACACAGTATGGGTGTGTGACAGTGTAGGATACATGGGAATTCTGTGGGAGGTGACAGACCGGGGTTCAGAAGGGCTAGTGGGACAGAATGCGGTGGGGGGCTGGGGCTGAATGGGAGTGAGGATGCAGGGACACATGGGGACATGGACAGATGTGCCTGACTGAATGTGAAAGGCTAGGGGGTCAGCCAAGGTCTGCATGGGGGAGGCTCCCTAACAATCCCTCCCACCCCCCAAAACCTGTTCTATACTTTTCCCACCCACATCTAATAACACTCCAAGTTCACACCCAGGCTCCTTCCCTGCAATTAGTCCCCTCTCCCTCAGCTCCTCCATTAACCCTGATACTCACAAGCCTCTGCACTGCTTCTGCGGGGTGTGGGAAATACTTTTCTGCATTGTAGTTTACATGAACTATTACTCAAAGTTTTGTATTAATATGTCTAATAAGGAATCTATGTGTCAAAAAAAAATTCTGAATCTTTTTCATTGTCTGTACTGTTCAGACATTCTTGCTGATGGGTATTTTGAAATAAATTACCAAAAAAATTGAAACTGGTGTGATTATATTGTGTTATTTTGACAAATTAAAATATGCAACATTTTGCAGAATTTTTTTTTTTGGCACAGAATTCCCCCAGGAGTAATAACTAAAGTGTAGTATTGAATCATTTACTTAAAGCACTTAAATATTCACTCAGTGGTTCCACATTTGCCGACACCAAGTGGAAATGACTCATCAAGAAAAACAGTGCAGCCTGCCCTAGAATTCACAGAATTAAAATATTCGGCCCATGTGTGTACATCTTCCCCCACACGTCAAAACCTATTTTTTTCTCAGCACCTCAGTTTTTAAAACTAGGAAGCCAGAGTATTCCCCCCCCACACTTACAATCGGGATGCTGTGACAAAGTGTGTGAATCTCTGTCTTTGAATGGCTTAATAAACCACAACAATGGAAAATATGAAGTTCCAGGGCAAGATGCACAATCTTTATAATTATTTAATGTATACATTGCGATAGAGACAAAAGGCCACAGCTAGGTTGCACCTATTGTTTAAGGTGCTATACAAAAAACTATAATAAATGACAGTCCCTGGCCCAAATACCTTATAGTTTAAAAGGCAAGATGTTACAGCTGTTGAGGTAAGCAGGGGGCTGGTGTGGGGTCAGGGCCGGCAACAGGGTGGTACAACGGGTACAGCTGTACCGGGCCCCGGACTTAAGGGGGGGGCCCTTAAATCCGGGGCGGGCCTGGTACGCTGCTGTACCCCCTTGTCGCCGGGCCTGTGAGCAAGGCGCGGCTCCGGGCAGCCACTGCAGCGCTTGTCAGCCCCCTCCCCCGGCACCCAGCAGCCTCCCACCGCCCCCCTTTGCTTCTCCCAGCCGGGCCACGCGGCCAGAGCGCATGCGGGGGTTGGGCCCCGTGGGCGGCGGGAGACCGGCTGGGGGGGGCCCCCGCACGATCTGCGTACCGGGCCCCAAAATTCCTCTCACCGGCCCTGTGTGGGGTTCAGAGTGGTGCAGGAAAGGACAGGAACCAATATAATAGGAAGTGTGCAATTCCTAGCTAGTCACTGTATAGGGAGGAGCACATAAGTATCTGATAATAATTAAGGCTATGGTTTAGTCACGGATATTTTTAGTAAAAGTCCTAGGCGGGTCATGGGCAATAAACAAAAATTCATGGCCCCATGACCTGTCCATGACTTGAACTATGTCACCCTGACTAAATCTTAGCTGGAGGGTGGGGATGGGGCTGCTGCCCTGTGGGGTCTGGGGGCCATTGCTCGGTGTGTGATGTTATCTGATTAAAATATGACCATATAGGTCATTGTTGCAACCACTATTATATATCTGCAAAAAATCTTGTACAAAGGTTGTCAAGTAAGGTGTCTATGCAAAGGTTATGATTTGCTGAATATCATTATGCTATCTGTATGCATATATCATTTATGTATTTGAAATTATGAGTATTGGCTCTATTCCTGTATTTCAAATGTTTGCTCCTGGGGTAACGCCCACAGGGTATTTAGCCTGCACATCTTGAAGGAACTATTCAAATTAAGTGGCTCGTTAAAGAATACTTAACTCACCATGGGAGATGCCTATCTACACATAATGGACTTTCCTGCTGTGACTAAGCAAAAATATGCATGGACATGTGACTTGCCAATGTGATTCCAAACTCCATCTTGTCACCTGTGATTTTCCACTGGCTGTGCTGAGGATTTTGTTTGAAACAATGTGTTTCCCTCCACGTGGCAGAAACTATAAAAGGCCCTGGAAACATCTCCATTTTGCCTTTTTCCTGCTCAAGCCTCTGGACTATGAACTTATCCTAATGGGAGCATTCTAACCAAGGGATTGAGGACCTTCCAATGATTTGGAAGCAGCCAAAGACTTAACTTAAGTCCTCAGTTAATTCCATCACTGCTACAAGCCTGAACTAAGAACTTAGCAATTATTGCATGTATTTGATTTAACCACTTTTAACTCTCACCTTTCTTTCTATAAATAAACCTTTAGATTTTAGGTACTAAAGAATGGGAACAATGCGATTTTGGGGTAAGATCTGAGTTGTATATTGACCTGGGTGTGTGGCTGGTCCTTTGGGATCAGAAGAACCTATTGTTTGATTAAATTGGTTTTAAAGAATCACTCATCTATAAGTCTAGTGTTTTGGGTGATGATTCAAGGACTGGAATGCCTAAGAAACGTGCTGTTCTGATTTCTTGTTAGCCAGTGTGGTAAATAGAAGTTACCTTGGGTTTCTGGCTTGGTATATCTCATGGGAGAATAACCTCCAGTGTTGGGGTATGACCACTCTATTTCTCAGCAGTTTGTCCTGAATTTGGGTATTCTCAGTTGTGACCCACAAAGGCAGTTACAGGAGGCCCAGGGGCCAGCAGCACCAGCTGCTGAGGGCCACCGAGGGCAGCAACTGCTCCAGCAACCCCACGGGACCAACATGCTGCTGCTCCCACCGCCCCCAGAACTGCTGCTCCTGGGGCCAGCTGCCCAGTGGTGCCTGAGCAGTGGCTGCTGCGGCTGGCCCTGGGGCCAACTGCTTGGGCAGCTGTGGGGTCAGCCACACCAGCTGCTGCTGAAGTCATGGAGGTTGCAGAAAGTCCCAGAATTGGTGACTTCCATGACCTCTGTGATGTACACGGAGCCCTAATGAGAATCACACAAAATTCATTCTGCACAGTGCAACTTGGCTAGGGATCACAGTTGTCCTAGCCAAGTTGCACTGTCCAAAATGAATGTGTGTGATTATTATCAAATACTGGTGAGCTCATCCCTACACAAGTTACATAAACCATTCTCTACCCCAAAAATGTGCAGTCTAGAAAACGGACAGAGAGAACCCAGCAAAAGCTCGCTCTCTCTCTCTCTCTCTCTCTCTCTCTCTCTCTCTGTGTGTGTGTTGGGGGGGAGGGGAATTGAATAGCACGGACTGGTGTTTGGGGGCCATATGGAAGAAATTACTCTCTAGATGTGATTTAACACCATGATACCAGATAGTTGTGACACTTTATTGTTTCTTAACTTAAGCATCTTTGCTTCTGGGATATTTCTTTATTGTGATAAGGAACTGGATTGAAAAAACTCATTTCCCATAGGCTACTAGGTCAGCCTCCAGGCTTCTTTCATCACTATCAACCTAGCTGGGAATGATTCACACAGGTCAAGAAGTTACTCTTTCGACAAGTCACCAGCTTTTGGAGCAATACTTCTCCAGCTTTTATATATTAATCAAGAGGTTGGGAAAGGAGGCGATCCATGAGGCAATCATTTATCGCAAGAAACTCTTCCATTGTTGATTGTGACTGTATTACATCCCTACAACAGTTGATAGATGGACAAATAATTAGGAAAGCATTAGATGTATTGTTAGCTTTTTTTTTTTTAAAAAAATGCAATTTAGCAGCTGGAAAAAAGAGAGTAAGCCAGGAAAATGTGACCAGCTGGCTCTCTATGGATCACTAGTGGTGCATAGATTGCCATTTGAGAGTCGGTGCAGAGTCTAAAACAGCTAATTAAAGGGCTGGTCTACACCACAAGGCTAAAACAATTTAACTACATCAGTCAGGGCTATGAAAAATGTCATGCCCTGTGTGATGTAATTAAGCCAACCTAAGCCCCCGTGTAGCCACAGTGAGGGTGATGGGGAGGACTACAGTGACCTGGCTGGAGGGTTGAGTCACAAAGGATCACCTCGACTCCTGGAAAGAGAGGGGCCTGAGTGGAGCTAATCCCCAGACGTGGCCCAGGTACCCCTAGTGGTGAGTGAACCCCATCACACATATCCTAAGATTTAAACTTTGTGCTAGAAATATTTTGCCATGGTGAGTTTTATTAATCAGTAGCTCTATGATCATGTGTGTTATTGGAGCATTCATATTTAAAGGCCAAAAATATACTCTATGGGTAAGAGGTTTGCACACTGTTCATTGCGACTGGGAAAGAGCCAGAGCCTCATCAAGATTGAGAATCCCTGACTAATGTAATCATATAATTACTCTTCCAAAAGGCATCTGCGTTTGAAAGCGATGTTCATGTATTATTCCTCTGCAATGGTAAACAAAGCGCTGCTAGGATGATCCCCTAGGGGTCTGATTCTGCTGCCTGATCTGGGTGGGTTGGCTCTGACCACTGAGCAGAGTCCCACAGAAATCAGTGGAGTGCTGCCTACCTACGGTGGTTCATCCACAAAGATCAGATTACAGGATCCAGGGCCTAATGGTATAAAATGTTACTCGACTAAGGCACAACCTCCAGCTAATGCAAAGCACTAGGAACCTGGAGCCAATTAGTTTTCCTGAGCTTGTTAAGCTTCTACATGGACCATGCAAATTTGGGCACATGGCTCATTTACAGCGAGATCAGTGCTTATTGCAGGGGTTCTCAACCTTTTTCTCTCGGAGCCCCCTCCCCACTCCAGCATGCTATAAAAATTTCACAGCTCACCTGTCATAAGTGTGGAGTGTTGTTTTGCCTGTGTGGGGTTAATGTTACCTGAGAGGGGGTGACGTAAGAGCTCCCGGTCCATGAGGCAGGGGGGAGGGAAGTTAGTTTCAGTTTCCTTCCGTCCCAGCTTTGGGCAAGACCCTTTTCTTCGCTCTCTAGCTATGGAGAGAAAAACGCAGCATCTGAGGGTCCCAATCTCTCAGGGAGAGGGAAAGGGGGTTTGGGGGTGTTCGTGTGCTCCCCTCCAGGGGCTTGGAGACTCACACAAATGGTGGCAGCGTGGTCCCCAATACCTAACTGGTAAAGTGGGGGGAAGAAAGGTTTAACTTAGGCTGGGAAGCAGCTTGTAGTTATTTGGTCTTGTATGAGAGACCCTCATCTTTACCCTAGGTAAAGAGTGAAGGGAAGATCTCTCTACTACATCACCTTTGCTACAATAGCTGTTTTTCTGCACATCTAGTAGATTAAAAGCCAGGGTCAGCATTATGGCAGGGGCCTGACACTACAGGCGCCTCTGTGAGCTTAGCTGCTCAGGCTTCAACTTCAGCCCTGGGCCCCAAGAAGTCTAACGTCGACCCTGCTCTGTAGTTTATTTTCATGGACACCCTGAAACCTGCTCAGCCTCCCCCCCACAGCGGTCTGGGGACCCTAGGCTGAGAATCACTGTCTTATAACACAAAACATGGACTGCACAGCATTCAACTATATGCATGTGAAATTATAAAAACAGCTCCAACTGGGAAAATCATCTCTAGATCTGCCAGAAAATTAAGTGCATGATCTGCCTCCCATTGTGAATGTATAACAAGAAGAAAGAGTTAACCTACTGCAAGGACTATTCAAGGGACTTGTTCTCCTAAGTCACTTAAGTGCTTTTGAAAATCCCACCATGGATAGCTATTAACCCTTCCGTCCTGATTCTGAACTATTTTGTCTGGGGTGCATTGACTGTAAATTGTAGTTCACCACCACCACTGCTTGGTATTATATGTGTACATATTTACCGCTTTAAACATTTATTTCCTTTCCAGAAGTATTTTAATTGTTTAGGGAAGGGGAGATTATGGAGAAAAATAAACGCATTCTCACATACACTAATTAATGTCTTATGACATTATAAACTGCCACTAAATGCAAAGATTGTATTCCCCAAAAAGTAATCGAGATGCATAACAGCTCTGTGGAGACGGGAACTGATTTGTTCAGCACTCTCTCCCATGGCTGAGATGCTTGTGGAACCTACCAAACTGTTGGGTATGTGAAGACCGTGTGGCCCTCTATGAGAGGTCAATGAGCAGACGTTTCTGCTAAATGGACTCTTATGGATCTCATGGAGAGTCCCAAATGTTTTAGGGTTTAACTAGTGTCACGTTACTGAAATAATTTGGGAGCATATAGATCATTGGGGTACCAAATCTTATGTACCGGGGGTCATAATGGGTGTCTACGACCAGGTTATGGATTGCTGATTATGAATATGCCATTGGTATGTGTGTATCAATTTGGTAATTGAAGTTATGAATATTGGCTCTGGACTGTCTGTCTTTCTAAATATTGTGCTCTGCTGGGGGGACATTCCAGAATACTGGGCATCAGCTCTGCTTGGGCTGCTTGATGGGCCGTTAAGGACGATCAGCGACACAATGGACTCTGGGAGCTTGGAATGCCCCAACCCAGACAAGAAGTCTACCAGAGAACATGCAAGGCAGCCTATGCGTAATGGCCGCTGCCTGCAAATAATGAGAAATGCATGGTCATGTGATCTGCCCATGTGACTCCAGAACTCCATGGGGCTGGACTTTTCACAGCAGGAACAAAGAGGTTCTTGCACCTGGAAAAAACTATAAATGAAGCTGCTACAGCCCCTCCATCTTGGTCTTCTACCTCCAGTCTTCAGCCTGCCTTGCTTCCAGCTCTGGATGGAATTTTGCTACATAGGAGAATTCTGACCAAAGGGTGCTGACCCATCCCTGGAGGGGATGCTTTCCAGAAACTGTGATTTGAACCTGCAGTTATTCTACCTTTGCTGCAAGCCTGAACCAAGATATTTGCCATTACTGCATGTAATTGATTTCTGTTAACCATTCCTAACCCTCACCTATACCTTTTTCCTTGTACAATAAACCTTCAGTTTTTAGATTCTAAAGGATTGGCAATAGCGTAATTTGTGGTAAGATCTGATTTGTATATTAACCTGGGTCTGGGGCCTGATTCTTTGGAATTGGGGAGAACCGTTTTCTTTATTTGGGGTATTGGTTTTCATAACCACTGGTCCCCAGGACAGGTGGCTGCTGGTGGTGATACTGGGAAGCTGCAGTGTCTAAGGGAATTGCTTGTGTAACTTGTGGTTAGCCAGTGGGGCGAAACCAAAGTCTTTTCTGTTTGGCTGGTTTGGTTTACCTTAGTGTGAAGAAACCCCAGCTTTGGGCGGTAGTTGCCCCTTTGGAAGCAATCTGTCCTGATCTGACACTCACAGTTGGATCCCACTAGGAACAGCACCGTCACAACTAGTAACCTAGAATAGCCACTGTAGGGGTTTCGAAGTGGGGTCTTTATAGTGTTCAAATACAGAACCTCTTCCACTGTGCTGCTACAAATGTTCTGGATTTCAGTAGAGTAGTTTCTGTCTGTGGCCAGTCAGCATCCAGGCTGTCAGATGCAGCGATGCTGGGTGTGGGTGTAGACTCTGGCCTCCACTCTGCACAATCATATTGGGCTAAATTGGAAGAGTGAGTAGTGCCTGTATTGATAAGTTCATCAGTTCTGAATACCAGAACCGACTGACAGGGCCATTCTGGAGCTATCAGTATCAGGCTTCATACCCTTGGTATCAGTGGCTTCAAATTAGCCAGTGGTTGAATATGGGTAGACCAGTACCCCTGGCCTCCTCAGATGAGGCACTACAATTGCTAGGCACTTGGTGAATACTCTGGGAGCCACAAAGAGACTGAAGGGGTATTCTGCATTGGGAGTGTGAGTTTTCCATCAGGAACCATAGCTATTTCCTGTGGGCTGAGTGAATTGCTATACTCTTGCGGCCTGTCAGTGGAGAGCTGCAGCCAATCTTGAGGATCTATGGTGGGGATTATGGAAGATTAGGTCACCAAACTGAATTTGAAATGATCAATGAATTTTTTGAGTCATCAGAGGCCCATAATGGGGTATCAGCTCCCTTTCTTCTTTGGGATTAGGAAGTAGTGTGAGTAAAACCTCCTACCCTAGAACTCCAGTGGATGCTTCCATTGCTCTGAGTTGCAGAAGGGAGTCTTCCTCCTTCCTTAGCAATATCTTGTGAGAGGGGTCCCCAATGAGACACAGGAAAGGGAGGATGTGTGAGGCTGGCATTGAATAGAATACCTCTTTTCCACAGTCTCCAAGACTCATTGGTTTCAGGTTATCCAGTTTCAGGTCTCTCAAACACAGATGCTTCCCAAACTGGGGGTGTGTGTCTAGGGGTGAGAGACCCCCTGGCTCTGTGCAGCTTTTGACCATGGCATCAAACCTGCTGATGCAAGGTTGATGCAGAAAGTGTGGTAGAAGAGGAAAGGGCAGGGGGACTCTTCTTCTGGAACATTTGTCTCCTTCTGGAAGGCTCTGAAGACCTCTGTGGGCCATAGTAGTGGAAGGAAGTCTGCTTCTGTCGAGGGTAGTTCTGAGGCCTATACTTCTTTCTTCTTAGGGCTAGTGTGCCTACTTCCAGGGACTTCAGGGTGGCTTTTGAGCCCTTCAAAGTGCATAGGGCTTCATTGGTGTGCATGTTGAAAAGGTCATATCATTCAAAAGGTAGGTACTTGAAGATTGGTTGTACCTCTCTTAATATCCCCACAGACTCAACCATGGAGCCCTGTGCATTGTGATGAGGTTTCCACAGGCTGCACTGCTGTGTTGGAGGCATGGAGAGAAGCTTGCAGAGAGGTGAGGGCTACTGGTTGCTTTAGCTCATCCCTGTGCTCCTGTGGGATCCTTTCCACAAACTGTGACAATTGGTCTCAGTTTAGGAAGTCCTGTTTAGCCAGCAGAACCTGGAGTTTGTTATGCACAGCTATAAGCTCACTGAGGAATAAGCCTTCCAGCCAGAGAAGTCAAACTCCTTTGGAACCTTACCCCATGGAATCATTTTGGGTGGCCCCTGCTGCCTTTTATGGTCCATTGCAGTCACCAGAGATCCTGGGGTTGAAGCTGGGATTTGCCAAAGGTCCTTAGCTGATTCCAACAAGCCATCATTTGTTGGCATTGCCAGTCTGCGAGGGACTGAGGAATGCAGGACTTCTAACAGTTTGTGTGATTTTTCCTGCATGCTCTCTACTGGAATTTTCAGGGTACTGGCCACTTGCCGTAAAAGCTCCTGAAAAATATGGTAGTCATTTGGCTGGGTTGGGATGGCTGCAGTGAAAAGCTTCATTGGGCAAAAAGGAGGATATCCTCATTGGTATGGGATGGGCATCTATGTCCGGCTCCTGATGTGTGATGTACCATGTATCAGATGACTCTCATGAGATGGTATATGTGGAGGGGGAAACCTAAGCAATGGAAGAACCAGTAGAGGCACAGATAGGCTCCTTAAGATGTTGCTGGGGTCATTTGATGATCCATCAGTGCCAAGGTGTCAGGGAGACCTGATCTAGGTCTTGAACTGTCTCCTAGCTTAGGTCTACCCGGTCCCAGGGAGGGAGACCTGTCTCTGTGGTCACCCTAAGTGGTATTTTTCCCAATCCCTTTCTTCTGAAGAGGAGACAGAGGAGGCTTAGCAATTGTTACTGACTCCATAGTCGACAAATGAGATTTTCTCGTGCTGCTTTGTAGAGTGTGAGGCTACATTAACAACGTGTTAACCATGAAGGGCTCAGCCAAAAGCTAGTTCATCATTTAGCAGTAAGGCATTCCCTTGGAAATATCCTACCCTCCAACTTCACCACCTCAACCAAGCTTCACAATTATCACTGTGTACCAGTATTGTTTAAAACGTATACAGTAGTGTGTGTATATCTGTATCTATATTAATCTATCTATATATGTCTCTATCTATCTATAGCTATCTATCTATCTATATCATCTATATCTATATATAAAAAACATAGTTTTTTGTCTGGTGAAAAAATTTCCCTGGAACCTAACCCCCCATTTACTTTAATTCTTATGGGGAAATTGGATTCGCTTAACATCATTTCACTCAGTTGCATTTTTCAGGAACATAACTACAATGTTAAGGGAGGAGTTACTGTACTGCTGGGACTACCAGCAGGATACATATAAGGTGCTGGAAGTGAGACTTTCGGTACCAGCGCAGATAGAAATTTTAGGAAATTCTCTAGAAGTGAGACTGAAAGGTTTCTTAATGGCTCATGCATTAGACCATCTTTGGGACACAAATGTTTTTTTGAGGTGGGCAGGGAATCTTACTCTCTTCTCCTCAGCTGTTACTTTCTGTGGTATTTGGGTGTGAGGGAGGGCAAAGCTGATAAAGACGGCATAATTTCCCTGCTAATTACTCTTTAGTAGTATCCTTCATTCCAGGATCACCAAACACCACAAGAATGAGGTTGGCAAATGTTTTCCAGATGAGGAATGTCAGGATGAGCACCTTCTACATGGGAATTTTTGAAAAATTTCCCACCATTGCTCACATCAGTCCAGCCTCACTAGTTCTAGCAACATTAATAATAAAGAGCTGCCAGTTACCTCTAAGGCTTTAAGGAATGTGTCATCTCATCTTGCTCAGGTATTGAGAAAATAATCTTTGTTGCTACTTTAATTACTAAAAAGGCAAAACATTCAGTTCATTGTGAGTTTTTGTTTTAGATTCAACTATATACGGTAGACTCTCGATTATCCAGGATGTGGATTAACCAGGATGTCAAAAAAATATGTTCAACTTGCAGGGCTGGCTCTGGCTTTGCTGCCGCCTCAAGCGCACACACAGAAAACCCCCACCAGGGCGCAGGGCAGCCAGTGAACACCCCCTCCCCCCGGTGCAAGATGGCTGGTGAATCAACCCCCACTCCCCATATTTCCTATGGATGGTGATGATCCAGGATTTTATTAACCAGAATTATTTTTTTCCCTATCATCCTGGATAATCAATAGTCTACTGTATAAAAACCACATTGACTGAAGTACTATTAACTGGATCAAGTTATATTCAAACCTTTTGCTAGAACTAGTACTATCTGAACAATTTGCTTCAGACAGATTAGAAAACTGATGAAAAGGGATATAACACTATTTGCTCTGGGAAGCCCTTTGCAATAATGGTCTAGTAAGGTTCCTCTGCAATTGACTTTGTCAATGAGAAAAGGTGGGTGAAGTAAATCTTTTATTGGACCAACTTCTGTTAATGAGAGAAGCTTTTGAGCTTAATCAGCGCTCTTCTTCAGGTTGTCTTTTGCATAGTTACTGTAAATGGTGCATCAAATATTGTTATATAGGCATATGTCCCAACATATTCACTTGCACTGCATCATGCATTTAAAAAATGAAATGTTATTCTGATCAAATTAATGTGTTTGGTGAGATGGGTGAGACCCAAGTGAAGCTGAACTGTCTAATGCTCCGTTAAACTAAATGGGTTATCCTATGGCAAGTATGCAGGCTTATTACTGGAACATTCACCACAGTTGATCTCTGTTTCAGGGAAATGAAACACTTGCAAACTTTGAAAAAGGCAGGTATGCACTCAACATTTATATCATTTACATCATGTAAATAAATGTGTATGTCTGAAGTTGCTGAAAGGATTGGGAGCCTGCTAAAAATCTGGCACACTATATTGACAAGTTAAAAATGGATTTGTTCTTAGCCCCAGAAGTATTACTATGGATTTGCAGAGTGCTCGAATGCAAGCACTAGGGTTTGCAGAATGCTCGAACGCAAGGGAGCTTAAAAAAATATCAGACAAGGATAATTGTCTGAACATGTCTAAATGGGCAACTTGACAATCATAACTCTAATGGCAAATAGAAGGCAGAAATGGTTCATGGTAATAAAAATGGTGAAATGTAGAATAATGTACAGTATAGTTATACTGTACATGTTCTAATTCCCCTTCCAGAGATCAATCTTTTAAATAGATTCACAGGTGAGGGTGGCTGCCAGGATATGATCTCAAATGCATGTTTTATTTTATATAATGTACAGGGGGAAAAAAGGAATAGTAAGAAAGAGAGAGGCTGGGGCTTAATAGACAAACAAAGGCTAAGGGACTAATGTTAAAATATAAGTGGTAAATAAAAATATAGGGATAAATAAAAATTATGTTCCCCCATTTCCCCCCCTGTATTTGGTCTATTTGTAGACTGTAACTTGCCTTCTGTCTGTGAACATCTAGCACACTCTTGGGGAGTAAGTAAATCAATAATTATGGGTAGGTTCTGCTGTCTTAAGCAATACTAGTATAGGGATTCAAGAATAGACATTGAAGCTGTGTATGCCACAGCTAAGGATGTGTCTGTACTTTTCAAACATTAATTAAACTGAGTTTAAATTTGCATCACACCTGTGGAAAAACTACTCTAAAACTAATCTGGGCATTTGTTTCCAGTTGGTATGGGAACGTCCTTAGATATTTGTTTTGAATTCTGTAACTGGTAGATTGAATAGTTCTGCAGAGTGAACTGAAGCCATCTCCTGCCTTTTGTTGCTGACACTTTGTGATTTTGTTCACTCTGCACAGCCTAAATTGATTGAAATTGCTTTATTACTTGTGCAGAGGTGCATTGCCCTGAAATAATGCTGCAGTGTCACTGAGCCCATCGACTGAGAATACAGAGCTAAATTCAGGAGTTATACCAGTGATGGGTTTGGCCTGTGATGTTCTGCGTATCTGCAGAAAAGGTTATCTATCAAAAAAGATCAAACTGAATCAATGTCCTTTACTGGGGGGGAAAAACCTCCCACAAAGTATCAGAATTAAACACAATAAACAGGCCATTATTCACTTGTAATGGGCATCCTTGGAGTCTTTTGCCTCTGCTGAGCCACACTTGGAACTGTTTAGCAATTAAATACTGTAATGGCTGCCCCTGTATTTGTCTTGTAGAATACAAGATCAGGAGTGAGCATAAGAAAGATCTATGGCCATCATTTCCCCTCCAGTCCTCATCTCCTCTCTGCAGAACAGCATGTAGACTTCAGACTCCACCAGGGGCTTTGTGGACTTCAGAAAATGTGTTGCACACTCAAGACAGACAAACTGTAGTGAACAGTTTCAAAATCAACTCTCCAACTGTTCCAAAAATGCTGCATGTGAACATTTTTAGACCAAATTTGTACTTTCCAGGTCAAGCCACTAAAAAAATTGAGAATATTTTATTACTAGAATTACTGCTGAGGTTTTTTTCCTGCAGCAGTCATGTTCCAAATGTCTTGTCAGATGATATACAAGATATGGACATTTCAGAGAAAAGAGTTTGTGAAGCTGCATTACACTGGATATCTATACACATCCTAAATGATGGAGTCTCTGCTCCACCATTGCTTCATATTATCCAATAACAATGGAAGATCCTGAGTAAAAGGATTAGATGAATTTTACAGCTTGTCAAAATTTTTAGCGAAGAATTTTCATTGTTTTCTTTTTGAAAGGCTATTTTTCTACAGAAAATGGCGCCTGAACAACACTTTTGATAAAGTTCAGTTTTTCATTAAAATTCTTTTGCAAGACTTTGTCACATTTATCAATTTTTGTCCATTTTCAAAATCACTGATTTTTTTCATTTACTGAAATCTTCATTTTATTACGGAAAACTATTTTCAGTAAAAGAAACCTGGGTAATGATTCAAAACCTGACGACACTGCAGAAAATTTTGAAGAGAGATGAAAATAGGTCAATTTTGAATGCTGTGAAACAAAATTTTGAAGTTTCAGGTTTTTGCCAGCTTTATGATGAGATCTACTTATTAAGCCTCATTTTTATTTTATTAAATGTAGATTTATGATCAGTGTTGCTCAAATGCATAGTAATTTCCATAATCTAATTTAATGGTTTTTACTGACAACTCCTGAGATATTTCATCTGGAAAGATTGCTTACTAATATTCTTTTAATGCAGGTATTTTGTGTACAGTTTCCTTGGTTTAAAAAAACCCCAACAACTGAATTCCCCTATCTATGTTTTACATAGGTAAAACAAATTTTTCCCTAGCCTCTTTCTAAGAAGAAACTGAATTATTTTTGGCAGAAATTTTCAAAATCAGACTGAGGCAGACATCTTGCATGGAAAACTTCAGCCCAAATGGTTAGTTTGATGAAATAATAAGCTACTGAGAACATGATCTTATAATGGGAAGCATCAAACAACCTTAACAGGTGACACTACCAGCCCTGCCTATCACATAAGTAGTGCGTAGATCACTTACCACATGTGAGCAGTTACCACTTTATTCTGGTTACTGCAGCAACCAGTCATGTAACTCATTCAGCAGAAGTGACAGATCTATATGGAATAGAACACCAAAGGAACTGAAGACTACAACAAAAACTGAACATGTTCATTGAGAATTTATTTCAGTACTTCTTCATTCTCCAGAAAACTGAGGTAACTCTAACAGGAACCGAACCCTAGAAGTGTATAATAACTTGTAAAATATATCTGAATATATCTGAAGGTACAGCTTCATTTTCTTTGCTTTAAACAAACTCATGGGAACAACTTCTCAAAATGGGAAACATATTACCCTTTACGGTAGCTTCAGGAAACTGGCTTATTTATTTGGCAATCAGTATTTTTGGCATTGCCATTTTAAAGTTATGCTCCATGATCGGTTCCGATACTTTATCACTAGACAGCCCAGCCCCTTAAAGCTGAAAGCTCATGAGCTTCACAGCTAAAAACCCAACATACTTAACACACACGACCTCCTGTAACCCCAAGATGTCAGTCCATTATGTACCATGCTACTTTCCCCCTGGCCTCTTTACTACAGTTCGAGGCTTCCAATCTAGTACATATAGTATTCACCTGAATGGCCAGACTGTATCTAATCGTAAAAGACAGCATTTTAAAATTAAATGTACTTTCTTTTGGAATTTTTATAGTCCATGGGGCGTGAATATGAAGTAAGATCTCAGACTTAAGTGTTATGAACTACAGGCCAAAACAGATTACAACTGGAATGTAATGAGATTACTGAACGAGTTCCCAGAAAAATAGCACATTAGTTGTATAACACAGTAAAATCTATTAATACCAGTCATATCATTTAAAGATTTAAAATAATAGCCTAAATATAGGTAAGTAATTTAATACCACTATTACCAGTTCCAAATCACAACGTATTTGTGCGTTCAAATACACAGAAAGGACAAGGGCTTTGGTCATCCACAATATTGCACTTCATGGGATACGGGTTCGTTTTAAGGTGCATTAATGGGAATTCCAAGTGCGCAGTGAGACAAAAGCAGATTTGTTTATTTAACCTGGATGAATTTACGCAAGAACCTTTAAAGCTGCTACAGAACAAAAGAAAAAACAGATACTGGGAACAAAACGTATGTCTTTTAAACATTTAAAGATGCTTTTTCTTTCAGATTATAGAAACATTTGACTATTGGCAATTTTATAAAATATACATATATTGCAAAAATGCAGTACACAACAGCAGCAATGAAGAGTAACCTCAGCTTTCTTCAACATTTTAGTTCACTGAAATAGTTCTCATGCTCCATTATGTGTAATAATGCATTTGGAAAATGTAAATAACCTAATTAGATTTGCTTGTTTCGAGACGCCAGGCACCAGTCAAATATCTGAGTCGTATAAAAAGGAGATCCCTGCCCATCTGCAGCCAGCTCCAAAAGGGAACCAGCTTCGAACCTATCATTAATAAAAGATACAAAAAAATCAGAGGGACAATGTTTAAACAAGTGTTCGCCTTAAATAAAGCTAGCATCAGTAAAATAGATTTAACCAGAGAACATCTGCATTGTTAGCTTGTTCAGCACCATACTTTAGCTCTTGACTTTAATAAGCATTTCCACCTGAAAAGTTAATGCTTTATCATTTAAATTATATTTGAAATTATACCGACAGTGGGACATTCTAGGTCAGAAATAGATAGTGGCTCAACATATGCTATGGTGGCGTATGTACACAAACTTACTGCTGAACGATAAATCAAACTTTGTTCCGGCAGCTAGACTTAGAACCTGAGCAAAGGTAATTGGAAGAAAGTGTGTTTGTTTTTCTTTCCTAAATCATTAAAGACACAATCTTAAGAGCACTAGCACAAACCCACTAATCTCGAAGCAAAGTAAGATATCCAAACCCTTCTTCAATAGGGCTAGACGTCATACTAGGTAGAATATTCTCTCTGTATCTCATAGCAGAGTTCGAAACCTGAAGTAAAGAGGGTCCCCTAGGGGAGCTTGTACATGGGAGTGGTGAGAGTTTTGGAGCCATCACAAGAAGGGGCCAGAGAAAGGATGTGCAGCCATCAGGGAAGCTGGCCAGCCTTATTGCATTCAGGTCTTTTACAACTGGATGGCTGTATGAGGAGAAGGCTCAATGCAACAGGTCCTCAAGTTTGGAACAAAAGGGTGTGAGTCACTGGACTAGAGGATGATATGTGTTGCTCTCTGGACTGGCACTCAAGGGGATGGGAGGTGGGTAAGCAATTTACTCACCATCAATTTCAGTCCAGTTGACAGCAACCTCTGCTATGGGTATTTTCAAGCGCTGAGCTATGTAAAGAAGTTCCACATCAAATGCCCTAAAGTAGAACAGGAAATAGTGAATTCATTGGTATTTATTTTCAGAAAAAAAGACCACTGCAGTGTTAATTAAATCTCTGTTCTGGTGTAATTTAAGGCATTTAGTGTGTAGTTATCAAGTCTATACGGATACTCTGAAGGTCAGATTCACATGAAAGATCAATGTGTTATATAGCTGAATGATAGAAACTAGCCAGGGTACAGATTACAATACCTCATTGCACAACACATACATTAAAAAAAGGATGAAGTGCTCGTATTCGCACTCACACTTTCCATTTGATCAGTCAAAATGTAGATCTTTGTAAAGATTGGGGCAGCACAACTTCCTCGCAGCACCAACCTACTTCTCTAGTGCTTTCTTGGGTTTCAAATGCACCTGAAGCTCCTCTTCCCTTTCTTGATGTTGCTGTATGCTGATGCTAACACTCTCCTTGTTTAATTTGAGTCAAAAACCAGTGTCGAAGGGAAGTGAGGGAGCCGAGGAACAGCTGGGAGTGCATATAAACAACCACCATAGAGCCTTTTCACTCAAGTCTATCATTTTTATTGGCACGCTCTGCTCACATGAGATCCACTACTAGAATAGTTGGGGTAGCTGAAGTCAGGAATAGGTGCATTGGCCAAGTTCACACAGCTTCTCACTGCATTATATCTAGCACTAATGAACATCATAAGACCTACCCTTTAAGTATGAAGATTCACTCATTTCTTCACCCCACTTTTACAGCTAAAATTCCTCATCTGCTCAGCATTCTTCAGGCCTGGTTTTCATAACAGCTGAGCATCCACAGCTCTCACTGAGGTCAATGGGATACATGGATATTGCTCTTAGACATAAAGGATGTGACTTTCAGTAAATAGCTATCTACATATAACTTATGAATTGCAAGGGTGACTAGAAATAAATGTAAATCCTAGTGAGTCAGTATTTCTTTACATTTAGTGGTATATACCAAGTACTGAAACCAAAATATCCTGACTTCTTGTTCACCTGTCATTAGGTTTCTCTTTACACTTAAACATTTGTTCTTAGAAAGTCAGCCAAGAGTAACAGAGGTCTTTTTTGAAACAATTAATGAATATTAAGTTTATTCTCTGAATTAAAATAATTGTATTTCAGACTTTCAGATAGGTCACTCACAAAGTCCCTGTTTCTTGACTATTTCTAGGCAATGACTTATTTTAAATACCAAAAATTTGTTAAAGAATGCAAACACTTATGCTCTATGTCAACTGTTATTGATTTTAGAGTGATATAAAACATTAGCACTTCCTTTTTATCAACTGCACTAATAAAAAGATACAGTTATGCAAGACATTTATGTCCTCAACTGTCTAACCAGGATATCCATTATAGTCCTATTTGAAGTATGCTCTTGCTTTGATTTGAGACACAACATGCAGATTACCATATTTCCATAAGAAGGCATATAATCATTATTAAACTTTTAACCTCCCCCAACCTTCAAGTAAAGACAAATTTCAAGTTTAAAAGGTTTTCTTGGGGGCAGAGAAGGAAGAGGCTACCTGTTGAAAACTTCAGGAGCTTAGAGGCCATAAGGCAGCTTTAGCTAAAGGGTACATACCTCTTTTATCTCTCATACAATGTCCAATATGTGAAACTAATGAGAGGTGTTAGCTGCTACTGACCAGGATGGATTAAAAAAAATAATAATCGCCATTTAAATTTTTTTAACATGTTGTAATTCTTTACTTTCTTCCTATTTTATAGCCTTAAATTGCTGAAATGGGTGTTCTGTGATTATTAGTAGAATTCCAGATTTTACATAGATTTTTTTCCCCCTACAAAAAAGTTTCACACTTAAAATGCTCATCTGTGTTGAAGAAAAAAAGTCCAGGGCCTCTAATATATTTACATATTTTTTGATAATTTCAATGGAGAATATCAATGTTTATTTTTATGCATTTGTTCCGATTTTCATCTATCTAAATTTTCGTAGTCATGGGAAATTATGGGAGTGGGATCAGACAATTATCTAATTACAGTAGATGTAGCAATTCAAAAACTTAAAGCTCTATAACTGTTAAAACACAAATTGTTAACATCATTTTAAAATATACAAAGTAAATATTCTTACATTAAACTCTAATTTCTCAAGCAGCATTTTTCTTACTTGGCCTAAATTTAGATAATTATTGATGGACTGTAGCGGGGTGGCTACTCCCCTCCAGGAAAAAGGGCTTAAAACAGCCCAGGAAAGGCCTGGGGCTGTGAGAAGCAAGCTCCCAGGCTGATTGGGAGACTAGGCTCAGCTGGGTGGCCATGCCCCAAACACTCAAGGTTACAAGGCAGGGGCCTGAAGGAGAGAGAGTCTCCTCCTCTAGGTGAGGAGGCAGACGGGCCTGGCTGCTGGGGAAGCTTGACAAGGTACCTAGAGTGAAGCAGGGCTGGGGCAAGGCAAGAGAGGCTGGGGAAGCTCTGGCCTGGAAATTCCCAGGCTGCAGGGCCTAGGTGAAGGCCCAACAAAGGGTACTGGGATTGCAGGGGGCAGCCCAGGGCTACAGAGGTAGAAGCGGCAGGCCAACTCTCCTTGCTCGTGACGAATGGCAATAATACTGCAGTCTGCCCCAGAGAAAGGGGGTAAGTGGTGACTGGCAGTTATCTAGACTGAGACAAGGTGGGGATAGGGAGTAGGGGTTCCCCTGAGGAGGGGAGACCCTGAGACTGTGGGGATACTACAGGAGTGCAGCATCCTCAGGAAGAGGGCATTGGGGTCCAGGGAGGGACACAGGGCCAGTGGCAAGTGGTACAACAGCCAGCAGAGGGTGCTCCGAATGCCGGAGAGAGCGAATTCCCTGGACATCCCAGCAGGAGGTGCCGCAGGGTGAGTCGCCCACCCTGCTACAAGGACCTTTTTTGTTGTGGTTTGTGTGTACACTGTGGAAATGACATTGATTGACATTTACCAATAAAAATCAAATCCCACCAACCCTGTCAATTGCTGTTAAAGTCTAAATAACTTTCATTGCTAACATGAAGCAATTTTATTTTGATGAGACAAAGATTCTATTTGTCACTAGGAAGTGTGTAATAAAAGTAAATGTTGTGTGTGATGCTGCAAACACTTATGCACATGCTTAACTTTAAGCAGCAGCAGCAGCAGCCCCACAGAAGCCAATCTGATCATTCAGGTAGACAGTTACATACTATCTTAATTGTTAGAAGAATCAGAGCTTCAACTCTCTATTTTATATTCTGCCTTTACATTTTGTAAAATGTAAAGAATGTTTAAACTCTACTGCACTGACATTCAAAGAAATTATAAACAAAACCATTTATAATGTAATCTGTTATACATTTGAATTTGAATTTGCCATAGTACAAATTTTGAAATTGGTTTTACAAAGCCACAACTAGATTTTAAAAAGTTAAGCAATGCAAATCAATCATTTAAATCATTCCCCACTGCTGCTACCTTTTTATTACAGTCTCTTTGAAAACAAGAGTTTAAGATTTAAAAGAAACTCTTGCTTTTAAATAATAATCTTAAATACCTACCTTATTTCTGCCCCTTCCCCCCCATCTAGGGCAAGATCCTTGCCTCTGCTCTAGAGACAAGGCCAGAGAAGTGTTAAGGGGCCCATAAGTTCCATATTTAGCTTGGGGATGATTCTCCGGTGCAAGAATTGAGGAATGCAGCCATAAAGCTGTCCTTCCATGATTCCCTTATGTGTCCCTGTGCAGGTGGTATGCTGGACATGGGAGGAGGAGCTACATCAGACAACATTGTGGAAATTCCAGGAAGTGCTGCAATTTAACCCATAGGACAGCCTGGGGAGGCTGCTGCAATTTAGAGGGATTGTCTAAATTATGCTGAGGGACTCTCCAGCCGCCATAATAGCCCAGGATCAGGAGGGTGCAGAGATGTTTTAAAGCAGCTGCAGTTTCCACTCCCCTGGACTGCAGCCTCTGAATCTTTCCTCTAATCTTTATGGTATTTTGACAGAGGCTTTTGACAGTAGTATGCAAAAGAGACAAATCTCTGCAGATTGTCAGCTGAGTTAGAAATGCTGCTTCCCCCATTCCACTCTAAACCACCCTTCTTTCGCACAAAAATGTATAGACTTTAACATAATTAAAACTAATGCATTACAATTCACGAAGCAGCAAGAATATACCTCAAAACAGGTGATAGTGTAGTACACCAGATAGACTCCCACATACAGTCAGATACCACCACAGTCAAACAAGTGATTACACATTGGCCTGTTCACTACAGCACTAAAATAGGAAATTCAAACTAATGGTTTCCATGGTAACTATAATCCCTAATAGAACAGCGACATAACTTTGAAACAATGTTAAGCGGGAGGATGTTACGTGAGGAGTTACTGTACAGTAAACCCTCGATTTAACGGACCCCTATTTAACGGACTTCGGATGCAATGGACAAAATTTCCCGATGCATCCGAAATCCGTTATTGGGGGCTGCCGGCTCCTGCCCCTGCCCAGGAGCCAGAGGGGCGGCGGGCGGGAGCGGAGAGGGGCGGGCTGACAGTTCCCGCCGGGTTCCCCGCTGCGGTGAGCCCGGCGGGCGGGCTGACAGCCCGGCGGGCGAGAGGGGAGAGGGGTTGACAGCTCCCGCCGGGCTCCCCACTGCAGGGGAGCCGGGCGCGGGGGGGGGGGGGGGCCTTTGACAGCTCCCGCCGGGCTCAGGCTGACAGTTCCCGCCGGGCTCCCCGCTGCAGGGGAGCCGGGGGGGGGGGGGAGGGGCTTTGACAGCTCCCGCCGGGCTCCCCCCTGCGGGGAGCCCGGCGGGAACTGTCAGCCCGCCCGGTGGGAGCTGTCAAAGCCCCCCTAAAACCTCTATATAAGGGACTAATTTGGGTGAGGGGGTGTCCGTTAAAGCCAAAAGTCCTGTTATTTAATTATTTTAAAAAATTATTAAATAACGGACTTTTGGCTTTAACGGACACCCCCTTGCCCGAATTAGTCCGTTAAATCGAGGTTTCACTGTATATTAAAAAAGCAAAACTATTAACGTTATTGTACAACAATACAAAATACAATAGGTGCAGAAGGCAGTAGAGTTAAATTAGCTAGGGAACCAAAGATTTGCAATAATCTCAAATCAGGATGACTTCACAGTGGGACTATGGCCTATTAGCAGCCACAAAAGCAGTTATTGCAGTAAATGAATTTTTCTGAATGTACTGAATCTATTGCAAGTGATGTTACTGTTTAAAAAACCTCCACCAACCCACAACAACTGAGAACGGAACAGTTTATCAATCTCACATAATTACTCCAGTTTGTTCTAGTGAAAGTCTCGATTTGTGTTAAGTGTCATTTTTGGCTGACATTTTAAATTTGTAAGCAAAGATATATTCATTTGTTACATTCACATCTGAATAGCTGCAAATGAGCATTTAGCTCTATTACATGGTCTCCAACCCTTTTACGCTCAAGATCACTTTTTGAATTTAAGAGCAGGATCTACCCCTCCCCCGCCCCTGGTCACTTGCTCTCCTGCACCCTCACTCACTTTCACTGGGCTGGGGCAGGGGTTGGAGTGGAGGAGGGCGTAATGGGGAGTTGGCTCTGGGAGAGGGCCCAGGGCTGTGGTATGGGCTGCTGGCTCCAGGAGGGGGACACTTACCTTGGGCTGGCAGAGCGGGGCTAAGGCAGGCTCCCTACATGCCCAAGCCCCACTCAGGCACATCAGCGGCACCTCCCCATCATGAGTTGGGTCAGCCTTCAGTGCACCACGTGGCCATGCTGCTCCTGGAAGGGGACAAGGCGCTTCTGCGGCCCCTCGGGGAAGCACATGGTTCCATGTGCTGCCTCTCTCTGCAGGCATTGCCCCTCAGCTCCCATTGGCCATAGTTCCCCATTCCCAGCCAATGAGAGCTGTGGGGGCGGAGCCTGCAGGCAGGTGCAGTGTGCGCAGACCCCTGCCCAGTGTGCGCAGACTCCCTTCTCCCCCGCGGAGTACCAGGGGCATGCTGGCCACTTCCGGGACGGGAATTAATTGGGAGAGTCTCCAGAATTGACCAGTTGATCGCGATAGATGGGTTGGTCATCACTGCTCTAACATGCATAAGTCCATAATACCCATTACATGTATTAACTGACTAGAAATCTTATTAGAAACCGATCATTTAATTGTCCCACAAACTAACTGGTCTAAAAATGCTGCTCAGCCTAGGGATGATGTCTTCAGCCTAGGGAACTAATGAACAGAGTTCAATCATCAGCTATGCACTATTGTAAGTTTCACCACCTTATAGAAATTGATTAATACAATGCCAGGACATCACCACCACGCTGGAGTGACATTACAAAAAAATTTTAGTGACCAGAAAAGTAAAGGACTAACATCCCTGGCAAGAATCAGACATAGTGCTTGCCTCCCTACCCCTTCCCCCGACTACATGTGATGAACTTGTCCAAACTTTAAACCACTCCCTCCTCCCCCATTCAATGCCTAACGGAGGAGGACTCATGGGTGGGATACTACTGGGGTACACTTCAGTGTTTATGCACATGCACTACCAGAGTTAGCGAGGAAACAGACTGTAATGTGTTCAGTAAGCTGATAACTAGTTCTACATCTCATCAGACCCAGATGGTGCACTGGAACCTACTGTCTTTCTATAATCACAATATGAATAAGAAGGGCGAACTAGCTGAGGTGTAATCTGGGCAAGAGCAAAGTGACGCTGGTGGTCGGAACCTTATTAGTTGGCAAGTGTGATATCTGCACCCAGGTTAAGGGAGTGCACCTGCCATTTGCGACTTGGGTTCATAATCTTGGAGTGTTTTGAGAGTCAGGACTGCTTTAGGAAGATCCAGTAGTGCACTTATTTTTAATTGTGTTCTAACAGGTTAACGAGCTCAATCTTAAACTGTAGCACAGACAAAGGAGTAAACATTTGTTCCTGATTGTATTTAACCGTAGGAATTTGTTCCTTTACCTATGCTGCAATTTAAGATCATTTTTGTTAACACATTAAAACACAATTCAAAACAGCGTGTGAGACATTCTGTACCTTGGGGCAGCACCCTGTAACCTCCATATTCCTCATTTATATATGACCGTGATCTTACATATAAATTGTGCCATATAAGGTATTAGGAGAAAGGTTATGACCTTCTGAAAGTTATTTCTCTATCCATATATGTACATCATTAATGCATATGAAGTTATGAGAATTGTGTTCTATGGCTGTCACTAAAACATGCTGTAAGTTGGGGAATCAGCCAGATATTAGCTCCCCAGAGGCAACAGCAAGGAAAGTAACCAACACCTGGGCAGAGTATCAATCAAACCATCAACAACCATTGTCCAACAAGGGAGCTACAATTCCGTGACTCACCTGCATGAGGCCACATCAGGGGAATTGCTCAACCTTGCCTGAGACTCCGCTATGCCCCCAGCAATGCCTGGACTTGTGCTCCCCAAGCACATGGGACTGAGGTTATAAAACAGACATTGTCACCAAGTGGGCCTTTTCTCCTGCTCCCACCTGTGCTGCAAACAACAAAGACACTGAGAAGAAGACTGAAGACTACAACCGAGGAGACTAGCCCAGATTTAAGGGACAAATCTGAATATTAAGGAATGTCCAGTGGGGTGAGAAAAATAGCTTAATCTAGTTGCTGCCTGGTCTAATAGGGTTGAGAGTTTAGACTGCGTACTTACATTTTATTTCTTTTGGAAACGAACACTGTCTTTTTGCCTATCACATAATATCACTTAAAAATAAATCTATCTTTTATAGTCAATACATTTAAGTGTTTATCTTTACCAGTGAGTTTGTATGAAGAGTGCGGCAAATCTGCTCAGGTTTACAAATGCTGGTGTATATCCACTTTCCATTGATGAAGTGGTGAACCACTTAAATCAATTTGCATTACTCTTGAGCAGTACAAGATAATATATTCCTGGGGTACAGTGCTGGGAGCTAGGGGGGATTTGGCTCTGATGCCTTTCTCTGAGTTATTCAGGAGTGGCTCTGGGAGCGTTGGGCTGAGTGATAACAGTGTCCGAAGGGGTTTGCTGCTGGCCACTAGCAAGGCACAGAGACAGAAAAGGCTGGAAAGAGTTCGGGGGCACAGCAGTCCCACAGTTCCAGGCTGTACCCTGGGGATCCTGTCACAGCATGCACAAGCAAGCTGTATCAATTTCCAAATCAACTGGAAATCCAATTCCAAACCTGTGCTCAACTTCCAATATGTTTATCCTGCCGGCTCTGCAAACTCACTCTGGGTTCTGAAACTCCAGCCACGTTTTTTTTCCCTGCTCATGCATCAGCAGCAGCAACAAGTGTTTTCCAGGACAAAGTTAGGCCCTTTGTTATACACGTGAGACTATCTGGAATGTAGGCCTTATCTAGACTGGCAAGGGCTTGCTCGTATAGTTATAGAGGCAAACCCATTTAGTGGTGACATAGATTATACTAGCAAGAGTTCCCCAAATGAAAAGATACACTGGCAAATTTTTGAATATTAAGGAATGTCCAGTGGGGTGAGAAAAACTGCTTAATCTAGTTGCTGCCCGGTCTATGCCTGCATCTACACAAACTGTTTCCCTCACCCTCTTCCCCCAGTACAGTGAAACCTCGATTTAACGGACTAATTTAAGCCGAAAGTCCGTTATTTAATAATTTTTTAAAACACAAATAACAGGACTTTTGGCTCTAACGGACACCCCCTCGCCCGAATTAGTCCGTTATATACAGGCTTTACTCCCAGGCGGGGGGGTTGACAGTTCCCGCCCGGCTCCCTACAGCAGGGAGCTGGGCGGGTGGGCTGACAGCTCCCGCCCGGCTCCCCGCTGCGGGGAGCCGGGCATGAGCTGTCAACTGTCAGCCCGCCCGCCCGGCTCCCCGCTGCGGGGTGCCGGGCGGGAACTGTGAACCCCCCCGCCCGGCTCCCCGCAGCGGGGAGCCCGGTGGGACCTGTCAACCCCCCCCCCGCCCGGCTCCCTGCTGCGGGGAGCCGGGCGGGACCTGTCAACCCCCCCCCCCCGGCCCGGCTTCCCGCCACGGGAGCCGGGTGGGGGCAGGGGGTTTGACAGCTCCCGCTGGGCTCCCCGCTGTGGGGAGCCGGGCGGGAGCTGTCAACTCGGCCGGGCGGGGGCGGGGGATTTGACAGCTCCCGCCGGGCCCCCCCCTGCGGGGAGCCGGGCGGGGGCGGGGGGGGGTTGACAGCTCCCACCAGGCTCCCCGCTGTGGGGAGCCAGGCGGGAGCTGTCAACTCGGTCACCCGGCTCCCCTCTGCGGGGAGCCGGGTGGGAGCTGTCAGCCCGCCAGCCGGGCTCCCCTCTGCGGGGAGCCGGGCAGCCGGGTTGACAGCTCCTGCCTGGCTCCCCAGGGCGGGAGCCGGCGGCCCCCGAATAACGGATTTCGGATGCATCGGAAATTTTGTCCGTTGCATCCGAAGTCCGTTAAATCGAGGGTTTACTGTATAGCTATGTCAGTTAGGGATTGTGGTTTGTTTAGGTTTTTTAAACTCTCCTAGCCAATAGTTAAGTTTAGGCCAGGCCTTAGTTAGCAAATAACTCTGCAGCAAATCCAACTCACTCCCTAACTTGTCCTGGCTCTGCAGGACTAAGAGGAGGGACAAAACCTGTGTCAAACTAAAATGAGCGGATACAGCAAGACTTGGATCTGTGGAATCAGAAGGTGCCATTTTATGAGTAATATCTGAGATACAAATGCACACTTAGTACTTATACTGGAGGATCAAATGAAAGGTAATTATTTGTAAAATGTTCACTAGCTCAGCATAATTTTAAAAAGAAACAGTTGGTACCACAACATGAAGCACCCTCTTCAGGCAAAATTATACAAACAAAATGTTTCTTCCCACCAATCAGCTGTGAGTTGCCTAATAAAACATCAATTTAACCAGTCATGGAGGTACATAAAGCATCCAGAGATCCCTTTGGGTCAGAAAAGGACAATATTTCAGACTTAAAATTTACTATCTGCCAATGTAGCCATCTGATTGGCTAAACTTCCTTCAGTAGTTTATGGTCTGAAAAGAAAAGAAAAGTAAAGAAAAGAAAATCATCTTTCAGGTTAGGATTGTAGTTGTAGAAATAAAAATATCTTCTCTTAAATCTGGAAACAAGTAATTCCTGTCTCCATTATGCTTTTAATAGAAGCCTTTTAACTTTTTTTTTAAGTTTAAATTTAAAAAATGTGCCTCATCTATTCCTGAGAAATAGATTAGTGGTTTAATCAGAGTCAAAACCTAAAACATAAAGCATAAGCATATGCTCTTTGTTTGGAGATTGCTCTCATTTCAGATCAATGTCAAAACTTAGCTGTATCGGAAACACATTTAAAAAACATTTGGTTTGTACTGGTATGTATGCAAAAGACTATCCAAAAGGCATTTCTAAAAATAATCCCAACAACATTTCTCCCTTTTAATTCTAAACAGGATGCATGCACAGTAATTTATAATGCTATAAGACCAATACGATATTTCTTTGTATGGCTTTGCATGTCTAGATCATCTTTTGTCTATGGCTTTCAAAGCACTTTACAAACATTAATGAAAAGAGTTTAAAAGCACCCCGTGCTAGTTTATCTAGGGCACATCTATGGCCCTCATCATGATAGTATCTGAGCACCTAACGTATTTCACCTCTACCCATGTTTTCCTGTTTATGAGCACCTATACATCAAATTCAGATATAGCAAATAAGAGATTGTGCTTTCAGACTGCTGAAAGATTTAATATTAAGGAGAAGGTGATACTCTGGTCAGTATCTGTGAAACAGAAATAGAAAGGTGGAAGTGGTAAGACACAAAGAGATCCAATCCAAGTTAACATTTGGATCTGATTTTCAGGAGGGTTTTTTGACATCTCTTCCCACCCGCCCACCCCCACGGTATGAGATGAGAAACAGGTGATGTTGGTGAAGAAACACTGAAAATACTGTAACCATTCCTTTTTTGGTGGCTTGCTAGCTACTGAAAAACTAAAGTTTTAAAACCTTTCACTCCTTCCAGTCTAGCAGCAGGACGTCTACGCTATTTACATTGCCACATTTATTGTTCGTGAAAGATATTTGGCTCACAACAGAGAGAATGTGCTCTCAACACTCATTCCTCCAGTGAGGTATGTTAACAGGTTGCGGAGAGAGACAACAATAAAATCTAGCTCTCTCTTGGAGAACTGCTTCTCTCTTTTCAGGAGCAGGACTGACAGGGTTCAGTGCCCCAAAAGACGACGCAGCACTCTCTCCGGCTGCCCTGCTAATTCAGAACTTGCTCTCTCTAGCATGACACACAAGGCTGCTTATTCCTTTAGATGAGGGAAGGAATTCCTGGGGCTTTGCCCGCTGGAGCAGCTGGCCTCTTCCATATATGCAAGAAGCTCAGCATGAAGTCACTTTTAACTACAAAACTGGATATTGGTTCAGTCGTTTCTCTCCTGATGCCACTCCTCTCAGGACTTTCTCAGCAGTTCATTTTTTAATGTGTTTGATGCGACAGAAATTCAACTGACAGTGAGAGGGACACTTTGCACAGTTACAGTTGGGTTCATACTAATTGCATAAGAAATCTCAAACATCTAAGGATTTATAAAGTATTCATCTCTGACAGGTCACTGTAGACACCAATTCAGAATACAGGTAGATAATAATGAAGTGAAGACTTCCATTTTAAAAAAGCAGCTATTAATTTTGAATAGTGTTAAATGCTGAACACTAACTTTTTGGATTGAAGATTGTTCTGCTTTAAGAAGTCAAGCTTTGGGCATGACACACCTCTTGATTTACTGAAGCCCAAAAGTATGGGACAAAAAATGATTCATGGAAGAAACCTAAAATTATGTTGGTTTCATTCCTTTAGTCCAAGTTACTTTCTACAACTTTAGTTATAATTTTCAGCTCTACGTGAGAAGTCATATTTGTGTGATGTGTAGGTAAACTGAGGAGTGAAATGAAGGGCATTTGAGAGGCACAAGGGTGATTGTGCAATGTCAAGACACGGTCCTGCCAGATGCTGTACATCCGTCTCCTGATGTCACTGGGAGCTGGGTTAGTTAGCAGGTGCTGGCCTGTGGTATATAGGAAGTTGGACTAGATGATCTGGTGATTTTAGCCTTAATCTCTCTGATTTTGACCTCGCAGGATTAGCCCCTTAAGGCTTTTAGAATATTGGGGGGGGGGGGGAGGAGAAGGGGAGAAGTTAAAAACTGAGGAAAAACTTGAAAGTTTAAAAGATTTCTTGTGTACCCGTCATGAATGTTTTTCCTGACAAATCACTGCAACACTGTTAGCTCAGGTCTTCAACAACAGAACATCTATAAAATATTATTTACCAAAAAGACATGGAATAAATACACCATTTCCTAATTTTTAGCCTACTTAAATATTCATCTGGTAGGGTAGACCATTCTGCAAAAGAAAGGCAAAGTGGGGTTTAAAATCAATATGCAAAGCTGCAGTTAATGTTCAAGCTGTGACAACCAAAAGGAGAAAGGAAGTTCTAAGTGGAGACTGATGCCAACTTTAGTTTTATTCTCTCAAAGTGACAGCTAAGGGAAAACCTGGATCCCAATTACACAGGAGGAAAGGACATATTAGTCCCTTCCCTCCGATGTAACTCAACTCTACACCGTGCCAAATGATCCTGAATCCAGTCAGCCCAGCAGAGAGGGCAGGGGAGGATTCTGCAGAATGCTCATATGAAAGGATTCCACATTCTCTTCTGAGTTGAGCTGATGAAGGGTGGATAGAGTGGCCAGGATCAGTATCCTGAGACAGGTGTGCCCCTGAAATAGGCTATTTGTTGGCTTTTCTACAACACCCCACTGCATCTGCCCTCCCTCCCCTTCTCCGATCACTACAGTACTGGAGCACTTTCCTAACTCAAAAGGAGGTCATGAAGATACATTCAATACTAGGGAGGTGCTTTCACCATTTTACTGATGGGGAAACAGGGTACACAGAAATTAAGTAACTTGGCCATAATCTTGCAGGAATCCCTTAGCAGAAATGGTAATACAGTGCAGATCCCAGAGTCCCCGTGCAGCATCAAGACTATCCTTCATCTCAGACAGCAGCTTCTCTCCAGTCCCCAGTGGACAATCTCAGAATGAGATCAGCCGGGAGTGGTATACAAGTCCATTAAGGATTCCCTGCTGCTCTGAGCCAGAGTGAGCATACCCCACCCCCCCACTTGCAGGGATTTTGTGAAGGCACCATAAATACAAACTGTCTCAATAATATTGACTAGAGGCCTGCTGGGATGGAATCACTGACTTTGTTGGGCAGCAGCAGGAAGAAGGTGGGTTTTTCCCTGCCCCCCACCTTATCTCCACTTACTCTCAGGAGATGCATACAGCCTTCATGTTACACAGTCAGACTGGCTGCTCAGCTCCAGTCAAGTAACACATGGAAATGCATCAGGGCCAGATTTATCCAAAGGCAGTCTCAGTTACTGGATTGTCAGAGTCCCACAGTTTTGAGCAGAAATTGTTTCACTTAATAATTAATGTTGTTTCTAAAGGATGAATTATGCTTCCAAATAGCTAAATAGGGCAAATCTATTAATAAAACATGCAATGACTGGATACAAATACACAGGATGAAACTAGAAGAGAAATCTGTTGAAAGCTACATTAAATATCAAAGGAAAAAACTAATAATTCTTGTTTTAGACAAATTAGCTATTTTGGAATATTTTCAGAGAATCATGGAAAAATATAAGTCACTCTTTTCTCCACAAACACAGCAAGCATTCTTGATAAGGGGTTCCAAGTTTTATAAACATCAGAGAGCCCTAGGGGTATTACTCTGTAAATTAACATAAAGCAAGACTCAGCATAAGGCTAACCTAACACTAACTTAAAGCAGGCTAGAACACCAAATTGAAAAAGCCACCTGTTCCTGAAAAATTGGTATCTATTACAGTTGTACACATTACCTGAAACTCCTATTAAAGTGAAGTCATATTTCCCTATTTTCCCCCCTGCCCACCAGTTTATGGTGTATAATCATTTTCACTCTCTTTCATGCTGAAGAGTCCCTTAAACTGTCGGAGGAGCTGCAAAATCCTCATACATTTTTAAAAGGAATTTATACTCTTTACTACACACTATTTAGAGGGTATCAGCAACTGGAGTTATTTGAAACTGGTGAATTTCAAACGAAAGAAGATTGATCGTTTTCCCTTTAAGAACCCCTATATTTTCTTTGAAAAGACCAGACAGCAACTATACTCATTGGTTTCCTCCTGCTTGCAGCACAGCTGTTGTGTCAGCCTCCTGAAGTAATAGATACTCCTTGAAGTTGAAGAAAATAATATATTTTGAGGGTGTACACTTTAAGGCTGTACTCATCAAGGAGATTTCTTTAACATTAATGCAAAGAAATTAATAGAAATAGGTCTATAAAATGTAATTACTGTTTTCCCCTAAGAACAGATGAGTCATCTTATTCTCTAAGATTACGGGTTCTATTCTTGGCTTTGCTACAGTCTTCCTGTGTGACCATGGACAAATCACTTGCCTAGAAACTGATTTTCAGAGGTACTGAGCACCACAATTCCAATTTAAGTCAACAGCAGTTGTGAGAGTTCTGCACCTCTGAAAATTGGGTCCTTAAGTTCTGTACTTTCATATCCTCGTCTTTAAGAGATGAGGAGACCTCATAGCTTGCAACAGGCTTTAAAGTTCTTGCAGTGTGTATTTCCCCTCTAACTCGTCGGATTTTTCATGTCCTGATCACTGAAGCAAGCCCACCTCCCCTAGCCATTTTTGCATCTCCAACCTAGAAAGCAACATGACACAACTGCTGAAGCTCAACCTAAAACTAAACTTGCTGGTTTTGTTCAGGTTAGCACAATTGGACAAAGTTCTCAGCATGTGCATGGATGCTGTACTCTATTTCTGCAAACAGGCTGGTTAATGAGACACAAAAATTCTTTCTATGAGAGGATTTCCTAGATGAAGGTAGTTTGAAAAGACTAGATCATACTCAATTAACCTGGGCCTGCCAACCATGATAGTGTCCATTTAGCAAGAGAGATAGTGCAAAACGTCTACAGAAACTATGACACAATGCGGAAACAGCAGTTCAGTCTCATGGGCATGTCTACACTGCAATAAAATACTTGTAGCTGGCTCATGTCAGCTGACTCAGGCTCACAGGGCTTGGGCTCTACGGCTACAAAATTGCAGTGTAGATGTTCGGCCGTGGGCAGAAGTCTGGGCTCTGGGACCCTATCCCATCACATGACCTCAGGGCCCAGCTCCAGCCTGAGTCTGAATGTTTACACTGTAATGTTCTAGCCCCACAGCCCGAGCTCTGCGAGCCTCCGCCAGCTAACATAGGCCAGTTGTGGGTGTTTTATGGCAGTGTAGACATACCCATCGTAGCTGTCCCCATCATGCTACTCTAATAATGGACATTCCACAACCCTTTCCAATGCTAAGTTACAATCAAAGACAGCCCTACAACAATTCAAATTGTACTCATTGTTTTTCCAGACTAACGAGAGCCATCTTACTGCCCACGTTTATGAAACAGAACAGCATGGACAGAGTACAACAGAAACTTCCTTTACATATTAGGCTTCCTCTAATGACACTTGGTGGTGTACTTTTCAGGTACTCCTAAGGGGGGAGGGATAGCTTAGTGGTTTGAGCATTGGCCTACTAAACCCAGGATTGTGAGTTCAATCCTTGAGGGGGCCGTTTAGGGATCTGGGGCAAAAAAATCTGTCGGGACAGTACTTGGTCCTGCTAGTGTAGGCAGGGGACTGGACTTGATGACCTTTCAAGGTCTTTCCAGTTCTAGGAAATAGTATATAATATAAATGGAGATATACCTAGCAAAAATACCCAGCATTGCTCAGGGTATTTGTAATTGGAAACTGGGATGTAAAAAGACTACAATGTTTTTTATTAATACAAATTTTGTTCAGAAGTCTCATTTTGTCTAATTAATTTCATTCTCTTGCATTTAGATGTGGGGGGGGGAGGGAGGAGAGAGCTGAGCGAGTGTGGGGGCTGTTGGGAGGGGGAAGGGGGGGGGGTGAGATTTTAAAAAATTTCAATTCTTACCTGAGGGGGGAGAGAGCTGAGCAAGTGCGGGAGCCGTTGGAAGGGGGGGAGGGGAGAGAGAGCTGAGCGAGTAGGGGGGAGGGGAGAGGGGAGAGAGCTGAGCGAGTAGGGGGGAGGGGAGAGGGGAGAGAGCTGAGCGAGTGGAGGGGCCGTTGGAGGGGGAGGGGGCAGAGAGCTGAGCGAGTGCAGGGTCCGTTGGAGGGGGGTATTATTACATCATAACTATGTCACAGAGAACAGCAGCTGCCCAGCTGATGTTAATGGGCTTTAAAGAATTTCACCCCTAGGGGGTGTAAGAGGTGAGATTTGAAAAGATTTCGATTTTTACCCTGATTAGGACCCTAAAGCCTATAACTGTACCAAATTTCAAGTCTCTAGCTCAAACGGTGTGGAAGGAGTAAGTGCACATACATACACACATACATACACGCATACACCATTTGACTTTTATATATATAGATTACAGGTAATGATTTGAGGGAGGGTTGACTGGTTGATAAGTAATAAGTTGTAAAATTGTACTAGAGCAACACAGACTGATGAAGTTTCTAACTAACTATCAGATATCTCTCATCATATCACATGCCAGAATAAGGACAGACTGCAGAGTTCCAGACATCACCATTTATTGAGAGTCTTATCAGTGTAGCCCAACAGCCTCCTTGTATCTTTACTGCAGACATGCCATTTAAATATTAAAACTTAGCTAACATATCTCTCCCCCCTTGCATATTTTATGCATTATTTAACCGATTCTGGGGTACAGTTTACATGGAAGATGCTAAATTAAATACAATTGAGTTTTCTACATGCTTTTTGGACACAAGACGATCAATTTGTAATAAGGAATGATCAGCATGGATTTTTCAACAAATGATGCCAAAACAACCTAATTTCCTTTGTCAGGGTTACTGGCTTAGTGGCAGTGGTGATGGTAGCGGGAAGCAGTGAATATGATGTATCTTGATTTTAGTAAGGGGTTTGATACAGTCCTCCATGACATTCTCATAAGCAAACCAGGGAAATGTGGTCTAAATGAAATTATTATAGTGGGTGCACAACTGGTCGAAAGACTGTGCTCAGGGTAGTTATTAATGGTTTTCTGTTGGACTGGAAAGTGGTATCTACTGGGATCCATAGGGGTCAGTTCTGGGTCAAATATTATTCAATACTTTTATTAATGACTTTGCTAATGGAGAGGAGAGTGTGCTTATAAAATATGCAGATGATAGCAAGCTGGGAGGGATTGAAAGCACTGACAAGTAGAGGATTAGAAGTCAAAGTGACCTTGACAAATTGGAGAATTGGTTTTAAATCCACAGGATAAAATTCAATCAAGATGAGTGCGAACTACTAGACTTAGGAAGGAAAAATTAAAAGCATAACCACAAAATGGAGACCACACTGAGCAGGGTGTACTGCTGAAAAGGATATGGGGATTATTATGGATCACAGAGTGAATATGAGTCAAAGTGATGCAGCTGGGAAAAAGGCTAATATTCTGGAGAGTATATGTAAGACACAGGAGGGTGAAGCCTCAGCTGGAGTTAAGTGTCCAATTCTGGGTGCCAGACTTTAGGAAAGATGAGGAAAAATTGGTGAGAGTTTAGAGAACACCAAAACTGAAAAAAGGTTTAGAAAACCTGACCTATGGGAAAAAACTGGGCATGTTTAATTTTCAGAAAAGGAGACTCAAGCAGGACCTGATAACAGTTATCAAATATGCTGAAGGAATATTATAAAGAGGACTGTGGTTAGTCCATCTCCATGTCCCCTGAAGGTAGGACAAGTAATGGGCTTAATTTCAAGCAAGGGAGAGTTAGGTTAGATATTTGGAAAAAAAATTCTAACTATAGGGGTAATTAAGCTCTGGAATAGGCTCCCTGCCTCAGCACATGGGCTGGACTTGATGAGTTCTTGAGATCCTTTCCAGTCCTATGTTTCTATGAAGGGTAATGGAGTTAACAGAAATACATCCAAATATCCAACTATATCCTGTAATGTAGTTCTTAATATAAAATTCATTGCTTTTCAAACTTCTAATAGTTTAAGACAATAAGAAATGTGAAGTGCAATACAAAAAACAAGTACTAAAACTAATTAAAACTGATTGAGCAGCTGTTTTTATATACACACCCAAACTGTTTATGGCAGTTTCCACGTGGGAGTTACATTTTCACAACCTTGATCAACTACTGTAAAATTAAAAATGGAAAAATTAATTTAAGCTAGCTGAAAGAACTTACCAGCGTTCTATATGAAGAGCTGAGAAAGTCCGTGAGGCTGCTTCTCTGGTTAACAGTTTAAACCCACATTGCGTGTCCCTGATTTCCTTAACACAGAGGAACCATACTAGGAAGTGGAACCCATACATGAGAAGAGTGCGGAAGTAAGAGCGCTGTGAACAAAAGCCAAGAAATTAGATGTTTTTATTTATATGACAAAAGGAACATCTGACTTGATCTGAACAGAGGATGAGAATTCCACTTCATGACAATTTTGAGGTTAGAAATGTGTTTGTTCCGCACTGGAACTAGGGCCATGGCTGGGGGTGGAGTGGAGCTGGGTGGCATCCTCTCCCAGCCCCTGCTGGGGGCTGACCCAGCCCCTGCTGTGCTTCCCCCCGGGCACGCCCCACAATTTGGGGACCACTACTCTAAATGCATCAGGCCCAACCATCCCCAAGACTAGTTGGTCTGGTGCACAGCCAGCATATGTAGACAGTAACAGTCTTCTGTACCCATTCATGCTGTGAACACAGAGTTCAGGATTTAGTCCCGTTACTGAGAGCGCTTTGGGGTTTCTTCTCAACTATGATGCAAACTTTCTACTCACTAACACTTACAAGAACTTTGCCCGTGAACTGATAGGAGAATAGATCCCGAACACTATTAGATAATCCAGAGAGAAAAGTAGGGCTTAATTTGTGCCAGGCAGAGCCCCGGCACCTCTAGACTTGGCAGTTCATAGCCTTGGCACCTTTGGGCTTGCAGCATGAAGTTATTAATGTAAAAATATTGGTTGAGCCCTGGCAGCTCTTTCATTACAAATTAAGCATTGGGGAAAAGTAGAAGATATACCAGGACTGGAACTCCCTTTTATTTCCTCCTGGACTTTTGTAGCTATTTCAGTATTTTGTCTACATTTTAGAATGATTTTAACTATTACATGCAAGTGTTAACAGAACTTGTTCTAGAGAAAATCCAGCATTATGAGTTCATCTAATGATGCTACAGAAATGAGTCCAGCAATGTATCTGTCGCAATATAAGTGCAATGTCTGTGCTATGTCAACTACTGTCTGCCTAAACATCAGTAAAACAGCTGCAAGACAAGATTGTGTGCTGCTGCAAGTTTGTTGCATAACAATCACACACTAAGTTGTTCTGTCTAGTGTGTATTCAATAGTCTATTCTCCTGCATTTTCCTGTTCATAATGAAATTCTGCTTTCATACGGGTTACCGATATTTCCACAAAATAAAAGCTAGTAGTCTTCTCTCAAGAATCTTTTCAGAGGCTCTTTTCCTGGAACTCATTCAAGACTAAACACAATGCTCATTTCCTCAGTATGTATACTCCACCAGAAGCAGCAACATTCACTTCTTGTCATTTGTAGCAATTTTGGAAATGTGTAAGCTTGAGACACCTGAGGCAGTCTTGGCCTCTCCAATTTTAATCTGAGAGTCTTCCAGGGCATAGCTGCAGCAAGGAGCTTTAAGGCGGTACCTGCATTGCAAGTGATTCTCAATTAAAGAAGGGGAAGGAAATGAAAGCTTTCCAAATTAGCTATGTTTGCTGGAAGTTCTGAATTTCACATCTACATTCGCGGGGGGCAAGTCTGGGAGGCGGTGAGGTCTTCCCCTTCAATCATTAACATGAAATTAATTTTCATAATGGTGATTACAAGAGAATTGTGATACCCTTTCAAACATTTTATTACTACTTACACAAAACATTACAACAAAACTTTTACCATTCACTAAGGTTTTAAGAGTTGAAGAGTGACAAACTGTTGAACTGAAAGGAAAGTCAAGCTGTTAGTTGCTTCTCCCGGTCATCCCAATACTTGAAGAGCCTGTGCATGTGTGTGAAGAGACTGTTCCGGCCCATGAGAAACAGAGCCACCGGAGAACCACTTCCAAAGCATCTTCCTAGAGCTCAGTGATTACAGCATATGCCCTTTTTGGTTTCATGTTGGACAAACTTGTGCACACATGCTGTCAGTTGTGTTTGGGACCAAAAGTCCCATCCTCTGCTGGAGCAACTGATTTAAATCCTTGTTAGCTGAAATCTAGCTCACACTTCCTGTCGGTGGAGTCTGAACCCTGGGAGCAGAGAGCTTTTAGTCATGTTGGACTATTGCTAGGCTCATGGCAAGAGCCTTCCTCACTATCAGCCTTCATTCATTTTTTGTGTCTTGATTTAATTTAAAAACTGGAATGTTACTGGAAAAACAGCAGTTCTAGGAGACTAGTTCATACGAGGAAAGAGAAACTTACCTGTGTTATTGAATCCTGCTCCAAATGGGCTCGAGAACCACAGGTAATAGCCATCTGGTCCTGCAGAGGAATACACACAAGAATTGGAAGCTAACTACAACACCACTACTGTTTTCTGAATCACTGGTTTCATCTATTCATTTTGTTCTGCGAAACCTTAAAGCATCATGATGGCCTAATCTTGTCCACTGAATTTGTCAAAGCAACAGAATTTTCTGCTTTTGGAGAGTTACACATCTAATTATTTGAATGTGTAGATATAATAAAGACTTTCTACATTTTATGGATTGTCTAAAGCTTATTACATTTTGGATATGACAAGTTCAGATTGCTGCATTTTATTCAGTTCCCGCCCGGCTCCCCGCAGGGAGGCTGATGGGGGGGGGGGGGGGGGAGAAGAGCCGGTGCGGGGCTGCTTGGGCGATCGGGTCAGCTGCCTGGTCAATTTCAGGTGAAATTGACCAGGCAGCTGACCCAATCGCCCAAGGAGCCCCCCGCCGGCTCCCCCCCCCCCCCGGGCGGGCGGGGGGGGGGGGGGGGGTCCGGCAGGGGGCCTGTTCAGGCGGGCGGGCGGGGGGGGGGTTGACAGCTCCCGCCGGGCTCCCCGCTGGGGGGAGCCGGGCGGGAACTGTCAACCCCCCCGCCCGGGGGGGGTAAAACCTCTATATAACGGACTAATTCGGGCGAGGGGGTGTCCGTTAAAGCCAAAAGTCCTGTTATTTAATGATTTTAAAAAATTATTAAATAACAGACTTTCGGCTTTAACGGACACCCCCTCGCCCGAATTAGTCCGTTAAATCGAGGTTTCACTGTATGTTAATCAATTAGCGCCATCTAGTGGGGTCAGAACTTTATCTGTTTGACCAAATGGTTATTTTAAACATAATTCAGTGACTGCTTTGTTACAATACCAAGGGGTACAAATGGGGGAGGGAAAAAAAGCTAAGTATAGAAGTCACATATTGCTCCCTCCATTTTGGGGCTAGTTACAGGTTTCAAATCAACCTGCCTTTAAGCACCATGTTAACTGAAAATGAGTTTCTTCAAGTCAAGCAGCTCTAAGCGCCACTGTTACTCTATTCAGGAACACATTGTGATGCGATATGACTTCCAAAATAATTTTTTTTCCAGATAAAAACCGTTATTTCGTCTTCATAGAAGACACAAGCTGAATGAACTGACATCTGCAAATTAAAAGTTAGCCATCTGCTAACAGGAAATAGACCAATTACAATAAAATAAAGAGTCATTCTCAAAATAATATAGGAGGAAATTAGGTTAAACAACATAGCAAATTAATAAGGGTAGAGAAAGAAAATTTTTAAATAAGTAGGCAGCACAGTGAACTGTTATACTGGAAAGAAAATAGGGCTAGCAATGCAAAGCAGATGGATCTCACAGAAGTATAAGGACTTGGTGAAAGATAGCACAAGTGTTAAAATGTGCAAATGAAGGCTCCTGATCCTGAAAAAAACCCAAAAAACAACATGCACATGCTTAACTTGATGCACTATAAATAGTCCCACAGATGTCACGTTAAGCATACCTTAAAGATTTATAAGATAGGGACCTAGAATTCATACTCGCAATATGTATGCAAGAAACTTGTTACTAAAGAGACATACAACTATGATTCCATAGACAAACTGATTCAGCTAAAATGACAGAAGCTTATACTTACAGGCCATGGCTGGAGATTTCTAAGACCCTCTTCTACTTTTTCAATATCTGCAAATTTTGTGGCTCCATCTGCATCAGCCATAAGGATTTTCTCCCCGCGAGAGCTGAAGACACCCTTCAGATGAGACAGCAAGTTAAAACTTGCACCAATACAAATCAATTTTCATCATGATAAACTAGCTTCCAGGCCCCAGGAGTCTAAATTCAGAAAGCAAATCCTTAAAAAGTTAACCCAAATAAAATCTAGAAAGGAATTAAATTAAAACAGGCAAGTCTGCAATTTCCTAGGTTGACATTTTGTTGATAAAAAACAAGTGGTTCAAGGTTATCAATTTGTATTACAGCAGCGCCCAGGTGCCTCAATCACTGATCAGGGCCCCACTGTGTTAGACACTGTACAAATAACAAAATGGCAGTCCCTGACTCTCAGAGCTTACAGTCTAAGTATGTGAGACAAGTGGATACAATAAACAGATGGGGGGAGCAGAAGGAAACAAGGAGGCAATATTGGTCAGCATGATAAAAACAGCTGTCAAAGCACAACTGCCTAATCACTGCACATTTTTTCCTCGTCACTTGATCCATGTTCCTTGGACAAAGCATGCACCATTAGGATAGGGTGTGGGATGCTACCTCCTCATACATCTTCAAGAGCCAAATCTCTAAAATGTATCCGAGAAAGATCAAACACAGCATAACTGCAGTTAGCTGGGGGCAAGAACTGCAGCAGACCTGGAGCCTGGCTACATCATATTCTAGGTACTATATGACACATGTGCAGATGCACAAGGGCATTTGTGCTTGTTGCCACCATACATGCTTAATTCTGTGCAAAGTGTGTTTCAGGCTCCTGAAGATACATCCAGAATATACCCTCACTGTCCTACCCAAGATGTATGCTCTAACTCAGAAAGGAACGTGGAATCTTCTATTTCAAGTAAAATTAAACAGAGGGTTTCCATTTTTTTTTTAATATAAGAGCAGAGATTTCCTGGATTTACTGACCTTCTAATTAATTTCCAAGAGTCTAAGAACAACAGCGATGTACTAAAACCAATTCAAAGCACTGCTGCAGTTCTATCATCTATGCAAAGTATAAAGCATAATCATCCTTTTTCCTCAATGCTGATGGAAAGTACAATGTTGATTGGGGTATATTCTCTGGTGGTCATGCACCGTTCACACTCTTCCTGCTTGCTACATACAGCAGTACGAACACACCTCACATGTGTACTACACAAGGAACAAACTCTCTTTCTCTCAATTAAGTGGGCAGAGGCACTAGTCAATGAGAACATTCCATGCACTTCAATATTAAAATATTCTGCACAAAGTCATGCTCCTTCACCTGGAAAATTTTAATTTTTTTTTTAAAATTGTGCTTTTCCATTCCGCGTACTGCCTAAATACTAGAATCATAGGCACCATGGATTTATATTTCATAATGCCTCTATATAAATCTATGGTATGCCCACATCTTGAATATTGTATGCAGATCTGGTCACCCCTTCTCAAAAAAGATATATTATAATTGGAAAAGGTACAGAGAAACCCAATAAAAATGGTTAGGAGTATGGAAACAGCTTCCGTACAAGGAGAGATGAAAAAGACTAGGACTTTTCAGCTTGGAAAATAAATGCGTAAGAGGGGATCTGACAGAGGTCTATGAAATCTTGACTGGTGTGGAGCAGTGATTCTCAATTCTTTCAGACTACTGTAATCCTGTCAGGAGCCCCATCCACCACTTAACCAGGGCTGAAGCATGTAACTTAGCTTTGTAGAAGCCCTGTGGTGTGGAACCCCGGGCAACTGCTTGACACTCTATAATGCCTGCCCTCTAATTGTAAGTTAATATATGAAATACACACATTATGCCCCATCAAAATCAAGCCCAAATGACTTTACTGGGACTACACACATTTAAGCAACAATTTGGTGGACCTAGGCCTTAGTTCCTTATTCAATTTCTAAATATCAAAGCTATAATCTGGATTGGAACGTTTGTATTTACTTATCTTATTTCCGGAGCTTGGTTTTCATCTTATAAGGAATTTTTTGTTTTAGTTTTTTTGCACTGAAGAGCTAGTTCTAAATTAACTAATGGATGTACTTTATCTTTAATTTAAATTCTCGTATAAAAAAACCTTCAGTGTTATTACTCAATGTGCTATCAAATCCTTCCAATGAGTTTATATTTTGTTCATTTTTGCCTTGAAGATTTATGGACATATTAAATATTTTTCAAAACAGTTTTATTAATCTAAAATCTTTAAATTAAATCCACGCAAGGTCTGATTATTTTGGCAAGATTAGAATTAGTTCCAAACAGAGAAAGAATTGAAGGTATTCATTACCATTTTGACAGCTCCACCTTTTCCCCGATTTTTTACCAATGTTAGGACTCGTACTTTGTCACTTCCATATTTCTTGCAGTAGTTCATTGCAACCTGTAAGACATATGAAAGTCAGAATAAAACAAAACTGGAACCTCAGGTGAAATATAGAGATCATATTCTTCCATCCCTTTTTCTTCAATAGCATTGTTACCACTTCAATCTGCATAAAATGGAAATATATTTTCCAGTGCAGAGTTGAAGTCTGTTTAGGAAAATAAAAAAAGTAAGAAGGTTAACAGCCAGAAAACTAAAGAAACAAGAATAAAATCAGGTAGTGGTCAGAGAAGATAGCTAAGGCTGTCCTAAGTCCCCTTCACCCCACCCACCAAAGATAAAGCTTTAAAATCATACAGCACATATTTATACCAGTGCTAACAGCCAGTCAATGAAAATCATGCTTTCATTACTGTTACCTGCCTTCCATTTGTTTCACTGCTATGTCTGTGTTTTTAAATTAAAACTGTAAGTGCTTTGAGACATGAACTGCTCTTATATAGTGCTTTTCATCATATTTTTCTTCTAGCATAATGAGGCCCTAAGAGACTACAGTGTCACAAATCTATATATATAAAAGTCAAATGGTGTATGCGTGTATGTATGTGCACTTACTCCTTCCACACCGTTTGAGCTAGAGACTTGAAATTTGGTACAGTTACAGGTCTTAGGGTCCTAATCAGGGTAAGAGTCGAAAATTTTTCAAATCTCACCTCTGACGCCCCCCCAGGGGTGAAATTATTTAAAGGCCAATCACATCAGCTGGGCAGCTGCTGTTCTCTGTGACATAGTTATGATGTCATAATACCCCCTCCAACGGACCCCACATTCGCTCAGCTCTCTGCCCCCTCCCCCCTCCAATGGACCCCGCACTCGCTCAGCTCTCTGCCCCCTCCCCACCTCCGACGGACCCGAGTTGGGTTTGGTCAGAGGGTAAGTGAGGTAGGGGTGTCGGGTTTGGTCGGGGGGTGAGGTGGGGGTGTCGGGTTTGGTCGGGGGGTAAGTGAGCCGGGGGTGTTGGGTTTGGTCTGGGGGGGTGGGAAGGTGTCGGGGTGGGTGAGGGGTGAGGTGTGGGTGTTGGGTTTGGTCAGGGGGTGTTGGGTTTCGTGGGGGGGTAAGGTGGGGGTGTTGGGTTTGTTTGGGGGGGTGAGGAGGGGAGTCGGGGTTGGTGGAGGGGTAAGTGAGGTGTGGGTGTCGGGTTTGTTTGTGGTGGTAGGTAGGGGTGTCGGGTTTGGTTGTGGGGGAAAGTGAGGTGGGTGTGTCAGGTTTGGTCGACGGGGGGTGAGGTGTGGGTGTCAAGTTTGCTCTCTGCCCCTCCCCCCTCCAACGGACCCCGCACTCGCTCAGCTCTCTGCCCCCTCCACACCTCCGACGGACCGGAGCAACGCCGGGTATTTTCGCTAGTACTATACAAGAGAGAATATGATTCATCCATCATTGACAGTGGCAGCAGTAAACAGGTTAGTAAGCTACTAAACACATGCATGAAATGATACATAACCTTATCAGGCAAGCTTGAAAGGAAAAACTGAAACAGAAGTAGGCATGCTAGTGGCTAACCTACACATAAACATGGGTGGTATTTTCAAAAGTTGCTCAGAGCTGGACTGACTCGGCTCCCTGTCAAGTCAATGGTAACTTGTTGAATTTCCCTCCACTGTTCCCTCTGTTCATCCAGTGTGTCCCCTTTCACATAGTCTCACCTCAAGAGCATTCTCTTGTGTATCTGCTTCTTTAAATCTCCCCTTCTCTTTCCAGATCTCATCTGAGACCATCATTCTTTCCCATAAGCCTCTTAATCTCCCACAATTTCAAATGTCAGTTTTATTATCCTGTAAAGTATTTTGGCATAGCTTGTATAGAATTTGTTCTCTTCTTACCTTTGTGGTCTGATCTTTACTGCCATCATCAACAACTATTACTTCATAAGTGAATGCAGGATCTCGTTTCTTAAAAATAAAAATGGAAATTATGCATTTAATCCAATCTCTGTCTCTTTTACACACAAACACCTCCTCTCACCCTCTTACTCAAATGGGCAAAATGTCAGTCACCGGATGCTTTTTTGCCCCTGGAGTCTTCCTCCTCATTCATGTCATAATATACATTTCTACAGATGCACCAATATCATTTGCTATGATCATAAACGTCCTTAAAGCAATATCAGCCTGTTACCAATATGCTATTCTAATGCTGCCAGATTACATGCTAACTGCACTATTTTTGTTAGTCTTATTTATTTGTAAGCTACTATTGTGGTGAAAAGTTGTGTGCCACTGTGGCAACCATGAGCTCAGCCTGCAAACCTTTAGTTTGCACGTGGACTTTAGCTAAAGGAGAAAGAACTTTGTAACCTCCCACCAGCTCCAATTCTGCCATTTAACCTGGCAACAAATCCTTCTCCTGGATCAGATGCCTCCTGACCACAGAAATCTCAGCACCTGTATTTCTTAATCCAATGAGTAATTTACCATTCAGTTTAACAGCATGCATATGCTCACTGCTTGGTTCTGTAGAAGCAAGCTTTACAAATCCTGTGTGGAAAGAAGCCGCAGCCTGGCTCTGAGAAGCAGCAGCTTCACGTGTTACTTGCTACCTGTTTTCACTTAGCAAGGGACTCTTATTCCTCAGGTGCTCAGTTGATTTACAATGATAGCACCGCTTGGGCTTCAGTCCTGTGCTTGTACAGAAAATTTGGGACAAGTAACAGGGGAATGGGAAGGTGAATGCCCAGCTTCCTTTTTCCCAGGGGCAAAATGGGGATTCTGCTTTCCCCCCACCCCTGTAAATGGTTTATGTTTAATTGCAGTTTCTGCTTGCTCATAAGAATTTGCAAACCCAGCTAATTCACCCACTGCATTTACCTTTTTGTCCCACAAATACTGTTTCACATCATCACTGCACATATTCAGGAACTGTTCATGAGTAACCAAATCACACATTTCTTCCAAGTTTGTAATGCCTTTACCCCTCACCCATTTATCTACCAAATCTCTCATTTCATTTGCATAAACCATATTACTCAATCCAGATCCCCCTTTGAGACTCCTGAATTTAACCCTATAGGTTTCAGGTTTGCATGGAGGGTACATGGCCTCTCAACGGTAATGAAATATTCAGCAATATTTCTGGGTTCATCATACTGCGGGCATAGTCGCTCCCATCTGTGGATTTTTGGGGAAGTGGAGTCAACAGCTGGAGGGTTTTGTCTCTTCCACTCCATAACAACTATTTCATGCTTCTGGTCCCTCATAGCTCTCTTGAGGGCAGCCTCCTCTCTGGCTCACTCTGCCTCCATAGCTTTCTTGTGGGCAGCTTCTTCTCTGTCTGCTGCTGCATTAACTTCTAATCATTTTAATTTGATCAGTCTCTGATGTTCGTTTTCTTTCTCTATTTCCTCCAGTTTAGCCAGCACTAGTTTAGTAGCTGCTTTACTAGTGGTCACTTTTCTGCTTTCTTGTGTTGGGCCACAACCTCTCTGCAGTTCACTGAAACTGGGATGCACTCAGCTCAGGGGCTTCTTAGTTAACAGGCTGAATACTGGGTGCTGGGAAAGTCTCTTTCTGGGCAGTTTGCAGTTCTAGCTTCTTCTGATCTTCACTTTTACTTATTTTGCTTCCTTTTCTGTTCCTATTTCCCTTACCCGAAATAAGCAAACAGAAAATAACAAACCAGTAACCACTTGGTCTGTTCTCCAGCCACCACACTTTAAACTCACCTAAAATCACTACCAGTATCTCAAAGCAATCAGCTGTGCACAGACCCTGCTAGACTACGCCACTGTGACAGGTTCGATCACAGAAACCCGCTTGGGGCTGCCAACTGATGTGCCAATACTACTTCTGCCGCTGCTTTCCTGCCCTGGCAGCTTGGGACTCCAGAAATCCTGCCTGGTTTGAGTCAGACTCGCTAGCCTGCTGCAAACCCAGACCCAGGTCTGAACCACGTCCCCCAACAGCTGTAGATGTCCCTGGAAACAGGTTAAGAAATGTTCCTGCCTTTAGCACTCAGATGCTCAACTCCCAATGGGGTCCAAACCCTAAATAAATCCATTTTACCCGGTATAAAGCTTATACGGAGTAAAGTCATAGATTGTTTGCCCTCTAGAACACTGATAGATATGCACCGCTGTCACCTCCTCTTCCCTCACAGTACTAATAGGTACTCCAGGTTAATTAATAAGTAAAGAGTGATTTTATTAAATATAGAAAATAGCATTTAAATGGTTCCAAGTAGTAACAGACAGAACAAAGTGAATTACCAAATAAAATAAAACACACAAATCTATCTCTAATATAGAAATAAAACTAAATACAGATAAAATCCTCACCCTCAGATGTTTCAGTGAGCTTCCTTTCACAGACTAAACTCCCTCTAGTCTGGGTCCAACTATCACTCACCCCCCCCCCCCCCCTCATAGTCACTGTCCTCTGTTCCAGTTTCTTTAAGGTATCCTTGGGGGTGGAGAGGCTATTCCTTGAGCCAACTGAAGACAAAATGGAGGGGCCTCCCAGCGGTTTAAATAAACTTTCTCTTGTGGGTGGACACCCCTCCCTCCCGCTGTGTAGAATCTAGTCACAAAATGGAGATTTGGAATTACAGTAAAACCTCGATTTAACGGACCTCGATTTAACGGACTTCGGATGCAACGGACAAAATTTCAGACCGCGACCCCTCCCGGCTGCGGCCCCGGTCCCCTTCGCAGGCGGCTGGCTGCTGGCTCCCGGCTGCCGCCCCGGTCCCAGCCGCTAGCGGGCTGGCTGCCGGCTCCCGCCCCGGTCCCAGCCGCTGGCGGGCTGGCTGCAAGCTCCCGCCTGGGTCCCGGTAGCAGGCGGGCTGGCTGCCGGCTCCCGCCCAGGTCTCAACAGCGGGCAGGCTGGCTACCGGCCACCGGCTGCCGCCTGGGTCCCGGCAGCCCGCCCCGACCCTGTGGCGGGCGGGCTGCTGCTCCGACAGCTCGTTTTTTAAAATTATTATTAAATAACGGACTTTTTGATTTAACGGACACCCCCTCGCCCGAATTAGTCCGTTAAATGGAGGTTTTACTGTACATTAGCAAGTCACATGTCCATGCACGACTCAGGACTTGCAGGTAGCAGCCATTGCCCACATGCTACCTCCGACGTCCTCAGATAGACTTCTTATGTGGATTGGAGCTTCCCAAGCTCTTTTGTTTTTTAAGTGCTTCTTGACTGGGCACTTAACTTGCACATTCCTTTCCTAAGAAGCTGACCAAATGTTTTTACTAAGGTTACTTAGAAATCAAGCAAGTACACAGCCAATATTAATAACTTCCACTACAAAAAATGATACATGCATACAAATAGGAGGAACAGATCCAGTAAATCATAACCGTTACACAGATGTTACATGGCATAAGTAGCATAAAACATATCATATAGACATTTATAAGTATATCCCCATAAAGCCTTAAGGGGTGCACCGTCACAACTATAAAATGTTGAAAATCAGTCCTGCTATGAAGTGAATTTGGAGGCTCTAAATAGCCCTTATGTTAAAGATCAGAAAGAGTTCAAACTATGCCATATTTTCTTAAACTTGCTGCCTCATAAGTAGGTGACCAACTGTAACAGTGTTAGAACAGCATTGTGGGAATAGATCAGAGGTGGGCAAATTACGGCCCGCAGGACCATCTTATTTGGCTGCCTCCGTCCCTCCCCCAGAGCCGCACTGTAGTGCTGCGGCTGGGGCTGCGCACTCCCCCTGGCCGCCGGAGCCACGCCATGTGCGCAACACTCCCGGGGAGCGGGGCTGCACGCTCCCCCCGTTCTCCCAGAGCTGCGCTGAGCATTTATGGTAAGGGGGAAGACGAGGGTTGGAGGGGTTCTGGGGTGGTGGTTGGGGGGGTTCCCTGGAGGGGGCAGCCAGGGAGCAGGGTGGGTTAGATAGGGGGTGGGGTTCTGGGGTGATGGTTAGGGGCTGGGAGGGTTGATAGGGGTCAGGGCAGTCAGGGGAGAGGGAGAAGGGGGATTGGGTAGGGTCCTGGTGGGTGATTAGGGGTCTCTGTAAGGGGCAGTCAAGGAACAACGCGCGTGTGTGTGTGTGTGTGTGTGTGGGGGGGGGGGGTTGGATGGGTCTGGGATTCTGAGGGGCAGTCAGGGAGTGGGAAGTGGGAGGGGGCCGGATTGGGGGCACCGCCTTCCTTACCCGGCCCTCTATATGATTTTGTAAACCCAATCTGGCCCTCGGGCCAAAAAGTTTGCCCACCCCTGAAATAGATAGTCTAAATTATATAATAAGCTTTTACTTCCCTATATGTTTATCCCGGATAGGTCGTATGTGGGTCAAGTCTCTTCCAAGTGTAACAGTTAATTTTTATATTTCAGTAAAAATTGCCTTCCATCATACAGTCTGAAAAGAGTTGTTGCCAGGATAGAGTGCTTATCTTTTAATTGGATAATTTGATATTGCTTCTAGGCAGATCACAGAAATCCAAATAGGCAGTTTCTTTTCCTATACTTACAAGGATACTATATTTTAAATGCAAAAATGAAAGTTTCACACCTGTCTTTTTTCAAGATAGTCTAAAGCTTCATCCATCATAAGAGGCACTGGAAGGAAAACAAATATCACAGAAGCTGGTTTAAACAAAGCATGAATAAAAGCATATTTAAAATATTTTCACATCCCAAAGAAATCAGGTCTCGATATAAAATACCATTGACTTGAAAATAGGGAACAGAAAAACAAAATTGCAGTTATAAATTTATTTTACTCCCAGCTCTAACACCAAAATTATGCAGTCTCTAGCACGATGTAATTCTGTATGCCCATTTCTCTCTTCCCAGATGGTAAATTATTTTTACAGGCTCTGATGCTGCAAAAACTTGTGCACTTTTGAGTTAGTTGGGCTACTCACAGTGCGTCATATTAAACTCATGTTAAGTCTTCACAAAACTGGAGCCTTGTATTATGAAGTCTTTTGGGAGGAAAGATCATTTCCTCATGAGTTTTTACAGAGCCTACCACTCTGGGGCCTGACAGGAGCTTCTGGGTGCTACGGTTAGTATAAAGACTTGCCTTCTACAGGTGAAAGCCACAAGTATTATAGGATTTAAATTCTGATTTGTACTTAACACTGTGGATCATTTATAATTATTAATAAAATGGTTACATTAAATTACAGGCACAAGATATCTATGCAAAGAAATATGATTAGAAAAAACAAATTAACTGAGGCACTAGAGCACTAAATACCAGCATGAGCCAGATAACAGCAACTGGGTAGATAAGTAGAGCAAATTGCCTCAAAGAAGTGCTGTTTTCTGCAAAAAGGGTGACCATCTGTGACTCCGACCCTTGCCGTTCCTGTACAGAGAAAGTACAGAACATCTGGGACACTCTCCTTCCTCTCCCAATATCAGGCGACAGTAAAACTTCCTTTGAGGAGAGAAATCTACTACCTATCCTGAAAAAAAGCAATAATCCAACTAATATTAATGAAACCACCACGCTACACTAGTGACCTTGCAAACCATCACATGCTGCCCAACCTTTTTACTGAGCTAACAGAAGACAGCAAAATACATCACTAACACTACCTGTCAGCTGCTAGTACCCTGGATCACTCTTAGTAAGGTTTCAGGCCAGGATATGTGACTGAGGGCATGGCTACACAGCAACTAGACACCAATGACTGGCTCATACCAACCAAATCAGGCTCACAGGTCTCTGGCTGCTGGGCTGTTTCACTGAAGCACAGACTTCGGGGCCGGGGCTGAAGCCTGGGTTCTAGGACTCTGCACGGTGGGAGGGTCCCAGAGCTCAGGGTCCAAACCGAGCTGGGAAGTCTACACTGCAATGAAACTGCCCCGCAGCCCCAGCCCTACAAGCCCAAGTTGCCTGGGAGGGCCAGCCCCTGGTTTTTCACTGCAGGTTAGACATATCCTGAGACAGCACTTACTGCTCTTGTGGCTGATCTGTTCATAGACAAGGGCATACATACACGGCATCTGGGTGGCTCTCTCTGGAGAGAGAGAGAGGAGAGACAGAGAGAGACAACACAGTCTGAAGTGCTAACAGTAGGTAGACAGCATCCAGCTCCTTCACATCAAAAGGACCTTCGCATTTTAAGGTTAAGTTACTTGCTCAAGATCACACAGGAAGCGCATGGCAAAGCTAGGACTAGAACCTATATCTCCTAAAAAAGACCATTCTTCCTTCCTTCTGCCTGAATAAAGCCACTGGTATGGGTTCCAGAGTGCAAAATTCTAAAACAATTAAACCATAAAAATACATTTTTACTCCAAACTTTCACAGTGACTTTAAGAGCTACTAAAGACCAGCTAAAAGTGATTTTATAATCTTTAAGCAACTAGTTTACTCCTGGAGGGATTCTGCACCAAAAAATTAAAAATTCTGCAAAATTCTGCACATTTTATTTGTCCAAATAATGCAATATAATCACACCAGCTTCAATTGTTTTGGTAATTTGTTTAAACTATAATAAAGAAAAAAATCACAATAACTATTGAGCATTTCCTAAACACATGAAAGTTAAGTTACAAACACTTGGTAACTAATACCCTACATTCCAGTTATAATCCTGGATTTTTATTTAAATTACATTTCAGAACACCAAACAGCAAAACAAAAAGTAGAATGTCATTTTAAATTGCTCAGACTCTCACACATTAAAGTCATACGGTTTTGCTAATCATTGTCCTGGACCCGGTTGGGTACTTCGGGAAGTGCTTGGTTCTGGTTGTCCTGACATTTTATTAATTGCTTGGTAAATATTTTATTTTCCCTCAAAGTCTTTTGTTAAATGGGTAAGTAAAATAAATCCAGAGTGGTAATCTCACCCCACTTTGGCACAGGAAAAGAGTGAGAAAGCACATAAGATCTTCCTAGTTGATTCTCTGACTGTCATTTATAAGGCTTTACACCACTCTGGCAATGTAGGGGCCTTAAAACTATTACAGGTTTTTTGCTCCTGGGGGAGAATGGGAACAGTTGACTAACAGTAGGAACATGAACAATGTTACTACTAGGCAAGCTGCTACATTTCTGCCTCAGAGAAGAGATCAATTAGCTAGCAGGCAGGCTATTACATTTCTGCCTAAGGGACAGAGCCTTCCTCAAGCATAAATAAAAGCCCTACTCCTCTACACCCAGCAAGCTGCAGTAGCAAGCAAGAGGGCCAGAGTCTCTCTTGCTTGTTGACAGGCATGCACAGCCAGGCCAGCCCCCTGACAGTGTTCAACATCTCCCCCACAGGCATACACACACAGCCCCCTTCCCCGGCAGTGATGTCTCTCTCTGAGGCTGCTCCAGGCATGCTGGAACAGACGTGGTGCCTGGGCTGCCAGGAAGAGACGTATGTTCCCCCACACAGATTTCTTTTGCATTTTTCTGCATGGGGGGCTGTGGTGGAGAGCCTATACCTTCCCACACCCTGAACACTAGGGTAACAGAGTGTAGTTCTCTCCTACTTTGCAGACTACTAACTTTAAGCTATTTTCCCAGCCTAAGTTAAATCCTGTCTCCCCAAACCCTCCAAACTTGACCAGTTAGGACTTGGGGTCCACTGCCACCATTCGTGTGAATCTCCAAGACCCTGGAGGGGGGCACACGAACACCCCCAAACCCGCTTTCCCTCTCCCTGAGAGATTGGGGCACTCAGATGCTGTTCCATTCCCCCTCACCCCCCTCCTTCTTATACCAGGAGAGATGAGATACAATCTCCGAGTTACAGCCCTTCTCTCCTGCCTTCAGGAGAGAGACTCAACACATCAGCTCACGCTGTGAGCCTGCCTCACAGACACACAGACTTCCCTTTACCCGGGAACTGGGTCAAAATTAAAGCTAGTTCAACTTAAGGGAATAACCAAACACTTTTTATAACTAAAAAGGTTTAATAAAGAAAAGAGAACAACTTACAGCTAATGCAACTTTACAGATATAAAGCTTCTACCCTCCCTCCCCCCCCCGGAAAGTCAGTGACACTCTAGATCCAGTACAAACTTATGAAATCAATATTACTTACAGATAGTCTAATTTTTAGAAATAGAAGGGTGCTTCATCTCTCCCACAGCTAGGAGAGAGGAGAAGAGCTTTCATAGCTGGAAAAGATGGAGCCAGTCCAGTCTCCAGACAGAACAGAAAAAGCTTCCTGGTTCTTCCTCCAGGTGGGCTCTCTACGTCACTCCCTCCCCCCCCCTTCAGTTAAACCCTAACAGGTAAACCAACTCTCTAAAACTCTTCACACTCATGACAGGGGCACAGAAATATGCAGGCTGTATGAATTCTGTGTTCCCAGAAGAGAGCAGAATTATTCACTAGTATTCCTGACAAAAACATGTACCCTTATTTCACAAGATTTTAGTGACACTGGGTTCTTACAGAAAGTAGTTTAATTTATGTTGCTAAAAAAAGCACATGGCTAGATTCTATACTAGCTCTATGTGCAGAACTCCCATTTACTTGACTGTGACTTGGGAACTGGGTATGCAAAACAGCTACAGAATCTGGCCTGTGATTTTATGTTGCTGACATTCACCAGTAATGCAGAGCTACGTTTAATTCTTTAAAAAGAAAATAAGGAAGTATTCTTACACCTGTCTTCCTCATTGTATGAAGGCACAACAACAGAGAGCTCCTTTGTAGGAGGGTCATGTATGCTTGGCATAGATTCCTTCTTCCCTTCAGCATTTACAAAGAATTTCTCTTCTTCATGTCGATGAAGAGTTGGCATTTTGGTGGCAGTTATATGAGCAACAATAGCAATCTGTGATAAAAAACAAAAACAAATGGCATTTGTGATAACGTTTCAGTAGCAAAGTCTATATTTATTGTTTGCAGAACAGGATTCTGTTTAAGAGTTAAACAAACTATTCTCATTGGCTGAATGAGGGAGGATCAAATATAGCCCACTGATACAGCCAGTAATCCACAGCCGTTCCCATTACAAACATGGGGCAGTGGTCTATTGAGAAGTACTCTTTTATCCACTGCCCAGATCAAAAAGGAACGTTACCTGTTAGGACTTATAGTCTTCATGTGGCATCAAGCTGTTCTATTTTATGTAGACAAGGCACGGCCTAAGTTTCCAGGCAAGATGCCAATGAAATTTTCAACTGGAAAAGGTTTGAGTGGCTCTGGGATAAGGTACTGGCCCAAGCCACCATAAACTTGCCTCAATGAACATTTTCTAGATCCTGGAGCCCACCAGGTCTAAACCTTGTAGCTATGTCCACTATATTTATTGATAACTATTCCAACAGAGCTTCCAAGTTCTTTGAACAAACTAAAATACTGAAATGAATCTGTGGTTTAGATTTTCTTAACAATAGAAAAGTGTGCTTTTATCCACAAAGTAAATACAGTAAACCCTCGATTTAACGGACCTCGATTTAACAGACTTCGGATGCAATGGACAAAATTTCTGAGCAAGCTGATGCATTCCTGATCCATTTCTGGCGGGCTGGCTGCCGGCTCCCGGCTGCCGCCCAGGTCACGGCAGCGGGCGGACTGGCTGCAAGCTCCCGGCTGCCGCCCGGGTCCAGGCAGCGGGCAGGCTGGCTGCCAGCTCCTGCCTGCGGGTGGGCTGGCTCCTGGCTCCCACCCGGGTCCCACCAGCGGGCGGGCTGGCTGACGGTTCCCCACTGCCGCCCGGGTCCCAGCAGCCAGGACCCGGGCAGGCTGGCTGACGGGTCCCGTCTGCCGCCCAGGTCCCAGCAGCCGGGACCCGGGCGGGCTGGCTGCCGGTTCCCGGCTGCCGCCCGGGTCCAGGCAGCGGGCGGGCTGCGGAGCTGCCGCCCCGACCCTGTGGCTGGCAGGCTGCTGCTCCGACAGCTCGTTTTTTTTTTTTTAATTAAATAACGGACTTTTTCATTTAACGGACACCCCCTCGCCCGAATTAGTCCGTTAAATGGAGGTTTTACTGTACTATAATGGCTCCAGGAAATGCAAGCTAGATTTAAGTTTCATTTACAGTTAAATTCTAAACAACACCATTTTCTTTTAAAACTGGGTCACAGCAAAAATGGTTGAAGTCTGAAAGTTAGCAAATGGCATAACACAAAGTGTCCTATACATTCTTGGACTGTATTGGGGACAACTGCTTGTTTCAGAAGGTAGAGGAAGTAGCCAGGGAGACATCCACTTTAAAATTGATTCTCACTAACAGGGAAGAATGAGTTGCAGACCTGAAAATTGAAGGCAATTTCAGTGAAAGTGACAATGAAATGATAAATTTCCTAATTCTAAGGAAAGGAAGGAGTGAGAGCAGCTGAATAGGACAATGGACTTCAAAGAAGCAGACTAAGTGGCTAATATGGTTGCATTAGGAGCTCTTTAATTACCATTGTAGAAATCAAAAGGGAATCCTACAAAAAGTGAAAATATAAACAAATTACAAAGGAGGGGTACACAAGACTAGCACAAGCATGTAGGGACAAAATCAGAATGGCTCAGGCATAAAATAAGTTATACCTAACAAAGGCAATAAGAGGCTCTATAAATATATTAGGAAAAACAGAAAGATGAAGGAAACATTACTTAGCAAGGAAGGAGAGTTAAGTATAGATTAAGATCAAGAAGTCTGAGGTGTTTAATGATTATTTTGTGTCAGTCTTTACTAAAAAGCTTTTATGGTGACCAGATACATGACACAATATTAACAGCAAGGGAGAAGGAACACAGTCCAGAATAGGGAATGAACTGGTTAAAGATTACTGAGGTAAATTAGATATATTCAAGATGGCACAGCCTAATGAAATTAATCCTAGGATATCTAAAGAACTAGTTGGGGCAATCCTGAAAGTGATCATCAGCCCAGAAGACTGAACATGGGCAAACATTACTTGTCTTCAAAAGGTGGGAAGGGCAGCGAAATAGGAGCCCAGGGAACTATAGACCAGTCAGTCTAACTTTGATACCTGTAAAGATTTGTAAGCACCTAGAGGTTATTAGGGCAATAAGTAATAGCCAACATGGATTTTTCAAAAACAAATCACCCCAAACTAACCTACTTTCCTTCTTTAACAGAGCTAACAGCCTAGTGGCTTGCAAAGGAGGTGGTGGTAGATGTGATATACACCGGACCCTAGCTAGAATGCGGGCCTACATAATGCTAATTATACAAAAAGGATGTGGAAAAATTGGAAAGAGTCCAGAGAAGGGCAACAAAAATGATTAGGGACCCGGAGTGCATGACTTATGAGGAGAGGCTGAGAGAACTGGGATTGTTTAGTCTACAGAAGAGAAGACTGAGGGGAGATTTGATAGCTGCTTTCAACTACCTGAAAGTGGGTTCTAAAGAGGATGGATCTAGACTGTTCTCAGTGGTAGCAGATGACCGAACAAGGAGTAATGGTCTCAAGTTGCAGTTGGGAAGGTTTAGATTGGATATTAGGAAAAACTTTTTCACTAGGAGGGTGGTGAAGCACTGGAATGGGTTACCTAGGGAGGTGGTAGAATCACCTTCCTTAGAGGTTTTTAAGGTCAGGCTTGATAAAGTCCTGGCTGGAATGATTTAGTTGGGGATTGGTGTTGCTTTAAACAGGGGGTTGGACTAGATGACCTCCAGAGGTCCCTTCCAACTCTAATATTCTATGATTCTATGATAATTTGGATATAACACGGTTGTGGCCATGGATCCTAAATTTACTGTACTGAAATTTTGTTCAAAAAAATATAATTTCATTTTAATGTGGTCTCTGCTATAATGGGGTACTTGGCATGGATCCCAAATCCCGTGTTCTAGCGAGGGTCTGGTGTATACTGATTTTAGTAACGCTTTTGTCAGTCTCATAGGCAAACTAAGGACATGAGGTCTAGATTAAATTGCTATAAAGTGGGTACATAACTGGCTGAAAGACCATACGTAAAGATTAGTTATCACTGATTCACTGTCAAGCTGCGAGGAAATACCTAGTGAGGTCCTTCAAATATTGTGGTGGGTCCAGAACTATTCAATGTTTTCGTGAAGAACTTGGATAACAGAGTGAAGAGTATACTTATAACATTTGCAGATAGCACTGAGCTGTGAAGTGTTGCAATCACTTTGGAGGACAAAGGTAGAATTCAAAACAATCTTGACAAATTGGTCCCAAATCAACAAAATGAAATTCAATAAAGACAAATGTGAAGTACTACATTTAGGAACAAAAAAAAATATCAATTGCACACAACTACAAAATAAGGAATAACTGGCTAGCTGCTAGTACTATGGAAAGGGTCCGGGGTTTGGTGGATGATGGACTAACATGAGCCAACAATCAGGATGCAGCTGCAAAAAAGGCAACTGTTTGTGTCAGATGCAAGCTGGGGGAAGTAACTGTCCTGGTCTGCTCAGCACTGGTGAGGCCTCGGCTGGAGCACCCTGCCCCGCTTTGGACACTACACATTAGGAACGATATGGACAAACCGGATTAACTCCAGAAGAGAGCAGCAAAAACGAGAAAAGATTTAAAAAACCCTGATCTATGGGGGCAGGGTTAACACACCGGGGGGCGCGCGGGCGGGGTTAACACACCGGGGGGCGCGCGGGCGGGGTTAACACACCGGGGGGCGCGCGGGCGGGGTTAACACACCGGGGGGGGGGGCGGAGTTAACACACCGGGCTGTAGTCTCGAGAGCAGACGACTAAGGAGGGACCAGATAAGAGGCTGCAAATACCGTAAGGGGGCGTCGCAAAGAGGCGCGTGGCCCTTCCCCAGGCATCACCTCCCCCGCCTGCTCCCCCCTAGGCCGGGCTACGCGGGGCCTCGCCCAGCGAAGGGCTCCGGCTCTCGGCGGGTGTCATGGCCCCGCCCGGGCCCCTCAGGGCTGGTGGGTGCGGAGCCCCCCGGGGCCGGGCTCCGTCTCTCCGCGGGGCGGGGTCTCTCCCCGCTCTCGGGCCGGGGGGGGGGGGGCTCCGCACTCACCAGGCTCAGGGCTGCGGCCGCCAGGGCAGCGAGCGCCGCGGCCGCGTCAGCCAGGAGCGGCTCCATGGCCCATGCCCGGCGCGGACCTATGCGGCGCCTCCACCGATGCGGAAGCGCCTCCCGGACGCGGCGCTGACGATAAACCGCTGCGGCGAGAGGAGCCGCTTCCCGGAGCGAACCGGACCCCACAGCGCCCCCTGCCGGCCGCTCCCGGGGTGTCACGCGGGAGAGGAAGTGCGTTCACGACCCCGGACGTAGACCGCGTAGGGGCGGAAGTGAGACTATGGCGGCTGGATTCAAGTAAGTGACCGAGCAAAGCAGCTTCTTTCCCGGCCTGACGTTCGCCCCTCCCCCTCCCCTCTCAGCTGGGCCCGCCCTTGGGGGATCGATGCAGCCGCCGGGCCCGGCTCCATCAGTCGCCTCAGCGAGGCTCTTCGCGGACCCCCCCCCCCCCCCCCCCGGGCGTTGGCCGCGCGAGGACCCGGGCACGCGTCACGCGTCTGCTGCCGAGCTCTCCGGCCCGGCCCTGGCCGCGGGTGCCGGGCGGTGGGAGGGTTTAGCCGTCAGCCGGGCCGACCCGCCGCCTGCTCGTAACGTGCCGGGCCCGTAGCTCTCCCCGAGTCTGGGAACCGGCCGCGGTCAGGAGCGGCTCCCCCGGGATCTGCAGCGCCTGCTCTCCACAGCCCCCCTCGGGAGTGGGGGGCGCGAGTGCAGCACGGCGCCTGGGAACCCCCCTCTCGCCCCTTCCCTTCCCCGGGCAGAGCGGATCCATCCTGTCATTGGCGAGTGTGGAAATCGAGAGGCTAAACGCACGTGTCCTGTAGGCACTTGCCACGTGTTTAATCTTCTGTTTGAGAGCAATCTCCGTGAGTTCACTGGGGTCCCTGCATACACTGTATGATGCTTGTGCAGAATTGTAATTTGTGGTCTTTACTCTCTCTAAGAAAATCCGTCATCTGTTCCCTCCTTCTCTTAAACCGAATTGCTTTTTGTTGTATTTACACAGTAAAATACACAGTATCTATATTCCCAAACTAAAAACTTAGTTCAGAGGCAGTTAAAGCTGTTAAGGTTTTGGGTCAGTGATAGGAACATGCCCTTTAACAGCCAGGCAGTGTCCAGTTAAGGGGAGAGACCAGCCCCGGCCTTGATACACTTCTCTCAAATTATCCATTTTCAATGCAACATTGCAGTCTGCCAGAGAAAAGGTTCTTCTGCTTCAAGGACTTACAGAAATACACTGTGCTTCCTATGTTTATCAGCCTTGTATCATGATTCTTTTACAGCCTTTTACAGATTCTCAGTTTTCAAGCTAAGGTATTTTTTATATATATACAGTTACATAAGCTGCAGGAAAGGATGGATTTTGCTATGGGATGATGGAGTAAAGTATCCCTCTTTCTCTTCCATTTTCCAAATTTCACTCTTTCTAACCTTATTTCAAAGCCCTTGCCGGAACCTAGGAGTTCTGGTGTCAAAATGATGAGAAAGAACACTGTAGAGAACACTTTCTGAAATCAGCACTCACTTGGCTAATGTGCTGTTTACACTGCATTGTCAGCCAAGGAACAAAAATAGAGCTTGATTTTGAAACTCATATGCCCACTGAGTAACACTTACTTTTCTGCTAGACTTTAATTAACCATTTACTTTGTAAAACAGATGACTCATATTAATTTTAAATTTTGTGTTTATTTTAGAACTGTGGAACCTTTGGAATATTACAGGCGATTTTTGGTGAGTAAAACATCATATATACATAAGTTAAATAGACTTCATATATTTTTTTCATACAGGTACTGTATTTCTGTTGCTATTCTCTCTAAATTCTACATAAACTCCAGTGGAGTTTTGTTTTTCCTTAAAACCTTTTGTAGTAGAAAATCTTTCAGACTCTTCAGGACAGGGACTTTGTTCTATGGCTGTGATCCTCTGAGTGCTTATGTACACTTGACTAGTTTCATTGGCCTCGAAGGGACTGCTAAGTGCATAAAGTTAGATGTGCTTAAGTGCGTACAGGATTGAGGCCTTGGTTTGTACAGTGCCTTGCACAATGGGTGGTGGCTTTTAGGCACTACCAAAGTACAAATTATAAATAATATCACTGACCGTGTCCTTGAAAAAGACAAATTAATAGTGTACATTAATAATGCATGTTAAACGAAAGATAATAGAAGATAATAAGAGCATGGATTTGTCAAGAACAAATTGTGTTAAACCAACCTAATAGCTTTAATTAACAGGGTAACAAGCCTTGTGGGAACTGGTAGATGTGGTATATCTTGATTTTTAGTAAGGCTTTTGATCCTTCTTGACAATCTCATAAACAAACCAGGGAAATACAACCTAAATGGAGGTACTATATATAAGGCATAACTGGTTGGAAAACTGTTCCCAGAGATTAGTTATCAGGGATCAGTTCTTGGTCCCATTCTGTTCAATATTTTAATTAATGATATAGATATTGGCATAGAGCGTAGTCTTATAAAGTTTGTGGACAATACCAAGCTGGGAGAGGTTGCAAGTGCATTGGAGGAAAGGATTAGCATTCCAAATTATCTGCTAAAAACCCCTCCTGCTAAATGCCATACCATTGCCATCTTGGAGAGACAATGGGAGCCTCTATGACCATGACATTAACACTTAATGCCCGAGAAGCCATACAGTTGGGGCTGTGAAACAAAGGGTGAACAGATCTGAACAAAACAGGTCTTTAAGTTGCTACTGTGAACATAGGACACATGGATAGAGAGGATGGAGATGGACATCAGTATCAAGGCATGGCAAAGCCATTGCTTCCACCAGTATATAGCCTGTCTTAAGCATACTTTTCTTGTGCTAACCTCAAGACTCCAGATGCTGTATTCCAGGTTACCAATAAATGTTACCATGGTTTTGGTCAGGGTGCCTTGCTTCACTGCAGTTACTCACTGTTTTGCATTGCTCCCTAAGAAGAAAAAAGCCTTTCTCGACGCTGATCTTGGTTGGATTTGTTTTGGAGAGCCTGGTATGGAACTGGGTGTTAGAGCCTGAAAGCTCAGTGGATCCCACAATGAAGGGATTAGTGCTAGGAAGCTGTTTGAAGGCCTGTATGTAACATGGACATTGTAAATCTGTGACAGATCTTCACTGATGATCCACAGCCAGGGACAGTCTCTAGATTTAAGTAGATGTTGAATCAACACCTTTTCTGATCCAATTTGTGTTCAGTTTATGTTGCGAAACATCTGAATAACTATGTGATTGGCTTTTTTGAACTTGGGCCCTATTTAGACTTCTAAAATATTTCCATCTTAAAAGATCAGCAATGGGGAAAAAAGGGTTCATTACAAAAATTAAACAATGCAAATATTTGGAAAATATCATTCAAGGTTATCAATGAATATTTCTTCTCAAGTTGGCTCTGGGTACTGAAAAATTAGTTGGCCTTTTTGATGATGTCACACCTCTGACTCAGTTTCTTATACTGCCACAAAATTCACAGATTGCCTCTACGTTCATAGTAATCTACTGATTGCTTCGTCACTGCACCACTGATATGAGGTATTGCTTTTGTTGCTGGATGTCCTAAATGGCTATAGGAAAGGCAATAATACTTAGCCTTGAGATGCTTTTTCTTACTGGACTTTACAATTTTTAAAGTAACTAAGTTTTGGACCTGTAACCCAGATTACTCTAAATTAGACCAAAAAGCTCACCAGCACACAAATCTTTGAGTTTATCCGAGTGGTCTTCTCATTGCAAATTCTCATTTGAATATAAACAAAAACTTTATCAATATATACTCATGATTGTGTAACACCACGAAAATATCATTTAACTTGAATTGTGTAATGTTTATGTTTAGAAAGAGAACTGCCGACCTGATGGAAGGGAGCTAGGTGAATTCAGAACAACCACTGTCAACATAGGTAAGTGTTTAAGGTTGGGAAATTAGGGTGACTGAATTGAATGGAGTCAGTTTTTATATCTGGAGTCTTTAATGAATGATCGGCCTATTTCCACAGAGCTTGATTTCAGAACAACCAGGGCTGACATTCTGTGTTGTGCCTCAGAGGCACAGTACAGACTCGGCAGCCCAGGGATAGTTTTAAGCCATTGTTGCACCCTCTTACTCCAGGGCTGCTCAGTGAATGCCCCCATTGCTCCCCCATAGTTTATAACAGCCATGGGTGGCTGTCTAAATTAAGGTAGCTTCCATATCTGCCTCTGGGCCACAGATTCCCTGAATCACTGTGGTTCCATTCCCAAAGTGCTGCTCCTGCCTCCAGCATTGCTTCTAGGACACACCTGTATCAGGACTTGCACGGGCATGTCAGAAGGTGCATTATGGCTTTCACAGTTCCTACATTGGGGAAATTCTTCCCGACCAGATCTAGTGTATTTAGAGTCCTTCTGTGCAGCTTTGGCCATTTTACGTGGCATAAAGGTAAATTTTCATGTAATAAAGTTTTGCTAATTTAGAAAAAATGAATCCTTCAGAACTTGCTAATTAAAATAGAAATATAAGAAAATGTGTTAGTGAATTAAAACCACGATTAAGTTTACTTTCTGTATATATAACAATTCAAAATTAAGTTTAGCCAAAAAAAAAAAAAAAAAAAAAGTCCGCCCTTTTTGCTGCAAGGCGAATGGATGCTTTTGCTGGGAAAGTGCCAAAAAACGAATAGGACATTTTTTAATAAGTACTTTGCCGGATTTTTTTAGTACATCCAAGGTACAGCAATTTCCCAATAAGAATATGATAAGGCAGGGAATGGAAAACAAATCAGCAGTGATAAACTAACAGATTTTGCAACCCCTTACTTAGACAGGTAAAAAGAGTCCTGTGGCACCTTAAAGACTAAAGTATTGACGCATAAGCTTTCGTGGGCTAATACCCACTTCGTCGGATGGCTTGCATCCGACGACGTGGGTAGTAACCCACGAAAGCGTATGCTTCAATACTTTAGTTAGTCTTTAAGGTGCCACAGGTCTCTTAGTCTGGAATAGCAGAGCTAACAAACACGGCTACCTCTCTGATTCTTACTTAGATGTCTTTCCTCATAAGAGTAGCCCCAATAATTTCACTAGCAGACTGCTAAAAGATCTTTGTTTTGCCACACAAAACTGGAAGGGAATATAGGTGATAGGGAACTGGACCAGAGGGGATATTCAAGGTAACCTTGTCTGTAAAACAGGCAAGGTAGGGGAAAATGCTGGTACAGTGAAACCTCGATTTATCGGACCTCCATTTAACGGACTTCGGATGCAACGGACAAAATTTTTCAGAAAGTGATGCATCCGAAATCCGTTTGTGGAGGGCTAGCTGTGGGCTCCCTGCGGCCGCCGGGGTTGTAGCTGCGGGCAGGCTGCCGCCCGGCTCCCAGCAGCAGGCAGTCGTGCTGGCTGGCGGGTCCCGGGAGCCGGGACCCATGCGGGCTGACTGCCCGCTCCCTGCTGCATCCCAGGTCCAGGCAGCGGGCGGGCTGCCGGCTCCCCGCTGCCTCCCGGATCTCCCCCACTCCCAGCTCTCCAGTCTCCCCCCCCACACACACACACTCTGTACTCCCCCAGCTCCCCCCCTTGTTCTGAGCCCCAACCCTTCCCGCCCCCCCAGTCCCCTCTTGTTCTGAGCCCCCCCCTTCCAGGCAGCGGGCGGGCTGGCTGCCGGCTCCCCGCTGCCAGCCCGCCCGGGTCCCGGCTGCTGGGACTGGGGCGGGAGCCGTCAGCCAGCCCGCCCGGGTGCTGGCTGCCGCCCAGGTCCCAGCAGCCGGGGACCCGGGCGGGCTGGCTGACGGTTCCCGCCCGGGTTCCAACAGACGGGACCCGGGCGGGTGGGCGGGCTGCTAGCTGCCGCCCGGGTCCCAGCAGCCGGGACCGGGCGGGCGGGATGACCGCTCCCGCCCGGGTCCCAGCAGCCGGGACCGGGCGGGCGGGTTGACTGTAAAACCTCGATATAACGGACTAATTCGGGCGAGGGGGTGTCCGTTAAATCCGAAAGTCCGTTATTTAATAATTTAAAAAAATTATTAAATAATGGACTTTTGGCTTTAACGGACACCCCCTCGCCCGAATTAGTCCGTTATATTGAGGCTTTACTGTATGTTAATTTTAATTTATAATATGCCTTCAGCTGTCTGTGAAGATATTGTTTCTCACAGAATCAAATAGAAAGGAAGCATCAAAAAAAAGTCTTCATATTGGATATAAAAATTTCTGGATAATCCAGTACTTTGAATCTCAGGGACATATTCCACTCACTCCTGGAATTCCCAAACATTTAAAACACACTGTATACCATGTTGTTCAGTCTGAGTGGTATGGAAGCTAAAATTGGTAACTGTCAGTGTGAAGATGGATATTGTGTTAAAGAGCTTTCTGAGGTAGCAGACTGAGATTTTATTGAACACTTTCTCTTTTCAGGTTCAATTACGACTGCAGATGGCTCTGCCCTGGTGAAGTTGGGCAATACTACTGTAATTTGTGGCATTAAAGCAGTATGTTTACCTTTTTTGAGACAGTCTTAATGATTATTTCTCAATGTTTTAGGCAAAAGTCATGGGCAGGTCACAGGCAGTAAACAGCGTGGCCTGGAACCCTTGCTCGTGCTGGGGAAGGGAGGGAGGAGGTTGGTGGAGCTGGCAGGCTCCCTACCCAGCTCTGTGGCTCCCTGAAAGTGGCAACATCCCTCAGCTGTTAGGCAGAGGTGTAGCTAGACAGCTCTGCCTGCTGCCTCCGCCCCAAGTGCCAGCTCTGCAGCACCCATTGACCGGGAACCCTCGCCCCTTTCTGTGCCCCACCCCCCAGCCCTGAGCCTGCCCTTGCCCCCCCCCCTTCCCCCTAAACTCCTGCTGCCCCTGGGGGCCGGGGAATGGGGGCCAGGCCAGTGGCCGCTGCCAAAGTCACAGAATTTGTGACTTCCATGACCTCCATGACAAAATTTGCAGCCTTAATAATAGTTAATGTAACTTAGTTGATAAAGCCCCTACTTATTAAGTTGAAATCGATATGCCTGTCAAATACACATACATTTTTTCACAGGAGTTATTTTGAGGATTGAAGATTACAGGTAGATTTGGACCAAAGAATTAGAGTGTGTGCGCGCACGTGCATTGTTGTTTGTGTAAAGAGTTGTTTGGCGCTTAAAACAAAAACCTTATTTTTGTGCACTAAATATTTAGTTTCTGTGATGATTAGTGAGCATTGATAATGAAACAAATCCTCTTTCAGGGGATACGTTATAGTTGTGGAAAATCCAGTTATAATGGTTTTTATACATTATACATAAAACAACAAGCAATTCATTGAAGAAATGATCATAAGTAGAGTAGCTAGAAAATCTAGCTTGGTTTATGAAAGCATTTTGGCCAGACAAACCTTTGAACTCTTGTGGAAATAGGATTTATAAATTATATTTATATTCTTTTCAAATCAGTTTGTAGATACAAACTTTTCTTTCCCCTGAGTTTTGTTGTTGTTTTTGCTTTTACAGGAGTTTGCAGAACCCCCAGCAGAGTCCACTAATAAGGGATATATTGGTAAGTTTTAGAGCTTCGTCAGTTTTCTGCCTTTTTAGAAAAACCAACAGCATTAGTTATTTCAGTGAAAAGATTTTAGTGATTGGGAAGAATCTGGTGTACTTGACATTTGAAACAAATCACATTAAATAATTGCATTACAACACACAAAACTACTTTAGGCAGATGACATATGGGAACTGGCCATTTTAGAGGTAGGTGACAGGCTAGCTAAGGAGCACTAGATATGGGATTGAGGGTTTCTAGCAGCAGTACAAGGTAGAGGCACAAAGTGGGATTTGCTCTGCCTCCCACATGCTAGAAACCTCCTCAGTCTCTTAGTATGAGTTCCTCATGGAAACTGCCTTTCACTGCCATTTCCAACCCTGACTGTCAGACTACCAGGGAACAGTAGGAGAGCGAGATATCTGAGGAACCAGGCAGGTGAGCTGATGTTCAGAATAGGGGCAGCATTAGATGGGAATGTGGCAGAGAACTCTTGCTGAGGGTGAGATGGTTGTGGCAGTGGAATGTGAGGTCTGATGGTTCAGGAAGGGCTGCAAGAAATTGTACGTTCTCTTGTGTCTTGATAATGCCCAAGAAAAAAAATAGGGTTGACTTCAAAAATGGTGCGAGAGGGGAGTACAAAAATGAGACTTCTGCTGAAATTGAGTCTAATTAACTAGGGATGGTATTGATGTAGGCCCTGATCTTGGAAGGGATCTTTGCAGGTGGACCCTTATTTCCATATGGAGTTCCAGTGAAACAAATGGGATCCACTTATGAGCATCCCTTTGTGAGACTGAGGACTTACATTATAAAAATGTGATTTAGTATCTGACCAAGTACCCCCAGCCCTCTCTTGCCACAGCAGCTCAGGGCCGGGGAGAGGCGCCTCTTCCTGGCTGCATCAGCTCCAGCTGGGCCAAAGGAGGGGTTCCTTTCCCCTGGCTGGGGCAAGTCCTGGGGAAGGGGCACCTCTCCCCCAGCTGCGGCAAGTCCCTCCCTCGTGGAGCTTAATAGGTAACCGTGTGGCTATGCAGCTTAGAGGGAACTTAGGTGCAGACTTGATTAATGTTAACAATTCATGGTCTTGGCTTTCATTTGAAATGCATGGTACTAATGAAGAACATAAAACTGCATTTTTATTATGATAACACTATGTTTTTTATTTCTTTAGTTCATAATTAAATATTTTTGATTTCTAGTTCCTAATGTGGATCTATCACCCCTCTGTTCATCAAAATTTCGCTCCGGACCTCCTGGGGAAGAGGCTCAAGCAACTAGCCAGTTCATTGCAGATGTGATTGAAAAGTGAGACTCACTGTAGTACAGTTCAGTTGTGAACACACGGGGAAGAATTTTATTTCTTAATTTTCTGTGTCATTTGTTTTAGTTCAGAAATAATAATGAAAGAAGATCTGTGCATTGCAAATGGCAAGGTAAGAAAAGGTTTGGTGTTAATGGCAATATCTCAGAGTGAAGGGGGATAATCATTTGTTAGCAGGTTTCAAGAAAACCCTTCGGCTTTTGGGCTAGTATTTTTGTTTTTTTAATATTTTAATTTTGGTACCTGCACACTCTTTGGGTTACATCCAAAGTATAAGGCTTACGTGATCTGATTACTGAAATCAGTATTGATGGGTGTGTCCATTATATTTTTGAAAATATTATGCTGTTTAAGCAACTCCAAGTACATTCTTGCTTTGTAGTGTTTGATTCAAGAACTCATTGCAACCGTATGTCTTTAAACCCAAAAGCTTAGTAAGATTCAAAGAAGGAACAGGTGATAATATGGATAACTCGAATGTCCAGAGATAAAATAGCTAATGCAGAAAACAAATTTTGGAAGGGTTTAAAACAGTTCCTAAATATTGGGGATTAGGACGAGATTGTGACAAGGGGTAGATTATCCCACATCTGTGCACAGAGAGATTTTTGTTCCTTCTTTGAAGCATCTGATGCTGAGCCCTCTCAGAGACAGGATACTGAAGCTGGTCCGATCCAGTATGGCACTCCTGTTACCAAATGTGCCCATTACTTTGGGGTATGCTCATTTATTCGGGTTACTCTTCGGGGGGGGGGGGGGGGTAGTTCTGTAATTCTATTAATGTGCTGCTTATGTTACTTGTGTTCATATGGAGCTCTACTCCTTCCTTCTGCAAGTCCCCTCCCAGTGGAGCTATCCTGCTAGGTTCCCCCGGGGCTGGGTTTCTCCAGCCCTAGAACTAGATGAACATGCGCGCACACACACACACTAACAGAGCAAGTCAGAGCGGACTGGGTCAATCGGCACTTTTCAGCTGATCCCCTTATGTGTCCCTGTGCTCAGTGAGCTGGGTTAAACAGCACTCAAGCTGATACCCTTATGTGCTCCTGGTCTCAATGGGGTGAGTTGAGTAGCACTCTCAGCTGCCTTACCCCCCCCCCCCCCCCCCCCCCCGTTATGTGCCCCAGGTTGAACATGTGCCTATCCCACTTTCACAGTAACCAACTCGATGAGAAAACCCCACAGTATCTTTGGGCACCACAGGATCTTTTAGCTGAGGTAAAAGAAGCGTTGCTGAGGAGTAAATGGGGGAAGCTACAGACACGAATGAGTAAAATTCAGAGAGTGAGAAAGAAACAACCAACTTCACCATAAGGGGTTATTTATTGAATAATAATGATAACCAGACAAAGAGAGCCTAAACCAGCATAGCATCCATTATTAAAGGGTAATTCCTGAGACAGGAAGGAAAACAGAGAAAAAAGAGAGAGAGAGAAAAGGGGATCTCACCACTCCTGCAGCATGAATTAGTCGGGGTTCCCAGGTGATGGTAGCCGCTCAGGGTCCTGAAGGTAGGAGACTGGCAGAGCCCCCAGCATGATCAGTTAGGTGATGATGGAGTGGAACTGGTGCAGAGTTTGGGTCTTAGCATCAGAACACTGACTTGGGCACAGGGAGGGGGTTTTATAGAGAAAATACAAAGGTTCAAGGGAGAAAAAAGATTTGTTTAGGAGTAAACTGGAGATTCAAGAGTTTTCTTTAGGATAGACAATAGGAGCTGATCACTCTTGGCTATGGGAGGTGTTTTCTTCAGGGAGCTCACAATGTAACCAGGTTGCTTCAGTATTCTGGATATCAATCAAAGATCTATTACTAGAATTGGTCTGATAATTGCTGAGCTGGGTGTGTACAGGCCTAGGTCCATTAGCATTTGGAACAGGGATTCCCAGAATGCAGTGCATCCCTGCTTTTTAGGTCCCAGAGTTCAGTGCAGTTCTCTTTTCTTCATGCTAATTCCTGTCCATCTTTCATGCAGATGAGGCATGGGGAGTGGTCTCAGTTCTCCATTCCTTATGCTAATTGAGATGTCTTATTCTTGTCACCTTGTCAGGAGGGGTCCAGGCATGTCTCCCAACACCCTTCATTGTTCTCTGCAGACCTTTTCTCTGATCAGTTTTGGTTCAAACAGAGACTGGGCGGGGAGTGTCTTTCATGAGACAGGCAGGCTGGATACTGCGCCCTGGTTCCCCAAAAACACAGAGCGGACTGGTATCAAACTGTGCCCTGGTTCCCAAAAACACAGAGCTGCCTGGTATCAATCCCATGTTTGTCATCAGTTCATATAAAACTACTTTGTCTTCACTGCTTTTGTACTAGGAATTGACTGTCTTTTTGAAGCACTGGATCTTGCATTTAGTCAAAACTATTAGGCCTGTCACAAGGGCACGGCGTGGCAAGCGGGCTGCCCCAGCTGATTGACTCAATGCAAGGTTGGTACACCCCATCACATGGTCACTGGGATTCCCTCTTGAGTCAAACAGTTGCAGTCGGAGGATTCAGGACTCCTGGCGGGGCCGAGCAGCCAAGCAGTCCGTAGACACTGGGGTGGAGCAGAACAAACAGACAATTTAGCAGCTTCAGTATCTTGTCTCTGAAAGGACTCCGCATCAGATGCTTCAAAGAACGAACACACATCTCTCTGGGTCCAAACGCTCAGTGTGAAGTCTCTTATCCTCCTGGCTGGGGCAAACAATAATAGTTGTGGCTCTGACTCTGGGCAGGGTAAACAGTCAGTTTATATTGGGAGTCCCTGGTAGCCATGTCTAATGGCAAGTGCAAGGTGGGAGGGTGAAGTAGGGGAGTCCAGGCCCTCCGTATTCCCATCGGATTCCAACCTATGAAGCCATAAATTCCCTATTAAGAGTTCAAGCACGGGCTTGTAATACATTCCCTCAGTCACTTCTTACCCTAAGGCATTTCCTCAGTTGGCAGTGGCTCAACATTCCCATCAGGCTCCACAGTCAGCTGATCTGGGCCCATGGTCCTGACAGCCTGGAGAGTCAAAGGTCTTGGTGCAGCAAACATCCTTCCTCTTCCTCAGTCAGCCCTGATGGAACTGGGCTGCCTCCTTTTATCTGTCCCTTCCACCTGAAGTATGTTCTTCAGAGGAGAGGAGGAGTGGTCTCCTGGGCCGCCAGTGATTGATCAGCCCCACTGACCCTCTGTGGTGTTGATACACCCCATCGCATGGCCAAATTTAGCAAAGCAGCAGGGAGGTGTAAAGAATACCCCTGTGGTGTGCCTGCCATGCTTGCTGCACTTTGGAGTTTGTTTGAACAAGGAGTTAAAGGTGTGTTGTCAGAGGTATTAACTCATGTTAACTAAAACTCCAGTGAGGACAACACATAGTAGATGTTTAAAACGTGCTAAGCTGATCAAGTTGAACCCTGACTTTGTTTTTCATTGAAAACATGACAAATTTCCATGAAAATTTTTGGGAATTTTTTTTTGCCTTTTTCAAAAATATTTTTTGTTAAAAATACTTACAATTCTCCAGCCAGTTTTAAGCCTGAGTATCACTTACTTTTCCTAAAGGGATGACAAGATCTCCTTGAATTCCAAAGTGTGTGTTTTTGTTTTTTTCCTTTGACAATAAGGAGGCATTTTGGGTAGGGAACAGGAGAGGTCCATGTGCAGCTTTGATCACCCATCTTCAGTTCAGATTTTTGTACCGAAGTCAACTCTGTTGTCCTACTTTTTAAACAGAATTGTCAATGCCTCTTGTCATGTTTAACTGCTGCTCACAATAGTGGACAGCAAACTTTATTTCAGACTGTAGATCCAATGCTCATGGAGGACTGACACGCTGGATTTGGCTTGTGGACTGTTATGTTTAGGGTTCTACCAATTTTGTGGCCATGAAAAACATGTCATGGACTATGAAATGAGCACTTCCCGTGAAATCCAGTGTCCCCTTGTTCCCATGAGTGTCTCCGCAAAGGGGGCCCCTAGCTCTGGCTGGGCTGAGGAGGGACAGGACTTGTGTATCCTCTGCACCGTTGGGAGGGGGGGGGGGAGAAGGAGAAACAGGGAGTAGACCCACCTCTGGGTGCCTCCCCTTGCTGCAAGACACTCTGGGACTGGGCAGCAGCCCCAGAGATTCCTGCAGCTGGAGGAAACTTGTGGAGTTGGATCCAGTCTTCCCTCTGAGCCGAAGCCAAGGGGGCTCCTAACTGCTAGTTTGGGCAGAGCTGTGGCAGGACAAGACTTGCTTTCCCTGCAGGACTGCTCTTGGGTCTCTCTCTCCAAGCTACAGATAGCTCTGCACCCTCTCATCCCCACTCAGTCCAGCTCTGAAGGCAGCACAGAAGTGAGGGGGACAATCACATTAATCCCCCCCCCCCCAGCGGGTTTGTGACCCCCACCCACAATCCCCTTTGGGGTCAGGACCTCCAATGGTAACACCACCCTGAAATGTCAGATTTAAACATCTGAAAACGTGATTTTTGCTGATTTTGAAATCCTATGGCCATGAAATTGACCACAATGGACCATGAATTTGGTAGGGCCCTAGTCATATTTAATAGCTCAGGTGTAAAAAGTCCATATATACTTTTTTCTGACATAACATAAATAATTGAATTTCTCACCCATGGTTTTCTAGTGGAGGCAGAAGTCATTCTCTTTGTTGATAAACAATACAGTGGCTGACTACAGATTACTGTTTGCACATAAATAACTCCTTTTAAAGAATTGGAATTTTTCTGAAGTGACCATAATGCATAAATGTGTGTGGTGTTCTTTGCTGCCCAGTCAGTAAAATTGCTTCCTCTGCTGCCACTTATCAGTATCAATCCGAATAATCTGGAAATATGAAAATATATTAACTCTTTTTCACTAGCAAAATTACTATTTTTTAAAAAAATCCACTTTCTTGGAGTAGATAATATAGGAAGAGGTGAGGCTTTTGATCGGAAGAGCCATCTAAATTGCTATGCGTAGTGAATTGGGCACAGGGAGCTAAGAGGCCATGAATTCATATTTGTTGCTTAATGGATCAGAGGATGGTTCTCTATCTTAAAGTGTATTATCACTGGCCTGTAACCTGAATTAGTGCGATAGTGGCAGTTCAAGGATATATCAGATCTCACACATGCAAACTTTGTTTCTTAGCTTGCTTGGGTTCTATACTGTGATTTCATATGCTTGGACTATGATGGAAACATTTTGGATGCCTGCACATTTGCTTTGTTAGCAGCTTTAAAAAATGGTAAGTGTCCTATAACACACAATTGTTAAGCAAATTTAATTAATGGGATAAATGTGTTAGTAGGAATCTGAATCATGGTGAAGTCTGTTGCTTATCTTAATTTCCCCAAGAACAGAATATTTCAGCAATTAAAACCTCCATCTTTTTATTGAACTACAAAAGCTATAATACAAAGAAGAAATATGTCATAAGATTTGTATACATGTTACTGATCAGGCTGTGGGCTACCTTGCTTACATATGCTTCTTGCACATTGTATTAATCTATTAGCTTAATTTTTTCAGAGCAATGGTATTTGCCTTCAGTGTGCCAGAAGTTTGGGCACTCCACTATTGATCATAAGCAAAATTGTAATATTCAGCATTTAAATGAAGTGTTACCTGTGTTCTTCAGTGTAGGGAAACTAAGCTTTTATTTAATCACTTATTTTGCATTACGGAAACAGTAAAAATATTTTAAATTTATTAACATGTTCACGTTTATAGCTGAAGAGATCACAAAGCAGGATTGTAGAGGAGTGAGAAATGATGTAGTGGTAGGAAAAAGACATGCTATTGTGGTTTGTTGTTTTTTTGTTGTTCAGTGGTACAGCTAATGTACTTGCAGTGTAAAAAGTGCCTTTAGGGTGTGGTTTTTAATTTTTTTTCTTCAAATGATAGTTTATACTTGACTGACTTAGAACAAAATAATGGGCTCAAAAAGGATGTGTGGCAGCTGTTTTGTATTATTAAAAATTATCTTAAGGTAGTTTAATATCATACAATTAATTGGCCTCTTCTCTTTCAGTACAGTTGCCAACAGTCACTATCAATGAAGAAACTGGGTTGGCAGAAGTTGATTTAAAACAGACAAATCCTTTGAATATCAGAAAGCATCCAGTTGCTACATCGTTTGCTGTATTTGATGAGTAAGTTGGTAACTGATAAAATGTATACTTTTTAAAAATTGCTTAGTGACACATTCACTGGTGAAAAATTGATAGTGTTGCCAAGAAGGTGTTGTGGCAAAATCTTCAGTTATGTCAGTGCACCTCATGGACCAACCAGACTTTTCAGTGACTCTAATTCAGGGCTGATTACGTTGAACTGTTACCTAGTTTTATAATATGAACATATGACCACCAGAACAAAATTCATACTATCAACCTTTCCTTTGCAACTGAAACCAGTTTTGATCTCCAGATTTCACAGCTTAGTCATTGGAAAGTTATTTTAATATTGAAATATACTTGTGTAGCTTCATGATGATGTTGTATTTATAGACTTTTCATCCCAAAGAGCTTTACTACACAAACTAACATACACAAATCAAGACATCCACTACAGAAATCCAAATACCTCTGGCCTACAACATGACAATTTTTCAAAAGCTCATGGCAACAGTTCACAACAGTTTTAGGACCAAATAAAGAACTTACCCAAGGATTGACATAGATGGGATGTAATTACTCAAATTTAAAATTTGACCAACTCTCCAAGTTAACAGCCTTAGACCTAAAAGGGTCGCATGTTGTCATGCTCTTTGTTTTGCAATCTATCTGAAGGACTCCTTACTTGAAATCTATCTTTATTGGTTTTTCACAAAAATAGCAGGACTGGGGTACAAGTGGTTCCCCAGGCCAGACTTTACCTCTTGGGTGGAAGAGTTTTGTTGTCACCAGCACTTGCTGATTGTTATAGCCCATGCATCTCTGGTAAACCCAGAATTAGAGAGGCCATTAATTCCCAAAGGGTAAATGTAAAAGCTGTTTCACTCTTTAGGGATTCATCTGCTATGAATTACTTGTAGACTGTTTTCAGTTACTTCAGGCCCTAACATCTTTTTGCCAATAGTAAAATGGAAGTGTGTAAGCTTTAAAGCATAACACCTACCAAAGAAAGGTTCAAAAACCTAGCTGCAGATCAGCTCTGATAGTATGCTGCATCTCTTTTCAATAGCCATGCTCAACCGAAATATATCTTTGCCCTCTCAAAGTATTTACAAGCAGTTCCTTAATATCACTAATGTAGTGGGAAGGTGGGAGAGAGGAGGGTTGGTAAACCTTGTATATAAACACCTAAACAGTAAGAACTCTTAGGATGAAAGGCAGTGTGTGCAATGCAGTAACAACACTTAGGAGTGTGCACACATGGCACAAAAACATCAATCAGCAACTGGAAAAGTGGCTCTGGAAAAATGAACAACTAAAGAACCTTCTACCTTTCCTTCGTTGAAATGGTCTCATGTAGAGCAAACAAATGTTTTTTGCAGGTTTCCCTCATCAGTAACCTGGGAGGGAAGAAGCAGGTATCCTGGGTTAAGGGCTTTACGTACTAAGATTGAGTTGTTCTGTTCACTACTTTGTGACAGTTCAGGCAACTGCCTGCCCTCTTTTTATGACGCAGATAATATGAAAAGCTTTACCAAATCATAGAACTCCCCACTTTAAAAAAAATTAGTTGTAAGTAACATATAGAATAAATGCATTCCCTTAGCAGAGTGTCACTATATTTAGTAGATCAAATGTAATTACATTGACTTTAAAATACACTTTTTGAACAGTGTGGAATTGGGAACTCTCACCAGACATTCCCAATAATAATTTGCACTGTTTATAAATATTTTGCAAATTCAAAACGTTTGTACTAAAGAATGTTTAAAGGTTTCAGTAAAAAGTTGACATCTTGTCATCCTGTCCCATGGACTCCTTTCTGAACTTTTATTATTGGGTTTTGTATCTGTCCATTGTAGATGGATTTTTAAAGGACTAAACTATTCAATATTATTAAATGGTTCCAACAATGAATGTTGTAGAAAAAAGGATATTAGCATAACTTCATCAGTTTTCCCTTTAAATATTATGAATTTTGCATTATTTGCTGTGGGGAAAAAACTAATTTTGGGTCTTGAGACATCAATAGCCTTCATCGCAGGGGTAATATTTTTCATTATTTCCTTGATTGAACAGTGCAGTAGATCATTAAAAGAGAATCAAGGACTGTATTTTGAAGAGTTCACTAAAAATAAATATACATGCAAATAAGACAGATGGGTTTTGTAAGTTCATCTACAGCAAATGGAAATAATGGTGTTTTCACTTAGTTTTCTGTTAACTGTAAAGTCTTACAACATGTACTCACTATATTAAAAGATTTGTTTTACAACAATTCTAAACTGTTTTACTGTCTTGTGTTACTGTAGTAGCTGTTTCAGTGCTGCAAACTGTAGTTTCCCGATTAGAGCATACATTTTTAAAACCTCTACATTTTATTTCTATTTACAAACACTCAATTGAGTTTAAAATTGAAGTTTAGTAAGGGTTTGCCTTCTCCACATGTTCTTTAAATTAGGGCACCCTGATGCCAGAACAATGGATGTTTATAAAATGCTTCCAAAAGTACTATATTCAGCTAAAAAATACTTGGTATAAATAAAACCTTCAAAGTTAGCCTAAATGACCCTCAACAAATTCATCTTAGATGAACCTTCTCCAATCTGACTGTTTTGTATGTAAAGATCCAGTAACTTCTATACAAATATCCTACCCACCTCTGGATTCTTTTTTTTTTTTTTAAAAGCACAATACTCATTGTTGATCCGATGGCAGAAGAGGAAGACCTGGCAACTGGAACTGTAACCATCGTATTGGATGAAGAAGGCAGACTATGTTCCGTTCATAAGCCAGGTACTTTGCAAAATTACTACAAGTTAATTTGACAGGCAGCAAATTTTAAATTAAACAGATGGAATCAAAATCTACCTACAGCTGGCTGTTATGTCAGTACTACAGGCTACATAGTAACACTATTGATCTTTAGCAGGTAGTACCATCCTAATACTGTACCTGTGTCAGACAGTGCTCTCAAAACAATAACCTTTTTCTTCACACTATTTCTTTAAAATAATCTACAGTATTGCATTTGCAAGAGTTGGTATGGCTGCTGCAAGAAAGAACCTTTTCCTTGCATAGATAGTCTTCATGACTTGTTTAGCCATACTTGTTGTAGAGGTTGGATCTTGAACTTGTCTTCTATTGTGCTAGTAAGATTTGATATTTAAAGCAAAACAATTTTCTTCAGAATTGCAAATCTGACCATCCTGATTCTTAAACAGTAAAGTAACCCCCAAGATGAAAGGTTTTAATATTTCCATTTGATAAGCCTTTTAAAGAAAACAAAATGGAAAGCCAAGGTACTATTTTAAATTTTTTGGGGGGTCCCCCCCTCTTTTTTTTAGGTGGGAGTGGCCTAACACCAGCAAAACTTCAAGACTGTATCACCCGGGCAGTTACAAGACACAAAGAAGTGAAGAAACTGATTGATAAAGTGATAAAAAGTATAAAACCAAAATAAACGTACAGCAAGGTCTCTTCAAAAGGATTTGTAAAAATTGTATTTGTTAGCTTGTTCACCAATCTTTTATACTAAATAAACAGATATCAATGCTACATTTACAAAGTTCATTTTTTCGAAAATGTATCACCCTTATTATGTACAGTGCTGCTGAATGGTAAAAAATACAAGGTAAAACATCTTGTTAAAAATATGAAGTGACTTGCAAAAACAAACCCTAGCTTTTTAGATGAAATTCCTATTTTCAATAGAGTTGGCTTCCCGATACAGTTTATACATATCCGCATTACTTCAAAAATTCATTTTCCCATCAGCCATTTCAAACACTGATTATTTTTGTGGAGCTTTCTTTAAAAAAATGGTTAAAAATCACCTCGGCATCTATTCTTTTAAATACAACCCCCCCAAGACTCAGGACTTTGGAGGGGTCGGTGTGCCTCTTCTCCTTTTACTTTTGGACTGGCTGCCTGAATGGTGCTGGTGTCGTTGCTGAGCTGCTTGTGCTGCTGCTGCTGCCATAGCCATTTGATGCTGCAAGAATCGCAACTGCTGCCGTGGGGGGAGAAGGGAAAGGAGAGAAAAGCTCATTATACTAAATGTAATGCTGCCTTTTACCTCAGGAAGAATGACAGGAAAGAACAAGATGGGGTAATTAAACTGAGGAAGCACTGAAATGGCCTCAAAAAGGAATACCACAGAGTGGGACAATGAGTACAGTCAAGCAGCACCAGTGGCACAGAAGCCTGCTGAGGGCATTTCTAAAATTTCACAGTTAAACTTTGCCCTTTATGTCTGTCGCAGTAACTGCAGTAACTCAGCAACTTCAGTAAACATTTTAGTTCAGATGATATATTCAGCATAACACTTAATATAATTTCTCTATTTAAGTCTCTTCCTCATTCATGCAATATATTTGTCCTGAGATTGCAATAATTTACTCCCTATATAAATAGCAGGAAGGGATAATGTTACTATGTTAAAAGAACGCTTTGCCAGAGCTTCCTTTTTAATGGAATAACTGTAGCTGTGCAACATGTTTGAATTTAACTAAGCACTCGACATGCTGTTGCTTCAAAATCCTAATGGCACCTGGCTGAGCTTATTTAGTAACGTGCCACAAGCACTCCTTGAATGTTGTCAAATCAGGAAAGTGGATGGCTTTAATGTATAAAAATAAATTCAGTGCTCCAAGTTGACAGAACAAGAGGAATCAGATCTCTGTTTAGTGTTCCACACTGCAGCATTTTTAAAATTCCATATGGTATTAGTAAAAGTCTAAAGGGCAACATTTTTGTGTTTGGAGCTGAGAATTGTATTTTTTTATGCAATCAGAGCGAAGTTGCTGGATTACTTGTATCTGTTGCTGCTGCTGCTGCAAGGCTTGTTGTTGTTGCTGCTGTAAGGCAGAGGAGAGCTGGAGTCTCTGCTGAGGAAGGCTTTGCCCACGTCTGTTCACGGCAGAGCCAAGCTGAGACAACACTACGAAAAGGAGAAGGGGAAAGCAGGCAGGTCAAAGAGGTTGGGTGGAGATTGTCAGGGTTAGGAAAGGAAGACATAGGAATAGAGTGACAGAAAGGGGATCAGTAGAATTAGTCTCAGAGTAAAATCAGAAAAAGTGCAGAATAAAGTATATACGGTATAGACACTGTTAGTTGGAACATGCAATTAGATTATGAAGAGCTTGTGGACAAGAGTTGGAGGGAGTATCCCACCTCCACCGTGCGGAGGACCCACTGGTCCGATGTGATGTCTGACCATGCACGGTGGAAGTGAGACAAACGGTCTCCAAAGGGAGGATCCAGGACTGAAGTTATTAAGCTGCCCCCGGGCGCACCATCAAAAGTTGGACCTAGGCCCCTGGGAAGGCTTAGGTCCCCGCTGTTTCCCGCCCTGCCTGGGCCCCTGACGCTTGCGGAAGGGGCGGTTTCTCCTGCCGGAGGAGTCCTGTGGCTGGCGGGCGGGAGGGAAGAACTTCCTGCGCGGAGGGACGAAGGGGCGCCTTTGCGGCCCCGGGGCATGCATGCCGAGGCCCTTGAGGGTCACCCCTCTGTCATTGAGGGCCTGGAGCCGCGCATCTGTGCCCTCCGAAAAGAGGGCCTGTCCCTCAAACGGGAGGTCTTGGATTTTGTACTGCATCGCCGGGGCAAGGCTGGATGAGGAGAGCCATGCTGCCCGGCGAAGGGCTATGCCCGAGGCCATAGTCCTGGCCGCCGAGTCCGCTGAGTCCAGGGCCGCTTGCAGGGTGTGTCTCGAGATATCCCTGCTCTGAGTCAGAAGGGCCCTAAACTCCTGTCTGCTCTCCTGGGGGAGAGCGGTCTCGAATTTGTTGAGGGCCTCCACTGTATCGAAGTGGTGCCTACTCATTAGGGCCTGATGGTTAGCCACTCGCAGTTGGAGGCCCCCGGAGGAGTAGACCTTCCTGCCAAAATGGTCCAGCCTCTTGGCTTCTTTGGCCTTAGGTACCTGGGCCTCCTGTCCATTGCGCTCTTTATTGTTCACCGACTCCACCACCAGGGAGGAGGGCGTAGGGTGAACATACAAGTACTCATAGCCCGTGGCCGGGACAAAGTAGCGCTTTTCTACCCCCCGTGCGGTGGGGGGGATGGAGGCTGGGGTCTTCCAAACCGACGTGGTGTGCGCTTTAATTGTATTAATAAATGGCACAGCCACACGTGCCGGGGTGCCCTTCGTCAGCATGGTGGTGACCGGGTCATCCACCATCTGGATCTCCTCAAGGGGCAGGTTCATATTTTTGGCAACTGCCTGGAGGAGGTGCTGGTAATTCGAGAGTTCCAGGGCGGGCGGGCTGTTGGAAGAGGTGCCCGCCACCGCCTCAACCCCCCCTGGGGAGGCGTAAGGCCCTGGCTCTCGGGGGCTGTGTATTGCCGACGGCTGGCTGGCCAAGGATGGCCCTGGTAGGTCCTGCCGAGCAGCCCTCGCACACACTGGGAACCCCGGCTCGGACTGGGTTTCCCCCGGTTGGTCATGCTCCCATGCCACCCATTCTGGCCAGGTCGGGTTTAGGGTGGCTGGGGCTGGTCCCATAGCTGGAGGGGACGCTGAGGCAGAGGAGTGCCATGGAGCCGCTATGGTGGCCGACTGGAGGGCCTTGGGCGGAGAGTCATGCTGGGTTTGTGTGCCAGCCGACTCTCTACGCCTGCGGCGCCGAGGGCTTCTCGACCGGTGCCGGGAGAAGCGACTGCCCTCTGATGAACGGCTGCTGGATCCACTTCTGCGGGATCCACGGTGCCGCGATGACGACCGGTGCCGGGCTGATCGCCGGTGCCGCGATGAGGTCCGGTGCCGGGGCGAGCGGCGGTGCCGTCTGGATGTGGAGCGCCGATGTCTGCGGTGCCGCGACGACGAACGGTGCCGAGGAGATCGGTGCCGTGTCGATCGTGACCGGTGCCGCGACGACGAGCGGTGCCGGGAAGATGAGCGGCTCGGCGAACGGCGTCCAGAGCGGCCCCTGTGGCAGCTGACGGACCGGTGCCGGGAGTGCGACCGGTGCCGGGAGTACGACCGGCGTCTGTCCGTGCGGGAGTGCCGGGACTCCGACCGGCGCCAGGACTCAGACCGGCGGCCGGAGCGCGATCTGCGCGATCGGCCATGAGGAGACCCGGAGCATGGTCTCAACTCATTGCGGCGCCGAGACTGCGACCGGTGCCGGGAAACTGACCGGTACCGGGAGTTAGATCGGCGCCGCGAGATCGATCGGCGTCCGTGCCCCGCCGGGCTTCGAGCCGCGATCTCCGTCACGGTCATGGGCGGCTTGCCCCTAGACCGGACAGGTTGCTGCGGGGTGTCCTCCGCAAGCAACCTCCTCGCAGCAGCGAACGCCTCCG